>OY740716.1:140610137-141967013 GCA_963513945.1 Hydrotaea diabolus
GGCGGTTGACTCCACCGGTCTTGCGACAATCAAACGAACCTGAGCTCCAGTCTGACGAAGAACTGTCGCCACCTGTTCCGAACTGAAGCCACGCAAATTAACATCGCCGATTTGCAGCACATGATCGCCGCACTGCAGGCGGCCGTCCCTTTCGGCCACGCCGCCCGGCGTTAGAGCCTTGATCACCACGCCGGTGCTGCGGCCACCGACCAGTATGAAGCCCAAACCGTTGCCATCGTTGTACAGATCGATAACTTCAACTTGTGACCATTCGGTGCTTAGGACCATGTTGACATAAAGTGGTTCCGGCGGACTGTCCCTAACGTGATGCGGTTGATGGTGCAGTTGAGGTCGCTGCTGCTGATGCGGCAAATGCTGGTGATGATGAATATGATGTTGCTGCTGTTGTAAGCTGTAACAATGTTGCTGCTGCTGATAATGTTTAGCATATGCCGGGCATGTGCTAACATGACGTGTACAAACCAGGGAAGTTGTGGAAGGCGACGGCGGCGGTGGCGGTGGCGATGACGATGATGATGACGTGTCGGATGTTGTCAAACTTTTTGCTGATTCCTTAGTTTCGTTTAGTACAAATTGGGGTCCTTGATGTGAATGATGCTGTTGATAAATTTTACGTCATATATCGCATTCCCTGGTTGTGGCGGCCGAATCATTAACAACTTCTTGGTGTTTGTCAAATCTTTGATTTGCCCTTTCTGGGACTATGTCGTCGCTGTCGTGATAGTTTTCCAATTGTTTGCTGCAGCTGTTCCTTTCGCTGCTGCTGGCGTTGTTGATGACAAAGCTTATGTTGCTGTTGCTGTTGTTATTATTGGTTACGTCAAATTTACTTAAGGTTGTACACACATCAGTATCTTCTGAAGCCGTTTGCGTTGTCGTTGTCCAATATTCAACAGACATAATAATTGTTTTTGAACTTTCAGAATTGTTCGCCTTGTCGCTGATTCCCTTCTATCCGGGGAGGGTTTTTCTTTCGGTGTCTTTTGCCGTGTTATCGCTTACGCTTCCTGTGTGTAGGTAATGCTTTAATTTGATACGCCCTTTTAACAACTTTAACACCAGCAGGTTGGAGCAGTGAAACGTTGGAAGAATATCCTTCCGTCACAGGACCGGGAAATATTTAGATTTTCTTTGAGTGTTGACGGCGGCCTTTTTTGACTTCGTGCGTATGTACGTTCAAGGTGCTGTCACCGCTGTTGTTAATTTCACTGCCGTTTTGTTGATAACATATCCTTGCAACACGCTTTCACTTTCACTAAGGCTGTGGGTTTGTTTTTTTCTGTCGATTTTTGTTTGTTTTTGTTTTCTTGGTCGGCTAAGCTTTTTGGCTAAGCTTATATAAATGTTCCAACATTAATTAGTTTTGTGGTATGGCTGATAAAGGCAGCGTTTTGTCTTTGGCTCTGCCACTGCCACAGGCTTTAACCACCAAACAAAGGAGTGGTGTCTGCTGGCATTTTCTCGAAGGGGGTCGCGCCTGGCCATGGGCATGGGTGTCTTGCTGGGCTTCCCCGCCCACTGGATCCTGAGGAATTTTGAAAATTCTTCACATATTAATGTGGCAAATTGCCAATGATGTCGTTAACAATATGCTTGATGGTAATAACCACGTTTTGACGTATACGATGATGGAGTTAATAAGTATCTTGACAATTTGTTTTAATGATGTCAGTCGACGGCTTTGGAGTTTATTTTTTGTTTTTTATTGGTTAAAGGAAAGAGAAAAAAAAACTTGGCTAATGTTTTTTTATGACATTAATGACATACAAGTGTAGCGTAGGGCGGGCGGTTTTTTTCTAGAAGGAGGTTGGTGTAGTCAAGTTCTCGTACGTATGAGTGTATGTATATATAAATAGCCACGCGTGCAAATGTGGCTTGGCATATACACACATGCATACAAACATACACACAGCGTATGTATGTCAATGGTGCTATTTTGCTTATTGTTTTTGTTGCTTGGGCAAAACAAAAAAAAAAGTTGGCCTAGAACTTGCACCAGCTGGCAAGAGGATTCGGAGCCAGGCAGCATTAAGCCATTAGTAGAATTTTATTGAAAGCTTCATGCTTCGTTAGCTTCAATCATTTTCATGTTCGTTGTGATGCCTGGTGATATGCTCTATGTATTTATAGTTGTAGGGACTTGATATGGCCACGCTGGCTAGCCACCACCACTGTTGGCACTTCGTTTACATTTATTTGAAAACTCATTTTTCATGTTGCGCTGGCCACTTTCGCAAAGGAAGCTTCTTTTTGTTCGCTGGATATTACTTTTTCGCTCTCACTTCCGTTTGGAGAGCGAGTTTCCGCCGACGCTGCACCAAGGTCCTGGTGGTTAAGTGATCACGCAGTGCATAAATCCCTAATATCTGCGTAGCTAGCGGTACACATACATATACAATTCTCGTTGGCTTTAATCAATCATTTAAGTCACGCACTTAAATACACATACCGCCGAACACACATTCACGCACACATCTAAACGCACGCACGCCGTAAAATAACCCAAACGAGCGACGAACGAACAAACGAAGAAACTTAACAACGAGCGAACGATGTACGTACTCTAATACCAGTACCAGAACCGTTATATGAGCATTCGCATTCGTTTACCTTTGACCCCATATTACACACACACACCTAAACCCACCGAAAGTAAGCTAACTCCTTACAAAGGGTGTGTGTGTGTTGCAAATGTACTGGGTTATTTTTATCTTTTTTTTGTTGCTGTTGTCTTCCCCTATTTCCTTTTGTGTCGCCTTTGTCTACTTTTCCGCGATGTCCACTTTAATTAGCACTTTCATTCGTACTCCTCAAATATTTCGAATAAATTTCACTCAACACAAAAACCACACGCTCACTTTTACACCTTAAATATTGATTTAACAAATTTCCCCTGAACCTCTTACACACACATTATTTTTTTTCAAAAAAGATTTGCCTTTTCACTTATTTTCTTTTTTTCTCTCCTTTTTTGTGCGGGCCCTTTTATTTTATTAAAATTTAAATTGAGCCCCTTTGCTGCTCTTAACGTAGATTTAAACACTTTTATTGTGGGCCCTTTTTTGTGTGCTCGCAACTTTCTTTTCCTGACTTTTCTTTTTTTTTGCTTTTGCTACTTTTTGCAATTTACTTTAATTTCCTTTCACATTTTTACATATTCTTCACATTTTTTTCTTCGTATTTTTCACGCCGTGTTCACTCACTTTTTGAACTCTTTAAAAAATTGCCTTTAAAGAAATGTTGTGCCCATTTTTTGTGCCCAACATCAATTACGCGCGCTTTAATTTTGACGGGCGGCGGCGGCGACGAAGACGCGGGGGAAGAGGAGCACTTTTTCAATTTCCTTTCGCTCAGCAGTGTGTGCTGTTCGGAACACCCGCACGTTACGAAGTCTCTTAACCGTTTAAAAAAGTGTTTGGCATCGTTGTTTTCCGTTCACTCAGCTCGTCGGAGTTGAGTGTAACGGTATTTACTATATACGAGTACATCTGTGTAGGTATGTACGAGTACATACATACGTACGTACGTTAGTCGTATCACATTATATTTATGTTCACAGTTTTTGTTTCTGTCTTTTCGTTTTGTTGTTGTTGTTGTGCTGTGTGTGTGCATTCTCTCTTTCTCTCGTCATAATTTACTTGACTCTGTTGCTTGCTGTCGGTTTTGTGGCAGTGCGCCGAAGCGTTTTGTGTCAAAATCAACTCGCATTCGTACGTGTGTTGATTTCGTTGTTTATTTACCTGTGAAGTTGGCTGCAGTTCGAGTTTATATCCATTTTTGCATGTAGTAAAAGCTTGCGAAAAGCTTTTCATAGTAAAAGCTGGTGGGGCACATGTCATATAAATGGATAGGATAATAAAACCCGCTAGGCTAAAGATTGCCCTATATTAGTGGGGTTTTATGCTAATAGACAGACGACAGCGTAAATGTGCATTAACAGACTAAATTAACTCGTGCATTAACTCCTCCCAATTGATAATACCTCCCAAATTAGTGGAGTTTTATGCTAATAGCCCAGACAGACGACAGCGTAAATGTGCATTAACAGACTTAATGAAAATTAACTCTTGCATTAATTCCTCCCAAATTGCATTAACTCTGTCGTAAATACACAAAGTCAAACTGCATTTAGGTATTTCAATCTGGCAACAGTGTCACAATATTAACACAGCTATAAACAAATCAGCTGTTAAGTTGTTTATGGTTGTTAGCAGGGATGATACATGTGGTTGGCTAATTGGTACAAAAAAGGACTAAAAAAGTACTTTTTAAGCCGGAAAGTCACAACTTTTTTATACCCTATTTCACTCTGTGGTAGGGTTCGAGGGTTGCTATTTATATTTCGGGTCCTGACAATGCTAGTGTTCCCAGATGAAAACTGGCACTTCCATTGGAAACTTTGAGATTTTTTAGCATAGCTGCAGTCAGAACGTTTTGTCAGTTGAGGACGAACTGTTTTGTTTACAGTGTGTTGAAAAATGCATCTCAGTCAAAACATGGAATTATCCCGCGAACATTTTCGTGCGATGATTTGTTACGATTATCGGCTTGGGTTATCGAGACAAGAGTGTTTAAATCAACTTGTTTCGACTTTTGGCGATAAAGCACCATCAAAAACCACTGTTAATCGCTGGTACCCAGAGTTCAGTCTCGGACGCCGTTCGCTCCAGGATGAATTATGTGAAGGACGTCCAACTTCGCTCACTTTGCCAGAAACCATCGATGCTGTGCTTGAACTTATTAGACAAGATCGGCATGTGACTTACCGTGAGATTGAGGCATCCTTGGGCATTAGTATGACAAGCATTAATAAGATATTGCATGTTCATTTGGCCGTAAAAAAAATTTTTCTCGTTGGAGCTCAAAAAAAGGCTCGTGGTGCAAAGAAATTTCGAAAAAAATGCGATCGCGGTGCTTCAAAAGACGTTTATAAGATCGTCACAGGTGACGAATCATGGATCTATGCGTATGAGCCCGAAACAAAACAGCAATCGACCGTGTGGGTCTTCGAAGACGAGCCAAATCCAACGAAAGTTGTTCGTGGTAGAAGCACTTCGAAGCAAATGGTCGCCTGTTTCTTCGGCAAAACTGGTCATGTGGCGACGGTTCCGCTTGAGCAACGTAGGACGGTCAATTCTGAGTGGTACACCACAACTTGTTTGCCTGAAGTCTTCGGAGAGATTCGAAAAACGAACAAGAGAAGACGAATCATTGTACACCATGACAATGCGAGCTCTCACACATTGGCTCAAACCAGTGCCTTTTTGACCGGCCAAAACGTCGAATTTATGGGCCATCCACCGCACAGCCCTGATTTAGTACCCAATGACTTCTTCTTATTCCCTAGCATCTAGGAAAAATACTTGGTCAACGTTTTTCATCGCCGAAGCAGCTGTTGATGCGTGCAAATATCATGTTTTGGAGGTGTCTCAATCGGAGTGGAAAAATTGGTTTGTGCGCTTGCAAAAGTGTATAAGAATACTTTGAAAAACAATAAAACCATTTTTGATGATAAATATTCGCATTTTCATTATTAGGACTGAAACATATATAGCAGCCCGTACTTGCAACCCCAAAATACAAGGAGATAGACCCAAATCGAATCAGAACCACTATCTGCTTCCATTGAGCGAACCCTATTTAAATTGGCCTATGTAGGGCCAAACTGAGGCCTTTCTGGTTTCAGCTTTAAATCCGCAGCTGAACAAGCCACAAATTTTGTACAGAACGCGACGAGTCACTAATATTCCATGCTTTGGGATAGTCCTGCACAAAGGTTCATACAGATTCATACATTGGATTAGAATAGGGCGTTATAAGCGACTTAAACCAAACCTACTGAAGCTCGACCATATTGGTCCATCTTTTGAAATAGCCTGTCGCCTTTTATTTAAGTACATTCTTTTCAATTCTATTCAAAGAATTTTTTGTTGGTTTCAGCATTTATTCAAGCAAAGTACCGTGGTACCCCGCAACTTATTTGATACCAATTTCAGTATCCGAAAAAAGCAAATTTTGCGGGTATACCTAGGTATACCTAGTATGTAAAAATTAAACTATTCAGTTGCGCAAAATTCGCATTTTTCGGATACAGAAATTGGCATCAAATGAGTTGCGGGGTAGCACGGTACTTTTTTAAGTCAGAAAGTACCAAAGTTAACATCCCTGGTTGATAGTGAATGTACAATTTTTACATTGTGGGCCAATTTCAGAGAAAAGTATTTCAGCTTTCTTTCAAATAAATTGTTGGTTTTGCCTACAGCATAGCTGCTAATCGTTATTTCGTTCCTTTATCCATTTTCTATCGAACTACTTTAAATGGCAAAAATAAATAGTTGGAAAACTTTTGTTTACAATCAAACAGCTGTTTACTAAATACAGTTGGGTGATTCTGAGATTATTGGCCAATTTCGACATCATTTTTGGCATTTGATTTTTTTGCTGACTTACTCAAATTTAATACGACTGTTGACGAAAAAACTTTTAGATGTGCCCCCACTTTATGTAATGTTTAATCATATTTGAGTTGCTTGAAATCAAGATTGGTTTGGAAATTCAAATTTTAGCGAATATTACATTTTACAGGGAAATACTGTGTATTTTCAGGGACAAAAAAAAACATCCATACAAAAATAAAATTGAATAAAAAATTATAATCATTAATAGCAACAAAATTAATTGAATATTATTTTTTACTATGTACTGGTTTAATTAAATAAATAATTAATATTTTCGTAAAACATTGAGAAAATTTCAATCGAAAGTAGTGTTAGGGACACTTTGGTAGGACATTTTTTGAAGAACAAATAAATTTTTTTAAAAAACAATTTTAAAGACTTTAAATGTCCTTTAAAGATTTATATAATAGTAAATAAAAAAGTGTAATATATTTTATTTTTCCCGCTTGAAACAACCAAGGACAGCAAAGTGGCCCATAATCTCAGAATCAACCTATTACATAAGTGCAAATACTGTCGTCTGTCACCATAAATTTTAATTTGCATTAGTGGACTTTTAATGCACACAAACGCTTTCGTCTGTCTAGGGTATAAGCCTCGATAAATACACTGAAAAAAATATGTACATCAATTCAATGAACGCCAAGGGAATTAAATTGCCCGTCATTATTTTAATGTGTAAAAATTTTATAACGATTGGACCATTACTTTAACCATACATGCGACTTTTTAAAGCGGGTGTGGCACTGCCCAGTTTTTCTCCAAGATGTGCTCTGACCATTGTCCATAGCATAAGGTGTGGTGCAACAAAATTCCCCATGTTGATTGTGAGTTACACCTTAACGTCAAGGTTTTTGCCCAATTTTATTTAACATTTTTTGCAGTGTTTGACAAATTCAACCATGCCTTTTATAAAAATGGGCGTTCAAATCAGAATGCATTTCATGCAATTCGTGATTTTTTTTTGCTTATCATAATCGACCAAATGTTTCCTCTGTGATTTCGTTAACAAGCAGAATTGCCGCATTTGGGCAACCGAGAATCAACGAGTGATTGTTGAATAACCGATAGATCCACAAAGAGTGACAGTTTGGTGCGGTTTTCGGGCTAGCCGTCATCGGACCGTACTTCTTCGATAATGAGGTCGGCCAAGCAGTAACCGTGAATGGTATTCGCTATCGCGAGATGATAACGGACTTCTTGTGGCCAGGAATTGTTTGATTGTCATGCAAGCAAATTGAGGGTTAAAGCTGGCATTGGGTGGTCTTCCGATATAGTACTTAGACCCTTCACCCCCGCACAAAACTATTGTAACCTCGTCTCTCCACAAAATTATTCGCGATTTTCTCACAGTGTAAACTGACACGCTTTTGTGCAAACTAAGTGCGTTTTGTTGTTGTTGCTACAATAATATATTTTATTTGGAAGTCATGTTCGTCTATAGGGGATCTGCTTCGACATCCAGGTGTAGAAAACTCGCCATTTAAACTGGGTGCGTCACAGAGACCTGGGAGTCAGCTGAGTGGGCTTATCCGGACAATTAAAGAAGTGCAGCACGTCATGTGGTCCCTGATGGCAGGCGGGACAGATGTCCAGTAAGAAATACGCGCGTCTGCCTAGTTAGTATCTTCTTCTCAGGTAAAATCACCGGGGGATGTTCCCCTAGCACAATTTTTACGCTGTAGCTGGATACTGCTGCTGCAACTTCATCAGCGTGAATGTTGTTCAGACCTGCCTGATAGTTTCGATGATCTAAAGGCTCTCTCTTGTATCTCTTTAGATTATTAAGATCGTACCTGATCTGTCTGGGCGGAGGCATCCTGTCCAAAAGATGGTGGTTAGGATTACTATTGCGAAGACATCCAAGCAGGTATTGCGTAGAAAACAGAAAATTGTGTTTGCGCACGGTAAGGACCTTCGTCTCCTTATGTAGATGGTCCTCAGAAGACACCCTGTTGATGTTCTGAGGGCGGTATTCTGGCAAGTCAGAATTTTCTTGCACTGCGTCGTAATCACGTTCGCCGACCACACCAGTGCTGCGTAGTTCGCTACAGACCGATCTTTCGCTTTGTAAGCGGTCAACACGGTTTCTTAGTCGGCTCCCCAAGTACTGCCGGCAAATGACTTGAGGCCCTTGTTCCTTCTTTTGAGATTATCGCAGATAGCTGTAGCGTGTGCAGAAGAAAAAAGGCTGTCCAAACGATCAAAAGGATTTTGGGTAGTCCGGATGTTGACTTCATCGAATTCCACATTGAATGACAACACACCTCTGCGGTCCACACACTGAACAGCGTGGCTGATGATTTGTAGGCGGATATTTTCATATTCCTCGCAGTGAAGAAGCGTGCTATGTCAGTGAGGTTACAGTTGATTTTCTCGCATATGTCATCCACTTTAGGTCCTGACGCCAGAATTGTGCAATCATCAGAGTATGAATCTTAGAGAGGTAGAGGTTAAACAGTGACGGCCATAACAACCTAACCTGGGGAACTCTCTGGTAACACTACGGGGCTTCGACTTCCGGTCTCTTAATTCTACTTTGACTAGCGCCAACACATATAGTGAGGTACTTCTTGTTTAACTCTATGGGGCTTCGACTTCCAGTCTCTGAACTCTACATATTACTGGCGCCCACACATATAGTTTACGACCCAACGTGTGAAACTGGGCGGAAGGGACGTCTCTGCAATGTTCTCGAACAGATTGACCTATCGAAGGGGTTTTGTAAGATCAAGAGCCACGAGGACCGTCCTGTCGTTGGGCTTATTCTGGCGTGTAAAGCAGTTGTTGTGCTGAGCACAAGGAAGGTGTTGTCTTTGCTATTGGGGAAAACAAGGAGATCGGCCTGTATGATTCTCCTTTGCTCGCGTCTTTGCCTGTCTTCAGAAGCGGTACCACTCTGCTCATTTTTTAGATATCGGGAGTGGCTAGCGACAGATTTAGCACATTGGAGTACATGACTCCACTCCCGGGGTATCCAAGTGCTTTTACATCAGCATTGAGATTTCATCCGGACCCAGCGCCTTTGCTGACTTTGCGCTGCGAATGATATGGACAACTTCGATAACGGTTGTTGTTGTTGTTGTAGCGGCACACGCAGTGCCGAGGTGACAGCCCTTGGCCGAAGAATTACTACTTCGGGTCAATCCGGTGCATAGAACCGACTGTCGGTTGTTGTTGTTGTTGTAGCGGCACTTAGTACCATGGTGACAGCTCTTGGCTGAAGAACTCGTCCTCCGGCTCGATCCGGCTGTCGTGGGATCTTAAATTTTGCGGTAAATTGTAGTGGTGCCTCTTCGACTCGGAGAGCGCGAATACGACGCAATACTCTCTTTTACGTCGTATCGCTCTCTGGGTGCTCAATTAAAATCCGGTTAAAATAACTCGCGCACAGCTTCGGATCTTTCACTGTGCAGAACTGAACAGCTCCTGAAGTGCACCCACTTCATGGAACGATTACACCTTAAAGACGTAGCACATTGGTGTATACGGTTTTAACAAACCGAGCAGATCCAAGGTCCGGGGTTTTGTTCGATCCCGACTCGGAACAATAATATTCGCTGCAGGTATTCCGGGAAGTACTGCTCCCACGACGAAAGAGTGGACGAACGAAAAACCCATATTGTTGAGGTGACTGCCCTTGGCCCAAGAGAGTTTGCTTCGGGTCAATCCGGTACATAGAATCGGCAGTCGTGGGATTGGTCCAATAATCATTCATTGAGCCTGGTGTCAAAGCAACTCATTGTCGGGGAAATGTTTCGAGGCTGCCGTGAGCAAGCAAACATTTCCGGCATAGACCATAGACGTTCCAACAAGACTGGGCACCGCGTCATAAAGCTCCTGTGAATCTCATCCAACCCCCAAAAAAGTGTTGCACAATGTTATGAAGGAGGGAAGCTTATCAATTGCCTTGAGAGCACTTTAAACTCTTTTCGTTTATGAACTCAGCTTCCTGTTTTTTAGCTCTAACGCAAAAATACCCTACATATAATATTGCTATTAACAAAGGTCATACATTCGAGTATAATGAATTATAAATACAATGTCAAAAGTCTGTCTGCAAGCCCTGTTTTCTGGAGTTGGATGAATTGGCTTATCGTATAAGTAGCTCATGTAGGAAATAAACAAGATTATTGTCTATTAGCAAGTGTCAGAAGACATAAACCAATCCGTAATAACTCAAATCTATTATAACATTACGAGAAGTGTCACAACAAGTTATTTTAGATAGCACGTGATACTTAATACGTACGACGACAAACGCTTGCGTTTGCTTTGGCTTTTTTCCACCCCCATGAAAGTTGTCGTCCTGGTTACCATCAAAGTTAATATTTCTTTTATATTTATATATACATATACTCGTATATTTCATTTTTTTTTCTTTCTTAATTTTAACATAAGCGATAAAAGTCCAAAAGAAGGCAATCCAAGTAAAACTCCCAACTAATAAATATGTCCGATTCAATTGATGTCTGCAGTGAAGTGTAAATTTGTGAAGGATAATAAGAAACTGTAACTAGGGAGACAGCAATGCCGGGACTTGCACCAAGTTGTGGGGTGTTGTAGAACAGAAGTTCACCCTTCGGACGAGTTACATGTTTTGCAGTAAGAATGTCTTGCAATAGAAATGTTTCGTTTTGTCTCAATCTTCGATAGAGAACAATTTCGAATGATGTTTTTCGCGATTCTGATTTTCCTTAGGTACGAGGGTTGCTATACATAATTCAGGCCTAGGCAACACTGAGTGTTGTCTGGCGCCAACAGACATTTCCATTGGAAAGTTTGACATTTTTAAGCATAAACGTATTCAGAACGTTTTGACGTACTACCATCATTTGTGTTGTTTACAGTGGCTTGAACAAATCAATTTGGCAGAAAAAATTGGAATTAACTCGTGAACATTTTCGTGCGATCATTTTTAACAACTTTCGACGTGGATTATCACAACAAGAGTGCATTGATGAGCTAAAATCTTTGTATGGCGATTAAGCACCATCCTAAAGCACTGTGAAAAATGAATTCAATCGTGGCCGACGCTCGCTCAAAAACAAAGGTCATGAATGTCGTCCAAAAACGGCCGTTGTGCCAGAGAACATTGATGCCGTGCCTGAACTGATAATGCAAGATCGTCATGTGACATACCGTGAGATAGAGGCATCCTTGGGCATTTCTTCCACCAGCATACATTCGATATTCCAAAAACACCTGGCCGTAAAAAAGGTTTGTTCTCGTTGGATCCCGCACAATTTGACAATCGCTCAAAAAAAGGCTCATGTCGATTGGTGCAAAGAAATTTTTAAAAAATACGATCGCGGTGCTTCAAAAGACTTTTATAAGAATGTCACAGGTGACGAATCATGGATGTATGAGTAGGAGCCCGAAACAAAACAGCAATCGACCGTGTGCGTCTTCCAAGACGAGCCAAAGCCAATGAAAGTTGTTCGTGGAAGAAGCACTTCGAAGCAAATGGTCGCCTGTTTCTTCGGCAAAACTGGTCATGTGGCGACTGTTCCACTTGAGCAACGTAGGACGGTCACATCTGAGTGGTACACCACAATTTGTTTGCCTGAAGTCTTCAGAGAAATTCGAAAAACGAACAAGAGAAGACGAATAATTGTGCACCATAACATTTCATTGTTAGGCCAGAAATATACATAGCAGCCCTAGTACAAACGATATAGAGATTATTTACTTGCATTCATTCCATCAGCATTCCTTTAAGGACCAAAAGAGGTACTGTACACGATATTCGGTCCTTTTTCACATATTCATTCACCATAGTTAGTTTTGTGAGGCAATTGTATTTTTTGGTGTATCCATGTGTACATTGAAGTAGCCGATTAGTTGGACATTACGTTGAAAAAAATATTTTTCAACATAATGTCCTTTTAGCTTAGTACACTTAGTTTATCGTTTCTCCAATTTTTGTAGCCTTTCCAAAAATAGTATTTTCGAGGTTCATAAAAAAGCCATTTGTTTGATCAATAATTTCATCGTTGGAGCTGAATCTCTTTTCACCGAGCAATTTCTTTAGAATTGGAAATAGTCAGTGGGGGCTAAATCCGGAGAATATGGCGGATTGGCACCATCTCGTTACCCAATTCGTGCAATTTTGCCATTAAGACTGCAAACGTAGCACTCGTGCATTATCTTGATGAAAAATAACTTTTTTCATGGCCATAAATCCAAGTAAAATCGGTCCAATAAGTTGACATAATATTCGATGTTAATTGTGTTTCCCTTTTGAAGGTAGTCGATGTGGATTATCCCGCGTGCATCCCAAAAAACTGTTGCCATCATCGACAAAGTCACCTTGGCCATCTTCGGAGCCAGTTCACCCGGAGAAACCTATTGTTTAGACTGTTGCTTAGCCTCCGGTGTGTTGTAATGGATCCATGTTTGATCCACAATTACAAAACGACGCAAAATCTCATTCGAATGGCGGTAACACAACTCCGAACAATCCTTTGATGTTGCCACACGATTACATTTATGGTTAATTGAGAGCAAACGCGGCAGACATCTTGCAGACATTTTTCTTAAACCCAACTGACCATGTACTAAAATCGAAGTCACACTGACATATGAAATGCGTATGGCATCAATAATCTCACGCACTTTTACTCTTTGATCGGCTAACACCATATCGTGCTTTTTCGCATTTTCGGGTGTTTTAACCTTAATTGGCCGTAAAGAACGTTTTCTTGGTTTGATTGGTTTGGTTTTTTTCCTGAAAAAATAATCTTTAATGAAAACCCGAAATTCACTTTTTTCATTTTTAACAAAAACCTCGAGGTTGTATGTTTTGAACAGCTGTTAAACACAAACTAAATGACGGAACTCTTTCAAAATTTGACAGTAGTCTATTAACAGATGTTACTTGATGGGAGCAGTGTTGTATTTCAAATAGCTACAGAGAAGTTGAAAAAGTCACTGAACTACTGATCTGCCCTCGTAGTACACATTTAGATAAGTAAGGAATTTCCACTGTTACTGAGTACCTGTGTTTGAAAAGACGTCGGCGAAAATTACAATGTTTCTGTATATCCATATTTTCCTGAACATAAGGGGACAGCTTTTGGGCCACTGAAGCCGCAGGGCCCAATGACCTCGCATACACACAAAGAACAGAACAGAAATACTATCCATGTATTACATTGTTACAACCGAATGTTAATTGGGAACACAGCAAATTTTCAGTTGAGGGAACTGACACTTTCGGTTGAAGGAAACAAGTATCAGCAAACATAAGAGATTGAGAGGATTATCGGAACTGAATTTTTATATGTATTGGTTATTAAAGATTGTTAATTAAAAATACTAATGGAAAAAAATTAATATTTTACCACCTAGCTATGGGTCAACTGAGTAAAATAAGTACGTCTTTGGATAGAAGTTATAAGTGATGTGATAAGCATTGCAATGATGCCTCAATATGAAAGAAAGTAATTAAGGCATATAACAATATTTATTGCCAAGCTTTGGGTGGCCGTAAATCTGAAGAAATGGCTAAGCAACAAAAAAATTGGTTGTTGCTTTGAATAATATGGCGGAAATTCTTAGCAAGTCAGAGTAATGTCGCTAAATTACAGTTAAGCCTGTTTCAATATTCTGGAAAATATTTTTCTATTTATAGATCGTTTATTTAAATGGCGGTATCGATTGGAAGCATCAACCTTCTAACCCAAGAAACTTAAACTGTCTGACCATTTTTGTTTTGTTTTTATAAATTTTTCGCGAATTTCGAAAAATATGTTCGTCATAAACAAATTTTTAGCTGTGACTAAAGCCGATAATATAATAGGTTTTAAATGTATGGTGAAGTGGGAATAACTAATATTATTTAACAACAGCCAACTAAACGGGGTTTCGTCACTACAAAGAACTAATCTGTTGTCACCACCAATAAATAGTACGAAAGTAACATGTACATTACAATTGGTTGGTTGCCATAGACGCCAGTTGTCGCAAGCAATAGTTTAACAGAATTCGTTTTTTATAACTGTGTTATTGGCTGCAAATACCGTGATACAGATGTAGCAACCATCATTTAATATCTCAAACCATGTTACCATCAATACTATGGAATGTTGGTTATTGCAACAGAAATTTTGTTTATCCAACCGAATTTTTGTAGTTCGGATCGATTTCCAACTGATTTTTTTCTCTGTGTATTTAAAGCTGATTTAAAAGTTAATTGTTTTTGTTCCATAGTGGAAACGTTCAAAAATTATTCGGTTATGAGTTTTATCAGTCCCTCAAAATTGAAGTTTTTCTCCTCTTATCCGATTTAATTCATTTTTAATCCCAACCAATCTAACACACAGAGAACAGATTTGGCGCAATTGATTTTTTTTGCCAACCGAATGATTGATGTTACATGCACCTCAAGTATTTCGTCAGTACAACCGAATGCTAGTTGGTGCTCTGTAATGTTCCGTTATTGAAACTGTTGTATCGAAAAAAGTAAATTTTAGTCAGAGGCAAAAAACGCACGCAACCCTGAACATATGCTGTAGACATGGATCGAAACACATCCCGGAAGAAAGGTGAACGGTGCCGAGCACGTCTCAGCAAACCCTCAACTAACAGAGACAATATCTCATGAACTGTATGAGATATGACTATGAAATTTGAAACATAGATTATAACACATCCTGGAGGAAAAGTTATGGACTGATCCTTATAGAAATTTAACAGAAGGAAATCAATGGTTAGCATATTACACAGTATAACAAACAAGAATGAAGTCAATATAGCTGGGAAGTGAAATTATTTTTCTTGTAGATCTTGCTGAGTACAACAGGAAACCGGTTTTGAAATTTCCCAAACAGTTCCAAAATCTTAAGTTACGGGTAAAAAACCTGTTTTTCGGATCGGATATGCCAGTAACTTGATTTTAACAGATTTTAAGTTTTTCGGCTGGCTTGGAAGAAATGGCTCAACAACAAAAAACATTGGATGTTGTTTGGAATAATAAGGAGGTCTATTATCTATGGCGAAAATTCTGATCTAGTCTGAGTAATGTCGCTAAATTACAGTAAAGCCTGTTTCAATATTCTGGAAAATAATTTTCTATTTATAGTTCGTTTATTTAAATGGCGGTATCGATCAAACAAGAATGAAGTCAAAATAGCTGGGAAGTGAAATTATTTTTCTTGTAGATCTTGCTGAGTACAACAGGAAACCGGTTTTAAAATTTCCCAAACAGCTCCAAAATCTGGAGTTACGGGTAAAAAACCTGTTTTTCGGATCTGACGCACTTATAAGCCAGTAACTTGATTGAATATCAACAGATTTTAAGTTTTTCGGCTGGCTTGGAAAGAAGAAACTGCGGCGTATACACTTTTAAAACCACACTGAAAAAATCTGTGTATTATTCCTGTAAACTCATTTTTTTTTAAAAAATTTTGTTATTTTTTAACTTTGGATGCGTTCTTACACATAATTTTTTAAAAGGAAGCGAACAATTTTTTAACTGAAAAACAAAGAGAGTGCTCTTATTAATACAATTCGTCATTTGTCATTTTTTAAAAATCCGTAAGAAACTGATTGAGTTATTCAACTTTTATTAAAACAAAATTTTTTGAAAAAATACAATTATTGAAAATACTACTTAGAAATGTTTGTTTTGCCTTTTTCTTTTTAATTGAACATCATCAGTATCCAGTTTAAGTGACCAGCAATATTCGGAAATCATTTTTAAAATCGGTTCATATTCAACCAAGTTACTGACATATAAGTGCGTAAGATCCGAAAAACCGGTTTTTACCCGTTACTCCAGATTTTTGAGGTGTTTGGGAAATTTCAAAACCGGTTTCTTGTTGTACTCAGCAATATCTACAAGAAAAATAATATCATTTCCCAGCTATTTTTTCTCTGTCACACTGTGTTATTATTGACTGTATTGTGTTAAAATTGTGGAAAAGGGCGTGCCCCGCCCATATAGCCCTGATCTGTGAATGGCTATATTTCGTGAACTAATACTGCTATGACGATAGTAGTTGGTATACTTATATATGATTTTGGTATGGAAAGAAACACACCCTGATAGAAAAGTGGCCATTACCACGCGACCTTGACAAGATTTTCATATTTGACCGTAATCCATGATGGAGGATATGTATGCTTCGGTACGGCCGATATTAATTTGTCCACTTGTTTTCATCAAAACCACCTCGAAACCAAGTGACAACTTAAACTTCAAATGCTGAACGCATAAGCTTAACCGGAAATATCTTAGAATTACACTGCATGTCGACCCTCCGAAAGCTTGAAAGTCTTTTCGTGTGTCAATGACTTCCTTCGATATGATACAAACTCACAGCACATATTCAACATGCCGCTATGAACACGATAGGGGTTCAGAAAATTCATCGTCAAGGAAACTCACAGCTGGTACCCACTGTATAACGACAAGTAGGTGAGACAGAGTGTGCGAAAGAAAAAGAGAGAGAAAACAGCTCACCTACGGTCAATCGGGCCGGTAAATGGTTATTCGATGTCAGTGCTCAAATAAAGCTTAAAAGAACAACAACTGTTAACAAAGGATATTCGAACAACAACAAAAACAAAGCAAAACAAGAAAGAAAACATATTTTTATATAGGAAAAATATGAAAGTTATTGAATTATTGGGGGCAACACATGTGTTGCCATAGATTCGTTATGAAGATTCAAAGATTTGTGAGGTAATGTCACTGGTTGGGGAGAACAAAAAAAAACATATTTTGTGATAAGTTTTGAAAAACTTATCACATTTTTTTATTTATATTCGTTTTTAATATCTGTTTTATTATTTGCTTTAGGAAGACTTTTAATACGTTTGCCACCAGCAAATGATTTAGTGGCAAATTGTCAAGATTTACACAGAGTGAAAAAAAAATATTGAAAAACTGAAGACACAAAATGAGTGCCGCCGATTCATACAACTCCGATGATGAACGTTATGCTGACGACACCTTTGAGCAGGAATCCGATACTGATGCACCCGAAATCGCCGAGATCGAAAGTGAAATATCGGAGGTCAGTGACGAGGACAATGATGAACCTTTGCCAACGGTCAAACTTAATACGGTGAGTAAATGTTTTGCCTGCTCAACGATAAAAGCAGTAGCGAAGTTATAAAACTAGTTCCCAACCTAATAGTTTAGAAAAAGAGTTGTTAAATGAAGCGACTAATTATGGTCTACACTAAACTGCGGTACAGAGTATTTATACTACGAAGGACGAATTCTCCCTGTAATGCGTCGCCCGATCAGTAGGCCAATCAATAACAAATGGATGCGAACTTCTCGTAAGCTAGAAATAGCAAATGTTTGTAGCAACCAAAAATATTTTAGCAAGTCTAACATTTAGGTGCTGATTCAATTTAAGTATTAAAATCAAACTGCAGGTCGCAATTGTTGTCCGATCTTTGTGAAATTTGGCAGAAGTCAATCTTTCGGACCATGACAGTATTTCTGACGATGTAAAACCCGTCGATCGTTTATGGATCAAGAGGCAATATTGGGTTTTGCCAGCATTAAACTCGACCCTATTTGCAAAACCCCACTCTGAGACCGTTACAAGAGTGTGCCAGTCATATTTTAGCTCATCTCTTCTGTATCTGTGAGGCCATAGGGAGTAGTTAATGGCATTTTTGGCCGAAAAAAAGTCCCGCATGCTTAAAACTGGCGATTCAATTTAATTAATTTAAGTAAAAATATGTCAATGTGGACATATGTTTACTTAAACTAAAGCAAAATTTTGCTACGAATCCAAATTTATAGTAATTTTAAAGTTTCGGCTGAGTTATGGGACGAACGCATGTGCCGAAATAACCCAAAATATGTACCTTTTTCAGCTTTATTAGCGTATGCAGGGTGGAGGATATACATGGTTCGATCTGGCCTAGCTTAACTACGCTTTGACTTGTTTGACTCAGTGCTGATGTTTGTAACACCTTAGCGAAAAGAAGATAAACCATATGTAAAGAATACCGATCGACTCAGTATCACTATCTGATTCCATGGAGCAATGTCCGTCCCTCCGTGTGTCTGCTCATCAATTTTTGTAATCAAAGTACAGGTCGCCATTAGGAACCAATTTCGATAAAACTGGGTACATGCTTCATGTTTGGGCTATGGACGAATCGTATCGAAATATTGATATTTCCCATCACATCAGCATCCCCGACCATTGGAGCATATATCGTTGAAAGTACAGGTCGGAATTATGAAACGATTTCAATGAAACACGACACTTTGTTCAAACAAAGAATGTTATCTATTTAAATTGTTCCATTGTTCGGTACATCTTTTAGTTTTATATTACCTCCGATTTTGACCATATTTCGCCTAGAACGTTTTTAGTTGCAACATTGGTTTATGTTTACAAAAAGCTTTTATGTGCAACCTATAACTATGTCTGGTGAATCTGGACCGTATCGTTCTGTTGTTTTATATGACTCCCAAACTTTAAAACCTGCAGCTTTAAAAACCTCAAAAAACCTGCAGCTTTAAAAACCTCATTTGGGATTGGATGTATTTCAAACGACTTTCGCATAAAGCATTAAGAGCAATCACTATCAGGTTAAATTGGACCATATCGGTCAATGTTTTTGAATAACTGCCACACAAAGTTCCCTTCCGATTCGAGGTCCTTTAGCTGGAAAAACTACGAAATTTACAGTGATTGTGCTAAAGTTTTACATGATGCACTGCGAGCGATTAATAATGAAATCTGGTGAAACTGTACTATTTCCGTTCATATTGCCTCTCTACAAAAGGCCAATTTGGGTCCCGGCCGCTCTAAAAGTCACATTTATGTTGTACCTAAACATTTACGTTGTACGAGTCCTAGAACTAATCTTGGTGATATTGAATGTTATCGGTCCACGTTTTCAAAAAGGTCACACTCAAACATCCTGCTACGAGTTGTCTATGGTACGGGTTGCTGTATATATTTCTGGCCTAGGAGCCATCTGCCATTATCATTGGAAAGTTTACCATTTTCTAGCATAAACGTACTCAGAACGTTTTGACGTACGACAGTGACTTGAATTATCACGAAAAGAATGCATCGATGAACTTAAATCTTTGTATGGCGATGAAGCACCATCCTATAGCACTGTGAAAAACTGAATGAATTCAATCGTGGCCGACCTCGCCAAAGACTTAGGTCGTGAAGGTCGTCCAAAAACGGCCGTTGTGGCAGAGAACATTGATGCCGTCCGTGAGCTCAAAATGCAAAATCGTCCTGTGACAAACCGTGAGATAAAGGCATCTTTAGGCATTTCTTCTACCAGCATACATTCGATATGGCATGAACACCTGGCCATAAAAAAGTTTTGTTCTCGTTGGATCCCGCACAATTTGACAATCACTCAAAAAAAAGGTTCGGGTCGGTTGGTGAAAAGAAATTTTGAAAATATACGCGGTGCTTCAAAAGACGTTTATAAGATCGTCACAGGTGACGAATCATGGATCTATGCGTATGAGCCAGAAACAAAACAACAATCGACCGTGTGGGTCTCCGAAGATGAGCCAAATTCAACGAAATTTGTTCGTTGAAGAAGCACTTCGAAGCAAATGGTCTCCTGTTTCTTCGGCAAAACTCGTCATGTGGCGACTGTTCCGCTCGAGCAACGTAAGACGGTCAACTCGGAGTAGTACACCACAATTTGTTTGCCTGAAGTCTTCGTAGAAATTCGAAAAACGAACACGAGAAGACGAATCATTGTGCACCATGACAATGCGAGCTCTCACACATCGGCTCAAACCAGCGCCTTTTTGACCGGCCAAAACGTCGAATTGATGGGTCATCCGCCGTGATTAGGCACCCAATGGCATCATTTTATTCCCGCACATCAAGAAAAAAATGCGTAGACAACGATTTTCGTCGCCAGAAGATGCTGTTGAAGCGTTCATAAACCATGTTTTGGAGGTGTCTCAATCGGAGTAAAAAAAGTGCTTCGACAATTTTGAGCGCATGCAAAAGTGTAGAAATCATGCTGGAGAATACTTTGAAAAACAATAAATCCATTTTTGATGATAAATATTCGCATTTACTTTACTATGCCAGAAATATATATAGCAGCCTTCGTATGCGTCCATTTTTTTAAAAAGGCCACACACAATGATCCTGCTACGAGTTGCCCATGGTACGTTATGATAAACTCTGGTAAAACTGGACCTTATCGGCCGCTCTTAAAGTCACATGTATCATCCCATCTTGCTCTAGTTAAAATAAGCTTAAAACTAATAAAAAATGGTCAATTGAATTACATTCCTTCTGCTTTGTGTTCTACCGCTTAAACTTTGCGTAGTGCTCATCGGGAAACCAATTTTTATCTCGTATGAAAGTCGATAGACGGTCCATATTGTCTAACAGACACCGACACTGCCAATTTTGACTTCCTCTTGCTCTGCCCGCTATAATTTACGTTTGATTGATGCTCAAACTTAATAAAGTAAGTTCCAAAAGTCTATATTTTTATAGAAAGATCGAAAAACAAAGGATATTCCTGATATGAGGCCCTACCGCTCTACAAGCCACATTATTGATCTCACTTTAGTTTAATTAAAAAAAATTGCAGCTCCATGGTTTTTATACGAAGGTCCTTCCCTATTTAAGGCTCAGATGATCTTAAAGTCAGATTTTTATTCCAATCTAGCTTAAATGATGCAAAGTGAACAATTGGCGACCTTTACAATCTCGGGTAAAGTGCCACGAAATATGTTCTTCCCGCTCTAGAAGTTACGTACGAGAGCTGCTATTTATATTTCTAGTCTAATAATGAAAATGCTAATATTTATCATCAAAATGGTTTCATTGTTTTTTAAAGTATTGAGACAACTCCAAAACAGGGTTTTTGAACGCTTCAATAGCATCTGCTGGTGACGAAAATCGTTGACCACACCTTTTTTTTCTTGATGTGCGGGAATAGAAAGAAGTCATTGGGTGCCAAGCCACGCCTGTACGGCGGATGACCCATCAATTCGACGTTTTGGTCGGTCAAAAAGGTGCTGGTTTGAGCCGACGTGTGAGAGCTCGCATTTTCATGGTGCACAATGATTCGTCTTCTTTTGTTCGTTTTTCGAATTTCTCCAAAGACTTCAGGCAAACAAATTGTGACGTACCACTCAGAATTGACCTCCTACGTTGCTTAAGCGGAACAGTCGCCACATGACCAGTTTGCCGAAGAAACAGGCGACCATTTGCTTCGAAGTGCTTCTTCCACGAACAACATTCGTTGGATTTGGCTCGTCTTCGAAGACCCACACGGTCGATTGCTGTTTTGTTTCTGGCTCATACGCATAGATCCACGATTCGTCACCTGTGACGATCTTTTAACTGTCTTTTGAAGCACCGCGATCGTATTTTTTCAAAATTTCTTTGCACCTATTGACACAAGCCTTTTTTTGAGCGATTGTCGAATTGTGCGGGATCCAACGAGAACAAACCTTTTTTTACGGCCAGGTGTTCATGCAATATCGAATGTATGCATGGTGAAAAAAATGCCCAAGGATGCCTCTATCTCACGGTATGTCACATGACGATCTTGCATTATCAGTTCACGCATACAAACATTCACGGCATCAATGTTCTCTATCACGGACGACCTTTACGACTTCGTCTTTGAGCGAGCGTCGGCCACGATTGAATCGATTGAATTCATTAAACCAGTTTTTACAGTGCTATAGGATGGTGTTTCATCGCCATACAGACATTTAAGATCATCGATGCACTCTTGTCGTGATAATCCACGTCGAAAGTTGTGAAAAATGATCGCAAGAAAATTGTTACGAGTTAATTCCATTTTTTTTTGCCAAATTGATTTTTTCAAATCACTGTAAACATCAGAAATGAAGGTCGTACGTCAAAACGTTCTGAGTACGTTTATGCTAAAAAATGTCAAACTTTCAAATGGAAATGTCAGATGGCGCCAGGCAACACTTAGTGTTGCCTGGCGCCATATTTATTTATAGCAACCCTCGTAAGTTAGTAATAGCAAATGTTTGTAGCGACCAAAAATATTTTAGCAAGTCTAACATTTAGGTGAAGCGATCGACTTAGAATCAGGAGCTGATTCAATTAATAAGTAAGTCTTGAAATCAAACTGCAGGTCGCAATTGTTGTCCGATCTTTGTGAAATTTGGCAGAAGTCAGTTTTTCGGATCATAAACAGACGTTATTGAATTGAATTAAGTTTAATTGTTGATATAGCTCTCATACGGATTAGATATTTTAAGCTCTAGAAGTCTCAAATTACAAACACTCCTTCAGCCACTCTATCGCGAACAGTTGCAATATTTTCTGCAGTACGAGCTGTACTGGTGTTTTCAAATCTCCTACGGACCCGGTTTTCTAAAATTTTTGCACGATTTTTCCGGTTGTACGCACATTTGGACGATTAAATTGACCGAAAAACATCACGAATTGCACGGTATGGTTGATACTGAGATTATGGGCCACTTTGCTGTCCTTGGTTGTTTCAAGCGGGAAAAATAAAATATATTATACTTTATTATTATCTATACAATAAATCTTTATAGGACCATTAAAGTCTTTAAAATTCTTTTTTAAAAAATTGATTTGTTTTTCAAAAATTTTCTACCAAAGTGTTCAAATAGCATTACCCTGGTTTTCCCTTACACTACTTTCAATTGAAATTTTCTCAATTTTTTACAAAAATATAACATATTTATTTAATAAAACCAGTCCATAGTAAAAAATAATATTCAATTAATTTTGTTGCTATTATTGATTAAAATTTTTTAATCAATTTATATTTTTATGGATGTTTATTTTCTGTCCCTGAAATTACACATTTTCTGTCCCTGAAAATAATCAAGTTCCCTGTAAAATCTAATATTCGCTAAAATTCAATTTTCCAAACCAATCTTGATATCATGCAACTTAAATATGGTTGAACATTACATGAAGTGGGTGCACATTTATTAGTTATTTCGCCAACAGTCTTATTATTAAATTAAATATTAAATTCTGCAAAAAATGGAATGCCAAAAATAATGTCGAATTAGGCCCATAATCTCTGAATCACCCATATGCATTTTCATAATAAGCCTGAATAACTTTAACGTGTTTCTCGCTTGTGTATTTTTCCATGGTTGAAATTGAGTTAGTCTGAAATTAAGAAATATCAAATGAAATACAGAAAAAAAATTGACGTTAAGGTGTGGTTCACATTCAACATCGGCCCTTTAAACTTAACCACCCTTTAGCTTAAATGATGCAAAGTGAACAATTTGCGTCATATACGATCTCCGGTAAAAGTGCCACGAAATATGTCCTTTCTGCTCTAGATGTTACGTATTCAAACCGACCTTGCTCAAACTTCAGCCAGAAATAGCAGAATTAGTTACCTTAAACGCTGAGCGTTACCGCGCCATGCTCAACAAATTTTTGTTTCCAAAAATTCAAAAGAATCATTACGACATTGGACGACATCGATATTTTACACACTGTTTTTGAAAATCGAATCGAACCAGTCGAACTTGTGATGTCCACTTGCCGCCTCGCAACAGTGATTTGAGCCCTTTCGATTATTTTCTGTGGAAAGCCATTAAGGATAAATGTTACCCAAATCATCCAGAGCCAATTGAAGCCTTGAAATATGAATCGAAGCTGCCATTGAAGAGATTCGACCCGAAACAATCAAAAATGTACTGAAAAATCGGATAAGGTAATGACGAGCCAGTTGTGGTAGTCATATGAATGATATTGTGTTCCTTTATAAAATGACAAAGTTCAACCTTTTCAATAAAATCAGAAAATTTAAAAAATTATCTGTACTTTTTTTACAGCCGATTTAAGTTTAAAATGTTACATCGCCCACCCTGTACCAGTATTTTCCATCAAAAGTATAAGTATATTCTCAAAAACCTAAAAAAATCGAGAATTGCCAAAGCATGAGAGGGCTAGGCTATTTTTTTTTTAAAGCTAGATTGGTAGAACTCCCAATACGCTAATATTAAAATAGACTTATCTCTATTTAACAGGGTACCCGAATACGCAGTTTGAACTACACGAATACGATTAGTGCTCCCACCAACACAGATGCAGTGCCATTTGACAGTTCATCCGACGAAGAAGATGACGTTATTGTCGGCCAAACCTTTGCTGAAATAAATACACCGTCAATGCATCTTGTAGATAGTCCGAGTACTACGCCAACTCGACGGGAGACTCGAGCGGTGCGACGCGAAAGCAGTCATCCGCTGAATAGTGTAGATGAACAAAGTGAAGGTTCAGTTAGCGAAGAAGAGGAAGACAGCGATGACGAGCGGGAATTTCAGAGAATACAGGAAATGGAGGAACGATATTTGCTACAAAATGCAGGCAAGACGCAAAAGACTACCCGTACTGAACCGCAAATGAGGCTTGATGGTGAGACAATCCTAAATTCCGTTGAACAAAAAACGGAAACAGAAACGTCAGACCAAGATACAGAACCTGTACAAAAAGAAAGCCGAACAAACAATGAAGACACAACGTCCGAACCTGAATTGGACCCGATACCTGAACTTATTGAAAGAGTTATGGAACATTTTACGCCCAAACCCGAAGTAGCACCGCAAATTCAAACGGATTTTGTGGAAATTGTGCAAAACTCCTTGGCCAGTTTACAAACTGATAACAGTTTGGAAGAACAAACCGATGACAGGAGAACTAACAATAGTTTATTATCGCCCGAAGTGGATAATTCCATACGAATGACATTTAGCTTTGAACCCAATCATATTTTAAATCCTGAAAATGTGGCCATGGCTTTTTTCAATGCCATGAATGCCACAACGGCTACATTTGTGGCAAATAATTCCATGGCTCCAGCCATTCCCACACAGGAAATTACCGAAGAAAATGCAAATTTAAAGGAATCTGTACACCAACTCAATGCAATTGGATGCAAAGAACCAAAAGATGACTGTCATGACTTCAACGAAACGAGTGATGCCAATGACAAACATGGCTATGCGGAAGTTGAGTTGGAACATCTTGGCAGTGCCAGTCCTCCTCCGATATCCGATGATGAAGACGAAGACGAAGAAAGCTATTATGATACACAATTCGAATATCAGATAACAAGCAAAACGCCGAGTTGTTTCAATTCCGAGGATTATGTTTTCCATGCCAATTTCATAAGACCCTCGCCGACAACGGACAAATTAAGGTAAGATGCAATCTCTTAATATATACAGGGTGGCTGATGAATATTGCTACATTAAGAAACTCAAATGACTTTTTTTTAGTGTAGGAAATTCATTTTTCTTTCATATTCATTTTAAAGTTCAATTAATTTTATTAAATATAATTTAATTAGTTTTAGAAATATGTAATGGAATTTAAATGTCCCCTGCTAGTTGATGCATGAGCGGCATCTTACCAAAAAGTTGTTCATTACTGCTTGGAGAGTTCAAACAAGAATAGCCGCAATTGTTTCTCGAATGTATTGCTTGAGTTTCATTCAAATTTGTTGGTTTCGCTTTGTTGACTTTCTGTTTGCAATAACCCAAGATAAAGTCGGGTGCAGAGGTGTCAGTCGACCTGTGGGGGCCAACGGAATGTTAAGTTTCTGGATATCAGCTTATTGGGAATGTTTCGTCGCAATTCTGTCCTTAGAGGCCGGGCTATGCGTTGAAAGTAATTCTGGATAGAAAAACTCCCTCAACAGCCTCAAGTAACGGTCTCCAGTAACTGTAACAGTGTGACCGTTTTCTTCGAAGAAGAGGCCCGACAATGCAGCGTGATGAAACTGCACACCACACTGTGACACGGCCGGCAATCGCGGTTCTATGTACCGGATTGACCCGAAATAAACACTCTTCGGCCAGGGGCAGTCACCTCAACAATATATGATTTTAGTTCGTCCATTTTTTCGTCGTGGGAGCAACACTTCCCACGCGGACTATGAGCGATTGCCATAGATCGCCAGACATCACTATGGCATCGCATGGCCTGATCAACGACGTCACCTGGCAACCCGTCATCTCACTAGGATCGGACCACCTTTCTATAATTCTCTCCATAAATAGACCACCCGATTTTATAACTCAGCAAAGCCACCAACCGCAGCTTTAGTAATCTAGCCATTCCGTCGGAAGTTCGGGTAGCCGAGAAAAAGTTCAGGGCCATTATCGACGCAGCAGCCGCTCGCCATATCGCTGCTGGTCGAATACCCGAAGTACGACTGAATTTCCCAGCAGGGGCAGCGGGACTCGCAGACGAGCGTGATGACATTCGTCGCTCCAACCCTACTCACCCAAGAATTAGGGATCTCAACTCTGAGATCAGTAGGTTGGTCAACGAATATAAGCGGAACAAATGGCTAGACCACTTGAAGCAGTGCAACTTAAGTTCCGAAATTGATAAGTTGTGGACAACGGTCAAATCGCTCTCTAACCCTGGAACATTTGGTGGTAGGTATAACAGTGACAGATCCGAAGCGGTGCGCGTGTTATTTTAACCGGCTTTTTATTGAACATCCAGAGAGTGATAAGGCGAAAAGGAGAGTATTGCGTCGTATCCGCGCTCTCCGAGCCGAAGAGGCACCACCACAATTTACCGTTGGCAAAGTTGCCCTTGTCATCCGCAGCGCAAAGTCCTTAAAGGCGCAAAGACGGAATCTCAATGCTGATGTTGAATCACTTGGATACCACGGGAGTAGAGTATATGACCAAAGTGCTGAATCTGTCGCTAGCCACCCACTTAGTTCCCGATGCTTGGAAAATGGGCAGAGTTTTTTCGCTACTGAAGCCAGGCAAAGACGCAAGTAAAGGAGATTCGTACAGGCCGATCTCCTTGCTTTTTCCAGTAGCAAAGACGCTTGAAGCACTGCTCCTCCCCAGCCTGATTGAACACTTTTCTTGTGCTGATCATCAGCATGGGTTCCGTAAGCAGCACAGCACAACAACTGCCATACACGCCATCACCACACGTTTAAGTCGCGGCCTTAACCAGAACAAGCCAAATGACAGGACGGTCCTCGTGGCTTTTGACCTTACAAAAGCCTTCGACACGGTCAATCATGCCACTCTGTCGAGGACATTGAAAAAAAGTCCCTTACGTGCAGTTTAAAACGTTGGGTCGTAAACTGTATGTGTGGGTGCCAGTCATATATAAAATCTAGAGACAGGAAGTCGAAGCCCCGTAGAGTTAAACAAGGAGTTCCCCAGGCCTCCTCTTTAAAATTCCAGCACCTCCAGACGGCGTTGAAATTGTGTCGTACGCTGATGATTGCACCATGTAGTCGGCTTGATCTTCCATCGTTCTAAGCGACCATTTAAGGTCTCGTGTGGTTCCAGTCTGTTCGAGTGAAGCAGCTTAGTGCCGGAATGATGCCCCGGTTGGTGCGACAGGATAAGGAAATCTACGTTTAAACTCATGCTGCGCCAACACCACCGACCAAAAAAATCTACACAATTACGAAGGTTGCTAAATATATTTCTGGCATAGGCAACTCTTAAGTGTTGCCTGGCACCATCTGGCATTTCCATTGGAAAGTTTGACATTTTTTAGCATAAACGTACTCAGAACGTTTTGACGTACGACCATCACTTGTGTTGTTTACAGTGACTTGAAAAAATCAATTTGGCAAAAAAATGGAATTAACTCGTGAACATTTTCGTTCGATAATTTTTCACAACTTTTGACTTGGATTATCATGACAAGAGTGCATCGATGAACTAAAATCTTTGTATGCCGACAAAGCACCATCCTATAGCACTGTGAAAAACTGGTTTAATGGATTCAATCGTGGCCGACGCTCGCTAAAAGACGAAGGTCGTTAAAGTCGTCAAAAACGGCCGTTGTGCCAGAGAACATTGATGCTGTGCGTAAACTGATAATGCAAGATCGTCTTTAGACATACCGTGAGATGGAGGCATCCTCGGGCATTTCTTTGACCAGCATACATTCGATATTGCATGAACACCTGGCCGTATAATAGGTTAGGCTCGTGTGGATTGGTGCAAAGAAATTTTAATAAATACGATCGCGGTGCTTCAAAAGACGTTTATAAGATCGTCACAGGTGACGAATCATTGACCTATGCGTATGAGCCCGAAACAAAACAGCAATCGACCGTGTGGGTCTTGAAAGACGAACCAAATCCAACAAAAGTTCTTCGTGTATGAAGCACTTCGAAGCGAATGGTCGCCTGTTTCTTCGGCAAAACTGGTCGACTGTTCCGCTTAAGCAACGTAGGACGGTCAATTCTGAGTGGTTCACCACAATTTGTTTGTGAAGTCTTTGGAAAAATTCGAAAAACGAACAATGACAATGCGAGCTCTCACACATCGGCTTAAACCAGCGTCTTTTCGACCGGCCAAAACGACGAATTAATGGGTCATCCGCCGTACAGCCCTGACTTGGCACCCAATGACTTCTTTTTGTTCCCGCATATCAAGAAGAAAATGCGTACTCAACGATTCCCGTCGCCAGAAGATGCTGTTGAAGCGTTCAAAAACCATGTATTGGAGGTGTCTCAATCGGAGTGGAAAAAGTGCTTCGACAATTGGTTTGATGATAAATATTCGCATTTTTATTATTGGGCCAGAAATATATATAGTAGCCCGTATTTCATGCTTTTGCGAAGTAGAAAGCTCCAATGCTTGTCTGTTTGTATTCTGCAGCTGCTCAAATATGATTGACGTTTGTCTCATCTGGGGAGATTATTACAACTTCTTCTGCTAGGGAGATTGTGTCTCCTTGTAGTTTGCGTTTTTCCTAGTTTTATTGCTTGTAATTCATTAACTTTGTAAGCCCGCCCAACGTTTTTTTTTGCCAAAATTAACGTATATTTGAAATCCATTACAATAATTGACATTTTCGTTTTCAGAGCCAGGCCACAACCACGAAAGAGTATGAGTTTCTCCAATGAACGCATGCGCGAGATCGAAAGACACAATCAGATCTTATTAAGAAAGATTTTAACACAAAAACCCACATACGTGTTAAAGAATGGCCAGCACAAAGTACAACCCAACAATGTATGAGCATGCAGTATAATTTAAATTCGCCTAAATTAATACAATCTATATTTTTAGACTAATTCCCAAACGAATGTACGTCTCACAACATCGGCTTTGAACCGCAAGAAACAACAGCGTCAAATTGATTTGGACAATCAGGTACTAAAACGTAAAATAGAGGCCATCTCTTTACGAAGGCGTCCCCTCATATCGTAGTCTTCGTATGTACAGCTGCAGGTGAATTCGTTTACTTTTCATTTTTAAGAATTTATGATAAATGAATATTATATACTTTTAGATAAATATATATAAAAGAAATCGATGTCTTTGCGGTCAACTTAGTGATAAATACTTTATTTTGGTCTATTTTTTGTATATATAAATAAATTTGTTGTCTTCTTTATATTTTCGTTTAATTGTATAAATAATTTGCTTTAATAAAATTTAACATTATTGAGGTAGCAACTTAATAAAAATCATTATTTGGATCGACGACTAACAAAAAGATATCGATGTCTTTAAGGTCAACTAAGTCATAATAAATACTTTAATTTGGTCTATTTTTTTGTATATATGAATAAATATGTTTTTTTCTTATTTTCTTGTAACTTTATAAATACGTACTTTGCTCAAATTAAATTTAACATCATTTAGGATGTAAGTAACTTAATAAAATTTATTATTTTGAACAAAAACTAACACAAATAAAGTGACTGTTATATTGCCACTTCATTTGCCTTTTCGCTTATGAAATTTTCCCCTAAAGCTTTGACTACCTTAAAGGCAGCCTCGCCATTCTTTTCAATGAAAGCCGTTTCATTTTCCTCTTTGATTTTGGCTCGTCTTTCTAGTTCGCGGTAAATTAACTGACCGATCTGAAAGATAGAAAAAAAAACAATAAATATACCCAGAGATTATGACATAGCTGAGAAACTTACATAAACATCTATGGCAGCATACATCAATTGATTTTCATCCAGCGGTATGACATGCCATTTGCTCATGCGCACCTTCTTGTTTTTATCAATGGCCTTTTCAACCTAAAATTTAAGTGAATATAATTTATTAAAACATTCAATGTAAGAAAATGTTACAGATATTTTACGTCGTATTGCTTATGGCTAAGTGATAAGGTCATACATTCGTTCTGCGAACAAATGACGGAATCTTAATGACTATTGATTTTGTGATGACTTTGAAGCTTTGCATTGTGACAACACTGGATTTGTAAAATTTGGGTTTTCACCTCTTGAACTTGACGAGTAAAAGATTCATTTCTAAGCCACTCAAAACCTTTCTATAAAGTACATTGGCCGTTCGGAACCGGCATTTAAGAGTAGGTCCCGGCCAGTAAGGGTAAGAGTTACATCGTGCACATCTTTCAGATTTAAGAGACATAGTAAGGCTCTATTATTGCAGACGTTCCTACAACAATCGGATCTACGTAGTGACAGCTGTATCAACCGAAAGTTTTTCCCCGGGTGAGCCGGCTTTACGGCTTGCCATTCATGCTCCTTTTACGCTCCGGTTTTGCACAAAATCTTAATACTGGGTGCCCGCCGGGAAGGTATACCACTTTTTTTGCCGCCATTTTGGCAAAAATTAGTCTTGACAGTTCATATTTGGCAGTCGCGAAGTACCTACGTGGCAAATTTTTTATGGAAAAATATTTGATAAACCAACGTGTTTTAATCGTTAAAACATTTTATCAAAGTCAATCATCGATTACTGTGACGATGAGAAAGTTACGTGGAATTTTGTGGGAGACACAACGTGTCAACAAAACGCACTATTAATCGTGTAGTGAATAATTTCGAAGAAAGAGGGTCTGTAGCTGATAGGCCCAAGCATAGACCACAACGTACCGCAAGATTGGCTGAAAACATTACTGCTGTTCAAGAAAGTGTTCAAAACAACTATCAACCTCACTACTCTTCAAAGAACAACTTTGGCCACAATATTGCATTTATTTCCATTGAAGCTTCAGTTGACACAAGAGCTTCTTCCACAAGACCATTTACGCCGCCGAACATATGCCAATAATGTTACATTTTCTTCGAAAATGAGCAAGGAGCCGACGTTACCATCAACAGTGAGCGGTACCACGGAATGCTTAACGAACTTTTGTTGTCGAAAATTTAAGACATCCGAATCAAATTTTAAATGTTAAATCGACCACCCTGTAGTAGTGCCACTAGTAGTCCTACTAGCTCTCCAGTTTCAGACCTGACTGCTCATCTCCAACAAGTGCACCAGCATGGGGTAGCAACTGCATCCACTCTATAGGGAAATGTTATCTGTCTGTCCCCGCAAAGGCACCATCTGCACCAGGTACAGCCTAGTGATGCCTCCTTTCGAATCGTACAATTTACTTGTAATGGGGTTAAGAAATAAAGTGGTTGCAATCATAAAATTTATGCATGACAACGACATCCTGAGCTGCAGGAAGCAAAGCTGACTAGTATTATTTCCCTCTCGTCCTTCGGAAATTATGTTATTGCTGTAACAATATATTTTGTTATGAAGTCCTGTTCGTCTATAGAGGATCTGCTTCGATATGCAGGTGAAGAAAACGCGCCATTTCACCTGGATGCGTCCAAAGAGACCTAGGGGTCAGCTGAGTGAACCAAGTCAGACAATTAAAGAGGTGCAACACGGCATGAGGTCCCTGATGGGTGGCGGGACAAACGTCCGGAACGTTACCATAAATTTGCGCCCAATACGATTTAGGGCGGCAGCAACATTCAGATCTCAGCTGAGCCACAACCTCAAGTTTCTGCCGAGGAAGCGTCTTCTCCTCTGGTGAAATCTCCGGGAAATGTGCCCTAGCACTACATTCAAGCAGTAGCTGGATACTGCTGCTGTGACTTCATTAGTGTGAATGTTGTTCAGACCTGTTTGATAATTTCGATGATCGAAAGGCTATCTCTTGTACCGCTGAACTTCCCTCTCTAGATCATGAAGATCGTACCTGATCTGCCTGGCGGAGGCATTCTGTCCTACGAGGGTTGGTATTTATATTTCGGGTCCTACCAATACTACGAGGTGTGTTCCCAGATGCAAACTGGAGCTTCCATTGGAAACTTTGAAATTTTTTTATCATATCTTCACTTAGAACGTTTTGTCATTTGAGGGCGAATTGTTTTGGCTACAGTGTGTTGAAAAATTCATCTCATTCAAAAAATGGAATTATCCCTTGAACATTTTCGTGCGATGATTTTTTACGATTTTTGGCGTGGGTTATCGAGACAAGAGTGTATAAATCAACTTTTGGCGATGAAGTACCATTAAAAACCACTGATAATCGCTGGTACCAATAGTTCAGTCTCGGGCGCCCTTCGCTCCAGGATGAATTTCGTTAAGGACGTCCAACTTCGGTCACTTTGCCAGAAACCATCGATGCTGTTCGTGAACTGATTAAGCAAGACCGGCATGTAACATAACGTGAGATTGAGCCATCCTTGGGCATTAGTATGACAAGCATAAATAAGATATTGCATGTTCATTTGGCCGTAAAAAAAATTGTTCTCGTTGGATCGAACATAATTTGGCAAATGCTCAAAAAAACGCTCGTATGGATTGACCACTCAAGATGTCGAATTGATGGGCCATCCACCATACAGCACTGATTTGGCACCCAATAACTTCTTCTTATTCCCTAGCATTACAAAAAAAAATTGCGTGGTCAACGTTTTTCATCGCCCGAAGCAGCTGCTAAGCGTTCAAAACCCATGTTTAGAAGGTGTCTAAATCGGAGTGGAAAAAGAGCTTCGAAAATTTGTTTTTGCGCATGCAAAAGTGTATTGATCTTAAAGGAGAATATTTTGAAAAACAATAAAACCATTTCCAATCATAAATTATTGTATTTTCATTGCCGGGCTCAAAATATAAATAGCAACCCTCGTACTACTACTGGGATGACTACTGCAAGGACACCCAAGCATATACCATTTAGACAACAAGAAGTTATGTCTGCGCACGGTAAGGACCTTCGTCTCCTCATTTAGATGGTCCTCAGACGACATAAGGAGACTCCCTGTGGATATTCTCAGGGAGGAGTTCTGGCAAGTCTGAATTTTCTTGTACTTTTTGTTTACAGACCAACCTATCGCATTGGAAGAGGCTAACAAGGTTTCTTTGTCGACTCCCCAAATACTGCAGAAATGGAAGCTTGTACTTTTAAGCTTATCGCAGATAGCTGCATTATGTGCAGAGGATCGAAAAAGTCTGTCCAATGTGACCCCAAGGATTTTGGGGTTGTTGACGTCATCGACTTTCACATTAAGTGACAAACGTACCCCTTCGGTCCATGCAGTAAACCGTGTGACAGATGATTTGGAGGTGGATATCTTCATATTGCTCGCAGTGAAAAAACGAGCTCAGTCAGTGAAGTAACAGTTGATTTTCTCGCATATCATCTGCTTTAGGTCCTGTCGCCAGAATTGAGCAATCACCAGCGTACGGCACAATATCAACGCCGTCTGGTGGTGCAGGAATTTTAGAGAGGTAGAGGTTAAACACAGCAGGGGATATCACTCCACCCAGGGGAACTCCTTTTTTAACTCTACGGGGCTTCGACTTCCTGTCTCTAAATTCTTTATATGACTGGATGCCACACACATAGTTTACGACCCATCGTTTTAAAACAGGCGGAAGGGATGTTTCTGCGATGTTCTCGAAGGGAGTGGCAGATAGACCGTGCAGTAGGCCTTAGTTAGGTCAGAACCCATGAGGACCGTCCTGTCGTTGGGCTTGCTCTGGTTAAGGTCGCTACTTTTGGTGATGACGTGTAAAGCAGTTTTTATGCTGTGCTACCTGCGGAACCCATGCTGATAATCAGCACATGAAAGGTGTTCAATCAGGCTGGGGAGGAGCGGTGTCTCAATCGTATTTGCTACCGGCGAAAGCCAGAAGATCGGCCTGCAAGGTTCTCTTTTGCTTGAGTCTTTGCCTGGTTTCAGTAGCCGCTCTGCCCATTTTTCAGGCATCGACAACTTATTGAGTGGCTAGAGACAGATTGAGCACTTTGGTCATCTTCTCTACTTCCGGGTTATCCAAGTGCTTCAACATCAGCATTAAGATTCCTTCCGGACCCAGCGCCTTTAATGACTTTGCGCTGCGAATGCCATGGGCAACTTCGCCAACGGTCGATGTTGTTGTTGTTGCGGCACATAGTACCAGAGTGACAGCCCTTAGCCGAAGAATTCCTCCTTCGGGTCGATGCGGTGCTTAGAACCGGCTGTCGTGGGATCGTAAATTGTGCGGTAATTTGTGGTGGTGCCTCTTCGTTTCGAAAGCGCGGATACGACGCAATACTTTCCATTTCGCCGTATGTCTCTCTGGGTGCTCAATAAAAAGGCGGTTAAAATAGCTCGCGCGCCACTTTGGAAATTTCTTTCTTAAAGAATTATTGAATTGTCCACAATATACCAATTCCGCTTCTGCTTTTATTCCGCTTCTGCTTTTAGTGATCCAGCCATTTGTTTCGCTTATATCCGTTGACCAACCTACTGATCTGAGTTAAGATCCCTAGTTTTAGGGTCAGCAGGATTGGAGCAATTTTAATTTAATATCCCTTCACCATTAGTTTTTAAAATAAATTAGCTTTATAGGATTTTTGAAAATTCCCTGGAACTTGGAAAGGAAATTCTCGGGAAAATAGCTCTCACTCTCTTCCCGGAAGATAATATAACTTACCACATAATTTGCTAACCGATCTAAGCTCCAGCGTCCACCAGTTTCACAGACTTGATTACACCACACACCTAAATCGAGGCCATTCACAATCAAATCATCCGAATTAACTTCGGGATAATCTCTGCCCAATTTTCGAAAATCGCTAAAATAAAAATCGGAATAAACGATTAGAATAATTGAAAGTAATTTAGATAAAACTCCAGGAAGTTTGGATAACAATTAAAATTTCAAGTCAAATGAAGTATTCGTACAAGTCGCTGATGTTTGGATCAAAATAGCATGTGAGCGACAATATCAAAATATCTTTAAAAAAAAATGCTGCGAATAAAATATAAGTATATCAAGGTATAAGAATTTTAAAATATATACAGGGTGGAGCGCATTAATTATGTTTCAAATGCGCACTCGATCATTGCAGTGCAGCGAGCTTTTGGTTTACGATTCGCTGTTCCCCCACACGGACGTGTTCCTGGACGGCAATCAATTGTAAATAAGGTTACTTCATTGGGAACAGCAGGGAGTGTGTTGTGTGTACGAAGGGGACCTGAGAAATATTACAACACCACAAAACATCGAGTGATTTAGAGCAGCAGTACTGCAATCTCCGAAACGATCTGCTCGGAAGCAATCACTTGCTCTTGGAATTTCCAGACTATGATACAGGATATTTTTCAGCCGGCTCTTGAGGCAATGCAATTAGAGGATACATGGTTCCAACAGGATGGTGCTACTGCACACACAGCGAGGGTTACCATGGATTGTATGAGGCAAATGTTTACTGGACGGCTTATCTCTTTGAGGGGTGGTGTGAACTGACCGGCACGCTCACCAGACATAGCCCCATGCGAATTGTTCCTTTGGGCTTACCTGAAGACGAAGGTGTGTACTCGTATCAACCGTCCCAACACCTTGGAAGACCTAATTAACAATATTGAGGTTGAAATTGGCAGAATACCAGTCGATATGCACACAAGTTGACATCGATATGCACACAAGTTGACACGGCACACAAGTTGACATAGTCAACTAAACTCTTTTTACAACACACACACATACGTTGTTGTAAAAGAAATCTATTGATGGCTCTCGATGTGGAGTCTCTTTAGAGCTGGCAAGAGTGAGTTGTATTTTCGTGGGCAATTGTGTGAAGAAAACTTGAAAAGTAAGGTTTACAACAGTAGTTCTCATTCGTTTGTGGAGAGCCTGGCCTTATAGAGTTCGGTTTTACTTTCAACAATTGCAGCAAGGCTTTCTGAAGAGGGTTGTCACGGACCCGAAATCATGATAAAAGTAGTGTGCAGCCACGAAAATCAATGTCACTTTGCCATTTTGTTAAAAACTTGTCTTCTATTTAAATATAGAAAACAAGAGGTCTTGAGCCGGTTTAATCCCTGTTCAATGTGTAAAAGCAACAGACCGAAATAAAACAAACGAGCTAAACGTTCATGAAAACTTTAGAAAGCGTATGCAGCAGTGTGTGGATAGCGAAGAACGACATTTGCTAAATACACTTTTTAAAACCATGTAATTTAAAAATTCCTTTACTGTTCAATATAATTAAAATATAATATAAATGTTTCTAAGGATCATATTTTTTTATTTCATTCCCAAATAAGCCAATTACCGCGCTCCACCCTGTAGTAAGGCTAACTTGTAAAGGCTAATTTTATATCAAAAACCACACCAAGGTCAAGAGTTTCATAAACAGTTTCAAAATTATGGCTAGAAATGTTGAATTGCAAAATAATTTATAATGGCATTTATGAAATGTCATATGCAATAATTTAGATTGATTGATTAGTAAATGGTTATATTTTGACCAAAATATAAATCTATTTATATTATCCTGCATGACCAAACGTCATTCAATGAAATTTGTTTAAGTCATCTGCATATAAAAGATGTCTCGAATGCAGAAAGCATAAATTTCATTAATAAAACAATTAAACAGCAAGGGACCTAACGCACTCTCCTCTGGTACACCAGACGTAGGAATATAAATATCCCAAAAAAACATTGTCGGAACAATGCCTGTTCGACAAAAAAAAGCTTCGAAACCAAGTAAGTTTGTTGGAGTGTAAAACCAATCCTTTCTAATAACTCCTATTTAAGGGTGGATACATTTTAAGGGCAGATGTTAAATGTGAACCACACCTAAACGTCAAGTTTTTTTCTGCATTTCATTTGATATTTCTCAATTTTAGACTAACTCAATTTGAACAATGGAAAGATACACAAGAGAGCAACGCGTTAAATTTATTCAGGCTTATTATGAAGTGGATGATCAATTTTCGAAGAAAATCATCTTCAGTGATGAGGCACATTTTCACCTCAGTGGATTCGTCAATAAGCAGAATTGCCGCATTTGGGCGAGTGATAATCCAAGAGTGATTGTCGAAAGAACAAAGCACCCACAAACAGTGACTGTTTGATGCGGTTAACGAGCTGGCGGCATCATCGGGCCGTATTTTTTTCCAAAATGAGGCCGGTCAGGCAGTTACTGCGAATGGTGTTCGCTATCGTGAGACGATAGCGAACTTTTTATAACCCGGAAGATATGGATGTGGACGATATGTGGTTTCAACAGGACGGTGCCACTTGCCACGCAGCTAACGAAACAATGGCTCTTTTGCGCGACAAATTCAATAGCCGTGTTATTTCACGCCGTGGCGATATTAATTGGCCGCCAAGATCATGTGATTTGACACCGTTGGACTTCTTTCTTTGGGGTTATTTGAAAGAAAAGGTGTACGTCGATAAGCCAGCAACAATTCAAGAGCTAAAGGATGAGATTATTCGGCACATTAACGACATTAAACCTCCATTACGCCTCAGAGTCACTGAAAATATGGACCATCGAATAGAGGTATGACACCCCGAAGCAATGGCGAGCATTTGATAGATGTTTTGTTTCATAGATCCTTCTTTCATATTAAAAAAAAAAATAAAAGAAGAATTATCTTATTCTATTACAATAAGATAATTCTCTGATAATTGTTTGCTTTGTTTACACTTAACATTGTGCGTTTATATTGGACCACCCTTAATGAACCTACAAGGAAAATTTAAAAATGAGAACTAATGTCATAGCATAACTGTCTTGCATAATTAATCGAATTGAAGGCTTTAGAGAGATCAAGACCACCAGGACACTCAACTTATCCATATTAACTTTCTCCCGAATCTAAATCTGTAAGATTCAGCAGCAAAGATCTCGTGTTGTGGCCATGATGAAAGGCATACTGTGAATCGTAAATATTTAGGGAAAACTGCATCATCTGATTTTTCATAAGATGTTCTACAACGGTATGTAAAGGAAGGAAGTATCGAAATAGGCCTGAGGTCATCAAGTCTATGGACAACCTTAGATTTTGGAATCAGAACTATAGAAAACCTAATCGATCTTGAACTTGTTCCACACCAGGACACTCAACTTATCCATATTAACGTTCTACCGAATCTGAATCTGTAGGATTCAGCAATAAAGATGTCGTGTTGTGGCCATGACAAAAGGCATTCAGTGAATCGTAAATATTTCATTTCATTTATTGATATTCAAAAAGTAACCGAGCCTTTAGGCCTTATATAGTTACAAAATTACTTCAGATTTGTTTAAGATCTACAAAAAAAAACTTAAAGTAAGATTAACAATTTAATATAAATAAGTATTTAGTTAAGTATACATTTAAATAAAAAAAAGATTTTTGATATCCCAAATTACTCAAAAAAAGGTATTCATGAAAGACTACTAGATAAGTTTCGTAGTGTAACAGCAGCATGAAAGTGAAACACACTAAGACTACTAGCCAATACTATGGTTTCAAATCAAAGACAAAGCAATACCAGTAGAAAACACTTTTTTTTTAATTATTTACAAATAATTATGTCTCATTTTGAAATATTTTGTTCTTATGAGTATGGCAGGAGTAATTAAATGATCTGAGCGAGACAGGCAAACTATTAAAAATACGAGCAACTCTCACGTGAAATGATCGACCTAAATCAGAATTCAATCGGGGAATTATAAGCTGTGGATTTCTTTTGGACCTTCCAAACTGAAAAAACTCAACTACGAAGATTGGTGTCTGAAGTTTATACAACTTATAGAAGTGAAGTAAACTCTTTATTTTAGTAAACTCCATAAAGCTACAATGCAAAAACCTATCAATGTACTCCGAAACGTGCCGCCGAATATTAACGGAATATAAATACCTCACCACACGATTGAATGCTCGACGAATCTTATCCATGACCTGAGCCACTGCTCCAGAGTAAACTTCAATACAATACAGAAATATTGGCAAAACAGTCGCATGAATTATTCTAATTTTAATGTATAGTGGAAGAGACAATTCCAAGTTGTGCAACTTTCGCAAAGTAAAGTTAACTCTGGAAACCATGGAAACAGCATGGGCCTCAAACGTTAACTTATTATCAAGAGTCATACCAAGACAATGAATATTATCAACGAATTCGATTACACTATTTGATACAGACACTAGAACATTGCTCTCCAAAGGACTGCCAAAGAACATTGCTTTTGTTATATTCACATTGACTGTAAGTCCATTACTGGACAACCAAACAGCCAAATTAGATGTTACGAAATTAATATTACTCTGCAAACGTCTAAGAAGTCCGAATTTCCCTTAAACAACAATTGATCATCAGCAAAAGTTAAAGGAACAAAGAAGCTGGTTTCAACACTAACAAACATATCATTAATATACATTACAAACAAAAGCGGTCCAAGAACAGAACCCTTTTAAACATACATATTGTCTTCTATCAAACAAATAAGACTGCAATAGCCTACACGCGGAACTTGAGAACCCATACGAAAAGTATAACTTCTCAATAAGCTGCGCATGGTCCAAACTGCATCATCTCATCATCTCGTTCCGCAACCATAGATAAAGCTGGGAGTATCGAAATAGGCCTGTGGTCATTAGGTCCATGGACAACCTTAGATTTCGGAATCGGCACTATAAGAAACGTAATTGTTCTCGACCTTTTCCATGCCAGCCAGCCTTACTTTCGAGTTCCTCTTTTAGTTCGGTGAAAATTTTAAATAGGGACTCCTTGCATATCCGAAGCAAGCGATTAGCCATTTTATTTAGGATTAATGGTTATTGTCTGCGGGTTTAAAAATTTTAATAGATTACAGTATTGTGCATATGGTAAAATGTAGCAATTGTCCTATTTTGGAGCGAGGTTTTTCCTTCTGATACGAAGTTGTTAATAATTTGATTTTCCAACATGCAGCACTTTGCATAACAATTTTACAATACTGTGAAGTTATCGCGTTAGCGACCTCTTAAGCGAGTTTTCTATTAAACACGGTCAATGTCCTTCCAAAACTAATTACACTTCAAAGAGCGACTACCACGACTGGCAAATACTTAGTTTCAAACAAAGCCTTAAGGCTAAAATAAGATCAGAGATATTTTTTGCCGTCGGATTTTGAACTTTTAGTCCTTCAGTTCAGGACCAACTGTTCCCATTATGTGAATACCAATGTTCTTTCAAAGAAGGCACAGTTAGCAGGATATTTAAGAAAACAAAAAGGATAAATAAATCGATAATACAAATTAATACAAAGACGGCGCTATTTTTTTTACCGGCACTGTATGTCAGTATCAACGTTTAAAAGATGATCGTACTGCCGAATAGATGCTACTTGCACAACGGTCCTGTCGAAGAAAGAATTTAACTCTATTCAATGATTCTACCAGTGCTTTCTCCCTTTCAAGCATTGGGCGTTTGGAGCCAGTGGTTCCAGTCCTTATTAGATTTATAGTGTGTATGTAATGGGTGATCCAAGTAAAGATACTTTGTTCAATATCCTTTTTTTGACAGATCACGTGTGAGTCGTGTCATGCTGTCATGTTATTTTTGTTTAGTATTGTTTGACATTTCATCATGGAAAGACTTACGCCTGAACAACGTTTACTAATCGTTCAACTTATCGTTCAAATTACGAAAATTCACGTTCTGTGAGGAATGTGTTTCGTGCACTTCGTTCAACTTATGGTCAACGTAATCGGCCTACTGAGCGTACTATTCGCAACACCATCGCCCATCTTGAGACCCAGCATTCTTTATTAGATAATATTCGACCGAATAGACCACGTCCAGCGCGCAGTGAAGAAAATGAGTGGAGAGTAGATTTGGCGCCGTTCGCAGCAACTCGGACTGACGTATGGAACGACTTGGCGCATTTTACGTCGAGATCTTATATTGAAGGCATACAAAATACAGCTTGTACAAGAACTGAAGCCGCCCGACGTTCCCAAGCGACATCGCTTAGCTCTATGGGCTCTTGAAAAGTTCCAAGAAGATCCGACATTTTCGAGTCGAATTTTGTTTAGCGATGAGGCCCATTTCTGGCTCAATGGGTATGTAAACAAACAAAATTGCCGCATTTGTGACGAAGAGCAACCAGAAGAGGTTCAAGAGCTGTCACTTCATCCAGAAAAAACAACGGTTTGGTGTGGTTTGTGGGACGGTGGAATCATCGGTCCATATTTCTTCAAAAATGATGCCGGTGAGAACGTTACCGTCAATGACGACCGTTATCGTGTCATGATCACCGACTTTTTGATGCCTGGAATTGAAGCTCGTGATCTCGTCGAATTTTGGTTTGAACACGACGGCGCCACTTCCCACACATCGCATCAATCAATGGATTTGTTGAGAGAACACTTTGGTGAGCAGATAATTTCACGTTTTGGGCCGATCGATGGCCACCAAGATCGTGTGATATCACACCGTTAGACTTTTTCCTGTGGCGATATGTAAAGTCTAAAGTTTATGCGGACAAACCCGCTTCGATTCAGGCCTTGTTACCAGTCGAAATGCTCGAACGAGTTATCGAAAATTGGACTCGAAGAATAGACCATCTGCGAAGTAGCCGCGGCCAACATTTGATAAGACAAAATCTTCTAAAAATAAATGCCAAAGAATGTTCTTTCAAATGATAATACACATTCCCGATTCAATTTGAATTTTTTGTGTTTTTTCTTTAAAAAAGTAGGGAGCTTCGAAATGAACTACGCTTTAGTTTTTGATGTAGCAGCTTATAGTGCCGGTGTGACTGTCTCTGGCATTAGAATTACTGCCTCATACGCCCGGTACTTAGAACCTGATGTATTGGGATCGAGTGTGTATGTAGTGGGAGCGCAACTATCACGCAAATAACCTCAAGTTCAAATCCGATTTTTAATTATTTAATTTGTTTGCTGGGTTTTTTCTGATCCTTATCTATGAACGCCAGAAAGATTCTAGCAGAAAACTTATTTTACTCATTTTGGAGTACAACATACTGTCCCAGCTAAATTAATTATCCAAAGTAACAAAATAAAATTGGCCATCCTCGGGAGCCAGACATTAAATTTTCCTATTCTCATTTCAAACTTCAGTGTAGTTTTCTATTTTCTTTACTTACTTTTTCACATTGACTCCATGCAAACAAACTCGCTTGTGTTTTAGCAAAGCGACTAAAGCCGCAGGTAGTTTCTTGATATTCGTCAGCTGAAAGATATAGCAGCACTTTTCATCCGCGCAAACTTGAATGACAGCCGATTTGCCGGGGCCCGTTTGAAAAGAAAATGGCCATTCCATGTCGAAAGCAATGGGAACCAAGCCATCACCAGGTTGTTTTTCAACGAATTGTCTGCAATGGAAGCGGGAAACGTCTTATTTAAAGTCTATATAAACAAAGGTTGCTCATTCTTACATCAGACTATCTGAAGCTTCTGCAATTTCTCTGCCGTCCGTGAAATATTTTATCGCACCGCGATATTTAACAAAAGGCAAAATTTTCTTTTCTGCTTTCTCGGGAGAGGCTATTGCCCCATCTTCGGCCATAGAACGAGTATTGCGGGTTGTTCGAGAACTTTGACGTCTTTTGGGTGGATTTTCTTCATTCTCCTTATCGAGGACAGGCTGGATTGGGGGGAAAATAAAGATATAAATATCCGTTTTATATTTCTATTCGATAAAAGTTTACCTTCTCATCATCTTTGGCCTGGATTTCTTTTTTTAGAACACGTTTACGTGGCATTTTTACTTAGATATTTAGATGTTAGATGCTAGACGCTGGAAACACGATTGGCAATTGACTGCAGTCGAATTTAATATTTTGTTATTGTTTTGAGCGCCAAAATACTTGCACAAGGGAGCGTTGCCAACTATGCTTATAATGAACACGGCCGATGTTACACCTGGTGTATGGACAAATACACTGGAATAATGCAATATGGAAGAAGTGTTGTATTTAGGGTTGCCGTTTTGGGTCTTTACGACCAAATACGGTCAGATGAATTTTAAAAATTGGTCGGCTGGTCGGTGTAATTCGATTATGATAGTATGAGTATGTTGATTTGCGACAGGTATCAGAAAATCAAAAATTTTTAAAAACCAACATACTACATGTCTGACATACCAAAAAACACTAATAGCATGTATGTCGCATGCTATTAGTGTTTTTTTGGTATGCTTCAGACATGTACTTATTAGGGACATAAATACTGTTACACACGTTTTATGCTGTAAAATAAGTATTTTTTTAATATAATATATATATTGTATTCAAAAAGAATCTACTTATTCGAAATGTCCGCCTTTTTCTTCTACACACGCCTTAAGTCGCACTGGCCAATCGTCAATAGCTACACGAACCTCGTCCATTGGAAAATTGGACACAACTCGAAGCAAAGCAGTTTTAAGAGATCCAATGTTGGGGTATCTTTTGTGACAAATCTTGTCCTCTAAAACCTTCCTCAATTTGTAATCCAATAGTTTCAAATTTGGACTGCCTGAGGGCAATTCTTCAGAGGAAATGAACGCTGACAAATTGTTTCGAAGGCAGGCCTGGGACGTTTTAGACTTAAGGGCCGCAGAATCCTGCTGGAAAGTCCATGGCTGGTTTTGGAACAGGGAATTGTTAAGAGGCTTCATAAGAGCTTCCAAAACGGTTTCTTGATAAACTTTGGCCGATGTTTTGACTCCTTGTTCACAGAAATGCAGTTCAGTAACCCCATCGTAAGAGACACCCCACCAAACCATGACTGAAGCTAGGTGATGATCATTTTCCATCCTTGGAATCAGATGCTTCCTCAGATGACCGCGCATACACTCTATCATTTTGCTTGTTTAATTTTTCCTGTACGGTAAAAATTTTTTCATCGGTGAACAAAATTTTTCTGTGCAAGTTATCAGCGTGCTTCACTAAAAGACGTTTGCATTTTTCAATCCTATTTTTTTTAAAGCTGCAGTCAATAAATGTCCGGTACGTCGTTTGAAAGTCCCAAGTCTTTTTTAATGATTCGACTCATGGACTTTTGCGTGATATTCATCTCACGGGCCATAATTTTCTGCTTTCGGATCGGATTTCTGTGAATTATTGATTTAATGGCTTTGATGACATGCGGTGTTCGAACAGAGCGTGGGCAGCCCGACCGGTGGCGGTCTTTTACATCTCCAGTCTCCTCAAACAGTTTTATGCATCGGTAGACGAACATTCGACTAATCCCTAGTGGACGGGGCGTTTTGAAAATATCGCTTTTTTCATTTCACACTTGAAAAGCGCTATTATAGCGATACGGTTCTCATTATCTGACCACTCCATGATGAACGTTGAAACAATTTTAAAATCCCGTTACAGACTAACGCTATAGAGGCTAGCTTTCAAAACCCATATGACAGTTCTACTATTGAAATGGGTGTTTCCAATGTTGTAACAGTATTTATGTCCCTACTAAGTACAATTTGAAATAATCACAAAATACGAAAGGAACATTACAAAACTACAAGTTCTCAATAAAATAGAAATATAGCAACACATGATAAACTGCCAATAACCGGATAGAAACCGAAAGTTGTAAATGTCATCTTGTTTGAGAAATGCAATAAAATTCGATGTGTGTTTTAACCCATACCCGAAGGCTGTACAATCTAAACATAACATTTGACTGGTTGTACTGATTATCTATAATAAACCGACTATGACAACACTTATTAAGCCTACTACTTATTAAGCCTCCCACTGTTACAAATGTATGGTTGGCAACGCAACCCTCCTCGAAACAGCTGCTGCGAACCGCTTCTTTTCTCTAACATAACCAACAAAATCCAGGTGTAAACAAAACAAAAAGTATTTCTGCCGAATTTCACAAATTAAAAATTGCAAATAATGAGTGAAGCCAAGGTAAATACATTCTTTATATCGGAGAAAATCTCCAAAGTACGTTGGGTGCCAGAGCAGCTGAAAGAAAGCGAACGCTTTCTAAGCGGCAGTTGGGATATGCCCAAGAATTTCGTGCGGATCTGGCGCCTGCAAAGGAATCAATATGTGGACGATTACAACGAGTATGTGCCCAGATGTAGTGACAAATTGGCCATGGGCGGTGATGTAACGGGTCTAGATTTTGTAACCGATGAGACGGCCGTTGTCGGTTGTAGTGACGGTAAGCAAGGGGTGGTGGGGCTGTCAATTTGAATTTAAATACTCTAACGCATGTTTTATGCCTATAGGACGGGTTACGTTGCTGAAAATAAAAAAGGCCGTGGATGATGACACCCTGCAAGAGGAAGCTCGTAGTGAAGTTTTGCACCAGTTCAAGTCCAGCGGCAAAGGTGCTTGTTGTACTTCCATCTCAGTGTATGGCAAGGAAGTTGCTACAGTGGGAGAGGATGGCCGTTTGAATATCGTAGATATCCAAGCTCACCTGGCAGTGAGGCGTTCTATTGAAGCCGACAGTTGCTCACTTTTGTCGGTTTTATATGTTAATCCCCAAGAAGTGCTCACAGCAAACCGCATGGGTGTTATACGTATGTTCGATATACGAACGGCATCGGATGGCACTGCAACCTCCGCCTTTATGACATCCTGTGAGGACGATAAACGCTGCAATTACGTCTCCTGTCTCACGTCGCATCCAACACAACCTCATATTGTGTTGACTGGTTCGGAGGAAGGCTCCATAACCGTTTGGGATTTGAGAAACCCTGGCTTTCCCGCTTCATATTTGTCTGCGCATTCCAGTCCCATCACCGACATTGGCTTCCATCGTTCAGATCCCTCGAAACTATTCACCACCGCCGAATCCGGTGAGCTCTGGCTGTGGTCACAGCATTCGAACATCGGCGGCGTACACAACAGTATGGAACCGACTACAGCAGAAAATACGAATCCCTGGTTGAATGGGGAACGCGCGAAAAGTCGCATAAGTGTCACATCACTTATTTCCGATCTTAGAAAATCGATTAATTCCTTTGACACGCAAAGTTCGAAGATTATTTGCGGCAGTGACAGCGAAGCTGTTTATTTTGTTGATAATATTTTGTGAACATAGAGCGGCCCCTCGAAAGCGGGGCTAAGCAACAGGAAGTAGAATATAACATAGCGTAAGCCTGATTTGTCTGTTCTTTGTAAGAAAACACACTTTAATATTTTTTTACTTTTTCTAGAATATCTAGCAGTTAGTAATAAAAACTGGTACATTTCAGTGTTTAAAATAAATAATGCTTGCCATGGTTCAAGAATAACAAACGTCGTTCAAGAAAACTGACACTTTAGAATTAAAAATTGATCGTGATGCAAAAACATGAAAAAGAAATAATCGGTGCAATTGTAACGACAGCTGTCTTCTGCTGGTAAGTGATTTGGCATCTCGTATTTCTTTTCAAGTATGTAGGCATAGTTATTTTGAGGACTCATCCTGATTCAATATTTTCCTAAAAGAAGTAGTTTTGATAAAGATTATTCTACGATGAATTTGTACTGGTGGTAGAAAACTATTGCCCATTACAAACAATACCATCCTAACTCCAAAAAACCGGTATCAAGAAAGGACAACAGGAAATTGTGTTTATTTTACGTTCACTCAAATCTCGCCCGATACGGTATTCATAGCAGGTACTCCGAAAATGAATATGTCGTGTATAAAGAAACTACATCAGAAGCGAGAAGAATGCTTTGTTGTACCCTTTAAACTTCCACGGCAGCTTGAAAGTATCTATGGATTTGTCTGTATACAGAAAGTGTTATTCTAAATATTGTCACCGTTGTTGGTCTAAATCGATTGTTTTTGTCCTTTATTAATTCTAATTATGAATGTTCCTGGGAGGGCATATTGAGTCAACCCTTACCGAACTCTATGAAGCGTTCTCCATTATTGTTTTTTGTACCCAAGTCAAGTCATGAGGGGCCACAATACAGGGTGGATGATAAATATTGCTACATTATGAAACTAAAATTACTTTTTTTAGTGCAGGGAATTCATTTTTCTTTCGTATTCATGTAAAAGCTCATTCAATTTTATTAAGTATAGCTTAATAAGTTTTAAAAGTAATGGAATTTAAATCTCTCCCCATGTGCGGCATCATTACTGCTGTTCATTACTGCTTGGAGAGTTGAGACAGGAATAGCCACAATGGTTTCTCGAATGTATTGCTTTAGTTCATTCAAATTTGTGGGTTTTGCTTTGTAGACTTTCTGTTTGCAAAAACCCCACAAAAAAAGTTGGGTGCAGTAAGGTCAGGCCACCTGGGGGCCAACGGAATGTGCAGTCTCTGGATATCTGATTATTGGGAAATTTTCGTCGCAATTCTGTCATAACAGGCCGGGCTATGTGAGGAGTTGCACCATCTTGCTGAAACCACACAGAGTTGAAAGAAGTTCTCATTCGGCGTAATTCTGGATAGAAAAACTCTCTCAACATTCCCTAGTAACGGTCTCCAGTAACTGTAACGGTGTGACCGTTTTCTTCAAAAAAAATTGGGCCCGACAATAAGGCGTGATGAAACTGCACACCGAACTGTGACACGAAGTGGATTTAATTCCGTCTCAGGGAGCATCTGTGGGTTAAAAACACTCCATATTCGACAATTGTATTTGTTTATGTTGCCGTTTAAACCGAAACGGATCTCGTCAGACTTCAAAAGACAGTTTAACATGTTTCCGACCTCTTCCACCATTTGAAGCATCTTTTCCAATTCCAAGCGAATCGGGAAGTCTGCTGCATTCAGTTTGTTGGCCATTTGAATTTTATATGAGAATAAGTCCAAATCTTTGTGCATAGTTGACTGCAATGACTGTCTGCTTATAGCCATTTGAGCAGATAAGCTTCTTGTCGAAACTCTTGGATTGTTTTGTATGGCAGCAGCTACAGCAGCGATTGTTTCCTCCGTCCTAACTAAAGGTTTTCGATGGTAAGGTCTTCCATTGACTGCCCCATTCTCGGCAGAATTGTTAACAAGTCTCATTGTGGTCCATCTGCTGGGAGGATTGCCACCGAACGTTCGCCTATACTCTCTTTGAACCAAACCTACGGTGCGTGATAGCGGCGGACAATCCAAATTCTTGTTTAAGTGTCCCAGTTATCCATTTTGTTAAATCTAAAAATCAATCTGCAAAATAAAAAAAAATTAACCAGATTCGTTTAAAACTCGTAGAAAAAAATATTTATTTTTTCTTGGTAGCAGCTTTCATCAGCCACTCTGTATGAGTTAAACCAATATTTTCGCTGGCGATAATTTAACTAGGAATTACGTTTCTGTTGAACATTCAACAAACCCGTACAGCTATATACAAATTGCTCATATATTTATTTATTTGTTTATTGAAAAGATATGTTACAAATTAAATTTGAAAAATACAAAATAAGAAAGCAGGGTAACAAGGCGGTTATGCGTATCTAGTAGTTATAAATTTGATTTGATTAGCATGAATATTGTGTTTACTGAAGCTTTGAATGATTTCAATTAATGTATTAGGTTCTGAGCGGTCTAATAGTGTTGTTAAAGGAAATTATTCATACCATTACCAACACTACAAGAAGAAAATTATTCTCACTCATCTCTTGTCACACAAATTTATTCACAACTTTGAAAATTTGCTCAGGTCCAAATTTGTCTTTGAAATAACTTCGTTTTTAAAGAGTCGACGTCGAGAAAATTTGCATTGAAATATTCTAGTGGTTCAAATGATGTTTTTATTTCTCCGGCAGACGGCTCACTTGTTTTATGGTACCTTGACCTTGGTCGAAAACAGAAGGTGTGGTCAGGTATTATGTTTTTTCTCTGAAAATAAAAGGTTCGAGTCTTAACAAGAGAACCTTTTCAAAGAGTTTTAATACACAAGGTAATTTGCCTATTTGTCTATTATTATTTATTACTGTAGCACCGATTAAAAGCTGCATAGTGCGTATGAAACTCTTTAGATTAACTACGATCTCTATGCCCAGTAGCGATCCTGGTTCACAGACTTTAGTTCGTTGGCCAGACTTCTACGCTATGATTCATTGGGTAGTTCTCTACACTCTAAAGCATGTCTGGCATACTTATTTTGGAGTTTCCGCAGCGTGTTGATTTTCCTCTTTGGATCATCATATAAGTAGGATGTTTCCCAAATAGTGGTTTAAAATGGTTTGGAATTGTTTGTGCCACAGCGGATGCGGGCCATGTTTCACTTTCATACAGTAGTTTAGTTTCGATAGTGGAGTAAAAAATTAATGTTGTATTTAAAAACTGCAGAGAATGCCATATTTAGCAAAAATTCACAAATGTGTCTATTGTTTTGGAGAGCCTGTCACCGTTATCGTTGTTGCTGTTGAAGCGGTCTAAAGTACCTTTATCCTAGGAACTGATGCTTCTGCTCGAAACAGCTTTTGTGGGTTCAATATCGTTGTTGTTGCAACAACAATATATTTTGTTTTGTAAGTCCTGTTCGTCTATAAGGGATCTGCCTCAATATCCATGTGAAGGAAACGCGCCATTTCAATTGGATGCTTCCAAAGAGTCCTGGGGGTCAGCTGAGTGCTGCCGTCATGCGGTCCCCGATGGCAGGTGGGACAAACGTCCGTAACGTTAGCATCGATTCGCACCCAATACGAATTGAGGCGACTGCACCATCCAGATCTCAGCTCAGCCAGAACTACGCGCCTTAGCCGAGGTAGCGTCTTCTCATCTAGCACTACATTAACGCTATAGCTGGATACTGCTGCTGCGACTTTATCAGTGTGAATGTCGTTCAGACCTGCCTGATAGTTTGGATGTTCTAAATATTCTCTCTTGTACCGCTGGAACGCTCTCTCTCTCTCTCTGGATAATGAAGATCGTACCTTATATGCTAGGGGAGGCATCCTGTCATTGAGATGGTAGTCGGGATGACTACTGCGAAGACACCCAAACTGATACTGCTTAGACAACAAGAAATTGTGTCTGCGTGTAAAGACCTTCGTCTCCTCATGTAGACGGTCCTCAGAAGACATAAGGAGACACCCTGTTGGTGTTCTCAGGGCAGCATTCTGTCAAGTCTAAATTTTCTCCTAATTAATAACGTTGTTGTTGTGTGTCGGGCCGAAAAATTGCTCTTTCGGTCAATCCGGCCCACAGAACCGGCTGTCGTGGGACTGTTGCCGTCGTCATGTATCATAATACGAGAGTGCCGTGTATTTACTTTCATCCAGTTTTTAAAAAACTCTTCAAAGTGGCGGTCGACAGCTCCGGTCTTTTCGATATGCTGAAATTTTTGTTCACATTTAGTGCTGGTATTTACACCGGTATCTAAATCAGTCAAAACTATGAGGTGCCCCGTGTGGACGAGCCCAGTAAAATCATAGATAAAATTAAGGAATTGGCCGAAGAACATCGTAAAAAGTAATAATTTTGACTTCGTCGAAAATCTACTTAGTTGCAAAAAAAAAACATAGAACAAATTGCTTAGGAAATCTTTCTTTGTTGATTTCCCAATTCCCCTTTAAAATTAAGAGTTTAAAAAACACATACGCATTAAGGTCTTATTAAAAACAAATGTAACCAAATAATAACCTGTTGTTTAACTTGATACTAATACATTTAACTTATTTAGTCTCTTCGAAAAGTAACCATTGCAAGGTTGTAAGCCGTATATTTTACTTTGCATAAGACTCCTAACCTAAGGGTGGTTAAATTTTAAGGGCCAATGTTGATTATGAATAAAACACAAATTATTTAGAAAATTATTGTTCTTTCTTCTTATTATGATAATATTGGTATGGTTAAATTATGTATGGAACAAAATATCGGCCGAATGGCCGCCACGACCTCGGCGCCACACCTCCATCCGATGGTCCAAATTTTCGATGACGCTGGGGCATAATTGAGGTTCTATGCCGTTAATGTGCCGAATTAGCTGATCCTTTAGCGCTTGAATTGTTGCTGGCTTATCGACGAACACCTTTTCTTTCAAATAACCCCAAAGAAAGAATTCCAACGGTGTCAAATCACATGATCTTGGCGGCCAATTAACATCTCCAAGACGTGAGATAATTAAATTTGTTGCGCGAAAGAGCCGTTGTTTCGTTAGCTGTGTGGCAAGTGACACCGTCCTGTTGAAACCATATATCGTCCACATCCAACTCTTCCAATTCGGGCCATAAAATGTTTGCTATCATCTCACGATACCGAACACCATTCACAGTAACTGCCGGACCGGGCTTATTTTGGAAAAAAGTACGGCCCGATGATGCCGCTGGCCCATAAACCGCACCAAACAGTCCCTCTTTGTGGGTGCATTGTTTTTTCGACAATCACTCTTGGATTATAATTCGCCCAAATGCGGCTATTCTGCTTATTGACGAATCCACTGAGGTGAAAATGAGCCTCATCACTGAAGATGATTTTCTTCGAAAATTAATTGATTCGAACGGCCATTTTCATAATAAGCCTGAATAACTTTAACGCGTTGCTCGCTTGCGTATCTTTCCATGGTTCAAATTGAGCTGGTCTGAAATTGAGAAATATCAAATGAAATGCAGAAAAAAACTTGACGTTTAGATGTGGTTCTCATTCAACATCGGCCCTTAAAATTTAACCAACCTTTAACTGTAGCATGTGCAGATGATTGAAAAAGTCAGGATGTTGACTCATCGACTTTTACATTTAGTAACAACCGCTCCTCTGCGGCCCATGCTGTGAACAGTGTGGCTGATAAATTGGAGGCAGATATTTTGATATTCCTCGCGGTAAAGAAGCGAGCTAAGTCAGTGAGGTAACAGTTATTTACTGGCATATGTCGTTCACTTTAGGTCCTGACGCCAGAAATGTGCAGTCATTAGCGTACTACACAATTATAACGCCGTCTAGTGGTGCAGGAATTTTGGAGGTACAGGTTAAAAATTGTCGGAGATTTCACTATACCCGGGGGAACTCCCTGTTTAACTCTTCAGGGCTTCGACTTCAAAGGCCGAAAAAGTCTGTCCAATGTGAACCCAAGGGGTATTTTGGGGTAGTTGGAAGAAGAGATGTTGACGTCATCGACTTTCACATTAAGTGACAACAGCATCTTTACGATCCATGAAGTGAACAGTGTGGCTGATGCTTTGGAGGTGGATATTTTTATATTCCTCGCGGTAAAGAAGCGAGCTAAGTCAGTGAGGTACGACCCATGTCATTCACTTTAGGTCCTGACGCCAGAAATGTGCAGTCATCAGCGTACTACACAATTATAACGCCGTGTAGGGGTGCAGGAATTTTGGAGGTACAGGTTAAATAGTGACGGAGATTTGACTATACCCGGGGCAACTCTCTGTTTAACTCTTCAGGGCTTCGACTTCAAAGGCCGTGTCAAAGGCCTTCCTAAGGTCAAGAGCTTGGTTAAGGTCGCGACTTATACTTGTGGTAATGGCGTGTAAAGCAGTTGTTGTGCTGTGCTGCTTGCGGAACCCATGGAACACCTTCAGGCTGGGAAGAAGCAGTTCTTCAAGCGTCTTCGCTTCTGGCGAAAGCAAGGAGATCGGCCTGTACGATTCTCCTTTGCTTGCGTCTTTGCCTGGCTTTAGTAGCGGTACCGCTCTGCCCATTATCCAGGTGTGGTGCAAATGTTACATTTTAAGAATGAAATTCGATTTCGGTCATATGACCACCATGAGCCCGTGTACAATGTACATTGGACTCAATTTTCCACCACTCTTGTACACATTTCGACCGGAACGTTGACAATTTTAAGTCGGACGTTGTCTCTGAGCTCGTCTTAAGTTGTTGGCATGTTGGTATAGACCAATGACTTGATGTGGCCCCGAAAAAAAATAAATCCAATGGCGTTTAATCGCATGAACGAGGTGGCCATTCGACCGGACCATTTCTCGCGATAACACAATCACCGGATTTGCCTTTCAGTAAATCAATTGTAACGCGTGCGGTGTGGCTAGTGGCGCCGTCTTGTTGAAACCACATATCGGCGTGGTCAAGCTCATCCAATTCTGGCCAAAAATACTTTTCTAACATGGTCCGATAGCGCTCTCCATTGACGGTAACATGGCGATTGTTTTTATTGACGATAAATACGGCGCAATCACACCTCCGGCTTGAAAATCACATTACACAGTCATTTTGATACCAAGGTCTTGCTGCTAACTTCTTCTCAAAGAAGTGCGTGAAATGTTCACTTCTTGAGAACGATGAAAAGTTGAAGTTGATGAATGCTCTTGGACATTCTCAGCCACAGCAGCAATGTTTACGATTGGTCAAAGGGTTGGTCAAAATAATCGGTAGTTAAAATTAAATTTTTTAAATGTATCACCCTTTTGTCAATAGTTGTCGATAAACGGCTACAAACGACGTCGTCTTGTGTCAACGAGAGAAGAGAAGGAAAGTAAATTTAGACAACTGCCATATAGATTTATCCTCTTCGTGCCTTAAACCAATTGCCTGCCAAGAACAAAACGCAAATACTACTTCCAGGTTGCTTTAGATGTGTGTGTTTCTTTATTTTTGAATTTCTGTTTGTCAATTTACATGAGCTATTGATTTTATTCCAAAGATCTGATTTACCAAAACATGCGATATAATCAATTCGATTAGATTCGGTTCGATTCGTTTTTGTTTTCTTTTAACAATTTTTTTACATAAATGTTACATTGTTTAAAAAACAAACGAACATTGAGTATTTCTGTTTTCGAAATTTCTTGTACGAAATAAGTTTTTTTTGTTGTTATATGGGGGATGTTGTTTTTGCTGTTGTTTTATGTTGTTAACAAAAAATTAACTTATTCACTAACATTTAAGTCTTTCTATTTCTATAAAACTCTTTGTTGTTGTATTTTGAATCATTCGTTCAGCGTTTTTTTCCTATTGTTGTTGTTTAAATATTTACTTTTCTATATTTCGGAATGTGTATATTGTTTTTGTTTTCTCTATTTATTACCCATTTTTATATAGATTTTTTTAAGAATATAAATAATGTGGTTTTCTATTACATCTTTTATTTGTTTGTAGTACATAAATGTATGTAGTGTGTATCTTTTATTTGTTTATATGGTTTTGTTTTTGTTTATTAATTTTATTTAGTTTTATTTTGAAAGTATTGTTGTTGGACCATTATAATTGGGTACATTTTGTGTATATAGTAGGAGAATAAATATTTAATACATACATAAGTAGTACCTACTGCTGCTAAATGGTTGGTAGGACCAGGGCCCAGGTTATATTCAGGACTCAAATCAATATCATTTAAAGTCAGGGCGTTTTGGCTTTTGTCAACGATTTCATGTCTAAGGAGTTCGGGGAAAATACGAGGGCGACCGCAAAACTAACTGGCCTGGCACATTTTCTGTTTTACTAGCAACTTTTTTGTTTTGTTTTTTAAAAGCAATCTTTTATGAGTCATCTGTCAAAATTTCCGAATTATTTAATGATTATTTTCTTTGTTACAGGTGATTGAAGTAAACAAGTTTTATAATTTTTGAAAAATGGAAAATAAAGAGTTTCGTGCGGCAATTAAACACTTTTATATGAAAGGTTATACGTCACAATTAATCAAAGATGAATTGGATTCTGTTCATGGTGATAATGCACCATCATACTCCACCGTGAAATCCTGGGTTCAACAATTTAAAAAAAGATGATCAACGCTCGGGAAACCGAAAACTGCTACTACTATTGAAAACATTAGAAAAATATTTAATGAAGTGACTAAAGATAGACGAATAAAGCTCAGAGAACTTGCTGATATTGTTAAAATACACGAAAAACAAGTTTGGAGTATTTTACATGATGAACTCCAAATGAAAAAGCTATCCGCAAGTAGGGTGCCGCGTTTGTTGACTTTGCCACAAAAAATTCGTCCGTTGGACCAATTCCGAGGAGCTTTTAGCGATTTATCAGCGTAATCCAATAGAGTTCTTGCGCCGATTCATAACTGTTGATGAAACATGGATCCATCACTACATCCCAGAATGCAAAGAACAGTCAAAACAATGGATAGAAGCTGGTAAAAGTGGTCCCAAGAAAGCGAAAACTGTTAAGTCAGCAGGAAAAGTTATGGCCACAGTATTTTGGGATGCAAGGGGTATAATATTTATTGATTATCTTGAGAAAGGAAAAACTATAAATAGTGAATATTATTGTGCATTATTGGATCGGTTGAGTTAGGAAATCAAGATAAAACGACCGCATTTAGAAAAAAAAAATTCTTTTTCATCAAGATAATGCCCCTTTACACATTGCATTTTTAACTCAACAAAAACTGGGCGAATTACGATTTGAAATTGCTCCGCATCTACCATATAGTCCAGATTTAGCTCCATCTGATTATTTCTTGTTTCCAAATTTAAAAAAAAAATTCGTCCAATAGCGAGGTTATTGCTGAAACTGAGGCATATTTTGAAGGTCTTGAAAAATCTTATTTTTCGGATAAAATTAAAAAAACTTGAAAAACGTTTGATGAAGTGTATTGAGTTGGAAGGAGATTATGTTGAAAAATAAATAATAATAATTCCAAAAAAAACGGTTCTTTTTATGTTAGGCCAGTTACTTTTGCGTTCGCCGTCGTATATATGTTGTTTTCTTTTTATTGTTTAAAGTTTTCAAAGTCCTGGATAATTGTGGGACGTGTAAGGTTTTCAAAAAATATGCCAATATTTAATTACATAAATTAAACTATACAAAAGGTTTTCAATGTTTAATGGGGTTGTTTTTTATAGAGTTTTTGCTGTATTAGGTTTTTTTTGTACGATATGTCTTTCTAATAGTTAAAAAGTTGTTTTACATGGGTGATATTTTCCTTTCATGTTTTTTTTGTTGTTGCTAAATTATGCATAAGTATAATAAATAAAGGGGTTAATGATTACGTTTTTTTAATACATTGGGTCTTTCAGTGTTAGGATAATATACTTTAGTCGTAGTCAGAATTTTTTGTAAGTAAATTTGTTACAGCGAAACGCGCATTTTGCTTAAGAGCAACTGTAACGTATTTTTCTTAAAATTTATTATAAAGTGCGGGCTCTTGAGATACTAAATTTAGCATTTGGTTTGCAACATCTAGAAATATTGGTCGTGATCCTTTAACAAATATGAATGTAGATAATTTCGTTTAGACTAAGTCGTGTTGGTAACAGACGTACATGGCTATATCATTATAGAATTTTACGACGATCGATAATAGATGTACTTTATACGGTCGCAGTTAAGTATTTTGAGATGTTACAAACGAAATGATGAACTTTTGTATAGTTCCATTCTATGGTGGGTAGTTTAAAAAAGACACATTTTGGGACTCAAGCTAAGAGACCAAAATGTAACTCAAAATATTCTAAGATTGTGAGTGTGAGAATTAAACTGATCTTAGCTTAATGCTTAAACATTTCCAATTTAACTTTAACTGTTCTAAATAGACGAGTTTGAGAACCAACCCGTTCTAAGACGACCTGTTTGGGAATCAAACTAGACTCACAATATTTTAAAGAGCCTGCTTGAGTTTAAAATTATTCTAAGATTACCAGTTTGAGATTTAAACTGTTAAAAGACAACCTGTTCTATTATATTAGGAATAGAACGTTTGGTTATTTTACAACAAGAGTCACCTAGACTTTATGATCCAATGTACGAGTACTTCAAGTTTTTAGTAAATTTTAAACAAAATTTCAAAACTAATGCCTAAAAGTATCAGATGACTACGATTATACATATCGGCCATTTATAAAGGTAAACATTCAATGTATGTATAAGTATATACTGTGTTGTAGGTATAAGCTCTAAATAATATAAACACTGGCCAATACACAAAGTACCTGTTTTCTTTTCTAAACCGGTACAAATATTTACCACAAGGACCTTTAAAGTCGAATACTTAAAGTATTTTCTCTTTTTTTTTATTTGCAAAATGCGAGTATTTTATAAGCCGCCAAATTGAAACTTGACGATATTGCAGAGTACGAGTAGGTCTCGTTATTTTTATTCATGTCCTGATTTACCGACACAGATCTTGGAGTTTCGTGCCTAGATTAGGCATGTCGATCGGGATATTTCGAATCCCGGGACTTTTCGAGATAGGAAAATTCAGAATGACGGGATTATTTAAACAATCACTAGGAAATGCTTTTATTTTTAATATTGTAAATTTACGCAGTTAAAAATTGTACGAGGTATGGGTGATCCATCACCCATTTTTTTTAATATTTTTATACATACGAGTATATTTAAGTGTGGGCCGATTTGTAAGGATTGTCGATATTGTGCCATCGATTTTTCGATAGCTTTTGGCATAAGGAAGTTCCACTACGACACATCAAGAAACATTTTTTAAATAGTACCCAAACTAAATTTTTTGACTTCTTCTCAACATTTATTTTTAAGGTTTATTTAGCAGGTAATAAAAAAAATTTAAACACTAGCTTTCCAATTCTAAATACGACTTATTCGAGCCTCTACGATCGTATGGGCTCATATGTTATATTGTGTTGTGTGTGACAATGTATATTTGCATTCCACCCTGGTAAAGTAATATTTAAAAAAATATTTTTTTATTACCTTCTAAATTACGATTATTGAGATTATTTCGTAACATGTTTTTTTTAACGGGGTGTACTAAATATTCAAAAAGTTATCAGATATATATATATATATATATATATATATATATATATATATATATATATATATATATATATATATATATATATATATATATATATATATATATATATATATATATATATATATATATATATATATATATATATATATATATATATATATATATATATATAATAAAATTGTATATAATTCTAATGCAATATGGATTTTGTGCCAATTTTGTAAAAAAGTTCTGAAAACTAATAATAAAAAAAGAGAGGTATCTTCTTTATCCGAAAAAATCGACGAGGATCCGGAAAAATTGGAAAATGTTTATATACCGAAGAACTACATCGATATAGAAAAGTTTAAGATTTCTACGATATCAGTTAAAACTGTTAATTATATCGTCGCAGTTCCCAGCAGAAGGCCTAAGTGTAATTTTTTTATTGTCCCTTTTAGTAGTCCTATTGGTCATACATGAACCCATCAACTCGTTTTTTTACATCTTTGTTGGTTCAGGATTTAGAAAAATGCCTATGTGCATTGCTTTATAGAACTAATCATAAAATTATTGTAAAATGCCTATGTTTTTTTCTTCGCAGAGGCCTTTTCAGTTTTTAAATCAATATTTGTATTTGCTCCAATATGGCCCAGATCCTTAACAATTAATTTCCATTCCATAGAACTACTTTGTACTAAATTTTGTCCAGATCAGACAACAGATGTAGCTTCCAGAGCGCCAGGACCTAAAATCGGGAGGAACCTTTGTACGAGGGCTGTATAAAATCATGGACCGATATGGTCCAAGACTTCCGTGCCATGAAAAATTCCGTCGAGATCAGACTATAAATCCAGTTTCTAGAGCGCCGGTACCTGAACTCGGGAAGGTATTTTATATGGGGGCTATATGAAAATATTTACCGAATTGGCCCATATTCAATCCCAAATAGGCCTTGTCCAAAAGACAGTTTTCTTACCAAGGTCAATCCCATGGTACCGACTTTTATACAAAATAAACCGAAAATTATGATTAAACAGTTGTTGTTTGGGTCCTTGTATAGAGAACCTTTCTTCCTCTAAATGGATTTGGTCTTTTATAAATCAAAAACAACTTGCAACAACAATACATTTCTATGCATAGTTTGGACTTTCTAGGTTGATTATCGTGACCTTTGTCGTGCGTTCAAGGGACACACTGGCGGACGGACGATCAGACATGGCTAGAGCGTCTTAGAATTGTACACTGGGGGCTAATCACGGCATTCGACGAAGAATGCAAATTCGAATAGAAAAATATTTCGATACGTTTAAATGTTTGGATCATGGCATTCGATCGTAATGTTTTATCGCATACTACTTTTTTTTGCAATGCTGCAAAACAAAGACTTTCAACTCAAAAGATGTGTCGTTGGCTGATTCGAGCACGACGTGGGACTGTTAAAAAATTAAATAGATAATAAGAAACATTTTACGCATTATTGCAATGCAAAAATGTAACGATTAATTATTTTATTGTAGTTAATTTATTATTTTATAACAATTCATGGTGTTTTTACGTAATTTTTGTCGAAACCACTACTGTGATAACACAAATAGAGTTTCCTAAAAGGCCGATAAAACATATTTCTTTTTTGATTCTCTTTGCGGCAAGCATACGAGTATGATGACAAGCAGAGAAAAGCAGAAAAACAAAACAACAAGCGATTGTTGGTTTGGTGCAAGTGAATATTTTAATAAATCTGATAAAAATATAGAAAGTAATTAGTTATAAACGGATCCAATGCTATTTTTTTACTCATCATCGTCCGATTCGGAGGAGGATTGCAATGTAAACGTAATTAGAAGAAATATTCGAATTTGGTCTGGAAATCGTTTTTTCATTATCTTTGTCCCTAAAAATAATAAAAAAAGACGAATATTTTTACGTTATTTCACAAAATATAGAAAAATACCTACATTTCTTTTTTTTTACTCTGTTGTTTTGTTTGGCGTCATTAAAAATGGTATTGTTTGGTTTTTTTCGATGACGGTTATGCTTTCGAATTCAACTTCGGGTAGTTTCAATTCGATAACGATTGCCGTGATCCAAATTAATTGCGTTTCGAAGTAAATTTGGTCGTTAACGAATGCGGTGATTAGCCCCCTGATCAAAAACATTAATACCTTATAGGGTATCAGATCCATATTTTGAGGTGTACCAAACGAATTTATATCCCCCGATCCTATTATGGGGTATATAAAAAGGCCTATGTGGAAAATTATTATTTTTTATAATAAAGAAAAGGCAATAATAAAAGGGCCTATGTGAAATTCTTGTTTATATTTGAGTGTCATTTAAAATCACGCATTAAACTCAATTTTTTTAGTGAAAAGGTGGCACATCTATCTATATACGAATTGACTGCAATTGTTAATTTTCGGAAATTCCGCCAAATGAATAAATGCAACAGTTTTTTTGGCTCTCTTGTAAAGTATCGGAAAAACACTTAGGCATTCAGCAGGGAACACTGGCGATATAAAATATTGTAAGAGAACTATATATCTTTGTTAGAAGTGCCTACTTGCTAGCAGCATAAAGCTATTTGTTAATAATTATACCCTCGAACGATAATTGCAAGAGATGCTTTTCATCGGCGCCATCTATTGACAACGAAACACGATCAAGACTTTCTGATGAACGTTAATGTGTGCTTATTGTCGTCAGAAGTTTTTAAAGCAATCATCATTTAATGCAATTTTGTTTTTATTTTAACTAAGTGACGGATTCTACGTAAATATAGAGAAAAAAATGTTTCCCTAAAAATAGAATCGAGCTAGGGATTTTTTTATGAAACAAGACTAAAAATACCGAAATTGGAAAAACCTCAATATATCAAAAATTCCCTACATCCCGAGAAAACCCGACATTTTTTGGGATTCCAAAAAATCCCAGTGTTTGGATATGCCAGTTTTTAAAATCCCTAATACCGAGAATTGTTAAAGTCAGTCCCGATCGACATCCCACCCCTAGATTCATATTAAATCGACTCAATATCGTATATATTTCGGCTTATGGCGTTTCACACAGTATTTTGAACTTGTTGGCCAGTGTTGTTCACATACTAATTTAGAATAAATATACGAGTATAAGGGTGTATATAAAATATTTCTAAAAATAAGCGGACAAAAGATTGAAGATTAAGAATGTATATAAAGGTTATACATGTTTATATAGGTAGATTATTAGTTTTACATACTGTATGTATATATATATAAGTATATATATTTGCAAAATTTAGATATCGTTGCTGATGTAAACGTTTCAACACTCCATTCCTTTGGACTCTGTCCATAAGATACGGCATCGTCGGCACTATAGGAATGTTATGGCTTTTCCATCGGCTCCAATTTTTCCGGAAGTAAAGTATGTTACTACGAGTACATATGTATAAGAGGTTGACCAGGAAATATACGTTCGTGTATGATTTTTGGTTTGTTTCTGTGATTATAGACGTATATTTATGTTTTTTATATATGTATATACATATGTTTTTTATATATTTTATTTATATGTATTGTATATAGATTCTTTCTGTTGGTGGTCAAGTGCCTTGGACACTTCTAACCGTTGGTATTTGAAACACCGCATTTCGAGCGCAATATGGCAGCCAATCTTTGCGTTAGAGGTTCTGTTGGGGATTCCGAGTCACTGCATGATGCGGATGGAATTTTATTACCTAAAAAGAGAAAAATATATTTAAATTTGAATTTAAAGCAAAAAAAAAACAATTAAAAGCAATTGCACGATACGTTAGTTTGGCAGGGCCGAAGCTTTTATACTCTCAACCATGGATTGTGTTTCAGAATGGCATTGGCAGTATTGGAGGATTTTTTTTTTTTACGGTCCTTCTTTCGAAAGACCTATGAAAAAATGTATTTTAGACTCATTAGAGTGCTCCTCTCCTCGGAAAGCTATAGTAAAAGGCGAAAGATTTATTCGACAACTGAAGAGAAGCCAGTAATTTTGGGCCAATGTTTGACAGGACCTAATATTCGTCATATGGGTCAAGGTTTCCAATTCAGCTCAGATTTTTGGCCCAAAATATATTGATTTATAGGAACATTGCGCTGTTTCTGTTAACCCATATGTACCCAAAAACTAGGCCACATTTTTTTTGGGACCCAGTGCCCAATGGCCAGCTCACGAACATTAGCTAGTTGTGATATGTCGGTCAAATATAACGCAATTACACTGTTACGTTTGAATTCTGATTCGCAAATGCTTGTGCAAGCTTGTAATAAATATAAACCGCTGTCATTGGTATGAATATGACATAGGTAACACTTCAGTCACCTAGGCTTGAAAGACTAATATTTGATAAGTAAGAAGACTCTACCTTAACTTATTTACGAGGGTTGATATTTTTATTTCGGTTCTTGACAATGCTAGTGTTCCCAGATGCAAACTAGAACTTTCAAAGAAAACTTTGACATTTTTTTAGCATAACTTCACTTAGAACGTTTTGTCATTTGAGGACCAATTGTTTGGTTTACAGTGTGTTGAAAAATGCATCTCAGTCAAAAAATGGAATTATCCCGTGAACATTTTCGTGCGATGATTTTTTACGATATTCGGCGTGGGTTACCGAGACAAGAGTGTTTAAATAAACTTGTTTCGACATTTGGCCATGAAGCACCATCAGTCTCGGACGCCGTACGCTCCAGGATGAATTTCGTGAAGGACGTCCAACATCGGTCACTTTGCCAGAAACCATCGACGCTGTACGTGAACCGACTAAGCAAGACCGACATGTGACATACCGTGAGATTGGGGTATCCTTGGGCATTATCATGTTCATTTGGCAGTGAAAAAAATTTGTTCTCGTTGGATCCCACATAATTTGACGAATGCGTAAAAAAGGCTCGTATATATTGCTCCAAAGAGATGTTGAAATAGTATAACTGCGGTAGCACAAAGGCAGTGTATAACATTGTCACAGGTGACGAATCATGGATCTATGCATATGAACCCGAAACAAAACAGCAATCGACCGTATGGGTCTTTCAAGACGAGCCAAATCCAACAAAAGTTGTTCGTGGAAGAAGTACATCGAAGCAAATGATTGCGGTATAACCGGCCATGTTGCCACAGTGCCTTTAGTGGAACGTAGGAGGTCAATTCTGAGAGGTATATATGTTTGCCAACAGTGTTCGAAGAAATGAGGAAAGATAATAAGAGAAGACGGATCATTTTGCATCACGACAATGCGAGCTCTCACACATCAGCTGAAACGATGAGCTATTTGACCATTCAAGATGTCGAATTGATGGGCCATCCACCGTACAGCCCTGATTTGGCACCCAATGACTTCTTCTTTATCCCTAGCATCAAGAAAAAAATGAGTGGTCAACGCTTTTCATCGCCCAAAGCAGCTGTTGAAGCGTTCAAAAATCATGTTTTGGAGGTGTCTCTATCTGAGTGAAAAGTGCGCATGCACAATTTAAAGGAGATCTTAAAGGAGAATATTTTAAAAAACAATAAAAACATTTCCAATGATAAATTATTTTGTTTTTATTGCCGGACCCAAAATATAAATAGCAACCCTCGTATACTAATGCCCTAGGATGCCTCGGTTACGCCTAGCATCGATGGTTTTCGGCGAAACGACCGCAGTTGGACGACCTTCAAGAAATTCTCCCTGGAGCGAACGGCATCCGGTCAGTACGTCTGCTACCAGTGATTTACTCGTACAGTGGTTTTTTATGGTGTTCCTTCACCAAAAGTCGAAACAAGTTGATTGAGACCCTCTTGTCTCGATAATCGACGCCGAAAATCGTAAAACATTATCAGACGAAATTGTTCACGGGATAATTAAGTTTTTGGACCCTGATGAATTTTTCTACACTCTCTAAACAAAACAACTCGCGCACAAATGACAAAAATTAGAGCTGCCGCTTCTAATCGGCCGAAAATCTTTCTATGCCATCAAAACATGAACCGATATGGGACAATTTTTTAAAGAGATTTGTACTTGGCTCAAACCGAAATTCCATCGAAAACAGTTCTTAAATACCACCTTTATTTGATTACAACGATTGATGGACGGACGCATATCGCTCAGTGGAATCAGATAGTGATTCTGCAGCGATTGTTACACCTACGATGGGACATATCTCCATTTTTGAAGGTGTAAGGAACATCAGGAATATGTCGTAATACCCTGTAACCCTGGTGCAGGATACGAGTACGAGTAGAGCATCCGTAGGGGAAATAAGAGAACATTTTTCTGACTGTTTAATTGCCCCTTAAGTGAAGTTAAACTTTTAGAATGAGAATTGATTTTATGAGGGCATATCAATAATTCCGTGACTATTCCAACATCTTTCGTAGTTATATGAAATGCAACACTGCTTCCATCAAGTACCATCTGTAAATAGCCTACTGTCAAACTTTGAGAGAGTTCCGTCATTTAGTTTGTGTTTAACAGCTGTTCAAAACATACAACCTTGTGGATTTTGTTAAATATAGAACAAAAAAGTGAATTTCGAGTGCTCATTAAACATTATTTTTTGCGGAAAAAAACCGTCAATCAAACCAAAGAAAAGCTTGTAAATACTATGGGGACTCTGCACCATCGATTTCAATGGTAAAAAAGTGGTTGACTTTCGTTGTGGTCGCACAGGTACAAACAATTGAGGTCAACACACCCGAAAATGTCGATAAAATCCACGATATGGTGTGCTGATCGAAGAGTAAAGTGCCTGAGATTGTTGATGCCATACGCATTTCATATGGCAGTATGGTTTCGATTTTATATGATCAGTTGCGCTTAAAACAGCTGTCTTCAAACTGTCTGCCGCGTTTGCTCTCTATTGACCATAAACGTAATCGTGTGACAACTTCAAAGGATTGTTTGGAGTTGTTTAACCGCAACTCGAATGTGTTTTTGCGGCGTTTTGTAACTGTGGATCCATTACAACACTCCGGAGACCAAGCAGCAGTCTAAACAATGTGTTTTTCCGGGTGAACCGGCTCCGAAGAAGGCTAATGTGACTTTGTCGGCCAATAAAGTGATGGCAACAGTTTTTTGGGATACACGCGAAATAATCCACATCGATTACCTTCCAAAGGGAAAAACAATAAACGGCGAATATCATGCCAACTTATTGGACCGATTAAACAAGTTTAAAACAAGTAAGTAAGTGCTATAGTCGGGCGTGGCCGACTCTATGATACCCGCACCACTATAAATGTGATTAAGTCTCCTGTTAATCGAAAGCACTCGTCGCTATTTCTATCTGTATCTATCACGCAAGCACTAAGCCTTTATACCCCATACCACTTTGTGGTGAGGGTATAACAATTATAGTTGGTCCACATTTTCATACCTTGTTTTCGGACCCTGTGCCCTCCCACGGACGAGATAAATCATTTGGCTTGACATATTTAAAGTCCTGAGGCAATTCCCTGTCATTTGAGGGGTCACACTAAAATCTGGGTAAACCGAAACTTTTTTTCCTAATGGACCCTGGGGCCCAAACAGGTCGAATTTTTTTCTGTATTTAAAATTGTAAGATAATTTCCTTTCATTTAAGGGGTCACACTTATATTTAAAATCATGGGTCCATTTTTTGGGTTCTGAAGGCCCCGTAGGTCCGAGAGGCGGGTCCAACTATTTTTTTTACATTTTGTGGTCAGTTCTACATCGAATGGCATATTTTTTTAATTTGTTGACCAATACACGCGACATCAACTGGATTTGGACCAAATCCGGGAGTTCCTTTGTATGGGGGGTCTATCAAAAAGTGCTCCGATTTGGACCAAATTCAATAGCGTCCGTCCTTGTCCCAATATATTACCACATGCCAAGTTTCATCAAGATCGGTGCATAAATGCGACCTGTACTTTGATTACAAGAAAAGATGGACATCTTTACATCCAGCCAGCCAGCCAGCCGCCCAGCCAGCCAGACAGACATGGCTAGATCGACTCAAAATGTAATTCTGAGCAACTTTCTCTCTGGTCCCGGTATTCTAACTCGATTCCTTCGATGTGTTACAAACGCAAGCACTAAGCCATTATACCCCATACCACTATGTGGTGCGGGTATAAAAAAAACTATCCCATATGGCCAAGAAAAAAAGTTATTTTTATCGAGATAATGCACGGGTGCACACGTGTGCGGTCTCAATGGAAAATTTGTATGATTTGGGTTACGAATTGGTACCTCATCCGCCATATTCTCCGAATTAAGACCCCAGTGACTATTTCCTATTTCCAAACCTGGCTCGGTGGAAAGAAATTTAGATCCAACGATGAAATTATTGATCAATGAAATGCCCATTTTATGGACCTCGAAAAATCCTATTCTTTGGAAGGGCTACATTGGACTAAGTGTGTTGAGATAAACCGAGATTATGCTCAGTTTTTTATGCAAAAAAAACCTGAGTGTTATTCGAAAAAGTCACGGAACTTTTGATATGCCCTATATGTGACTTTCCATGTACTGGATTTACATTCGGCTGTGCTTGAAGTACACGCAACCGCAATTATTGGAAATTCGGTTGTGACAACGAGTTTATAAAACGATTAAAGACAATGTTAAAGTAAATAAGTAGTAATAAGGGGACTGGGAAAACTTCGTTGGCGCCAAATTCGGCTGCCACATTGAAGCCCTTTTCTGTGTGCACTTACCATTGCTGACATCCAAATCATGTGAGGTGAAATCTTTGGGAAAGTGTAGATTTGCAGGCACCATATCATCCTCTTCCTCCAGCAAAAGACTCGAATACGAGTGGGTCGTATTGTCACTGCGACTGCTGATTTTGCCACCGCTCGAAGAATTACGCGATGAATTGGAACCATTCAGTGCCGCACCGCCGCAAGCATTACCTGAGTTATCTAAGTCTAAGACGTCGCCCACTCTAATTTGCTGTTCATCAACGGGTAAATCGTCACCACTACTGCTCATAATATCATCATCGTCATCATCATCGTCATCGTCGTCATCATCACCATCTTCGCAGTCTTCATCCTCATCATCGTCCACATCCACGGAATCACTTAAACTAACACCCACGGAACCACAGCTGAGCACGCCAGCACCTTCTTCTCCATCTTCATCGTCGTCCTCTTCAATGCTATTGCTGTTGCTGCTAACATTCGAATTGGGATCACCTACGACACCGACGCCGCCCATTCCTCCGCCATCGTCACCGCAGTAGCCACCATCCAAATCTTCCAAATGCGGTCGCCGCATGTGCTGATGGTGGTGGTGGTGGTGGTGGGGTTCATCACTTGCTAAAGCCTCTTGTTCGTCACTTTCCCCGGATGATGGCGCCTCCAGTAGCAGTTCCGGAGATGATGATGATTTATTATAGTTTTCATCGCTGTCACTGGAGGTGGCACCTATTGCAAAGCCAGAAACAAAAAACCCAAACGCTTTTAGTGTTTAACGTTCATTATGTTTTTGTCCGTCTGTTGGTCTCTTTGACCTTCCGTCCGTCCGTCCGGCTGTCCTTCCTTTTGTTCACATACATACCACGCAACTTATCCAATATCAATGGGTAGAATTCTTTTGCTGTCGAATTGTGTGGTTCATATTGCAAAACTATAGCAACAACGGCAGGCAAAACGTGAAGATGGCATAAAGAAATGGGAAAAAATGATTTAATTACAAACTTAGTTAATTTCTGTTTGACTCGTCCATAAATAAATTTAATGAAATTATATTTTTCTGTGGGTATTCTAGATTTATTCTGTGAAAGGTAACAAAATAAATGACACTTACTTAGTTTGCAATATTTTAAAGCTTTTTTGTAATCCTTGAGCATGACAGAAGATAGAAACTGAAAATGAAAAAAGGAAAAACATTCTTTGGTTTAGTCAGAATCTCAAATTGTGCGTACTTCATATTCTAATGTATAGCTCAAAACAATGTACACGGAAAAAAATCAGTTGGAAATCGGTACGAACTACAAATATTCGGTTGGATAAACGGAATTTCTGCTGCAACCACCAACATTCCATGGTATTGATGGTGACATGGTTCGACTACCAGATAGCTACAATAAAACAGGGGGAGCGCGGTAATTTACTTATTTGGAAATGAAATAAAAAAAAGTATGAACCTTAGAAAAATGTACTTAGTAGGAACATAAATACTGTTATTGGCACTGTAGTAGTATCGGTGCAACATGCCAAGTATCCGAACCTACAGAAGAGAATACCACATTGATGCAATGAAAAATTGTCAAAGGGAGGGTCAAAACGAGGAAAAACTGGATGGTTTTTATTGGCAAAAAGTTAAATAATCAAAATTTTTTATTGTTAAAAAAATACCATTTAACAAACAACCTGTGTTTGGTTATGATAAAGTTTTAGTTATTATCACTAATGCTTAGTTACAACATTAAAATGTTTGCAAAACTATTGGTTGCCCTAGCCACCAGTTGTGGCAACTGAGAACCTTTTTCGGTTTCCATTGGTATGTATGCCCGATCAATAAATTGGGCCTTATAGTAGGCCCCACGTAAATACATCCCAAAGTGAAAATGAAATTAGGCCCCAAAAAAATATATGGAAAACAGCAACATATTTTATAAAATTATTATTCGGCTTGAGGTCATTTATTTAAACTCGTTATTCTGTGTTGTTTAAGTTTTATTTATCCCAATATTTCGATTGACTTCGTCAATCATCTTCAGGGGTTGTCAATTAACAAAACAATGTCGTCCGTCTGATTATCACTGTCAACTTCATATTTTTATCGGGGTATATTTTCATAATGCAATGCATTTGACCCCAAATGTTTGTACGATAATACTAAGTAGGGACAAAAAACTGTTACAAACGTTTTATGTTGTAAAATAAAGAGTACTGAATGTTTTTGGACCAAATATTTTTTAATATATATTTATTAATGTATCTTGTATCCAAAAAGAATCTACTTATTCGAAATATCCGCATTTTGCCTTTACACACGCCTTAAGTCGCACTGGCCAATCGTCAATAGCTGCACGAACCTCGTCCATTGGAAAATTGGCCACAGCTCGAACCAAAGTTGTCTTAAGAGATCCAATGTTGTGGTATCTTTTGTGACAAACCTTGTCCTCTAAAACCGTCTACAATTTGTAATCCAATGGGTTTAGATCTAGACTGCCACAGGGCCATTCTTCAGAGGAAATGAACGCTGGCAAATTGTTTCGAAGCCAGGCCTGGGACGTTTAAGCCTTATTGGCCGGCGCAGAATCCTGCTGGAAAGTCCATGGCTGGTTTTGAAACAGGGAATTGTTAAGAAGCTTTACAGCAAATTGGCCACAGCTCGAACCAAAGCTGTCTTAAGAGATCCAATGTTGTGGTATCTTTTGTGACAAACCTTGTCCTCTAAAACCGTCCACAATTTGTAGTCCAATGGGTTCAAAGCTGGACTGCCTGAGGACCATTCTTCAGAGGAAATGAACGCTGACAAATTGTTTCGAAGCCAGGCCTGGGACGTTTTAGCCTAATGGGCCGGCGCAGAATCCTGCTGGAAAGTCCATGGCTGGTTTTGGAACAGGGAATTGTTAAGAAGCTTTACAGCAGCTTCCAAAACGGTTTCTTGGTAAACTTTGGCCGATGTTTTGACTCCTTGTTCGCAGAAATGCAGGTCAGTGACCTTATCGTAAGAGACACCACACCATAACTTAAGCTGGGTGATTACCCTTTTCCACCATTGGAATCAGTTCAGATGCTTCCTTAGATGACCGCGCATACACTTTATCATTTTGCTTGTTAAATTTTTTCCTGAACGATAAAATTTTTTCATCGGTGAACAAAAAATTTTTGTGCAAGTTATCAGCGTGCTTTACCAAAAGACGTTTGTATTTTTCAATCCTATTATTTTTAAAGCTGCAGTCAATAAATGTCCGGTACGTCGTTTGCAAGCCCAAAGTCCCAAGTCTTTTTTAATGATTCGACTCATGGACTTTTGCGTGATATTCATCTCACGGGCCATGATTTTCTGTTTTCGGAGCGGATTTCTGTGAATTCTTGATTTAACGGCTTTGATGACATGCAGTGTTCGAACAGAGCGTGGACGGCCCGACCGGTGGCGGTCTTTTACATCTCCAGTCTCCTCAAACAGTTTTATGCATCGGTAGACGAACTTGCGGCTAATCCCTAGTGGCCGGAGCGTTTTGAAAATATCGTTTTTTTTTCATTTCACACTTGAAAGGAGCTATTACAGCGATACGGTTCTCATTATCTGGCCACTCCATGATGAAAGTAGAAACCATTTTAAAATCCCGTTACAGACTAACGCTATTGAGGTTAGCTTTCAAAGCCCATATGACATTAACGCGGTATGTTCAGTTCTACTATTGAAATGGGTGTGTTGTAACAGTATTTATGTCCCTACTAAGTAAGCTAGATAGTTTATTTCAATTGCCTTTTCGCCCCAACCGAATTTGTTTGCCAATCGAATTATTCAGGTTACATGCACCTTGAGTATTCCCTCAGTACAACAGAATGTTGATTGAAGCTCTGTAATTTTCAGTAATTGTAACTGAAGTTTCGGTGGAACATACAAAGTATCCGAACCTTCAGAAGAATCTTTTTGAATTAAAGAAAAAAAAAACAATAACATTTTAGTCAGAGGCCCTAACTATTTGTTTACACAATTGAAGTACTTGAAGTACTCATAGGGAAGGCCATGACGAGGAAAAAGTAGAAAAGATGATGGATGATTTCTATGTGAAACAAATTTAGCTAATCGATTGGCTTAAAATCGATAATAATCGAATTATTTTATTTAAAAAAAATACCAATAAATATTTAGTTATACGAGGGCGACCGCAAAAGTAACTGGCCTTACATAAAAAGAACCGTTTTGTTGGAATTATTATTATTTATTTTTCAACATAATCTCCTTCCAACTCAATACACTTCATCAAACGTTTTTTAAGTTTTTTAATTCCATCCGAAAAATAAGATTTTTCAAGACCTTCAAAATGTGCCTCAGTTTCAGCAATAACCTCACTATTGGACGAAAATTTTTTGCCACCGAGAAATTTTTTTAAATTTGGAAACAAGAAATAATCAGAAGGAGCTAAATCTGGACTATATGGTGGATGCGGAGCAATTTCGAATCGTAATTCGGCCAGTTTTTGTTGAGTTAAAAATGCAGTGTGTGAAGGAGCATTATCTTGATGAAAAAGAACTTTTTTTTCTAAATGCAGTCGTTTTATCTTGATTTCTTCACTCAATCGATCCAATAATGCACAATAATATTCACTATTTATAGTTTTTCCTTTCTCAAGATAATCAATAAATATTATACCCCTTGTATCCCAAAATACTGTGGCCATTACTTTTCCTGCTGGCTTAACAGTTTTCGCCTTCTTGGGACCACTTTTACCAGCTTCTATCCATTGTTTTGACTGTTCTGTGCATTCTGGGATGTAGTGATGGATCCATGTTTCATCAACAGTTATGAATCGGCGCAAGAACTCTATTGGATTACGCTGATAAATCGCTAAAAGCTCCTCGGAATTGGTCCAACGGACGATTTTTTGGAGCAAAGTCAACAAACGCGGCACCCTACTTGCGGATAGCTTTTTCATGTGGAGTTTATCATGTAAAATACTCCAAACTTGTTTTTCGTGTATTTTAACAATATCAGCAAGTTCTCTGGGCTTTATTCGTCTATCTTTAGTCACTTCATTAAATATTTTTCTAATGTTTTTAATAGTAGTAGCAGTTTTCGGTCTTCCAGAGCGTTGTTCATCTTCCGTACTTGAACGAGCCATTTTAAATTGTTGAACCCAGGATTTCACGGTGCAGTATGCTGGTGCATTATCACCATGAACAGAATCCAATTCATCTTTGATTAATTGTGGCGTATAACCTTTCGGAAATTTTGACAGATGACTTATAAAAGATTGCTTTTAAAAAACAAAAAAAAAGTTGCTAGTAAAACAGAAAATGTGCCAGGCCAGTTAGTTTTGCGGTCGCCCTTGTAGCTTCAACTTTTTGAAGAACTATTGGTTGCCCCAACCACCTACTTAATACCTTTTTCACGTTTCATTGGTATGATCGATCTATATGTTGTAAGTACAGCACAATGATCATATTTAACATATTTTTGTACTTTGTAGGGACATAAATACTGTAACAACATTGAACACACCCATTTCAATAGTAGAACTGAACTTACCCCGTTAATATCATATGGGTTTTGAAAGCTTACCTCAATAACTGTTAAGCATATGGATCATATTGAAAAATATAGAAATGTTGATTTAGAAATTGAAATGGTCTCTTCGAAGAAAAACACATAGGCCTTTTACAATAATTTGATGATAATTTATACGAGTATAAAGCCAGGCACATAGGCCTTTTTCTAAATCCTAAACCAAAAAAAGATATTGAAAAACGATTGGTGCGTATATACAGGAATACAATAAAAAAATCCAAAAAATCCAATACAATAAAAAAATTCAAAATTTCCAAAAGAGAACGTAAAAAGGATAAGAAAAACCTTATTCTGTATTTTTCTACTTTAAGGGTCAAACATAAGAAAAAAAATATTGAAAATAGGGTCATTATTGTGACAAATAATTTTCTATATAAACAATATTTTTGGTTTGTTATTTTTTTTTGTAAAATACAAAGATTTATAATAATTCGTTACATTCTCTTAATATTTCGTGAGGAGAGTCTGCAGTTTTTCGGAAATGATTTTCATTTATGCGTTGGATGAAATTTTTAAGGAGTTCATAGCCGGTCTCTTCGTGGAGGGCCGTTGTAGAGTATCGCCAATGTTTGTTGTTAATCATCTTTAAACATTTATTTTGGATGACTTGCAGACGTTTAAGATGTGAATTTGCCGCTTTATGCCACCATCTTGAACAATTTTGTTGCGGATAAATTAAAGGTCATAACTATTTATTTTCAAACAATTAAAACATCGTAGAACAGCTTTTTGTTGTTGTTGTTAGTCAATCTTATTAAAATGAAGAAAACTCGCATAACGCTAAGTTGAATCCAGTACTTCTCTATATTGATTGAAACTGTTGTTAGCCAACTTTATTCAAACAGTTTAAACACGCGTTTTACCTACATTCTGCAAGTGTCCTGTGTTCAACAATTTTCTGCAACATTTCTCTTTGAAGTACAAACATCTATTTTTTTAACAAAAACATTTTTAAACGAGGTTCCAATTTTCCTTAAACAAAGTTCCAATTTTCCTTCCACCTTTCCAAGCACACCATTCGCAGTTATGCTTCCGTGTATTTGCAAAACAATCAGAGGGGAAAAGTCACATACATTTGCAGCAAAAAATTATTTCCAGTCGTTTGTTTGTAAAAGTTTTCCCCCCATAACTTTCTAGTGGATTTTACGGAAAATGTTACATGAACTTGGCAGGAAAAAAGTGGACTCGCAAAACTCAAAACGGAAATGTACATTGGGGCGGCACTTATCTTTTTGCTTTCAACAAATTCGTTAACATCTCGAAGTATTGATCGTTCATGTTACCTGTTGCCTTAAAATCCTAAGATGTTTTAGCCTGTGGACGGTAGAGCTACAACGAAATAACCTTGGGAGCGAGCTTAAGTTTTGCTACGGTGATGGATTATAGTTATAAACAGTTAAGGATTGGAATTAAAAGTTTACCTGAAAAAATTATTTTTTTAATTTTTGCTCAACGTATCTTCGTTATTTGGGGATGTACCATGGCTCAACTTGGAATTGCTAGTGGAGGGGCAACACATCTAAAATATAGAAGGTTTTTGGACTTATGGGTTCCAATACAGGATGGGCCAAAAGTTACAATGGGGTTAAAAACCTTAATAACTGTTTCGTTTATTAATTTTTTTTTATTTTTTTCTCAGATTATACTTAGTAGGGACATGCATACTGTGACAACATTGAACACGCCAATTTCATAGTAGAACTGAACATACCCCGTTAATGTCATATGTGTTTTGAAAGCTAACCTCAATAGCGTAAGTCTTAAACGGGATTTTAAAATTGTTTCAACTTTCATCATGGAGTGGTCAGATAATGAGAACCGTATCGCTGTAATAGTGCTTTTCAAGTGTGAAAGGAAAAAAAAGATATTTTCAAAACGCTCCGGCCACTAGGGGTTAGCCGCATGTTCGTCTACCGATGCATAAAACTGTTTGAGGAGACTAGAGATGTAAAAGACCGCCCACGCTCTGTTCGAACCCCGCATGTCATCAAAGCCGTTAAATCAAGAATTCACAGAAATCCGCTGCGAAAACAGAAAATCATGGCTCGTGAGATGAATTCACGCAAAAGTCCATGAGCCGAATCATTAAAAAAGACTTGGGACTTTCAAACGACATAACGGACATTTATTGACTGCAGCTTTAAAAAAAATAGGATGAAAATTGGTGAAGCACGTACAGAAAAATTTTGTTCACCGATGAAAACATTTTTACCGTTCAGGAAAAAATTTTATCGTTCAGGAAAAATTTAACAAGCAAAATGATAGAGTGTATGTGCGGTCACCTAAGGAAGCACCTGAAGCATCTTCAGTCATGGTTTGGTGGGGTGTTTCTTACGATGGGGTCACTGACCTGCATTTCTGCGAAAAAGGAGTCACAACATCGGCCAAAGTTTACCAAGAAACCGTTTTGGAAGCTGTTGTGAAGCCCCTTAACCATTCCTTGTTCCAAAAAAATACAAACGTCTTTTGGTAAAGCACGCTGATAACTTGAACAGAAAAATTTTGTTCACCGATGAAAAAATTTTTACCGTTCAGAAAAAATTTAAGAAGAAAAATGATAGAGTGTATGCGCGGTCATCTAAGGAAGCATCTGAACTGATCCCAAGGGTGGAAAAGGGTCTTCACCCAGCTTGAGTCATGTCTTGGTGGGGTGTCTCTTACGATGAGGTCACTGACCTGCATTTCTGCGAATAAGGAGTGAAAACATCGGCCAGAGTTTACCAAGAAACCGTTTTGGAAGCTGTTGTGAAGCCCCTTAACAATTCCTTGTTCCAAAACCAGCCATGGACTTTCCAGCAGGATTCTGCGCCGGTCCATAAGGCTAAAACGTCCCAGGCCTGGCTTCGAAACAATTTGCCAGCGTTAATTTCCTCTGAAGAATGACCCTCATGCAGTCCAGATTTGAACCCATTGGATTACAAAATGTGGACGGTTTTAGAGAACAAGGTTTGTCCCAAAAGATACCCCAACATTGGATCTCTTAAGACTGCGTTGGTTCGATCTGTGGCCAATTTTCCAATGGACGAGTTTCGTGCAGCTATTGACGATTGCACGCAGAAAAAAAGTATGGTTGTGGTGATAATATTCGAAGAGGATAATACTATTGTTGGGTATATGGTTGTGGTACAACAATATTATGATCCTCACAACAATAGTATGATTCAAATACAACCATACTATGATCCTCACAACAATAGTATGATTCACACATAACCATACTATGATCCTCACAACAATAGTATGATTCACACATAACCATACTATGATCCCCACAACCATAGCATGATTCACACTCAACCATACTATGATCTCCACAACCATAGTACGATCCTCACAACCATAGTATGTTTCATATACAATCATAGTATGATCCTCACAACCATACTATGATTTACACGCAACCATGTTATGATTCCTACAACCGTAGGAGATTTGAATTGTGAAAATTATTCAAAGATACATTAAATTCAAAATAATAGGGTGATTTATTTCACAGTAGAAAAAATAAGTTTAAATAAACGTAAGCGTTTTTATTTAAGATATTTCAGTTAAAACAAACCAAAGCAGCTTGTTTAAAAAATTTTAATTTCGATAAAAAAGAGTACTATTATTGCATTAGATCCATACCAATAATATTTTTATTAAAAGCATATTTAAATGAAGAAAAATTACAATCATACAGTATGATTGCCGTTATCATATTATTGTTAACATAAAACGCAAAACACAATACTTTTGTCGCACCAACCATATTTATATTGTTGCTATAACCATATTTTCATTTTTAAATTTGGCAATAATACTATTGTTACATTTCAACAATATTAATATTTCAGCAATTATACTATTGTCAAAAATAAATTCAGTTAATAATGCTATGGTTGCGACGAACATACTTTTATTGCGGAGAACATATTATTATTGCCATGACCATGTAGTAACCATGTTTTTTCTCTGCGTGTGGTTAGTGCGACTTAAGGCGTGTGTAAAGGCAAAAGGCGGACATTTCGAATAAGTAGATTCTTTTTGGATACAATATACATCAATAAATATATTAAAAAATATTTGGTCCAAAAACATTTAGTACTTTTTATTTTACGGCATAAAACGTGACAGTATTTATGTCCCTTAATATACAAAATGGATTTTTTTACACTAAGTATGAAAAATAATGTCACTTAAATGACCCTATAAAATGATGGGCTCGCTTTAGAGCATTTTCCATAACATCTTTCAAAATTTGTGGCTGGAGCGTTCGAATTTCTGTAACAATGTTGGCTTTGAGTTGAAGGATTGCCTCGGGCTTGTTCACAAATACTCGCTACTTCAAATAACCCCAAAGAAAATAGTCAGATGCTGACAGATCTGGCCAATTAATTTCCGAATTTCTCGCTCTCCAAAAATGTGACTTTAAAGTGCCATTGTGTCTCGGGCTGTGTGGGCAGTGGCTCTGTCCTGCTGAAACCACATCTCAGGTCTGTTTTCAAGAGCAGGACGTAAAATTTTTTCTAACATAAACCGATACCGCTCTCCATGTACGGTTACAGCACTTCCATCTTCATTCTCGAAGAAGTAAGGCCCAATGATATTTGCAGATGTGATCCCACACCATACTGTACACCTAATGGGCTGCAATTGGCGTTGATGAATGGCTCTTGGATTGTCAGAACATCAGAACCTACAGTTCTGTTTATTAAACAAGCCATTCAAATGAAAATGAGCTTCATCACAAAAGCCATTCAAATGAGAATGAGCTTCATCACTCATGCGTTTGCGTTAAAATAATTGATCGCTGATTTAAATAATAAAATTATATTATCCTGGTTCTTTGTTCAGTTGTTAATCTTTCCATTATTTATTCTCCAGTGTTATTTATACAATCTAAAAAAAATATTAAAACAAAAAGTTATTAAATTTTTAAACCCCATGGTAACATTTGTCCCACCCTGTAGCAAGGTCTTTATAAACGTATACTATTAACCGTGGACAATTGGATACTCAGATACGAGTTTATGGTAAACTTTTATTTGATATACATTAAGTTCTGCCTCAAATCCGGGATCAGAGGCATGGACCAGTGGCCAGAGCTTCGCTCTGCGGCTGATTTTTTCCGTAATGCTTCGCAGTGACGCCATTTAATTTTTTTCGTTGCAAAAACCATATCTTTTGAACCGAATAAGATAATTAAATAATTTAAAATGCATATGATAGATTATTGTTGAGCCCATGTAATAAGAGTTTGAAAAGGGTGCTACGCCTTGTAGATGCTTACTTATGGGTTACCAAAGTTAAAATTTGTAAAAAATCGATTTTATACTAACTTAAAAAATATTTTTACATATTTTAGATTTTTTTTAAGTTATTTTTTAAGGTTTTTGTTTGATTTTTTTATGATTCAAAATTACAACCCAACAAGTTAAAAAAAAATTAAAATATTCGTCACAATTCGTAAGAGAAGGTACTACGGTAAGAGAAGGAATAAAACACAGTTTTTTTTGCAAAAAAAAATATTTTTCAACGTAATTTCTTTTTAGCTCAATACACTTAGTCCAACGTTTCTCCAATTTTTGTATTCCTTCTAAAAAATAAAGGATGGTTAAATTTTAAGGGCTGATGTTGCATGTGAACCACACCTTAACGTCAAGTTTTTTTCTGCATTTCATTTGATATTTCTCAATTGCACACTAACTCAATTTGAACCATGCAAAGATACACAAGCGAGCAACGCGTTAAAGTTATTCAGGCTTATTATGAAAATGAAAAATCAAGTTTCATCTTCAGTGAAGAGGCACATTTTCACCTCAGTGGATTCGTCAATAAGCATAATTGCCGCATTTAAGCAAATTTATTTATTTTATTTATTTATTTATTTAGATATATTTTACAAATAAATTTATAAAATACATATATTTAAGCAAATTATAATCCAAGAGTGATTGTCGAAAAAACAATGCACCCACAAAGAGTGACTATTTGGCGCGGTTTATGGGCTGGCGGCATCATCGGGCCGTATTTATTTCCAAAATGAGGCCGTTCAGGCAGTTACTGTGAATGGTGTTCGCTATCGTGGGATGATAACGAACTTTTTATGGCCCGAATCGGAAGAAATGGATGTGGACGATATGTGGTGTCAACAGGACGGTGCCACTTGCCACACAGCTAACGAAACAATGGCTCTTTTGCGCGACAAATTCAATTATCTCACGTCTTGGCGATGTTAATTGCCGCCAAGATCGTGATTTGACACCGGATTCTTTCTTTCAGGTTATTTGAAAGAAAAGGTGTGCGTCGATAAGCCTAAACTATCAGGTAATTCGGCTCATTAACGACATAGAACCTCAATTATGCCTCAGCGTCATCGAATATTTGGACAATCGGATGGAGGTGTGCCGCCGAGGTCGCGGCGGCCATTTGGCCGATATTTTGTCCCACGCATAATTGAACCATACCAATACTATTATAATAAAAAGAAATGACAGTAATTTCCTAAATAATTTGTGTTTAATTCAATATTAACATCGGGCCTTAAAATTTAACCCTTTACATACTTTATAAGGTTTCCGATCAATATTTCTTCATCTGCTGACGGCAACTTTGCAACGAGTCCCTTATATACCTTGTAGGGTCCCTTATATACCCTGTAGGGTCGTAGATAAGTATTTCGATATTTTACAAACGAATTGACAATGTTATATAGGGTGATCCAACTAGAGGTATTTTTTTCAGAAAAAAAATGTAAAAATTCATATCAAGCGTGCAATCTTTATTGGTAATTTGAAAAGACATTTTATGGCATTTATATTTTGAAAATAATTTCCTTAAAATGTATTATTATTATTGTAAGTATTATGGAAATGAGCGTTCGGTGAGAAACGGGGAGATCCGCTGTTTTCGACCAAAATTTTGTTCAGCGATGAGGCCCATTTCTGGCTCAACGGCAAAGGCAATAAACAAAATTGCCACATTTGGGCGGAAGAGCAACAAGAAGAGGCTCAAGAGGTGCCATTATACACAGAAAAAAACACGGTTTGGTGCGGTTTTTAAGCTGGTGGTATCATCGATGCATAATTCTTTAAAAATGATGATGGCCGGAACGTAAGCGTGAATGGTGCTCGCTATCGCGCCATGATATCGATCTTTATGCTACCGGAAATAGAAGCCCGTAATCTTGACGACACTTGGTTTCAACCGGTCGGTGCCGGTGCCATACAGCTGCTCAAACAATGGATCTATTGAGAGGTAATTTCGAAGAGCAGCAAATTTTACGTTTTGGACCGGTGAGTTGGTCGCCTAGATCGTGTGAAATCACACCTTTTGACTTTTTTCTTTAGGGATACATAAAGTCCAAAGTGTATGTTAAAAAACCAGCTACGATTCAGGTTATGGAGCCAACATTACGCGTGTCATTAACGCCATACCGGTCGAAATGCTCGAACAAGTCATCCAAAATTGGACCCTCAGAATGTTCACCCTGAGGCGTAGTTGCGGTCAACATTTGAAGGAAATTATATTCAAAAAATAAATGGCAAAAAATGTCCTTTCGATTGAACGATAAAGATTCCACATTTGATTTGAATTTTTGTATTATTTTTAATTTTGAAAAAATACCTCTAGATTGATCACCCGATATATATACTTTATAAGGTCTCCGATCAATATTTCTTTATGTGCTGACGTCAACTTTGAAGTCTGGACGAAAAACTGTTTTTGATCCGCTTTGCAACGAGTCCCTCATATACCTTTTAGGGTCGTAGATAAGTATTTCGAAATGCTACAAACGAAATGACAAAGTTATTTATGCACTCCTTTCTGAAGTGGAGAGTATAAAAACAAGAAACTCAGACATTTGAAGCTGTTTGCTAAAGCCCTTTGATTTGGCGGAAACACATTTTGTGGTTACGGTATCCTGAATTTAAGCTGACATTCAAAGACTTGCTTACCTCTGCTAAAAATTCTGTTGGCGCTGATATGCTTTCATCGGCATCCGTATACTCGGAAAGACTTTGACTCAGATCTTCATTTGAAAGGGAAGCGGGCAGCTGGACGCCCCCTCCACTGGCACAGGCAGCTGTGGTGGCAGCATTGGAAGCTGCTGCCATGATATTGTTGATGTTGCTGCAGCTGCTGCTGATGTTGTTATTGTTGTGGTTATTGAAATTATTGTTGTTGTTGGTATGGCTGTTTCCGCTGTTGCCGCTGCTAATGTTGTGATTGCTATTGTTAATGTTGTTGTTGTTATTGTTGTTGTTATTATTATTGATGTTTGTGTTGTTTATCAGTATTGTTGCTGTTGCTGTCGTTGCATACACACCATTGCCATTCGACTCATCCATAAAGAGTAACTTTGTATGTTGCATTGTTTTATAATGAAGGAAAAATCAAATTTTAACTAAAAATTCAATTAGCTGTTCATTGTTTCTCTACTTACATTCGACATGTTTTCTTGGATCTGAACCTGCGTTTAAACGAGTCTCTCTTTTTCTCTGCGTGTGTCCTTTAATGTGCATGTGTGTGCGTATGGCTGCAAATTAAATACTGCTGCTGAATTGATTTTCTTGCTTCCTTTGGAATGTTGAGTTTTCAGCAGCAGACACTCCTTGCTCATCGTGTGGAAAAACACTCCTTAGTTTAAAACCTGCTCGTCCTTTAAGATTTATTTGTAATGCAGCTTACTTTGTCTGCCAGAGTTCTGTGGTCTCGTTTGTTTCTTTCCTTGCCTAATAGTCGGGTGCACTATCTTTGATGTCCTTTTTGTTGTTAATCCTGTTTTTTTTGCGCTGTTGCTGTGTTTGAAAGTTGAATGGTCCTTCTTTCGTTGTTGCTGCTGTAGTTGGGTTGTATGAGCTTTTGTTGTTTTAAAGTGTTTTGTTGTTTTATTGTAGATAACTTCAGTTCTTACGTCTGGACAGATACAAGTTTCATTAGATTGTCTGAAAGATGAAGAAAAGTTTTTCTTTAGCTTGAAATTCACACATCTGTGTAGAGAAGATAGTCAATTACTGTAAATGAATAATGTGCGATTTTTGATAAACTTGGCGGCGTTAGAGATAATTCCCATTAAAGTTTTTGTTTCATTAAATTTCTAAGCTCGTTCAAGTAGAGTGAATGAATTGCCTTGCCTTCAAAGTGAGTTAAAGCGGTTCGTTTATTAGGCCCATTGTTACCATGAGTCCGACCCCAATTCTTGCCAAATCTTCAAAAATACCCTTTATTTATAAATAGCAAAATTTGCTTTGATTAAGGTACTCATATCTCCATATGTGACGCGCAATATAGAAAGGGACCTAAGGGTAAAAACCAGTTTTGTTCAGGAGAGTCATTTTAAAGATTTAAATACGTGTATCTTTGGTGTACCATCACTTTCATAAAACGCGCCTATCTCTGGGAGGGAACACTTTTGGGGCAAGAAAAAGTGAAAATTGATTTTTTTAACCTTAGGTCCCTTTCTCTATGCGCTGTCACATATGCTGCTGGCCGTTTGGGCCACATTATCCAAAACGTCCAGCAACTATTCTAGTTTTTGAGAGATTTAGTGCTCCTGTCAGATTTTGAAAACGCGGGAGGAGCACCGTAGTTATCCAATGCTACGACTCAGCCGATGTAGCGAAGTACGAAGAAAAGGAGGAATTTTACAACAGTCTGACCAAAGTGCCTTATCATGTCAGCAGAGGGAACATTGTCATCCTTATTGCTAACTTTAATGCACAACTGGGCGACAACAACACTGACATTGGAACTGGATCTATGAACGAGAACGGCAAACTTCTATCGGGTCTCTGCTTAAATCACATCCTTGTCATAGGTGGCACACTCTTTCCCCATTAGCGGATTTACAAGGTGACGTATGTATTACCCGATCGCGCAAACGAAAATAAAATCGTCCACATCGCCATCAGCAAAAAATGGCATGGGTCAATGCTTGATGTGCGTTACAAACGTGGTGCGGGTATATCGAGTGACCACCATCTCTTAATCGCCAACGTCCTCCTAAAAAGGGCCTCCAGAAGAAATACATTTATATTAGATACGCCTAACAAGGAGAACAAAACCGTGAAAATGATATATGGACCTTAACCAAAAATATCCTTATCAAGGCAGTAAAAAAAAAAACACTTAGAGCCAGGACCACGCCCAAGAAGCTGTGGATTAAGGAAAGAACATGGAGTCTCACAGGCAAAAAAAAAACACCCTTAACTGTGCCAAAACCAAGACTTCGAAAGCTCTAGCCCAACAAGAATAAGACAGACTAGACAAGATGGTAAAAAATAGTGCAAGGAATGATTTAAAACTATGGAGCATTCAAATTTCAACTAAAGCAGCAGCATCCATTGTAGCCGAGCCCTTTTTCCGTTAAGTGCGTCGACTAACAAACTCCACATTCTCTATCACCAAATCTTTAATGGACAGCAAAATTAAATTGACTACGTCGAAAGAGAAATAATAAAGTTATAGAAAAAACCCTACCTACGATGGCTGCTCTATATATATATTTCTGGCCTAATAATGAAAATGCGAATATTTATCACCAAAAATTGTTTTATTGTTTTTCAAAGTATTCTCCAGCATGATTTATACACTTTTGCATGCGCTCAAACCAATTGTCGAATCAGTTTTTCCACTCCCATTGAGACACCTCCAAAACATGGTTTTTGAACGCTTCAACAGCATCTTCTGGTGACGAAAATCGTTGACCATTCATTTTTTTCTTGATGTGCGGGAATAAAATGAAGTCCTTGAGTGCCAAGTCAGAACTGTTCGGCGGATGACCCATCCCAAAAGGCGCTGGTTCGAGCCGTCTTCTCTTGTTCGTTTTTCGAATTTCTCCAAAGACTTCAGGCAAACAAATTGTGGTGTGCCACTCAGAATTGACCGTCCTACGTTGCTCAAGTGGAACAGTCGCCACATGACCAGTTTTGCCAATGAAACAGGCGACCATTTGCTTCGAAGTGCTTCTTCCACGAACAATTTTCGTTGGATTTGGCTCGTCTTCGAAGACCCACACGGTCGATTGCTGTTTTGTTTCTGGCTCATACGCATAGATCCATGATTCTTCACCTGTAACGATCTTATAAACGTATTTTGAAGCATCTTATAAACGTATTTAAAATTTTTTTGCCCCAATCGACACGAGCTTTTTTTTGAGCAATTGTCAAAATGTGCGGGATCCAACGAGAACAAACCTTTTTGACCGCCAGGTGGTCATGCAATATCGAATGTATGCTGGTGGAAGAAAGGCCCAAGGATGCCTCTATCGCACGGTATGTCACATGACGATCTTGCATTATCAGTTCACGCACGGCATCAATATTCTCTGGCACAACGGCCGTTTTTGGACGACCTTCGTCTTTAAGCGAGCGTCGGCCACGATTGAATTCATTAAACAGTACTATAGGATGGTGCTTCATCGCCATCCAAAGATTTAAGTTCATCGGTGCACTCTAGTCGTGATAATCCACGTCAAAAGTTGTGAAAAATGATCGCACGAAAATGTTTACGACTTAATTCCATTTTTTTGTCAAATTGATTTTTTCAGGTCACTGTAAACAACACAAATGATGGTCGTACGTCAAAACGTTCTGAGTATGTTTATGCTAAAAAATGTCAAACTTTCCAATGGAATTGTCAGATGGCGCCAGCCAACACTTAGTGTTGCCTTGGCCATAAATATATATAGCATACACAAGACTTCTATCGGCACGAACTTGAACAACGACAGCAAGCATTTGCACTTGCATCAACACCAGAAAGATAATGATTTTATCAGCGCATGTCCGAATTTTTCCGCAATATGATTCGAAAAGTTCAGCAGTGCCCCTGGTCCTGACAATATACCTCCAGAGATATTGAAAACAGACTATATGCTAAGAGCATATCGGACTTCTGGGATAGCGAAATACTGCCGTTTGAACTCACAGATGGAATTAAAACTCTGCTTGCAAAGAAACACAGCCTCTTTGATTGCAACAATTGAAGAGGCATCCCGCTAGTAGGCATGATAAGCAAAATACAGGCGCACTGTATAAATAAGCGACTACTAATAAATGTAAACAAACTAAAAACAGAATAAGTAGGTTAATTTCATATAAAAAATTGTAACAGTAACTATATTTATTCTGGTAAAAAGAGGTAACCAATAATTAGTTAACTTAACAATAAAAATGATTTCTATAACAATCTTCATAGTTAATAATAATACTAATTTCATTGTTAAATTGAACATGTATTGTTGTAATAAATTAACTGTGAAATTTTAATATTAACAATTTTCATAGTTAAAAACAATGCATTGTTAAAACGACAATAATTATTTTAAAATTAACAATTTTTATGGTTATAAAATTCAACCATAGAATAGTTAAATTAACTATTATTTTTGTTAAATACCAGTCAACAACAAAATTTTCAAATTAACCTTATATAATGTAGACTCCAACTCATGTTTATTTATGGTTATGTTAACCTTATTTAAGGTTATTGTTCTTCTCAGTGTAGCCTGAGGAACGAGCAGGCTGTTTTTGAGGGGAGGGCACCATTCCTGCGTCGACCATGTCAACACACTGCGCTTAATAGTGGAGCAATCCGTCGAATGGCGCACACCTTTCTGCCTGTGCGTCATAGATTTCGAGAATGCGTTCTACACTATAAACCACAATGCAATCCTGAAATCTCTAGAATGTCAAGGAGTCCCAAGCAAAATTATACTTCTAATGGTAGCATAGGCGTTAAAGACCAAAAAATGGACCTTTTGCGCTTTAGTAGCGTAGGGACGGACGGTGGAGGGTATATAAGGTCTGGCCGAACGTAAAGAGATTTTACTTGTTTTTTAAAACATGAGTTTTACGTTCGTAGACCGTAACTAGAAACAAATAGATCAGTACTAAAAAAATGTGTCTTGGTTTTTTAATAAAAAGAGCCATCTATGGTGAACATTTTGATATTTTTCTTATTTCCTTCTCCGATCTAGCCATGTTCGTCTCTGTGTCTGTTAAAAGCACGGTTATGTTAAAAGCAAAGTTGATAGCTGTCAAACAAATTAACCTATGATCCTGACATTTTGCATGATGATGGTTTACGGTAATAGGATGTTTAGGATTGTAAATGGGCGAAATCGGTCCAGGGGAAAATAGGTTCGCTTTAAGGTACTTACGGTACCTCGGGACGGACAATGGTTTAATTGGGCGGTGTTACGTAGGACGGACTAAGTACCTCAATAAAAAGAGCTAAACTGTTGGGCCTTTTTTGTGCATGTAGTCCAAAAACGTCCTGCATGGTCAAAACGGGCGATCAATAATCAGTATGGGCATATGGGTACTCAAATGAAAGCAAAATAGTGGCCGATTTTTGGGCCCATGCGCCCGACTGTAACCTCAGCCAAAAGTTCATGTGGCCCAAAAACGTCCTGCGGTATGGGCATATGGGTACTCAAATGAAAGCAAATTTTGCTTCCAATCCAGTAATTGAGAAGTTGTAACTAAGATTATGGACAGTGCAGGGCCGGGCCGAACCTTATATACCCTCTGTTTGGGGCTCAAAAATCGTTCCAATTAAGATATGGGAAAATGGGTTTTGAGCCATTTCGGGCCAAGGGGCCATCCGATATCTGATCGTAAACTTCAAAATTACTCTATATATGACAGCGCATAGAGAAAGGGACCTAAGGATAAAAAAAATCAATTTTTACTTTTTTTTTGATGTGGACAACATCTGAGCATCGAATGAGACCGATCCCATGTCCTAAAAGTGTTCCCTCCCAGAGATATGCGCGTTTTATGAAAGTGATGGTACACCAAAATAGAAATAGAAAGGGACCTAATCTTTAAAATGGCTATCCTGTACAAAACTGGTTTTTAACCTTAGGTCCCTTTCTATTTCTATTTTGCGCGTCACATATATAGATTCGTAGAAAAATTTGCTTAAATTTGAGAACTACTAATGTGTCCATATTAATAATTGATCCCCGTTTGAGCATGCGAGACGTTTTTGGGACCACATGTGCCAAAATGTCCATCAAGTATGCTTTTTTTTGAGGTCTTAAGCTTCCAACCAACCACCCAACTAACTAACAAATATTGTTCGTCCAAAAAAATTATGATTTGTATAAGAAAAAAAAACGTTTTTTCAGTTCCTTAAAGGGAAACTTAAAGGGTCGTTATCATGCACAATTTCAGGATCCTTGGTTCATTTGTTCGACAGCTATCGGGGTTTTAACAGACTAAAGGACGGACCTCGCTAGCTCGTCTTGTAATGTTACTATGATCAGTAATATTTATACTTTAAAGGGTCTACGATCAATCTTTCGTGGTGTTGCAAATGAAATGACAAATGTAATTTACCATCCACCCTTCGGTGGAGAGTAAAAAGAGATTAACTACTGGTATTTTGAAAAGAACTACCACACTAACAAGCACATTCTCCTTAAAACTGTCTTCGCTTCTGGTTACTGAACTAGCATTTGTAGCTGGCCTAGCATTCTGGCCTGATTAATTCCAACAATTGTTAAGTTTTCCACTACAGTTTTGCCGTTTCGCCTCACTGTGCGTCCCACAGTTTAACAGCAGTTTTAATTACCGTAATTACATGTTATTAACAACGGGATCTAACTAATAATTCATGGTCTACAGACAAGTTTCCGCTACCATTCACATTAGCAAAAGAATTTAACGTGTGTTCGTTCTTGTACCTACACGATTGCATTCCTATCCTTTTAAAGTAAGTTCAAGACTTGTTGCCGTCTTACAGCTCTTTTCACTCGAAAATCAATAAACATGCAAGTCCTTGACAGAGCTGGGTAGGAGAGACAAGAAAATCCAAAACTTTCAAGTTAAATACCGCTCTTAAGAAGAAAGTGCAGACATGCTGTTGTCTATGGCGAAATACGAGTATAGACGGGAACACGTAATAAGAGTGAAGGCAACAAAAATACCCTTTTAAAAGCTGATGAAATTGAATTAGACATGCGATGCAACATTTTCGCTATATCACGTGAATGCACATTTACACGTGTGTTTGTACATAATTGTATTTATATACCACACTCTGAGGGGAATTTTGCAAGGCTTCCGTACAAAAGGAGGCCTTACTGTAGGTGGACACATATTGTTGAATGCCTTCTTAAAATAAACATTAGAGAAGGTCTTCCAAGCACATGATAAAGGACAGGGAACATTTTACCTTTAGAATGCCACAATATAAACATATGCCCTAAAGGTCTAACTAAACCTTTCGGTAACTTCCAATGAATTCTGAAATTCTGAAAATTGAAACATGTCCGTTGAGTCTAGTGTCGCAGGTTTCTTTAAATATTTTGAAAATAAGGAACATGTCCGTTGAGTCTAGTGTCGTAGGATTCTTTAAATATTTTGGAAAATAAGTAAAAATGTCGTAAAGTTGCGTCAGGCCAAACCTTATATGAGACCTTCTCCGAGAAAAGGAACCTAGTGTGTGAAAATTATGTTTTGAGAAAAACGCATTTATCACGCATTATCACTGTGAATACACATTCAGTTGGGAGATGCGATTTGGTATGGTTAGTTATGATTGGGTGCCGACTTTTCTGACGTCATGCCTATGTGGTGACGTATTTTTTCGCTTTTAGTGTGACAATACCATTGCTATTGTTGCTATCAAACGAATTACCTCCGCTCATTGCACCAAGCGGTTTATCGTTAGATCGCAAATGGTTTTTGTATGAGAATGTCAGGGTCTTATGTACTGATTCACAGAAACGGATTTTGTAGCTCCTAAACCGAGTGAACCCGAAGCGAAAAAAATCGTAAAATAAGTCTAAACCTGCCAGCAAGAAAAAAATCGTAGCACCGGATCACGAGAAAAAGAAAGCTGAAGTCAAAGCGCCGAAAAAAGAAAAAAATGAAATTGACAAACGGAAGAAAATCAAAGTACCAGATCACGAAACATCGAAAACTCCAAACTCCAACAAAAAAAAAATCGAAGACACGAAAAAAAAACAATTTAAAACCAAAAAAGTAAATTTTTAATGTTTTTCTCATTTTTATCGATTTTCCCAAGTTCGTCTTGTACGTTTTTATTATGTAAATATATTTTTAACAGAAATCTACACGGAGAGAAAAGATATGGTAACTATATGGTCACGGCAACAATAGTATGTTCTCTGCAATAAAAGTATGGTAGTAGCAACCATAGTATTGTTTTTTGAATTTTATTTTGACAATAGTATGATTGCAGCAATACTAATATTGTTGAAATGTAACAATAGTATTGTTGCCAAATTTAAAAATGAAAATATGGTTGTAGCAACAATGTTGATATGGTTGGTGCGCCAAAAGTATTGTTTTTTTTTTTGGTTTTATGTTAACAATAATATGATTACGGCAATTATACCAGCATAATTTTTTTAATTTGACAGCGTTATTGTACTTTTATAGTACTTATAGTACTTTTATATGTTATTTAAATTATTTCAAAACAAACTACTTTGGATAAGTATAACTGATATATTTTTAATAAGTAAATATTTTCTACTGTTAAATAAGTCACTCCTATTATTAAGAGTTTAGTGTATTTTTACTTAATTTACTTAATAAAAATCTGTATTGTTGAATAGTATCTTTACCCAATTCTTACGAAGAATTTTAGGGATCATAGTATGGTTTTGTGTGAGTCATACTATGGTTGTGAGGATTATACTATTGTTGTATGTTAAACATACTATAATTATAAGAATCATAATGTTGTTGTGAGGATCATAGTATGGTTGAGTGTGAATAATAATATGGTTGTGGGGACCATAGTATGGTTGTGTGTGAATAATACTATTGTTGTGAGGACCATAATATTATTGTGGGGATCATAGTATGGTTGTCTGTGAACCATACTATTGTTGTGATGATCATAATATTGTTGTGCCACAACCATATTTCCAACAAAAGTATGATCCTCTTCAAATATTGTCACCCCAACCATTCTTTTTTTCTGCGTGTAACTCATTCCATCTTATTCTACACCCTTTAAGGTACCAGAATCCACTCTTTAGTCCAAACTTGTTTTTTGACACACTGGGTCCCTTTTCTCGGAGAAGGTCACCTATACCGAATACCGCCACGTCGCTATTCAAGCTCAATAATTGTGGCCGGTTTTTGGGCCTCTTTGGGACCATGCGCCCAACCGTAACCTCAGCCAAAACTTCAAAATGGAGCCATATTTGGAATTGCAACAAAATAATTCTTAGAATTAGTTTGAGTAACCTCATATCCATATTGACAATCCGTTTCGACAATCAGGCAGTTTTTTGGACTACTTGAGCCGAAACGTCCAGCAACTATGTCCTTTTTTGGAGTATTAAGTGCGGCCCAACTAACAGTACACATTTTAACCATTGTTCGTCTCCAAAAAAATTGTGATTTGTAAACTAAAATACTCAAAACAGTGTACTTTTGTTTAAGGTAACTTTGGTCCCTTAAAAGAAAACTTTTTTCCTTATATGCCAACTTCGCCTATTAATAATCCCAAACAGCCAACGACCACAAGCCATCATCATGCAAAATGTCAGAATCATAGGTAAATTCGTTTGATATCTATCGTACTTTCAACAGAAGAGATGGACGGACGGACGTACTTGCCTAGATAAAGGGTTTTCCAATAGGAACATAACAATTTCGTAACGCATCCTCAAACATTTTTAGTGATTTTTCAGTGTCAAAACGTTAGTCGAAGTCAACATTTGGTTTGGCAACCATTAAAAATGACCAAAAGTCTGAGTAGGCGGTCGCAACTTTAAGAGCGTTTACTTCAATTTTCGGCCGTAATAATCGTCCCAACCGACAAGCTGTGCGTTCTATAGTGTCAATAAACAATATATGCGTTAATGGACAGCAACAAACCCACAGGTGCTTTAAGACACACAGTTGCAACCCTTACCAATGTGCAGATCAGGAGTACAAACTCTAGATAAAAATAATAAAAATAAACAAGTAAAACATGAGGACAAATTAAGTTCGGCCGCGCCGAAGCTTATGTATAAGTACCTTCTACTGTGGTTCAATATGAAATTTTTGTCAAGCCATGGCACCGGTCTCTTTTCTAACAGGATCTATTTGTTTTCATACCAACATCACATATACTGTCGTTTTATCGGTATAAGTTCACGAGATACAATGGCCTTTCAAAGTTTAGGGTTGTAGAGGAAGGGCCACGCCCTTTTGTCCAATTTTAATACAATATAATCTAGAATAAAAATCTAAAGATTAATCTCATTCTGCTAAAATTTATAACGATCAGTTCATTACTATAAAAGGGCATGGCCCATTGTTCCAATTATTAACGCCATAGCATGTCTCTGTTTGGGCTGTGCCACGCCCCCTTGTACAATTTACCATAACATGGTTTATTTTGATTCCATAGTTATTGATTTCATTCAGTTAAAAATTTAATAACGATGAATCCATTACTTTGGCCGTAAATGCAAATTTTTAAGGGGCGAGGCAACGCCCACTTCTCTTCTGGATGTGTTTCGAACTATGCCAGCATCCTATGTTCCAAATGTTATCGTCAAACTCTAATAATTCGTAATTTTTTAAAGGGGTTGTGGCACCTCTCACTGTTCTTTCAGGATGTGTTTCGAAGTATGCCAGCATCCTATGATCCAAATATTATTGTCATAGCTCTTATAATTCGTAAGTTATCGTCTGTTTAAGTTCGGAGTTGTGTGAGCGGTGCCACGCCCCCTTGTACAATTTACCAATACATGGTTTATTTTAATTCCATAGTCTTTGATTTCACTCAGCTATTATTTTATAACGATGAGTCTATTACTTTGGCCGTAAATGCAATTTTTTTAGGGGCGTGACAATGCCCATTTTTCTTTAGTATGTGTTTCGAAATATGCCAGCATCCTATGATCCAAATATTATCGTCATAGCTCTTATTATTCGTGAGTTATTGTTATTTTAAGTTCTGGGTTGTGTGGCTGTGCCACCCCTCCCTGCAAAATTTTACCGTAACATAGTTTAGTTTAATTCCATAGTTGTTGATTTTATTCAGTTAACATTTTATATCGACCATCGGCCCATTACTTTGGCCATGAAGACGATTTTTTAAAGAGGTGCGGCACCGCCCACTTTTCTTCAAGGATGTGGTTTGATCTATACGAAAATCACATGTTCCTAATATCATCGTCATATCTCTATTAATTAATAAGATAATAACTATTTAAGTTCAGCGCTGAGCAAGCGGTGCCACGCCTCCTTATCCAACAAAGTCTGGAATAATTGTCTAGTCATTTGTTTCAATTAGTTCAAATTTTGTAATGATGGTTCTATTGGTTTTGCTTTAGTTGCGATTTTTGGGCTTGGCACCGCCCACTTTTGCCCCGGGATGTTTTCGATCCATGCCAATATCATATGTTCCCAATTATAAGTGTCATATCTCAAATAGTTCATGACATAATGTGTTTCTATCCCATCCACCGGCGGGTGGATGGTACATTAAATCTGTCATTCAGTTTGCCAGATCTGTCAAGAGGTAAAAAATTCCCCAACACAAGGACTAAGTCAACCTCTGGAAACGCCTTTATATTTGTTCATAGTGTTTTGGGATTTTTTTTGCTTATTTATCTCCGCTATCAAATCCGATCGTTACGAAATTTTTACATTACTTTACGGTCGGCCAGGTGATATTTGTTCGGTACATTACCATGTGATTGAACAAGGGGCGTGGCACCACCAGCAAAACCTAGAATTTTGAAAGATCAATTCTCATGAACTATTATAGTTATGATGTTGATATTTGGAACATAAGGTACTAGACAGATTCTAAACAAATATTGGTGGAAAAGTGGGCGGTGCCACGCCCCTTGAAAAATTGCCAAACCAATGGGCCGAACGTTATACAATTTTAAATGAACGAAATCCAAGATTAGGTTACTATTATAGACTATGTTGTGTTAAAATTTAACAAGAGGGCGTGGCACCGTCCAAACAACCCTGTACTTAGAACGACCATATCTCATGAACTGTTAAAGATATGACTATATTTGGAACATATATAAATAATATTGGCTTGTAATACACACTTCGGTTGAACATTGGGCGGTGCCACGCCCACTTAAAAACGCCTTTATGACCAAAGTAATGAACCGAACGTTATAAAATTTAAACAGAATGAGATCAATGATTAGCTTACAATTAAAGACCATGTTGTGCTAAAATCAGATAAAAGGGCGTAGCACCGCCCTACATTCCTTAAAATTGAAAGACCATAGACTAATACAGATATAACGATAGTGTTATGTTGGAATGGAAAGAAACACATCCTGTTCGAATACATGTCGACACGACGCTTCCTGAAAAAATCTTATGATGGAGGGTATATAAGCTTCGGCCCAGCCGTACTTAATTTGTCCACTTGTTTTAGTTACATCTGTTTGGTTTTAACTAGAGATATAAAGAATTTATACTTAGTACTTATGCATGGTGATATCAAAACTGGCAACAATTTCACACCATTGCCACTCACTTCAATGCAGCCGAATAGTTACTTTGAGTGCAACAGCACATCGAAGTACATACATACGAGTATAACATTAAGTATGTATATACATTAAAGGGTATTACATATAGGCAGCGATTCCCAATCAGCCAACTGGCAGCCTGACAAAATTCGTCTCTTTTGAAATGCTTTCTCAAAGGATTTTTCTGTTGCATACTCGTACACTGGCCAATGTCATTGCTTTGTTTTGCAATTTAAAAAAAAAATTAAACAAATATTTTCAGCGTTTTTACAACTGGTGCCAGCATATTCCATGTACATGAATAGAAGGTAAACATTTCTTCAATTTGATGCATACATTTTTAACAATAATTCTTAAGTTCTTTGCATCAATTTGTGAAAATTGTACAGCAATCTAATGAAAAATGAACATCAATTTGAAGAATAATGTACATAAACTTAATGAAAAGTTTACATAGTTTTGAAGAACAGTGTACATAAGTTTGATGAAAATGTACTTCTTTTCGATGAACATTGTACTTCAAATTTATGAATATTATACATCAATCTAAAAAACATATTCATTGAATTGAAGAACAATTTACATTAACTTAATGAAAGTTGAGGTTTTTTTTTGCTAAAATCGCAGTCAAAGCAAGGACAAAGTTTCCATTTTCCAGCCAGACTTGCAATTAACTAGAACTTTTTTTGGGCCGATATTCCGGCGGTTCTTCAGTGGAGACAGAAGTGGAGCAAACCCCTTAACATTCTGTTTGATTCCAAAAATCAGTTTAACATTTGTTGTCCTCCGATGAAGGATCTGTCAGATGTTTAGCTGATAAGAACAGATACTACACTTTGGTCTTACCATAAGGCAGTACAGTTATACACCGAACAAAGTAAACAAAATGAAAATCCCTTGTGTGTACTCTTATATGTTACATATTACTTTTATATACATTTTACTTTAATTTGATGAACTCAGAAAAATTCCTTACAATCTGATTACTTCAAATTGCAGAATTTATTCATCAAATCAATAATTTTTTCCGTCAATTTTATATAGAACAAATGAAACCATTTATTTTCAGTGTATCATCTTTTTGCCACTTAAGGTTTGCTTTCTACAGATAGGCGGACTGACACGGGTAGATTGTCCTAGATTTTTGCAAATGTAAGGTGTCATATCAATAATTCCGTGACTTTTCCTACTTCCCTTGTTGTTTTATGAAATGCAACAGTGCTCCCATCAAGTACCATCTGTTATTAGACAACTGTCAAATTTTAAGAGAGTTCCGTCATTTAGTTTGTGTTTAACAGCTGTTGAAAACATACAACATCTTGGATTTGGTTAAAAATCGAAAAAAGTAAATTTCGATGCTCATTAAAATTATTTTTGGAAAAAAAACCGTCAATTCAACCAAGGAAAAGCCTGATAAATACTATGAGGACCCTGCACCATCAATTTCAAAAGAAGTAAACAAGTGGTTTACTGACTTTCGTTGTGGTCGCACAAGTACAAATGACGATGAACGTTCTAGACGGCTAATTGAGGTTAATACACCCGAAAATGTCGAAAAAATCCACGTTATATTGTTAGCTGATCCAAGAGTAAAAATGCGTGAGATTGTTGATGCCATACGCATTTCTAATGGCAGTGTGGTTTCGATTTTACATGACCAGTTGGGTTTAAGAAAGCTGTATGCAAGATGTCTGCCGCGTTTGCTCTCAATTGACCATAAACGTAATCGTGTGACAACTTCAAAGGATTTTTTGGAATTTTTTAACCGCAATTCGAATGAGTTTTTGCGTTTATGTAACTCTAGATGAAACAGAAATCCATTACAACACTCCAGTATATACAATGGGTTTCTCCGGGTGAACCGGCTCCGAAGAAGTCCAAGGTGACTTTGTCGGCCAATAAGGTGATGGCAACAGTTTTTTGGTATGCATGCGGGATAATCCACAAAAGGGAAAAACAATCAAAGGCGAATATTATGCCAAACTATTGGACCGATTTAATGAGGATTAAAAAAAAACGACCCTATATGACCAAGACAAAAATTTATTTTTCATTAAGATAATGCACGGGTGCACACGTGTGCAGTCGCAATGAAAAAATTACATGAATTGGCTTATGAATTGGCTTATGAATTGGTACCTCATTCGCCACATTCTCCAGATTTAGCCTATTTATGACTATTTTTTATTTCCAAAGCTAAAGAAATGGCACAGTGGATAGAGACTCAGCTCAAACGATGACATTACTGGTCAAACAAATTCCCTTTTTACGGACCTCGAAAAATCCTTTTTTTTTGAAAGGGATACAAAAATTGGAGATACGTTGGATTAAGTGTGTTGCGCTAAAAGGAGATTATGTTCAGTTTTTTTTTGCAAATAAAACTGAGTTTTATTCGAAAAGTCACGAAATTATTGATATGCCCTAGTTTGATTTATTATTAGTGCATGTTGTTCTTACGTGGAAATCATATTAATTCAAAAGATTGTCATGTTGTTTTAACATGCCACCATAAAATAGTAAAATTTTGTTTTAACTTGGTACAATGTTATTTAAACATGGTACAGTGTTGTTTTATCGTGAAACATTGTTGTTTTAACATTGTAGAATGTTGTTTTAACATCGTACTATGTTGTTTTAACACCAATTAAACTAGGTCCCTAGTAATTTCAAAATGGAAACAGGTTGCATGTTGCATTAACAAGAATCAATTATGAAGCAAAATCATAGCCCAAAATTGTGGAAACATGTTTGTTTCATGTTGATTTTTCATTATATATTTTTGTGTGTAGGACCTCCGCCATCAACATTTCGAAGTGCTGCAAATGTGTAACAAAGTGGTTTCCATTCTATGAGCGAAGGCGTACAAACAAACTGACATCCTCGTATTTTAAAATATTTCAGTCGATTTTAATGTATCCGACACAATTCGAAAAACATCACATTACACAGTCGCTCGAAAATGGTTTGCCTACATCCAGTCCATCACCGATTGCAGTCCACTGATTCTCAGTAGGATCGAAATGTTTTCCAGCTTAAGCCGCATAAATAAATCATGGCATGCTTTTAGGCATTTTGATGTACATATGCATGTGTGCGTTCATGCCTCCCGCCAATAGCAGGCCCAGACTGATGTGAAAAATTGCCCTCCCTCTTTGCGGCTGTTGTTGTCGGGTCCTAACGTTGACGGGTCGGGTTCGTTGGTTTGGGCGATTATCTTTAGACGGCATCAAAATGCAATTCTGCCGAGTCGTCGTGTGCCATATGCCTGCTGTTGCGGCATTGGCGGTAGTAACAGCCCTTTTGGGTGCATTTGTGCTGAGACTTTGCCTTAATTGCGAGACATACAAATATTTGTGGGGTATGGCGGCCGACAGTGAATGAGAACGAAAATGTAATCAGATACTAATGAATTTCCTATTTTTCTACTAACGTTCGTTCATACATACAATGTTTGTTACATCACTTTGGCATTTGCATCGTAGCCGTGTTGTTTTTTTGATTTGGTTTACATTTTCAAAGCCTCGTTGCCTATTAAGTTGGTGCCACAATTAAAGGTCAGGGGGAATCCAATTAGTGATAAGTATCTCTGTCCAATTTTGGCCCGATGGTGTTCGTGGGCGTTTCGTTGTTGGTATGTGTTACTTTAACTGCATTAACACTGTTGACAGTATGAAGACCATAAATTTGCACCGAGACTGAGTCAGTCGAGGCGCATGTTTTTAGAGTGACCGTTTTTCAACTGCAAAAGTTGGTGAAGTTACTTGACATTCCGGTTTTTTCGTCTAAAGCCGACAGCTGCTTTTTATTGTTGGGTTTTTTCGGTTTTAAGGTTGTTTTATGTAAACGCAAAGACAATCCATAATTTTTAAGTATTGAATACGTAAATACCAAACTTATTTAAGCTACACACAGAGAAACAATTAGTTGGAAATCGGTTGAAACTATTAAAATTGCGTTGCAAAAAAAGAATTTCGGCTGCAATCACCAAATGTTTATAAAAGGTTTGACTTCCCACAAAATGATAAATAGGATCATCGTATTGTAGACGCAACTAATTGATCAGTCATACCATTGAGACGTATACAATGTAGTTAGTTGCCATAACTGGCGGTTGTCGCAACCAATAGTTTTCCCAGCATTTTGTTGTAGCCGAATATAGGCGATGATATCTAAACTTTCGTCGTAACCAAAAGCGAAAATAATCCCATTACAACTGCTTAAAGCAAATCATTAAATCATATTTATTCAGTAAAACTCAACTTTTCCTCTTTTTCCTCGACATTGCCCTCCCAATGTTTAAGAGTTCTTTAAGTATATGTGACGCGCAAAATAGAAAGGGGCTTAAGGTTAAAAACCAGTTTTGTTCAAGAGAGTCATTTTAAAGATTATGTCCCTTTCTATTTGCGCTTAAAATCGTCGACTTCACTTTCATAAAACGCGAATATCTCTGGGAGGAAACACTTTTGGGTCATGGGATCGGTCTCATTTGATGCTCAGATGTTGTCCACATCAAAAAAAGAAAAAAAATTTAAATTAATTTTTTTACCCTTAGTTCCCTTTCTCTATGCGCTGTCACATATAAGGAAACTGTTTTTTGCCTCTACTGAGTTTAAATTTTTTACGTTAAACAAGTACAGCCAGTGGACTTCTAGATCCAAAAATTCTTTTCGGGATGCTCGCATACTTCGTATTGTCTACCGATACTTCAGTTACAACTACTGAATATTCGGTTGTACTGATAGAATTCTCGGATGCAGGCAACCGCATTTAGTCGGTTGGCAAACAATTTCGGTTGTGACAACGAACCTGTGATCTGTGGTGGCTCTATAATTATTATTTAATACGCTGCAACAGTTTGATGGCCTCCAATGACTCAAAAGTGTAACGTTAAAAAACTAGATACTGTCTAGGTATCAGCGGAGCAATCTGCACAATTTCAACAAGGCCGATCGAAGAGTAAAAGTGCGTGTTGATGCCATACGCATTTCATATGGCAGTGTGGTTTCGATTTTACATGATCAGTGGTGTTTAAGAAAGCTGTATGCAAGATGTCTGCCGCGTTTGCTCTCGACTGACCATAAACTTAATCGTGTGACAACTTCAAAGAATGAGTTTTTGCGGCGTTATGTAACTCTGGATGAAACAGAAATCCATTACAACGCTCCAGCAGTCTATACAATGGGTTTCTCCGGGTGAACCGGCTCCGAAGAAAGCCAAGATGACTTTGTCGGCCAATAAGGTGATGGCAACAGTTTTTTGGTATGCATGCGGGATAATCCACAAAAGGGAAAAACAATAAAAGGCGAATATTATGCCAAACTATTGGACCGATTTGAAGAGGATTTAAAAAAAAAACGACCCCATATGACCGAGACAAAAATTTATTTTTCATTAAGATAATGCACGGGTGCACACGTGTGCAGTCGCAATGGCAAAATTGCATGAATTGGGTTACGAATTGGTACCTCATCCGTCATATTCTCCAGATTTAGACCCCAGTGATTATTTTTTATTTCCAAATCTAAAGAAATGGCTCGGTGGATAGAGATTCAGCTCAGTTTGATGGCCTTCAATGACTCAAAAGTGTAACGTTAAAAAACTAGATACTGTCTAGGTATCAGCGAAGCAATCTGCACAACTTCAACAAGGGCAATGGAAGTAATACTAAACATAAGCCCGATAGATATTTATATCAGACACGTGGCGGCCAAAAAGATTTCTGGCGAATGAAGCACGGGAAACCTGACATCCCGCCACCAAAACATTCTGGAAGCATAAATGAGCCCCGCAACACCAAACCGAGTTTTTGACTGAATTCTGGAAAGGACGTGCTTCCCACCCCAAACAGAAATCCTTAACAGAGAGTCATATTCAGATGGGACCCTTATATAAAATTACCCAGGCATCCATTGTTATACCGACGGGATATACTGTTGCTGCGGCCCATTGACGTGGATTCACGCAGAAAAAAAGTATGGTTGTGGTGACAATATGCGAAGAGGATAATACTATTGTTGGGTATATGGTTGTGGTACAACAATATTATGATCCTCACAACAATAGTATGATTCACACATAACCATACTATGATCCCCACAACCATAGTATAATTCACACTCAACCATACTATGATCTCCATAACCATAGCATGATCCTCACAACCGTAGTATGTTCCATATACAACCATATTATGATCCTCACAACCATAGTATGATTCACACGCAACCATATTGTGATCCCCACAACCATAATATGATCACACACAATTATACTAAGATCCCTAATATAATTTATTAGAATTTGTTTAAGTTGTCGACAATAGATTTGATCCCCAATATTTTTTTTTTAGAATTGGTTTAAGTTGGCAGCAATAGATTTGAATTGTGAATTATTCAAAAATACATTAAATTCAAAATAATAGGAGTGATTTATTTCACAGTAAAAAAAAAGTTTAAATAAACGTAAGCGTATTTATAAAAATATTTCAGTAAAACAAAGCTAAAGCAGCTTGTTTAAAAAAATTAATTTCGATAAAAAAAAGTACTATTATTGCATTAGATCCGTACCAATAACATTTGTTCTTAAAAGCATATTTAAATGAAGCTAAATTACAATCATACAGTATGATTGCCGCAATCATATTATTGTTAACATAAAACGCAAAACACAATAATTTTGTAGCACCAATCATATTTATATTGTTGCTCTAACCATATATTCACTTTTAAATTTGGCAATAATACTCTTGTTACATTTCAACAATATTAATATTGCAGCAATTATACTATTGTCAAAAATAAATTCAGTTAACAATGCTATGGTTGCGACAAACATACTTTTATTGTGGAGAACATATTATTATTGCCGTGACCATGTAGTAACCATGTTTTTTCTCTGCGTGTTGCGACCGAGTGACCGGGATCTACTGTTGCCAACTTCGAACAAAAAAAAGTAAAATCCCGCCGCTGAAGATTTTTAAATGTTCTCATCCGTATATGAACAGGGGACTGTACTGAAACAGTCCGGAAACGGCGCGATACTTAGATCTGCCGACTGGATGGAAAGGATTAATGAAAAGGCAGACTTACTTAGGTGGGTTCAAAGGATAACATTGAGGACGTATATTCCAATGAGGGAAGATTGACCACCAGACGCTGTACTATTAAAAAAATAGGGAAGCAAATCTTGATCTTCACAGATTGTTCGAAAATGGAGTCAAGTACGGGATCAGAAGTTTAGTCCTCAACCTAAAAATATCTCCATGACAAACGGTCAAGTGCACGGTCTTTCAGGCAGAGATTTTGAAACTAAGCATACCTTTCTCAAACGTCCGGATATATAAGGCCAGCATGGCAGCCATAGAGGCTCTATACTATATGACAGTGAGATCTAAATGTGTGAAGAGATATATTCAATCACTTAAACGAATCGGAAGGCACAGCTGTACGCAGAACTGGGTACCGTATCACTGAGATATACAGGATGGAAAAAAAGTTGCCATGTGATTTATAAATTTAATAATTTTGCGTTTAATATTTTTTTTTCCAATTATATAAACAACACTTGGAGAATAAATAATGGAAAGACTCACAACTGAACAAAGAACCAGAATAATAGAATTTTATTCTTTATATCAGCGATCAATTATGTTAACACAAACGCACGAGTGATCAGGCTCCATTTCATTTGAATGGCTTTCTTAATAAGCAGAACTGTAGGTTCTGGAGTTCTGAAAATCCAAGAGCCATTCATCAACTCCAACTGCACCCCATTACGTGTACAGTATGGTGTGGGATCACATTCTTCGAGAATGAAGATGGAAGTGCTGTAATCGTAAATGGAGACCGATATCGGTTTATGATAGAAATCTTTTTATGTCCTGCTTTTGAAAACAGACTTGTACCTGAAATGTGGTTTCAGCAAAACGGAGCCACTGCCCACACTGGTCGCGACACAATGTCACTTTTTAGTCAAATTTTTGGAGAGCGAATAATATCAAAAATTTCGGAAATTATTTGGCCAAAGCGATCGTCAGATTTGTCAGCACCCGATAATTATTTGAAGAAGCGAGTATATGTGACAGCGCATACAGAAAGGGACCTTAGGGTAAAAAAAATCAATTTTTATGTTTTTCTTTTTTTTATGTGGACATCTGAGCATTAAATGAGACCGATGAAAGTAAATTCGACGATTCTAAGGGCAAATAGAAAGAGACCTAATCATTAAAAAGGCTCTCCTGAACAAAACTTTTCATCAACTTTTCACTTGTTTTTTTTTGATGTGGACAACATCTGAGCAACGAATGAGACCGATCCCGCGCGTTTTATGAAAGTGAAGTCGACGATTCTAAACGCAAATATAAAGAGACCTAATCTTTAAAATGGTTCTCCTGAACAAAACTTTTCATCAACTTTTCACTTTTTTTTGATGTGGACAACATCTGAGCAACGAATGAGACCGATCCCATGCTCCAAAAGTGTTCCCTCCCAGAGATATGCGCGTTTTATGAAAGTGAAGTCGACGATTCTAAGCGCAAATAGAAAGGGACCTAATCTTTAAAATGGTTTTTAACCTTAGTTCCCTTTCTATTTTGCGCGTCACATATGTGAATATGTGAACCTTCAACTCAGGGCCAACATTGTTGCATAAATTCGAACGCTTCAGCAACAAATTTTGAAAGATGTTATGGAAAATGCTCTCAAACGAGTCCATCATTGCGAAACTGACAACGGGGGTCATTAAAGTGATATTATTTTTCATGCTAAGTGTAAAAAAATTTCCATTTTGTATATTGTAAGTATATAATCTGAGAAAAAAAATAATAAAAAAAATTATTAAACGAAAAAGTTATTAAAGCTTTTAACCCCAAGGTAATATTTGGCCCACCCTGTATTTCTAGGTGTTGCAAAGGGAATAACGAAGTGAATGTCCTATTGTGGATTGTATTAAAATTGTTGATTCTTTACGATAAAGCACCAGCTTATTGATACAGAGTTATAACAGCCGATTTAAAGGAATAAATTATATGAACTTTTGCTGCACCCAACGTACTCCCCCGTAGTTGTAGCGGCATAAAGTGCCGGGGTGACAGCCCTTGGCCGAAGAATTCCTCCCTGGGGCCGATCCGGTGCATAGAACCAGCTGTCGTGAGATCCCCCGTCATAGCTTCCAACGTATTTCTGTTTCCCAACATGAAAACGTGGTTTGGGGCAAAACAATTCAGCTCGACGGAAAGGTTATCTTCGAAGCATAAGCGTATTTTAAAGAGTTTGACAAGTCATACTTTTTTGAAGGGGTTAGACAAATGGCAGGAATAATGGAAAAGCGTTTATACGAGTCTGCCGTTTTATATTCCCCGCCAGTTACTAAATTGTTTCTGTTAACTTGTCCCGCTTGTAAACTAAATCTAGTTGTACTACCATATATACCGATACAAGTCATAATTACTACCGTCGACTACTGTACAGTAACGACGTTACCCTGACAATCTGTTGCCACTGCAAGGAAAACCAAGCCAAACGCAGATGTTTACACTGGCAGAGACATGTGGGGTTTTTCGTTTGCAATCACATGTGTTTTCGTTTCTGTTGTAGCCCAAGGTAACCACCCCTGTGATGTATTTAATTAACTTAATTCATTAAAGCGATTATCCGCATGATAAGCCATGCGCTAAGTGCTGAAAAAATATCTAAAAACGTTTGCAAAACAACATTTGTAACATGCTTAAATAAAAATTGAAATCAATTGAAGTACTAGGTCAATTATAGAGTAAATAGGCATCAAATTTCATTAGTGGTTTTGAAATGAACTGTTTTGAAAACAGCTACAAACACATACACATTTGCCGGTTAGGTTGGGCAGAATTGGTTTGCAAAAGGACACAGAACAAAACAGGCAAAGGACATCATTTATTTGATTTTCTATGGTACTTTTAAGCATTGTTTATTTAAATTAATTATACATCTGCATATTTTGTGAGTATTTCATGAACATTTCATGAATATGTAATTCTTGTTATTTTTTTAATGTGAGTATAACAAAAACATAATAACAGAAAAATCATTGATCCAATTGAATGACTGCATTTTCTGTAAACAAAAATTATACCCGTAACAATGATTAAAGAAGAAAAACGATGTTGCAATATTATTCGTAGTAACTTATATGAATATTCTTTCTAATACTAGGGGGGAAAGATGACGTGTCCGTTAGGTTTTTTAATCTCCACCAGAAGTTGGAGTGTATGTTCAAGTTTTTCATGTCGATTGTAATATCTCGAAATATTTACTTGCAGAATTCATATTATTATGGATTTCTTAAGTTCTAAGACGATCTAGCCATGTCCGTCGTCTGATGAAACCACACTTCAAGCAAACTGAGAAGAGCTACAGTCTTTTTAATTACACTGTATGCCATGGGAATATAACCATATATGTACGAAGGCGGTTCTTCTTAGCCTAGCACAAAAAGCGCGGTATAAACAGAAAAAAGTTAAGAGTTTTGGAAACTTCCATCTCTGCTATGAACACATGTTAAATTTTGTTTCGATCTGGCAACTCCTTCATATAGAAACAGGTGTTCACAAAAGACGCATCCGCGATTTTTTTACAATGGAAAAATTAGAAATGCGTGGTGTCATTAAATATATACATAAAAAAGGTTTATCGGGACAAGAAATTCATAATGATATGGTGAATGTGTTAGGTGAAAGTGCTCCTTCATATGCAACAGTAAAAAATTGGGTTGCTGAATTTAAACGTGGTCGTACAAGCATTGAAGTTGAACCACGTAGTGGACGTCCAAAAACAGCAACAACAACAGAAATTGTAGCCAAAGTGCATGATATGGTATTAAATGATCGACGAATAAAAGTGCGTGAAATAGCTTATATCATGGGCATCTCAAATGATCGAGTCCATTTAATTTTGCAAGAAGAACTACAGATGAAAAAGCTTTCTGCAAGATGGGTGCCGCACTTGTTAACAGTCGACCAAAAATGCATAAGAATGAACCTTTCTCAAGCTTGTTTGGATCGTTTTCAGCGAAATAAAATGGATTTTAAGCGTCGTTTCATACCTGTTGATGAGACGTGGATCCACCACTATACTCCAGAGACAGAAGAACAATCCAAACAATGGACTGAAGCTGGAGGAAGTGCCCCAAAGAAGGCAAAAACAATTCAATCGGCTGGTAAGGTTATGGCAACGATTTTTTGGGACTTCAAAGGTATTTTATTGATTGACTATCTGCAAAAGGGTAAAACAATAAATTCAGAGTACTATTGCAACCTTTTAGATCAATTAAATGTACAAATTCGAGAAAAACGTCCTGGCTTACAACACAAAAAAATAATTTTTCATTAAGACAACGCACCAGCGCACAAGAGTGTTTTAACAATGGCTAAAATCAACGAATTAAAGTACGAGTTGCTTGACCACCCACCATATTCTCCTGATTTAGTTCCCAGTGACTTTTACCTGTTCCCAAATCTAAAAGAAATCCTTGCTGGCAAGCGGGATAGGGATAGAATTGCTAGATAAGCGTTGGACTAAGTGTATTGAAGTTTCAGGAGATTGTATTGAAAAATAAAATTATTTTTTAAAAACTAACTATTCTCTTTCATTGATAGGCTAAGAACTTTCCGAACCGCCCTCGTACACCACTACGTGATAAAAGACCAAAAAAAAAAAAGACCCGTGCCTGCCAGTTTTGCCCAAAGTCAATCACTTTTTTTATGGGTCCCCAAAGTTTGGGGTCTCGGTGTCATTTTTTGGCAATAAAGTAATCATTTGCTCAGGCTCATATGTTGCAAACTGGCTGTTGTGGCAACCAACATTTTGTTGTTGTTACCAAATATTGGTGCTCATATCTTAACTTTCATTATAACCAAAGTTTAAACTGGACCCGGTGGCATTCTGAATGTTTTAGTGAAAGGCTGCTCTGAATCCCTGGTCTTACCATTATCCTTATTATTTAATTCATCATTAGAATTGGGATACTTTCCTGATTTATGGAAACGGTCTTACTTGTTTCCACTTCACAAATCTGGTAGTCTGTTGGATGTATCGAACTATAGAGGGATTGCTTAATTAAGCGCAATTCCTAAGTTATTTGAAACAAATTTTGTTTCACATAATGTGGCGCCCATACTCCATCCATGCCAACATGGATTTCGTAAGGGTCACTCTACTATTACAAATCTACTTCAGTTTTCCTCTGAAGTTATAGATGCATTTATTCGTCGCAAGCAAACTGACGTGTTATATACTGATTTTAGTAAGGCATTTGATAAAGTAAATCACAGACTATTACTATTGAAATTAAACAAAATTGGGTTTAATATTAATTTCATAAATTGGCTTTCCTCCTACCTAATTGGGAGGGAACAAGTAGTTTTATTTGAAAAAAGTCTTTTCAGATCCATTCGTATTTCCTCTGGTGTCCCGCAGGGCAGCCACCTTGGACCTATTCTCTTTTCACTATTCATTAACGACTTGCCCGACTCTATTATCAACTCTAATTTACTAATGTTTGCAGACGACGTTAAATTATTTTCCTCTTATGCTAGCTTTGCGGACAATCACATACTGCAGGGGGATTTGGACAGATTTAGTAGTTGATGTGAATTTAATTTTATGGAATAAAACCTTAAAAAGTGTAAGCATATGTGCTTTTCTAGACGTAGTTTGTTGGCTACTAAACTTAATTTATGTGGCTCTGAATTGGCATCGGTTGATTCATTTATTGGTCTCGGTTTTATGATGAATAGAAAGTTGAGTTTTAAAAACCATATCATTACTATGGTAAATAAAGCGTATGGTGTCTTTTATTTTGTGAAACGCTGGGCAAAAGAGTTTACTGATCCATATACTACGAAACAGCTTTATATTTCCCTTGTTAGGCAAATTTTAGAATATGGATCAGTGGTTTGGGATCCCCAATATGATTACCATGTTTTTTTTTTTTTTAATTAGCCAACACTCAGGGGTTTTCCCCTATACATGCAATGCATTGCGTTGGTCGTTGGAAAGCAAGGGATCGAAGGGGGGAAAGAGGGAGTAATGTTTATTGACATTCGCCTAGAATTTCTTGATGTCGTAATTGGTGGGAAATACATTTGCCGGAAGTCGATTCCACATACGGACAGTACGGGCGAAAAACGAATTCGATCTGTAGTGTACAGTGCGGTCAACCGGCCAATCGATAACAAATGGGTGTGAATTTCTGGAAAGTCGTGTATCCCTGCCGAACATCCTCACGTCAGGAATAAAGCCACGAATGTCTGAAGAACACACACCATGGAAGTAGCGATAGAACAGCGACACACAGCCCACATTCCGACGATGCTCCAGGGAAACAATAGAGTTGGATACCCTACTGTTTCCTATCAGCACCATCGCTCTCCTTTGAACACGGTCCAGAAGCTCCAAGGATGATTTTGGAGCACCTGCCCATATATGGGAGTTGTATTCCATCTTTGGCCTGATGTAGGTTGTATAGATATCGAAAAGATCAGAAGGAGTGAACTATTTTTTGCACCACTTGAGTGCTTCTTTCGACACTTCGAATACATGTCTCGCCTAACGAGCGTCACATTGTATTTTCATGCCCAGAACATCAAGAGCATCTGACTGTTCGACATCCATACCATCGATAGATAATGACGACACTGTTGGGTCAGCGAATCGCTTGTGAGACAACAAGCAGCACTGTGTCTTACGCGCATTAAAATCTACTCTATTCACTCGACCCCAGTCGGAAATGGCCAGTAAATCCCGGCCAAGTGTCTCTTCCATTATTCGCCTTTTGTCTTCAATATCTTGAAGACTCGGCCTACGGTCGAATGAATATGAATGACATAGGTTGCTGTCATCCGCGAAAGAGTAGATTGGATTCACGGTCTGACCCAAAAGATCATCAATGAAAATGAGAAATAATGAGGGAGAAAGGACAGAGCCTTGTGGCACACCTGCGGTCAGCCTATGTTTATCGGATGAGAACCCATCTACAACAACTCGTATAGTGCGATCTCTAAGAAAGCTCGATATAAATCGAGCAAATGTATTACCGACACCAAAAGCGATCAGCTTTGATAAGAGTGCACCGTGCCAGACTCTATCAAATGCCTTGGATATATCCAGAGCCACGACCTTACTCTCACCAAACTGGTGGATAGACCGACTCCAGCTTTCCGATAGGAAAGCCATCAGGTCACCCGTAGAGCGATTTCTACGGAAGCCGTACTGTCTGTCGCTAAGCAGGTCGTTGGACTCTAGATACCCTACTAGATGGTGGTTAACCATGCTCTCCATTACCTTGGAGAGCGCAGAGCAGCTCGCGATTGGCCGATAATTCGCAGGATTATTGGCTTCACCCTTTTTAGGGATCGGCTGGACGTTCGCAACCTTCCAACACGCTGGGAAGACTCCTGCACGATAAGCAAGGTTGAAAAGGTTGCGCAGTGGTCGGGCTAGCGTCGAGGAGCACTTACATAGGACTAGTGCCGAGATACCATCCGGGCCCGGGGACTTACTAACATCGAGATTCGCAAGAACCCTTTTAACTCCACGAGTTAACAAAATTGAGTTCGTGCAGAAACGATTTTTAATATTCAGCTTAAGAGGTCTTCACTGGAATACTGGTTATGAACTTCCTTCTTATAATGGCAGGTTAAATCTTATTAAATTGCCCTCATTGAAGAGTAGGCGAACTATGATGAATACGATGATGGTATATAAAATTATATGTGGGGTTGTGGCTTCTGAATACTTAATATCAAAAATTTCTATTAACGTCCCATTTAGACCTACTAGATACTATCAGTTCTTACACTTGGATTTTCAAAGGCACAATTATGCATGTGGTGACCCATTTCGTAGAATGTGTGCTGATTTTAATTCGTTATATCATTTAATTGATTTCTCCTTAGGTTTTGATTCATTGAAAACTGTAATAATTTTTTATTTAATTTATTTTTCATTACACCAAGGCTCATTGTCTTCATAACAATTTAGGCTGCTATAAACAAATTTAGTAATTGTTATTATTCGTAAATTCTTATGTATATTAAGCTTCATATTATTTTTATTAGATTTTAATATTGTAATAAAGAAAGGTGGTGGTTATATTTTGATTCTGTATTGCATGCTTCTTGTCCTTCTCATATTTGATTGGATTGTATTATTGTATTAAATTAAGGTGGTGGTTATATTATAAAGTATTAAATTTGGTGTTTATATTTTCTAGTGATTTTTATTAATATTTTTTTTGTACCGATTGGCTGTTGATAAATATCTGTAGCTATTTTACATGGATGACGTTTCTTGTCATCTCCATTATGGATCTGTCCATAATGTGTACGTTGTCCCTACGTCATGGGGACGTGGCCTCCTCGGTCGGCAGGGGCGGGTGTGAGTGGCGTGGTATCGTTCGTCCAAAAAAAAAAAATACTAATCCTACAGGCCATTCCAAATTAAATCGGCTTTAAAAAAATACTTTTTTTTAAATTTTGGTTCTATTGCAAAGGTTGCACTTGATCATTTAATAATGAACCACAGTATCATTCATATGACTACCACAACTGACTCGGCAATACCTCATCTGATCGACCCAATTTTTAAGTACATTGTCAATTGTTTTGGTTCGAATCTCTTTAATGGCAACTTCGATTTCATGTTTCAACGCTTCAATTGTATCTAATGGCATAAAATAATCCAATGACAGCTCCGAGGCGGCCAATTTATCTAATTTATCTAATGTCATAAAATAATCCAATGACAGCTCCGAGGCGGCCAACTGACATTACAGTTTCTTGAATTTTTGGAAAACAGTTTGTTGAGCATGGCGCGGTAAAGCTCAGAATTGACGGTTACTGCGGCCACTCAGGCATTTTCGAAGAAAAATGGCCCAATAATGCCGCCATACAAAAATATTTTTTTTTATAGAAATAGTTTTTTGGGCTCCAGAGTTGAATGGGCGATTTGTATCCAGAATTACTTAATTTCGTTCATGAGAAGTTGAACGAAAATATTTGTCAAAAACGCCTTTTAAGACGGAATATCGATATGGCTTAGAATTTTTGAATAGTTAAGGAGTGGCACTAATTTCGCTTTATTTAATTGTTTTAAATCTAATAAATATTATTTTTAATTTAGTTTTTAAGAGGGTTTGCTATTTATATTTCGGGTCCTGACAACACTAGTGTTCCCAGATGCAAACTGGAACTTCCATGGGAAACTTTCACATTTTTTTGCAAAACTTTACTCAGAACTTTTTGTCATTTGAGGGCGAATTGTTTTGTTTCAACACACTGTAAGAAAAAAAATGGAATTATCCCGTGAACATTTTCGTGCGATGATTTTTTACGATTTTCGGTGTGGGTTATCGATACAAAAGTGTTTAAATCAACTTGTTTCGACTTTTGGCGATGAAGATCCATTCAAAAACACTGTTAATCGCTGGATGAATTTCGTAAAAGACGTCCAACTTCGGTCACTTTGCCAGAAACCATCGATGCTGTGCGTGAACTGATAAAGCAAGACCGATATGTGACATACCGTGAGATTAAGGTATCCTTGGGCATTAGTATGACAAGGATCAATAAGATATTGTATGTTGATTTGGCCGTGAAAAAAATTTGTTCTCGTTGAATCCCATATAATTTGACGAATTCTCGAAAAAAGGCTCGTATGGATTGGTGCAAAGAGATGCTGAAAAAGTATAACTGCGGTAGCTCAAAGGCAGTTTATAACATTGTCACAGCTGACGAATCATGGATGTTTGCATATGAACCCGAAAAAAACAGCAATCGTCGTATGGGTCTTTCCAGAAGAGGCAAATTCAACAAAAGTTGTTAGTGGAAAAAGTACATCGAAGCAAATGATTGTGTTTTTTTCGGTATAACCGGCCTGTTGCCACAGTGCCTTTAGCGAAACGTAAAACGGTCAATTCTGAGTGGTATACAACCATCTGTTTGCCAATAGTGTTCGAAGAAATAAGGAAAGATAATAAGAGAAGACGGATCATTTTGCATCACGACAATGCAAGCTCTCACACATCAGCTGAAACGATGAGCTTTTTGACCACTTAAGATGTCGAATTGATGGGCCATCCACCGTACAGCCCTGATTTGGCACCCAAAGACCTCTTCTTATTCCCTAGCATCGAGGAAAAACTGCGTGAAAAAATCCGTTGCCAACAGTGTTCGAAGAAATAAGAAAAGATAATAGGAGAAGACGGATCATTTTGCACCACGACAATGAGAGCTCTCACCCATGCGTGGTCAACCATCTGTTGCCAACGGTGTTCGAAGAAATTAGAAAAGATAATAGGACAAGCCGGTAAAATAAAAAAAAAATTATAAAACTCAATGACATTTTTTTTTTGCACAATAAATTAAATTAGACTTTTGTCTATTAGAAAAAACAAAATCTTCTCCGATTTTGTCCGATTCTTTTAGATTTGCACTTATTTAAATGTGTCTGATAAATTTTGTATTCAAAAAATTCTCAAATTTTGATTCCAAAAAGTAAAAAACACCAAAAAATTTGGTGATATTTTTTTGCACTATAAATTTGTTTGAACATTCGTCTTATAGAAAAAAACGAAATCCTTGGCAATTTTGTCCGATTCTTTTTGATTTTCATTGTTAAAGTTTCTATGATTAACTGTTATATTCATACAAAAAACTAATAATTTTTTAAATTAAATTTGTTGTTGTTTTTTTTTTTCAAAAATTGTTTTCTGAGATCAGATCATCGCGTTAATTCAGGCCTCGTTGACATGTCAAATGATTCAGCAAAAACCAATAAAAAAATAACATTTTTGAAATTAGCGTTTCCTAATCCATTTAGAAATAAAGTTTCATTGCATCTGAAAACTCCTCTTTTTTGTCCAATGCTATTTTAGGAACGAAGTACTGTGCGCCAGCCGAAAATCCACGCAGTGAAAATATATGGGGACTATATGGTGACGGCAATAATAATAAGTTTTTCGCTGTAAAGGTACAGGGTGGGCTATTTAACATTTTAAATTTGAATCGGCTGTAAAAAAAGGTACTGATAATTTTTTCAATTTTCTGATTTTATTGAAAAGGTTGAAATTTGTCATTTAATACAGAAACAATATCATTCATACGACTACCATAACTGTCTCGGCACTTCCATATCCGATCAACCTAATGTCTCAGTAAAGTTTCGATTGTTTCGGGTCGAATCTCTTCAATGGCAAAATTCGATTTCATGTTTCTGTGGATGCTTTGCGTAACATTTATCTTTAATGGCTCCCCACACGCAGAGAAAAGATATGGTTCCTATATGGTCACGGCAACAATAGTATGTTCTCTGCAATAAAAGTATGGTAGTCGCAACCATAGTATTGTATTTTGAATTTCAATTTGACAATAGTATGATTGCGGAAATAATAATATTGTTGAAATGTAACAATAGTATTTTTGCAAAATTTTAAAATGAAAATATGGTTGTAGCAACAATATAAATATGGTTTGTGGAACAAAAGTATTGTTTTCATGGCTTTTATGTTAACAATAACATGATTACGGCATTCATACCGGCAAAATTGTACTTTTTTTTTTGTTTGACAATGTTATTTTACGAATCTTACGCAATAATAGTAAAAATAATTAAATTTTTTCCAAACAAACTACGAATTAGTATAACTGAAATATTTTTAATAAATAATTTTTTTACTGTTCAATAAATCATTCTTATTACTACATAACTTACTTAATTAAATTCTCTATTGTTAAATAACAACTTTACCCAATCTTTACAAAAATGTTGGGGATCATAGTATGATTGTGTGTCAGTCATACTATGGTTGTGAGGATCATACTATGGTTGTACGTTAAACATACTATGGTAATGAGGATAATATGGTTGTGGGAATCATAGTATGGTTGAACGTAAATAATAATATGGTTGTAGGGATCATAGTATGGTTGTGTGTGAATAATTCTTTTGTTGTGAGGACCATAATATTGTTATGGGGATCATAGTATGGTTGTGTGTGAACCATACTATTGTTGTGATGATCATAATATTGTTGTGCCACAACCATGTAACCAACAATAGTATGATGCTTTTCGGATATTGTTACCCCAACCATACTTTTTTTCTGCGTGCACAGAAAATAAGCCAAAGGCTCAAATCACAACTCCAAGGCGGCAAATATACATCATAATTTCGACTGATTATTCGATTTTCAAAAACAGTGCCTAAAATATAAATGGTTGCGGTGGCTGTATGATATGTGGCCCCTTCTTCTTAAAACCAAATTTCGTCGATGTCATTATCTTGAATTTTTGGAAACAAAATTTGTCAAGCGGTAACGCTCACCGTTGACTGTAAAGGGGGCTCTTTGCTCGAAGAAAAATGGTCAAATGACTCGTCGTGGATGCATTGGCTTCTCAATAGTCGCGTGTGGTTTGTCGGAACCCCATATGTGGCAATTTTGCTTACTAACATAGCCTCCGATATAAAAATGAGCCTCCCATCTGAAAACGCGATTTTTCGGTAAAATTCTTTATCTCCTGCCAGACAATCTTCAGCCCATTGGGCGAAGCGAAAACGCATCGCATGCTCATGAGGCATCAGTTCTTGGACCAAGTGGATTTTGTAAGCCTTCATGCCGAGGTCTTTATACAAAATTTTTCTCAAAGAAGTGCGAGAAATGTTCACTTCCTGAGAACGATGACGAGTTGATGTTGATGAATGCTCTTGGACATTCTCAGCCAAAGAAGCAATGTTTTCGATTGAACGCACTGGACGAGAACGTACTCGGGTAGGCTTCCCTAATAACGATCCATTTTCATGAACTCGCTTTACAATTTGACGCACAAACTAAACTGAATGAAGGCCGATCTTGTTTCGAAAATTGTCGGCTTAAATTGTTTAAAGTTAAAGACTCACTACTTTGGCAGTAAGTTTTTAATTTTTCCCCATTTTTTTTCGGGCGCATAGCATCCCATTTTGTTAATGTCAAACATAAACCTGAAAATAAAAATCAATGTTATTCTACCTTTCAAAGTGAAAGTAGTTGGTAGTTCAAATTAAAATTGGTTAATGGCCCACCCTTCTTAACAATATTTCGTAGTGTTGCAAACGAATTGATAAATTTAGTAGACTATCCACTCTTTGGTGGAGGATATAACAAATAATTCTCCAAGGATAACATGTATGACATTAAAAGCTCTTCAAAAAAAGACCAATATATTTTACCGGAGATTATTCCGTACAAGTGACTTTAAACCAAAATTAAGCTTTTGGCTGCTGCATATAATGTCACAAGCATTATCGGGCAGTTTTGTTGTTGCTTTTTTATAAAAATCAATATTGGCCGACGTAATTTTTATCATTCCAAAAGTCTGCCAGCACAGACAATAAATTTGGCAGAGCCTCTTCTGTACGATTTTTGGTATTGTATCAATGACAATACACACACACACTCACAAACTCATACATAGAAGCTCAAGGGAAAATCTGCAGAATTCAATTGTGCTTTTGTGTTAGTGTCCATCTCTACAACAATTTGTGCCATTACAAACGCAGTAGTTTTGTGGTAAACGAGGAGACAAAAAAAAATTAAGTTACACATATCCCATGAATGCAGATAACAAAAAAAACAGAATCAAGTGAATTGTTTTACGGGAATGACTGCACTTTGCTGCATCACCCTTGCCAGTGTCTGATCCAGGGTCAGTGCCGCTTCTAAACTACTTGTAATTGGCACAACTTCATTTGTCAGACTCGGTGTGACTGAATTGTATTACCTCCGCCGTTATGTGCTTTCCGAAACATCAGTGCCTGTTTTTAATGGAGGTGTCTTTGTTAAATTTGTTTTACAGCCAACCGTATTTGAAAAACGCAGACATGGGCCGCACCCATGTTTTTTAAGTTTACGAAATTTAAGACAAAATTTCCTAACATGTAGCAAAAGTGGTTAATTTCTCCATTTTTCAGTTTTTGCTTAATAAGATTAAGGACAGTCTATAGTCAACGTAAATTAAATATATGTGACAGCGCATAGAGAAAGGGACCTAAGGGTAAAAAACTCAATTTTAACTTTTTTTTGATGTGGACAACATCTGAGCATCGAATGAGACCGATCCCATGCCCCAAAAGTGTTCCCTCCCAGAGATATGCGCGTTTTATGAAAGTGATGGTACACCAAAGTAAACGTATTTAAATCGTTAAAATGGCTCTCCTGAACAAGTGTTTTTTACCCTTAGATCCCTTTCTATTTTGCGCGTCACATATTTATATAAGTACTTAGCAGGGACATAAATACTGTTAGAACATTGAATACACCCATTTCAATAGTAGAACTGAACATACCCCGTTAATGTCATATGGGTTCTGAAAGCTTACCTCAATAGCGTTAATCTGTAACGGGATTATAAAATTGTTTCAACTTTCATCATGGAGTGGTCAGATAATGAGAACCGTACCGCTGTAATAGCGCTTTTCAAGTGTGAAATGAAAAAAAAGCGATATTTTCAAAACGCTCCGGCCACTAGTGATAAGCCTCATATCGTCTACCGATGCATAAAACGGGTTGAGGAGACTGGAGATGTAAAAGACCGCCACCGGTCGGGCCGCCCACGCTCTGTTCGAACTCCGCATGTCATCAAAGCCGTTCAATCAAGAATTCACAGAAATCCGCTCCGAAAACAGAAAATCATGGCCGGTGAGTTGAGTATCACGCAAAAGTCCATGAGTCGAATCATTAAAAAGGATTTGGGACTTGGGGCTTTCAAACGATGTACCGGACATTTATTGACTGCAAAAACCTTACTCAAAACTCTAAAATTTACAATTATACATAAAACCCAAAAAACAATACTTTTGTTGCAGCAACCATATTAATATTGTTGATACAACCATATTTTCATTTTTTTATTTGGCAATAATAATGCCGTTACATAGTATCACCAATACTTTTAGTGCTGCAAACATACTATTGTTACATATCAATAATATTATTATTGCCGCATTCATAAGTATTGTTACATATCAACAATATTATTATTGCTGCAATCATACTATTGACAAAATGAAATTCAAAAAACAATACTATAGTTTCGTGTAACATACTTTTATCGCCTTTTGCTTATCATAAATGGAGAATGATCCCCATGTTTTCCATCCAAAAATTTTCAATTTTTTGAAGAAATGCAAAACACTTGCAAGTCAACTGGCTATCAAATAAAAACTAAGCTATGAATCTATCTAAAATTAAGTATGATGCGGTCTGACAGATTGCAGTACACGACGGTAATCTGGCTATCAAATAAAAACTAAGCTATGAATCTGTCTAAAATTAAGTATGATGCGGTCTGACAGATTGCAGTACACGACGGTAATGCCAACTTACCTAAGCATCGCCACCTATCTTCAAACACAGGGGCTTTTTGAACCATCTTGAGAATGTATTTCATTTAAGGCGTTACAAACATCACTCATAATAGGTCACAATATCCTGTACCACAGTGTGATGTAGGCTTTAATCAAATCGATGTATGTATTTGTAGTTAAGTTTGCTATAATTGGAATTCTCATAGGTCTACATTAACCATTGATCACTTGTTTTGACCAAAACTGGAACACTTCTTTCGTAATTTAGAACTAAATGCCCCAAATCCGGTTTTTACACGAGTTAAATATCTGCAAGCTGTAAGCAGCCCCATGAAATGAACTGCTTACTGTCTACTTAGGATTCTGGCGGTCTAAAAATTACTTCATATACACACAGAGAAAAAATCAGTTGGAAATCGGTCCGTACTACAAATATTCGGTTGAAAAAACAGACTTCCTGTTTTTTCTGCTTTATGGCATTTATTTTTTGAAAGTAATTATCTTCAAACGTTGGCAACTGTATTATGGAAATGAGCATTCGGTGAGAAACGGAAAGATTCGCTGTTTTCGACCAAAATTTTGTTCAGTGGTGAGGCCCATTTCTGGCTCAAAGGCAAAGTCAATAAACAAAATTGTCGCATTTGAGCTGAAGAGCAACAAGAAGAGGTTCAAGAGGAAACTACGGTTTGGTGCGGTTTATAAGTTTATAAGGAATAATCGGTTCATATTTTTTCAAAAATGATGATGACCGGAAGGTAACAGTGAATGGTGCTCGCTATCGCGCTATGATATCGATCTTTATGCTACCTGAAATTGAAGCTCTTCATCGTGAAGACACTTGGTTTCAGCAGGACGGTGTCACTTGCCATACAGCTGCTCAAACAATGGATCTATTGAGAGGTCATTTCGAAGGGCAGCTAATTTCACGTTTTGGATAGGCAAGTTGGCCGCCTAGATCGGGAGATATCACACCTTAAGAGATTTTTCTTTGTGGTTACGTACAGTCCAAAGTCTATGCTCACAAAACAGCTACGATTCAGGTTTTGCAAGCCAACATTACGCGTGTCATTAAAGCAAAAATTGGACCCTCAAAATGGAAACCCTGAGGTGTAGTTGCGGCCAACATATGAAGGAAATTATATTCAAAAAATAAATGCCATAAAATGTCCTTTTAAATTACCAATAAAGATTCCACACTTGATTTGAATTTTTATATTTTTTTTTTGGATCTAAAAAAATACCTCTAGATGGATCACCCTTATACGAGTATACGTATATAAATCGCAAGCGATCTATGCGAACTTAGTAATGCAGTCAATAAATAAACACACAGAGAGAAAACATTAGTTGGAAATCTGTACGAATTTCAAAAATTCGGTTTGATAAACCGACTTTCTGTTGCAATAACCAACATTCCAAAGTATCAAGGGTAACTTGGTTCGACCATATCACGGTATTCACAGTTATACCAACCGAGTTAAGTTTAACTGTATGTTCCGACAACTGGCGGATATGGCAACTAACCAATTGTGATGTGCATGTAATTTTGGTACCAATAATTGTTGGTGACAACGGATTAGTTCTTTGTAGTTACCAAACCCTGTTTAGTTCGATATTGTTAAATAAAATTGGTTATTCCAACGTCAACATTTAGCGCCTATTATATTTTATCGGTTCTAGTCACTACAAAATCTTTGTTTACGACGAAAACATATTTCGAAATTCCCAAAAATGTATAAAAACAAAAAAAAAGATGCGGACAGTTTTAGTTTCTTGAGTTAGAGGTTATTGGTTCCAAACTAAACTGCCATATAATTAAAAGAACTATAAATATAAAAATATTTTCCAGAATAAAGAAACAAGCTTAACTGTAATTTAGCGACATTACCTATACCTGATCAGAATTTTCGCCATAGATAGACCTCCTGATTATTTAAAACAACATCCGCATTTTTTTTTTGGTGGCGATCCATTTTCCCCTTTTTACGGCCACCCAAAAAAGATTGACAATAAATATTGTTATATAAGTATGCCTAAATTAATTCTTTTCTTGCAATGCTTATCAATACATCTAGCCAAAGACATATATATTTTTACAGATCAGTTTACCTTTTGCAAAGCGGTAAAATATTACATTTTTTTAAAAAGTTTTTATAAAAAAAAAATCTATAACAACCAATACATGTATAAATTCAGTTCCAATAACCATTTAAACCTGTTTGAAACACCGATCCTTGTTTTCTTTAAACGAAGGGCCAGTTCCCTCAGCTGGAAATTGCTGCGTACGCAAACAGCATTCGGTTGTAACGATGGAATACTTGCAACCACCAAGATTCGGTTTGCAAAAATTCGGTTGTGGCAACAACTTATTCCAAAGTTTTTAAATCCCCTATATGGAAATTGTTCTTAGAACAAAACAACATTGTTCAGGATTTTCTACACGTAATATTGATCGGAGAGCGGTCAAACGTATAAGATCTAGCAATTTTGCATGATGATGGCTTTTTATCATAAGTTTCAAGGGACTACATGCACCTTAATAAAAAGTAAATTTTGTTAGTTATTTGCTGAACAGATGATTATTTTCTGTGGACAATGGTAAATATTGGTTTTCAAAAGCATTTCAAAGAAAGTTTGAATATTTCATACGCCCTAATTATCATACAGGTGGGACTGACTTTGTTCGTAAAATTGGCAAGCTCGAAAATAATTTTAGACAAATGGTTTCTTTAGCAAATATGCATGTTAAATATTTATTACCATTCCGTATTATACGCCTACGGCCTTTGCTTCTTCGCGCACTTTCGTTTCGCGATCAGCGAGAATCATGTTGTGGACCTTTTGAACGATTTTCTTGGCAACCACGTCTGCCGGGCGCCTGGGAGCTCCTCATCAAAAACGAATATACGACCAGGTTTGAATTCGTGCAATCAATACCTTACGCTTGACATAGGTGGAAAACGGTCGCCATAGACAGAATCCAACTTTGCTTCTTTGTTTTCCATCCAATTTTTTTATTTTGTGAAGAAATACAATATACACTCAACTGGCAGATAAATAAAAACTAAGCTATGAATCAGTGTGAAATTTAGTATGATGCCGTCTGACCGCCACCTATCTTCAAACGCAGGTGCTTTTTGAATCACCTTCGGAATGGATATTAAGGCGTCAGTCATAATAAGTTAAAATATTCTGTGTCAAAGAGTGGTGTAGGTTGTAATCAAATAGATATTCGTATTTTCAGTAAAATTTGCTATAATTTGAGTTCTCATTGGCCAACATTAACCAATGATCACTTGTTTTGACAAAAACTGGTATTTTTGAGAACACTTGTTTTGTGATTTGGAACTAAATGCCCCAAATCCGGCTTTTACACGAGATAAATATCTGCAGGCCGTTAGTGGTCCAATAGTATGAACTGTTTACAGTCTACTTCAGATCCTGGCGGTCCAAATATCACGCCATATATAGGGTGGGTCATTTAATCTTCCAAACAGTCTTCTTCAACGACAAAGTTCAACCTTTTCAATAAAACGAGAAATTTAAAAAAATTATCATTAATTTTTTTTACAGCCAATTAAACTTTAAAGTTTTAAATGGCCCACCCTGTACGACTTTCATTGAGCCCAAAACGCTGCATGAAATCAATGCAGACTCTGCATTAAATCAATGCAGACACTGCATGAAATCAATGCAGATTTTTGTGAAGACCATTTTTTATGGAGCCTCAAAAATATTGCTTTTTGCTTTAAAATTTATGTAAAATTCGCATCCGTGGTCCAAAAAATCGGCCTTTTCAACTATCGGCATTTGGGTACTTAAAATCATACAAATTTCTTCACAAATCTGAATATCATATACATTTTATGGAAGCCCGTGTCCATTGGGAACCCATGGTAATGAAAATAGGACCTGTCACCCAAAAACTGCAACAATATTTTTGCAAACAACCAATTATGCTCTTATATGCAAATTTTGGGTGAATTTGGATTCGAATCGTTGGCACAATGGGCCCTTAAACACGTCACTATTGTCGCTAAAACGCAAAAATGTAGATATTTTCAGATAAAAGGCCAGACCCACAGGTCCTAAAGGTTGTTGAAATGTCCGCTTTAAATATGTTCTCAAGCAGCCCAAAGAAAAGTATACTTTTTTTAAATTAAAGGATTAGATTAGTTTCCAAAATTATTCCACTTGCATTGTTATCTTTTTTGGGATAAACTATTTTCTCCCCAAAATGTCGAGCGCCCTGTCCGGGAGGAAATATCAGGCGCTGACCACCTGCTACCGCCATCACTAGAAACTGCGGCGGCAATAAAACCGGAAACAACATAAACCACTGATGGATTTGAGTTAAACAACCACAATTATTTGCGAAAGCTTTAGATGGTGGATAACAACTCTGACGGACTGTTGACCAGTTGAACAAAACAAAAACAAAATAATGGCGAAATCAAAGCAGAATACGAGAAATAACTCACAAAACAAAGCAGCACGGCATGAACTTTATAAAGGGCAGCGAAGAATACTAAATGCATTCTATATAGTTAGCACGCCCGGATGTTGCACTACCTCCTGCACAGTGTTCCAAGTTCATAAAATTTAGTGGGGAAAAGTTTCGAAATTCACTTTGTGTATTTACAACTTGGACAAATTTTCGATTAATAACACAGTGTAACAAAAAAGAATGAAGTCAAAATACCTGGGAAGTGATATTATTTTTCTTTTAGATCTAGCTGAGTGCAACAAGAAACCAGTTTTGAAATTTCCTAAACACCTCCAAAATCTGAAGTTACGGGTAAAGAACCGGGTTTTCGGATCTTACGCACTTATAAGCCAGTAACTTGGTTAAATATCAACCGATTTTAATCACAGAAGCGACCACTATGTCGCGATTGTTGATGAATTTTTGAGTGCTTATGGTGAAATGGGCTGCAACATGTCAATTAAAATTCATTTCCTCCATTCACATCTAGACTTCTTTCCAGAAAACCAGGGCCAGTTCAGTGATGAACAAGGCGAACACTTCCATCAAGAAATAATTACAATGAAAAAAACGTTTTGAAGGAAAAGATAAAATAAAAATGATTTCCGAATGTTGCTGGTCACTTAAACGGGATACTGATGATGTTGAATTAAAAAGAAAACGGACAAACAAACAAACAAACATTTCTATGTAGTATTGCCAATAATTGTATTTTTTCAATAAATGTTGTTTTAATAAAAATTGAATAACTCAATCAGTTTTTAACGGACTTTTAAAAATGACACCGAATTGTATTCGTAAGAAGACTCTCTTTATTATTCAGTTTAAAAAATTCTTCCTTGAACAGGGATTAATAACCGACTCAAGACAAAATGGCAAAGTGACATTGATTTTCGTGGCTGCACACTGCTTTTATCATGATTTCGGGTCCGTGACAACCCTCTTCAGAAAACTTTGCTTTTTACAACACACACGTTGTAAAAGAAATCTATTGATGGCTCTCGATGTGGAGTCTTTTTAGAGGTGGCAAGAGTGAGTTGTATTTTACTTTCAACAATTGCAGCAAAGATTTCTGAAGAGGGTTGTCATGGACCCGAAATTATGATAAAAGCAGTGTGCAGCCACGAAAATCAATGTCACTTTGCCATTTTGTTAAAAATTTGCTTCTATTTAAATATAGAAGCAAGAGGTCTTGAGTCGGTTATTAATTCCTGTTCAATGTGTAAAAGCAACAGACCGAAATAAAACAAACGAGCTCAACAAAATTCTTCCTTTTAAAATAATCTGTATAAAAACGCATCCAAAGTTAAAAAATTACAAAAAATTTAAAAAAAAGAGTGCCGCAGTTTCTTCTTAACAAATCAGCCAAAAAACTTTAAATCGGTTGATATTCAACCAAGTTACTGGCTTATAAGTGCGTAAGATCCGAAAACCCGTTTTTTTTACCCGTAACTCCACATTTTGGAGGTGTTTGGGAAATTTCAAAACCGGTTTTTTTTTGTACTCAGCAAGATCTTCAAGAAAAATAATATCATTTCCCAGCGAGTTTTTCTCTGTGACACTGTGTAATTGGCATAAAATCAGGTGACGAAAAGCTCAGACAGCTTTTATAATCGAGTCTACCCAATTTACAAAATTATATGAACAGATCAAAGAATAGCCGGACATAGCTAAATCAACTCGGAAAGTAATGGTAGGTCGATCGATAAAAAAAACAAAGAATATATGGTTACCTTTATATAAAAAGGCCCTAACTCATAAAAAATAGTTTTTCAGTAGAAAAATAAAACGTCCTAAATCTGTAATAATAAAGGCACAAAATCTTTATAAATTCACATTTTATAAACAAATTATGTGTACCTTAGAGTTATAAATTTAAAAAAAATAATATTTATAGATTTTGTATGAGTTAGTGTTTTTTGTACAGACATTTCATGGACAAAGAAATGAGTTAGGGCCTTATTATATTAATGTGACGATATGTTCTTTACTTTCCTTACTTGAGGAACAACCGGGGAATTTCTTTCAGTGTTTTTTGTTTTTTTGTACATACATTTCATGGACAAAAAAATGAGTTAGGGATTTTTTTATATTAAGGTGACGATATGTTCTTTACTCTCCTTACTTAAGGAACAACCGGGGAATTTCTTTTAGATCAGTGAGCTATAATTGGTTATAAGTCTTGTCCAGTCGCTATATTAAAGCTTTGAATCTCTAATGCAGATTTGCACTGGTCTTAGAGTTTAATTTCTTACTTGTAAAGTTTTCCACCTTTTAAATGTACGAGTTGGAAAAATCCCAACTGAGAAATTTCTGATGTATTTGCCCGGATTTGAATGCCTCTTTCTTGAATATAAGCTGCGCATACTACCTATCACACCTGGAAGGATATCTAAAATTGAGAGCATTACAGTCTAGGAAATTTTAAAAAATACGAACTGAATTGCTATAATAATCAAAAAAATTAAAGTTTTCACAAATCTAGCTGTGAAACCACGGAATCCATAATCCATAAATGGTTATTCAGGGTCCTGAAAATGGAAACACACACTTGCTTCATCAAGAGATTTTTTTGCCCACACCTGTGTTACAACCCGCCGGAGGAGTTGGTAATTAATGATTGTCAAAAAAGAGTAAAGGAAAGGTCTTCTCAAATCTTTCGAAAGATTTCCGGTGGGAAAAGGAAAGTCGCAGCGAGTCTTTCTGGGAAGTCCCTTAAGGGAGCTCAAGCAATCTTGCTGCTTTCTAAAAGGTGTTTTTTTTAGTCGTATGGTTTTCAATAAGAAATAAAACGCCTGTAATTTAATGTTAAGATCAAGAATTAAGCTTTTTTTTTACAAAGATGAGGGTTTGTCATTATGTTTTTAAAACGATTTTGCTGGCAAGTGGCCGCCGCGGCTGGCTCGAATAAATGCCAGACGAGAGACCCAATTTTCGACCAATTTTTGCAGCATTGGGTGCCTTATATCAGCAATAACGCGCCGAATATCCTTTTCCAAGGCGTCCAACGTGTCGGGCTTATCTGCGTAGAAAAGCGACTTCACATAACCCCACAAAAAATAGTCCTGCGGTGTTAATTCGCACTATCTTGGAGGACACGTCACAGGCCCACAACGTGAGATAGTGTGCTCTTCAATAGTTTTCTTTAATAAATTGATTGTTTCGTTGGCTGTATGGCATGAAGCGGCGTCTTGTTTGAACCAAAGGTCGTCCATAATGAGCATCCTTCAATTCAGGCACGAAAATGTCTTTTATCATGGCTCTATAGCGTTCCCCATTGACTGATACATTATTTCCGGCTTAATTTTTGAAGAAATATGGACCAATGATTCTCTCTGCCCATAGAGCACACCAAACAGTGGCTTTTTGAGGATGTGATGGTGTCTCAACAATGGCTTGTGGATTTTTATTACTCCAAATGCTACAATTTTGGTTATTACCCATTTAACCAAAAGTGAGCTTCATCGCTGAACAACAATTTCTTGTAAAAATCAGGATCGGTGGCCATCCCATTTTGGGCCCATTCACCACGATTTGCAAACGTTGTTCCGGAGTAAGTCTTTTCACTATGAAATGGCAAACCAAAAGACCAACTTCGAAAAAATCGTGGCTAGATTGAAAACCTTACGTCTAAATAACACCCTTTACTAGAGTTTCAAAAATAACACAGGGCTTGTTGGAAGAGCTCGGCCTTCCACGCTCTCTTTTGCTGGAGGAGCCTTCCAGCAAAAGAGAGCGTGGAGAAAGTAATATTTGGAATGTCTATAAGGCCTACAGAAAGTAATATTTGGAATGTCTATAAATAAAATAATAAAAAAAAGTTCTAACAGAGAAATTAATTTTTAATTTTGCTTATAAGACCAACACTCAGGGGATGTCTCTTATATATGCTGTGCATTCCGTTGGTTGAAAAGTTTGGTAGCGGGTGTTGGTGGGAAGGGAGTTACGTTTACTGGCATTTGTCTTGAACCTCACAAATATAACCTCACGGAATATTTGCAGTATAGTGCGGTTACGAGGATTGCTATTTATATTTCGGGTCCAGCAATAAAAACACAATAATTTATCACAAACCAATTTTCGAAGCACTTTTTCCCCTCCGATTGGGACACATGATTTTTGAACGCCTTAACAGCTGCTTTGGGCGATGAAAAACGTTGACCACGCATTTTTTTCTTGATGCTAGCTATGAGAGCAAGTCATTGGGTGCCAAATCAGGGCTGTACGGTGGGTGGTCCACCGATTCGACATCTTAAGTGGTCAAATAGCTCATCGTTTCAGCTGATGTGTGAGAGCTCGCAGTGCCGGCCTGTTCACGTCACCCCTCAAACAGATACGCCGTCCAGGAAACATTCGCCTCAAACAATTCATGGTAACCCTCGCTGTGTGTGCAGTGGCACTATTCTTTTGGAACCATGTATCCTCTCCGGCTGAAAAAAAAGTCTGGAAATGCCAACAGCAAGTGATTGCTTCTGAGCAGAGCGTTTCGGAGATTGCAGTACTGCTGCTCTAACTCTCTTGATGTTTTGTGGTCTTGTAATCCTTCTTTCAGGCCCCCTTCGTACACATGACACATTCCCTGCAGTTACCCAATTGCCAATTGATTGCCGTCCAGGAACACGCCCGCTTGGGGGAACAGCGAATCGTAAACCAAAAGCACGCTGTACTGCAATGATCGAGTGCGCATTTAAAAAATACGCTTCAACACAAAATGACCTCTCCTCACGTGTCCAATGCATGATGACAGCTGAAAGGCAGGCGAATACAAGTTTCAGGTCAGCCACTATAAGCCACACACAATCTCCTCTCTCTTCGACCAACAGTCCAGCGCTCCACCCTGTATAACAACTGGTATAGCGTGATCTCTAAAAAATCTCGATATAAATAGAACACACAAATGTAAACAACTTTTTGATTTATTTTTTTAATTTTCTTTCACTTGTATTTGATAAGCTACATACGGGCCTTTAAACCCAAAATGTGTGTTTACGTCTTTATTGTCCAACTAAGAAAGCACCAAAGAAGAAGCATAGGAAAAATTACAAGGCCTTTCATCAGGTCGATTAAAACCTTCCCTGCTGCCTTCATTCACCAGGTATGGCAACATGCCTTCCACAAGCAGGGAGCCAGAATGTTTATTGGGCCTCTTTCGTTTCAAATATGAAGACCTTCTTGGAGGCCTTCTCTAAGAAAGACCTTCTTGGAGGCCTTCTCTAAGAAAGCACCAAAGAAGAAGCATAGGAAAAATTACAAGGCCTTTCATCAGGTCGTTTTAGAAAAGCGGCGTGAAAATGTGTGTGGAAATATTGTTCATGCGCACACGGCTCCTTCTGCTTCGCCAGATTGTGAAAGGCATTAACACTTCTTTAAGGGGCGTGGCGCCGACTCTTTTGAAGTAGGGTGATTTTTATTCGATGCTACCGTCATATATACAGGGTGGGCGATTTAACATGTTAATATTAAATCGGTTTTAAGTAAAAGTACTGAGTACTGATTATTTTTTTTTTAAATTTATGGTTTTATTAAAATAGTTGATCTTTGTCATTCAATAATGGAACACAATATCAGTCATGTGAATACCAAAACTGACTCGGCAGTACCTCATCCGATCAACCTAATTTTTCAGTATATTTTCAATTGTTTCTGCTACATTTTCTATCTCTTTAATGGCAACTTCGATTTCATGTTTCAACGCTTCAATTGTCTCTGGATGCTTTTTGCGTAACACAGAAAATAATCCAAAGGGCTCAAATCACTGCTCCGGACGGTCAATTGACAACACAATTTCGGCTGATTATTCGATTTTAAAAAACTGTGCATTAAATACTCTAGCCAACAGTCGTTTTGTTATTTGGTTCTAGCATAATTTTTCTCATTGATTTTGACCTACTAAACAAGAAAATGAGTTTTAAAAATTTTTCTGTCGATTGGTTTTCGAGATACAAATTTTTGAACTTTTTTTTTTAAATTTTTGGAGGTACACTTACAATTTTGAGCATATCTTTCGTCTTCTTTGACCTATTTGATCCTACTACTATTCAAATTAAAGAAAATTGACCCGTCTACAACTCATTCTCAGAAAATTTTCAAATCGGATAAGTAGTTTTGATGTTGGCGGCTTAAAAAGGTTAAAAAACGGCGTTTTTTTAGTAAAAATGTGGCAGAAAAAACCATGAAGCTTTAGTTCTTAGAACAATTGAAATGTCTAAGTCTTCGTACCGAGGTCTTTATGCAAAATTCTACTCAAAGAAGTTAGAGAAATGTTCACTTTCTGAGAACGATGACGAGTTGATGGATGCTCTTGGACATTCTCAGCCACAGCAGCAATGTTTTCGATTGAACCCACTGGACAAGAACGAACTCGGATTGCTTTGTTCAATAACGATTCATATTCATGAACTCGCTTCATAAATTGACGCACATACTGAACTGAAGGGGTATCTCTTCTCGAAAATTTTCTACGTAAATTTCCCACAGTTTGCGTTAAAGACGCACTACTTTGAAAGTCAGTTTTTAATATTTCTTAATGTTGTTCGAGAGAATAGCGTCCCATTTTGCAAATGTCAAACATAAACTTGAAAATAAAAATAAATGCTATTCTACAGGTTGTCCGACGCCGGCAAGGTATACTACTTTGTTTGTTTATAATTTTTGATTAAATGAAACAGAATGGATCTTATATAAATAAATGTTTTATTTAATGTCGGAAACTATGTATGGAATACAATATCAGATAAATGCCCGCCACACAAATGCGAGCACTTTTGAGTTAATTTTGCATTTCATTCAGCTCGGCATCGAATTGAGGTTGATGGATTATTTTGAACACTTTCTTGACCAGTCATGTTTCAGTCGATCTTGCAGTACGTTGTGGTCCATGCTTGGGTCTATCATCTACAGACCATCTTTCTTCGAAATCATTCACTACACGATAAATAGTGCGTTGTTTCTCCCATTAATTTCGCGTAACTTTCTCATCGTCACAGTAATCGATGAATGACTTGATAAAATGTTTAACGATTTATCGAATATTTTTCGATAATAAAACTGCCACGTCCCTTCTTCACGACTGCCAAATATGAACTGTCCAGACTAATGTTTACCAAAATGGCGTCAAAACAAAAAAGTATACCTTGCCGGCGGACACCCTGTACCTTTCAAATTAATAAGTGGGTCTAATTTAAAATTTTAAATGGCCCACCCTTTACAAACTTGAAAAGATTCGAAAGAAAAAGCAATTTTTTTAAATAAAAACTGCTTATACGAGTATTAATTCAAATAACAGAATTTTTTTTTTCAAATCGGTAATTATAAAAATAAAATAAAAAAAATATTGAATATTTCAGAGGAAGGCATAAAATTTCACCATCAGTTGGTGCAATTAATAAAAGCTCGTGGTAATGATACCGTATTCAAAGAGCACGTATAGCCAATAATCTATGACAACAACCAATACATCCTTATTAGTTAGGGTTACCGATATTATGTCTCCTAAACCGATACTTCTGAAAATTTTACTGTACGCAGTCAACATTCGGTTGTAGCGATGGAATACATGGATAGTACGTGCAACCACAAACATTCAGTTGGCAAAAAATTCGGTTGTGGCAACAAATCTGTTCTCTGTGTGTATATTCTCGAAACTTTTACCGGCCTTCTCTGTCCACCTGCTAACAATGTAACCTGACGAACTTTTTCAGTTTCAATCAGCGCTAATTTAACTTTCCAATGGTATCATTGTAGTCTGAAGTTCAAGAAAAATAATTGAATTGAAAACTTAATTTCCCATCTTGAACACTGTCTGCTGGCAGTCGAGTTCGGCGCTGTGGTTGGCTGGCAGTGTGGAATGTTGAGTGATGACTACAAACATGCGAACGTATGAATTCGACTCCATATGTATGTGAGTGCATAAATCTGATGTCTGTGTTTGATTTCCAGTTCCCGTTTTTTTTGTTTTGTTTTTGTGTATCTGAACGGTGGCGGCGTGGTGGCAGGTCTTTGCGTCTAGGACACGTTTACTTTTTTCTTTCTTTCGCCAATTTCATTACATTGTGGCAACGACAATATGTCTGACTGCATTTGAGGTTGGCTGCATGATTCGCTGAGCTCCTCGATGCCAGCAAAAACAAAATTGTTCGAAATTAAAGTTTACCATCATGTTTCGTTTATCTGTTTTTAAATGTCAGTACGTGTGCCGAGTTGAGCTGTGCCATGTCATGTCCAAATCTCAGACATTTGAACTTGTCCTTGTGTGTGCGTGTGTGGGTTAGTATATCCGTTCTCTGACTCTTTTCCATGTATGTAAATGCCTTACCAGATAGATTTGTTTTGCAACAACGGTTAGTCTAAGTAGCTTTAACATTGGCTGCGAGTATCATCAGGTTTGTTAAATTATTCAAGTAAAAATTCTCCAGCACCAGACTTCTATTCTGAATAGGATCAACTGACCATACGCGGGGCTATTTTGTAATTAATACAGCACAGCTTTTTGTGGGAATACCTTTGGTTTGTGTATAAACAATCTCTTTTACTGTAGTTTTCTTCTGTTAGGGTTTTGATTGAAAAACAAATTGTGTTAGACAGAATCTCTGCTTTTGAAGCTTACTTAATACCCTTAAAATTACATCAAGTACTCAAATGAGAGAGCTATGCACGAAAAAATGCTTACGCTCACCGCCCGGGACCTTCTGCTGCTGGTTTCCTCTTTTCACAACCGTTGAAAATCAGTTGATAATCAAATTAGTAAAAGGCTCAAAATCGCTTTTACACCAGGATTTTCAGAAAGTTCACTTTTCCATTTATTATTATTTATATTTCGAGTCCGGCAATAAAAACACTATAATTTATCATTGGATATGTTATATTGTTTTTCAAAATATTCTTCTTTAAGATCAATACACTTTTGCATGCGCACAAACCAATTTTCGAAGCACTTTTTCCACTCCGATTGGGACACCTTCAAAACATGGTTTTTGAACGTTTCAACAGTTGCTTCGGGCGATGAAAAACGTTGACCACACACTTTTTTTCTTGATGGAATAGGGAATAAGAAGTCATTGGGTGCCAAATCAGGGCTGTACGGTGGATGGCCCATCAATTCGGCGTCTTGAGTGGTCAAATAGTGTATCGTTTCAGCTGATGTGTGAAAGCTCGCATTGTCGTGATGCAAAATGATCCGTTTTCTCTTATTATCTTTCCTCATTTCTTCGAACACTGTTGGCCAACAGATGGTTGTATACCACTCAGAATTGACCGTCCTACGTTCCACTAAAGGCACTGTGGCAACATGGCCAGTTATACCGAAAAAAACGCAATCATCTGCTTCGATGTACTTCTTCCACGAACAACTTTTGTTGGAGTTGGCTCGTCTTCGAAGACCCATACGGTCGATTGCTGTTTTGTTTCGGGCTAATACGCATAGATCCATGATTCGTTACCTGTGACGATCTTATAAACGTCTTTCGAAGCACCGCGATCGTATTTTGTCAAATTTTTTTTGCACCAATCGGCACGAGCCGTTTTTGAGCGATTGTCAAATTCTGCGGGATCCAACGAGAACCAACCTTTTTTACGGCCAGGTGTTCATGCAATATCGAATGTATGCTGATGGAAGAAATGCCCATGGATGCGTCTTTCTCACGGCATGTCACAAGACGATTTTGCATTATCAGTTCACGCACGGCATCAATGTTCTCTGGCACAACGGCCGTTTTTAGACGATCGTCTTTGAGCGAGCGTCGGCCACGATTGAATTCATTAAACCAGTTTTTCACAGTGCTATAGGATAGTGCTTCATCGCCATACAAATGTCAGATGGCTCCAGGCAACACTTAGTGTTGCCTAGACCAGAAATATATATAGCAACCCTTGTAAAGGGTGTTCCAAGAAGAGCGCAATTTTTAAATTTTAAATAAAACACAGATATTTAAGAAAAAATCGTGAAACTTTATTATATCGTAAAGTAGACAGAATGAGGTTATGTATGGAACAATATATCGTGCAGATGGCCGCCGAGGCTTTGCTGGCATGCACGCGATCTTTTAATGAAATTTTCAATGACCGTTTTGCATGAATGCTGCGGTATTTCATTAATGCAGCGTCCAATTTCGTCTTTTAAGGCTTGAGTCGTCGTCGGCTTATTCGCGTAAACCATCGACTTCAAAAAACCCCAAAGAAAAAAATCTAATGGTGTTAATTCGCACGATCTAGACGGCCAATTCTGATCTCCAAAACGCGAAATAACACGACCGGGAAATGACTGATGCAGCAATTGAATTGTTTCTCTGACTGTATGACATGTGGCGCCGTCTTGTTGGAACCACATGCCCTCCACATTCATTTATTCAATTCTAGGCAAGAAAAAACTGGTTATCATTTCACGATACCAAACACCATTGACTGTTTGCGCTTGACCTGCCTCATTTTCATAAAAAAAGGTCCAATGATTCCTCCAGCCCAAAAACCACACCACACAGTGACACGTTGAGGATGCATTTGCTTCTCGAATCACTCGAGGATTTTCCGCACCCCAAATGCGACAATTCTGCCTATTGACGAAGCCATCAAGATGAAAATGGGCCTCGTCACTGAAGATGATTTTATCGGCAAAAATCAGCATTTTCATGTTGTCTCTCCAATACCCAATTAACGAACTCCCTTCGCTGTCCATGGTCAGCTGGCTTCAGTTCCTGAGTCAATTGATGCATGAAGATGCAAATCTTTCGTCAAAATTCGCTGCAAAGTGGATTTGGAGACACCAATTTGCTGAGCTCGTTGTCGAATTGAGGTGGATGGAGTTTGAGCGACATCATCACGTACAGCTGCGACATTTGTGGTCGATCGACCTGGTCGATGGCGCGTTGTTGTCTTTACATCACTAACAGACCCAGTTTCGGCAAATTTATCCATTAATCTCTTTACAGTTGACTCTTTTGGAGCATTATTGTGACCCCAAATTGATCGCAATTTGCGAACTGTAGCCGCAAAACTTTCACCATTTTGGTAAAACAATTTCACAATGAGAATGCGTTGTTCATTCGTGTAGCGCTCCATTTTTACTAACCTCGTACCTTCTACTAACAAACAATAACAATTGTTCAAATGTCAAACAATGACACTTCGAATGTTGCCAGATTTAAAAATTGCGTTCTTCTTGGGACACCCTTTATAAACAGTAATTCCTCAAATTTTAAATATACCCTCAAGGTTCTGTTTTTGGGCCAATTTATTCATACGAGGGCATATTAATAATTCCGTGACTTTTCCAACTTCATAGTTATTTAAAATGCAACACTGCTACCATCAAGTACCAACTGTTTCAATAGACTACTGTCAAATTTTGAGAGAGTTCCGTCATTTAGTTTGTGTTTAATAGGTGTGCAAAACATACGAGGGTTGCTATTTATAATTCGGTTCCTGACAATACTAGTGTTCCCAGATGCAGACTGGAACTTCCCTTAGAAACTTTGACATTTTTTAGCATAACTTCACTCATAACGTTTTGTCATTTAAGGGCGTATTGTTTTGTTTACAGTGTGTTGAAAAATTCATCTCAGTCAAAAAATGGAACTATCCCGTGAACCTTTTCGTGCGATGTTTTTTAAGATTTTCGGCGTAGATTATCGGGTGTTTAAATCAACTTTGTTCGACTTTTGGCGATGAAGCACCATCAAACCCACTATTAAACGCTGGTACCAAGCGTTCAGTCTCGGCCGCCGTTCGCTCCAAGATGAATTTCGTGAAAAAAACGACCCCGTACGGGCAGGAAAAAAGTTCCTTTTTTATCAAGAAAATGTACGGGTACTCACGTGTGCAGTCCTAATGGCATAATTGCATGAACTGGGTTACGAATTGGTACCTCATCCGTCATATTCTCCGGAGTTAGCCCCCAGTAACTATTTCCAAACCTAAAGAAAAGGCTCAGTGGAGAGAGATTCAGTTGCAACGATGAAATTATTGATCAAACAAAAGCCTATTTTATGGACCACGAAAAATCCTTTTTTTTGGAAGGGATACAAAAATTGGAGAAACGTTGGACTAAGTGTATTGAGCAAAAGGAGATTATGTTGAAAAATAATTTTGTTTTGCAAAAAAAAAAACTGTGTTTTATTCGAAAAGTCGCGAAATTATTGATATACCCTCGTAATCTCAATGTGGGCAATAAAATTCGGTTGTGGCAACGAGTCTGTTCTCGGTGTGTGTTCAACAAAAAACGTTATTACTACTTTTTAGAATCACATGGCACATTGTTTGCACTTTCCCCCTTCCCCAATAGCTTTCGATTGTAACAATTCAATTTCCTCATAGTATTTTGCATCTCAAATCGCTTCGAATACAATTTATCCTTAGACTAATATTGCCATGTATTTCTTGTTGTTGCCGGAATGAACCTTTGTATTCCTTGCAGCCAATCAATGTAATAGGATATCATCAAAGAAGATTCCATTTCCTCTTGGTTAGAGAGATGGTAAATTATTGTCTGCATAAGAAAAAATGTATTTTATATCTTTTTTTAACTTTGAATGAAGGTCTGGGGGTCTAGTGATTACATTTTGGCGGAATAATGGGTGATTTTGACTTAACTCTTACCCGGATTTACATCTGGGTTAACTTTTATGAGAGGAGAACCACGCTAAGGCAACCTACACTCATTGGATTGAAATTACAGGTCGTAAATATTTAACTGATCCGGACGAAATCGTTTACATAACGAAGGTACGGAATAGAGCTGTCAACCTTTCGAAAACACTATCGATAGTTTCGACTGCTTCTTTTAGCCGCCAGTATCGATAGTTTTTATTCACTAACAAAAGTATCGGTAAAAACTTCATCACTTGTAAATATGTTGGGACACAGCAAAATAAACATTGCCAAATTAAGTCTTGTTTTTTTTTACAAAATGTGTCAATTTTGCCTAAAGAAATCACCAAATAGCACTAAAATATCACAAAATATATTAAAAATAGTTTATTGTATCCTTCATGATACTGTGCCTCGAAAACTGTCAAGGTCAAATGCATAAATGGCTGCAAACTGTCAAAAAAAAATTCAAAAGTTTAAGGTCGGCGTGCCCCTTTTGATAGGTTGGTCCTTTAAATAATTATATTTGGTTAAACTGGACCTTTAAGGGATGTCCCTTTTAAAATTAAATTGCCCTCATTAAAAGATTCCTTTCGATTTAAGGTCCTGACGCTGTACAAGTCACAAAAAATACGCAGATTGATTCATATCTGTTTATGTTTTCCCGCAGCCTTTATGTCTATATTTTCAGTAAATCCGATTAAACTAAAATTTATTAAAGCACATTATGAGCAACTTCTAACCAATCATACTTAAGTTTGACCATAATACGAGGGTTGCTATATATATTTCTGGCAAAGGCAACACTAAGTGTTGCCTTGCGCCATCTGACATTTCCATTGGGAAGTTTGACATTTTTTTAACATAAACGTACTCAGAACATTTCGACGTACGACCATCTTTTGTGTTGTTCACAGTCCCTTGAAAAAATCAATTTGGCAGAAAAATGGAATTAGCTCTTGAACATTTTCGTGCGATAATTTTTCACAACTTTCGACGTGGATTATCGCGACAAGAGTGCATAGATAAACTTATGAAGCACCATCCTATAGCACTGTGAAAAACTGGTTTAATGAATTCAATCGTGGCCGAAGCTCGCTCAAAGACGAAGGTCGTGGAGGTCGCCCAAAAACGGCCGTTGTGCCAGAGACAATTGATGCCGTGCGTGAACTGATAATGCAAGTTCGTCATGTGACATACCGAGAGATAGAGGCATCCTTGGGCATTGCTTCCACCAGCATACATTCGATATAGCATGAACACCTGGCCGTAAAAAAGGTTTGTTCTCGTTGGATCCCGCACAATTTGACAATCGCTCAAAAAAGGCTCGTGCCGATTGGTGCAAAGAAATTTTGAAAAAATACGATCGCGGTGCTTCAAAAGACGTTTATAAGATCGTCACAGGTAACGAATTATGGAGCTATGCGTATGAGCCAGAAACAAAACAATTGACCGTGTGGGTCTCCGACGACGAGCCAAATCCAAAGAAAGTTGTTCGTGGAATAAGCACTTCGAAACAAATGGCGGCCTGTTTCTTCGGCAAAATTGGTCATGTGGCGACTGTTCCACTTAAGCAAGGTAGGACAGTCAATTCTTAGTGGTAAACTACAATTTGTTTGCCTGAAGTTCTCGGAGAAATTCGAAAAACGAACAAAAGAAGACGAATCATTGTGCACCATGACAATGCAAGCTCTCACACATCGGCTAAACCAGCGCCTTTTTGACCGGCCAAAACGTCGAATTAATGGGTCATCCGCCGTACAGCCCTGACTTGGTACCCAATAACTTCTTTTTATTCCCGCACATCAAGAAAAAAATGCGTAGTCAACGATATTTGTTGCCAGAAGATGCTGTTGAAGCGTTCAAAACCCATGTTTTGAAGGTGTCTCAATCGGAGTGGAAAAAGTGCTTCGACAGTTGGTTTGAGCGCATGCAAAAGTGTATAAATTATGCTGGAGAATACTTTGAAAAATAATAAAACCGTTTTTGATGATAAATATTTGCATCGTTTGTTTAATTTCGGTCTTCGTTTCGCAGCAAATGTTGAAAGAAAAACTGAACTCTTTAAGACCAGGCTCTCACCAATCAAATGAGAAGTGTTGTTGTAAATCTCACTTTTCAAGTTTTCTTCACACAATTGCCCACAAAAATACAATTCCTTCTGACCACCTCTACAGGGACTCCACATTGAGGGCTTCATTAAGTACAGACTAAATGTCATGTGATTTTCAAATACGAGGGCGGTTCGGAAACTTCTTAGCCTAGCACAAAAAGCGCGGTATAAACAGAAAAAAGTTAAGTGTTTTGGAAACTTCCATCTCTGCTATGAACACATGTTAAATTTTGTTTCGATCTGGCAACTCCTTCATATAGAAACAGGTGTTCACAAAAGACGCAACCGCGATTTTTTTACAATGGAAAAATTAGAAATGCGTGGTGTCATTAAATATTTACATAAAAAAGGTATATCGGGACAAGAAATTCATAATGATATGGTGAATGTGTTAGGTGAAAGTGCTCCTTCATATGCAACAGTTAAAAATTGGGTTGCTGAATTTAAACGTGGTCGTACAAGCATTGAAGATGAACCACGTAGTGGACGTCCAAAAACAGCAACAACAACAGAAATTGTAGCCAAAGTGCATGATATGGTATTAAATGATCGATGAATAAAAGTGCGTGAAATAGCTAATATCATGGGCATCTCAAATGATCGAGTCCATTTAATTTTGCATGAAAAACTACAGATGAAAAAGCTTTCTGCAAGATGGATGCCGCACTTGTTAACAGTCGACCAAAAACGCATAAGAATGAACATTTCTCAAGCTTGTTTGGATCGTTTTCAGCGAAATAAAATGGATTTTAAGCGTCGTTTCATAACTGTTGATGAGACATGGATCCACCACTATACTCCAGAGACAAAAGAACAATCCAAACAATGGACTGAAGCTGGAGGAAGTGCCCCAAAGAAGGCAAAAACAATTCAATCGGCTGGTAAGGTTATGGCAACGTTTTTTTGGGACTTCAAAGGTATTTTATTGATTGACTATCTGCAAAAGGGTAAAACAATAAATTCAGAGTACTTTTGCAACCTTTTAGATCAATTAAATGTACAAATTCGAGAAAAACGTCCTGGCTTACAACACAAAAAATAATTTTTCATCAAGACAACGCACAAGAGTGTTTTAACAATGGCTAAAATCAACGAATTAAAGTACGAGTTGCTTGACCACCCACCTTATTCTCCTGATTTAGCTCCCAGTGACTTTTACCTGTTCCCAAATCTAAAAAAATCCTTGCTGACAAGCGTTTTACCTCAAATGAAGATGCAATTACAGTTGTAAACCACTATTTTGAAGACCTTGAGGAAAACTATTTTAATCAAGGGATAGAATTGCTAGATCAGCGTTGGACTAAGTGTATTGAAGTTTCAGGAGATTATATTGAAAAATAAAAAATATTTTTGAAAAACTAACTATTCTCTTTCATTGATAGGCTAAGTACTTTCCGAACCGCGTACACCTTGCAAAAGAAACATTTTGAACAATCATTTACTGTCATTCAATAAACATACACATGTATGAATATTAGTGGTGTTTTTCACTGAGCCCCGATTACTTACGATAACAAGTTTCTTCATTTTCGTTCATTCAAGAACTGTAATATTTTAAGAAACAGAGTCAATTTGATTCCCGAAAATAAGATCGTTTCCCAATGATAGTAGTGGAGTCTCAAAAAAAATGGGTAAATATTGTTGAAGTCAAGAGGCTAAAAACTAAACCGTCAGCAACTATGTATTTCTTTGATTTTTAAGCACATTTGATTTTTGCAATGTGTTTTTGTTCTCACTATTATGAGTGCGGTGGTCTGCACGACTATCATGCCAGCAAACCCAGTTTTAACTCCTGCAAAGAACGCTTAACAATTTTACAGCAGAGGGTTTCCACCTTGTAAATGCCGTCGATTTTACGGGCAAGAGATTTATCTCTAAGCCATGTCAAAGCTTCTTGAGAAAAGTTTTCTCTTGCTTTGGGATGTTGCATGGGATGTTGTGAAAAAATTAAAGTTTAAACAATTGAATAACAGCATCGGTGTACTAAGCATTCCAAAAATGTATTTTGTACAATAATCCGTATTTTGTACAATGAGATGTGGTGAAAAATAAAGTTTAAGCACTTGAATAACAGCATCGGTGTACTAAGCATTCCAAATATGTATTTTGTAAAATATTCCGAATTAAATAATCATGAATTCTGCTATCAAATGCAGTCAATGTTCGCCTGAATATCAATCACATCACTCCAAAAGTGATATGACCACACGGCGTATGATTAACGCAAAATTAAGCGTTTATTACTCATACGCCCCAGATGATTTGAAACAATTTCGAGGAGGATTATTGGACATAGCAATGAACTAAACAAAATTCAGGAACATGGTACACATGTACACATATTGACATATTGAACATTTCGTGCAAGACCGTAACAAGTCAAAAATCTTTATTTTTCTCCAGAATACAACACGAGGTTTTCCTTTCAAGTGATACCAAGACCATATCTTAATTTCCATTTGAAAATCCTCCATCAAAGGATAGATATACTACCATTTTCATGCCGTTTGTAACTTCTCAAAATTTTCGTGGGAGATCCCATAAAGTATACATGTAACGGGTGGGCCAAAAACAAGTTTTATTTTAATTCATAGGTTATGTTGTCACAGACAGCTGTTTCCCGCTCGAAATCTTAGTGGAAAGTCAGTACTCGTATCAAACCCCTACAAAACAAAATGAGTCGCTCTGCGCTTGAGCAGCGTAGGGAAATAGGCAAACTAAGAGCAGCTTGGACATCGATTTTGCGCGAAAAATTATCATTTGTGACGGGGTCTATTTTCATCTCGGTGCCTACGATGACAAGCAAAATTGTCGCCTCATAGGTTAGGAAAACCCTCACGTTATGTCCGAGAGTCTAATGCATCCGCAGAGAGTGTCAGTTTGGTGCGGCTTATGAACAATGTTTCGGTCAACGGTAGACGTTACAGAGCCATGTTATCAGACTATTTTTTTAAATTGAAGACATTGATTTGGACGACCTGTGGTTCATGACAGGATGGCGCGCCATGCCACACAGGCCATGCCACAATCAATCATTTGACCACCATGTTCCCAAATTGTGTTTTCAGCTGTTTTGTGGGGACCGATGACTTTGCACACTAACTTAGCACCTCACTGACTTAGCCCGCAGTCCGCCTCCAAATCATCAGCCACACTGTTTTCTGCGTGGACCGCAGAGGTGCGGTTGTAGCCTAATGTAAAAGTCGATGACGATTAAATCCTGACTACCAACTACCCCAAAATCCTTGGCGTCACATTAGACAGTCTTTTCCAATCCTCTGCACATGCTACAACAATCTGCGATAAGCTTAAAAGTTGAAACAAGGTTCTCAAGTCATTAGCCGGCGGTACTTGTGGAGCAGACAAAGAAACCTTGTTGTTCTCTTACAAAACGATAGGTCGGTCTGTAGCGAACCGATGACTTTGCACGCTAACTTAGCACCTCACTGACTTAGCCCGCAGTCCGCCTCCAAATCATCAGCCACACTGTTTTCTGCGTGGACCGCAGAGGTGCGGTTGTAGCCTAATGTAAAAGTCGATGACGATTAAATCCTGACTACCAACTACCCCAAAATCCTTGGCGTCACATTAGACAGTCTTTTTCAATCCTCTGCACATGCTACAACAATCTGCGATAAGCTTAAAAGTAGGAACAAGGTCCTCATGCCACTAGCCGGCAGTACTTGGGGAGCCGACTAAGAAACCTTGTTGACCTCTTACAAAGCGATAGGTCGGTCTGTAGTGAACTACGCAGCGCCAATGTGGTGGGGTACGTGTGTACGATGCAGTGAAAGAAAGATCAGACTTGCCAGAATGCCGCCCTTATTTCTTCTGAGGACTGTCTTTATGAGGAGACGGAGGTCCTTACCGTGCGCAAACACAATTTCTTGTTGTCTGAGCTGTTTCTGATTGGATATCTTAGCAGTAGTTATGCCACCCACGATCTAATGAACAGAATGCCTCCGCCCAGTCAGATCAGGTACGATCTTCATGATCAAGAGATAGAGGTCGTGCAGTACAAGAGATAGCCTTAAGATCATCAAAACTATTCGGCTGATGAAGCCACAGCAGCAGTATCTAGCTATAGCGTAAATGTAGCGCTGTAGTCCCCCGAGATTTAGTCAGAGGAGAAAACACAACATAGGCAGCGCTAGTCTCTGGCTAATTTCTGGGTAAGATACAATTTAAATGATGCAGCCGGCTCAGTTTGTGTTGGGCGCGAATTGATGCTAACGATCCGCACATTCGTCCCGCCTGCCAGCGGGGACCATATGACCTTCTGCGCCTCTTTAATTGTGCGGCAATATTCACTCTCAATTCCTCAATTCGTATTGGCTGCGAATTGATGGTAGCGTTCCGTACATTTGTCCTGCTGCAATCAGGGAGCACATGATGTGCTGCACACTTTAAATGCACGGCTAAGCTCAATTTGTGTTGAGCGAGAATTGATGCTAACGATCCGCACATCGGGGACCACATGACTTTCTGCACCTCTTCAAATGCCCGGCAATGCTCACTCTGAATAATGCGGCCGCCTCAATTCGTATTGGCCGCGAATTGATGGTAACGGTCCGCACATTTGTCCAGCTGCCATTAGCGAGCACATGACGTGCTGCACCCTTTAATTGCACGGCTAAGCTCACTCAGCTGACTGTCTGGTCTCTCACCTCACCAGGTCTTTTAGCTGCATATCGAAGCAGATCCCCCATAGACGAATAGGACTTTCAAAACAAAATAAATTTTACCAACAACATCAACAAAAATTTAAGATTAATGACTAACATTGACTATAAATACAGGCGATTGAAGAACAAAATTCTAAAGGCGGACTTAATCGCTTTGGCTTTAGAATCCCTCGAGTATGTGTAAATGTTCTGGAGACTTTAGCCGACAATTCACACCAGGTGCATTTACAAATAACACAAAGGACCTTTTGAATTGTCGAGTGCAGCTTTAAAAATTTGCATTTTTTTGCCGCTTCGATCACTCGACTGAACGGCCCATTAATCTCTTGACGGAAACAGAAACAAGCCAACGATGGATGGCCAACAACGGCCTAACAAAAGCCCCAACATTCAGTCAAAGCGGCGCTAGCAAAACAACAACAAAAAAGTAGAAAAAACAAAAACTTTACTCGATTCAATACTTGTAAATCTAACAAAAGTAAGTACAACAAAAACTGCAAGAGCAGGAGCAGCAGCAGCGGCGGCGGCAGCAACAAAGAGAGCACAAAAATGTGGACCGGGAATGTGGTAGGGGGCAAATGAATGGAATAATTTATAGCTAACAATTACTAGGTTTTTACCAGCCAGCCTGTATAGAGCAGTTGGCAAAGGATCCTTCCCTCGTATCCTTTTTTTCCTCCTTTTTGTGCTATGCATGGTGGTCGGAGGTATGCATGTGCATATAACCAAGTGGTACAAATGGGCTGGTCGCGCTGGGAGCTGATTGGAGCACTTGGAGGTTGTTCGAAAATAAACCAATACCAAGTTGTTGTTTTCTTTATCGTTTCGTATTTACCATAAGACAACAAAAAAAGGGGGGGTTTATAACAAATCAAGTATGAACATAAAATACCCGTACAAACGAACAAGGGAAACTGGAGTAAAAAGTTTTAGTTTTTTTTCTGCCTTCCCCAAAAATGAGTTCAATTTTGTTCAATTTTTTTTGCTCAAATTCGATTTAAGTACTTTAATTCCGTTTTGTTTGATATTCCGGGTATAAGGACTTTAATCCGTTTGGTTGAATGTTATAAAGCATCAGCATTTAATGGCGGTGGTGGTCCGAAAGCCTATTATACCATACAGGGGACAGAAGTTTAAAGAAAAACCACTAAAATGCTAAGGTCAGACGTTGTCTTTTTTATACGATGCCCAAAACATTTATCGTCTAGGGCCGTATTTTGTTTTTTCCTATAATGCCATATATAGGGCAGACATTTACAGAAAGGCAACTACTAAGGTCAGATATAGTCGACTTTTTTATACCCTGCTCTTCTGGATGTGCAGAATAACCATCTGAAAACAGGTGTTTTGTTGAAGCCCAGGACCAGGCTTTAACTAAAATTTTAAAAATGATGTCATATGTCAATTTTAGATTGTTGTGTTTTATTGTTGTGTTGTTTGTACCCCTGTGTTCATTTTTAAATGGGCCGTATTTTTTTTTCTTTGATTTCGTCACCCAAATTTATTAAAATGGGAAAAATAATTTTACCCTTTTCGTTCTGTGGCACATAAGTATTATAAGTCTGTGCTGATGTTTGTAACACCAAGAAAAAGTGCGAAAAAACAGTTATACCGATCGTCTCAGAATTATTTTCCGAATAGATTTTGACATATCTGATTCTATTATAGGGTTATACTTAGTAGGGACATAAATACTGCTATAACATTGAACACATCCATTTCAATAGTATAACTGAACATACCCCGTTGATGTCATATGGGTTTTGAAAGCTAACCTCAATAGCGTTAGTCTGTAAGGGGATTTTAAAATTGTTTCAACTTTCATCATGGGCTGGTCAGATAATGAGAACCGTATTGCTGTAATAGCTCTTTCAAGTGTGAAATGAAAAAAAGCGATATGTTCAAAACCCTCCGGCGACTAGGGATTAGCCGCATGTTCGTCTACCGATGCAAAAAACTGTTTGAGGAGACTGTAGATGTAAAAGACCGCCACCGGTCGGGCCGCCCACGCTCTGTTCGAACTCCGCATGTCGTCAAAGCCGTTAAATTAAGAATTCACAAAAATCCGCTCCGAAAACAGAAAATCATGGCCCGTGAGATGAATATCACGCAAAAGTCCATGAGTCGTATCATTAAAAAAGACTTGGGACTTGGGGCTTTCAAACGACGTAGCGGACATTTATTGACTGCAGCTTTAAACAAAAAAAGGATTGAAAAATGCAAACGTCTTTTGGTGAAGCACGCTAATAACTTGCACAGAAAAATGTTGTTCACCGATGAAAAAATGTTTACCGTTTAGTAAAAATTAAACAAGCAAAATGATAGAGTGTATGCGCGCTCATCTAAGGTACCATCTGAACTGATCCATAGGGTGGAAAAGGGTCATCACCCAGCTTCAGTCATGGCTTGGTGGAGTGTCTCTTACGATGGGGTCACTGACCTGCATTTCTGCGAACAAGGAATCAAAACATCGGCCAAAGTTTATTAAGAAACCGTTTTGGAAGCTGTTGTGAAGCCTCTTAACAACTCCCTGTTCCTAAACCAGTCATGGACTTTTCAGCAGGATGCCCCGGCCCATAAGTCTAAAACGTCCCAGGCCTGGCTTCGAAACAGTTTGCCAGCGTTCATTCCCTCTGAAGAATGGCCCTCAGGCAGGCCAGATTTGAACCCATTGGATAATAAATTGTGGACGGTTTTAGAGGACAAGGTTTGTCACAAAAGAAACCCCAACATTGGATCTCTTAAGACTACTTTGGTTCGAGCTGTGGCCAATTTTCCAATGGACAAGGTTCGTGCAGCTATTGACGATTGGCCAGTGCGACTAATGGCGTGTGTAAAGGCAAAAGGCGGACATTTCGAACAAGTAGATTCTTTTTGGATAAAATATACATCAATCAATATTTTAAAAAATATTTGGTCCAAAAACATTCAGTACTTTTTATTTTACAGCTTAAAACGTGTGTAACAGTATTTATGTCCCTACGTACTTAAAGTCAACTTTAAAGTCGACTTTTAGACTTTGGAGTATAAAAGAATCGATTAAAGTCGACTGGAGCACCATTATCATCATTATGGCCTTTTTCGGTATTTGTTATCCTCTTTGTTGGCATTAGAATCCAAAATCTTTTCGGCCACCTCAACATCGTGTCAATAAGGGTATCATTAGATATTCAAGAATTTTTGATTTCGTTTATCGGTTAGCCATAAAAAATAATTAAAATACTTGCTACGTTTAGCTCTTTTGTTTTATATCGGTCTGTTGCTTTTACACATTGAACAGGGATTAAACCGGCTCAAGACCTCTTGCTTACTTTGTTACTCGTATAAAAAAACACACACACGAAAAAGTCGACTTTTTCTTAACCAAAAGTCGACTTTCCGGGTCTAAAATCGACTTATACAACCCTATTCTATGACGTCTTTGCATTTATACTTGTAATCATAGTGTAACTCGCAAATACTTATATAAAGCTCGATCTCGATAAAGCTTTGCAGAATATTTTGTGTTCTGCGAATGACGGTCGCTTTCAGAATTGAATTAAATCGGTTCCACTATACTCGTATAGCCCCCATACAAGTGTACCTCCCGATTTTAATCTCTCTTACCTAACAGCGTCAAAAATGATCAGATTTTAACGAAATTCGGAATTCGAAATTTGAGGACATTTCTGAAGTGAAATCATGTGTAGGTTATTTTGGTAGAACATTTGAACATCTTAAGTTTGGTGTGTTCTGTTCATCCTTTTTTCGAGAAAAGCGAATAAAGGACTTCAACAGAAGTTTTTATATGTTCTACGAAAATGTTGCCCTGTTAATTTGCCAAAGACGCAAAATCGATATGTCTAATCGAAGCATGACCTTTTGAGCCTTTTAAATAAAATTGTATATTTGTTAGATAAAATGGTCGTATTTAGGTTCAAAAGTTTTACTAAAGTACTTGTATCATTTGGATATAAGTGCTCTAAATTCCATCAGGATACTGTCATAAAAAATATATCCTTTTCGTCCTATTTAATTTTTTTTAGAATTCTGCTATGTTTTGCTCGTTATTTTCGGTCTTTTGCTTTAACACACTGAACAAGGATTAACCTGCTCCACCCTTATGCATCTACATTTTAATAGAGGAAAAGTTTCTTACAAAATGGCAAAGTGACATTGACTCTTTAGGACCACCAGGTTCTCACCAAATTCATGATTACTACTGTTGTAAATCTCACTTTTCAAGTTTTCTCCAAACAATTTCCCACGAAAATACTACGCACATTAACACCTCTACAGATACTTCACATTCAGAGCCATCTATAGATTTTCTTTTACAACGTGTGCCATTTGTTTATAGCAGAAACTTTGATTTTTATTAAGTAAATTGCATAATTGGCATTTCGCATAGGAATGAAGGTATACCGCATGTTAAGTGCATCGATCGACTCGGAATCACTATCTGGATCCATAGAGCGATAGCCGTCCGTCCGCCTGTCCATCTATCCCTGGGGATGCGGTCTACCGCATTTGAAGGCGTATGAACAGGGCGCCCGACATCGTATATCTCCATGTTGACAATGCCTCATTGCCATTGTGAAGGGTACGAGAGCTGCTTCTGGCCTAATAATGAAAATGCGAATATTTATCATCAAAAATGGTTTTACTGTTTTTCAAAGTATTCTCGAGCATGATTTATGCACTTTTGCATGCGCCAAACCAAGTGTCGAAGCTCTCTTTCCACTCCGATTGAGACACCCCCAAAACATTTTTTTGAACGTTTCAACAGCATTTTTTGGCGACGAAAATCGTTGACCACGCATTTTTTTCTTGATGAGCGGGAATAAAAAGAAGTCAGTGGGTGCCAAGTCGGGGCTGTACGGCGGATGACCCATCAATTCGATGTTTTGTCCGGTTAAAAAGGCGCTGGTTTGAGCCGATGTGTGAAAGCTCTCATTGTCATGGTGTACAATGATTCGTCTTCTTTTGTTCGTTTTTCGAATTTCTCCGAAGACTTCAGCCAAACAAATTGTGGTGTACCGCTCAGAATAGACCGTCCTAAATTGCTCAAGCGGAACAGTCGCCACATTACCAGTTTTGCCGAAGAAACATACGACCATTTGTTTCGTAGTGCTTCTTCCACGAACAACTTTCGTTGGATTTGGCTCGTCTTCGATGACCCACACGGTCGATTGCTGTTTTTTTTCGGGCTCATACGCATAGATCCATGATTCGTCTTTTGAAGCACTGCGATCGTTTTCAAAATTTCTATGCGCCAATCGATACGAGTCTTTTTTTGAGAGATTGTCAAATTGTGCGGGATCCAACGAGAACAAACGTTTTTTTACGGCCAGGTGTTCATGCAATATCGAATGTATGCTGGTGGAAGAAAGGCCCAAGGATGCCTCTATCTCAAGGTATGTCGCATGACGATCTTGCATTATCAGTTTACGCACGGCATCAGTGTTCTCGGGCCAACGGCCGTTTTTGGACGACCTTCGTCTTTGAGCGAGCATCGGCCACGATTGAAATCATTAAACCAGTTTTTCACAGTGATATGGGATGGTGCTTCATCGCCGTACAATGATTTAAGTTCATCGATCCAATCTTGTCGTGATAATCCACGTCGAAAGTTGTGAAAAATTATCGCACGAAAATGTTCACGAGTTAATTCCATTTTTCTGCCAAATTGATTTTTTTCATGTCACTGTAAACAACACAAATGATGGTCGTACGTCAAAACGTTTTGAGTATGCAAAAAGTGTCAAACTTTCCAATGGAAATGTCAGATGGCGCCAGGCAACACTTAGTGTTGCAATTAGGCAATAATACTTTTTTTTACATTTCAACAATATTAATAATACCGCAATCATACTTTTGTCAAAATGAAAATTAATACACAATACTATGGTTGTGATGAACATACTTTTATTGCAGAGAACATGTTATTGTTGCCGTGATTATATAGTAACCATACTTTTTCTCTGCTTGGACACACACGATATAGTTTATGAATTTTATGTTTTGTTTGTTGTTCCCGTTCATTAAATATTATTGCAATTACTGATAAATAGTTTAGCGTATTTACGAAATTTTTAATTGAGTGGTGATAAAATTTTTATAGCAATTTTAGTGTTGTCTTTTTTTCTATAAGTGTAGAAAATGATAAATTTTTAACTTGATTTTTGCCAACATTTGAAAATGGCGTTTAGATCAAAATAGCATCAGAGCGACGTATTGACATTTTGTTAGTTTCTATGAGTGTCCAAACTCAGACCATAACTGGTGAATTTTGTTAATATTTGCATATGCCAAATTAACCGCATGCCATTCTTTTCATAGTGGATTCCTAAATGTATGGCCGCAGCTAATTGCTCGCTCCAGTGCATTGTTATAAAAAAATAATCTACCCTGCAGCCCAATCAATGACTGTCAGCTATCACAGTGTCCCTTTTCATTTTATTAGTCTATGGTCTGTCTATTTTGTTGGAATATTCCGTGAGTGCAGTTCTTTAACAGAATCAACCGCCAATAACGTTTGGCTGTGGTATAAACTTTTTTTGTTGCCACAATTATTTGGATGCATTTGATCTGTATTTTGTTTTTGCCTCAAACCTATCATTTGGTTTTTGACACAATGCCAATAGCAGAATGGTTGAAAACCACTTTTGAAATTTGACTTCATAAATTCATATAATGCATGGAACCTGTTAAAGATAATGAATATGTAATAATCTTAATGAAGATTATCAAATTGTGGCCCAAAAGTGTTTGAAAATGTATATTTCGTTTGGGGCACAAATCAACTGCATATGCATAATGCCTGCATTGCGTTAGGTTAAAAAGCAGGTAATATTAAATTTGCATTTAAAGTGAAATGTATGGATTGCCTGGAGTAAGAAAGGCTGTCATTGGCGTCGTAGACATTATCTGTCATTATCCTGGGACACCCATGTTTAGGACTACGGGACTTCGACTTTCTGTCTCTAAATATAGTTAAGGATCCTGCGTTTCAAACTGGATGAAGTGGACGTTTCTGTAATGCCCTCGGTCAAGGTCAAGAGCCAAGGTCCTCGAGGTCAAGTGATTCAACATCAGCACTGAGATTCCGTCCGGACCCAGCGCTTTTAATGGCTTTTCACTGTGGATGACATGGGCCACTTCACGATGAATTGTTCAACGGTTAATTGTGATGTAGCCTTTTGGGCTCGGAGAGCACAGATTTCGCCTTATCACTCAATAAAAAGACGATTGAAATAACTCGCTTATCGCCTTGGATCTGTCGGTGTTCTGTCATTGAACGTGACGGCTGCCCGTTCATCCTTTCACCCAGCGTAAGAGAGCGATTTGACCGTTGTCCACAATTTACCATTTCTGGAACTTAAGTTGAACTGCTTTAAGTGAACTAGCCATTTGTTTCGCTTGTATTTGTTGATCATTCTTTTGATCTCAGAATTAAGATCCATAATTCAAGGGCTATCAGGGTTGGAGCAATGATTGTCATCATGCTGCTCTTTCTGGAAAATTCAGTCGTATCACGGGTGTTCGAACAGCAGGAATATTGCTAGCGGCTGCTGCCTTGATAATGGTCCAAAACTTATTCTCGATTACACGAACATCGAAGGAAATTGGTTGATTACTAAAGCTGCCGTTAGTGGCTTCTCTAAAGGCATTCCAATCAGCCTTTTTTGATTAAGGTACGTACGAAACACAGAGAATATGAAGACGGATGGTCTGTTGATGGACATATTTATGGGTAGGTGGTCTGATGCTAACGAGATGACGGGTTGCCAGGTGACGTCGTTGATCAGGCCGACGATGCCTCAGTTATGTCTGGCGAGCGATGGCAATCGCCCATAAACCGCACAGGACCATCCACAGTCACTGTGCGAACGTAGTTCTATCAATTTACTCTGCCAAAGCTATGCCCTTTCTGGTCGTTGTCTAGGAGAGAATGCCACAGTTCGAAGTGAGCATTAAAGTCTCCAGAACCAAGCAGATAGCTAATGTCAGGCAAATAAGAAGGACACAGCTACCAACCGGCGGGATGTATACGTTGTAGAGCTGTATCTCGGCAGTTCCAGACTTGACTGCTACCCCAATACATTCTATGTGTGGTTCTCTAGAGTCAAGCTCAGGCGAGATAAGTCTGTACTGCACAGAATGGTGGAGCTGGGATCATGTCCCCCACCTTTGTTTCTCGTGCGATCCTTACGTAACGCGTTGTATCCGTCACAACTGTGCTGGCTGCAAGTGGCATTCAGCTTAGTTTCTTCGATCGCAGCGACCATGATGTTTCTCCGACTTCTAAATTCTATTACCTCAATGATTTTGTTGCGTTGGCCATTGCAATTTGATGCACTGTCAGAGGTGGCAACAGCAAGCTGTGGTGTAAGATGCTGTATAAGTTGATGCTGTTGCGAGGGCGAATGTGGGGGAGTCTTATATCGGGTGATCAGTCTAGAGGTATTTTTTTCAAAACAAAAAATCAAATCAAGTGTGGAATCTTTGTTGTTCATTCGAAAGGACATTATATGCCATTTATTTTTTAAATATAATTTCCTTCAAATGTTAACTGCGACTAAATCTCAGCGTGTCCATTCGGAAGGTTCAATTTTAAATGACTCGTTCTAGCATTTCGACCAGTATGGCGTTCATGACACGCGTAATGTTGGCTAAACCTGAATCTTAGCTGTACGCTTCAATTTCAGGTAGCAAAAAGTCCGATATCAAGGCGCGATAGCGAGCACCATTCACGGTTACGTTCCGGCCATCATCATTTTTGAAATTACATGGACCGATGACTGCACCAAACCATGCTCTTGAACCTCTTCTGGTTGCTCTTCAGCCAAAATGCGGATATTTAATTTATTGACGTTGCCGTTGAGTCAGAAAGTGGCCTCATCACTGAATAAACCGTTGTTCGAAAACAGCGGATCTTCTCGTTTCTCATTTCCATAATTCAGTTGCACAATTTGGAGACGTTGTTGCGGTGTTAGTCTTTCTATGATAATATGGCAAACAATACTGAAAAGAAAAAAAATAAAGTTTACCGCAACTCACGCGTAAATTCTGAAAACCCCCCCTATGGAAAAAAAATATCTCTAGATGGATCACCCGATAGTTGGATGATAATGGCGATGACGACGACGAAACTCTAGACGGCGATGATGACATCAAATCCAGAGACCCACTTAGAACTACGTTGATACAGCACAAGGAAACAAAGTCCGTTTCGCTCTACTCCCTTATGTGGTTCAGACCTGAACAGTTCCTAAAGTACGGGGTGGAGCGCGGTAATTTGCTTCACTGCAGGCTGTAGCGGTACTGTCGGTCGAAGAGAGTGTGCCTGGCTTGTAGTGGCTGAAGGGAGATTTGTATTAATCTGTCTTTCACTTGCCGTCATGCATTGGACACGTGAGGAGAGGTCATTTTGTGTTGAAGCGTCTTTTTCAAATGCGCACTCGATCATTGATTACAACACCACAAAACATCGAGAGAGTCAGAGCAGCTGTACTGCAATCTCCGATACGCTCTTATCGGAAGCAATTACTTGCTCTGGGCATTACAAGATTTTTTTAGCCGGCTCTTGTGGCAATGCAATTAGAGGATATATTGTTCCAACAGGATGTTGCCACTGCACGCACATGGAGGGATACCATGAATTGTTTGAGCAAATGTTTCCTGGACGGCTTATCTCTTTAAGGGGTGATGTGAACTGGCGGGCACGCTCACCAGACTTAGCCCTATGCGATTTATATACCCTCCACCATACAATGGAGGGTATATTAGTTATGTCATTCTGTCTGTAACACCTTGAAATAATCATCATATTCTTGATCCTCGTAAAATTCTAAGACGATCTAGCCATGTTGTCCGGCTGTCCGTCTGTTGAAAACAAGATAGAGCCTGCATGAAAACAGCTAGGGAGCTGAAATTTGGCACAAACACGTGTAGTTAACCTAGCATGGTTGGTATTGAAAATGGGCTATATAGCTCTACAGGAAGTTGGTGTTGGAGACCCTCAACCGACACTACCTCATAAAAATTAGTTTTTTTTAGTTGGAAATCCGTCCAGTTTCTTGAGCAAAATCACTGAAATTTTGCAAATAATAATATCTATTTAGGCGCAATCGTCTATGTAAACATGGTTTAGATTGGGCCACCATTCTTCTTGTACCTCCCATACAAACGGCCTTATGGGCCTTGAGAAATAATATGACTATAACTCACCCCAAACTTGACCTATCGAAATGAAATTTTACACATCAAGATTTCTATATACAACACACTTCTGCGCTGAATTCGGTTGAGATTGGAAAAGTCCTACTGGTACCTCCCACACAAACGGTATCATGGGCTTTAAGAAATAATATGACGATAACTCACCACAAGCTTGACCTATCGAAATGAAATTCCAAAGTTCGGCACAGCCAAACTTAACATTTTTTACTTGTTTCCTTTGGGGTTACCTAAAGTAGAATGTGTATATAAACCGTCCCAAAACCTTGGAAGACCTTTTGAACAATATTGAGGCTGAAATTGGCAGAATACCAGTTGACATGCTTGTTAGAGTTCATGAAAACATCAGAAAACGTATGCAGCCGTGTGTGGATAGTCAACATTTGCTAGATACGATATTTAAAACCATGTAATTAAAAGTTCCCTTACTGTTTAATATAATTAAAATATATAATACATTTTTCTAAGGTTTATAATTTTTTTATTTCATTCCCAAATAAGCAAATTAACGCGCTCCACCCATTACAGGATGGCCCATTTACCATTTAATCGTTTACCAGCGACCACCGAAGTGTACGTACTGATAATTATTTTTAAAATTTCTGGTTTTATTGAAAAGGTTGAACTTTGATATTTAATAATAGAACACAATATCCTAGCTGGCTCGACAGTACCTCATCTGATCAACCCAATTTTTTAGTATATTTTGGATTGTTTTGGGTCGAATGGGTTTAATGGCTACTTCGATTTCATGTATAAGTATAGCAAGGATATTGTGTTCCATTATTAACTGACAAGATTAAAATAAGTTTAACAATAAAACCAGAAATTTGAAAAAAATATCCCTATTGTTATTTTTACAGCCAATTCAAATTTAAAATTTAAATGACCCACCCTATATAATATAAATGTACCAAAAATAAAGATTAATTTGAAAATCGGAGAAGTCAAAGTTGAACAGTTGCTCTAGACGCCTAATAGAAATTGGCCATCGTTGTTGGTTCCTACGGCCTAAAAACTGTCCCTTCAATTTTAGCTGACGATTGCTAATTAACAAGGACACAATAAAGTAAATTTCATGAAGATTTCACACCTGATTGAATACCTAAGTGTGTTACGTTGGGTATTCAGGAGCTTCCATCCTGAACAATTGTTGAATTTGCAAGCGGACTGGGTACTTTGCGAAATATAATGGTGTGTGGGGTTTCATTTCAAATCGCGCACGCAGAAAAAAAGTATGGTTGTGGTGACAATATTCGAAGAGGATCATACTATTGTTGGCTATATGGTTGTGCCACAACAATATTATGATCCTCACTACAATAGTATTATTCACACATAACCATACTATGATCCCCACAACCATAGTATGATTCACACTCAACCATACTATGATCTCCACAACCATACTATGATCATCACAACAATAGTATGATTCACACTCAACCATACTATTATCTTCACAACCATATTATGATCCTCACAACCATAGTATGTTTCTCATACAACCATAGTATGATCCTCACAACCATAGTATGATTCGCACGCAACCATACTATGATCCCCACAACCATAGTATGATTCACACTCAACCATACTATGATCCCCAAAATTATTTATTACGATTGGGTAATGTTGTTATTCAAAAATAGAGATTTGTATCAAGCAAGTTATTATAAATTGCATTACTATTAGATCATAGCCAATTTTGAGGCCACGTTTTTATTGAACATTTCATTCAAGAAACCAAAATATATATTCTAACGGTCGAAAATACTTTTAGTTGCCAGCAGAGGTGAATGCTACTTCACCATCCGTAGACACCAAGTAACGAATGTGATTAAACCATGATCAATGGCTATATACTTAAGTGCAGGCAGATTTTAAATAAACGAGAACCAGTCGGTATTAGAGTATTTCACCGAACAAAGTAAACACAATAAAAATCCCTCGAACTACCTTCCGATTGTTATTTTTTTTAATGGACAGCAACCATTCACTGTATCGTGTGTATGTGTTTTTTTTTGTATATCAAAAAAACATACGCACACACATACATGTATTCTCTACAAAACCTGTTTTGTTATGTTCATAGTCACAACCATACTGTATGATTGCCTTAATCATATTTTTGTTAACGTAAATTTTAAACAACAATACTTTTGTTGCACTAACCGTGTTTATATGGTTGCTACAACCATATTTTCATTTCTAAATTTGGCAATAATACTATTGTTACATTTCAACAATATTAATATTGCCGCAATCATATTGTTGTCAAAATGAAATTCAAAAAACAATACTATGGTTGCGACGATCATGCTTTTATTGGAGAGAACATATTATTGTTGCGGTGACCATAGTGTAACCATATCTTTTCTCTGCGTGCGGGGAGAGATTTTTTGAGGTGTTTTTTTGTATTGCATTCGGGTGCTGATAGGCATCAATCCTTAGTGAAAGTTATGTCCAAACATCACGCTTGGGTCTGTTGGCTGGCCATCCTTGCGATGGCGCATAATGTTTTACCCTTTTTTAGCTAGAATAATGTAAAAAATTCAGACAACCTGGATAAGAAAGTGAACAATTCGCAAGAATTGTCACGCAAATAATCTTTTCTGACATGCTATTCATTTAAAACATTTTGCAAAAAAGCAATTACCCACATTCGTTTTGGTTCAAACTTAACTTTGAGGTTCATGGCCCGCAAAGAGAGTAACCCACACCCAACTTTTAACTAAACTTTTTCCAGTTGACGACACTTTAAATCGCTCTACACGTTTGAATATTTTGCCTTCTTTTCTCTAAACACAAGGAGTTGGAGGGGTGAAATAAACTGCACTGACTGAATTTAAATCTTTTTCCTTTTTTATTTATTTCCAGGCTAATAAAGTGCAGCATCTAAAAGCAGTCGCTGGCAACTATGGGAAGGGAGAACATCAAAAACGAAATGAAATACGTTGGTGGTGAGTACAAACAGTTCTGAGATTTTTATCACAATTCAGCGCATTTGAATGTAAACGTAAAAAAATGAGATTTAAACACACTGATGCGTTCGCGTTTTTCTTTGTGTAGCGCAATTTTTGCATCAGCATCATCATCATCCTCATCTTATAAATATTTATTCGGAATGTGTTCTTTGTTTAATATGAATTTAAGAGCGTTCGCCAGTTTTGCACACATTGTAAAAAGGATAACAATGAAATGGCATTAGATTGTCCTTGATCCTAGTGCTTGGTCGCCGGCGAGTGGTACCCAACGAGTCATTGGAATATTTATTTTAATACATGTGGGGGTTGTTAGAGTTATTCAATTATTCAAATTGACATTTAAACTGTTTGCAATTAGAAGATAAACAATGGTTTCTAGATCTACACACACTCGAACACTAAAATACATACGCACATTAGGGTGCCTCAGCATCCTGGCATGAAAATTAGAAACTACTTAACTCATTTAAAAAAAGTTAATTAGTGCTCATACGAAAAGTGCTTACTATATGATACCCTACACCAATGTGTGTGTATACATACAGAGTAAAAAAATATGGTTGGAGTGACAATATTCTAAGGGCATCATATTATTGTTGTAGCAATCATATTTTTTATGATTTCAGCCTAATAACAGGGTACAGTCACTGTTATTAGTAAACACTACAACTAGTCTACAAATTTAGTGACTTACTAGTAGTTTAGGTGAGATATACAAAAAATTAGTTTAAATTGGCACTATATATAGGGTGATCAACCTAGAGACATTTTCATGAAAATAAAAAAAAATACAAAAATTTAAATCAAGTGTGGAAACTTTATTGTTCATTCGAAAGGACATTTTATGCCATTTATTTTTTGAATATAGTTTCCTTCAAATGTTGGCCGTAACTACGCCTCAGGGTGTCCATTCTGAGGGTCTAATTTCGGATGACTCGTTCGAGCATTTCAGCCGGTAGGCGAAATGCTTGAAAATCGTGGTTTTCGCGGTGTTAGTCTTTCAATGATTAAATGGCAAACAATACTGAAAAGAAAAAATAAAGATTAACACTACTCACGCGTAATCTGTGAAAAAAACTCTATGGAAAAAATACTTCTAGATTGGCCACCCTAGCATTTAGTTGTACCGACGAAATTTTCTGTGCAGATCATGACTTCACATTCAGAGCCATCTATAGATTTTCTTTTACAACGTGTGCCATTTTTTTATAGCAGAAACTTTGATTTTTATTAAGTAAATTGCATAATTGGAATTTCGCAAAGGAATAAAGGTATACCGCATGTTAAGTGCACCGATCGACTCGGAATCACTATCTGAATCCATTGAGCAATAGCCGTCCGTCTGTCCATCTATCCCTGGGTATGCGGTTACCGCATTTGAAGGCGTAGGAACAGGGCGTCCGACATTGTATATCTCCATATTGGCAATGTCTCATTGCCATTGTGAAGGGTACGAGAGCTGCTATATATATTTCTGGCCTAATAATGTAAATGCGAATATTATCATCAAAAATGGTTTTATTGTTTTCAAATTATTCTTCTGCATGATTTATTATACACTTTTGCATGCGCTTAAAGCAAATGTCGAAGCACCTCCAAAACATGGTTTTTGAACGCTTCAAGAGCACCTTTTGGTGACGAAAATCAATGACCATGCATTTTTTCTTGATGTGCGGGAATAAAAAGAAGTCATTGGGTGCCAAGTCAAGGCTCCATCAATTCCACGTTGTGGCCAGTCAAAAAGGCGCTGGTTTGAGCCGATGTGTGAGAGCTCGCATTGTCATGGTAAACAACGATTCGTATTCTCTTGTTCGTTTTTCGAATTTCTTCGAAGACTTAAGGCACACAAATTATGGTGTACCACTCAGAATTGACCGACCTACGTTGCTCAAGCGAAGCAGTCGCCACATGATCAGTTTTGCCAAAGTAACAGGCGACCATTTGCTTCGAACTGCTTTTTCCACGAAGAACTTTCGTTGGATTTGGCTCGTCTTCGAAGACCCACACGGTCGATTGCTGTTTTGTTTCGGGCTCATATGCATAGATCCATGATTCGTCACCTGTGGCGATCTAATAAACGTCTTTTGAAGCACCGCGATCGTATTTTTTTAAAATTTCTTTGCTCCAATCGACACAACTCTTTTTTAAGGCGATTGTCAAATTGTGCGGGATCCGACGAGAACAAACCTTTTTTACTGCCAGGTGTTCATGCAGTATCGAATGTATGCTGGTGGAAGAAATGCCCAAGGATGCCTCTATCTCACGGTATGTCACATGACGATCATGCATTATCAGTTAACGCACAGCATCAATGTTCTCTAACAAAACGGCCGTTTTTGGACGACCTTCGTCTTTGAGCGAGCGTCGGCCACGATTGAATTCATTAAACCAGTTTTTCACAGTGCTATAGGATGGTGCTTCATTGCCATACAAAGATTTAAGTGCATCGATGCACTCTTGTCGTGATAATCCACGTCTAAAGTTGTGAAAAATGATCGCACGCAAATGTTGTTGTTTTTTTCAAGTCACTGTAAGAAACACAAATGATGGTCGTACGTCAAAACGTTCTGAGTACGTTTATGCTAAAAAATGTCAAACTTTCCAAGGGCAATTTCAGATGGCGCCAGGCTAGTTAAGTGGCTTCCACAGTCTCCTGTTTTTGAAATTGTAAATAATGGTTCTGAGCGTTGTATGTTATATCTTCTTGACGTACCGGGATCGAACAAACCGCCGGACCTTGGATCTGATCGCTTTGTCGTCGTGGTACATCCCTAAGGTGTAATAGTTGCATGGAGTAGGTGCACTACAGGAGCTGTTCAGGTCTGAACCTCAGCAGGGAGTATAGCGAAGCGGACTTTGCTGCCTCGTGCTGCATCAACGTAGTTCGCAGTGCGTCTCTGGATTTGGTTTCATCATCGCCGTCTATACTGTCGACGTCGTCGTCACAGTCATTATCATCAAACTATGAGACTCCCCCGCAGTCTCCGTCGCAATAGTTTCAACATATACAGCATCTTACACCATGGATTGCTGTTGTACTCCTGACAGAGCAATTCAATTTAATTGCAATGACCAACGCAACAAAATCAGTGAGGTAATAGAATTTATAAGTCGGAGAAACACCATGGTCGCCGCGATCCAGGGAACTAAGCTGAATGCCACCTACAGCCTGCACAGTTGTCACGGATACAACGTGGTAGGAAGGATAGCACCAGAAGTGGAGGTGGGGGATGTGGTTTCCTGTTACACCATTTTGTGCAGTACAGATCTATTTCGCCTGAGCTTGACTCTAGAGACCCATACATGGAATGTCTGGGGGTAGCAGTCAAGTTTGAAACAGCCAAGAAAGAGCTGTACAACGTATACATCCCGCCGGTTGGTAGGTGTGGCCAGCCTTATTTGCCTGACATTAGCAATCTGCTACAAGGCAGTAACCGCTTGGTTCTAGGAGGCCATAATGCCCACCACGAACTGTGGCCTTCTCTCCATGACAACGACCAGAAAGGCATAGCTTTGGCAGAGCAAATTGAAAGCTCTACGTTCTGCACAATGCATGAGATAATCCCCCATGCGGCTTATAAGCGATTGTCATAGCTAGCCACACATAACTATGGCCTCGCCCGGCCTAATCAATGACGCCACCAGGCACCCCGTCATCAAGATCAGACCACCTTCCCATAAATCTATCCATCAACAGACCATCCGTCTTCCTAATCTCTGAGCGTCGTACGTATCTCAATCCAAAAAAGGCTGATTTGGATGCCTTTAGAGAAGCCACTAACCGCAGCTTTAGTAATTTGCGCATTCCCTTGGATGTTCGTGTAACCGATAATAAGTTCCAGGCCTTTATCAAGGCAGCAGCCGCTCGCCATATTCAGGCTGGGAGAATTCCCAAGATACGACCGAATTTCTTAGCAGGTGCAGCGGGACTCGCATATGAGCGTGATGACATTCGCCGCTCCAACCCTGCTGACCCTAGAATTAGGAATCTCAACTCTGAGATCAGTAGGTTGGGCAATGAATATAAGCGAAACAAATAGCTAGATCACTTAAAGCTAACATAAGTTCCAGAATTGGTAAATTGTGGACAACGATCATATCGCTCTCTTACGCTGGAAAAAAGAAGCCTTCACGTTCGGCGAGAGAACAGCGAAATATCTCAAGCGTTGCGAGAGATATTTCAACCGAATGTTTTTAGAGCACTTAGAAAGCGATAAGGCGAAAAGATGAGTATTGTGTCGTATACGCGCTCTCCGAGTCGAAGAGGCACCACCACAAGTTGCCTTTGGCGAAACTGCCAATGCCATCCACAGCGCAAAGTCTTCGAAGGCACTGGGTCTAGACGAAATCTCAGTGCTGATGTTGAAGCACTTGGATACCCCAGGAGTAAATGACCAAAATGCTCAATCTGTCGCTTGCCACTCACTTAGTTCCCGATGCCTGGAAAATGGGCAGAGTAGTACCGCTACTGAAACCAGGCACAGATGCAAGCAAAGGTGGATCGTACAGGCCGATCTCCTTGCTTTCCCCAGTACCTAAGACGCTTGAAGCACTGCTCCTCCCCAGCCAGATCGAACAACTTCCTTGTGCTGATCATCAGCATGGGTTCTGCAAGCAGCACAGCACAACAACCGCCTTACACACCATCACCACTCGTATAAGTCGCGGCCTTAACCAGAACAAGCCCAACGACAGTACCGTCCTCGTGGCTCTTGACGTTACCATGGATTTGATCAATAATTCCACTCTGTCCGAAGATAATGCAGAAACGTCTCTTCCGCCTAGTGTGAAACGTTGGGTCGTAAGCTATATGTGTGGGCGTGTCATATGTAGAACATTTGTCCATTTAGTCGAAGAGAGTGAAGCCTATATCATCGTCAGATTCCTCCGGTTCTTCCTCCTTCTTTCACTGCTTAACCTCTGCCTCACTTAAATTGCTGCACTACCAGATGACGTTGAAATTTTATTGTACGCTGATGACTGCACAATTCTGACGTTAGACCTCAAGTGACTTAGCACACTTTTTCACAGCGAGGAATCTAAAAATATTCGCCTCCAAATCATCAGCTGTTTACTACATGGACCGCAGCGGTGCGGTTGTCACTTAATCTGAAATCGATGATGTCAACATCCCGACTACTAACTACCCCAAAAAAACCCCTTACGGTCACATTGGACCGGAATTTTTGACCCTTTGAACATGCTACAGCTATCTGCGATAAGCTTCAATGTTGAAACAAGGTCCTTAGTCAATAGCCGGCAGTACTTGTCGAGCCGACAAGGAAACCGCCTTGACCTCTTACAAAGCGATAGGTCGGTCTGTAGTGAACAATGCAGCGCCAATGTGGTCGGCAAATGTGAGTACGACGCAATGGAAGAAAGTTCAGACTTGTCAGAATGGCGCCCTTAGAAAATCAGGGTGTCTCCTTATGTCTTCTAAAAATCATCTACATGAGGAGACGAAGGTTCTAACCGTGCTCAGACACAATTTCTGGTTGTCTAAGCAATACCTGTGATCCCAACTACCATCTTATGGACAGCATGCCTCCACCCAGACAGATCAGGTACAGTCTTAATGATCTAGAAATAGAGGTCCAGCGGTACAAGAGAAAGTTTTTAGATCGTTGAAACTATAAAGCAGATCTGAAAGACATTCGCGTTGATAAAGCCACAGCAGAAGTATCCAGCTGTAGCGTAAACGTAGTGCTAGGGTAACATCCCCCGGAGATTTCACGAGAGAAGATAACGCCACCCTCGATAGATGCGCGTGTTTCTGGCTCAACACAGATCTGGATCTGGATGGTGCAACCGACTCAATGCTTATTGGGCGCCAATTGATGGCCCTGTTTTGGACATCTGTCCCGCCAGCCATAAAGGACCACATGACTGCTACACCTCTTCAATTGTCTGGCCAAGCCCACTCCGATGACCCCCAGGTCTCTTTGGACGCACCCAGTTCAAATGGCGTGGATATCGAAGAAGATCACCTATAGACGAACAGGACTTACAAAACTAAATTTATTGTTGTTAGAACAACAACTAGTTTGTACAGGGTGGAGCGCGTTAATTTGCTTTTTTGCACTGCAGGCTGTGGCGACACTGTTGGTCGAAGATAGTGGAGAGTGTGCGTGGCTTATAGTGGCTGAGCGGAGATTTTTACAATCGTCTGCCTTTCAGTTGCCATCATGCATTGGACGCGTGAGGAGAGGTAATTTTGTGTTGAAGCGTATTTTTCATTCGATCATTGCACTGCAGCGTGCTTTTCGTTTCCAATTCGCTGTTCCCCCACGAGGACGTGTTCCTGGGCAGCAATCATTTGTAAATTGGGAAACTTCATTGAAAATAGCAGAGAATGTGTCATGTGTACAAAGGGGACCTGAGAGAAGGATTACAACACCACAAAACATTGAGTGAGTTAGAGCAGCAGTACTGCAATCTCCGAAACGCTCTGATCGAGAGCAATCACTTGCTCTTGGCATTTCCAGACGTTCTCTCCACCGGATTCTTCATGATGAACTGAATTTTCACTTGTATAAAATGTGCGTGCTCCAACAATTGTAAGCACGGGACTATTTGACACGGCGGACCTCGGCAAATGTTTCCTGGACGGCTTATCTCTTTGAGAGGTGATGTGAACTGGCCGGCACGCTCACCAGACTTAGCCCCATGCGATTTTTTCCTTTGGGGTTACCTGAAGTCGAAGGTGCATATTGACCTCCTAACGCCTTGGAAGACCTTATTAACATTATTAAGGCTGAAATTGGCAGAATACTGGTCGAAATGCTTGTTAGAGTTCATGAAAACATCAGAAAACGTATGCAGCAGTGTGTGGATAGCAAAGGTCGACATTTGCGAGATACACTATTTAATACCATGTAATTTACAAATTTTCTTACTGCTCGATATAATTAAAATATAAAATAAATTGTTATAAGGTTCATAATTTTTTTATTTCATTCCCAAATAAGCAAATTTCCGCGCTTCACCCTGTACTTTTTTAATTTTTTTGGCTAGCTGGCTAGGAAATGGACAATACACGCCCACTTTACAGTGGACAGTACTCTGACTTCTTTTAAGAGGATGTACAGTCCTGCCCGTTTAGCGCTCTGTATAGCTCACAACTCTGGTTTTTCCCACACCCATAAATGCCCATTTCATATTCTCAAAGTCATCCTTTACACTGTGGGGACTTTATGGATTTCAAAGAAAAGTGCGTAAATCTGTTTAATACGTGCAAATGGCAGATGCAACTATGCATGCGTGTGTCCGTAATATAAACAATTTAAAATTTTATAGAAAATATCCTTTTCTGTTTAATGTTGATGGAAAAAGTTCATTATTCAAAAGAGTGGTACGTACGAACGACTAAGAGTATGCTCCAACCTAAATACACGCTTTTAAGACACAAGTATGTTCGCCACTACACTCATGCTAATATAAGTATGTCGGTATATACGAGTATATATACTCTTCATATACATATGTACAAAGCACATACCACCTACCCTACAGTGGTACAGAGTTGTTGGTGGTGTTCGCCCATAGAGTATACTTTTTAATTACCTCCAGGGTTGTCAGATATGGCGATTTCTCGCCAAACGTGGCGATTTTTCAATGCTTCTGGCGTCATTATTTTTGATTTGGCGACATGGCGATTTTTTGGCGGTTTATAAAATAGTTGGCGATTTTGTTGGCTAATTATGATCCTCTGTTTTTATTAATTTAGCGATTTTTTTGTATTTTATTGTTTTATTTGAGACAATATATACTAATCCATCCATGTGAACATGGTATAATATATTTTTTGATTTGTTGTCATGTCAAAGTGAATGCCAATTTGATTGTCAAATGAATTGTCAATAGTACTTTGTCAACGAAATATGTGAAGAACAGCAAAAGAAAACTCAAAACTAAGTGAAAAAAAAAATATTGGATGTGAATACTTGCAAATGTGTTTTGTTATGGCGTCTTCATCGAAACAGGCCAAATTGGATCGCCGTCACAAAAAAGAATGGGAAAATCAAATTTGGGCAATAGGTACATATATTCAAGAACATATTTTTCCTTAAAAATGTTTACAACTTTGAATTTTTAGGTAACAATTGATCTCAAATATATATTGATATATAATATCAAGTTATTAACTAAGACTTAAATTATATTTTAAATATATGTGTACCTTACTACTTATAGTGAAGAATATTTTGCTTTTACTACATGAATTAAATATTATTTTTTAAAAAAGCTAAATACAAACTATAACTTTTAACAAAAACCGAAGAATCTTTGTTTTTGGCGATTTTTGGCGATTTCTGACACTTGATTTGGCGATAGAGGTAGAAATAAATCTGACAACCCTGATTACCTCTTGTGCCACAACAACGCTGTTAAGAAGTACGCTTTCTTTCAATGGCTTGCTGGATACACTCGAAGAAAAATGTGCGCTCAACTGAGATGTTATTTATGCTGGACTGATGATTTGGTTGAATAACTTAAAATTGAGAATTTCTTAGAAAAAACGGTAGTAACGGAAGTAACGTCGGTTTAACCGAAAATGTAGACTACAATAAAGGATATGCTTTTTAAAGGGGTGGGGTTTTGGTTTAACTTAATAAATATTTTCCAAAAAAAATGCCCCTAAATTAAAATTATTTGATGTTAGTGTACGAGGGCGGTTCGGAAAGTTCTTAGCCTATCAATGAAAGAGAATAGTTAGTTTTTCAAAAATATTTTTATTTTTCAATATAATCTCCTGAAACTTCAATACACTTAGTCCAACGCTTATCTAGCAATTCTATCCCTTGATTAAAATAGTTTTCCTCAAGGTCTTCAAAATAGTGGTTTATAACTGTAATTGCATCTTCATTTGAGGTAAAACGCAAGGAATTTTTTTAGATTTGGGAACAGGTAAAAGTCAATGGGAGCTAAATCAGGAGAATAAGGTGGGTGGTCAAGCAACTCGTACTTAATTTCGTTGATTTTAGTCATTGTTAAAACACTCTTGTGCGCTGGTGCGTTGTCTTGATGAAAAATTATTTTTTTGTGTTGTAAGCCAGGACGTTTTTCTCGAATTTGTACATTTAATTGATCTAAAAGGTTGCAATAGTACTCTGAATTTATTGTTTTACCCGTTTGCAGATAGTCAATCAATAAAATACATTTGAAGTCCCAAAAAACCGTTGCCATAACCTTACCAGCCGATTGAATTGTTTTTGCCTTCTTTGGGGCACTTCCTTCAGCTTCAGTCCATTGTTTGGATTGTTCTTTTGTCTCTGGAGAATAGTGGTGGATCCATGTCTCATCAACAGTTATGAAACGACGCTTAAAATCCATTTTATTTCGCTGAAAACGATCCAAACAAGCTTGAGACATGTTCATTCTTATGCGTTTTTGGTCGACTGTTAACAAGTGCGGCACCCATATTGCAGAAAGCTTTTTCATCTGCAGTTCTTCATGCAAAATTAAATGGACTAGATCATTTGAGATGCCCATGATATTAGCTATTTCACGTACTTTTATTCGTCGATTATTTAATACCATATTATGCACTTTGGCTACAATTTCTGTTGTTGTTGCTGTTTTTGGACGTCCACTACGTGGTTCACCTTCAATGCTTGTACGACCACGTTTAAATTCAGCAACTCAATTTTTTACTGTTGCATATAAAGGAGCACTTTCACCTAACACATTCACCATATGAAGTTATGGTCCCGATAAACCTTTTTTTATGTAAATATTTAATGACACTACGCATTTCTAATTTTTCCATTGTAAAAAAATCACCGATGTGTCTTTTGTGAACACCTGTTTCTATATGAAGGAGTTGCCAGATCGAAACAAAATTTAACATGTGTTCATAGCAGAGATGGAAGTTTCCAAAACACTTAACTTTTTTCTGTTTATACCGCGCTTTTTGTGCTAGGCTAAGACGTTTCCGAACCGCCCACGTATGTGTTTGTCCATGATGGTGGCCCTTATTAAACAGGCGTTTGATATGGCCACGCCTAATACCATCAAGTCGTAGTAAAGGGTATCTCATATTCTGCACAGTTCCCCTTTAGCATATTTAAAATCGTGTAGCTTCAAGAGATCATGGCATCAATCAATTGTCTCTCTGCAAAACACAAATGTAAGATACTACTATGGTTGCTATATGTGACAGCGCATAGAGAAAGGGACCTTAGGGTAACAAAAATCAATTTTCACTTTTTTTTTCTTTTTTTGATGTGGACAACATCTGAGCATCGAATGAGACCGATCCCATGCTCCAAAAGTGTTCCCTCACAGAGATATGCGCGTTTTATGAAAGTGAAGTCGACGATTCTAAGCGCAAATAGAAAGGGACCTAATATTTAAAATGGCTCTCCTGAACAAAACTGGTTTTTAGCCTTAGGTCCCATACTTTTTTTGCGCGTCACATATATATTTCTGGCCTAGGCAACAGTAAGTGTTGCCTGGCGCCACCTGACATTTCAATTGGAAAGTTTGACATTTTTTAGCATAAACGTACTTAGAACGTTTTGACGTACGACCATCATTTGTATTGTAAACAGTGACTTGAAAAAATCAGTTTGGCAATAAAATGGAATTAACTCGTGAACATTTTCGTGCGATAATTTTTCACATCTTTCGACGTGGATTACCACGACAAGAGTGCACCGATGAACTAAAATCTTTGTGTGGCGATGAAGCACCATCCTATAGAAAAACTGAGTTAATGAATTGAATCGTGGCCGACGCTTGCTCAAAGACGAAGGTAGTGAAAGTCGTCCAAAAACGGCCGTTGTTCCAGAGAACATTGATGTCGTGCGTGAACTGATAATGCAAGATCGTCATGTGACATACCGTGAGATAGAGGCTTCCTTGGGCATTTCTTCCACCAGCATACATTAGATATAGCACGAACATCTGGCCGTAAAAAAGGTTGTCCAGAAACGGCCGTTGTGCCAGACAACATTGATGCCGTGCGTGAACTGATAATGCAAGATCGTCATGTGACATACCGTAAGATAGAGGCTTCCTTGAGCATTTCTTCCAACAGCTTACATTTGATATTGGATGAACACCTGGCCGTAAAAAAGGTTTGTTCTCGTTAGATTCCGCACAATTTGACAAACGCTCAAAAAAGGCTTATGTCGATTGGTGCAAAGAAATTTCGAAAAAATACGATCGCGGTGCTTCAAAAGATGTCTATAAAATCGTCACAGACGAATCATAAATCTATGCTTATGAGCCCTAAACAAAACAGCAATCGACCGTGTGGGTCTTCGAAGACGAGCCAAATCCAACGAAAGTTGTTCGTGGAAGACCCACTTCGCCTGCAAATGGTCACCTGTTTCTTTGGCAAAACTGGTCATGTGGCGACTGTCCCGCTTGAGCAACGTAGGGCGGTCAATTCTGAGTGGTACACCACAACTTGTTTGTCTGAAGTCTTCGAGGAAATTCGAAAAACGAACAAAAGAAGACGAATCATTGTGCACCATGACAATGCAAGCTCTCACACATCGGCTTAAACCAGCGCCTTTTTGACCGACCAAAACTTCAAATTGATGGGTCATCCACCGTACAGCCCTGACTTGGCACCTAATGACTTCTTTTTGTTCCCGCACATCAAGAAAAAAATGCATGGTCAACGATTTTCATCGCTCGAAGCAGCTGTTGAAGCGTTCAAAACCCATGTTTTGAAGGTGTCTAATCGGAGTGGAAAAAGAGCTTCGACAATTGGTTTGAGCGCATGCAAAAGTGTATAAATCATGCTGGAGAATTCTTCAAAAAACAATAAAACCATTTTTGATGATAAATATTCGCATTTTCATTATTAGCCAGTCTGCCAAAACTAAGACTGCTTCAATTTAATTTGCTAAATCGATATGGGCTTGTATGTGTAGTAAAGCAGCGAAGATTCTCCGTTAATTTGACTACATGTGACGCGCAAATAAGAAAGGGTAAACACCAGTTTTGTTCAGGAGAGCCATTTTAAAAATTAAAATACGTGTATCTTTGGTGTACCATCACTTTCATAAAACGCGCATATCTCTGGGAGGGAACACTTTTGCGGCATTCGATGCTCAGATGTTGTCCACATCAAAAAAAAAGTGAAAATTCATGTTTTTACCCTTAGGTCCCTTTCTCTATGCGCTGTCACATATAGTAAAGGCTTAGAAGCTAATAGAGATATGTACAATTTTTTAATCGTGCTAACTCGTAAAATATCTTAATAGTAATATGGCCGACTTTACAGTATTTATTTAGTACAATTTTTTAATCGTGCTAACTCGTAAAATATCTTAATAGTAATATGGCCGACTTTACAGTATTTATTTAGTCGGTGTTGAAGTTACTAAAGCAGGTTTTAAATATTACAATGGGTAGGTTTCAGTCTCTTTTACATTGCTTGGTTTGCAATTAAAGTACATAGCACCAGAGAGCTTCAGAGTTTTCAACAAATGTTTGTTTTTTGGGTGCACCTCATATGCAAATATTCTATGGCATACAGACTGATTCTTGTGGCTGCTGTTAACAGGCAGACTTGCGTTTCTTATCCTCTTCGCTGATGAAATATGATGATGACGATAGTGACGACGTTAATGTTTTGTGGCATTACACGATGGACAACAAAAATAACATGTGTAATAAATATCATATCATAAATCAAATGACGTCAAGTTCGGCCGGACCGAATTCAATGTATCGTTCAGCATGGAATAATGGCCAAAAGAAATAATATTTCAGGACACTGTTGTGAGGAACTATTTTACAAGGGCTGCTATATATAAGCATCCACCTAGAGGTATTTTTTCAGAAGAAAAAAAATAAATAAATTCAAAACAAGTGTGGAATCTTTATTGGTAATTTGAAAGGACATTTTATGGTATTTTATTTTTTTTTTTGAAATTAATTACCTTCTAATGTTGGCAACTATATTAAAGAAATGGGCGTTCGGTGAGAAACGGGAAGATCCGCTGTTTTCGACCAAAATTTTGTTCAGTAATGAGGCCCATTTCTGGCTCAACGGCGAAATCAAATAACAAAATTGCCGCATTTGGGCTGAAGAGCAACAGGAAGAGGTTCAAGAGGTGCCATTATACCCAGAGAAAACCACGGTTTGGTGCGGTTTATAAGCTGGTTGAATCATCGGTGCATTCTTTTTCAAAAATTATGATGGCCGGAACGTAACCGTGAATGGTGCTCCCTATCGCGCCATGATATCGGACTTTTAGCTACCTGAAACTGAAGCCCGTAATCTTGATGACACTTGGTTTCAACAAGACGGTGCCACTTGCCATACAGCTGCTCAAACGATGGATCTATTGAGAGGTCATTTCGAAAAGCAGCTAATTTCACGTTTTGGACAGGTGCATTGGTCGCCTTGATCGTGTGACAGCACACCTTAACACTTCTTTCTTTGGGGCTACGTAAACTACAATGTCTATGCTGACGAACTAGCTACGATTCAGGTTTTGGACGCCAACATTACGCGAGTCATTAAAGCCATACCGGTCGAAATGCTCGAACGAGTTATCCATAACTGGACCCTCAGAATGGAAACCCTAAGGCGTAGTTGCGGCCAACATTTGAAGGTAATTATTTTCAAAAAAAAATCCATAAAATGTCCTTTCAAATTACCAATAAAGATTCCACACCTGATTTGAATTTTTATATATTTTTTTGTTCTGAAAAAATACCTCTAGATGGAACACCCTATATTTCTGGCCTAATAATGAAAATGCGAATATTTATCATCAAAAATGGTTTTATTGTTTTTTAAAGTATTATCCGGCATTATTTATACACTTTTGCATGCGCTCAAACCAATTGTCGAAGCACTTTTTCCACTCCGATTGAGACACCTCTTAAACATGGTTTTTAAACGCTTCAACAGCATCTTCTGGCGACGAAAATCGTTGACCACGAATTTTTTTTATGTGCGGGAATAAAAAGAAGTCCCTGGGTGCCAAGTCAGGGCTGTACGGCAATTCGACGTTTTGGTCGGTCAAAAAGGCGCTTGTTTGAGCCGATGTGTGAGAGCTTGCTTTGTCATGGTGCACAATGATTCGTCTTCTCTTGTTTGTTTTTCGAATTTCTCCGAAGACTTTCGGCAAACAAACTGTGGTGTACCACTCAGAATTGACCTCCTACGTTGCTCAAGCGGAACAGTCGCCACATGACCAGTTTTGCCGAAGAAACAGGCGACCATTTGCCTCAAAGTGCTTCTTCCACGAACAACTTTCGTTGGATTTGGTTCGTCTTCGAAGACCCACACGGTCAATTGCTGTTTTGTTTCGGGCTCAAATGCATAGATTGATGATTCGTCACCTGTGACCATCTTGTAAAAGTCTTTTAAAGCACCGCGTTCGCATTTTTTTGAAATTTCTTTGCACCAATCGACACGATCCCTTTTTTGAGCGATTGTCAAATTGCGCGGGATCCAAAGAGAACATACCTTTTTTGCGGCCAAGTCTTTATGCAATAACAAATGCATCCTGGTGGAAGAAATGCCCAAGGATGCATCTTTCTGACGAAGACCCACACGATCGATTGCTGTTTTGTTTCTGACTCATATGCATAGATCAATGAATCGTCAACTGTGACGACCTTATAAACGTCATTTGAAGCACCGCGATCGTACTTTTTCAAAATTTCTTTGCACCAATCGACACAAGCCTTTTTTTGAGTGATTGTCAACTTGTGCGGGACTCAAAGAGAACAAACCTTTTTACGGCCACGTGTCCATGCAACATCAAATGTATGCTAGTGGAAGAAATGCCAAAAGATGCCTCTATCTCACGGTATGTCACATGACGATCTTGCATTATCAGTTCACGCACGGCATCAATGTTCTCTGGCACAATGGCCGTTTTTGAACGACCTTCACGACATTCGTCTTTGAGCGAGCGTCGGCCATGATTGAATTCATTAAACCAGTTCACAGTGTTATAGGATGGTGCTTGATCGCCATACAAAGATTTAAGTTGATCGATGCACTCTTGTCGTGATATTCCACGTCGAAAGTTGTGAAAAATTATCGCACGAAAATGTTCACGAGTTAATTCCATTTTTTGTTGTTGCGAAAATTGAATTTTTCAAGTTACTGTAAACAACACAAATGATGGTCGTACGTTAAAAACTTTCTGGATACGTTTATGCTAAAAAATGTTAAACTTTCCAATGAAAATGTCAGATGGCGCCAGGCAATATTTGTCAGGTTTAAGCTATTTTTGAAAAACCTACTGTCGGGCTTGGAAGTTAAATCTGGAATGTTGGTTTTCGGTTTTGGACACTCTTCTGCGGATCTACGGACTTAGAGACCCATAGACAAACGGAAGCCCCTATATATATTATCTGGGATTTGTACACCGATATTAAGTAGATATTCTAGGGTCAACTGTTCATAGCATTACAAAAGAAAAGAAACACTTAAGAGACACTGTTTACGTTTGTAGGTAAACGACTCGTCGCATTTGTAACCGTTCGCTGTGTGTATAGACGACACTTGTCCAGTGTCGTGTAGAGTACCCAATATAAGAAATGTATGCTCCGTCCCCTACAATTTACTTATGAATGATAAGTGTTTCTATTTTCTCGTTGGACTTCTAAGCCTTTGTTAGAAATGTGCTCAAGTGTTTTTTTTGTATTTTCTTTTTTCATCCATGTTTTTTTTTTGCTTTGTATTGAAACAATTGTTTATTATTAACACATTTCTGTAAGAACGAACGTATCCTTTTATTCGCATATATCATATCCTTAAGTATGTTCCATATGACGCTCTTTGGTGTTGAATATGAAATGTCATGATTGGTGGCGCTTGGTGCTAGAAAAAATAATGAAAAGGCTAAAACAAAAATAGGGGCAAAAAGTTGGCACTCACAACGTACAATGTGCCGAGCGTTGCCAGTTTAGGGAATTTTATACCTATTATGGGTATTATCTTTTTTAAATGGGGGTACAATTTTTTTTTTGGAGATTTCGTTGGCTATTACAGATATTTTTTAGGGAACTTTTTGGACACGTTTAATACGGGCATCTTCTCTCAAGTTTGAGAGAAGTTCCCTATTTATGCCTTAATGGAATGTGGAAGGAATGAAAGTGTTGGCATTAATTGACTAATTGTATTTTCTAAAATATTAATTTTGTCAATCAAAGGTAATCTCAGTATTACGTATCTATAGGATACTTTTTAAAATAGGTTGGTTCTTAAAAGCCTATTTTAAAAATACTATACCAAAGCATTTACTGATCTCGCAAGTTTTTAACTGGGTTAGGAAATAATTTTTATACATAAGCCTATTTTACCAGAAAGAGGTCAAAGCGGCAATAAACTGGCCTTATAACATATATGCAGCAGGAGCCGACGGCACACTGGCGAAGCTGTATAACAAAGTAGGGCAATCCCACGACAGCCGGTTCTATGGGCCGGATTGACCCGAAGAATAATTCTTCGGCCAAGAGCTTTCACCCCGGCATACAGTTGCCGCTTGAACAACAACAACAGTACCACCGTAGGGCAGATTGGTACTGCTACTGAAGCCAGGCAAGAACGCAAGCAAAGGTCAGTCTAAGAGGGCGATGTCCTTGCTTTCGATAGTAGCAAAGACGCTTGAACCACTGATCCTCCTAAGCCCAATCGAGCACCTTCCATCTGCTGATCGCCAGCATGACTTTTGCACGCGACACACTGTAACTATTGATTTTTTTTTCGCCATATGCATATTAGCTGCGGCCTCAAACAATAAAAGCGCAACGACATGACGGTTCTCATAACTCTTGGCTTCACCGAGGCTTATGGCAATCGTTCCACCCTACTGTTTAGTTTCAAACCTTTGGTCTTAAGCTTTGTATAACTAGTAAAAATAGCTTAAGCCGACAGACTATTTTATGCCCTGCACCTCTGTATGTTCAGAAAAACCAACTGTAAATAGGTTTTTGGAACCCCTTGGACGGGATCTAAAATTACCTAGATTTTAAAGCTTATGTCATATATGAATTTGTGAGAAAATTCCATATTCTATAAGGAGCTTAGGGACGTAACAATTGATTTACAATTTACTTTATTTAATGCACAGTTTTTTACTACATTCCAGCTAAGGTTTAGGGACGCTGCTTCTAAATCAATTTGCCGCCTCCAGGTGTGTGATGGGCGCCCCCTGCGTTGGCTGTCCTGCTGGTTCTATTCTATCCACGCCGAAAATCGTAAAAAATTATCGCACGAAAATGTTCACGGAATAATTTCTTTTTTTGACTGAGATAAATTTTTCAACACACTGTAAACAAAACCATTCGTCCAGAACCAGAAGGGGTTCAGGAGGTGCCAATATATCCAGAGAAAACCACGGTTTGGTACGGTTTTTGGGCTGGTGGAATTATCGGTCCATATTTTTTCAAAAATGATGATGGTCGAAACGTAACTTTCAATAGTGCTCGCTATTGCTCTAACATATCGGACTTTTTACTACCTGAATTCTTTTTACTACCCGTATTCTTGAGAACATCTTGTTTCAACAGGACGGTGCCACTTGCCATGCAGCTGGTCAAACAATGGATCTATTGAGAGGTAATTTCGAAGAGCAGTTAAATTCACATTTGGGACCGGTAAATTGGCTGCCTAGATCGTGTGATATCACACCTTTAGAAATTTTTCTTTGGAGCTACGGATAGTCCAAAGTCTATGCTGACAAACCAGCTTTGATTCAGGCCTTGGAAGCCAACATTACGCGTGTCATTCACGCCATAGCGGTCGAAATGCTCGAATGAGTCATCTAAAATTGCACCCTCAGAATGGACACCCTGAGGCGTAGTTGCGGCCAACATTTGATGGAAATTGTATTCAAAAAATAAATGGCAAAAAATTTGCTTCGATTGAATAAAAAAAAAATTCCACACTTGATTTGAATTTTAGCATTTTTTTATTTTGAAAAAAATACCTCTAGATGAATCACCCTATATAAATAGCAACCCTCGTAGCAAGAAATTAGACGCAATACTTTTTGTCCTGTCTAATATACGAAGCAGGAAATTTAATTTCCTATCACCGGAGAATTTAAACTGGCAGTAAAGAGACATTTTAAGTCTCCATGGGTCCACAGTTGGAACTATTAATTTGACCTCAACGACGTCAATACCACTTTTTCCTACTAAGGAGGACCCCCTTAAGGATATCTATAATAATGAACAAGAAAGACCTAATTTAATGATTTATCTCAAAGAACAAAATACTGGTAACACCCAGCATGAGTGCTAGTAATTTTCGATGACTTTTTTTCATGCATATTTTTTCGGTTTCTCTGCCAATGGCGGCACGGCAAGCCTTTGCAGGAAGGAATGCATCCATTTTATACAATGAATGACTGCATCAATACAAGGCGAATGATATGTAAATGATATGCAAAAAAAATAAATGAAATCAGTGTAGTTTTAGCTGTAGTATTAACGTTTATTTGAATGTAGGTATGTGTTTTAACTCAGCGGCGGAACACTGTGCCTGCTAGGCCTACAAGTCGGCTACAACAAAAGCTGCCTTTAACCAAAAAACTTTCTTTTCGAAACTTTATTAAGATGTGACAACAATTAAAAGCTGTAGTTTGATAACTAGCTTAAGATGGACTCCAGACTTTATCGCCAATTATTTCCGGTGATATCTCCAAATCTACAGATAGTTGCATAATTTAAGTTACTGTTATTAAAAAAATTATTCCCAGCAAATTTTACGCCAGTCATTGTTGAAATTTATCATATCTTCTTTGAAAATTTAATCCAGCGTATCAATAAGCAAAGTTACAAACGGCATTACGATATGTTCCTATTTGCATGCCTAATTGGCGAAGGATTGATAAATTCCGCCGCTGGCTACATTCATGAGCTTGTGTGTGAACTGCTGCATGAGGGGACTTCAACTGATGTTGTTTTCATTAAACGAAATTATGTCACAGTTCAATGATCGTTTAATGAAATCAAAATAGGAAAATCAACTGACGCAAGTCCTTTGAAAATCGTTCAGGTGTAAATATCATTTGAATCACAACAAATAAGTGGCGTGGCCTTTTGTTCTAATTTTCTGGAAACCATACACACCCTCAGAGAATAAAGTAGACTCGTTGTCACAACCGATTTTTTTGCCAACCGAATGATTGTGTTTTTGTGTATTTTAATCAATCAGTATTGTCGAATGTGAATCTTTATTGGTAATTTGAAAGGACATTTTATGGCATTTATATTTTTGAATATAATTGCCTTCAAATGTTGGCTGCAACTCATGCTCAGGGTTTCCATTCTGAGGGTCCAATTTTGGATGACTTGTTCGAGCATTTCGAACGGTATGGCTTTAATGACACGCGTAATGTTGGCTTCCAAAACCTGAATTGTAGATGTTTTATCAGCATAGACTTTGGACTTTACGTTACCCCAAAGAAAAATGCCTAAAGGTGTGATATCAGTCGATCTAGGCGGCCAACTCGCCTGTCCAAACGTGAAATTAGCTGCTTTTCGAAATGACCTCTCAATAGATCCATTGTTTGAGCAGCTGTATCGCAAGTGGCACCGTCCTGTTGCACCCAAAAGGTCGTCAATTTCAGGTAGCATAAAGCTCGATATCATGGCCCGATAGAGAGCACCATTCACGGTTACGTTCCGGCCATCGTCATTTTTGAAAAAATATGCACCGATGATTCCACCAGCTTATAAACCGCAACAAATCGTGGTTTTCTCTGACCAAGCACTGTTACCGCGACACACAGATGTCGCTATAATAACAACAATTTTTGGTTTCTAGCATGGGTGCCTGAAGTTTTGGTGAGCGCCGCAACAGCCTCATAAGACCCAACGAATATGCTGTAATTATGTTAAGCAGCTTTATACATAAGGGCAAGCAATTATACATTTAAAGAGAACTGCCGGCAGTAGAAACTGTCGAATCAGGCGACCATCGATAGTTTGACAGCTCTAGTACGGAGCACAGAAACACCCAATTGGCCAAAATCGGTCTGTTGTTATCACCTGAACTTAACTGTGGTACAGGATATAAGGACTAAGTCCTGATATGTGAAGCGCATAAAAGAATAATGGACAGATCCCTTGTTTGTTATATCTATCGATTAGGAATCACTATCTGATTCCATTGAGCGTTGACTGTTCGTCTGTCCATCTGTCGTACAGATCAAAGTACAGGTTGCAAATATCAGCTGATCTCTACGACACTGTACATTTTTAAAGTTCAAGCCAAGAACGAACTCTATTAAAATTGGTGCATATCAGTCCATCATATAATATATTACATAGGTCCTACCCGAATTTAGTATCTGTAGCTTTAGAAGCTACATATGACATCTAATTCTGGGAAAATTTGTCATTAAAAGAACTACAAGGGTTGCGATATATATTTCTGGCCAAGGCAACACTAAGTGTTGCCTGGCGCCATCTGACATTTCCATTGGAAAGTTTGACATTTTTTAGCATAAACGTACTCAGATCGTACGACCAATATTTGTGCTGTTTACAGTGACTTGAAAAAATCAATTTGGCAAAAAATAGAATTAACTCGTGAACATTTTCGTGCGATAATTTTTCACACTTTTCGACGTGGATTATCACGACAAGAGTGCATCGATGAACTTAAATCTTTGTATGACGATGAAGCACCACCCTATAGCACTGTGAAAAACTGGTTTAATGAATACAATCGTCGCCGACGCTCGCTGAAAGACGAAGGTCCTGAAGGTCTTCCAAAAACGGTCGTTGTGCCAGAGAACATTGATGCCGTTCGTGAACTGATAAGGCAAGATCGTCATGTGACATACCGTGAGATATAGACATCCATGGGCATTACTTCCACCAGCAAACATTCGATATTGCATTAACACGTGGCCGTAAAAAAGGTTTGTTCTCGTTGGATCCCGCACAATTTGACAATCACCCAAAAAAAGGCTCGTGCCGATTGGTACAAAGAAATTTTGAAAAAATACGATCTCGGAGCTTCTAAAGACGTTTATAAGATTGTCACAGGTGACGAATCATGGATATATGCCTATGAGCCCGAAACAAAACAGCAATCGACCGTGTGGGTCTTCGAAGACTAGGCCAAATCCAACGAAAGTTGTTCGTGGAAGACGCACTTCGAAGCAAATGGTCGCCCGGTTCTTCGGCAAAACTGGTCATGTGGCGACTGTTTCGCTTGAGCACCGTAGAAGGTCAATTCTGAGTGGCACAGCCCAATTTGTTTGCCTGAAATCTTCGGAGAAATTCGAAAAACGAACAAGAGTAGACGAATCATTGTGCACCATGACAACGCGAGCCCTCACACATCGGCTCAAACCACACGCAGAAAAAAAGTATGGTTGTAGTGACAATATTCGAAGAGGATAATTTTATTGTTGGGTATATGGTTGTGGTACAACAATATTATGATCCTCACAACAATAGTATGATTCACACATAACCATACTATGATCCCCACAACCATAGTATGATTCACACTTAACCATACTATGATCACCACAACCAAAGTATGATCCTCACAACCATAGTTTCATATTCAACCATATACAACCATAGTATTCATATACCACCATAGTATTCATATACCATTCGTATACAACCATAGTATGATCCTCACACGCAACCATGTTATGATCCCTACAACCATAGTATGATCACACACAATTATACTATGATCCCCAATATAATTTATTAGAATTTGTTTAAGTTGTCGACAATAGATTTAATCACCAATATTATTTATTAGAATTGGTTTAAGTTGTCAACAATAGATTTGAATTATGAAAATTATTCAAAAATACATTAAATTAAAATTAATAGGGGTGATTTATTTCACAGTAGAAAAAATAAGCTGAAATAAACGTAAGTGTTTTTATTAAAAATATTTCATTTAAAAAAGCCAAAGCAGCTTGTTTCAAAAATTTTAATTTCGATAAAAAAAAGTACTATTATTGCATTAGATCCGTACCAATAACATTTGTTCTTTAAAGCATATTTAAATGAAGAAAAATTACAATCGTACAGTATGATTGCCGTAATCATATTATTGTTAACATAAAACGCAAAACACAATACTTTTGTCGCACCAACCATATTTATATTGTTGCTATAACCATATTTTCACTTTTAAATTTGGCAATAATAATATTGTTACATTTCAACAATATTTATAATGCAGCAATTATACTATTATCAAAACTAAATTCAGTTAACAATGCTATGGTTGCGACGAACATACTTTTATTGCGCAAGACATATTATTATTGCCGTGACCATGTAGTAGCCATGTTTTTTCTCTGCGTGCAGCGTCTTTTTCACCGTCCAAAACGTCGAATTGATAGGTCATACAGCCCTGACTTGGCACCCAATGACTTCTTTTTATTCCCGCACATCAAGAAAAAATGCGTGGCCAACGATTTTCGTCGCCAGAAGATGCTGTTGAAGCGTTCAAAATCTATGTTTTGGAGGTGTCTCAATCGGGTTGGAAAAAGTGCTTCGACAATTGGTTTGAGCGTATGCAAAAGTGTATAACTCATGCTGGAGAATACGTTGAAAAATTATAAAACAATACAAAACAATCATTTACAATTACGCATTGCCATTAAATGGATGTTCTTACGACTGAATATTAATTAAATTCACATCAATGATTTATAAATTGATACATTTTGTGAAGTTTTTAATTTAATTGCATTTGATAATTTGAATTCTTTTCCTCCTTCGGTGTAGGTACGCAATTTAGGATCCTTATTGTTTTCGGCGAAGAAGCTGTAAATAGCTTCTCTACGATTTGTGCCTTACTTACTTTTAACTTAGTTTTTTTGCAAATTTCATGAAGATGGGAGAACAATTGCGTCCTCTTAAAGTTGGGTCGGACTTAAAGATTTTTGATATTTCGTACTAGAATATTATAAATGTTCTTTACTTTCACTTACAACAACCAAAAAGCCTAAAAGCGAAAAACCCGACAGAAAAAAATTGTGTAAACCGTTCAAGCTATTTTTGAAAAACTTACTGTCAGCTTTGGACACAAAAACCGGAGTGTCGGTTTTCGGGTTCGGTTTGGTACACTCTTTATCGGATACAACAAAATATTACAATTATTGTTTCTAATATTCTAGGGCTATTGCAAAATTGACACTTTATGTAAACCGATGACTTCACGCAGAGAAAAAACATGGTTACTATATAGTCACGGCAACAATAGTATTTTCTCCGCAATAAAAGTTTGTTCGTCGCAGCCACAGTATTGTTTTGTGAATTTAATTTTGACAAAAGTATGATTGCGGCAATATTAATATTGTTGAAAAGTAACAATACTATTATTGGCAAATTTAAAAATGAAAATATGGTTGGAGCAACAATATTAATATGGTTGGTGCGACAAAAGTATTGTTTTTTGATTTTTATGTTTTCAATAATATGATTATGGCAATCATACTGTATAATTGTAATTTTGGTTCATTTAAATATGCTTCTTAGAACAATGTTATTGTTACGGATCTAGTTCAATAATAGTACTTTTTATATGAAAATTAAAATTTTTCGAACAAACCGCTTTGGCTTCGTTTAACTGAAATATTTTTAATAGAAACGCTTACGTTTTGTTACTTGTTTTTTTTTTACTGTTACGAGAAACTAAATCACTCCTATTATTTTGAATTAGATGTATTTTTAAAAAAAAAATATAATTCAAATCTATTGTTGACAATTCCAAAAAAAATAGGGATCATAGTATAATTGTGCGTGATCATACTATGGTTGTAGGGATCATAACATGGTTGCGGGTGAATAATACTATGGTTGTAAGGATCATACTATGGTTGTATGTGAAACATACTATGGTTGTGAGGATCATAATATGGTTGTGGGGATCATAGTATGGCTGCGTGTGAATGGTTGTGGGGATCATAGTATGGTTGTGAGAATCATAGTATGATTGTATTGAATCTAACTATTGTTGTCAGAATCATAATATTGTTGTACCACAACCATGTACCCAACAATAGTATGATGCTCTCCGAATATTGTTATCCCAACCATACTTTTTTTCTACGTGTTAATTCAGTGCTGTGACAATATAATTGCACAATCGATTGATTTGGTCGGTAGAAACGTCACCGTTACTTTCGATAACACTGTATGACACGATTTTTCACCCATGATCAAACTGACCAGATTCTGAAAATATAGCTCAAAAAAAATATACGTATCTCCCAGTTTTTCTAGATCAATTCATTTAAGTTTTTTACGAGCAATTCAATTTTTGGAGTAATCAGCCAGTATATACCTATATATGTTTAATGTCTTGGTAACCCTACATATTAAAAACATTGATGTTATCATTTTTGTGACAACTGTTTTGACAGTAGATAATTTTTTTGCAAAACTCAGTTTTAATGAAACAGTGCGTAAGTGTTCAAACGGTTAAGAAATTGAGTGTCCAAATAAAAATAAATTTTGTTACGTTTGTGGCTTATTTGCACCTCCAAAACATTTAAGATGTATTAATGCAAGTGTTGAAAAAGGTTTTGAAGAGTATTTCGTTGTTTCGTATGTTCCAAACCTATGGTACGTGCCAGAAGTAATCTGCGATTATTGCTATCGGTGTTTAAATGGATGGAAAAGTGGATCGGTTGTACATACAATGAAATATGTCCAGCCTACAATTTGGTTACGACGGACTGAGCACTCATCTGAACAATGTCATTTTTGTTTAACAGAGACTCGTGGGTTCCGTTATAACACACGCGAAAAAATTGTTTACCCTAACCTTCAATCAGTTATAAGGGCACAAATTAGATGCACACAATTTCCAACAGCTCCTTCGGAAGAGAACATAGCTTGCCAGGAAATTGAAGTTGAATCATTGTCGATAAGAGAACCATCTCCAGATTTCACCAAGATATCGCGGAAATTGAAAAGAGGTGCAAAGACATGAGGTATATGCTGGCTTTATACTGCTGGTCACTTTGCCGTGAGACAAGAACCGATATGTACAAACGTCAAAATAAGCGTATAAAATTTTCAAATTAATTTAACTTTTAAGTTTTAGCTTTTAATTTACAACTATAAAATTTGCATTTTTAATTTTTAATGCTTAATTTTTTAACCTTAATTCTAGTTTTAATTTTTATATTTGTAATAAACTTGAACATCAATGTGTAGGGTTCCCAAGACATTAAACATATATAGGTATATACTGGCTGATTACTCCAAAAATTGAATTGCGCGTAAAAAACTTAAATGAATTGATCTAGAAAAACTGGGAGATACGTATATTTTTTTTGAGCTATATTTTCAGAATCTGATCAGTTTGATCGTGGGTAAGGCCAAAAGTTTAAATTTGTCTTACAGTGTAATAAATAAAAACTTGCGATATTGGCGACCAAAAAAATATGTAGTGCTATCGATAGTTTGACAGCTCTACCATGAAGTCCGTCTCGCTCAACAAGAACCTTTCCTTACTAGTTTTTAGTTTGGTAATTACAAATAAGAAAAAGTTTTAGACACGTTATTCAGAAATAAGTTCTGCAAGCACTTTAAAAATTGTTTGCAATCACAGCATGTGCACATAATACGCATGCATGTATGCTGGAACGTGCAAGTATTTATTTAAAATATGTGACAGCGCATAGAGAAAGGGACCTAAGGGTAAAAAATCAATTTTCACCTTTTTTTGATGTGGACAACATCTGAGCATCGAATGAGACCATGCCCCAAAAGTGTTCCCTCCCAGAGATATGCGCGTTTTATGAAAGTGATGGTACACCAAAGATACACGTATTTAAATCTTTAAAATGGCTCTCCTGAACAAACTGGTCCCTTTCTATTTTGCGCGTCACATATGCAATTAATTTTTATATTCAAGAGCAATTTAAAAGTGGCAGACAGAGGTGTGGTGGACCAACTATGGCAACAATGAAAATTGATTTATTTTAAATAAAGTATGGGTTTTCATCGTCATCTCTTCCATTCAAGCGTAAGCAAAGAATTGCACATGCAAACAATGTGTGATTGTCTTTCGGTATTTGCATTTGTTACATTCATAAAAATGGTAGAAGATTTGTAAATATTTGCCTCGATAATAGTTGCAAACTGCTCGTGCTAACAAACTGGGTTCAGTTGTTATGTACGTAGGCTAGGTCAAATGGTTATGGCTTTCAATGCTTCTATTTATAGTTACACATAGAAACTGACTCTGAAAAATAAATTGATTATAAAGATTGATTGTTTTAATCCTAGTATAATTATATATTCTAGAAATTTTCTACTTAAATTTTAATTGTTTCGCTTGCTATCAACAATGTCTCTGTTTCATGGGCAACGCACAGTGGCGTCACTCAGTGCTCCGTTGCATTGACAAAAATTAGAAAATTGACCTGCTTCGAATTTATATTTTTTGGTGTCATTTTAAAGGTAATAGTTCTAATCCGTAATTATTTTTAATAGAAATAGTTTTTTTGGGCTCTAGAGCCATTCAAAGTGAGCGATTTAATTAATTATATTGTAGTTTCGTTCCTGACTAATTGAACAAAAAAAACGGTATCGTATTAATTATAATTATAATTTTTGAATATTTCTGCATTTTTTATTTTTTTTTATCTTATAAATATTATTTTTAATAGTTTTTTTTAAAATTTATTGTTTTTAGACGAATATGTGACGCCAAAATAGAAAGGGGCCTAAGGGTAACAACCAGTTTTGTTCAGGAGAGCCATTTTTAAGATTTAAATACGAACTAACTGGCCTGGCACATTTTCTGTTTTACTAGCAACTTTTTTTGTTTTTTGTTTTTTAAAGCAATCTTTTATAAGCCATCCGTCGAAATTTCCGAAATATTTAATGATTATTTTCTTTGTTACAGGTGATTGAAGTAAACAAGTTTTCTAGTTTTTGAAAAATGGAAAATAAAAAGTTTCGTGCGGTAATTATACACTTTTATATGAAGGGTTATACGCCACAATTAATCAAAGATGAATTGGATTCTGTTCATGGTGATAATGCACCATCATACTCCACCCTGAAATCCTGGGTTCAACAACTTAAAATGGGTCGTTCAAGTACGGAAGATGAACAACGCTCTGGAAGACCGAAAGCATTAGAAAAATATTTAATGAAGTGACTAAAAAAAGACGAATAAAGCTCAGAGAACTTGTTGATATTGTTAAAATACACGAAAAACAAGGTTGGAGTATTTTGCATGATGAACTCCGCATGAAAAAGCTATCCGCAAGATGGGTGCCGCGTTTGTTGACTTTGAATCGTCCGTTGGACCAATTCCGAGGAGCTTTTAGCGATTTATCAGCGTAATCCAATAGAGTTCTTGCGCCGATTCATAACTGTTGATGAAACATGGATCCATCACTACATCCCAGAATGCAAAGAACAGTCAAAACAATGGATAGAATCTGGTAAAATTGGTTCCAAGAAGGCGAAAACTGTTAAGTCAGCAGGAAAAGTAATGGTCCCAGTATTTTGGGATGCAAGGGGTATAATATTTATTGATTATCTCGAGAAAGAAAAAACTATAAATAGTGAATATTATTGTGCATTATTGGATCGGTTGAGTGAAGAAATCAAGATAAAACGACCGCATTTAGAAAAAAAAAGTTATTTTTCATCAAGATAATGCTCCTTCACACACTGCATTTTTAACTCAACAAAAACTGGCCGAATTACGATTTGAAATTGCTCCGCATCCACAATATAGTCCAGATTTAGCTCCTTCTAATCATTTCTTGTTTCCAAATTTAAAAAAAAAAAATTCTCGGTGGCAAAAAATTTTCGTCCAATAGCGAGGTTATTGCTTAAACTGAGGCATATTTTGAAGGTCTTGAAAAATCTTATTTTTCGGATGGATTTAAAAAACTTGAAAAACGTTTGATGAAGTGTATTGAGTTGGAAGGAGATTATGTTGAAAAATAAATAATAATAATTCCAAAAAAAACGGTTCTTTTTATGTTAGGCCAGTTACTTTTGCGGTCGCCCTCGTACGTGTATCTTTGGTGTACCATCACTTTCATAAAACGCGCATATCTCTGGGAGGGAACACTTTTGGGGCATGGGATCGGTCTCATTCGATGCTCAGATGTAGTCCACTTCAAAAAAAAAAAGAGAAAATTGATTTTTTACCCTTAGATTCCTTTCTCTATGCGCTGTCACATATAGGAAAAATTGTCAATTTTTGATGGTAAAACAAAAAAAACAAATGGTGACATTTTTTCGAAAAAAAAAAACAAAATCTTCGCCGATTTTTACGATTCTTTTTGATTTTTATTTTTTAAAAGTGTATGATAAATTATTTCAAAAAAATTGCTAATTTTTGATTCCAAAAAGCAAACATCAAAAAATTCGGTGAAATTTGTTTGCACAATAAATTAGTTTGGACTTTTGTCTGTTGAAAAAAAGAAATCTTCGCCGACTTTGTCTGAATCTATTTAATTTTCATTTATTTTAAAGTGTCTATGATGAATTTCTTATTCGAAAAATTACAATTCTTGATTCCAAAAAGCAAATATCAAAAAATTCCGTGATATTTGTTTGCACAATAAATTAGTTTGGACTTTCGTCTATTAAAAAAAAAGAAATCTTCGTCAACTTTGTCTGAATCTTTATAATTTTAATTTTTTTTTAAAAGTGTCTATGATGAATTTCTTATTCGAAAAATTACAATTCTTGATTCCAAAAAGTAAAAAACATCAAAAAAATTCTGTGAAATTTGTTTGCACAATAATTAGTTTAGACTTCCGTCTATAGGAAAAAAAGGAAATCTTCGCAAATTTTTTTTGTTTTAATTTTTAAGAAGAGCCTAAGATTATTTTGATTCAGTAAAACCCAATAAAAAAAAGTTGAATTTTACAAGAAAACCGCGCATATCACATAAACCGATAGCTTTTTTAAAATCAGCGTAACATAAACCATTTAGAAATGAAGTTTCAACGCATTCAAAAAACTCCTTCTATTTTTGTCCAATGCTAGTATGGGAACGGAGCACTGTGCGTCATATAAATTTTATCGTTGCAAAAATTATAGCTTTTGAATCGAACAAGATAATTGAATAATTTAAATTGCATCTGACTGATATATAAGTGTTCTGCCAATGAAATGATGAAAATCAATTTTGTGGTAACTTAAAAAATTATTTTTACTACTTATAGTTTAGATCTGCCTGTAGGGATCATAAGTCAATACTGTTCAATGAATTGATGCTTGACCATTTAAGCCAAGTACAATAACATCATATTGGCAGCAGACTTTGCCGAGATTTTCAGGTAAGCAAACGGCTTAAAATGCAATTTTCAACGCTTGTTATGAACTTGTCATATGGCATCTTGATTGGAAGTTTTACTCGTATGTGGATTCTAAAGCTAAAAACTTAAAGTCGGATAAAAATGTATGTTTTTATCTTTAATTTCAATAACGTCCTTGTTTAGTCAAAAACACTAATAAGTGCCAAATTTCATCAGGATATGGCTTCTGGACCTAAAAACAGGAAAAAAAATTTCGAATTTTAAAAAAAATGGACTAGCAAAAATTCGTTGAATGGGGGCTGGCTTTGGACATCACATCAACCTCTAAACTAAATTTCAGTATATGATATAAAAATGTCTCATAGTGCGGCCGAATCTCAAATCGGGGCCTTGTAAATGATTAATCTGAGTTAAATTGTATTTAATATGTGGCATCTAAAGCTGCAGCGCCCCAAATAGAGATGGACCTTATGATGTTGGCTTTATTTTCATAACGCTTCGATACGGTTCAAATTTTACCAGGCATACTCGTATTAATATATCGTCCATATGTGACAGCGCATAGAGAAAGGGACCTAAGGGTAAAAAATCAATTTTTACTTGGACAACATCTGAGCATCGAATGAGACCGATCCCATGCCCCAAAAGTGTTCCCTTCCAGAGCTATGCGCGTTTTATGAAAGTGATGGTACACCAAAGATACACGTATTTAAATCTTTAAAATGGCTCTCCTGAACAAAACTGGTTTTTACCCTTAGGCCCCTTTCTATTTTGCGCGTTACATATTGTATGACACGAAGTTTAAGTAAGATTTAATATAAAATCTTCCATCGGAAGTAAGGTCCTAAATCGGGAGCGACCTTTGATAGAAACTAATCGAAACATAAACCGATAAAATTACTAAAGTTTACGTTCGAAATTTTGAACTAACTGAAATATAACATGCGCATTTTAGAGCTCAAGAGTCTGAAGCCGGAAAGGACTTTTTTATGGTGGCTTAAAAAAATATTGACCGGTATAGTCCAGTTATTTCATAGTTTTGCTGAAATTTGCGCACTGTTCTCCCGATTGTGGACATATTTGGTCGGTTATGCTGACCAAAAAAATCAGGAAGTGCACGAAATGCATTTTGAATTGAATGCCCATTTTCGTCAAAGGATTCAGCAATCACGCTGCTCAATTGTGTACCTCTCCATAGTTGAGTTCGTCTAAAACTAAAACAAAGAAATATCAAATTAAGTTGTGTAAGGTGTGACTCACAATTAACATCGTGCATTATGGTTGGTCCACCTTGTATAAAAAAAAATTCACCAAAATACTACAAATATAGTGATTATTACGGAGGTTGACTCAGTTCTTGTGGGAGGGTAAGTTTTTACCCCTTGACCGATTTGGCCCATTTTCTATACTGAATGTGTGCTTTCCACAGACGAACTGACAAACTTTAAACGACGATGCAAAATATGTATATATGATTTATGAGGTCTTCGATTCGTATTTCGAGATGTTGCAAACGGAATGACAAAGTTAACATACCCTTTGTCGTTTGATGGATGGTATAATAAATTAAGAAGTAAACATAAACCTTGGATCAAGTAAGATGTTGCCTTTGTACTTGAATACAATTTTTTACTGCACACTGACAACAAAATAGTCGAAAATCGGTTGGAACTACAAAAATTCCATGGCGAAAAAAGAATTTCGGTGTCAATTTTGCATACCACTAAATGTTTAATATAATCAGTGTATTGTAGACGCAACCACCTGATTGCTCATAGCAATGAAAGGCATAAAAGTTGCCATAACTAGTGGTTGTGGCAACCAATAGCTTTTCTAACATTCTGTTGTTGTAACCAAATTGATATCTAACCTTTCATCATAAATAAAAGCGAAAATAATTCTATTTTTACATAGCTAAGTCTTGGTTGCTTACAGCGTACTATTTAAAATTTGACCACTATCGGACTAAATTTTTGGCTTCTAGAGCGGCAGGATCTGGAGTTGGGAAGTAGGGGCTGTTTAAAATCATGAACCGTTAAGGTTTGCCCAAAGTTGGACATTGTTTGCTCGTACACATAAATACAACTTTGGGTAGAATCTGTTTTAATATGTGGTTACTAGATATGAAGTATCCGTAATTCGGAAGGATATTTTATGAAAACATTGGACCAATTTCAATAGAGTCTTCATTTCGTAGGGGTCGGTTAAATTTTGTGACATATATTTAGATTACAACAACATATGTACAGATGGACGGGGAAAGCTCGCTGGAAGCAAAATTCTATACAAAAATGTTCAGACTTTTCAGATGTTGATTCTGAATTAACCGTCTATCTCCAATCCTGATCCCCAAGCATCAACACTAATTCAAAATACACTGTACCACAATATGGTGTAGATTACAATATCTTTCAACTACTTCGAATATCATCTCCACAAAGGATTTAGCTTAATTCAACAAAAGATTATTCCTCCTCGTCTGTTAGTTATAATTGTGTTAGTCTGGAAACCTTAGATATTCCCCTCGATGCTCAAATGAATGTTTCGACGAGTGTAGACTCGGTATGTTGTTTTTCCTGCTCCTCGATTATTGTTGTTATCTTTATCAGCATAATATTGGAAATTGTATCGAATGTTGAGATTGTTTTCCGGTGGTTTCCTCTCTCGCTCTCTCTCTCTCTCTCTTCCTATTAATTTACATTAAAACCCTGCATGAACATCGTTTTCACACACCCGAACACATTCTTTTGTTTACAAAAGCGTAAATGTGCTCATTCTAGCGATAAGAGTATGTTACACACAACCATTCCTCTTAGCAAGTAGCATCGGGAATGAAACAGAATGGTACCGAGACGACAGAGTTCGGGTATGAACGAGTTGTAAGGTGATCGGGTAAAAGGTCTTTAGAGACAACCACAACTACTCGAATACTGAGATGTATTAATAAGACTATTTGAGAAAAAATCTATTTCCATGAGCGTAACATATGATGAGCGTAGCAAATGATGTTTTTGCTTTGATTTCTCTGGAATGTAGAATAGGGCGACAATTAAATGAATTTCATGCTCTTCGTGTGAAGAATTGGAGTTAAATTAAACTGCAAGTTAGTTATCATCGTATAAAAATAGTTTCATCAAATTTAAGTTATTGCAAATAAAACAAATGTTACAGATTTAGTAAAAAACAAATGTTCAGACTATATTTATTATTATTTACTTACAAAAAAAAATTGATTTGAAAGCTAAAATATTTTTAAATATTAATAATAATATTAATTATTTCTTCTTAATAATTATTTACTTCATCAATTTCCATTTTTTTTTCTCAGTTAAACTTATTTAAGAAGAATAATTTATATATTTTTTTGTTTACACCTTGCTAACCCTTGTTGATTTCTTAAATACCCACAACCATTCATAATTTACCGTATACCATTCAAAGACTTCTTATGTATTCAAATGCCTTTTACAGTCTCGAATATTTATTGAGAACAATATTGTGTTCTCTTAACAGAATTGAGACGAATAGAGTAGTTAAGAGAGCAGAGAACCATACAACATTCATTCGAAGAGCAAGCAATCTCGTCTCGTTTCATTTCATTGTTTACACTATTCGGGACAGTGGTACTGGTACAATGACTAAATGAATGTATTGTAAACCAGAGTGTGTTCATGCATGTTTCTAATTTACATATTGTTGACACTGCAATCGAAATGAAATTGAAAAACATGAAAAGACACCTCCGAAAATACACACATTATGTGTGTATGTTCAGCAATGTGTACGCCGAGAGGGCCATCGACTGAAATTGAACTTGTAATATCCTTTGGACAAAGGACAGTTGGATATTGATGCAGCTCTCGAGACAGAAACAGGTGAGGGAGGGCAAATGAATGGTGCTACATGTAATATACTCGTATGTACGAGGATTAATTGAGTTTTGTCACGGTATTGAGCAATACAATGTGGAATGCCACAAAAAGGAAAAGCAATTATGATGACAAACGGCGTGTGAAAGGTATAGGTATATAGTGATGCAGCAGTTGTCAGAATCTCATTCACGACAAGGAAGTCCGGAAATATAAGCTATTGCAATGGACACAGGTATGTATGCTATTAAAAAGAAGAAGTATACGACTATATGTCTTACCCCTACATGGTATTGTGGCATTTACTTTCTTCACTTTTCCCTTTACCATTGCAGTTTTGGAATTGCTGGATATTTTACCTTAAAGAAGACATCCTTCTGTGGTCAGAGTTTGATAACTTTGATATATGTGAGACGTGGTTCCAACAAGGCGCTCTTACAACACACAGAAAAAAAGTATGGTTGTGATGACAATATTCGAAGAGGATTATACTATTGTTGGGTATATGGTTGTGCTACAACAATATTATGGTCCTCACAACAATAGTATGATTCAAATACAACCATACTATGATCCTCACAACAATAGTATGATTCACACATAACCATACTATGATCCCCACAACCATAGTATGATTCACACTCAACCATACTATGATCTCCACAACCATAGTATGATCCTCACAACCATAGCATGTTTCATATAAAACCATAGTATGGTCCTCACAACCATAGTATGATTCAAACGAAACCATGTTATGATCCCTACAACCATAGTATGATCACACACAATTAAACTTTGAACCCCAATATTATTTAATAGAATTTGTTTGAGTTGTCGACAATAGATTTGATCCCCAATATTATTTATTAAAATTGGTTTAAGTTGTCAACAATAGATTTGAATTATGAAAATTATTCAAAAGTACATTAAATTCAAATTAATAGGAGCGATTTATTTCACAGTAGAAAAAATAAGTTTAAATAAACGTAAGCGTTTTTATTGAAAATATTTCAGATAAACAAAGCCAAAGCAGCTTGTTTAAAAAATTTTAATTTCGATAAAAAAGTACTATTATTGAATTAGATCCGTATCAATAACATTTGTTCTAAAAAGCATATTTAAATGAAGAAAAATTATAATCATACAGTTAACATAAAACGCAAAACACAATACTTTTGTCGCACTAACCATATTTATATTGTTGATATAACCATATTTTTATTTTTAAATTTTACAATAATACTATTGTTATATTTCAACAATATTAATATTGCAGCAATTATACTATTGTCAAAAATAAATTCAGTTAACAATGCTATGGTTGCGACGAACATACTTTTGTTGTGGTGAACATATTATTATTGCCGTGACCATATAGTAACCATGTTTTTTCTCTGCGTGAAGTCAAGCAAAAATTTGGTGTGACTTGACACCAACTTGGTTATTTGTCCAAAACCGAATACCAAAATTCCGGTATTTATGCCCAAGGCCGACAGTCGGTTCCTAAATAAATAGCAAAAATCATGTCGGTTAAACCGGTTTTTGATGACGGATTTTCGGTTTTCGGTTTAATTGTTGTAGCATGTAAATGCAAAGATTTTCATAATATTCAAATACAAAATACATAAATATTGAAAATATTTAGGCTAGACCCACTTTTAAATTTATCGCTCGACTCAGAATCACCAATTAATTATTCTTTACGACATCTGTCTGTCTGTCCATTCGTCCATTTGCTTTCTATCTAAATCTTGTGTTTAAACTACAGGTAGCAATTGTTGTCCAACCATTGTAAAATTTTCAAACGTAAGTTTTTTTGTTCAATGGACGAACAAAAAACGTATATTGTTGAGGTGACTGCCCCTGGCCGAAGAGTTTCGGGTCAATCCGGTACATAGAACCGGCAGTCGCGGGATTGATTGTGTTTTTTGGATAAACACTGCTGAATTTTATGAAAATCGGCCTAAATTTAAATAGAGTTTCTACACACATGTTCAACCGATTTTATGTTTTAAGCTCTAGAAACCACATAGTGCATCCAATATTGAAGAAATTGGATACAGTTCATGGCGATCGACCAGTAATAAGCTCAGATAAAAATGAGTCATATTGATCCACATCTTGATATAGCCCCAGTGCAAAGATCTGTCCCTGTATAACATACAACCGCTCTAGAACGTTCATTTTAATTCCGATTTAAGTCAAATGTGGTGTGGCATATTACGATTGATAAACTACCAGTCTTGGACCAGTTTGTGCATATAGGCTTATTTTTTTTTGTCCCCATAAAAATTGTCTGGGGGCCATAAAACGGCTTCTTATATACATGTACAAATGGCTCTAAAATAACTAAAAAATTGCCTAAAGAAACAAAAAATAAAACTAGTTTTGAGTTTGGCTAAAGTAACCCCGAAAGGCTCTTTGTCCAAAAATCTGTCCCATTTTAACATATGTGTCAGTGCATAGAGAAAGGGACCTAAGGGTAAAAAAAAACAATTTTCACTTTTTTTTGAGTGGACAACATCTGAGCATCGGCTGAGACCGATCCCATGCCCCAAAAGCGTTCCCTCCCAAAGATATGCTCGTTTTATGAAAGCGATGGTACACCAAAGATACGCGTATTTAAATCTTTAAAATGGCTCTCCTGAACAAAACTGGTTTTTAACCTTAGGTCCCTTTCTATTTTTCGCGTCACATATGGACACATATTTTTTTTAAACACACGTTTTTTTAACCTTTGGCCTATTTTCTATTCCAGACGTTTCAATCCATCAAAACGTGTTTCTATACAATTTAAGGCACTCAGCTGTAATAATGGACCTGTACTTTGCTTTCCACAGACAATTTTTTTCCCGACGATACAGCATATAAATGGTGTTTTTTCAGATGTGTGGTTTTCAAGAAGAAATACAACGCATTTTATTTAATATTATGGCCACGAATTTAGCTTTATTATAAAAATAAGGGTGTGCCACTATGTTTTAAAAATGATTTCGGGCAAGTTTCCGCCTAAATTCTAGCCGAGAGGCCCAATTTTCGACTACTTTTTGCAGCACTTAGGGCTGTATGCCTGCAATAATGCGCGGAATATTCTCATCCAAGGCGTCAATCGTGTCGCCCTTATCTGCGTAGACAAGCGACTTCACATAACCCTACATAAAATAGTCTAGCGGTGTTGAATCGCACGGTCTTGGCTGAATGGCATGTAGTGCCGTCTTGTTGGAACCAAAGGTCGTCCACATCAGCATCCTCCAATTCAGGCAGGAAAAATTCATTAATCATGGCTCTAGAGCGTTCCCTATTGACTGTAACATAATGGCCGGCTTCATTTTTGAAGATATATGGACCAATGATTCCCTCTGACCATAGAGCACACCAAACTGTGACCTTTTAAGGATGTAACGGCGTCTCAACAATGGCTTCTGGATTTTCATTACACCCAATTGCGACAATTTTAGTTATTAACGTACCCATTCAACCAAAAGTGAGCTTCATCGGTGAACAAAATTTTATTGTAAAAATCAGGATCGGTGGCCATCTAGTTTTGGACCCATTTACCACGATTTGCAAACGTTGTTCCGAAGTAAGTCTATTCGTTATGAAATGACAAACCACACTGGGCATAAAGAGACAGCTGTCAAAAAGACCAACTCAAAAGTGTGGCTAGAATGAAAAAACACGTCCAAAAAAGCAGCCATTCATCAACGCCAATTGCACCCTATTATGTGTACAGTGTGGGATCACATCTGCAAACATCATTGGGCCTTACTTCTTCGAGAACTAAGATGGAAATGCTGTAACCGTAAATGGAGGGGGTATCGGTTTATGAGAAAATTTTTTACGTCCTGCTCTTGAAAACAGGCCTGAGATGTGTTTTCAGCAGGACGGAGCCACTGGCCGAGACACATTGGCACATTTAAGTCAAATTTTTCGGGTTGGGGTTCTTTAAAGGAGCGAGTATGTGCGAACAAGCCCGAGACAATCCATCAACTCAAGGCCAACATTGTTGCAGAAATTCGAACGCTACAGCCACAAATTTTGAAAGATGTTATAGAAAATGTTCTAAAACGAGCCCATTATTGCGAAGCTAAAAACGGGGGTCTTTTAAGTGACATTATTTTTCACATTATTTCTACAAAAATTTCCATTTTGTATATTATATAATTTGAGGAAAAAATAATAAACGAAAAAGTTATTTAAGTTATTCACCCTATTGTTACTTTTGGCCCATCCTATATTTTATACTGCACGCAGAGAAAAAATTGGTCGGAAATCGGTTTGAACTACGAAAATCCCATTGCAAAAAAGAATTTCCGTTGCAATCACCATATCTTTATAATCATAATGAATATTCGGTTTAACATACTACAAGTTGATTAATATGTTGACGCACCAAATCGATGGGTCATACCAATGAAAAGCATAAAAAGTATTTAATTACCATAATTGGTAGTTGTGGCAACCAATAGTTTTGCCAACATTTTGTTGTTGTAACCGACTGTTGGTGATGATAACTAAACTTTCATCATAACCAAGTGAAAGCGAATACACTTAGTAGGGACATAAATACTGTTACACACGTTTTATGCTGTAGAATAAAAAGTACTGAATGTTTTTGGACCAAATATTTTTTAATATATTTATTGATGTATATTGTATCCAAAAATAATCTACTTATTCGAAATGTCCGCCTTTTGCCTTTACACGCTTCTTAAGTCCCACGGGCCAATCGTCAATAGCTGCACGAACCTCCTCCACTGGAATATTGGCCACAGCTCGAACCAAAGCAGTTTAAGAGATCCAATGTTGGGGTAAATTTTGTGACAAACCTTGTCCTCTAAAACCGTCTGCAATTTGTAATCCAGTGGATTCAAATCTGGACTGCCTGAGAGCCATTCTTCAGAGGAAACGTTTTAGCCTTATGGGCCGGCGCAGAATCCTGCTGGAAAGTCCATGGCTGGTTTTGGAACAGGGAATTGCTAAGAGGCTTCACAACAGCTTCCAAAATGGTTTCTTGGTATACTTTGGCCGATGTTTTGACTCCTTGTTCGCAGAAATGCTGGTCAGTGACCCCATCGTAAGGGACACCTAACCAAACCATGGCTGAAGCTGGGTGATGATGCTTTTCCACCCTTGGGATCAGTTTAGATGCTTTCTTAGATGACCGTATGACTATCACATTTTTCCTGAACGGAAAAATTTTTTCATCAGTGAACAAAATTTTCTGTGTAAATTATCAGCGTGTTTCGCCAAAAGACGTTTGCATTCTTCAATCCATTTATTTTTAAAGCTGCAGTCAATAAATTTCCTGTACGTCGTTTGAAAGCCCCAAGTCCCAAGTCTCTTTTAATGATTCGTCTTATGGACTTTTGCGTGATATTTATCTCACGAGCCATGATTTTCTGTTTTTGGAGCGGATTTCTGTGAATTCTTGATTTAACGGCTTTGATGGCATGCGGTGTTCGAACAGAGCGTGGCCAGCCCGACCGGTGGCGGTGTTTTACATCTCCAGTCTCCTCAAACAGTTTTATGCTTCGGTAGACGAACATGCGGCTAATCACTAGTGGCCGGAGCGTTTTGAAAATGTCGCGTTTTTCATTTCACACTTGAAACCCGCTATTACAGCGATGCGGTTCTCATTATCTGACCACTCCATGATGAAAAATGAAACAATTTTTAACTCCCGTTACAGACTAACGCTATTGAGGTTAGCTTTCAAAACCCATATGACATTAACGCGGTATGTTCAGTTCTACTATTGAAATGGGTGTGTTCAATGTTGTAACAGTTTTTTGTCCCTACTAAGTATTCCTTTTATTAGTGCTTTAAGCAAATAGTTTAAACTTATTTATTCAATAAAAATCTTTCATAATCGTTTCCTCTTTTTCCTCGGCATGACCCTCTTTGTGTTTTTGAGTATTTTAAATTTATAAGGAACCAGTTTTTTGTCTCTACTGAAAATTTATATTTTTCGTTAAACAAATTGTGGACTTTTGTGTTCAGAAATTCTTCTATAAAGCTTCGGTTTCTTCGAGACAAAAACATCGATGTATCACACTTTAAAATCCGGCTGTAAATGCAGAAGATACAAAGAAAAATGTAAAAGCGTGACGCCTACGTTCGGCAAAAAAAAAAATCGAAACTACCTTGCAATAATATAAGTACATCATATTCGAAGGTGTACGGTGAACTTTTTCTAGTTTACCTGTAAGTTGGAACGCTATAATGTGCATATCCTTGGTTCATCAACAATTTTTTTCGAATCAAAATTGCGTAGACACATGCAAACTTATTCTGTACGTTCGCGGATGTTTATTTTAAATAAACCTGCATTGCAGGTCATCGTTATAGCCTCGATCTTGACCGACCAAAAGTGCTTTGGCTCATTGACCAACAACTTAAATTGATTCCATAAATCTCCCATAGAGACTCCCCCGCACAGAATTAATGTCCCATTGCATTGACCACATTTATGATTGATGAATGGCGACCAAACTAAATTGAAGCAATTTGGAAACTTTGATTATCTACCCGATAAGCCTGTCCTTTATCCTTTTATCGAAAACAATAGTTGCCCTCCTAGTATTTACGTCTGAGTAAGTGTGCGTGTGTGTGTTTGTCGTACAAAATGTTTTTATGGCAAACTTTTACAATATCATCAAACGAAGGAGAAAGAAAGAAAGAAACTGTTTGCGGAAGGTCAACTAAATAAACCCACTCATACTAAATGGAGGAAAATGTCTTTCTTTTCGCAGCAGCAGCAGAAAACTAGCAAGCGGCAACTATTTATGAGAAGCACAAAAATGCCATAGAACACAACAAAAATAGCAGTAGCGAACAGTGGCTAGAAATCAGATTTATTCTTTAATAAATTTTGCAAGCTCCTTAGCTGAGCTTTTATATTGCATACCTTTTGGCGTAGGAAGCTTCAGCTTTCCATAAAAGTTATGCTGCCGCTATCAAAGACGAATTCAAATCTTTTTTAGTGCCCACAATTCATGTCGACCATTAGGAGCAATATTGGACTTGCTAAATCAAAGTAAACTGGTAGCACTCGTTGCACTTAACTTAAAATTGTCAAATTTGTGTTTTTTTTTGTACGAATTCCCGACATACAGTAATCGCCTCTACCTACTGTACTTAGTAGGGACATAAATACTGTTACACACGTTATGCTGTAAAATAAAAAGTACTGAAAGTTTTTGGACCAAATATTTTTTAATATATTTATTGATGTTTTTTGTATTCAAAAATAATCTACTTATTCCAAATGTCCGCCTTTTTCCTTTACACACGGGTTAAGTCGCACTGGCCAATCGTCAATAGCTGCACGAACCTCGTCCATTCGAAAATTGGCCACAGCACGAACCAAAGCAGTCTTAAGAGATCCAATGTTGGGGTATCTTTCGCGACAAACCTTGTCATCTAAAACCGTCCACAATATGTAATCCAATGGGTTCATATCTGGACTGCCTGAGGGTCATTCTTCAGAGGAAATGAACGCTGGCAAATTGTTTCGAAGCCAGGCCTGGGACGTTTTAGCTTTATGGGCCTATGGAAATTTCTATGGCTGGTTTTGGAACAGGGAATTGTTAAGAGGCTTCACAACAGCTTCCAAAACGGTTTCTTCAGCGTGCTTCACCAAAAGACATTTGCATTTTTCAATCCTATTTTTTTTTAAAGCTGCAGTCAATAAAAGCCCGGTACGTCGTTTAAAAGCCCCAAGTTTTTTTTAATGAATCGACTCATGGACTTTTGCGTGATATTATATATATATACACTGGTCATGATTTTCTGTTTTCAGAGCGGATTTCTGTGAATTCTTGATTTAGCGGCTTTAATGACATGCGGTGTTCGAACAGAGCGTGGGCGGCCCGACCGGTGGCGTTCTTTTACATCTCCAGTCTCCTCGGTAGACGAACATGCGGCTAATCCCTAGTGGCCGGAGCGTTTTGAAAATATCGCTTTTTTTCATTTCACACTTAAAAATAGAATATTTCTACGAAAAAATTGTTGTTATCTTCCCACTTCCCAGAAAACTAGTGATCACGAATTAAGGCTCTTTTGTCGATTAGACGCTTAGTTTAGAAGATATCGACGATTTAAGTTTTTATAAGAAATTCCAACTTTTTAGCCCAGAAAACTAGTGATCACAAATTAAGGCTCTTTTATCGATAAGTTACATAGTTTAGAAGATATCGAATTTATGTTTATATAAGAAATTCCAATATTTTTGACCCAGAAAACTAGTGATCACGAATTAAGGCTCTTTTGTCGATTAGACGCTTAGTTTAGAAGATATCGACGATTTAAGTTTTTTTTAAGAAATTACAACTTTTTTGACCCACATAACTAGTGATCACGAATTAAGGCTCTTTTGTCGATTAGACGCTTAGTTTAGAAGACATCACATATTTAAAAATTAGTTGTAAGCCGCTTATTGAAAAAATTTTCGTATTAGGCAATATTCGCTTATATAAAAACAAATTGTAAACATATTTCAAAAAGCAGTCGAAAAGATTTGCAGTTACAACCAGGGGTGACAGCAGTTGGGGTGAGAGCCACTTTACCACTATACGACCCAAAGCAACAAATGTGCAGTAACTATTTTAAGCGCCTATATACTTAAGGGCAGGCGGGTTTATATTTAACGAGAACTGCCGGCTTCAAAGTTTTCCACGGAATACAATAAAAATCCCTTGCACTGCATACATGGCAAAACACATTTACCCACCCACGAAACAGTTCACAGTCGTTTTTCGTTAAAAAAACTACAACAGCATAAGACAAGCGGCTTCGGTCTTTTTTTTATGAATTTTGTTGAGATTCCCATTGATTAAATATTATTGCAATATTTGATAAATAGTTTATCTCATTTACAAAATTTTTAACTCAGTGGTAATAAACTTCATATGCAACAGCGCATAGAGAAAGGGTCCTAAGGGTAAAAAAATCAATTTTAATTTTATTTTCTTTTTTGATGTGGGCAACATCTGAGCATCGAATGAGACCGATCCCATGCCCCAAAAGTGTTCCCTCCCAGAGATATGCGCGTTTAATGAAATTGAAGTCGACGATTCAAAGCGCAAATAGAAAGGGACCTAATCTTTAAAATGGCTCTCCTGAACAAAACTAGTTTTTAACCCTTTTATTTGCGCGTCACATATACAAATATTTTGGTTAAAATTTTTGGATTGTCTTTTTTTTTGTATAGCCGCATCCTTTTCGCAGTAACTACCATAGTTACATCGTTAGTTAGCAATAAGGTTACTAGACGACATTGCCCAAAATTTGAGTTAATACGAGGGTTGCTATTTATTTTTCTGGCCTAGTCACCACTAAGTGTTGCCTGGCGCCATCTGACATTTCCATTGGAAAGTTTGATATTATTTAGCATAAACGTACTTAGAACGTTTTGACGTACGACCATCATTTGTGTTGTTCACAGTGTCAAAATCAATTTGGCAAAAAAATGGAATAAACGTGAATTATAACGACAAGAGTGTATCGTTCTTAAATCTTTGTATGGCGATCCGATAGCACTGTGTAAAACTGGTTTAATTAATTCAATCGTGGCCGACGCTCGCTCAAAGACGAAGGTCGTCCAAAAACGGCCGTTGTGCCAGAGAACATTGATGCCATGCGTTAACTTATAATGCAAGATCGTCATGTGACGTACCGTGAGATAGAGGCATCCTTGGGCATTTCTTCCACCAGCATACATTCGATAGTAAATGAACACCTGGCCATAAAAAAGGTTTGCTCCGTTCAATCCCCCACAATTTGACAAACGCTCAAAAAAAAGCTCGTGTCGATTGGTGCAAAGAAATTTTGAAAAAATACAATCGCGGTGCTTCAAAAGACTTTGATAAGATCGTCACAGGTAACGAATCATGGATCTATGCGTATGAGCCCGTAACAAAACAGCAATCGACCGTTTGAGTCTTCGAAGACGAGCCAAATCCAACGAAAGTTGTTCGTGGAAGAAGCACTTCGAAGCAAATGGTCGCCTGTTTCTTCGGCAAAACTGGTCATGTGGCGACTGTTCCGCTTGAGCAAAAATGCAAGCAATTCTGCACGCAGAAAAAAAGTATGGTTGTGGTGACAATATTCGAAGACGATAATACTATTGTTGGGTATATGGTGTGGTACAACAATATTATGATCCTCACAACAAGAGTATGATTCAAATACAACCATACTATGATCCTAACAACAATAGTATGATTAACACTCATACATACTATGATCTCCATAACCATAGTATGATCCTCACAACCATAGTATGTTACATATACAACCATAATATGATCCTCACAACCATAGTATGACTCACACGCAACCATGATATGATCCCTACAACCATAGTATGATCACACACAATTATACAATGATCCCCAATACAATATATTAGAATTTGTTTAAGTTGTCGACAAAAGATTTGATCCCCAATATTTTTTATTAGAATTGGTTTTAGACCAATGAATTATGAAAATTATTCAAAAATACATTTAATTCAAAATAATAGGGGTGATTTATTTCACAGTAGAAAAAATAAGATGAAATAAACGTAAGCGTATTTATAAAAATATTTCAGTAAAACAAAGCTAAAGCAGCTTGTTTAAAAAAATTTAATTTCGATAAAAAAAGTACTATTTTTGCATTAGATCCGTACCAATAACATTTGTTCTTAAAAGCATATTTAAATGAAGAAAAATTACAATCATACAGAATGATTGCCGTAATCATATCATTGTTAACATAAAACACAAAACACAATACTTTTGTCGCACCAACCATATTTATATTGTTGTTATAACCATATTTTCACATTAAAATTTGGCAATAATAGTATTGTTACATTTCAACAATATTAATATTGCAGCAATTATACTATTGTCAAAAATAAATTCAGTTAACAATGCTATGGTTGCGACGAGCATACTTTTATTGCGGAGAACATATTATTATTGCCGTGACCATGTAGTAACCATGTTTTTTCTCTGCGTGTGAGTAGTACACCACAATTTGTTTGTCTAAAGTCTTCGAAGAAATTCGAAAAACGAACAAGAGAAGACGAATCATTGTGCACCATGACAATGCAAGCTCTCACACATCGGATCAAACCAGTGCCTTTTTGACCGGCCAAAACGTCAAATTGATGGGTCATCTGCCGTACAGCCCTTACTTGGCACCCAATGACTTCTTTTTAGTCCCGCGCATCAAGAAAAAAGCGTGGTCAACGATTTTCGTCGCCAGAAGATGCTGTTGAAGCGTTCAAAACCCATGTTTTGAAGGTGTCTCAATCGGAGTGGAAAAAGAGCTTCGAAAATTGGTCTGAGCGCATGCAAAAGTGTAGAAATCATGCTGGAGAATACTTTGAAAAACAATAAAACCATTTTTAATGATAAATATTCGTATTTTCATTATTAGGCCAGAAATATATATAGCAGCGCATATGGCAACATTGGTTAATGTCTTTAGCTTTATTTAAAATATAAGGGTTTGCCATTATGTTTTAAAAATGATTTGGGGCAAGTGGCCGTCGCGGCTGGCTCGAATAAATTCCAGCCGAGAGGCCCAATTTTCGATCACTGTTTTCAGCATTTGGCGCCGTATGTCAGCAATAACGCGCCGAATATTCTCTTTCATAGCGTCAATCGTGTCGGGCTTATCTGCTTAGACAAGCGACTTCACATAACCCCACAAACAAATAGTCCAGCGGTGTTACATCGCACAATCTTGGAGGCCACGCAACAGGCCCACGACTCGATATAATGCGCTCAGCAAAAGTTTCATTCAACAAATTGATTGTTTTGTTGGATGTATGGCATGTAGCGCCGTCGTGTTTGAACCAAACAAACATCGTTTATATTTCCTTCAATTCTGGCACGAAAAAGTCATTAATCGTGGCTCTGTTGCGTTCCCGATTTACTGCAACATTATGGCCGGCTTCATTTTTGAAGAAATATGGATCGATGATTCCCTCTGCCCATAGAGCACACCAAACAGTGCAATTTTAAGGAGGTAACGGCGTCTCAAGCATGGCTTGTGGATTTTCATTAGTCCAAATGCGCAATTTTGGTTATTAACGTACCCAGATGGCCACCGATCCTGATTTTTACAAGAAAATTTTGTTCAGCGATGAAGCTTACTTTTGGTTGAATGGGTTCGTTAATAACCAAAATTGTCGCATTTGGAGTAATGAAAATTCACAAGCTATTGTTGAGACGCCGTTACATTCTCCAAGAGTCACTGTTTGGTGTGCTCTATGGGCAGAGGGAATCATTGGTCCATATTTCTTCAAAACTAAAGCCGGCCATAATGTTACAGTCAATGGCTGAATTGAAGGATGTTGATGTGGACGACCTTTGGTTCCAAAAAGACGGCGCCATATAGCCAACGTAACGATCAATTAATTGAAGGAAACTTTTGGTGAGCGCATTATCTAGCTCCGTGATCCTCGTGGGCGTCGTGGCGAGGCCTCCAAGATTATGTAATTTAACACCGCTGGACTATTTTTTGTGGGGTTATGTGAAGTCGCTTTTCTAAATCAAAAAGTGGTCGAAAATTGGCCTTTTCGGCTGGAATTTATTCGAGCCAGCCGCGACGGCCACTTGCCCGAAATCATTATTAAAACAAGATGGCATTTCTTTATCCTTATAATAAAGCACAACTCTTGGTCATAACATGAAATTCGTTTTTTTTCTTCTTTTTATTTTATTTCTTCTTGAAAACCACACCTCTAAAAAAACTCCCTTTACCCTCCACCGAAGGTTTTATTAAATTTGTCAATGTTGATCCGAGACCCTGCATTGATCGTATTATTCTAAGACCATCTAGTAATGTCCGTACGTCCGTGTGTCTGTTGAAAGCAAGACTGCGATCAAACGAATCAGCCTAGGATCTGGCAATTTTGGCTTAACTGGTTGGGATTGTAAATGGTCGACATCGGCTGAGTAGGAAAAACGTGTCCCTTCAAGGGAATAAAGGAAACAGTTTTCTTTTTGTGGGCGAACAATGGCTAAAATGGAGACTTTTAGTTGGGGCGCACTGAATACCCCAAAAAGAGCTTATAGCTGTACGGTATGGCTCAAAAAAATCTCGAAAAGTATAAATTATTTATTTAAAGTCAAACTCTAACAAAAAACCATTTCAAGTATAAAATACACTTAATTTTATATTCTTTCGCGATGGATTTTTATCAAATAAATCTGCTATGTAGGATTTTTAAAGTTCCCGAGATTGCGGCATAAAATTTCCCGAAAGTAGAAAAGTCTAAAAATTCCCCTCCTTGGAAAAGCTTCATGGGAGGTACCAGAATGGGCGAGTCAACCACTTTTTCTGATATGCGAGTACAAAGCCGGCTCAAAAATATTGCATTGTTTACAATTTAATCCAGTTTTACGCATTGGGAGACAAGTTATGTATGTTCTAGTCTGCACTGCAAACGGGGAGATACCATAAGGGGCGTGGCTAGGATTTCAATTTTTTGCCACCAAATTAACTCTGTTCTTAAGAATTGATTTTGAGTGAGATCGTAGGAAAAGTATTAAAGATATTACCAGAATATCAAAAGTGGGCATAATGGTACATTCGTGCTGGAGGTACTAGAAGGGGTAGGACGATATGGCCCATTATTAATCCCATAGGGAATTTTGAAAAAATATTATGCCATGATAATTTTAATTCGGGTGGCTTCTTCCGAGGGTTATCGGGCGAAACAGCCTTACAGACGGACATGTCTCAAATGACTTAAAAAGTCAAGAAATGGTTTTGTGGAAGCATATGCGTTACACTTTTTGTCTGTACCAAATGATACACAGGGTGATTCATTCACAACTGAAAAAAAAAATACCAGCGTATTCCTTGGCTCCATTCATGAAAATATGTCCATTTACGATAATGTCCAAAAATGCAAGGGGGCGAAATGCCAGCCGTTTGAAAATTTTCGATTTCGGATTGGTGACCAGAGGGTACCAGGGTAAATTTGCTAAGTTCTGAACCCAAATTACTTAAATGAAGCCCAGAGGTCCCAAAGTTAAGACTATTTGACTGAAATACCAAAAGCGTTTATTTTTGTAAGCGAAATAGCAGCCCTCATTTATTTGTTTTTGTAAATTAAAACAAAAAAATTTGGATTTCAGTCAAATAGTCATAACATTGGGTCGGTAGGACCTCTGGGCTTCGTTTAGGTTGGCACGGTAGGACCTCTGGGCTTCGTTAAGGTAATTTTGGAAAGGTAGCAGGTAGGGCTAAAAATTATCCGACCACTGGTTCAGAACTTAGCAATTTTACCCTCGTACCCTCCGACCAACAATCCGAAAATGTTCCAACCGCTGCCATTTCGCTCTCTTGCATTTTCGGCCACGGTGGAATACTCTGGTGCAATTTGTCCAGTCGTGAATGTATAAGCCTGTATACCCTCTATATAGGCTGAGGGTATACAAGGAATTAATTTGTCAAGATTGCAAACAAAAGTTGCGATGTGAAAAATGGTCGCTTTGATTTTGAAAAAGCGACACACACATTTGTGGCTTCAAACAAAAGGATGTCATGAAATCAACTAATGATGCTGGGTAAAACAAAATAATCAAAACACTGTGCATCAATCCTCAACTGACGACGCTGCACACCAAGCCATTTGTTGCTGTTGTATTTCTTCGCCTACTAAATACTCAAAGAGGAACCTTTGAGAATTTTCCATTTCTCCTTTTAAGTTTTGCATCCATTTCGCTTTCCATGTTATTTATGAAATAAGCCTAAGGATTCTAAAGATCATTATAATGTCCCATCAAAAGGATACCAAGCATGGAGATGCACATTGCTGCTGATGCCTGTCTGTCTGTCTGTATGTCTCTCTGCCATACGTACCTTTTTTATAATTTACATTGCGGTGGCGGGTTGTTTTGAGTCGTTTCAATGACTGGGCCTTCCCTCCGCTTGATGCTGGTCGGCCAGGCTGCTAGGGTTGTTGTTAACCACCTCCTGCTCTTGCATGTGTGTGTGGGTGTATGCTGGCGATGAATTGAAATTACGCACAAAATTTGTTGTTGGATAAAAGATACATTAGGGATTCACTTCGTTTTTGTTTGGCTTTCGTTTTTTTTTTGTTTTTAGTTTAGTTTCACAGAAGAATCGTTTTTATTATGTGCGAACATCAGGTTTTTTCTCTTCTGCTGAGCTCGTTAAAACAGCAACGTTTTTAATTAATATTTCACTAAGTAGATGCCGCCGCATACCTGCGGAAAGATACCAGAGACCACCGCATTTAAACACTAGTGCAAGAAATGCCAAATTGTGGCAAGTGAATGCCACCTGCGGAACTTGAAAGATGTCACACTTTGATCAGGTTCGTTCTTTCTAGGGGCGTTTATTTCAAACACCACGAGATGTCCTTCATAAAGCAAGCAGATGATGGGCGTATGTTTATGTCCTCGCTGATACACGCATGGTGTATACAATGAACAAGCTTCTGTATATTAGGGTGTACAAACAAAGGGTTATCCAGAGTAGGGTTGTAACGAGTATTCGCCTTTGCATAATACTGAATATTCGCTTTCGCAAAAATTAATTTCGGAATTTTCGCTTCCGCAAAAATCAGTTTTGGAATATTCGCATTCGCAAAAATCAATTTTGGAATATTCGCTTTCGCAAAAATCAATTTTCGCATTCGCCAAAAATTATCTCAACTAAATTTTTTGTGAATTAATTTCCAAAAAAGTTTATATTTCCTTAAGCCTTGTACTAAACCACAACGTTAACGTAATTTTTTTAATTTCCTTAGAAAATGATTTTTATTTCTATTAATTCATATTAAATAATCTTCAAAATCCAAAAATAATTATTCGATTTTGCCTATATGGAATGTTCGCCTTCGCAAAAATGTATATTTCAATATTTGCTTTTGCAAAAAACATTTATCAATCTTCGCTTTCGCCTTAGCTAAACCAACTTTCGTTACATCCCTAATCCAGAGATAGGACTCAAACAATGGGTATTGTTTCTCCGTGAGCGAGGGTATTAATAAAAATAAAAAGGCAAAAGGGTTTCTATGTAGTTATTTCCAAATATTGTGGAAGCTTTAGGTACAGGGTTTTTCATTAGGGACATTACAATTTTATCTACTTAGTAGGGACATGAATACTGTTACACACGTTTTATGCTGTAAAATAAAAAGTACTGAATGTTTTTGGACCAAATATTTTTTAATATATTTATTGACGTATATTGTATCCAAAAAGAATCTACTTATTCGAAATGTCAGCCTTTTGCCTTTACACACGCCTTTAGTCGCACTGGCCAATCGTCAATAGCTGCACGAACCTCGTCCATTGGAAAATTGGCCACATCTCAAAGCAGGCTTAAGAGATCCAATGTTGGGGTATCTTTTGTGACAAAACCTTGTCCTCTAAAACCATCCACAATTTGTAATCCAATGGGTTCAAATCATTCCTTCGTTCTTCAGAGGAAATGAACGCTGGCAAATTGTATCGAAGCCAGGCCTGGGACCTTTTAGCCTTATGGGCCGGCGCAGAATCCTGCTGGAAAGTTCATGGCTGGTTTTGGAACAGGGAATTGTAAAGAGGGGAATTGGAAGAGGGAATTGTTAAGAGGCTTCACAACAGCTTCCAAAGCGGTTTCTTGGTAAACTTTGGCCGATGTTTTGACTCCTTGTTCGCAGAAATGCAAGTCAGTGACCCCATCGTAAGAGACACCCCACCAAACCATGACTGAAGCTGGGTGATGACCCTTTTCCATCCTTGGGATCAGTTAAGATGCTTCCTTAGATGACCTCGCATACACTCTATCATTTTGCTTGTTAAACTTTTCCTGAACGGTAAAATTTTTTTCATCGGTGAACAAAATTTTTCTGTGCAAGTTATCGGCGTGCTTCACCAAAAGACGTTTGCATTTTGCAATCCTATTTTTTTTTAAAGCTAAAGTCAAAAAATGTCCGGCACGTCATTTGAAAGTCCCAAGTCTTTTTTAATGATTCGACTCATGGACGTTTGCGTGATACTCATCTCACGGGCCATGATTTTCTGTTTTCGGAGCGGATTTCTGTGAATTCTTGATTTCACGGCTTTGATGACATGCGGTGTTCGAAAAAAGCGTGGGCGGCCCGACCGGTGGCGGTCTTTTACATCTCCAGTCTCCTCAAACAGTTTTATGCATCGGTAGACGATCAAGCGGCTAATCCCTAGTGGCCGGAGCGTTTTGAAAGTATCGTTTTTTATTCATTTCACACTTGAAAAGCGCTATTACAGCGATACGGTTCTCATTATCTGACCACTCCATGATGAAAGTTGAAACAATGAACAGGGATTAAACCGGCTCTAGACCTCTTGCTTCTATATTAAAATAGAAGACAAGTTTTTAACAAAATGGCAAAGTGGCATTGATTTTCGCGGCTGCACAATACTTATATCATGATTTTGGGTCCGTGACAACCCTCTTCAGAAAGCCTTGCTGCAATTGTTGAAAGTAAAACCGAACTCTGTAAGGCCAGGCTCTCCACAAACGAATGAGAACTACTGTTGTAAACCTTACTTTTCAGGTTTTCTTCACACAATTGCCCACGAAAATACAACTCACTCTTGCCAGCTCTAAAGAGACTCCACATCGAGAGCCATCAATAGAGTGTGCAGCCGCGAAAATCAATGTCACTTTGCCATTTTGTTAAAAACTTGTCTTCTATTTAAATATAGAAGCAAGAGGTCTTGAGCCGGTTTAATCCCTGTTCAATGTGTAAAAGCAACAGACCGAAATAAAACAAACGAGCTAAACAGTTGAAACAATTTTAAAATCCCGTTACAGACTAACGCTATTGAGGTAAGCTTTCAAAACCCATATGACAGTAACGGGGTATGTTTAGTACTACTATTGAAATGGGTGTGTTCAATGTTGTAACAGTATTTATGTCCCTACTAAGTATGTAAAAATGAAATAAGGTTTGTTACACCACTTAAAACTTCTATTCCGGTTTAGTGCACCTGTCATTCTTCTTTGAAATATCAATTCACCATACGTTCAGGGAAAATTCAGTTAATTTGAAGGCAAGACCACGTTTGCCGAGTCGGCTAGTGTATTAACAAAACATACAATATTGAAGATATAGAGTTCAAATTTATTCCAGGTGTAGTGCAAATGTTGCATTTTCAGAATGAAATTCTATTTCGGCCATATGACCACCACGAGCCCGTGTACAGCGATCGATTCTTTGGACACAATTTTTCACCGGAACGTTGGCAATTTCGCGTTGGATGTTGTCTCTGAGCTCGGCTTAAGTTGTTGGCTTCTTGGCATAGACCAATGACTTGATGAGGCCCAATTAAAATAAATCCTATGGCGTTAAATCGTATTGAAGATAGGCCATTCGACTGGACCATTTCACGAGATAAGGCGTTCACCGAAATTGCCTTCAGTAAATCAATTGTAACGCGTACTGAGTGGCTAGTGGTACCGTCTTGTTGAAACCACATATCGGCGATGTCAAGCTCATCCAATTCTGGCCAAAAATAATTTTCTAACATGGCACGATAGCGCTTTCCATTGACGGAAACATGACGGTGGTTTTCATTGACGAAAAAATATGGCCCAATCACCTTAGGCATTAAAAACCCCACCACACAGTATGTTTTTTGCGGATGCAATTGTGTCTTTCGAAGCACGTGTGGATATATGGCTGTCCAATAATTTTGTTTATTGAAGAAAGCCACTCAGCCGGAAATGAGCATCATCCGCCTATCCCATAGGGTGGAACGATTATTACGGTCGAAAATTGGAGGAAGCACTCTTAAAGTTTTAACCACCGACTCAGTATTTCGGTAGTAATTTTTAATGATTTTCAAACGTTGCTCGTAAGTGAACTTTACCATGATGAAAATGTTGACTTCGATGTACGTTTTGACACTGAAAGATCACTAAAAATGTTTGAGGGCGCGTTGACATAAAGATACGAAATTGGTATGTCCCTATTGGAAAACCTGTTGGTTTAAAAAGTAGTGAACTTGAGTAGAAAAAGGATTAAAGAACAATGTCAATAATCGAAATCGGAAAAACTGATTCAGGTTGACTTTGGAAATGTGTTTGCCACACTGTTACGGACATCGGTAGACTGTCTTAAATCAATAATACTATTCTACAAAAGAATACTATGGAAAAGAAAGTCTTAGGTGAGTATACTTAATGTTCAAAAAGGCAGAATCCTAATAAGTCTTAGTTGTTGTTGTAACAACAATATATTTATTTTGAAGTCTTGTTCGTCTATGGGGGATCTGTTTCGATATCCAGGTGGAGGAAACGCGCCATTTGAACTGGATGCGTCCACAGAGACCTGGGGGTCAGCTGGCTGCCGGTTCTACGTACCGGATTGACCCGAAACTCTTCGGCCAGGGGCAGTCACCTCAATAATATATGTTTTTGTTCGTCCAGTAAGTCTTAGTAATTTTATTTTATGGAGAAAGTTTTTTATAAGCTTTATATATAGTAGGGACATAAATGCTGTAACAACATTGAACACACCCATTTCAATAGTAGAACTGAACATACCGCGTTAATGTCATATGGGTTTTGAAAGCTAACCTCAATAGCGTTAGTCTGTAACGGGATTATAAAATTGTTTCAACTTTCATCATGGAGTGGTCAGATAATGAGAACCGTTTCTAGTGTGAAATGAAAAAAAAAACGATATTTTCAAAACGCTCCGGCCACTAGCGATTAGCCGCATGTTCATCTACCGAAGCATACAATTGTTTGAGGAGACTGGAGATGTAAAAGACCGCCACCGGTCGGGCCGGCCACGCTCTGTTCGAACACCGCATGTCATCAAAGCCGTTAAATCAAGAATTCACAGAAACCCGCTCCGAAAACGGAAAATCATGGCACGTGAGATGAATATCACGCAAACGTCCATTAGTCGAATCATTAAAAAAGACTTGGGGCTTTCAAACGACGTACCGGACATTTATTGACTGCAGCTTTAAAAAAAAATTGGATTGAAAAATGCAAACGTCTTTTGGTGAAGCACGCTGATAATTTGCACAGAAAATTTTGTTCACTGATGAAAATTTTTTTTCCGTTCAGGAATAATTTAACAAGCAAAATGATAGAGTGTATGCGCGGTCATCTAAGAAAGCATCTGAACTTATCCCAAGGGTGGAAAAGGGTCATCACCAGCTTCAGTTATGGTTTGGTGGGGTGTCCCTTACGATGGGGTCACTGACCAGCATTTCTGCGAACAAGGAGTCAAAAAATCGGCCAAAGTATACCAAGAAAACATTTTGGAAACTGTTGTGAAGCCTCTTAACAATTCCCTGTTCCAACACTAGCCATGGACTTTCTAGCAGGATTCTGCGCCGGCCCATAAGGCTAAAACGTCCCAGGCCTAGCTTCGAAAAAATTTGCCAGCGTTCATTTCCTCTGAAGAATGAAAGAATAATTTGAACCCGTTAGATTACAAATTGTGGATGGTTTTAGAGGACAAGGTTTTGTCACAAAAGATACCCCAACATTGGATCTCTTAAGACTGCTTTGGTTCGAGCTGTGGCCAATGGACGAGGTTCGTGCAGCTATTGACGATTGGCCAGTGCGACTTAAGGCGTGTGTAAAGGCAAAAGGCGGACATTTGGAATAAGTAGATTCTTTTTGGATACAATATACATCAATAAATATATTAAAAAATATTCGGTCCAAAAACATTCAGTACTTTTTATTTTACAGCACAAAAGGTGTGTAACAGTATTTATGTCCCTACTAAGTATTTTGTAGCTTTGTGTAAGAGTTCATCACTCATTTCGATTTTTAAACTTCTTCAGTTTGGAAAGTGATGGCAGCATCTAAGATTTCTCAATATTGATGTGTTGGCCCCCTTAAGCCTAGAGATGTATCTTTAAAAATGCGTTCTGATGGCCATTCGTTTCTCTTTCAACTTTTGTTGGCAACACGCTGCTGGCATTATCCCCACCCCCTCCCGCCTTGCTCGCTTTGAAGTTTACACTTTTCACTATAAATTTGTAATATCACATCTCGAAAAGCGCTTGTCAGTTGCTTAATAATTCAGCAATTAATTAGCAGTTTCTAACGACGTATTTCCAAGTTGGTATCAAAAACTTCAAAACACTAACACGCACGCACAGCGTACACTGCGTGTGGGAATATGACAACAACGCAAAAGGATGCGGACAAGTGTGTGTGTGTGTGATATCCTTGTGAGACGGGCAATATGCGTTGTGTACCAAAACGCAACACAGCACAAAGTCGCAGACAACGGAGACGAACTTGTGCAAGGATATGGAGTTTCGCCTGTGCTCAGGCTACGGCGTAGCAGAAGAACTTTTACTTTTTCCAAAAAAAATGAAGAAAAATGAGGAAAAACGTACCGACCAACGTGCCGCTGCGAGATGCTGCGAGTATCACGATTTCAAATTCGGCCTGCGACTCTTTCTCTATTTCTCGGCACACGTTTGTGTAGTATTTTGCGTCTTAATTCATTTTCATTTCTTTTTGTGTTAATTCTGTTTTATTTCCAATTTTATTTTCATCGAAGTGTGTTGTTGGAGTATCCTTTTCGTATGTATTCTCAGAGTGCTGCGGTTGCACTTGCCAGCGTGAGTGTGTATGTATTCATTTTTTACATCTTCTCGAAAAATAATGCACTTTTTCAAGCATTCCACTCAATTTTTAATACAAAATTCGCGACTTGTTGAGATTTTCCGTTGACCTCTGCCTCAGCATTTCGTTTAGAATAGATATTTGTGCGTTTTATTTTCGATTTTGTATGGATTATTAAGGGTTTCTTTTTGTTGTTTGTATTAATTTTTCCTTTTTTAATATTTTTTCACTTTTCACTGTGTGTGTATTTCGTTCCGTTTGCCATGTTGTTCTGTCTTTAGATTTACTTTCAATACTAAAAACTGTTGTCCTGTCTACACACTTGTTCGCTTCGTTTTGTTCGGCGTTGCGAGCTTTTCCGCTCCTCAGTAGCAAGAGGAAAAGCTTTTTCATTGACTACAGTATAGGCTGGGGTTTGTTATTGTTCAACATGTTTGTTTTTGTTTTGATACTAGGGGTTGATGATGATGACGACGATGATGATGATGACGATGGCGGCACTTAAGCCGCATGTCAGCCAGTCGTTCTCTTCAGGTGTCAGAGGGCTCTCAGGTCATACTCGGTTCTCCAAGAGACTGGCGTGTGAAGTGCATCATTGTCAGTGAAATATTTAAAGGGTGTAAACGAGATTTTTAAAAATTAAATATTTTGCTATGCAATTCTTTTAAATATAACACACCATACGCACAGTGGGGGAATTTGTGAAGCTATTTGAAGGGTATAAACGACAATTTTAAAAATGAAATATTTTACTATGCAATTCTTTTGAATATTTCGCACCCTACGCACGGGAATTTGTGAAGTTAATGTAGAACTTGTAGTTCTAACTACCAAATACCCAAAACTTCGTGTGCGTAAAACTGTCTTATCAAATCAATACAATATTTACCTAATGTAACTTTTAAGACTTATATCCGGTGATCAATCTAGAGGTATTTTTTTGTAAATAACTCAACGAGAACGTACTTGGGATAGTTTGTCCAATAACGATACATTTTCATGAACTCGCTGAAAAAAATAAAAAGTACGGTTTACAACAGCAGTTCTCATTCGTTCGAGCCTGGTCTTAAAGAGTTCGGTTTTTCTTTCAACAATTGATGTGAATCTTTCTAGAGAGGGTTGTCACAGACCTGAAATCGCGACAAAAGCAGTGTGCAGCCACGAAAATCAATGACACTTTGCCATTTTTGTTAAAAACTTGTCTTCTATTTGAATATATAACTCTTTATATAATATATATAAAGAGTGACCCATATAGAGGTATTTTTTCAGAACAAAAAAAATATAAAAATTCAAATCAAATGTGGAAAGGATATTTTATTGCATTAATTTTTTGAAAAAAATTACCTTCACATGTTGGCAACTGTATAATGGAAATGAGCTTTCGGTAAGAAACGGTAAGATCCGCTGTTTTTGACCAAAATGTTGTTCAGTGATGAAGCCCATTTCTGGCTCAACGGTAAAGTCAATACACAAAATTGTCGCATTTGAGCTGAAGTGCAACAAGAAGAGGTTCAAGTCATTATACCCAGAGAAAACCACGGTTTAGTGCGATTTATAAGCTGGTCATCGGTGTATATTTTTTCAAAAATGATGATGCCCGGAACGAAACCGTGAATGGTGCTGGCTGTCGCGCCTTGATATCGGACTTTTTGTTCCGTTATCTTGACGACATTTAGTTTCAACAGGACGGTGCCACTTGCCATACAGTTGCTCAAACAATTGATCTATTGAGATGACATTTCGAAGAGCAGCTAATTTCATGTTTTTGACCGTTAAGTTGGCCGCCTAGATTGTGTGATACTCGTATCACACATTTAGACTTTTTTCTTTAGGGCTATGTACACGCAGAGAAAAAACATGGATACCATATGGTCACGGCAATAATAATAATATGTTCTCCTCAATAAAATTATGTTTGTCGCAACCATAGTATTGTTTATTGAATTTAATTTTGACAATAGTTTGATTGCCGCAATATTAATATTGTTGAAATGTAACAATAGTATTATTGTCAAATTAAAAAATGAAAATATGGTTGCAGCACAAGATAAATTAGTTTGGTGGGACAAAAGTATTGTTTTTTAGGTTTTATGTAAAAATAATATGATTACGGCAATCATACTGTATGATTGTAAGTCTTCTTCATTTGAATATGTGACGCGTAAAATAGAAAGGGACCTAAGGTTAAAAACCAGTTTTGTTCAGGACTTCACTTTCATAAAACGCGCATGTCTCTGGGGGGGGGGGGACTTTTTTGGGGCATGGGATCGGTCTCATTCGATGCTCAGATGTTGTCCACATCAAAAAAAAAAGTGAAAAGTTGATGAAAAGTTTTGTTCAGGAGAGCCATTTTAAAGATTAGGTCCCTTTCTATTTGCGCTAAGAATCGTCGACTTCACTTTCATAAAATGCGCATATCTCTGGGAGGGAACACTTTTGGGGCATGGGATCGGTCTCATTCGATGCTCAGATGTTGTCCACATCAAAAGAGAAAAAAAAGATTTTTTACCCTTACGTAGGTCCCATTCTCTATGCGCTGTCACATATGCTTTTTAGAACAATGTTATTGTTACGGATCGAATGCAATAATATTACTTTTTTTAAGGAATTTTTCAAATAAACTGCTTTGGCTTTGTTTAACTGAAAATTTTAAATAAAAACGCTTACGTTTTTTCACCTATAAATTGATTTTTTCTACTGTTAAATAAGTCACTTCTATTATTTTGAATATAATTTATTTTTAAATAATTTTCATAATTCAAATCTATTGTTTAAGACTTAACCCAATTCTAATTAATAATATTGGGGATCATAGTATATCTGTGTGTGATCATACTATGGTTGTAGGGAACATAACATGGTTACGTGTGAATCATACTGTGGTTGTGAGGATCATACTATGGTTGTGTGTGAAACATACTATGGTTGTGAGGATCATAATATGATTGTCGAGATCATAGTATGGTTGAGTGTGAATCATACTATGGTTGTGGGGATCATAGTACGGTTGAGTTTGAATCATACTATTGTTGTGAGGATCAAAGTATGGCTGTGAGGATCACAGTATAGTTGTATTTGAATCATACTATTATTGTGAGGATCATAATATTGTTGTACCACAACCATGTACCCAACAATAGTATTATCATCTTCGAATATTGTCACCGCAACCATACTTTTTTCTGCGTATAAAGTCCAAAGCTGTGCTGACAAACTTGTTACGATTGAGGGTTTAGAAGACAAAATTACGCGTGTCATTAACGCCATACCGGTGGAAATTCACTATCCCATAAACCTCATCAAACCATAGTTTTCTCTGGGTATAATGACACCTCCTGAACCTCTTCCGAGTGCTTTTCAGTCCAAATGCGGCAATTTTGATTATTGGCGTTGCCATTGACCCAGAAAAGGGCCTCATTGCTTAACAAAATTTGGTCGAAAACAGAGGATCATCTTTGAGCTTTTGAAGAGCCCAAATTCTGAAACGGCGACGCGCAGAAACATCGTTTGGCTGACACCTGCGCGAGCTATAGTTTGAATGCTTTCAAACCAAGATCCTCCCGTAAAATGATCCAAGTTGTTCAATACGAAAAGCCAAGTTGTTGAGAACGCTGCCGAGTCGATTCCTGGGGATATTTACGTAAACTATGTTTTCAATACTTCTTGCTGGATGTGGTCTATTAGGTCGAATATTATCAAATAGTAAAATTTGGGTTTCAATGTTGGTGATGCTAATCCGAATAGTACGTCGGTAGGCCGATTATGTCGAAGCGCACGAAAATCGTTTCTCATCGAACTCTCATTTCTATAATACTTATACAGTTGCAAAATGTTTAAGATGTTCTTGCGGCTTAAGTCTTTCCATGAAGAAATGGCAAAGAATACACACAAAGCAATAATCAGTTGAAAATCGGTCCGAACTACAAAAACTCGGTCGGATAAACCGAATTTCTGTTGCAATCACCAATATTCCACAGTAATGATGGTAACACGGTTCAATATATTATATGATGGTTGCTACAACCATATCACGATTTTAACAGCCAATAACACAGTTATAAAAATTCAGTTTTACTATTGGTTGCGACAACTGGCCAACCAATTGTGATGTTCATGTTACTTTAGTTCCAATAACTGGTGGTGACAACAGATTAGATATTTGTAGTGACCAAACCTTGTTTCGTTGGCTGTGGTAAGATTATATTGATTCTTCCAACAACAAAAAATAAACCCTTTAATATTTTATCGGTTCTAGACAAAACAAAACCTTTGTACAAGACGAAATCATATATTGAAATCCCCAAAAATTTATAAAAACAAAACAATGGGGTCAGAAGTTTCTTCGGTTAGACGGGTAATGCTTCCAAACGATACACTTTAAAAATAATCGAACTAAAACCAATATGTACTTATTTTCCAGAATATAGAAATAGGCTTACCTGTTATTTAGCGACATTACTCAGACTTGATAACAATTTTCGCCATATTTTTTAAAACAACCATTTTTTTTTGTGGCGACCCACTTTTCCGGCGTTACAGCCACTTAACAATTCTTCAACCGAAAGTGTCAGTTCCCTCTACTAAAAATTGCTGTCTACCCAATCAACATTCGGTTGTAACAATGGAGTACAAGGATAGTCTTGCAACCACCAACATTCGGTTGGAAAAAATTTCGTTGTGGCAACAAATCTGTTCTCTGTGTACTAAATAGAAAGTAAACATAAAGTTTAACACAACTCACGCTCAATCTGTGGAAAAATTCTTATAGTAGAAAATACCTCTAGATTGATCAGCCGTTAGTATAACTAGCTGGCCCCGGCCCGGCTTGATTTAAAACGGTGAGTGAATTTAAATACAAATGTCCTCGTCTTTGAACATTATCGTGTATTGTGCAAACCGTTCATCGTAGTATCGATTTCAATCGAATTCTGTTTTAGGGGTGGTCGATTTAAAATTTGAATTGACTATAAAAAAAATACTTAAAATTCTTTTAAGGTTCTGGTTATATTAGAAATGTTAAACTTTGCTATTTATTGATGGAACACATATGACAACCACAGCTTGCTCGGCAGTACCTTATCCGACCAAACCAATTTTCAGTACATTTTCGATTGTTTCTGTGCGAATCTCTTCAAAGGCAACTTAGATTTCATGTTTCAACGCTTCAATTTTCTCCGGATGCTTTGCGTAACAGATATTCTTAATGGCTCCCCACAGAAAATAATCCAAAAGGCTCAAATTACAGCTCCAAGGCTGCGAATTGACATCAACATTTTCAAAAACAGTGCGTAAATATGAATGGTTGCGTTATCTGTGTGGCCCTGTCTTTTTGAAGCCAAATTTCGTCCAAGTCATTCTCTTGAATTTTTGGAAAGAAAAATTCGTTAAGCATGGCAGGGTAACGCTCACCGTTGACGGTAACGGCGGCTCCTTGCTCATTTTCGATGAAAAATGGCACAATATCCACACTCATTTGGCTTGACATAGCCACCGAGACGAAAATGAGCTTCATATAAAAACACAATATCTCAGTAAAATGTTTCATCTCCTGCCAAACAAACTTCAGCCCATTGGGCGAAGCGAAAACCAATAATAGTGTTCCATTATTAAATGACAAAGTTCAACCTTTCCAATAAAAACATAAATTTGAAAATTGTCAGTCCTTTATTTACAGCCGATTCAAATTTTAAATGGCCCAACCTTTACATGATTTTTTTTAAAGGTGCTATAAAATAAAAGCGAAAACGCATCGAATGGTCATGAGGCTTCAGTTCTTTGACAAATTGAACTTTGTGAGCCTTCATACCGAGTTCTTTATCTAAAATTATTCTAAAGAATAATTTAAGATAAATCATTCTCAGCCACAGCAGCAATGTTTTCTATTGAACGCACTAAGCAAAAAAGTACTCGGTTGGTTTTGTCCAATAACGATCCATTTTCATGAACACGTTTCACAAATTGAAGCACAAACTGCACAAACACGCGGCCACTAGGGATTGGCCGCGTGTTCGTCTACCGATGCATTAAATTGTTTGAGGAGACTGGAGATGTAAAAGACCGACACCGGTCGGCCCGTCAACGGTCTGTTTGAACACCGCATGTCATCAAAGCCGTTGAATCAAGAATTTACAGAAATCCGCTCCGAAAACAAAAAATTATGGCCCGTGATATGAATATCACGCAAAAGCCCATGAGTCGGATCATAAAAAAAGACTTGGGACTTGGGGCTTTCAAACGGCGTATTGGACATTTATTGACTGCAGCTTTAAAAAAAATAGGATTGAAAAATGCAAACGTCTTTTGGTGAAGCATGCTGATAACTTGAAAAGAAAAATTTTGTTCACCGATGAAAAAATTTTTACCGTTCAGGAAAAATTTAACAAGCAAAATGATAGAGTGTATGCGCGGTCATCTAAGGAAGCATCTGAACTGATCCCAAGGGTGGAAAAGGGTCATCACCCAGCTTCAGTCATGGTTTAGTGGGGTGTCTCTAACAATGGGGTCACTGACCTGCATTTCTGCGAACAAGGAGTCAAAACATCGGCCAAAGTTTACGAAGAAACCGTTTTGGAAGCTGGTGTAAAGCCTCTTAACAATTCCCTGTTCCAAAACCAGCCATGGACTTTCCAGCAGGATTCTGCGCCGGCACATTAGGCTAAAACGTCCCAGGCCTGGCTTCGAAACAATTTGCCAGCGTTCATTTCCTCTGAAGAATGGCCCTTAGGCAGTCCAGATTTGGACCCATTGGATTACAAATTGTAGACGGTTTTAGAGGACAAGGTTTGTCACAAAAGATATCCCAACATTGAATCTCTTAAGACAGCTTTGGTTCGAGCTGTGGCCAATTTGCCAATGGACGAGGTTCGTGCAGCTATTGACGATTGGCCAGTGCGACTAAAGACGTGTGTAAAGGCAAAAGGCGGACATTTCGAATAAGTTGATTCTTTTTGGTGCAATAACATCAATAACTATATTAAAAAATATTTGGTCCAAAAACATTCAGTACTTTTATTTTACAGCATAAAACGTGTGTAACAGTATTTATGTCCCCACTACGTATATATTTTTACAGCCGATTCAAATTTAAAATGTTAAATCGCCCACCCTGTACTTTTAATGCAGAGAACATTTTTTTATTGTCGTCGGCATATAGACCCCATATCTTTTCTCCGCGTGGGGGTATATGTAGACAGCATTGCATCCTTTAACAGACTTGCCTGCCTTCTTATTTACTCTCTACACTCCTTTCTCTCTATATTGCCCCCTTTTCAGTAGGGTTTAAAGTGTACCTTTATGAAAACCCAATTAACTTGCCCATTTCTGATTAGTATTTGTATGCCTTGCATCAAATGTAGGATGTGTCGTAGGGTCCTTCAGGCTGTTTTTAAGCTATTTTCTTTAACTGTCTTCGTTCAAATAGACAATAGTCAAATATTCACTATTTTAAAATACATGTGTTACCCTGTCTGTGTACAATGTAAGAGCCTTTCTTTTCGCTCTCATTTCAACGCTTCCTCTCTTGTTAGTTTGAGCCGAAAGCAAAAAGAAAAAGTAAACAAACAAAAAGAGAAAATACTAAAATACATTCTAAGCGGAGAGCATGCACCACTCATAGGTACACATTCAAAAATACAACAACCAACAACAGCTGTAATGCAACCGGAAACCAAATGCAAAAACTATGCTGTCCTTCCTTTATAAAGGACCGTACGATGCGATGTATAACGGAAAACCAGCTGGGGAAATAGAGTGTGTGTATGTGGAAGTGTATTCAAAAAACCAAACCGAAATCCGCTTTCAGCGAAAACGCTTCTGTGTGTCGGTGTGGGTGGAAAAGGTTCATTAAAGAAATTTCAGGAATAAGTGAAAGGAAAAGCTTTTTAAACACTTAACACACAAACGCTGATATGTTTGTACGTCTGAGTGTTTGAGTATGTGTGAGGTACATTCGTAAATATGTCTAAAGCCGGTTGTAGTATTTTCTGATTTTAATGCGGCGGATTAGAGAGGTTTGCATCTTAACATTAAAGCTTCCATAAATTCTATAAAGTCTGTACGTTGGGAGATTTAGTTCGCGGAGGACAACTAGCAGGGAATTTAATGTTTCGTCTACGCTGTTCAACAGGAAGGGTATACATTAGAGCGTACCAGGTTACAAGTAAAAAAAAAAAGTTCGCCGTACACCTTCGAATATGAAGTATTATTGAAAGGTAGTTTCAAAAATTTTTTTTTTATTTTTTTATGCCGAACGTAGGGGTCGCGCTTTTACATTTTACTATATAACTTCTGCATTTATAAACGGATTTTAAAGTGTGATACATCGATGTTTTTGTCTCGACGAGGCCGATTTTTCTTTCTTTCTTTGAAGTCATTGAGCTCAAGCACCCCGCGCGAGCTTTAATTTTCTGATATTAGAGTGGTACATTAGGGTAGTAGCAACTGAGATATGATGGGTAAGTACCAGAAGGGGGTGCTTGAGCTCAATGACTTCAAAGACAAAAAGCCTCGTCGAGACAAAAACATCGATGTATCACACTTTAAAATCCGTTTATAAATGCAGAAGTTATATAGAAAAATGTAAAAGCGCGACCCGTACGTTCGGCATAAAAAAATAAAAAAATTTTTTTTGAAACTACCTTTCAATAATACTTCATATTCGAAGGTGTACGGCGAACTTTTTTTTGAGGTACGCCCTAGTATACATATCAGGTAAATTAAAAAAACTTACCTGATATGTAAGCAAACAACTGGATTTAAATATGTGGAAAATCAACATCCTAAGAACTACAAGAAAACTCAAAAATTACACTAAATGGAACGAGGTTTTTATAACCTAGGGTCATAACGTCGTATCTTTTGAAAAAACATTCTTTGGCATTTCTTTTTTGAAGATTATGTCTATCAAATGTTGACCATGGCTATGTTTTAGATGGTCCATCCGTTGAGTCCAATTTTCGATGACTCGTTCGAGCACTTCGACTGGTAACTGGCGAATGAAACGCGTGATGTTTTGCTCCAAGGCCTGAATCGCAGCGGGTTTGTCCGCAGAAACTTTAGACTTTACATATCCACACAGGAAAAAGTCTAACGGTGTGATATCACACGATCTTGGTGGCCCATCGACCGGCCCAAAACGTGAAATTATCTGCTCACCGAAGTGTTCTCTCAATAAATCCATTGATTGATGCGATGTGTGGGAAGTGGCGCCGTCTTGTTGAAACCAAACGTCGCGGAGATCACGAGCTTAACTTTCAGGCATCAAAAATTCGGTGATCGTGGCACGATAACGGTCGTCATTGACGGCAACGTTCTCACCAGCATCTGGACCGATGATTCCGCCGGCCCACAAACTACACCAAATCGTTGTTTTTTCTGGATGAAGTGACAGCTCTTAAACCTCTTCTGGTTGCTCTTTGTTCCAAATGCGGCAATTTTGCTTGGCCAATTATGTTGACGATTGCTGTTTTGTTTCGGGCTCATACGCATAGATCCATGATTCGTCACCTGTGACGATCTTATAAACGTCTTTTAAAGCAGCGCGATTGTATTTTTTCAAAATTTATTTGCACCAATCGACACGAGCTTTTTTTGAGCGATTGTCAAATTGTGAGGGATTGAACGAGAACAAACGGCCAGGTGTTCATGCAATATCAAATGCATGCTGGTGGAAGAAATGCCCGATGATGCCTCTATATTACGGTATGTCACATAACGATCTAGCATTATCAGTTCACGCACGGCATCAATGTTCTCTGGCACAACGGCCGTTTTTGGACGACCTTCACGATCTTCGTCTTTGAGCGGTCGTCGGCCACGGTTGAATACAGTAAACCAGTTTTTCACAGTGCTATAGGATGGTGCTTCATCGCCATACAAAGATTTAAGTTCATCGATGCACTCTTGTCGTGATAATCCACTTCGAAAGTTGTGAAAAATGATAGCACGAAAATGTTCACGAGTTAATTCCATTTTTGCCAAATTGCTTTTTCAAGTCACTGTAAACAGCACAAATGATGGTCGTACGTCAAAACGTTCTGAGTACGTTTATGCTAAAAAATTTTAAGTTTTTAAATGGAAATTGTCTTGTACCACTCAGAATTGACCGTCCTACTTTGCTCAAGCGGAACAGTCGCCACATGACCAGTTTTGCCGAAGAAGCAGGCGACCATTTGCTTCGAAGTGCTTCTTCCACGAACTACTTTCGTTGGATTTGGCTCGTCTTCGAAGATTGCTGTTTTGTTTCGGGCTCATACGCATAGATACATGATTCGTCACCTGTGACGATCTTTTAAACGTCTTTTGAAGCACCGCGATCGTATATTTTTCAAAATTTCTTTGCACCAATCGACACGAGCATTTCTTTGAGCGATTGTCAAATTCTGCGGGATCGAACGAGAACAAACCTTTTTTTACTGCCAGGTGTTCATGCAATATCGAATATATGTATGCTGGTGGAAGAAATGCCCAAGGATGCCTCTATCTCACGTCACATGACGATCTAGCATTATCAGTTCAAGCACGGCCTCAATGTTCTCTGGCACAACGGCCGTTTTTGGACGACCTTCGTCTTTGAGCGAGCGTCGGCCACGATTAAATTGATTGAACCAGTTTTTCACAGTGCTATAGAATGGTGCTTCATCGCCATACAAAGATTTAAGTTCATCGATGCACTCTTGTCGTGATAATCCCCGTCCAAAGTTGTGAAAAATGATATCACGAAAATGTTCACGAGTTAATTCCATTTTTTTTTGCCAAATTGATTTTTTCAAGTCACTGTAAACAACACAAATGATGGTCGTACGTCAAAACGTTCTTAGTACGTTTGTGGTAAAAAATGTCAAACTTTCCAATGAAAATGTCATGCCATGCAACACTAAGTGTTGCCTGGCCCAGAAATATATATTGCAACGAGGGCATATCAATAATTATGTGACTTTTCAAAAAGAACACAGTTTTTGTTTGCTAAAAAAAATTATTTTTTAACATAATCTCCTTTTAGCTCAATACACTTAGTCCAACGTTTCTCCAATTTTTGTATCCCTTCTAAACAATAGGAATTTTCGAGGTCCATTAAATAGGGTTTGTATGAACAATAATTTCATCGTTAGGGCTGAATACTTTTCCACCGAGCCATTTCTTTAGGTCTAGAAAGAGGAAATAGTCACTGGGGGCTAAATCCGAAGAATATGGCGGAGGTACCAATTCGCACCCTAATGCATGCAATTTTGACATTGAGACTGCACACGTGTGCTACCCTGCATTATCTTTTACTAGCCATATGGGGTTGTTTTAAATACTCTTTTAGTCGATCCAATAAGTTGGCAAAATATTCGCTGTTTATTGTTTTTCCCTTTTGAAGTTAATCGATGTGGACTAACCCACGTGCATCCCAAAAAACTGTTGCCATCATCTTATAGGCCGACAATGGGGCCGTGGCCTTCTTCGGAGCCGGTTCACCCGGAGAATGTCATTGTTTAGACTGCTGCTTGGTCTCCGACTGTTGTAATGGATCCCTGTTTCATCCACAGTTACAAAACGCCGCAAAATCTCATTCGAATTGCGGTAAAACAACTCCAAACAATCTTTTGAAGTTGTCATACGATTACGTTTATGGTCAATTGGGAGCAATCGCGGCACCCATCTTGCAGACAGCTTTCTTAAACCCAACTGATCATGTAAAATCGAAACCACGCTGCCATATAAATTGTGTGTGGCATCAACAATCTCACGCACTTTTACTCTTCGATCGGCCAACTCCATAACCTGGATTTTTTGACATTTTCGATGGTATTGACCTCAAATGGCCGTCCAGAACGTTTAGCTTAATTTGTGCTTGTGCGACCACAACTAAAATCAGTAAACCACTTTTTTACCATTAAAAATTGATGACGCAGAGTCGCCATCAATTTTGAGGGCGGAATTTGCTTATTTGGGAATGAAATAAAAAAATTATGAACCTTAGAAAAATTTGTTTTATATTTTAATTATATTAAACAGTAAGTGAATTTATAAATTACATGGTTTTAAATAGTGTATCTGGCAAATGTCGACCTTCGCTATCCACACACTGCTGCATACGTTTTCTGAAGTTTTCATGAACTCTAACAAGCATGTCGACTGGTATTCTGCCAATTTCAGCCTCAATATTGTTAATAAGGTCTTCCAAGGTGTTGGGACGGTTGATACCTTCGACTTCAGGTAAGCCCATAGGAAAAAATCGAGTCTGGTGAGCGTGCCGGCCAGTTCGCATCACCCTCAAAGAGATAAGCTTTCTAGGAAACATTTGCCTCAAACAATTCATGGTAACCTGTTGGTACCATGTATCCTCTAATTGCATTGCCTCAAGAGCCGGCTGAAAAAGTATATGCCCAGAGCAAGTCACTGCTTCCAGAGCGTTTCGGAGATTGCAGTACTGCTGCTCTAACTCTCTTTATGTTTTGTGGTGTTGTAATACTTCTCTCAAGTCCCCTTCGTACACATGACACATTGCCTGCTGTTCTCAATGAAGTTACCCAATTTACAATTGATTGCCGTCCAGGAACACGTCCGCGTGGGGAAACAGCTTATCGTAAACGAAAAGCACGCTGCACTGCAATGATCGAGTGCGCATTTGAAAAATGCGCTTTATAACAAAATGGCATCTCAACTGAAAGGCAGACGAATAAAAATCTCCCGTCAGCCACTATAAGCCAAGCACACTCCACTTCCTTCGACCAACAGTGCCGTCATAGAATAAAGTGCAAAAAAGCAAAATTCCGCGCTCCACCCTGTATTTAACAAGATTTTCATTGGTTTAATTGACAGTTTGTTCTTCAAAAAAATAGTGTTTAGTGGGCACTCGAAATTCACTTTCTTCCATTTTAAACAAAATCCACGAGGTTGTTTGTTTTGAACAGCTGTTAAACACAAACTACATGACGGAACTCTCTCAAATTGACAGTAGCCTATTTACAGATGGTTCTTCCATTTTAAACAAAATCCACGAGGTTGTTTGTTTTGAACATCTGTTAAACACAAACTACATGACGGAACTCTCTCAAATTGACAGTAGTCTATTAACAGGTGGTACTTCATGGGAGCAGTGTTGCATTTCATATAACTACGAGGTAAGTTGGAAAAGTCACGGAATTATTTAAATGCCCTTGTACTACAATGCAATCCATGGCGGCAATTGTAAAAGCTTCAACATGGCTGAACTTACAAATAGTCTATTGATTTGTAGGATAGGATTTTTCTGAGACTGGGGATTGTCTCAGGAAACGTGGTGCCTAATTAATGGTCTTTATAATCTTGAGAGATGCCATTACTATGATAAGTGTTATTTCTCCCGTTTCTATGGCGGAGCTATGGTAGATTTTGTTCTGTTATTGAAATTTGATTTTGCTTTAATAAACTGCATATTGGGACCTCTTTGTAAAATTGCAAATATTTCCTAATTTCCTTTTGAGCTTTGCGTTCATACTCTCAGACGTTTAGTTGAAATTCTTAATTAAAACAACGTTTCGTTTGGAGGGGTTTTAAACATTATGTTGTATTTTTTATTTAAAAAATAAATGATTATATGAGTATGTATAGTTTGATTAATGAGTAAAAATTAAAATTAAATTTCCTTTTGTGGCTTTGTTTTTCGATTTCATTTTCATTGAAGAATCATAACAGGCACAATTAAAAAAAGAATGAAAATAATAATAAACATATTTAGAATACTTTGCCTAATTCTATAATACATACAACATACAAAACATCGAGTACGAATATCTTATTTTAATTTATATATAATTTTTTTTTTTTGGTTTTGCATAAGATAATGTTTTTTCTGTTTGTTTTCATTTAATCGTTGGTTTGTTCGTTTGCCATGGATGAGAAATAAACAAAATTCCTTATACGAAAATACGAGATATAGTAAAAATTACTTATACTTAAGTTTATGCTTAAACATATTACAAATTAAAATAAAATACAAATTGATATGTTTAATAATATGTTTGGTTGTTTGCCGTTTAACAAAAGTTTAGTTTTAAACAAAACACAAAATTTACAATTTAAACAAATTACGAACGATCGCATGCAATGGACCTAAACCTAATTCAATGCGTTACATTAATTGTGATGCTTGCTGTGGTGCTGGTGCCTTCTACGTATATTTCTACAGTCTTAGAAAAGAAGATATTTTCTTTTAAATTGCCTTAATTATTTAAATGAAAATTTTAACTAGTTTATACTCATTGTTTGTTGTTTTCATGTAATAGTCATAATTATACAAAAAGAAAAAAATAATACACACATTTTTATAAAATACTAAGCAAAAGATCATTTTTATATGTTAAATAATTCATTAAATCGGGAAAAGTTCTTTTAGAGCTTTTCCCGCTAACTTAAAAAATCGTTATCTGCATGCTTTTGTCGCTGTAGTTTATTATTAATAGATCTTAACCTTTTCAGAAGCTTGTGCTTTCATAGATTTAAAGCTTTGCTAGCCTAGTTGATTATAAAAATCTTTAAAAAGCTTAAAACGCAACGCAAAAGCTTGCGTTTTTTCCGTAGAAATTGTTGTTGTTGTTACAAAAAAAAATTTAAATAAAAACGAATGCAAGCTTTTGCGCTGTGTTTTGTCTAATAGACAGCTATCATCAAAAAAACGTGACGCAAAAGCTCGCTTTATTTACAAAGTTTAATTGTTTTCGTTATATCGAAATTTATACATCAAATAGCGCCAGCTTTCGTGTGGCGTTTTATGCGATAAGGAAGTTTATACAAAAACTCAAAACTCGTAGGTTTGAGTTATTTCACATATTATTGTTGTTACACAAACAAGTTCATTAAAAATAACCCGAGCTTTCGCGGTTCTTTTAGATTGATAAAATAGGTTAATGTAATTCTATCATTTAGTTATTTTACATACATGCATACCTTCAATGCAACTGTTCGGCTTAACCACTTAAGTTAATTTGATAGCTTTCGTAGAGCTTTATGTGTGATAAGATAGTAACAACAATATATGTGTAACAACAATTATTTGTAAAATGGGGTGCTTTTAATTTGATAAAAAGAAGCTAATGTACTTTCCAGCTTTCTAATTTTTCTTTCTTTAGTTATTTTAATTGGTTGACTCTAAAAAAATGACTTTTCCGAAAGCTTAACCCCTTATTACACAAAATGCAACGCAAAAGCTCGCAGTATTTTCGATTAAAACTTAAAAGTTTCCGTAAAATAACGCAAGCTTTTGCATTGAGCTTTGTGTGAAAAGGGTGTTTTTAATTTGATAAAAGAAGCTTATGTAATTTCGCTGTACCAGCTTTCTAATATTTCGTTTGAAGCTTATGTAATTTCGCTGTAACAGCTTTATAATATTTCGTTTGCTTTAATTCGTTGCCATACATACACATACACTCAGTATGCAAATGTTGTCGATTGACTCAAAAAATAAAACGTGTTTTCCAAAAGGCTTAACCCTTTATTACACAAAATGCAACGCAAAAGCTCGCTGTATTTTCGATTAAAATTTCAAGTTAATTTAAAAGTTTTCGTAAGGCTTTAAGTGTGATAATATGGTAACAACAATATATGTGTAAAAAAAATAATTTGTAAAGTAACGCAAGCTTTTGCATTGAGCTTTGTGTAAAAAGAGTGCTTTTAATTTGATAAAAGAAGCTAATGTAATTTCGCTGTAAAAGCTTTCTAATATTTCGTTTGCTTTAGTTCGTTTACATACATACACATACATTCAGTATGCAACTGTTATTGGTTGACGAATTTTCCAAAAGGCTTAAGCCCTCATTACACAAAACGCAACTCAAAAGCTCGCACTATTTTCGATTAAAAATGAAAGTTAACTTCAAAGCTTTCACAAAGCTTTGTGTGTGATAAGATGGTAAAGATTTCGTAAAGATTTCAAACTAAAAAAAGCTTCCTTAAAAATATTATCGATCTTCAAAAACAAAGCTTTTTTTCTATGCTGTCTCTTTAGAACAAGATTTACCTTCTTAACACACTAAACGCAGAGCAAAAGCTCGCTTCGGAGTCTGTTCACATTTAGTTTTCAGAAATCGCGAAATCAAGTAAAGCCCACCTTATCCGCGTGACTAGCACTGGAGAAAGCTTTCGCATAACGTATACACTTTAATGCGAACCTAACTTAAAGCTTTCAATCAATTTTAACAATAAACTCCCTACTCAAATCTCAACCCTTAACAAATTCTTCGTGATTCGTTGCTCTTAAAAGCTTTCGCTCGTTATATCCACCAATGCCTTCAAACGTAAAGCTCTTCCTTTAGCAATTCATATAGTTATGATCATCTCCGGTTTCCTCCGCTGCTGCCTCAGCCTTATCATTTTGCAGCTTTGCGTTTTCCTCTTCTTCGGGCTGTTCCAAATTCGCACCGACATTTTGATAGACTTCCGCTTGAATTTCCATTCCACATCCCACCTGCGGTATGGCCACTTGTTTGGGCTTGAAAGACGTACAGTTCGGGTTGCTTTTGGTCAGTTTGCCATAGATAATATTCGATCGCTCGTTCAATTTGATGGGCTGCAAGGTGACACCGTTCTGATAGTTGTGGTCCTGTTCCTGTTTGGCCTCCATTATGGTGTTCAAGTAGTTATTACCCGAGGACGAGGATAAATTCTGACTTGTATATACCGGAATATTTGAAGGGAACATCTGATAGTGTTCGGATCCCGTGGGGCTGGTGGGCGTATTCAGCTTTGTGCAGGACGACATGGGTGAGGGGAACACAATTTGATGCCTCTCATCGCCCGGCGTCGAAGTGGGCGTAAATATCGGCCTGGGTGCTGGTGGTACCAAATAATTGTCCATAAGCGTGCCGGGAGAGGCTAGACGGCAACCGAATCGCCGCTCATCATGATCAGAATGGGTGCCGGAATCACCGAGAGAGGTGCCGCTACAATTGCTGCCCGTACTCAATCGGCCCGACGATGAGGACGACGACACGGACTGTAGGCTTAAGGAGCTAATGGGCCTGGCGGATGATTTGAAGCTTGACGAAGTGGTAATCGATGATTTGGTCTCATCCAAAACACTGTCCACACATGAGGACTTGTCATGATGCAAATTCGATGTGGACTTGTGACGGGAAAACAATTTCTTGATCTTCTCGAAGGGGGTCTCGCGCTTCAAATGCGTTCTCACCTGATCCTGTATGCGTTCGTATTCCTTTCTTAACTGATCGATTTGCTCTTGTTTCTCGCGGAAACTTTGTTGAACATCATTGCGATGCTTCCATTTTTCGACCAACACCTCGACTTCACGAATAGACAGCACATTGTTCTTGAAGTCGTGCATTATCTCGGCCAACTCGTCGTCCACATTGGCGCGGGCCGTTGACGACGCATCCGATACCGATCTCTTGAGAGTGCCATAGGTGGGCTGGTGAGCCAGCCGGGTCGAGGAACCCATACGATTTAGACTTTGTCTCGACTGGTGCAAAAATTCCTCCCCGACCGGCCGATTTGAGGGCTGAAACAAGTAATTGCCATCGTCGGTATTGGTGGGCGAAGTGGGTTGCTGAGCTGAGACCGGAACATTGGAAGGTTGCAAAACATAGTCGTTGTTGGCCGCAGAGTTGGTACAATTTTCCAATACCTGCGAACATTCGTGGCTAAACTTGTCCGTCTGGTAGATGGGAGCGTCTATAACATCCCTGGAAGCTTTATTCTGCTCCTTGGAAGCATAGTAGGGAGGCTCACTGATCTTCAGTTCATTGCTGGTTATCTCCGGCGTAGTCACAACTTTATTGGTGTCGAAATTTTTACACACATCTGCCGAGGATCCTTGCAAGTTGTCCTCTTCCGTTTCTACGCTTATGTAGTTGAGATTGGTAATAGCCATTGTTTCTTGTTTAGGTTTGGTTTCCGGCGAATTCTCGCGATCGGAGCCGCTGGACATTTCCATGTACTCCGCTTGTTGATCAGCAGGCAAATCACGATTCCTGGGCGACTTTGGAGATTTGGGAGACTTTGGTTGTTTGGTCTTCGGTGAGGTGGGATGTGACTTAACAGCCTCGATGACTACCTTGGTGGATGTGCCCTTACCATTTCCATTATTTTGAGTATTCTTTACATCACTGCTAAGTCCCTTGAAATAGTGATACATGGTGGTCAGCTCATGGAACTCCGAAAAACTCATAATGTTGCGCGACAACTTGTGGTGGCCCTCCATGTCAGCCAATTCGCCAGGCGTCTTGCCAGCACAATTTCTAATGCCACAGGCAGTATCGCCACCGGGACATTCCATCAGCTGCATGCACAGACGATTAAGACCCCATCTGGCGGCGAAATGTAGCAGGGTGGGATACTCTTCCGGACTTGTCTCGCGTATGGTGAGGAAATGACTTTGTTTATCGTAGGGTCCGTTGAGCAGATGGAAGTTGGGAGGCATGTTCTTTTGGAAACACTGCAAGAGATGAAGGTCCAAGTCATCCTTTTCGGTGGGACCAATGCCCAATGCATGGCACATGAATTCGATAGGCGAATCTTCAGTGCGCAGCAGTTGCTCCAGTTCGCGCAGACGTGACTCACACTTGATGGGTCGAGCTCCAAGGCTTTTGTGATTCTTTTCGATGCGTATTTCGACCATGGTGGATATTTCCATGCAGGATTCTAAAAATTAGAACAAAAATAAGGTGGGAGAGAATTAGTGAAGTTCGAATTTGAGGTAGACGATAGAGAGAGATGAAGGGAGAGAGACAAAGAGAGTTATAGAGAGAGGGAGACAAGGGGAGAAGCTAACCAGGGGTAAACCCAAACGGTGCCAATCAAATTGAATTCCCTAAGGTAATCTTTCTGTAAGGAGAGATATACGATAGCGTATGCGATGAAAAGTAATCTCTAAAGAATATGGAAGAGAAATTAATCTCCCAAATTATTGAATAATTTATTATATAAGTATTTCCCCTGAGTGTCTCATTATGTGTAAAAAGGAGTAAAACCAAAGAGTATTGCCAGAGGTTCTCTTTTCTCAGAGAGATATGAACAAAAACACAGTTATGAGTTAAAAAATAGCGCATGTCACGGATCGGCAAAAGGGAGCCCATGTTCGGTTCTCTCACACCCATCTCGGTCTCGCTTGAGTATTCATTCGATGAGGTGGTGAACGAAATGTTTAATCTAGATTCTAGCATTGAAACTATTTCTCTTGTGTGTTTTTTATATGAGATAATTTCAGACACATTTCTAGCAGTGCATTGAGAGAAAAAGAGCTGCAGCTCACCCAAACAACAACAAAGTAAGGCTGTATGAGTGTGGGGATAACTACCGTATGCAATGGAAATGCAGCTCTCAAGAGGAATTAATATCTCAGAATATCGAATACGGCCAAATTCTCTCAAGCTAATATTGAAAGCTTTTTGTAGAAAAGCTTTACGTGACTGTGGCGTTAAGTCACCTATGTTGCGGTCATTTTACCGCTAAAAAAGTAAGTTAGCCGAGGATTTGAACCTGAGGTTCCCGTGTGAAAGTTATAAACTCCAGACCACAGACGTCCATAGAATAACGAGGAAATTAACAGCTGTTCTTCAGAGTTTGAACATTTTTAAGTAGAAATTTACAATTTTGAGAGCAATAGGAATTTCGTAAAGTGAGTGATACACTCACCCTTTAAGATACATTCTTTAGAGAGCGGTGATCCGATCAAATTTGCTCGAAAAAAATTAAATAATTGTAGCTTGGTCGGATTATTGGACAATTTGCTGCTAATTAATGAATATACCATTGACTGCTACACGATTTTGTTGAAAACATTCCATTCTACGCGGTTTTGTTGGCTTTTCGGTAGAAACATTTTTGGGAAAATTTGTTCGTGAAGAAAATTGTCCAGTGGCAACACTGGTAGAAGGTAAATGCAGAAAGTTCTGTGTTAAGTTTATCAAAAATATTTCAGAGAGAAATTTAAGGGATAACATTGATCTTTTCCGAGTATCTTGGAAAAGATCAATGTTGGTATTCGTCTCTTCCGCCGAAAATATTTCAAAAAGAGAAATTGAATGGAAGATAGGGACACCTTAAGGAGTCGTGTTAATGATCACCAGAAGCTACGTCATGTCTGATATAAAGCTCTAAACATGTCTGATATAAAGCTAGTCATGTCTGATATAAAGCTCTAAAGCTTTTAAAAGAGCTAAGCACAAATAATTTTTAGAGAGAGCATGACAAATTTGCTGAGCGTTACAATTGAAAAAATACTACAAGAGAGAAACGGAGAAAAAAATCGCCTTCTAAAAAGATCATCTTTTGTGTGGACGACCTTTTTACTTACCTGGTATAGCAAACTGCACCGTATAGGGATTGCGACATTTGAAATTACGGATTTCAATCAATTCACCGGATTTCTCCACCACAATCTTTAGCATATCATCCTTTTCCAAGCCCTCATTCAACATGGCCACCACCTTGTTTTGACCAATTTTCACTTTCTTTGGCAAAATGGTAAAACCATCCGAACAGGAAGAAATGCTGCGCGATATACCGGAGCCGGAGTCATGGCACACGGGACGCTGGCATAAGGCACGGCCCAAGATATCGGTGGCAATGCCCAAAATATTACTAATTTGAGCCTGATCATTGTCGCGTATGACACAACGACGCCATCTTAAGTAATTGGGGAGAGCTGCAAAGAGAGATGCCATTGTAGACAAGATTTTACAAAAAGCTTTAGAAAAAATGTACTTACCGGTTTTGTGGATCTCTTTGACTTTTTCCTCGGTAACATCCAAGAGAATGCCCAAAACTTTCTCAACTCTCACAATGCTGAGCAGCTGAGACATCAGCAGGGAGTGCGACAAAGCCAAAAGAGCGGGACAGAGTATAATGATTTGTAAGGCAGTATTCTGATATTTGAAGGCAATCTCCTCGCTAAAAGGGCCATCTTCGATTTTTATGTGCAAGAAGCTGCAAAAGGATAGTGATGATGAGAATACACCCAAAAAATGTGATTAGTTCAAAATACTTACTTAAAGGGTTTGCGTCCACGCTGCTTGGTGATTTTATCGAAATGATTTTTAAGGAAATTTGCTCTCAATATCGCTCTTTCACTATGCTTGGCCGTTACAATCAATATGTCGTCCATGTTGTAAGAGCCGCTGGAGCTGGTCATGCTGCTGCTCATGGTGCCGCAGTTGTCTGTAAAATAAAAACATAATTCTTTAGAATATCCATGGACACCGCTAGAATTTTCGGTCAGAGGTAAATTTAGAAAACAAATCGAAATGAAACGAAATGAAACGAAACGAGCAGAAATGGAAAAACAAAAAACACAGAACTACTGATAAGACCAGTCGGCAGTAGTCAGTGTGTCAGTCTGCGGTTTTCATGGCGTTTCTTTAACGTCCGGCGACTGAGGATGGCATTCGATGATTGGTGTGTTTATTTGTGTGTTTACATAGGATTTCTTTTATGGCCGGGTGCGATGGGAAAAAATGTAGAAGCGATTAAAGGCAAACATTTGTGTCACCATTTATTAAAACGAAACGAGGAGACTGACTGAACGGCAGAGGAAACTAACTAATCGACACTTTGTATTTGTTTTGACGATTTGTAAGTGTTGAGTGTCGTCGGTCGGCGGGTCGTCGACGTTCCATGTTGCCTGTCGTTTGGGCCGGTGAAAATGTGTGGAAAATCGTCCACTAAGTGGCAGTTTGCTATGTAAAGATAAACACGAAGCGTGAAAGCTGATAAGCGATTTCCAAATCCATCAAAAGGAAAAGCCCACAAAAAACAAAACAAATATTTCAAAGATATAAAAAATACTTTTTGCAGTTGTTTTCCCTATTTTAGTTTTGGGGAGTGGTTTTTTTTTGTGTGTGACTGGCTGTATGTGTTTCTTGCTAAACGTTTGTCCGGTATGCATGTGGCTGAAGTTATCTGTATGCCGCCAACGACGAGGGTCGTATAGTAAGTGTAGTGAATTGTGAAGTTCAACTATTGTAGGTGAGAAAATGAAATTTTAAAATTGCAGTTCCTTGACCTTGACCTTGATCCACAACATCTATTTAGGTGCAAAAGGACAAACCTAGTTTTATATTTAGAGATTGTGATTTTTCAATTAAAACTTATAAAAGGGGAATTGGTTTCCTTCTCGCTTTCCTCTACTAAATCATAGTTTGTTTTCAATACAACAATTCTTTCTAAGTTGCTGGATTGAGGTTTTCTAGGTCTCTTACCAAATAAATTGTCTGGGCATGTTATACAGCTTAGTCGTGTTTTATTTGATAAGCGGAAAAATCCGCTCAAGGGATAATTTCAATCCGTTATTGAAAAAAACATTCTATTCAAATATAGATACAAGAGGTCTCGAGTCGGCTATAAAAGCAATGTATAAAAGCAAAAGAACGGAATAAAATAACCGAGTTTAAAAAAATTGTTTTGTATACTAAAATTTTCTGAAGGTAGTGTCGTAAAAACTTTGTTTTGAAAATGTTAAATGTAAAGGCAAAAAGTTATTGAACTTGTATTCTAAGCAGGTTCGTTTAAGTCTACTTAATTCTAATTAAGCCCGCTTAATGCATTTTCTTCAAAGACTTCTTTACTACAAATCAAAAATTTTCAAAACAAACGATTTTTTTACGGGTATATGCAACATATGTAAAGTAAATAACTAATTTTTGTTGTATTTGATAAGGATTAGAAAGTAGATTTAGGCGTATATTCCCACTTGTCATAAAACACATGCCTATTGTGAGCATTTTCGAATTTAAATTTTAAAAGATTCAAGAAATCCTATAAAAAATCATTTAAATCCCAAAACCAGGGTACAATTCGTAAGTTTAGCTGGATTAAATATTTTTTACTCTCAACCAAAAATGGGCTAAATATAGTTGTTGGTGGTGGGTCCACGTTTGATAGGGCCTAATTTTTGAGGCTATGGATCACAAGTCGAATAATCAAAGCCTTCTTTTTAGCCAAATTGTACATTTTTTTGTGTAACCATGTGTCCATTGTTAAGGGGGCCCGTAAATGCGTACCCTACATTTCGACAAATCTGAAAGTTACGGCTTATTAAGATAAGTGAGCAAATTCGACTGTTTCTGACTACCAGTGGGTGACCAGTCCCATGTTGTTTGGACAAAAACTGGGAGTAGCCTTTTGGTTACGAGGTCTGACCGGAGACTTTAATCTGTTACCACGGGTAGTCAGAAGCCCCCAGAACTGTTGTTCTGGTCAGACTAAAAGGTGCGGCCCCATGGGAAGTATCGTGGTGGCTGTGGTTTAAACCCAAATCGCGGGGAGAGCTTCGGCTCGGTGTGGAGTTGCATTGCGACCGGGTGCTGTGACCTATAGAACAACAGAGGTTTAGATAGTCCTCGACTCCAAACCAAGAGGGAAGCTATAGCCCATATCTGTTATGCTTTAAATTGGTACCGGCAGGATTAACCCAATGGGGCGTTGGCCGTGGCATTGTAACGGCCTTAGTGTGATGGCGCACCGTGGTTCAGGCCATAATGGCGATAACCACGTTAAATCCGACATAATGTGTTTCTGACTACCGGGGAAGAGTGGGGTCACCTAAAGCGCCTTAGGTAAACCCAGAGCTCCCCTGCTAGATTAAGATACATCTTGAATTATTCTTAATCGTTCTCTATGTTTGCGGGTAACATGGAGCGAATTCTTGGTGTTGACATTGAAGCTACCACTCAGGGTGTGCGAGGCCCAACTGGAAGTAGACGTGTGTTATAAGGTCCGTCAGAGACTCAAATCTGGTGCCGCGGGAGGTCAGGAGCCCCGAGAACTGTTGTTCTAGCATGCCTGATGGGAGCGGCCCTTCGCGGAGTTTTGCGGTGGCTGTGGTTTACCATATAAAACAGGTAAAGCGAATGTTTGGCGTGGAGTTGAGTTATACAACCGGTTGCTACGACTCAAAGAGTAGCAGGGGTTTTAGTTAGATTTTACCTTTCTCCAAGAGGCAGTTAAAGCCCGCACAGCGGATTGGTCCCTCCAGTCCAACTGGGGGAGCGTTGCTAGTCGCATCATAGCTTACCCCAGTGCTATGGAGCACCGTGCTGATAATCTCGTTAAACTCGACTTTAATCAGTTTCTGGCTATCCATAAGCACAAGTTCGAAACCACATTTTTTTCGGCGACCCGGGTACCCATGGCTTAACGCCACAGTCGAATTAATTAAAGTATTATATAGTCGAAATAATGTTATATTTCGATTTCTGAAATATAACAGAACCCCACGAAGGGTGAATGGTAAACTAAATTTGTCATTCCGTTTGCAACATTACGAAATATTAATCGGAGACCCTTTAAAATAAATATATTATTGATCGTCTTGCAATTCTAAGACGATGTAGTCATGTCCGTCCTTACGTGTATCTGTTGAAAGCACGATAGGATCCTGAAACTTCGCCATATGATGGCTTATGGTCATAAGCAGTTTGGAATTGTAAATGAGCGAAATCGGCCCAGGTGGGAAAAGTTTCCCTTTAAGGTACTGAAGGTGCCTCGGAAAAATTACACTTTTTTGAGTATTTGAAATCGTAATTTTTATAATAACTAAGAAAATATATTTTTTATGAACGCACGCGCTTAATAGCTCAAAAAAGAGCATAGTCGACGAACATTTCGGCTAGTGTGGCCCAAAAAACGTCCCGCATGACCGTAAAGGGCTATCAATAGTCAATATAAATATATGAGTACTCAAATTTAGGCAAAATTTGCTATGAATATAAATATAGAGCAATTTTAATGTTTTCGCTGAAGTAAGGAACGGAATAATGAGCCGAAATGGCCAAGAAAACGGAGCATGTTTTTGCGCCTGAGTAGCCAAGGGCACGATTCGGCCTGGCCAAACTTACGGTGACTATCGTGCGGTTAGGTATAGGCTATTGTATAGACTATTGTCAACTTTACCCGAAATTGTAGATATCCCTTATGTTTAACTGTACCGTACTTAGTATACGCCCTTCCTTATAGTTTGGAAACATCTAAATTATTTTTATAATCGGGAGACATGTCTGCCTACAACTTTAGTCGATGTCTGTTTCTGGAGGCTGTTTTTTCGTTTTTTTTTTCTTCTTTATGTCAACAAAAAATAAAAACTTCCAGAATTCCTGCATATTTCTTGAATATTGTTTTATGATAGCTGGGGAGTGCAAGTGAGTTTTTATTTTGAATGTTTTTTTTTTGCTTTCTGCCTCGGTTGCATGGTATGTTGCAAATATTTTATGTATTGTTTTTTCTTCAGCTTCTTTTGGACTATTTTTACACACACGTTTGTTGTCTTTCGTTAAGTTTGGAGTTTTGAGTCCCATAAGTCGCCTGCGGAATTGTGGAACTCAAAACTTACACATGTTGAATGTTCAACAGAAAGGATTATTGTGCCAGACACTTGCACACAGATGACATGTGAAGATTTTTGAGGGGGTTTTGTTTTCATTTTCGAAAATTAGGGTAGACAAATTACTTATATAAACCGGAGATGCCAGAGACTTGAAGGAATTGACAAATATTTTGTTGTGAGTGTAAAAAAAAACTAAACTTAAGAATTCTACTGGAATCTACTAATAATCTCAAAGCTATGAGCTTTTATGACGCCATTGGAAACACTACGTTTTTAGAATTTTTTTTTTGAGAAGTCCCATTAAACCAAACGTTCAGAATTTTGTATGACAACCGGAAAATGTTCCGATTTCTTACCGAGTTCGTAACGAAAAACATATGAGAGGGTTGACAAAAATTCTGAACTACATCTCTGAAAAAAAAATCCGCAGGCAAACCGAACAGAATCCGTAACAATTTCGTTAAGACTTTTCGATAGAGTTCAGATATTGTCTGATATCAGACATTGTCGGCAAATTTGGTTTACTGGGGTAAAATATAAGTGAAATATTTGCCTGGAAGTCGTGGAAAAGGCTAAATCCGGCCTTGGAGTAAGGCATGTACGAAAAGGCTTAAAACCAGGCAACGATTTTTTTTAAATTTATTTCCTGTTAAGTTTTTATTGAATTCCCTCAGCATCCCATTTAGGAAGAGGCGGGATATAATTTTTACTGGGACCTAACACCGGCTCCAAACGACTAGTGCGTTTTATAGAGAAGTGTTCACGAGATTAATCTCGTACTGGTAAACTCACCGCTGAAAAAGTTTTACATATTCTTGGCCGGATTTGAACCTGTGCTTATTTGCGTCATAGTCGTGCAGGTTCACCAACACAACACGGTGGTTCACTGCTAACATACTATTTTTTGTTTGAAGTGGACCTTGGTTATGGCTTTCTAAAAGAGGTTATGTTAAACAATTCACCCTATTCATTAGTTTAATATAGTTTCTTCTCTTGTTTGAGACCTGCTGCCTTTAAAGTAGTTTATTTACGTAAAAACCTTTTAAAGATTGCTGGTTTTTCATCATTATTTCTTACAAATTACTATTACCGATGTAGATCACGGCTTGGTTTCTTGATGCATTCAGCTGGGACGACACTTGCCCATAATTCGCATTTGGTCGGTGAGAAACTCGACTCAACGAATTTTTTTTGTTCACTTCATGGTTGGTTCATTTCTCAAAAATTACCATTTACCGATAAAGATTAAGGCTAAGTTTAGATTTAGTTGTGTTCTTAATTTCTTGATGCAATTAGTTTTTACACAACTATAATTCTCATTTAATTGATGATAATTATAGTTAGCTTCGCCACAGACACTGTAACTGTAGCATTTGACCAGTACGGAAATCGCCTCAAAGATTTTAGTTTCACAACATCCACTGCGATTTTTTTTTTTTTGTTTATTTTATAAAAATTACAAATTACGCATGAAGGCTTAGTTTACATTAAGGTCTTTTCTTAATTGCTTGATGCATTTAGTTTGAAATACATTGATGTCTAGAAATATAATTCTCATTTCATTGATGAGAATTATAGTTAGCTTCGCCACAGTCACTGTGGCATTTGATCGGTGGGCAACTCGTCTCAACGATTTTAGTTTTACAAAATCCACTGCAAGTTTCTTTTTTTGTTTATTTCTTAAAAAAATACCATTTACCGATGAACATCAAGGCTTTTGGTCCGTGATAAACTCGACTCAACGATTTTAGTATCACAACATCCACTGCAACTTTTTTTATTCCTTAAAAATTACCATTTACCGATGAAGATCAAGGCTAAGTTTACATTAAGGTGTTTTCTTAATTTCTTGACGCAGTTAGTTTGAACACAACTATAATTTTCATTTAATTGGTGAGAATCATAGTTAGCTTCGCAACATTCACTGCATTTGTAGCATTTGGTCGGTGAGCAACTCGTCGCAACTATTTTTTGTTCAATGCGACTTTATTTGTTTATTTCCTAAAAAATAACCATTTACCCATTCAGATCAAGGATAAGTTTACATTAAGGTGTTTTTCTTAATTTCTTGATGCAGTTAGCTTGAACACTTGAACACACAATTCTCATTTGATTGGTGAGAATTATAGTTAGCTTTGCAACAGTCACTGAAACTGTAGTATGTAGAGCAACTCGTCCCAACGATTTTTTTGTTCACTGCAACTTAATTTGTTTATTTCTTAAAAATTACCATTTGTTGTTTTCTTAATTTCTCGATGCAGGTCATTTAAGCACAACTATAATTCTCATTTGATTGGTGAGAATTAAAGTTGGCTTTGCAATAGTCACTGCAAGTGTAGCATTTGGTCGGTGAGCAAAAACTCGTTTCAAAGATTCTAGTTTCACAACATCCATTGCACGTTTTTTTGTTTATTTCCTAAAAAAATACCATTCACCGATTAAGATCAAGGCTAAGTTTACATTTAGGCGTTTTTTTTATTTTTTTGATGCAATTAGTTTAAACGACACTGATGGCTTAAAACATAATTCTCATTTGATTGGTAAAAAATGTAGTTTTTTGTTCAGTGAGCAACTCGTCTCAAAGATTTTAGTTAACATCTACAGCAAGTTTTTTTTGTTTATTTCTTAAAATTTTTCCATTTATCGGTGAAGATCAAGGCTAAGTTTTCATTAAGGTATTTTTGTTAACATGGTGCAATTAACGACACATAATTCTCATTTGATTGGTGAGAATTTTAGTTCGTTTCGCAACAGTCACTGCATTTGTAGCTTAGCTATCTGATTAAGTTTGTCACCGTTCAGAAATCGTCATAAAATATTTTGCTAGCTAATTTATTAAAAACGTTGAAAATTTATTAAGAAATATTCTCATAAACAATACTTGTATGATTGCCCACTCGATTTTCAAAAACAAGGCACCAAGGGACACATCTGTTTGATTTTTTTTTTTTGGTTTTGTTATACGATCCGTATCATTACTTATTATAACTTAGGGCGGATGTTGTTCGGGGAATTTTTTTCAAATGATCTCCGCGATTTTACGGGTAACTTAGTTAAAAATCTCTGCATTAAAATTCTGAATTATTTCCAGTTTTTTAACATAAATTAAAAAATTTCAAACCAAAAATCCTCTGAACGCCATTCAGACTAAATTCATTTTTTTTCATTTTTTTCCGCTTCTATCCACCAACAGAAATAACAACAATAAATTACCTTAGCTTAGAACGCAACGAAAAAGAAAACCAAAACAAGCAATTGTATCGTAATCTATACAGGGCTGCTGGCTCCCCTTTAGAAACCGGCGTATATCACCGCACCACCCACTGAGCGAACGCCCAACCGACCGATATAGTCACGCTTCGTCCACTCGAGCGGCGAGTTAATAAATTTTCTCGCGTAAATCCTTTACGGTATCTACTCGCGTTGCCTCTAAACGTTTATAAAACACTTAATGTCGGCGAAAATAGTTTAAATAAATAACATAAATTTAGTCACGTTTTGAACATTTTGAAAAAAAAATAAAAAAAACGAAAACTCATCAATGCACAATATCTGTTGCTGGCAGTGCGGCGTGGCAGTTGTTTTTGAAAAACCCACAAACAAAAACGGGCAACACGGAGAAAATTGAAAACGAAATGTTCACTCGCCTGCAAGCAATGCAAGATAAAACGCCTGACGGACCGACTCTCAGTGTTGACACTGATTAAGGCAGCATTTTTTTTTTCTTTTTTGTATTTTTATTTTATTTTTGAGCAAATCAAAGCCCGGCAATTGTATTGGCTGAGAAGGAAATTTCGTTGTTTGATTTTTCGTTTGTTTTTATTTGTCTTTCGTTGTCTTTCGAGTGTGTAACGTTGTCGTTGTGTTGTGATGTTATCACCGAGCGCGGCACCCAAATACTGCACTCGACGTTCCACTAAAAGAGGCAAATGTTGAACTTTGTGACACCCACCACAAGATGCCACACCAGCCGTATGAGTGGCGGCAAGTAGCAGAAGGGACCGCAGCAGCAACTGCAACAGCCCGGCAAAAGCTGCAGATACACATGCAAATGAAGATGCGAATCCAAAGAAACTGTCTCCTCCTCAGTCTGTTTTGACATTTTGTTTGTGTTCTGCCGCTGTTGCCTGATCTCTGTGGGCTTATGTGTGTGTATGCGTGCTGTGCCACTGTTCATTGTCGAGGAGTGGCAGAAGGGAGCCGTTTTGCATTTGTATAAGTGTGTTGGAGTTTATGTTTCGTTTTTTTCTGATGCGTTCCTTCCTGTTTAACATTTTTTTACGGCTTCCCTCTTTGTCGTATCAAGTCTAGAAGAAGTGTCATAGTATACAATATACACTGAACAAAGTGTTTCCTAAGTTCTATCTATAGTTTAAGGCACTCACAAATTTTCAAAACTATTGAGTCGAAATTGTGACGCACCTAGAGATTTTTAAAATGATTTCTAGGTTAATCAAAGCAAGTAAGAACGTCATAAAATTTGGCCAGGTCGAATTTTATACACCCTCCAACGGCATTTTGAAATGATTTCTAGGTTAATCAAAGCAAGTAAGAACGTCATAAAATTTGGTCAGGTCGAACTTTATACACCCTCCAACGACACCACTCTGCTCAAGCACAAAAGCAAGAGAGGGAAGAACCGAACAAATTTCTGTCTAAAGTTTGAGGCACTTAGAAATTTTCAAAACTATTGTGTTCGAAAATGTGACCCTCCTTTAGATTTTAAGGTAAATCAAAACAAGTAAGAATGTCAGAAATTTTGGGCCAGGTCGAATTTTATACACCCTCCTCCGCCACACGTTGGCCCTTTTTGGTCTCTTCGGGCCATGAATTTTAAATTTATTTTCCAAAAAAATTATATTTGGATTAGTGGCGAAAAAATCATATTGATGGTTCGTTGTGACATGTACATATGTGACGCGCAAAATAGAAAGGGACCTTAGGGTAAAAACCAGTTTTGTTCAGGAGAGCCATTTTAAAGATTTAAATACGTGTATCTTTGGTGTACCATAACTTTCATAAAACGCGCATATCTCTGGGAGGGAACACTTTTGGGGCATGGGATCGGTCTCATTCGAAGCTCAGATGTTGTCCACATCAAAAAAAAAGTGAAAATTGATTTTTTTTACCCTTAGGCCCCTTTCTCTATGTGCTGTCACATATATTTTTGACTGCCCTTTGCTCTTTCTAAAATTTTGATCAGTAGTTACTAAGTCCGTTTCTGATGAATCGAATGAGAATTACTTCATTATCTTACTTTCTTAATTTCCACCAAAACATAATATACTTTACTAGCGCCACCTTTATGGCGACTTTACCTTTCATGTCATCTGAAAGTAAAGCATCCTAACGGAAAGAGCTTTATTAACATAAAGCGGATAGAGGTTTATTAACATAAAGCGGATAGAGCTTTATTAACATAATGCGGATAGAGCTTTAGTAATAAGTTGAGTTGTCAGAAAAGTTTTACTAAAGAGAGAATCGTTAGTGATATTCAATGGCTTACGCCTAATGGCGTGGCACTTAAGGGCTAAAGCTTAAAGCTCGTGCACATACCAATTTACGGAAGGTGTTAAATCTATTTTCATTTTTAAAAAAATTCCCTTTAAACGTTTGTAAATTATATTAAATAAGAGTGTGTGGGATTTTTGAGCTTGTGGTGTAGCGCATAACAGCAAAAGCTTTAAGCTATGTCACATAAAGGTAAAAGCTTTGGCAAAGCAAATACTACTTTTTGTTTTTGCCAAAACTTTGTGCTACTATTGGAAATCAATTGTTACTTTTGAGGGTTTGCCTTTATTTTATAAAATTATTTTTCGGCTTGAGGTCATTTATTTAAACTCGTTGTTCTATGTGTTGTTTAATTTTTATTTATCCCAATATTTCGATTGACTTCGTCAATCATCTGTAATTTATGTAACACCCCTTTATGTAACACCCCATAAAACTCGAGCTTTTTAACTGTAGTTACTTTTTTCTATAGCATTACTTCCCTTCTGAAACTAGCAACTGTTTGCTGTTCTTGTTTATTATTACCTTATTTGTCCTCCTCTCAACCTAATAATAATAGTCGTGTTCGATTGTGATTCTTATATGAAACGAGTAAAAGGACTTTAAAGCTTTAACTAAAGCCTATTGACAAAAACTAAAGAATATTTTTGTTTAAGGAAAACAAGGAAGTGAACATAACAAACCTTTCGTTTTAAAATATATTTTATTTAAATATAAAAAAAAAATATTCATAAAGGTTTTTGCAAATTGTTCCCTCTAAAGTTACACTAGAAACATTATAATGTTCATAATTTATAATCATTGATAAACTAATTTTTATATTTAAGCAGAAATAGGAAATATCCTTGAACTCTATATAACTGTTATATATCCTGAATTGTAAAATTTTGAAATAGCATGGAAATCAATTAAATTATTTAAAATTAAATATATTTTAAGAAAAACAGCGAGCTTTTTTCAGTGTACCTTCAGTTTAGTATATGCGACAGTATGCAAAATTGTGTGTCTCTCTCTCTCTCTCTCTCTCTCTCTCTATCTCTCTCTTTCCTCCGTCTCTGTTTGTATTCATTTTACGTTCATCATTATAAACATTTAAGAAAGTTTTTCTTTCTTTTCGTTTTATATTTGTTTTGAGTCTTTTGTTTTGCATGCTAATGTAAAGTTTCTTTAGAAATTATTTGCAGAAAAGTTGCTTTAAATACTTTTTGACTTAAAACAATTTGGCTTTTTGTTTTTGCCACAGCACAGTTTTCTCTCAGCTTCACAATGGCTGTGCACACGTGTCTGGGGGGAGTGGAAAAAATGTTCGAAATGTTGTTTGCAATTTTTTGGGGTTTATTAAGCATTAATTAACCTACTAGAGGGAAATAGTTTTAGGAAAGTGTTTAAACGCTGACTAGATTTTTTCAGGATATTTATTTTAAATGAAGATTATTACTATTTGTGGAAAGTGAAATTTGTACGAGAAAGCTGATTGAAGCATTTTTAGACAGACGGACAACTAAAATCACAAACTCTGAGTGAGATATTAGGTAGGCCATATACGGCGAACATTTTTCTTTAAACCCATTGACAACCGGATACAAGTTCAAAAATTCATACATGTTCTAGATAATTGACCGGAGATAATGTGGTACCACGGGTGACTGAGAATAATGGAGTCTTCTCAAAACTGCACTTAGTCATTATGGGCCCTCAAGTTTTTTTGGGGGGTCGGTCGGGCCTAGCCTTAATAAATGATTGGCGTTCACCGTCGTCGAATGGATGAGATAGAGACATACCTCTTTCTTAACGGCGAGGAAGCCTTGTACAGCATGTTTTCGGTCAGTAATACATATATGTATGTGCCTGCATATATAGGGTGATCAATCTAAAGGTATTTTTTTCAATACGGGTTTTTTCACAGATGACGCGTAAGTTGTGTTAAACTTAATTTTTCTCTCTTTTTAGTATTGTTTGCCGTTTTATCATGGAAAGACTTACACCAGTAAAACCATGGTTTAGTGAGGTTTATGGGCTGGTGGAATCATCGGTCCAATTTTTTATTTTTGTAACGGGTGATCATTCTAGAGGTATTTTTTCTATAGGGCCTTTTCACAGATTAGGCGTGAGTTGTGTTAAACTTTATTTTCATTCTTTTCAGTATTGTTTGCCATTTCATCATGAAAAGACTAACTCGGTCGAAATGCACGAATGGACAACCTGAGGCGTAGTTGCGGCCAAAATTTGATGAGAATTATATTAAAAAATTAATGGCACGGAATGTCCTTTCAAATCAAACTGGCAGTAGCTCGACTACGAGGTCTGACCGGAGACTAAAGTCTACTACCACGAGTAGTCGAGAGCTCCCAAAACTGTATTTCTGGCCTGATTAGTAGGTGCGGCTCTTCGGGGAGTGTGGTGGTACCTGTGGTTTCAACCCAAATCGTGGGTAGAGTTTGGGCTTAGAAACATAGTTCAGCAGAGTTTTTAGTTAGGGCTCGGGCCCTGACCAAAGGTGAAGTTGTGTCCTACGGGTTTGGCCTTAAGAGCGCTGGCCGTCGCTTGACGCACCGTGGTTAATGTTATTACAGAGAGAATCAATTAAAACACACGGACGTTGTGTGTGTTTGTTCGCACGATAACTCTCGACTTTTTTAAATTTTGCATATTACAAAATATTTCTAAAACTGTCTATGGGAATGGGCCATATGGCGACACCACTTGTAGTATCCACCCCCCACACAAATGAACCATTTTGCCCACTTTAGGCCTTCTTGTAATATCTTTTATACTTTTCATGAAATTTGATGCAAAATTAATTCTTAAGAACTGTGTTATAAGCTAGACTTAGTAACAAACAATTGGATTGCTAGTCACGCCTCTGCTGGTACCTCCCCCATTAATGTCCATGTTCCAATGCAGATTAGAAGCGACAATACCTGTCATTCAATAAATAAAATTCGCTTAAATTGTGAATTCTATAATAGTTTTGTAACACCTTTGTAAGCACATATTAAAGAAGTGGGTGACACGCCCTATTCTGGTACCGGGCATGAAAAATGCTCTTTTCCGCCTACTTTTGGTATTTTTGTAAAATCGTCAATACTATTCGTGCGATATGACTAAAAGTCAATACTAAACAAATGAGTGATTAGGTTAACTGAGTGACAAAAGATTGGATTCATAGCCACGCCCCTTTTGGTAACTCCCTCACTGATGACCCTGTTCCAGAGGAAATTAGAACCTACATTGCCTCTTTCCTAGAGCATCAAAATTGCATAAATTGTCAATTTTATAATATTTTTATAACAAATTTGTAAGCGCATAAGCCTGCTTTTGGTATCTCCCATGCAAAATGCACCTTGTCGCCCACTTTTGGTATTCGCACAAAAACTTAAATACCCTTAATGCGATTATGCTGAAAGTTAGTAATTAGAAATTGTTGTTAAAATCTATTTTCCTCTGAATTTAAACAAATTTCTTATAACCCTACAAAAATACTGAAAATTATCATATTTTAGATGAAAAGTCGAAAGAACAAAAATTGTGTGATAACTTAGTTTAAGAAACCTCATATTTTATTAATAAAACAAGTAATTAGAAAATCGTTTATAACTAACACTAGCTGACAAAGCCACGTCTCTTCTTATATCTTCCAGTTAAATGACCCTATCAGAGAATTTCTTGAAACGCACATTATTTTTTCCTAATGCATTGATATCTCTTAAAAATGTATTCTGAAATATTTTTATTTTGTCTTTGTACACGCATAAGACAAAATTGGTGGCCACGCCCCTTTATAGCACCTGGCTCAAAAAATGACTTACTGTGAGATTGTACTAAAGTCGCTACGCTTCAGGCATTGGTAGTAAAAATGAGTACTTATGAATAAAAAAGTTAGATTAACCGAAAGACCGAAAATCTAAAGTTTTGCCAGATTGGCTGTAAAAATTAAATTGCCATGGGTGAGGGTATATGTGACGCGCAAAATAGAAAGGGACCAAAGGCTAAAAACCAGTTTTTTCAGGAGAGCCATTTTAAAGATTAGGTCCCTTTCTATTTGGGCTTAGAATCGTCGACTTCATAAAACGCGCATATCTCTGGGAGGGAACACTTTTGGGGCATGGAATCGGTCTCATTCGATGCTCAGATGTTGTCCACATAAAAAAAAATTGAAAAGTTGATGAAAAGTTTTGTTTGGGAGAGCCATTTTAGAGATTAGGTCTCTTTCTATTTGCGCTTAGAATTGTCGACTTCACTTTCATAAAACGCGCATATCTCTGGGAGGGAACACTTTTGGGGCATGGGATCGGTCTCATTCCATGCTCAGATGTTGTCCACATAACAAAAAAAATTGAAAAGTTGATGAAAAGTTTTGTTTGGGAGAGCCATTTTAGAGATTAGGTCCCTTTCTATTTGCGCTTAGAATCGTCGACTTAACTTTCATAAAACGCGCATATCTCTGGAAGGGAACACTTTTGAGGCATAGGATCGGTCTCATTCGATGATCAGATGTTGTCCACATCAAAAAAAGAAAAAAAATGAAAATTGATTTTTTTTACCCTTAGGGCGCTGTCACATATGTAAACAGGATTAACCGATATTAACTTGCTCATTGGTTATTTCTTTCAATAATATCGCTTAATTTGACTTAATCTAAAAAAGTCAAATGGTGGTAAAATCAAATTTTTTTCTTACGTTTGATTTACTGAAAGTTCTACGGTGCGAACTAATGTTTAGCTTTAGCTTATTCTCTTGGCAAAAAATGGGCTGTGGCAACGAATCTTTGCTCTGTTTGAAGTAAATGGCAAATATGTCATTATTGCCTTGAAAGCCGGGGTTTAAATTTACCATACGCAGTTTGTCAGCCGAATTGAGAGGAATTAAAGCGGCTTTTAAGAGTGTTTGGGAAATATCAATTAAAAGCATGGCGAGGGCTGGCTTAGGTTTTATTGATTTTATTAACAAAATATTACTTGTTATATCTAGTTTCCCCCAGACCACCCCTGCGACTTGATCTCTACCGATATGCCCGTTGTTGTTTTTTTTGGATTTTATTTTAAAGATACTTTTTTTTCGCTTAAAAATGTTTACTCAAAAGCAGATTTACCCTTTATCTCGATTTTTTTGTCTTCATCCTCTGTCTTTATGAACTTAATCTGCACAGTCCCAGTCAGCCCTTCCCCATTTAACGTCTTTTTCGGTTGTTCAAATTAAAATGACATATTTCATTTACAATTTACAGACACAATGAAAGCATTCACAAAAGAAAATCACAATAAAAAAATATTAAAAAAAAACGAAATCCCCAACACAAGGACAGCTGAAGCAAGAGAAAGAGTTTAAATGAATTGAAATTTAATTTGCTCAAAGAGCAAAATAAAAATAAAAAACAAAACAAAATCGCCCCGATAATTCTGCTGTGGCAGTTGCATGCTTTTCACTTTTAAGTAACATCTGTTAAGTGTTATATGCCGCCGATCCCATTGTCTAGAGATGAGTACAAATAGCGAAAAGGAGGACGGCCTACCCTGTGGCACTGTGAATTCTTTTTTTTGTCAATTCTGTTGCAGTAGCGAAACGTTTCTTCTTTACAAAGTCAAGTGTTTTGTTTAATTAAAATTCACATTTTTGTTTTTTTTTTGTATTCGCAACAACATTTCAATACTTGTTTGCGATTATTTTAAGCATCTCGTGATTTGATTTTTATATAATTTTCGCTGATAGCCATCTGTCATGCTGCCAATTGGGAAGCGACGAACGACCGAATTGCTGTGATAGCTGGCGGCAATTTCGACATGATTGAGAATTGACAAAGCAATTTCAAGTATGTGAAAACTGCCACTTGTATCGAAAAACAAAAAACGTGATTTTCCCAGCGCATTGTCTTAGATACGAGTACACTTTAAATTTAGACAATTTATCTCACCGCTCTGCTGCACCATATTGATGTATTGGGCATTGTTGTCAACAGCGTCGTCGTCATCCTTGTCGATGGTTCGATTGAAGACAGCGCAATGTCGAAGTAAACCGAATTTCGGTTTTCGAAAACTCATTATTTCTATGGTTCATCAAAATATGTTGGCTTCGATATGCTTAGAGCTTTCGCTCTCTGTCTTCGTTAATTGTCCACTTTAAGTGCTAAATTGTAACTAAAAATTCAAATCTTTTTCCAGAGGGATTTGCTTGTCCGCTTGTTGGTAGGCCTTAATTAGCGCCAGTCTCTCGTCATCTTGTAGCCTGCGAATGCGTCGAGTTTTGTATGGCGGCACTGAAAATCTCTCATCTCAATGTGCGTGTGTTTGTTTATGTTTTTTATAACGTTAGCTATGTTTTATTTGCTTGGAGGCTCTTTAATATAATTAAAAGTTAATTAGTAAAATTTAGAATTTTATTCTAGATCTAGTTTTGTCTTGTTTACTTATGAGTATGCCAGATTTTAATTTAAGTTAAGCAAATTTACAACTAGCTTTTAGTTTAAGTTAAAGTTTCATTAGAGCAAAAACCTTCGAGTTGTTCTAGTCGTATGCCAATGAAGGTACAGTCTACTGTATGTAGATAATTTGAAACTCATGAGGTGAAAGATAAAATTCAAATTACACTGTTCTGCAACAAAATCCTCCTTAGAACGAAACCAACTGATCTTTATGTTAAATGATCCCCTGACCCATCCGTTTTGGCCCATCACTTATTTTTAGCTTTAATATTAAATCTCGTTCTTACAGTGAGAAAAATTCCTATGATTATTTACAAGAACTGCTAAAAACTCTGGCAGTTTACGTCCTTACAAAATATTTTTTTGTTGAAAGTTTAATTCGTCTTGAAAACAAGTGGAAAAATTTAGTTCAACCGAACTAAAATCTCCATGAATTCGAGACCAATATAAACATTTTGTCAAGGGGCATGACAACGCCCACTTTTATATCAGGCTGGCTTTCTTTCCCTAATAGCATCATATGTACCAACTACTATCGTCATAAGGTCTTTCAAATGTCAAGGTTGTATAGGCGGTGCCACGCCTATTTGTTCAATTCGAATATATCCTTTAAAAACTTCCTAGTCATTATTTTAGTTCTGTAACGATCGGTACATTAATCTAGCCTTAAAAGCAATTCCAAACATGTGTTTTACTCCATTATATGTTTTAGATATCGTCTTGATATTCCTAATAATTCATGATATACTGTTAGGTCAGGGTGGTGTGGGCGGTGTAACGCCCCTGGTCCACAATTTCCTTAATTCTGTTAAAATTCGAATTCCATTCTGTTGCAATTTTAGAACGATCGGCCTATTTGATTGGTCATAAACGTGATTTTTTTAAAGGGGCTTGGTACCGCCCACTCTTTCTCCAGGTTGTGTTTTGATCCCTGCGAACCTCATATGTTCGAAATATCATTGTCATATCTCTAATACTTCATGAGATAGTGTTTTTACTCGTAAGTTAAGAATTGTTGTTTTTGTTTTTCCAAAGTCCTCGTGGGGGGAAAATTTACACCTCTTTACCGATCTGTTCTATTTTCAATACCAACCATTTCGGTCCATCAGCACATGTTTCAGCAAAATTTCAGCCACATAGCTTCAATAATGCGAACTGAAATTTGTTTTTTTAAAGATAGACAGACCGACAGACGTACTTGGCTAGATCGTCTTAGAATTTTACGACGATCAATAATAAAGGGTTTTTTAGACTTGTGGTTTTCAACCTGGCCAGACTTTTTTTTTGAAGTTGGTCTTTTTGACAGCTGTCACTTGATTTATGCTCAGTTTGATTTGCCATTTCATATTGAAAACGAGATGACCACCGATCCTGATTTTTACAAGAAAATTTTGTTCAGCGTTTATCGCTCACTTTTTGATGAATGGGTACGTTTATAACCAAAATTGTCGCATTTGGAGTAATAAAAACCCACAAGCCATTTTTTAGACGCCGTTTTATCCTCAAAAAGTCACTGTTTGGTGTGCTCTAAAGGCAGAGGGAATCTTTGGGCCATATTTCTTCAAGAATGAAGCCGGTCATAATGTTACAGTCAATAGGGAACGCTAAAGAGCCATGATTAATGACTTTTTTGTGCCTAAACTGAAAGTTGTTGATGTGGACGACCTTTGGTTCCAATTATACGGCGCTACATGCCATAGCGTCAACGAAACAATCAATTTATTGAAGGAAACTTTTGATGATTGCCTGTGTCGTCGCCTCCAAGAACGTGCGATTAAACACCGCTGGACTATTTTTTGTAGGAAGTCGATTGTCTACACTGATAAGCCCGACACGATTGACGCCCTGGAAGGAAATATTCGGCGTACAAATGCTGACATACGGCCCCAAATGCTGCAAAAATGGTCGAAAATTGGTCCTCTCGGCTGGAAATCATTCGAGCCAGCCGCGGCGGTCACTAGCCCAAAATCATTTTTAAAAGATAAATATCCTTATAATAATGCTTAATTCTTGGCCCTAACATTAAATTATATGCTTTTTATTTCTTTTTGAAAACCACAAGTCTAAAAAGACACCCTATATATCCTGAATTAAATTGCCCGTTTTAAGGCCATTTGGGTCCATGAGCCGAAACCCAGTTTGAGCCATATCTTTAAAATAAATCTTTATTTTGATTTGTAGTGAAACTTTTTTAATAGACTACAGGTTCTCCGATCAATAATTCGAGGTATCGCTAATGGAATGACAAACTCCCTCCTTCCTTTGATAAAGGGTATATAGAAAAAAACTCAATTTCCAAAAGTTTCCATTTCATTTGCCTTCACATCTAAATACGTAGCTAACGCTAGATTTACTAATTCAGGCAATTTTTTAAATTTTCATGATTTATTTATGTTTTATCACTAATCAACGCACACACTGCGCCAACTACAACACTTTCTATATGAATATTAAATTATTAAATTGTTTTAGTTAAAACATCGACAAACCGTGACAAAAAAAACCGCCGAACCCTGAGAATACAGTGTGTTGTACTCGTACACTCGTAGTCGTCGCAGGCATAGGCTGCGATGACACGTTACAATCATTTCGAGAATGGTGTGTGAACGCAAAAATTATGTTCTATGACAATCATAAATTTAAATCAAACCAGCCAACAGGGGAAAAAATAAACCCACCATTATGGATCATTTCAGTTTTTAGTGGTTTTTATCCCGTCGCTTTTTAGGTCATCCGCATTTGCAGTTCGAGAGAATTTTTGTCAAATGTTACACGAATAGTGTGAGAGTGAGCATCGTCAGCATCTCCATGATTAGACGACCATCGGGGAACGAATTTGTCGCTGGACTACAAAAAAAAACTACTACTGTTCTTGTTTTATTATTATTGTCAATATCTTCAAGGGTTTTTAATTAAGTCGTATGCGGTACTGCTCTTCTTCTTCGTCTTCTTCTTTTTGTCATTTATCATTGCTGCTAACAATTAATAATAAGAACAACACAACAACAACAGCCACAAAAATGTGATTCTTATTAGAGAGCTGGGGGTTCATTCAAACTGTATCAATTTGGCGGTTTTTTTCTTCTTTTCTTTTTTTTGGGAAAAAGTACACTGTTATTATTATTATCGTTTCTGAAATAAATCTGTATCCCGCATTTTTGAAGTGATTTATTGTCAACTGAGCTGTGAGAATAAAGATGAGAAACCTTAAGGCAATGTAGTTATATTAGATTGGGTCACAGCCTTTAGAATGAGATCAAAAAAAATAAGGTTTCTTGCGTTTTCATTGACTATCTTTGGAATTTATATTTGACGAACACTTTTTAAATAAATTTGACAAAATATTGGAAAAATGTGTTACGACTTAGCTTCAGAGCTTAGATAAGTCAGTATTGCAGGGAGTAAGCAGACTTACGCTGCTCACGCAAAGAAAAAATATGGCTACTATATGGCCACGGCAACAATAATTTGTTCTCTGTAATAATAGTATGTTCGTCGCAACCATAGTATTGTTTTTTGAATTTCATGTTGTACTGTCGTGTATGATTGCGACAATAATAATATTGTTGAAATGTAACAATGTATTATTGCCAAATTTAAAAATGAAACTATGTTGTAGCAACTATATAAATATAGTTGGTGCAACAAAAGTATTGTCTTTGGGTTTTATGCTAACAATATTATGATTACGGGAATCTTACTGTATGATTGTAATTTTTCTTAATTTGTAATTTGTTTGTAATATGGGTTTTACAACAATGTCATTGTTACGAATCTAAGAAAAAATTAATGGGAATTAAAATTTTCCAAAAAACTGTTTTGGGTTTGTTTAATTGAAATTTTTTTAATAAAAAAGCTTAAATTTTTTAAATGGATTTTCTCTACTGTTTAAACAAACACTCCTATTATTTTAAAGTTATTTACTAAATAAAAATTTCTATTGCTGACAACATAACCCAATCCTAATTAATAATTTTGAGGACCATAGTATGGTTGAGTGGGATCATACTATGGTTGCATGTGAACCATACTATGGTTGTTAGGATCATAATATGGTTGTATGTCAAACATGCTATTGTTGTGAGGATCATAATATGGAAGGATCATAATATGGTTGTGGGGATCATAATATGGTTGTAGGGATCATAGTATGGCTGTGGTCATCATAGTATGGTTGAGTGTTAATCATACTATGGTTGTAAGGATCATAGTATGGTTGAGTGTGAATCATACTACGGTTGTGAGGATCATAGTATGGTTCTGTGTCAATCATACTATTGTTGTGAGGATCATAATATTGTTGTGCCACAACCATATACCCAACAATAGTATGATGCCCTTCGTATATTGTCACCCCAACCGTACTTTTTTTTCTGCGTGCAGCTATATGATATGATAAGACATACCAAGTAAAAGCGTCGTTAAGTCGGGCCAGGCCGAACCATACTTATATGAACCCTCCACCGTCCCTACTTTTCAAAAGCGCAACAAATTTCCGCTTTTTTGGGCCGTTTCGGCACATGCCTCTAATCTCAAGCAAACAATAACGAAAACCTTTTTTTTATTTCAAAGTAGTGCTTTTTCATTTCCCTAATAAATAAACTTTGTTTTTAAAGTTATTAAAACCTTAAAAATGAATAGTTGACAATGTACCAGATGTTTCTTAGTTTCTTTTTATACAAAGAAAACTTCTTTTTTTCTTATTCCAAAATGTTTTCATTTTTATATTTCGAAAAAAAGACAAAAAGTCGACTCTAGATTTTTTTTGTAATAATTAAAAATTCGAGAAGTCAAATTTAAGGCTTACAAAGAGTTTTCCAATAGGGACATAATAAATTTGTATCTTTTTGACAACGCACCCTCAAACATTTTTAATGATCTTTCACTGTCAAAACATTAGTCGAAGTCCACATTTTTATCATGACAAAGTTCACTTATGACAAAGTGACATGACAAAGTTCGCTTACAACCTTAGAAAATCATTAAAAATGACGGCCGAAATACTGAGTCTGAGCAAAGTTTTACGAAAATCCAGAATTTCATCGAAAAATCATCTTTATCTTGAAGCTCATTTCTGGCTAAGTGGTTTTGTCAATTAAGAAAATATTTTATAAAATTATTTTTCGGCTTGAGGTCATTTATTTAAACTCGTTGTTCTGTGTTGTTTAAGTTTTAGGTTTTATTTATCCCAATATTTCGATTGACTTCGTCAATCATCTTCAGGGGTTGTCAATTAACCAAAACAATGTCGTCCGTCTGATTATCGCTGTCAACTATGCATTACTGGACAGCAACAAATCCACATGCGCTTCAAGAGACACAATTGCATTCGCAAAAAATTACTGTGTGCTGTGGTTTCCATGCCGTATTTTTTCGTCGTTGAAAACAATCGTCATGTTACCGTCAATGGAGAGCGCTATCGTGCCAAGTAAGAAAATTATTTTTGGCCAGAATTGGATGTGCTTGACATCGCCGATATGTGCCACTAGCCACACAGCACGCGTTACAATCGATTTAGTGAAAGGCAAATTCAGTGAATGTGTTATCTCGAGAAATGGTCCTATCGATTTAATGGTCATGCGATTTAACGCCATTGGATTTCTTTTTATGGCGCCTTATCAGGTCATTGTACAATGACCACCTCGTACGCTCGATTTAACGCAATTGGATTTCTTTTTATGGGGCCACATCAAGTCATTGGTCTATGCCAACAAGCCGACAACTATAGACAAGATCAGAGACAACATCCAAAGCGATCCAGAGCGTTTCGGTGAAAAATTGGGTTCAAGAATAGAAACGAACCCGTGGTGGTCATATGACCGAAGTCGAGTTTCACTTCTAAAATGTAACATATGCTCTATACCTGAAATAAATTTTAACCTCATATCTTAAATATTCTGTGTTTTATTAATATATAAAATTGTTGTATCCTTAATGGAGAACCCTGCATAATAGGGTGGAGTGAAAACATGCTTTTTTTATAATTTGAAAAAGTTAACCTCGGAAAGAGATGTAGTCTGGGGTCCTAAAAAGGGGAAAAATAAAGAAAAAAATTTAAAAAAATTTTTAGGGGTCGCGCCACTCCCTAAAAATTTGGAAATTATCGCTATTTTGGCGTTGATTTTAGAAAAATCCTAAAAATTAACGACTTAACTTATTCGAAATTTAAAAGTTTGAGCTTGTTCAGTGCCCAAACAAAAGTATTTGAGGCAAATATGAGGATAATCGACTAATATTTGTAGCTTTGGTGGCGATTTCATTGTTCAGTCAATTTTCTGAAGAAGGGACGATTTGACTTATTTTACTTTTTGAAATTTTTGAACAATGAGAAAAATTTTTTTAAATTTTTTCATGCCCTTATTTCATTGTTTACGCTATTGCAAACATTTATTGACATAAAACTTTTTAGGATTTTTCTAAAATCAACGCCAAAATAGCGATAATTTGCAAATTTCGAGGGAGTGGCGCGACCCCTAAAAATTTTTTTAAATTTTTTTCTTTATTTTTCCCCTCTTTAGGACCCCAGACTACATCTCTTTCCGAGGTTAACTTTTTTTTTTGAATTTCACTCCACCCTACTGCATAACCTTAAGATGGCTACCCAAAAAACTAGCGCGTTATTTTAAAATTCGTATGAATTTACAATTATTGATAATCAAATATTGTTTTAATATTTTAGAAACCAATTAATAAAATTTCATTGTTTTCTTTCAATTATATATTATTTTAGTTAAATTGTTTAATTTAACGTTTATTTTATGTTTCAATTTTTTCCAGTTAAAATAAAGCTGTTATTATTCAAAATATCAAACTGTATTAAATATGCGGAAATACAGATACTTTTTGGGGTTTGATCCGGTAAGTAGTTGAACTATTAAGCCACTATTTTAATTTTGTTTAGTTATAGTATTGTTAATATAATTTATAAGCTGTAGACTCTTAAGAGAAAATAGAGCATTTGAAGACGATAGCGAATTATGAACGGTGGCGGCGGCTTGATTTCTTTATTAATTTTGGAACTCAGCGGCCGGCTTAACCGTTACTGCCTGCTCATAGATCGGCTCGTACGATTTTTATGAAATTTGGACATTTATGTCCAAAAGACCATAGAAGTTGAAGGAAACAAAATATATGTATGTATCAACACTTTCTTGGTATTTAAATACCCATAAGGCATTAACGGGTTAATGTTTTTTCTTTTCAAATAAAAAAACAAAGTTTTCACAGTCTCCCATTATATACATGTAAAGTAAATTTAATCACACACTAGGCGTGTTTTCTTTGAAAACCAAAAAAAAGCACTTAATATACTAATGTATGAAATATATAAGTATACTTTTCTCTGAGTATCGCGAAACGATCGATCTTAGTTTAAGGCTCTGCCGCTAGATGTCACTACACGGAAATACATTTGAAAATCTACCCTACCACATGTTTTAAATGTTCCCATTTTACTCAAAACTCTTTCAGACACGGACATTTGAAAGCCCAGCAAAAACAAAACAAAGACTACAAAACTAATGCTAACATAAATATTATGTTAAACGGCAACTGCATAAATTTCCAGAAAAACAACTTCATTTTGGCATAGCGGGAAAATGGGGAACAACACCACCAATGAAAATCAAGCGATTCCAGCAAAATTTATGATATTTTTAAAGTGAAAAAAAGTAAAAACATAAAAGCCACACCAACAAAACAACTCCTACTCCCGCCTGTCTGACTGACTGACAGACAATGTGTAAATTTATGAAGACATTTATTAGACAACCATCCGCATTTTTCAAATGCATATCGGAGGCATTTCAAATACATTCACCGCTCGTGTAGAACAAATTTGCTTTCGACTTAATAAATCTTGAACGGAAATGTTATGTTTGTTTGCCTGGAATCGACTTTTGAATTGGTGAGTGTCTTCGATTTCGTCCACCGTAACATCATCAATTTTATCACCTGATTTAGTTGAAATGAGACACGAATATTTCCATAAATTTCACATACCCGCCCCTAGAAAAAATTCCCCCAAAAACAAACACTGTCAGACTAAAAAAAAAAAATGATGTTTCACTTCATATGGGACAGGCGGGCTGCGTGGATTGACGGGTTGAATGAAATGTCTTGATCATCGACAACAACAAAAATAGTTTTTGTTATAAAATAATCTTTCATTAAAAAAGGGAAAATATTTTGTCACTTCTAGCGCAGTTGTTTGTTGTCTCTTTCGGTGCCTTCATTATAAGGGTTTCGATTTTTATTTTCTCAAAACGAAAAAAAAGTTTGAAAAATTAAAGCCCAAGTGTTGTTAAACATTTTTTCGCCTCCTTCTTAGTTTTATTTTATACGATTTTTTTTTTGGAAATTTTATCACTGAGGCGTAGATGAGTAATTGGCATTTCCTGTGCATTTGTGTGCGAGGGCATTAATTTAGTCTTCATTTAGAAGCTCTAAATTTTTACAAATATTGGGGTTAATACAGAAAAATATTTCGGTTTTCTGGTATTTTTTTATATTTTCAATTTTTGTGTAAATGCGGTAAATTTATGGCATATTTTGTTGATTGTCATTTGATGTTAGAATTTTTTTTAATTATTTTCATGTTGAGCTGTCTAAAAATAATTCTGTGGAAAGTTTCATCACTCAGTGTCCATATTGAAATAAGGTTTAAGGGAACCTAGGAAAAACCCCTTATAGAAACATATGATAACCATTTGAAAATGGAACAGACAATGTGTTTTTATCTTATTTTAACTACCTGTTTCATAGTTTTTCGTTTGCTTCTTCTTTTAAACAACAACACTTCACTTGTTGTTTATTTTCCATAGCGCTGTATGGGGCAAGGGCCTGGCCAAGCCCTTAAGGACATCTGTTGAAGAGTTTGCCGGTTTGTATAACAAAACAAAACACTTTGATTGGGATGGGTATTTGAGTGTCTTGAAATTAAAGGGATATTTTTAAGACATTCTTCTACACTTTATTAAAAAAACGACTAGAAGTGTGTACCTGCTTCTATACAAAATATTTAAATAAACAACATTTATGGATTCTAGATTTTCTGTGTCGTATGGAAGGTTACAAAAAATATTGAAAAGGACTCGATATGGCATATGTAATGCATATGTACATTTTTGGCAAATATTCATATCTAAGACCAGAGGATATCAAGCAGTTTTGGGCCAAACTTCCTTTGATGACGACTTAGTACATAAGGCATTTTAAAAAATATATTCAAATGAATTTTTTTACAATCATTGTAGGAGAAAGAAATTTGTAAAGGATAGTTTTAATCAAACCATTCTGCAGACGAATATATCGCTGCAACCGTCAACCTGTCACAGTGAATTGAAATTGCAACAATGTTATTTATTATACCCTCACCCTACTGGGTAAGAGGATATATCTTATTTGGTAGGGAGAAGACATGTAACGCATCAAAAAAAAAACATTTTTGATCCCATTAATGTTTTGATCAAATCCGTTTCATGACTCTTTAAGTCATTTGAGCCGTGTCTGTGCTGCTGGTTCGCACGACAACTCTCAAAAGAGTAACCCATCGCTTTATGTATTCCACTGAAGAGTAAATGGTATATTAAATTTGTGAGAATTTTCTTGAAATTTTACATTAAAAAAAAACTACGTACTACACACAAAGTCCATAGAAAAATTTAGAAAAATGTAAAGGACAATAACACTGTTCTGCAAAAATTAGCTTTTGAACCCTTCTTTAGACAACACCAACTGATTCTAGTGTAAAATGATTGAGTGTCTGTTTTGCCCCATCACGTATATTTTTTGAGATATCGTGAACATGACTTTGTCTCTGTTTTTCTTTTTTATTTATTTGCCTTAAACTTCGGAAATCGTAGGTTTTCTTTCATACAGACGTTGTAAAGAAATTGCATGTTTAATTTTAAATCTCGGTCTTACAGTGAAAAAAATTACTTGGCTTTTTTACAAAAACTGCTTAACTTAGGCAATTTCCGTCGGATTATGAAAAAAATAGACCACGTTGGCAACGTTAAAGTTCGTTCTTTATGATTTTGTGCTTAAACGAGTGGGAGTGCTCCAGAATTTGGGGTACAATTGGCAGTGGAAAACAAAACTTAATTTTGATTTGTTTTGGCCGTTACTTCCACAATTCGTTTTTTAATTGAAAGATACATCTGTTACCAATAATAATTGCCCAGTTAATGGATAAGAAAGAATTTCCGAAGTTTAAGCAAATTAATGATTTTTATACCCTCCACCATACAATGGAGGGTATATTAGTTTTGTCATTCTGTCTGTAACACCTTGAAATAATCATCGGAGACCCAACAAAGTGTTTATATTCTTGACCCTCGTAAAATTCTAAGACGATCTAGCCATGTTGTCCGGCTGTCCGTCTGTTGAAAACAAGATAGAGCCTGCAGAAAAACAGCTAGAGAGCTGAAATTTGGCACAAATTGAAAATGGGCTATATAGCTCTACGGGAAAATGATGTTGGAGACCCTCAACCGACACTGCCTCATAAAAATTAGTTTATTATTTGGAAATATCCGTCCAGTTTCTTGAGCAAAATCACTGAAACTTTGCAAATAATAAGTTCTATATAGGCGCAATCATCTATGTAAAAATGGTTTAGATTGGGCCACCATTTCTTGTACCTCCCATACAAACGGCCTTATGGGCCTTGAGAAATAATATGACTATAACTCACCACAAACTTGGCCTATCGAAATGAAATTTTACACATCAAGATTTCTATATACAACACACTTCTAGGCTGAATTCGGTTGAGATCGGAAAAGTCCTACTGGTACCTCCCACACAAACGGTCTCATGGGCTTTGAGAAATAATATGACGATAACTCACCACACACTTGACCTATCGAGACGAAATTTTCGGCATAAAAATTAATATATAGAACACACCTCTGCGCCTAATTCTGTTGAGATCGGGAAAGTCCTACTGGTACCTCCCACACAAACGGTCTCATGGGCTTTGAGAAATAATATGACAATAACTCACCACAAGCTTGATCTAACGAAATGAAATTTTGCACATAAAGATTTCTATATAGAACACACTTTCGCACCAAATTTGGTTTTATTTGGGAATCTGGTGGAGGGTATCCAAAGTTCGGCACAGCCTAACTTAACATTTTTTACTTGTTTTCATTAAAAAGAAACATTTTATGTACACGATATCTCGAAATCTATACGTGATGGGGCAAAACGTGCACTTAATTCGGATTCAGGAAATCATTTTACATAAGGATCAGTTGGTTTCGTCCAGAGAAGGATTTTGTTGCAGAACAGTGTAATTAATTTTCCAACCTTTATAGAGACTATTATTTGCAAAATTTCAAATAGCAAAAAGCTTTTGCTTTGAAATCAAAATACGTAGCGCAAGAGCGACGATGTGTCAAGCAATCGGTAGCTAGTCATACGATTTAATATCTCTATAAGCTGAATAGGTATAGATAATTGTTCTGCGAATACCCTTAATACTGCTCGTCCGCCTTAATCATTCAGGGAATACCCTTAATGCTGTTAATTCGGCAGTATGAGTTTTTTGAATAATAAAAAAAAACGCTTTCAATCAACCAGTAGGGTTGCCAGCATAAATACATACAAGTGCATATACATACACTTACATGTGTATATTTATACATGCGTAAACATAATTTGCCCATTTTAAATGCCACAGGAAATAACTTATTTACGAATATAACATTTTTTTTAGCCGTTGTCGTTGTTGGCGTTGTAAAAAGCAACACAACTTTACAAACAGTGTTGGAGAACGCCATCATCAGCATCATCATAATCATCAGAGCCATGTTCATTATCATCAACATTATTTCAATCATACTGATCGTTACAAGCATTATTATGATGTATGCTTGTGATGAGTTTAAAAACTACAGCAGCAGCAGCAAAATTCCAAACAACAATCATATTTATGTTACTTTCCCTCTGTGATGGCAGCAACTGTATGAGTGTGTGTTTTGTTTCAGTTTTCAATAGAACATTTCCACAAGGCGTATGTTTAGACGATGGTGTGTTCCAGCCCACAATCTTGTCGCCACTGCTTTATTGGAGGAAATATACGTAGGAGATAAATTCGCTTAACGCCAAGCGACTTGATTGTGTCCGATGTCGTCTATGGCGTGTGTGCATGTGGCGGGATGAGCTTGTGACATTTTTATATAAACTTCACGCTCTTCGCAAACAACGCATACGAGTATAGTGGACCAATTATAATAAATCTAACATTAATGCTGCCACTAAAATACATGTACGTACACCATAATCGTCATAATGATGATCACGATGAAATGCTGGATGGCTGATGATTAATGTGGATGATCATCATAGTCATTATCCATGGAGCTCATAAACAGTTGCACATTTTTGCCTTTACTCCATTTATGGTGCCTGAGCTGCCCCAAATCAAACTGTGAGTTACTTCATTTTCTGTTTTCTACGTTTTTTTTTTGTCTATAGAGTCCGACAATTGTTTTGCAAAATTCAAATGTAAAGAATGTGTGTTTTGGCCTTCCTTTCTTCTTTTGCCTGGCCAAGAATTTATACAGCTTTTCTTTTATGGTTTTTCTTTAAACAAAAAAATTTATTTTATTATCTTCAGAGTTATTGCTAGATAATTTCTGCATCTCTTAAGATTTGATTTTATGTTTGAGGCACTAATATAGAAATTCTTAGAAATTTAATATTGTTTTGTAGGACTACAATCGACCATCGATACGAGGGCGGTTCGGAAACTTCTTAGCCTAGCACAAAAAGCGCGGTATAAACAGAAACAAGTTAAAGTGTTTTGGAAACTTCCATCTCTGCTATGAACACATGTTAAATTTTGTTTCGATCTGGCAACTCCTTCATATAGATTTTTTCACAATGGAAAAATTAGAAATACGTGGTGTCATTAAATATTTACATAAAAAAGGTTTATCGGGACAAGAAATTCATAATGATATGGGGAATGTGTTAGGTGAAAGTGCTCCTTCATATGCAACAGTAAAAAATTGAGTTGCTGAATTTAAACGTGGTCGTACAAGCATTAAAGATGAACCCCATAGTGGACGTCCAAAAACAGCAACAACAACAGAAATTGTAGCCAAAGTGCATGATATGGTATTAAATGATCGACGAATAAAAGTGCGTGAAATAGCTAATATCATGGGCATCTCAAATGATCGAGTCCATTTAATTTTGCATGAAGAACTACAGATGAAAAAGCTTTCTGCAAGGTGGGTGCCGCACTTGTTAACAGTCGACCAAAAACGCATAAGAATGAACATTTCTCAAGCTTGTTTGGATCGTTTTCAGCGAAATAAAATGGATTTTAAGCGTCGTTTCATAACTGTTGATGAGCCATGGATCCACCACTATACTCCAGAGACAGAAGAACAATCCAAACAATGGACTGAAGCTGGAGGAAGTGCCCCAAAGAAGGCAAAAACAATTCAATCGGCTGGTAAGGTTATGGCAACGGTTTTTTGGGACTTCAAAGGTATTTTATTGATTGACTATCTGCAAAAGGGTAAAACAATAAATTCAGAGTACTATTGCAACCTTTTAGATCAATTAAATGTACAAATTCGAGAAAAACGTCCTGGCTTACAACACAAAAAATAATTTTTCATCAAGACAACGCCCCAGCGCACAAGAGTGTTTTAACCATGGCTAAAATCAACGAATTAAAGTACGAGTTGCTTGACCACCCACCTTATTCTCCTGATTTAGCCACAGTGACTTTTACCTGTTCCCAAATCTAAAAAAAATCCTTGCTGCCAATCGTTTTACCTCAAATGAAGATGCAATTACAGTTGTAAACCACTATTTTGAAGACCTTGAGGAAAACTATTTTAATCAAGGGATAGAATTGCTAGTTAAGCGTTGGACTAAGTGTATTAAAGTTTCAGGAGATAATATTGAAAAATAAAAATATTTTTGAAAAACTAACTAACTAACTAACTAACTTCCGAACCGCCCTCGTATGTGTCTGTTTTATGATAACGATGGAAGTATGCCATGCATTATTAATATGTTTTTATTTTTGCCCTGGTTGATTTGATACACTTCGAGAATAGTTTTTATAGCCTCCTTCATAGGATAGAAAGTATATTCACTTTGTCATTCCGTTTGCAACACCTCGAAATAATGGTCGGACACCCTATATGTGACGCGCAAAATAGATAGGGACCTAAGGTTAAGACCCAGCTTTGTTCAGGAGAGCCTTTCTATTTGCGCTTAGAATTGTCGACTTCACTTTCATAAAACGCGCATATCTCTGGAAGGGAACACTTTTGGGGCATGGGATCGGTCTCATTCGATGCTCAGATGTTGTCCACATCAAAAAAAAAGTCAAAAGTTGATGGAAAGTTTATTCAGGAGTATTAAAAGTATTAACTGGCGTAGTTATAGATGGGACTTTAAGAGAGTATGAGTTTTGGGTTGAAAAAAATTCACAGGTTCTCTGAACTTCAGTTTAGAAAACATTAAGTCCTCGCTTTGATTCTTGCCATAGTCAAACTAATTGTTATTCGCTCAGCAACTTTTTTAGTCAATACTACAATTTTTTTAATTGACTGCATAAAGAAAATATTTTATAAACTTAATATTTTTAAAAAGACTTACAATTATTTTAGTCAATACTACTTCGTCTAGGTTTTGTGTATTGTAAGTAATAGCTGACTTATTAGCCTTATTCGAGAAACAACAAAAAAACTCTTTAATTTGCTGGCTTCGAGTATTAACATTTACTATAATGGGTGTGTTTTATTTAACGAGCGCAAAATCCGCTTAAAACCATGCTAAAGCCAACATTAAAAAGTCTTTGCTGACTTATTTGCGTTATTCGAGAAATAACGAAAAACTCTTTAATTTGCTGGCTTCGAATATTCACTCTTACTATAATGGGTGTGTTTTATTTCACAAGCGCTAAAATCCTCTTAAACCCTACTGAGGCGATTATTTATAATCGTTTACAAAAGTACGATGTCTTCGAAGAATGTTTAGAAATATCAGAACTCTAGGTAAAATAGTACGCCACTTAAGCCTACAATTTTAAAATCTCCACAGTATTTAAAAAAGTTCCCTGAAGTTTCTCAATAGAAAAACTAAGGGTCTTTACTTTAAAGCAAGTCTCTGTGCGGTTTCCATTGAAAGTGCATTCAATTTATTTACAACCATTTCTTCTTGCCAACCCATTCAGTTTTCTTGTTGTCTCGAACAAAGTATTCCGACATTGAATTTAAAAATGTTCCATATGACGCTGTTACACTTAACAACGAGTATTGAATATCAAATAATCGATTTAATTGATTTCAATTCGATATAAATAAAAAGAACAGAACCTCTTCAAATAGAGTACGCACGTGTGTGGGTAAGTACTACTTGCAATGGGTGCAGAGTATGTAAATTCTGTTCTAGGTGGATTTTTTAGCCGCCTGGTTTTCATATCAAAAGAAACCTCCGCTTGGCCGCAACTTTAAAACGATCACCCACTGTGGTCGATGGTGGGTGATGTTTATTTTACAACCACATTTGGTACGTGTTTGAATACCACTTGTTGGCTGCCAACTGGAAAAGGGGGACTCTTGGGTGTCTCTTGTCGGTTGATTAAGTGATTGTGGGTGGAGGAGTGCACTCATTTGTAGTTCGCTTTATCCACAGCGAAAATCTTTGGTGGTCTTTGCTGTCATTTTTGATAACATTTGAGTTTATTTTTTTTTTACCGAATTCATGAGCAAAAGTTGAATTAAGTATTAGATTTAAGTTGTTTTTAAAGTTTTCTAAATTAAAGAAATTAGGAAAAATTATTTGTACTGTAATTTCGTTAGTTTGTGAGATGCGGTCTTTCAATGTTTAGACTTAAAGGAGCATTGCCACGTCCTTTAGATCAATGTCAACTTAATGCGGTCAATCCAAACTTGACAAAGTTCGAACAATGCAGTGATGCTATTTAAATCCCAAACCCCAATAAATACCACAAATTTAGTAAGTTTTTCAGAGGTTGACTTAGTTCCGGTGTGGCGGAATTTTTTATCTCTTTTATCGATATGATTTTTTTTTAATTTCTTTATCGATCTGAAATATTCGCTGTAAACTGTTGGCAGAATAATGTGGCACTGCTTTTCGAAAGAATGAACTATATAACCTCTAAAAGCTTTCAGTGTCTGTAGATCCTACAAAAAATAGTGCGGTGGCCAGCATTGGTGTGGTAGTTTGTGTGCACAATTGTCACACAAGAAATCTAGTTTGAAGACTCTATTATCGGTACTCACCCTGAAGATGATCAACGACGCTGATCGAAATATTGGAAAATAAAATTAACAACTATAAAAACGAAAGAAAATTAGTTTTTTCTTGTTTTTGAAGAAAGACGAAAGACAATACGACATCGTCAGTTTTTGCGGCTAGTGCTATTTAGGGTATAAATAAGTGAACAATGCATAAGATTGACCAGGCCGCAGCTCTTCTCTAAATGTTGCCTCAGTGAGGATCGATCTGAAAAATCCGCTCCGAAATCAATTATCGGATTATCTGAGAAATCCTCTGCGAAATCGATTATTTATTACTGAATACTCGCAGTAAAGTGAAACAGCGTCATAAACTACATTTTTAAATACTCGTAGCTTTTGATGCTTCTTAGGTTAAAAGCCGGAATTTTGTTCGAGACAAAAAAATACTGAATGGGTTACAAGACGAAATGTATTTACACCATGGTGTATTTTCCAGTAAAACATAAACAGTATTGGGGGAAATGGTTGTTGCTGTTGGGTCCATGTTTTAAAAGACCTGCTTATTGGGGCCACATAACATAATGACTTGTTGCTGATGTCCGTCCAACTGTCATTGAAATCAAAATACAGCTAGCAAGTATGAGCCAATTTCGCTGAAACTTTTTAAACTTTCAAAGAGTGGGCTAAGGACGCACCCTTGTAACATTGGACATTATCGGCTCTAAAAGCCACAAATTGCGATGAAACTTTGCACAAAGCTTAAGTAGCTACCAATTTCCATCTCTGATAAAATTAGAGCATATAAAATATTATTTCGATTTGAGAACCTTCAGCTTTAGCAGCCACATATTACATCTGATTTGGAATAAATTTCGCAAAGAGCGTACGAATTCGGTCCATGTTTTCGAATTGCAGCCACACAAATGACACTCCCGATATGAGAAACTCTAAAAGCCATAAATTTAACCCATTAAATAAAATTCTCAATTCCACGACAGCCGGTTCAATGGACCCGAAGAGCAATTCTTCGGCCAAGGACTGTCACTTTCTCACACGGTTGCCGACTAAAATTAAATCCAATCTCTCTCAAATTTTCCATGGTATATTATGAGCGGCCAATAATGAAATCTGATAAAGCTGCACGATAAAGGTCCATATTTTGGTCCGTTCCGATTTTAGAAGCCACATAGTACATCTGATTTCGAACAAATCTAGCAAGGAGCGTTACATGCGACCTACTCAAATGTCTTCCGAAATTTTACCAAATCTTTCGATATTATCGAATGGCTCCCACATAAAGGTACCACCCGTTAAGAGAACTTGCAGCTATAGCAGGCAGACACAAATTTAAACCGAGCTTAGTCAAATTTTTAATGGTACGTTATATATATACGGCCAATAATTAAATCTGGTGAAACTAGACCAAATAGACAGTATTTTCGAAAAATATTTCTCATCCTGCTGCTCTAAAAGCCACACATTACATCCGATTCTAATGAAACTTCGTACAAAGCTTAAGGAACGATGGACACTCCTCCTGCTATTTAAGAACCTGCAGCTTGAGAAGCCAAAAATTAAATCCAATCTTAGTCATATTGACGTTATGAGCGACCAACTATTAACAATGGAAAATCGAAAGCATGTAGGTCTATATTTTCAAATAGCTACCATACAAGTTCGGTACCAGTTTTAGCGTCAACGGGGATCAACATTAATGTCTTGCGAAATTGGACCATATTGGTGCATCTGTTCAAATAGATGCAGCACAAAGGTCCCTCTCGATTGAAGGTCCTACAGCTCTAAAAGTCACATCGTAATTCCAATCTAGCTCAAACGAATCGTTGTGCGTTCAGTACGGCCTTTAACTATCCCTGGTGAAATTGAGCCCGTCTGTGTTTTTATACAGCCCAGCTCATTTTGTCCTTTCACCTCTAGACGGTTCATATAAAGTGCGACCTTGCTTTAGCTCCAGACAGAGCTAAAAAACTAAAAATAAAATCAAATCAGCCGATTTTTTACCTACTAAAAACCTTAAAAAAAAGTTGAGAAATAGTAAAAGAAATTGAAATTTGGACGCCTCCAAAATCTTTTTTTTTTGGTATGTCGAAGCTGAAGTTTGTTTCCTCATGCCAAAAGCTATTGAAAAATCGATAGCACAATATCGACAAATTTGTGTCCTTACAGATCGTCCCACCCTATAATGTATACTTTAAAGGTTCGCAGATAAGTATTTCACAGATGCTACCAACAGAATGACCATCCTATGGTAAAGAGTATAAAAACCTTAAATGCAGTCGTTGTTCCCAACTGGCCGACAGGATCAGGATCGATAGCACAATATCTACAAATTTGTGTCCTTACAGATCGTACCACCCTATAATGTATGCTTTAAAGGTTCGCAGATAAGTATTTTACAGATGTTACCAACAGAAAGACCATCCTATGGTAAAGAGTATAAAAACCTTAAATGCAGTCATTGTTCCCAACTGGCCTTCAACGACAGGAGTAAATTGAATTATTGTCGTAAAGAAGTATAGAGAGTAGAGTAAGTCGGGTCACAAAAAAGAAGTTGTACGAGTGTACAACTTTATTGTACAGTTCCTTCGTTAGAAGTTGGATCGTGACCCCAAGCTCAATCCCTGGCATTAATCCCGCCCTAGCGTACTTATAGAGCAACGGAGACTTTAAATACTTTGCTAGTGTGAGATTTATTTGGCATTATCTTTTCCTGAAGCCTAATAAATTTCCCATTTCCCCTTTTAAATACATTCCTGCCTAGCACTACATCCTTTTTTTCATTAATAATCTCAAAGATTAGATTTTAATCCTTCAAATCATTTTTCAGTGTAAATATTGAAACAAAAAAAATATTTTTAAATTCTTATTATGAAAAGCAACAGCAACAAAAAGCAACAGCATCGATAACAACACCAAGTCCCCCTAGTCTAGACATCAAGCTATGCTTGAGAGTTCTTAATAACAACAACCAACAGCCGGCGTAGAGTCATTAAAGTTGGGGGATTTTAATGAACTCGCCTGTAACTGCAGCATAAAATCTATAATTTCCTTTCTGAAGGACAAAAACACACCGAAAGGGGGGAAGCACATTTAACAGAAACTCATCAAATGTCTGGTGTTCCATGCACCCCTCCCCTACACCCCACCTATCGTCAGCACCAGTGGGCCTGTTTACTTGGAAAAATGCAGCGCCGTATACTTAAGCAGCCACCGAACAGCACCACCAGCCAAATCCCTGCAACAGATGTTCAATTTCTTTAGTTCTGCTGTTGGGTCTCCACCGCGATAGATGATGTTGCTTGGTGCTGCCGCTTTCCAAGTTCTAAAAGGTGTATTAAAAATAGACGCACAGATAGCTCGTGATATTCGTTTTTTTTCCCTCTACTTCTTTTTTTCAATTCTGGCCTGCATTTAAGAATTTTATAAAAATAGTTTGAATAACAATTTTTTTCTAGTACGTGCATTTTGATGCTGTTGTTTTTCCAATTTTTTTTTCGTGCTGTTGTTTTGTTTTATTTTGCTGCATCTGATTTGAAAAGTGTTTTGGATTCTCTGTGAGCTAGTCTTGCTGCATAGTGGTGTGTAAGTATGAGTGGCTCTTGTTCGCAGGTCGTATGGGTATGTGTACGTGTGGATACTCGAATACGTATGTTCAGATACACACACGCAAAAGTGGTGGAAAAACAAACGCACCGGAAATCGTTCATATACACGCAATTTATTCAAATTTATGCTTCATGCGAAGGTTTTTCGTTCTTGCGGTTCATAAGCATAAACCGGCATGGCGCAAAGTATTGATATAAGCATTGCGTACACACACACGCAGGCATACTAAAATAAGTAGAAACTTCGTTAAGTTCGGCCGGGCCGAACCTTTTATTTTATTTATCTTTTATACCCTTCAGCATTCACCCATTTTTCCTTTGACCCTTGAGTCCATTATTTTACCAAAAAAAAAAACTTAGTCAAATTATCCAAATCGTTTCACATTTGTATTCATTGTGAAACTTGCTCTTATTTGATTTCTTATAGGGTGGGCCATTTCCATTAATGGGCCTTTCCAATAAAACCAGAAAGTTTAAAAAATTATCGGTACTTTTTCTTTGCAGCCAATTCAAATTTCGAATTTTAAATCGCCCAGACTGTATATCTTCCAACCATAAGCACCATTTTTAGGCCCCTTTAGTTCTAAATCAATAGTGCTGCCCCTACTTAGCCGAAATAAAATCATAATTGGGAGCTTAAATTTGAGTATAAGGACTTTGTGTGGGGGCTACTCCAAAACATAAATCGACAAAGTCCACTTTTACAAGAGTTGTATTTGATATTGTAGCCATGATGTAATACACGACTATCATACCAGGCAATCCCAGCTTGATCTCACGTTAAGAACATCTAGCAATTTTTAAGAGACGGAAAGATAAAATTGCCATTTGTGCAACTAATTACAACCCTAATGATTTCTACGCAAACTGCGGTTCATCGGTATGACCATACACAAGAACCATGTTCCGCTGATGACAAGAAACATAAATACAATGGTTTAATTTGTTCTTCAATATTAATTTCTCAATTTTAGTTCTTATTTTCTTAATTTCAGTTTTAATTTTCTCAATTTCAATTTGTTTTTCTCAATTTCAATTTGCGTTTTTCAACTTTAAATTGTATTTGCTGAATTTCAATTTGCGTTTCTCAATTTTAATTTGCCTTCTTCAAATTCATTTGTATTTTCTCTATTTCAATTTGTATTTTCTCAATTTCATTTTTTCTATTCTCAATTTGAATTTGTGTTTTCTTTATTTCAGTTTGGGTTTTCTCAATTTCAATTTGCATTTTCTCAACTTCAATTTGCGTTCTCAATTTTAATTTGTATTTTGAATTAGCTTTTCTCAATTTCAATTTGTATTCTCTCAATTTCAATTTGCGTTTATGAATTTCAATCTACGTTCTCCAAAATCATTTGTATTTTCTTTTTATTTTTAGCGTTTCTACATTTTAATTTGTATTTTCTCAATTTCAATTTGCGTTTTTCAATTTCTATTTGTATTTCCTCAATTTCCATTTTGCATTTCTTAATTTCAATTTGTTTTTCTCAATTTCAATTTGTTTTTCTCAATTTTAATTCGCGTTTCTCAATTTGAATTTACGTTTCTCAAATTTAATTTACGTTTCTCGAATTTAATTTGTTTTCCTCAATTTCAATTTGTATTTGCTCAATTTCAATTTGTATTTGCTCAATTTCAATTTGCATTTTCTCAATTTCAATTTGCATTTTCTCCATTTAAATTTGTATTTTCTCAATTATAATTTGAGTTTTTAAATTTGTCTGTTCTCAATATCAATTTGTTATTCTCAATTGTAATTTGCGTCGCAAAATTTCTATGTGTATTTTCTCAATTTCAACTTGCGTTTCCCAATTTCCATTTTCCGTTTCTTAATTTCATGTTTCTTAATGTATTTTCTCAATTTCAATTTGCGCTTCTCAATTTTAATTTGTATTTTATCAATTTCAATTTGTATTTTCTTAATTTAAATTTGCGTTTCTCAATTTTAATTTGTATTTTTTCAATTTGTATTTTCTCAGTTCAATTTGCGTTTCTCAATTTCAATTTTTATTTTCAATTTTTATTTTCTCAATTTCAATTTGAATTTTCTCAATTACAATTAAGATTTACTGAATTTCAATTTTGCGTTTCTCAATTTAAATTTTGCGTTTCTCAATTTCAATTTTGCGTTTCTCAATTTCAATTTTTTTTTTCTTAATTTCAATATGTATTTTCTCAATTACAATTAAGATTTACTCAATTTCAATTTGCATTTCTCAATTTTAGTTTGGGTTACTTAATTTTAATTTCAACTTTCTCAGTTTCAATTTGCGTTTCTCAATTAAATTAGTTTTTTCTCAATTCCAATTAGAAATGATGTACTCGTAGTGATAGCTTCTATGTTGCCGCAGTATTAGTAACAGTTACATGTGTATGGATGAATACGCACGTTTTACTTCCTTAGATTGATTTGATTATCAAACGGCGTTAGAGTTGCCACACTCCTTTAAACGAAAGTCAACCAACGCATGTATTTAATTTAAATTCAAAAATTATAAGATGGATTCCATTAGCCATGTGGCCAAAGCCACAGTTTGTGAACACGTTCAGTTTGTGTCTTTCTTTTATTGCAATACTTTTTGTATTTTTTTTCCTGTTGGGCGGTCTTTCGATCTCTTCGGGGTGTTGCCAACCAACTCATGTTAAGGGTTACTAAATTTGTTTGTACATGTGGGTGGGAGTGTGTGTGTGTGCGTGTATATGTATACTCGATGGCTGTCACTCTTGTTGATGCCTTTCTGTTATTTTTGACATTAATGTTTTGTAAATGGTAAATGTTAAACAAATGTTTTTATTTGGTTTATAAAACCGTGCGCACTGGGGGAACTGAACTGAAACTGGAAACAGAAATAAGTACAAAAACTCTTTTCAACGGGTTTGAAAATGCCATAAAGTTGGAAAAATTCGAAATGCTCTTGTTGTCCAAAAATAGCCTAAGAAAATTATGGTCGATGAAAAAGGAATGCCGCAATTTTTACAGGATTTCTGAGAAAAATAAGAGAATAATTTTTTTTTTGAAGTTTTAAAATTCTTGCCTACGAACGATCAATAAATGCAAAAATTTTTTAAATGCAATTCAGAAAATATCAATTTAAATTCACAAATTTCTTTGTAATTCAAAAGCCATTTCAATCCATCCTCAACGAAGGATGGAGTGTATATTTTTTGAGGACGATCCATGCCTTGAATAAGCGCTATTAGTTAAGACGCACATAATACCTCGAAAAGGGTCATATTTGCTGGTGATTTCGGCTCTATGGGCCCAAAACACGGACCGTATAGTCCTATAAAAATTATATTATTCTGAAAAGTTTTGAGAAAGTGTAACAGGTCTAACAGATACGGTGCTTTTGGTTAAAACAAACGACTACAGGAACTATAAATATGATAATTGTTATTTCAGCCTGAACAGATTCCCACGTAGATGGGTCCTGTTGGCCTCTACAGCCAAAGAAAAAGTCAGTTGGAAATCGGTCCATACTACTAAATTTCTTTCAGTTCCAATCACCAAATGTAAATAGTCATTATAGAAATTTCGTTGGGCGTAGTATCTATCACTAGATGATTGCTTTGCCAACATTATGGTACAGCTAACTTAATATTCGGCCACTGTTATTGAGTTATTTAAATTAATCGTTGTCAGAACCGCCTGTTGTGCCAACTATTATATTAGTTTTGTATAAAATTGTTAGATGAAACCAAAAATTGGTAATGACAACAAAAAATTTCGCTCTTGTAACCTTAAATGAGTGCATTTTAGAAAAAATGTAATTGTAAACATAAATTATAAAAACAATTGATAAAAAAAAAGTTACGCCAAAGACATTGATTGACTAAAGACACTTATTTAAATTCAAAAGTCGTTTATTGCATCTCAAATAAAAATATTCTGAATTTTAAATGGAATGGTTTAAGCTTCAAATGAAATATACTGAATTTTAAATGAAATCTTGTGAGTTTCAGCGTTTCAATTTGTATTTCAAACAGATTATTCAGAATTTTGAGTGGAAAATTCTAAATTTCATTAAGTATCTAAAAATAATTAGAATCTTGTGAGTTTAAATCGGTGTCTTTTGTATTTCAAACAGATTATTCAAAAATATTCTAAAGTTCAATTAGTATGTTCTGAGTTTCACATTGAATATTGGGGTATTTTGAATTTCAAATGAAAAAATCTGGATTTTAAATAGAATTTTCTAAATTTTTAACGTAAAATTCTGAATTTTAAATTAAAAAATTTCTGAATTTTTAAACGAATTCAAAATATAATTCGAAACTTAAAGAATTTTTTGAAATTTTTAAAAAAATATTTTGAGTTTGAAATTTATATTGCTGTCTTTTGGATTTTAACTAAAACTCTAGGAAACTGTACTATTCACTCTCATTGAGATTGGGAAGACACCTGATTTTTTTTTGCTTTTGGCGCGAATACTTTTGAAATAAATAGTGATTTATATTATGTCACTCGACATTTTTGGTGCTTGCATTTATAATATTTAAAGCTGTGTCTAATATTCATTCCATTAATTGAATCAATTAATTTGACAAAAGTTGTTAACAAAGATTGATTTTTATCGAACTGTGAAAGAGTTAATATTAAAACGAACTTAAAGTTTTTTTTTAGAAAAAATTAACTATTTAAAAAGTAAAATTTTATTGAATTTAAATCTAATGTGTTGTATGTGGTTCGATTTGAGAACATGTTTCTTTTGAACTTTCATGCAAATAAAATTATTATGGAAAATTAAAACATTTGAAGTAATTACAGTGAAGGCTGGCTAATCCGAAAAAGCATCCGAATATTAAGTAGTCGGAAATTTATTTTTCAAATGCACTAGGGATTCTACAGTCCTACAAAAATTCTACTGTTATACAACTCAATAATCCGAAGTAGATCTTTTGTGTCTTTTACCTAAATTTGGTTAATAAAAACCAACAAATTATAGTTTGTTGCTTGACGCAGTTGCTTTATCGTCTTGAAGATGTCTAGAAGACGTAGACAGCGTAATTATGGCTACGGTCTCCAGAATTAAACCCGGTGCTGCTTCTTTATTTGCATGAAATAGGTCGAAGAGAAATATGTTTGTATGAAGAGTAGTCTTGTTTTTAAGATTTGAAAATGTCGGCGATATAAATATCGTTGACGAATATTCGAAGAATTTGATGATTTCGTTAACAAAACATGTAAATTCGAGTCTAAATATTTGTTTTAGTTTTTTTTTTGTTTCATGTGAATTGACTCTTGGTCAAATAAACTTTTTGACCTCAATTAATTTTCTTGATAAAATATCCACTAAAGTATACTTATAGCCATTAATCATGTTTTAAATCACATATGTACGTTGCTCTGGTCTAAAGTTGGTAAATTAGCGTTTACCCGAACTGCAGTCAGCCCTGCGTGCAACATAAAGTCTTTTTGGCAACCGTTTTAATAACTTTTGTGGCTTATTATTTTAAACAAATGTTTAAAAGATGATTTGAAATCGGACTATGAACTAAGCATAGCCAGTTTTCATAGACCAACGATATTTGCCCAAAAACATACATATTTTTTTTAACATGCATTTTTCTATATATCTTTGTTGGCTTTAAATAATTGAAAGATATTCCAATTAAATAAATGTCTGTATAACTGGCAAATAAAAGAATTTAATAAATTTTCAAAAGAAAACCGAATCGGGGTCTGTAATTAATTATTCGGCTTTTCTTTATGTTTTTTAGTCATTCCAATTCTTTTAAACGAAAAAAATACTTTGTACCACATTTAAAAACAAAATAAAATATTTCTGAATAATTTTCGTCCATTTTTTGAGATTGAGTCCATTTTTTGATAAATAAGGGGTTTAATATACTTCTTTAGTACAAAGGAAATAAATTGTAGATCGCTTAAGGGTCACATTTTATAATAAATTAAAAAAAAATATATTTAAATTAAAACTAATAAAATTTGGTCAAAAAAAATCAAAATAAAAAATTTTCAATAGTAACATTTCCATAATAAAAATTTCCTAAAACCAATTGTAGCTTTAATAAATACGAAGGTTATATATAATTCTAGTTCTAATATAATTCACAAGAATTTGTTTTCGTGGCTGCACACTGACTTGATCGCGATTTCGGATCAGTGACGCAAACTGCTTTTATCCAATTTAGTTTTACCGAAAAAATACGCTGGACCACAATTAAAAACAATAATAAAATATTTTCATTTCGTCTATAAGTAGTTTCTTAGAAATAATTTTGTTATATAAGGGGTTTAATATATTTCTTCAGTACACAGAAAAAGAACGTAGATCGATTAAGGGTCACATTTTATAAAAAATGATAAAAAAAAAATATTTTATTTAGTTTTATCTAGATTTTCCGTCAAAAAAAAAAATCAAAATAAAACATTTTTATTAATCACAGTTTCATAACAAAAATTTCCTGAAACCAGCTGTAGCTCGTAACTACAAAGGTTACTCTTCTAATATTTCTTTAAAAAACTTTTCAAATCTTTTTAATTACTTTTTTAACTAAAATAAAATTGCCTTATTAACATTTACAACTTCCTTAATTCACTTACCGCAACAAAAATTATCCATTTCAATTTCATCCATTTTCAAAACCATCTTTAATCTTTAAATACTAAATGATGTTTTGAAACAAATATCACAAGCACAATAGATATGTTTTTTTTAAGGTTTATTCAAAAATCTATATTTTCACCAGAAAATACACTATTTTTTGGAAAAATATTGTTTTTTTTTGGTTTTATTGCTTGCCACAAAAACGTTACATTTTCCTTTTGGTTTATTTTATTTATTTTTCAACATCCACGAACGAAAAGCGTTCTTCACAAAATTTCCAATTATATTGGCGTTGCTTAGCTTGGCGCGTAGGCGTATGCGAGCGAGACCTTCAACTTTAACAAAACGCATACACACAACAACTGTTCAATTAACAATCCTGCTTGGCGGTTCTGTGGTAGAAAAACTTCAGAAAATCTTCTAACCAAAAAAACAGAAAACGAACGAACGAACAAACGAAACCAACAAACGAGCGCCTTAACGGCTTAGCAAGCGAAACGCTGCGCATGCTCAGAGAACTTAAGCAACAGAACAATACCAAAGGGGGGAAATTGTCAACTCAACAACTAAACCATGAGAGAGCAACACCGGAGAAATGTAAATATCGAATGGGTAAATATAGAAATTAATAAATAAATTGTTCATACAGCCAGTCGGCAAATGAATGTCTGTCTATAGAAATAATGAAAACGCACTCTCAACGTATAAATTGTCTTGCTGAGCATAATTTCCATTTGTTTAACGCCGACGACGCTGGCTGCCGCTGTCGTTGTCGTCTATGGTACGTGCTCGGATAGCTTAAAATGCACGAACGATTATAAATGCAGCCGCAGCAACTTTGTTTTGGGTAAGAAGCCGAAAGGTTTGAGTCCAATCAGCTCCGGCCAGTCTTACTCCTATGGAGAGTAAGAGACACTGCAAGAGCATTCAGAAAAGCCCGCTAAACGTCGAAAGGCTCCTGCAATGTGAAACGTCGTCACTTTGAGTCAACGTAAGTATTGACGCCGTTTGTCATATAAATCTGTCTCGCGTTGCTTTGCTTTTAACGATTACGGCTAATAATTAATACAAAAGTGGTATAAAAAAAAAACAAAAATAAGCCATTAAAGACACATTATGGCAAGACAATTATGATTTGTTGGGCATTTGTGTCCAAAACTCTTTGGACAGGCGGTACGTTACGTTAGCCTGGTCTGGTATTGCATTTATACTCGTGCGTTAAGCTCCAAAGACAAATTAGGCTTTACAAAGCGAAAGAAGAAGTTTAAATAGCGGGAGTTGTCGCCTTTAAAAGTCATGCGCTTTTGTGGCTCGTAAAGATTGGCAGAGTGTTGGCCAAACTGTTAGAAATATCATAATTAGATATGAGATATCCATAAATAGCCAGAGGGAAATCTAAATGTTGACAGCTTTTTTTTATTGGTATTGAGGTTTGCGAGCAATGAAAAAGAAACGTAGCTTTTGTTCGAGGAAAATGCATATATGAAAAGTAGGAAAATATGTTAGAGCGAAAATGTTGCTAGTTTTGGCAGAAACGACAATGGCCTAAAAATGACCGAGAAATATGACTTATAGGGAGGGCCATATACAATTTTAAACTTGAATCAGCTGCACTGTTAATAGCTCAAAATTATCCTTGAGTCCTTGGCTACAATTACCCTTTTTACAGAACAGAGCCGGTTAATCTTTGTTCAATGTGTAAAAGCAACAGACCGAAATAAAACAAACGAGCTAAACAAACGAACTCAAAAATATTTACTAGATCAAAAGTCATAGAATTTTGGCCGATGGAAATCGATCCTGGACCACTGTGCAGCGCCACTATGCTTCTGTTTTGAGTTCACCATAAGTTTGTCAATATTTTGTAATTTTTGTTCATTTCATATTTTTTTATTTAAACACATTTAAAGCCATAAAGACACAAAACATTAAATCATATAAATGTACAAAATTTAATGGGCATAAAGTCGCCAATTGATGGCCACCAAAACTACTAAAACCCTAAGACGAACGTTATGCAAAACAGAAAAAAAACTTAAGGCAAAAACTAGTCATTCGAAGGAACCTTCCTTCCTTCTGCTTCTCCTTCTCCTTCTGCGTTCTCTACGGGTGAAAACGTGATCAAAATTTTATGTCTTCGAATATGGGCTTTGTGCCTGCAATATTTGTTGTTGTAAACACATAAACATATGTTAATTTTTGTTGTTTCATTTTCATATTTTGTAGCAAAATTATTTAAATTGTACACTTGCATGCGTACCAAACAGCCACAATTCAACCAGGTTCCCCAAAGCAAATCCCTTCAAAATCTGTTGTGTTCGCACTGCATAGGCTTACTAACAGTTCTCAGGCCTGTGATGAGCAGGTATGTTTGTCTGTATATCAATTTGTTGACATTTTTACCTTTTTCTACCATTTAAGGATTATTTTTAATTTTTTTTTCGATTATTGTTGTTAGTTTACTACGTTTTGGTTTTATTTCTATCTTATTTGTTTGTTGGATTTTATGTTAATTTTTGTTTTTTCTCTCTTTTGAATATTTTTCTTTTTTTGTTTTGCCTGAAAATATTGGTTACGTTTGTCACGACTCAATGATTTAAGGATTAACATAGAAATTTCTACGTGTGCCAGAATGTACATAAGCGATGTTAGTTTACGCTTTGGTTTCTGTTTCTGCATAGAGCCGCAAGCACTAAGGCCAGACATAGTTTGAGAACGATTTGAAAGAATTCCTCTTTTGTACTTGAATAGAAAAATGCCGAAATGTCATCATAATGACAAGTGTGCGGAACATAATTCCTGGGAATTGGAATAAGGCGCAATAGCGATTTTTATTCGCCCTGGTCGTCCTTTTGTCTAGAGCCTAGGAAATATTGTGTGAAAGTGGAGTTTAATGACTGCAAGGGATACCTGATAATTGTAAAGACCAGTTTGATGTTTAGGGATTTGACGATGGCTTTGATTCACTTTATTAACAGCTTATAAAGGTTTCTGTTATTAAAAGAAAAAATCCAAGTGTTCTAGTGTAAACTATAATGAGTGGACGAATTACCTTCGACCGGGCCGAAGCTTCCATCATAGATGCCAATTAAAAATGAAACTTTTGTTAATGGGGCCCACCTTTCTACCTGGATATGTGTGTATCCGGGCCGAAGTTTATATACCCTCGATCATGGATTATGTTCCAGTACAATAATGTTGTTAATGGGTCGTGGTATCGCCCACTTCTCCATCAGGATATGTTTGGATCTAGGCCAATGTTAATATACCCTCGATCGTGGATTCCGATTCAATATGAAAATTTTGTCAGTTTCCACCAATATGTGTTTTGATGTAAGCCAACATCATGTGTTCCAAATATCATGGCCATATCTCAAATGTTGTCAGTTTCCACCAGTATGTGTTTTGATCCAAGCCAACATCACGTGTTCCAATTATCATGACAATATCTCTAATAGTTTGTGGTGTTTAAGAGGTCAGGGTTGAGTGGGCGGTGCCACGCCTCTGAACATAATTTAGTCTATTATAATTTTCTGGTCACTGATTTCATTCTGCTATTTTATAATATTTTCTACGAGCGGTCCATTACTTTGGCCATAAATCCATTTTTTTAAAGGGGCTTAACTCCGCACGCTTTTTCCACCCCAATATATTTCGATACATGCCAATAGTATATGCTCCAAATTATGATGTAATATCTCTAACAGTTCATGAGAGATGGTATATTTAAGTTCAGGGATGTGTGGTCGTTGCCACGCCCTTTGTTCTATTTTAACAAAACTTAGTTTATAATAATTTTTGTAGCCACTGATTTCACTTTGATAAAATTTTAAAAAATTTGATACGATCGGATCGGTTTTATAATGGTTTGATCGTAAATACGATCGCTTGATTACTTTGGCCAAAAATGCAATTTTTTAAGGGGGCGTAACTCCACACAATCTGTCACCAGAATGTGTGTTCGAAACATGGCAATATCATACTTTCCAAATGTTGTCGTCATTTCTCTAACAGTTCATGAGATATGCTATTTTTAAGTTCAGTATTGTGCGGGCGGTGCCATACCCCCTTAAAAAATTGCATTTAAAGCCAAAGTAATGAAGCGGTCGTATATACGATCAGTCCATTATAAAATGTACCTTACACATAATTCCAGGTCGAACGTAGCTTAATGTGAAAATTTCGTAAGGATAATAGTTAATATAATATAGTGATTTTTCCAGAGGTTGACTCAATCCTCTTGACCGATCCAGCCCATTTTCAATATATTTTGCAAAATTTCAGCCACTAACTTTTAAGAGGACGACCTTTGGATTGCTTTTCACAAACAGGCAGACGCACATAGCTAGAATGTAGAATTTTACAAAGATTCAGAATATGTATACTTTGTATAATGTGGCCTCCGATCAATATTTCGAGGTGTTGCAAACGGAATTACAAATTTAGTTTACTCCATTCATCGGTTCAGGGTTTTTAAAATGTAAACCTTGTTTACCCTTCATGCGTTTTCCTCATGTCATTTTTGTGCATTTGACCTAGCGCCATCTACATGTGAAATTTTATGTCAGCCCAACTTGATTATATGGCAACCAAATCGCCTCATTGATGCCGATAAAAGGTTATAATGATGTTTTCCAAAAAAAAAAAATAGAAAACATAGCAGAACTGACAGTTAAATTTTCACATATAGGTCAGATACACCTACAAACTGTTAAAAGTCTATTTTAAATATCAAATGAATTCAAGGATAGAAAAGGCTGACCTCGTTATGATGTAAACTGCAGCTGCGAAAATTGCTCTTGCCTAAATTGTGAAGCTGGGTTATTTGTAATACTCTAACCACCACCGCCATGGTCTTTTAGCTTTAGGTCTTTGGACCATATAAGCTTCAACGCCATCTCTAAATGATAAAAAAAAAATCAGGTATGTATATGACCTGTGAGTTTTGCTTGATAGTGTGACTTATCCTCATCAGAACGCGAGTAAAATTTGGTGATGCGTGATCTTTGGATTATGGCCAGCCGTGGTGTTATATGCAGTGCGCGTCACGCCTGGCACCGCAAACTGATTAAGAACAAATGACATTCTTCAGTCGGTTTTCTAATTCGTTAATGCTGGTGGTAACTATTCAGGACGAGATTAATCACTAAATGACTCTCCATGATAATAATAAGACAGCCGTTCGGACTGGTCCAATTAGTTTGTATATCATGCTAAGCTCATTAAGTTGAGAGTTGAGAAATATCCTTCCAGTTCTTTTTTGAAACTGCGAGAAACTTTCAACACCAAATACATGTGGCTGTAGATTCGTGGCATTTTAGCTATACTCGCTTAGTTCGCCGATGCTGAACATGTCGCCTGACTGTTTAGGTTGTAAAATGATAATTTATACCCACTGCCCTGCCATAGTTGTTGTTTGATCTAACTTGAAGGTCCTAGTCCAAACATTTAAATTTTTTAATCCAACAATAGTTGTCCGCAACGAAAAGAGATGGTATTTTCTTAATCCAACCACAGACTACTTATATAGTGTAAAAAGTAAAGTTAATCTTGATTTCAAAACTTTTCTACTTGAAGTGTTCTGACAAGAAGATGGCGCTTTTGCAGAGCGCCATGGTATGTCAAAGAAAATACAGTTATGTTTGTAACGCCATCTACACGTGGGTGTAAATACACAAACATTTAAGGTAACTCGGTTATGCGGCGAATCCACAACATGTCGTCTGGCTGACACAATCTATATTGTTAATTGGTTAAAGGCGAGGATCCTAAAGCAGGTTTTCACAAAAGGAATGAATTTTTAGCTTACTCTTAGCAGAAATTGTACGAAACTTTTAATGAAATTAACAAACACATTATTCAATTGAAAGAACGAATTCTGTTAAAGGGCCAAATTACTGGTTTATGAATAGTTAATCCATTTGAATATAGAGATTGCCTTGAACAAGACATGAAGGCCGAAGGGTTTGGAAAGCTTTAGGCGTTATACGAGATTTATATAGGAATGAGCAGACGGAGAAGACAAACAGTTGGGTTAAGGAACCTACTATAAAAATAACACATGCAAACACTTGGTTTAAAAAACTGGAAACAATAAGCTCAAGATCGATATTTTTGGAAGACATTTTTAGCGCCATCTACACTTGAGCTTGCAGTGAAATGGCATGTAGATGACGCTTTAGTAGAACACAATATTATAAAATAAAACCTTTACAAAATGATTTTCTTTTGGATTTTCTTAAACAGTTGTCTTTTAATATTTTACTCAAACTTCAAGCGTCCTAAAATATTCATTTTCCGATTTCAGACTCAGAACATATTCCAAACTTTAACTACTTAAATACTTATTGTATTTAAATTTGCCAATTTTCAACTTAAATAAACGAATATCAAGTTGAACATCTGCCTTTCATATTTAAAGTTGTGGAGTTATGGCTTGAGTTCAAGTTCAACGCAAACACAAAATTGCATATAAAACTCACGTAGTTATGCTTATCAAAAAGGAAAAAAGCACACGCACGAAACAGTAATTCGACAAAAAAAAGAAGTTCTTGATGTGTAGACAGAAATGTCAAAAATACAAATTATTGACAAAAATTAACATATTCTTATTCTATCTTTATCTCGGACAAAATATCTAAAATAAAATCAACGAAACTGTCAACATTCAATAAATCCATGCATACGAAACTCAGAAGTAGACGATTTAAGAGTTCATGACAGGCAAGATAAGGTTAACAGACTTTGAAGGCATAGAAGGCAAAAGAAACAAATTCGATGACATGTATTGAAAAGTGATTGATAGGTGTTTATGGGGGATTGAGCATCTGGATTTTGTTATACTACTTATTTATTAATAGACAGTAGCATTTTGAACTATTACAAATTGATGTGATATAACTAAAAGCGGAGGGTACTAAAAAGCTAAGTCTCATGCAAACTTGTAAACCATATGGCAATCTTGTTAGACTGTTTTCCAAAAATTTCTTCGTTAGAAGGGCTTATAATAATTTCGAATATGAAAAAGGGAACCCTGTGTGTTACAGGGTTCCCTTTCACAAAAAAATACTTTAGTCCCAGCAATTTCAAAAAATCCTATATAAATTGAACCAATTCTATAGGAAGAACTCAATTCCAATTTTTTGTAAAAGGGGATGTGATCTCATCCCTGTATGTCTCCCTTTCTTATTTCATAGGAAAATATCTCTAGCTTATGTAACATTTATTTTCACATTCTAAATAATTATGGGCCTTATTCAAGAAGTAATTTTGTAGCACACACTTTAAAAGTTAGTGGTCGTCCTAAAGATAGCAGTGTGTGCCACAAAGAGAGCAGTGGTCGTCACAAAGAGAGTAGTGGTAGTCACCAAGATAACATTGTTTGCCACAAAGAGTCACAAAGATAGCAGTGGTCGTCACCAAGAGAGAAACCATCGCAAAGAGAGCAGTGGTTTCCACAAAAGAGCAATGGTCCTTACAAAGAGAACAGTAGTCGTCCAAAGAAAGCAGTGGTCGTCCAAAGAAAGCAGTGGTCTCCACAAAGAGAGCAGTGGTCTTCACAAAGAAAGTAGTGGTCGGTTCAAAAAGAGCAGTGGTTGTCACAAACAGAGTAGTGGTCATTACTAAAAAACAGTGGTAGTCACAAAGAAAAAAACAGCGTCTCCACAAAGAAAGCAGTGGTCCTCACAAAGAGAGTAGTGGTCGGTTCAAAACGAGCAGTGGTGGTTGCAAAGAGAGCAGTGGTAGTCAAAAAAGAGAGCAGTGATCATCACAAAGAAAGCAGTTGTCTCCACAAAGAACACAGTGGTCTCCACAAAGAAAGCAGTGGGAATCAAAAAGAGAGCTGTGGGCGCCGCATAGATTCGTTTCGAAGAGAGTAGAGCTCTTCACAAAGAGACCAGCGGTTGTCACAAAGAGAGAAGTGGTCATCACAGAGAAAGCAGTTGTAGTCAAAAAAGAGAGCAGTATTCGTTTTGAAGAGAACAGAGCTCATCGGAAAGAGATCAGTGGTCTCACAAAGAGAGCAATAGTCGTTTAAAAAAGAGCTGTGGTATTCAACAAGATAGCAGTGATCGTCAAAGAGACTTTTGTGGATCCAACAAATCGGAGGTAAACCTAGAAAATACGTTGTTGAAAATACACGTTGTTCTATTTTCTTGGCTTTACAAAATCACTTACCGATGATCCCAAGCTTAGCCGTGGTTCATCCACAAACTATGGAGATATTAAGAGCATATTCATAAAGAGTGAGGTACTTTTAGTCTATTAAAAGGTATTCTATAAATACCCCCTACCAAAGGATGGAGTGTATACCAAATTTCTCGAATTTATTAAGCTTTGAAGAAGTATACACTAATTAATGGTAAAAGTGGTAAAATTCTAAGACGATCTAGCCCTATAAGTCTGTGTATCTGATAAAACATTTTTTGGCTAGGACACTTAACGCTGGTGGCTATCTTTGATTGAATATCGACGAAAATGGAGAAAACCAAATCCCTCTAAGGTCTAAATATGTCTCGAAAAAGAGTACACTTTTCTCACACTAGAACACTGAACGCTGGTGGCTATCTGCGATGGAAAATCAGCGAAAATGGCGAAAACAAAATTCCTCTTTTCTCAGTTTATAAGGACGATTAACTTATTGGCCGTTTGTTCCGATTTAACATTTACAATCTCAAGCAGCCTACACAAGTTTTAAAGTCAATGAAATCTGATGATTCCTAAAATTGGTGTTTTTAGTATATTAAATCGAATTTAATCGTAAGTATATGGCAAAATTTCCAAAATTACTCCAGCACTTTGTGTACTCTTGAGCTTGACTATACAAGGTTTTACGAGTAATATGTTTAACTAGCATTTGCCCATTAAAATACTTTAAATTGTCAGGCTTTGTTGGTGACCCAACCAAAATCGTTTTCATTATTGTCCGTCCAGTCTTGAAAAGGCATGACATTCGTCTACAAATATGAGCATTTTGGCCAAACTGACAACATTTCCGCTGGCCATAATTCTAGCAACAGCTGTAACAACAGCAACACAAACGCTGGCGGCGGCGGGATACAAAAATATGTGTGGCAACATAAACACCATTAGAAAGAAACACATACACGCACACACGCCCGCGTTTATCAAACAACCAAATACAAATTGTTAAAAAAAAAAGAATTAAATTTGAATTTCTCAACAATTTTCAGTTTTTGTTAAAACGACAAAATGTTTGGTTTTGAAATGGCACGGAAGCTACCATTTCGTTTCAAGCGTTTTGGTTTTTGTATGCATTCGACATATGACGGTAGGTGGTTGTGACGCGTGCCATTTTGTCAAGAATTAAAACTAAAAGCCCGAAAGAAGAAGCGAGTTTCGATAATCACTGAAAGGCATATTTGGTCAAAAGGTTGCCATATTTAGGAGGACGAGCACATACTCGCATATACACACCAGCTCATTTAACCAAAATTGAAAAATATTGAATTCTCGCTGAAAACTCTGCCAGGCATACAAATGTGCGAGTATTCAAAATTGTATTTATTTATTTTTGTTTTCAACATTTACCATATATTCCTTATGCTACAGAAGTAATGGATGGTTGAACTGCTTGCCATGGTCGAGTTGAGTGGGTAGGGAGGTTGTATAGGAAAAATAAACCAACAAATATCCAGACTTGTTGTATATCAAAGATGTCAATACGCCGCTCAGTGGACTGACATAAATATCAATCAATATTTGTTTGCTAAAATCGTTTGTGGTCTTATGAACTCTTCTGCTTGGAGGTATGGATCTGTTTTGTGTTTTTGCAGCAAAGGGTTGTGCGATATTCTACTTGGTTTTCCTATGCACGTAAGCAGTGATTCCGTTTGCATCTGAGATCAATAAGGCCTGAATGTAAAATCATTAAATGACCAATCATGGCCATCCAAATTCTGCTTGGTTTGTTTTTAAACTTAATCAGTTTTCCAACGATAACAAAAGTGTAGTTATACAATAGGCTTGTTTGACTAGCGTCGGCACCTGAGACCATTAAGACCCGAATTTCAAATCATTGTCATATTCAGCTTTGTTTGCTTAAAAACTTAAGCAGTGATTCCAACGACAACAAAAGTGTACTATAATAGGCGTGTTTGACTGGCGTTGGCATCTGTTTTAATAAGGCCTGAATTTTAAATCATTAAATGACAAATTATTGTCATATTCTGCTTGGTTTGTCTTTACACTTAAGCAGTGATTCCAACAACAACAAAAGTGTAGTAATAGAATAGGCGTGTTTAACAGGCGTTGGCATCTGAGCTCATTAAGGCCTGGATGTCAAATCATTGTCATATTCTGCTTGTTTTGTCCATACACTTAAGCAGTGGTTCCAACGATAACAGAAGTGTAGTAATACAATAGGCGTGTTTGACTGTAGTTTGCACCTGAGATTATCAAGTCCTGAATGTCAAATCATTGTCATATTCTGCTTGGTTTTCATATGCGTAGTTAAACAATAGGCGGGTTTGAATGGTTTTTGCATCTGAGATGTCAAATCATTGTCGCAGTTAAGATTTCGATTTGTTAACCATCCATCATAGTATAGAGGATATGTTTACTTAGTCCGCTTGCAACAACTCAAAATACTGGTTGGAGACTTGTATTCGTATATATTTTCTGAATCGCTATAAAATGCTAAAATGATCTAGCCCTTCTTTCCGTCTGTGTTAAGCAAACTACCGATCACACTATTCAAGCTAGGTATTTGACATTTTTCAGAGACATGTGTTAATGGACTGAAACTGTTCACATTGACAAGGGTCTAGAACGGTCTAGAGGTAAAATTATTTTCCCACACAAGGACTCAGTAAAGCGTTGGGAAAATCAACCACCCTGAACTTAAATAGAAAATATCTTATAAACAATTAGAGATATGACGATGATAATTGGGAACATATGATATTAGCATGGATCAAAGCACATGCTGGGGAAAAGTGGGCGGTGCCACGCCCCTTTAAAAATCGCATTTAGGGCGAAAGTAATAAACCGATCGTTATAAAATGTTATTAGAATAAAATCAATGACTCGGAAATTATTATAGACTATGCTATGGTAAAATTGGGCAAGTGGGCGTGGGTGGTACCGCCCACACAACCCTGAAAATATAAAAAATTACATCGTGAAATAATCCATATCTCGATTATCTCACCAGATATTTTCTTTTAGACATTATTAGAAACATATGATGTTGGCATTGATCAAAACATATCCTGGAGGAAACGTACTCGTATCTTTAAGCAAGCAATGAGCAAACTCGCTTAACTATTTATACTCTCTTCCTATTGGATGAGGGTATAATGATAGATACCCTAAGAGGGTATCTATCTTTTGATACGAACAAAAAGTGTAACGCTTTGTAAAAAGCTATTAAGACCCGGCATTTGTTTTGACCAAATCCGCTTCATGACTTTTTAAGTCATTTCAGTCTGTGCGGCAGCTTTGCTAGATAACTTTCGAAAGGAGTAACCAATCGTTTTTAAATTTTGCAAATCAAAAATTGGTTTCTAAAACTGTCTATGGAACATATTGCCACACCCCTTTTTAAGTCATTTGAGCCATGTCCATTTGTGCGACAGCTTTGCTAGATAACTTTCCCAAGGAGTTACTAATCGACCAATTTTACGTATCGAAATTATTTTCCAAAACTGCCTGTGGCCCAATTTGCCACACCCCTTCTGTTGCGTCCCACAAAAATGTACCATTTCGCCCACTTTTGGTGTTGTTACTATATCTTTTATACGGATAAACTGCAGATCCACATTGTAGCGAAACCACAGCCAAGGGAAGGGGCTTGGAATAATTAGGGGGAAAAGAAGACCCTGTTGAGCTTGTAGAGTTATAAGAAAACTGGTTTGCAACAAATTAAATTACTAGCCACGCCACTTCTGATACCTCCCACATAAAAAATTCTATTCAAGTGAAAGTTTGAACCCACATAACATGTTTTGTATAAGCCTACAAAAAAAGTGGTTGACACGCCCTATTTTGGTACCCCAGTGCAAACGCACCATTCCGCCCACTTTTTTATTCTAGTGTAAGTTTGAATCCTTATAATTTGTTTAGTTTTCGGGTACGAAAAAAGTGGTTGACACGCCCTATTCCGAAACCCTCAGTGCAAATGCCCTATTCCGCCCGCCCACTTTTTTTGTTCGCATAATATTTTCAATACTATTCGAGCGATTCTGCTGATAACTAGTAGTAATAGATACGGCTATAAAATACTCTAACTAAGAAAAATTAAAGCAGTAACCACGGCCATTCTTATGCCTTCCACACAAACGACACACCCACATAAATGCCACACATATTTTTTTTCCCAATGCATTAATTTCGCTGAAATTGAATTGAGACTGAATTGAAAAATTAAAGCAGTAACCACGGCCATTCATATGCCTTCCACACAAATGACACGCCCACATATTTGACACACATAATTTTTCCCCAATGCATTAATTTCTCTGAAATTGTGTACTCAAATCAAATTGTAGTTTAACTACGACTCCAAATTTTTATTTTGGATTTATTTTGCAGTTTTGGTTAGGATTGGACGTACTAATTTTTTCAAGGGCTTGGTCCCCTTTAACACACGGTGGATGGTATACGAGTATAAGTCTGCGCCTAACCGAACCTAATGACGTTTTCACTTGTTCTTGTAATGCGTTAGATCTTGTAATGTCGCCACTGCTTGGAGTATAAAGGCCAAATAAAAATTTATCTATAAAATAGTCTTAATAAGCCATTAAGACCCGGTTTAAAGCTCTAGAACCGCTTAGAGAGTCGTAAGTGACATAAATTCAAATCCATGTGAGGCTTTTCAAATTCAGCAGTAGATACATTACAATTATCACGGCTTTAAACCAATGTGCCATATTGGGAATTTATTTAATTTGAAGCAATTATTTATTTTCTAGGAAAAAAGAAATATTTTTCATTCAATAGAGATTAAACGAGTACTGAATAAAGAAGTATTGAAGTGTAAATATTTGTAGTTCATATTTTCACTTTATGTACTTCCGTATGTGGCAACAACATCGGACTAGTCTATCTTGGGAAAAATAAACTTTTATTTCAAAGGAAAACATTCCAATGTGGCTCACCCCCAAACCCCACAATAGCTCTGGTAGGCAAGACTGACAACATGAGGGATATTGAAGTCTTGTACAAACATTTGAATGCCCTCAACAACTGCAGCATTTTGTGCTATTGCAGGTGTTTATGGCTGAAATACAAAGTTCTGTCGGTGAAATATTGGGGGAGCATCGCTGCCTGGCCGTCCAATGAAACATATCATTTTCGCTCGGTCCCTACACCCCCCTAAACCCAAACCAACCCACGTTGCTGTAATTGTTTATGAGGTGTTTTAAGTTTATGTCGGATTGTTTTTTGCTTTTACTTTTTGTCTTGTTAAGGAACATGTGCCTGAACGAAAGTGCATGTGAAAAGCGGAGGATAGTGGCATGGTAGTACATCATTGTTCGACAATTGCTGCTACGAGTACATTTTATCTCTTCATATTGCTGGGCAACGAACATCTGTTCCTCAGATTGCTGCTAATGTTAGGGTCTGGTCTGGTGCGATGTTTTCCTTCTCGTAAATGTTAATGATATTTTGTCTTAAACAAAACAATAAGTTGAAGATGTTGCAGTTGGAATTGCTTTGAATCTTTTTTAATGTTTATATTTCCGTGAACTCTTTTTTTTGCTTGAACTCAAACCGAAAAAAACAAAGAAAAAAATTGCTTAATTTACAAACAAAACGATTTTGTAGGATTCTGGGAAAAAGAAGCGAAAAATATTTTGAGTTGAATAATAAATGAAGAGACTAAGTCCGAAAGAGAACATTTTTGAAAACATTTTGAAATAAATATTAGTAAGGTTTTTAAGAAAAAAAAAATTATGATAAATAAAGAAATTTTAAAGCACTTGTTTGATCGCTTAGGAGAGGAGAACTCCCAATCTTTAATGGAAAAAAACACAAAAAAACTATTTAAAATATAAATTATTTGCAAATTGATATTTAAGATATGTGACAGCGCATAGAGAAAGGGAGCTAAGGGTAAAAAATCAATTTTCATTTTTTTTTCTTTTTTTGATGTGAACAACATCTGAGCATCGAATGAGACCGATCCCATGACCCAAAAGTGTTCCCTCCCAGAGATATGCGCGTTTTATGAAAGTGAAGTCGACGATTCTAAGCGCAAATAGAAAGGGACCTAATCTTTAAAATGGCTCTCCTGAACAAAACTTTTCATCAACTTTTCACTTTTTTTTTTTTGATGTGGACAACATCTGAGCATCGAATGAGACCGATCCCATGCCCAAAAGTGTTCCCTCCCAGAGATATTCGCGTTTTATGAAAGTGTAAGATTCTAAGCGCAAATAGAAAGGGACCTAATCTTTAAAATTGCTCTTCTAAACAAAACTGGTTTTTAACCTTAGGTCCCTTTCTATTTTGCGCGTTACATATGATGGCTCATAACTTAAAACATCAGCACAATTTGTTTGGTAGATTGAGATAATTTTGGTAGTAACTAAAATCTTTTTTTTTTTAATTTGATCGGGCTATTTGGTTAAATTATGATGATGAAAGTAAATTACATAATATAATTTTTCATTCAACGTTTCGTTGGCTTCTTTCAAACTTTTTCAGGAGTGGTGTTTTTTTTAATGAAACCCCTAAACAATTTAAACTTAAAAAAAATAAAAAATAAAATTATAAAAATTTGAATTTTTACACTACTGGTTAAGAGGATATATACGAGTATCATTAGATAAGGGCATAAAGTGTAAATCATCGAAAAAAAACATTTAAGATCCCGCATATGCTTTCAACAAATCAATTAATGTCTTTTTAAGACATTTAAAACATGTTTGTTGTCTGTGCTTCTAGTTCGCTCTGTAATATTCCTTAGGTGTTACCAATCTCTTATAAATATTACGTGTCTTAATATTTTTTTCAAACATCCTATGGAATTGCCACTCCCCCCTTTCTGGTACCTACCATACTTATTGTTCATTTTGCCCATATGTTCTTACCAAATCAGTTAATGTCTTTTTAAGTAATTTGTGAAATGTATGTCTGTGCGTCTAGTTCGCACTTTTATATTCGCTTGGAGTTTCTAATTTCTATTTAATTTGACGTGTTTTTATATTTTTTAAAATATCCTATAGAATTACACCCCCGTTTCTGGTACCTTTCTTGCAAATTATTCATTTTGCCCACTTTTGACATTTGCATAATATTTTTAAAACGTTCATGACATTTTGCTGAAAATAAGTATTTAGAAAATTTATTTTTAATTTTCATTATCTAATCAATAACTTATACCTAACTAAGAATAAAATTAAAAGTTAAACTTGAGTTTAAAATATTAGATTCCTAGCCACGCCACTTCTAGTGCCTGCTGACCCTCTTTCAGAGCATATTAGAAAAAATCTAAATTGGTTCGGTTTAAATGAAATCAGCTTAAGGTATAAAATCCATAATATTTGCATAACAGTTTTGTATAAGCCTATGCAGAAAGTGCTTGACACGCCTCATTCTGGTACCTTTAGTCCAAAAGCTCAATCTCGCCCACTTTTAGTGTTAACATAAGGTCTTTAACTTTGTGCCGACGATCTGACTAAAAACCAATACTTAAGCATCGAGCCATAAGCTAAAATAGATGACCTAAAATTGGATTCCTTGCCACGCCCCTTCTGATAACTCCCCCACAAATGACCATACTCCAGTGCAAATAAGAACCAGCGTAACTTGGCATCGAGTGCATAAAATTCGCCTAAGCGTTGCAACGCTGTAATAATTTTATAAAGACTGTTTACATGCTTATGAAAAGTTTGGTTGACACGCCCCATTTTGCTACCTCCCAAGCAAAATGCTCCATTCCGCCCTTTTTTGGCATTTGCATAATAGCTTTAAAACTGTTCATGAGATTTTGCTGAAAATTAGTAATTAGAAAATTGAATTTAAATAGCAGTAGCTGACAAAATAGTGAAGCTTTAACCACGCCCCCACTTGTACCTCCCACATAAACGACACCATGCGAGCGTAGCTTGAAATCCACACAACTTTGTCCCTAATGCATAATTTTATAAAGACTGTTTACATACTTATGGAAAGTTTGGTTGACACGCCCCATTTTGCTACCTCCCAAGCTAAATGCTTCATTCCAGCCTTTTTTGGCATTTGCATAATAGTTTTAAAACTGTTCATGAGATTTTGCTGAAAATTAGTAATTCGAAAATTGATTTTAAATAGCAGTAGCTGACAAAAATGTGAAGCCTTAACCACGCCCCCACTTGAACATCCCACATAAACGACACCATGCGAGATTGAAACCTACACAACTTTGTCTCTAATGCATGAATTGCACCAACTGTTTGTGTTTTCTGCAATATGTTGTGCTCATCTTTATGCACATGTAAGGCAAAAGTGGTTGCCACGCCCATTCTAGTAGCTTTCACACAAACGACCCTTTACTAGAATGTACCTTGAATGCCGCTGTGGTCTGATGGTTAGTGTGCGCGACTATCATACATATCGAACCCTAACCACGAAAAAGACGCAAGCGCCAAAAACAAAATTTTACAGGAGATGTTTTTTTTTGGTTCTTTGTCTAATTAATCTGCAGAATAGCGATACAATAAAAATAAATATTTAGATTTAATTTTTAATATTTACGCTTAAGAGAGTTGCAAAATTTTCCCTCAAACTTTATTGAAATGCAAGTAAGGCTTGCGTTTTTTCGTGATAAGGGCTCGATATAAACCCAGATTCAAATCCTGGTAAGAACCTCTAAAAATGTTTAGCGGCGGGTTTTCCACCTCGTAAATGCCGCCGAAGGTACGAGTAAGAGATTTATCTCTAAGCTATGTAAAAACTTCTCTGTAAATTGAATTAGCATTTCGGAGCCGGCGTTAAGCAGTAGATCCCGGTCCGTGGGTATAAGAATTATTTGGTTCATAGCTCACTGGTTTGAGAGGGGTATCCCCTTGTTTCTTAATGGGACGAGGGCATTAAGTGCTTGAATGTCGTTAAAAGCGGCTTTGACTGCAAATTTAAATAAATAAATGCTTATTTTTGGAAGCTATGTCATGCTTATTTTTTGGAAGCTACATGTCACCAAATGTACAGGATGTCCGCCGGGAAGGTATACTACTTTGTTTTGCCGCCATTTTGGTAAACATTAGTTTTAACAGTTCATATTTGGCAGTCGTAAAGTAGAGACGTGGCAAATTTATTATGGAAAAATATTCGTTAAACCAACATGTTTTAATCGTTAAAACATTTTATCAAAATCAATTATCGATTACTGTGACGATGACAAAGTTACGTGAAATTAGCTCGTTTGTTTTAATTCGGTCTGTTGCTTTTACACATTGAACAGGGATTAAACCGGCTCAAGACCTCTTGCTTCTATATTTAAATAGAAAACAAGTTTTTAACAAAATGGCAAAGTGACATTGATTTTCGTGGCTGCACACTACTTTTATCATGATTTCGGGTCCGTGACAACCCAGAAGAGGGTTGTCACGGACCCGAAAGAGGGTTCTTACGGACCCGAAAATTTTTGGGAGAAACAACGTGCCAACAAAACGCACTCGTGTAGTGAATGATTTCGAAGAAGCAGGGTATGTAGTTGATAGGCCCTAGCATGCACCACAACGTACTGTAAGATCGGCTGAAACCATTAGTGCTGCTCAGGAAAGTGTTCAAAACAATTTATCAACCTCAATTCGACGCCGTGCTGAATGTAATGAAAAATCTGCTCAAAAGGGCTCGCATTTGTGAGGCTAACAAAGGGGGGCATTTATCTGATATTGTATTCCATACATAATTGCCGACATTAAATAAAACATTTATCAATATCAGATCCATTCTCTTTCATTTAATCAAAAATTAAAAACAAATAAAGTAGTATTCCTTCCCGGCGGACACCCTGTATAAAAGTCTCTTTTTATTTTCTGTGACAGGCAACACTTTCGTTGAGCCATACAAAATTACATTACCGCCAATGCCCTTTCGTTCAGCGCATGTAATTCACATTGAAATTTTAAAAAATAAATATCTAACAACTGCCTTAATATCCCCCCCCCCCATTCCCTGCTTAGTGTGACAATCAATCACAAATGTTGCTGATATATTAAGACAAGCCGTGATGGCGTGATAACAATCGTCTGTGGAGACGAGCCAACTAGCGAAGAAAAGTGTCGCAACAATGACACCAGACCAGACCAGACTCGATATTCTAGCTGAATATTGAAAACACGATCATGTTGAGTTGAATTCCATCTAACACTAATAGTCAGAGACACTTATCAAACTAACAAAATTGACATCCTTTAGACGAGTTCGGTTAAACGATTTACTTGTCGTAAACAGCGGCGTAGCAAAACCCGGTAACGGCCTGCAGTCCGCCAGACATTAATTCACGTTTTTATCATAAAACAAAAAACAACTGCAGGAAAGAAAAGGCAACGTGCAACAGTAGGCGCCACTATTAGTTTGTAACAGCAGCATATTTTATTTAAACAAGTGTCTTTTCGACGGCTGTTGTTGTGGTACTGCTGCTGCTGTTGCTCTCAACACTTATTTTTGCAAAATTATTGCAAACTGGGGGGTGGGAGGGGGGATGAAGGAAATTATTATCATTGTCATTGAGTGCAGTGGCTGAAGTGCAGCAATGTTTTGAATTGTTAAAAAAGAAGGAAAGAAAAACAAAACAGTAACGGACGAACGACGACAACAACAACTCTCTGTAGCTCTCAACTATTGTTATGGTAATTTCTGGTGTTGTTGGCGATGTTACTAACTTTTGCCTGTACACACTGCATTGTCGTTGTGCTGTTGTTGTATTTTGCATTGTAAATAAAAGTGACATTTAAACGTAGTTTTGACATTGACAATATTGAATTTCTAAAAAATGACATTTAAAAATGGCAAGGAATTAATAAATAAGTTTGTTCGATTGTGGTTTTGTCGTTTTCTTTTTTTTCTGTTTTTGCTGTTTTCCAAAGGGAAGGGAATTTCACACATGTCATTGGTATCGTTTGGTTTATGTTCTACCTTCAATTCCACTATTGACAGTTGTAAAATGTGCGAGGAAACAAGAAACCGATAATAGAGGGAGTGTTGCTCTTAACCCTTTATGGGAACGAATTCTTTAATTACTTTAAAGGCATTCTAACTTAATTTAACCTTTTAAGTTAACACCTTGCAACGCCATCTGTTGTTGGCTTTGAAAATCCAACTTATCTGGACGATCTTAATATGCCTTTAAAGGCATTCTAATTTAATTTAACCTTTTAAGTTAACACCTTGCAACGCCATCTGTTGTTGGCTTTGAAAATCCAACTTATCTGGACGATCTTAATATGCCTTAACCCTTTGGGGGAATGAATTGTTCAATTACGTTATGGTATTTTAATTTAATTTAACCTTTTAAGTTAACACGTTGCAACGCCATCTGTTGTTGGTTTTGATAATCCAACTTATCTGGACAATATCGATATGTCTTAACCCTTTGGGAGAAGAATTTGTTCAATTACTTTTAGGGCATTTTAATTAAATTAAACATATGTGACGCGCAAAATAGAAAGGGACCTAAGGCTAAAAACCAGTTTTGTTCAGGAGATTAGGTCCCTTTCTATTTGCGCTTAGAATCGTCGACTTCACTTTCATAAAACGCGCATATCTCTGGGAGGGAACACTTTTGGGGCATGGGATCGGTCTCATTCGATGCTCAGATGTTGTCCACATCAAAAAAAAGTGAAAAGTTGATAAAAAGTTTTGTTCAGGAGAGCCATTTTAAAGATTAGGTCCCTTTCTATTTGCGCTTAGAATAGTCGACTTCACTTTCATAAAAGGCGCATATCGTTGGGAGGGAACACTTTTGGGGCATGGGATCGGTCTCATTCGATGCTCAGATGTTGTCCATATCAAAAAACAAAAAAAAATTAAAATTGATTTTTTTACCCTTCGGTCCCTTTCTCTATGCGCTGTCACATATTAAGTTAACACTTAACAAGGCCATCTCTGGTTGGTGTTGATAGTCCAACAAACCTGGGCGATCTTAATACGAACAAACCGATTAATTCTCAAGACTAAGTGTTGCCTGGCGCCATCTGACATGTCTATTGGAAAGTTTGACAATTTTAGCATAAACGTATTCAGAACGTTTTGACGTACGACCATCATTTGTGTGACTTGAAAAAAATTAATTTGGCAAAAAAATTGGAATTAACTCGTGAACATTTTCGTGCGATCATTTTTCACTACTTTCGACGAGGATTTTTACGACAAGAGTGCATCGATGAACTTAAATCTTTGTATGGCGATGAAGCAGCATTCTATAGCACTGTGAAACTGGTTTAATGAATTCAATCGTGGCCGACGCTCGCTCAAAAAAGAAAAACGAAACGAAAAACGGACGTTGTGCCAGAGAACGTTGATGCCGTGCGTGAACTGATAATGCAAGATCGTCATGTGACATACCGTAAGATAGAGGCATCCTTGGGCATTTCTTTCACCAGAATATATTCGAACACCTGGCCGTAAAAAAGGTTTGTTCTCGTTGGATCCCGCACAATTTGAAAATCGCTCAAAAAAAGGCTCGTGTCGATTGGTGCGATGAAATTTAAAAAAAAATACGATCGCGGTGCTTACAAAGACGTTTATAAGATCGGCATAGGTGACGAATCATGGATCTATGTGTATGAGCTCGAAAGAAAACAGCAATTGACCGTGTGTGTCTGCGAAGACGAGCCAAATCCAACGAAAGTTGTTCGTGGAAAAAGCACTTCGAAGCAAATGGTCGCCTGTTTCTTCGGCAAAACTGGTCATGTGGCGACTGTTCCGCTTGAGCAACGTAGGACGGTCAATTCTGACTGGTACACCACAACTTGTTTGCCTGAAGTCTTCGGAGAAATTAGAAAAACGAACAAGAGAAGGCGAATCATTGTGCACCATTACATCGGCTCAAACCAGCGCCTTTTTGACCGGCCAAAACGTCGAATTGATGGGTCATCCGCCGTACAGCCCTGACTTGGCACCCATTGACTTCTTTTTATTCCCGCACCTCTAGAAAAAAATGCGTGGTCAAAGATTTTCGTCGCCAGAAGATGCTGTTGAAGCGTTTAAAAACCACTTGTTGGAGGTGTCTCAATCGGGTTGGAAAAAGTGCTTCGACAATTGGTTTAAGCCTATGCAAAAGTGTATAAATCATGCTGGAGAATACTTTGTTAAACAATAAAACCATTTTTGATGATAAATATTTGCATTTTCATTTCATTCGTGTATAAAGCAACCCTTGTAACGTGGCAACATTAAACAAAATTGATAGTAATATGGTAACCATGTTTCTTTCTGTAAACCCCAAAAAGAATTGAACAACAAAAGGTTTCATCGATGAATTCGTCACAAGCAGACAATAAACAACTATAATTTGCAATAAATAATAAATGAAATGTAATAAATCAATCAATTGCAACAATTCTGCACTTTGTTAAAATTTGTAAAATGTCTTTGAACTTTGAGTTTGAGTTGATTTATAGTTTTACTTAGCTCATCTCGTGTAGATGAAGCCAATACGAATTGGCCGATGAGACCACTTCTTGTTTGTTTATTTTTCAGTACACATTTTTTTATTTTTGGTTATGTGCATACAGAAACTTGGTCTCAAATCTGACTAGGAACTAAGCATAAAGTTTTTTTAACATTTTTATATGTAGCAGGGTGTGCCATGTTTGATTTATCATTGAAAAAATAAGTGTGGTAACTCTTACTCGTTTCTTTAGCGACTTGAGGCCAACTCGTTGGCTGTACGAGTAACTTTCATTAAAATGCTAGTTTAATAAACTGAATCGAACACAGCCACACGTAACATAATTAATATTTAAAATTCTGAAATATTAAATATTTAATAAAAAAAAACATTTTTATTTCGGCCAGATTACCGGATACATAAAATTTAACCATCACTTGGTCCAGCTAACAAATATTCGTGGTAATAAAGCAGCGTGAAATTGAGATTTTTTGGGCTATTTTGAATCAGCCTTATTTTGAAAAGCAGTTGGTAAATTTCGACATCCTTTCGCGTAATGTCATAAGAAAAAACAAGTAAAACATCTGAATATTAAGCATTGTGGAACCTCAAGGGGAAGAACATATTTTGTGGTTGCTATAAGAAACTACATATAAACCAATATATGTAGTTCAATTACAATAGGATTAAAACTAGGTAGCCCATTAAAAGCAGAAACTTTTTACGGTTGATTTAATAAATAATGAACCAATATAGTCGAACTTCAGTAAAGACAGAGAAAAAATTATTTAGAAATCAGTTGGAACTTTAATGATTCGGTTAAAAAAGAGGAGTTTCGGTTATAATCACCAAATGTTTATAATCGTAAAGGATATTCGGTTCGACATACCAACAGATGATAAATATGATCATCGTACGGCACTCACAACTTTTTGGTCGGTCATACCAATGAAACGCGCCACAACTGGTGGTTGTGGCAGCCAATAGGTTTGAAAACATTTTGTTGTTGTAACCATTTATTAGTGATGATAACTAAAATTTCTTCATAACCACAGGTTGTTCAATTGTATTTTTTTAAAAATACAAAAATTCACGAAAGTTGTTCCAGTCATCCATCATCTTTGCTCCTTTTTCCTTGTCATGGCGCTCCCTTAAGTACCTTCAACTGTGTAAGCAAACATGTTTTTGTCTCTAATAAAAATGATAATCTTTTTTTGTTGAACAAGTATGGTATGTCCATTTTTAGATCCAAAAATTCTCTTCTGAAGGTTGGGATACTTGATATGTTGCAATAATACTACAGTTTCAATAACTGAAAATTACGGTGTACCAATTAACATTCGGTTGTACCGATGGAATACTCGAGGTGCAAGTAACCTTAATCATACGATAGGCAAAAAATTCGGTTGTGCCAGCGAATCTGTTCTCTAAGTGTAGGAATAGAGCGGCTGAACTTCAATATGAAAGGTGAAAACATAGACATGGAAGCTATATCAAGCGATATGGTCTAATTTTATCTGGGTTAATTGCAGGTATCGATAATTTTTTTTTGCTTAATTTGAGCTAGTAAGATAAAATATGCCACTTGTAGAAGTAAGGGCCTCAAATGGGTGCTATATAAAAATAACAAAATTATGGACCGATATGTTACTGTTTCCCAAAACCTATTAGAATCTTTAAGCTTGCCATGCTAAATATAAGCCCCATCGAAGTTAATAAGTGACTTTTAGTGGACAGAACACAGTAGGGACCTTTGTGTGGGGCCTATTCGAAAACATGGATCGATATGGTTCAGTTACTCACGATTTACCAACCAAAATTTGAGAAAATTTTAACCAAATTTGACAACGAATGAAAATAATTTGTGGCTTCTAGAGCGACATGATCATAAATCAAGCGGAACCTTTGGGTTGGGTCCATTCGAAAACGTTGGCCGATATGGCCCAGTTTCACCAGATTTACTAATTGGTCGCTCATAACGTAATAAGGGAAAGCAAGATCGGATCTAATATTTATCGTTAAGTTCGGCCAGGACGAACCTGTAAGCCCATCACAGTCCCTAACACATTGCAACATTTTTGGGGCGTCGTCTCGGGCATAAAAGAGACGATACATCCCAAAACTTCTTTTTTGGCCTAATAAGTTCTGCCAATTTGGCTCAAGCTTTTGAGGTATCGCATCGTACATTTTTTGGTTTAAAGTAGAATTTTAGCACTTTTTTGATACTTTGAAAAGGCTATATATCGGTAAACCGAACGGAATATTGCTATAGTGTCCAAAAAAGTGAATCTTTTAGAAGCCTTCGGTGTCCCCTAAACGATTAAATATCGTACACACGCAATAACATCAGGAGGAAATGTTGAAAAAGAAAATACAAAAGAAATCACATGATAACATCTTCAGACTTACCTCGTCGTCTGTGTGAACCGCCACCGCGATATTTGTTCGGCGATAATACCGGTGGCCGAGGGGCCATCATTTGTGGCACTTCATCGGTGGTGGTGAGGGTGGCAGCACTGTTTTTATGATGTGCTGCCGTAGCGGCATGACGTTCGCTAGCTTGACGCCAATTGCCAAACGAATGACGTCGTCCGCCAGCTGTTGGCAATGTATGATGATGGTGATGAGTTTTGCTAAAAAAACGCAAACGAAATGAAGAATAGCGAAAAAAAACATTTAAATCTTTATATTCCAGTTGTAGCTAGAGACAGTAGATTCTGCTTGATCAGTTTACTCCATATTGTTTTTGTTTTCCAAAAAAAAACTGTCAACAGCTGCATTAGCCCAAAGTCAAAAGATCAAGGGATCTATTTTGAGTGAAGGCTGTACTCGCCGACCGATTCCGGTGACATTTACCTTGGCGATGTGTTGTTGAACACCACATCATCCTGTTCAAAGCTATGATTTGCCGGTGATGTTTCTGCGCTGGAACCCAAACGTTCGCGAAATGTTTCCGAATGTGAATTCGATGAGCGTTGACGTCTCTGGTGCAGCGAAGCAGTGATCTGTGGCTGATGGTGATGATGCTGCTGCTGCTGTTGTTGCGGCTTCAATGGCTGCAGTTCAAAAGATTGCTAAAGACATGTAGAAAACACGAAAAGAAAAACAACAACAGAAAGGAAGTTTTAGTTAGCTTAGGTTTCGAATCATAGCACAATAATGCGCCCTATCGCGATTAATAGGAATTGGCCTATGTGGTACAGGCTGTCATACGTACATGTGTAAAACCGAAACTTCCGCGCGGACTTCCCAGTGTTAATGTAGCGGTTGTATCTAGATTTGCCGATGTAATTAATCGTGTTTGTTCCGGTATGCTAACGCGTGGGCTGTTTCCTTTGGAATTGCGCCTTTTGAAGATGGAGAAACCTTTGTTGCTGGAACTCTGCGAGTCCGGGGTGCGCGGTGATTTCGGGTCATTGTAGAAATAATACGGATTATCTGTAAAGATGCAAAACACACATTGTACAAGCAATTAAAATTCATTCATTCAGTTCACACATTGATTGTTAAGTGCACTGAAAAAAAAGAGCAGACAGTTTATTAAAATGAAACAAAAAAAACTGGCCACAATTCTTTATTGTTACATTTTCATTCATCTGTTAACTTCCGTTTGTTGAGCCCAAAACCAGAGAAACAAAGCCCTGGCGAAGAAACAGAAACGGAAGTAGCCATTTGAATTAACTAACCACAATGGTTGATGGTGGGGGTGATTTTTCGATGGACTAATGGGTGTCTTCTCTATGTTACAATCAATGCTCATTTCAAATGTCCACGGAATCTCTGCAGCACCATAGTCTAAATATGCTAATGAAGCCTGTGATGTTAATGGCTGTTTGACAGAGATTTCAGTGCGGTGCATAGATAGCCATGGACATTAATTCGATATTATTTGAAATTTGATAAATTAAAGTGGCGACTTTTGAAAGAGTGAATTACTGGAGAGGCTGTTTGGAGCGAGTTGGACAGTAAGTCAGCGCTAGGTAGATGCGTTTCACCGTCTACCTAGCCTAAGAGTAGAGAAAACGTGGGCAATTGTTTAAAGTAACACTAAATGACATCAGTTTGTCCCACCTTAACAAAACTAACTTGTTGTTTTGACTATATTGAAGCAAGTGATATCGGCGAAATGTTGTTTCAATAAAACGGTGCTATAGCGCGCGTTGCAATGGCTTTACTGCAAAATCATTCACCAACATCAAATATTGAAAAAATATATAGTTCAAAATGAATATCGCTTTATTTCTCTAAACATCGCTAAAGGAAAGTAAAGGGGAACTTTTTTCTTATATCCGCTTATTATTCTGTTCATTGTTATTTCTGACGAATCCATGTCAAATAGATTTTAAAAAACATTCGGCTATTTTCGACGGCCTACACGTAGAGAAAATATATGGTTACTAAAGGGTAATGACAACAATAATATGTTCTTTGCAATAAAACTTGGTTATTCGCAACCATAGTATTTTTTTGGAGTTTCATTTTGACAATAGTATAGTAGCGGCAATAATAATATTGTTGAAATGTCACAATAGTATTAGTGAACAATTTTTTTTTCAAATTCTTTATTTTTAATCTTTCATTTGATAATAAGCATTTTAGATATGCCAACAGGATTTGTCAATTTCAAAAACGAAAATATGATTGTATCGACCATATAAATATGGTTGGTATTGTTTTTTTTAAGATTTACGTTAACAATATTATGATTACGACAATCATACCGTATGGCTGTAATTTTAAAAAAATTTAGTATAGTTTTTGGAACAATATTATTGTTACAAATCTTACACAAGATTAGTATTTTTAGCAGTAAATTAAAATTTTTCAAAACAATCTGCTTTGGATATAAATATTTTTAATAAACAAAACACTTCCGTTTGTTAAACGGGGTTTTTTCTATTGTTAAACCGATCAGTTTTAAAATTTTGAATTTAATGCATTTTTAAATAATTTACTTAATAAAAAATTCTATTGTTGAATAATCCAACATAACCTAATCCTAATAAATAATTTTGGGGATCACAGTAAGGTTGAGTGGGATCATACTATGGTTGTAGAGATCATAACATGGTTACGTGTGCATAACACAGTGGTTGAGTGGTTTTGGGAATCATACTATGGTGGTATGCGAAAAATACTATCATTGTGTGAATCAAAATATATTCGTGGGAATCATATTGTCGTTGAGTGTGAATCATAATCAGAATCATTCGCATAAAATCAATTGAATCGTTAAATGATTTGTATTGAAAGAAATATTATTTCAAGTAGGCCGCCGTGTAGTGATGGCTAGTGTTCACGATTTTTAAAATTTGGATAAGAAAATTGAAAAAAAATATCATTTGCGTTCTATCAACGCGTAAGAGATTTACCTCTAAGTCACATAAAAAATTCTTTATAGAACGCAGATGCCGTTCGAGGAATACTAAGGGAAACAGGCAAAATTTCAATACTGCTTACAAATTTTGAATTTTTATTTAGTTCGTATGCTTTTACACATTGAACAGGGATTAAACGGTTCGAGACCTCTTGCATCATTGTGTCTGCACACCGCTTTTATTGCGATTTCGGCTCCGTGGCGACCTTCATCAGAAAGCTTAGCAGCAATGGTTGAAAGGAAAACTGAACGCTTTAAGACCAGGTTCTCACCAAATGTATGAAAATTACTATTGTTAATCTCAATTTTCATGTTTTCTTCATACAGTTGCCCACAAAAATACATTTGACCTTTACCACCTCTACAGAGACTCTACATTCAGAGCCGTCAATAGATTTAAAATTTTTGGAAACACTTTAATTTAACAAACAAAAATAAAAAAAAATTTAAAACAAAATTCAATTAATCTTTACTACCTCTACAAAGACTCTTCATTTAAAGCCATCAATAGATTTTAAATTTTTGGGATCACTTTAATTTAACAAAAAAAAAATAAACAAATTTAAAACAAAAACTACAGCATTTCCTGCAAAAGTGTTTAGCGTAAGTTTTGCGTAAAACGCCTTCAAGTTTTAAATAAATCTGATTTATGTGAGAGTTGTGGTTGCTTGACCTGTTATACCTTCGTAAGTTTTCCTCCGATTCACACATTACTTGCCTGAAGCATATTATAAGAAGATATCGAATAAAAAGCATTCCGTACGTAGTATCCAAAATATTGTGCTTCCACTAATGCTCCGCAGTCTTCGTTTTATAAAGTCCCCAAATATGCTCTACAGGCTTAAGATCCAGCGTTTGGAATGGACAGCCAAGATATTCAATATTATGCTGCTACAATAATGTTCGTACTATCCTAGATGTTTGTACAGAAAATACTATAATACAAATGCCAGTTTTGTGCCCCCTGTAATTTTCCTAAGCAAAAATTTAGACAAAAAAAACTTTTTAATAATGGGTTTTCCAGGCGAATTTATGAGAAATGTTGCTTCGAGAAATGCTAGACCTAAACTACACAAACCGTGAAAATCGGTTGGAAATGCAAAACATTTCCGTTGCAATGACCAAATGTTGTTTGCAAATGAGTCACTATCATTTTTCCACGCGAATTTATGAGAAACTCTGCTTCGTGAAATGCAAGACCTAAACTACACAAACAGAGAACATCGGTTGGAAATGCAAAAGATTTTCTGAAAAAAATGGTTATTGTCGTAATGTTTAATCGATTAGACATGCCACAAGATAATAAATATGATCATAGTTTTGTGCACACAATCCTATTTATCGACCATACCAATGAAATGCAAAAAACATTTTATACTGCCACATATGGTGGTAGTGTCAACCAACAGTTTTGCAGACATAATACATATTTGTTTTAACCAATCGTTGTTACCAAAATGTTTCCGAAAGCAAAACCGGGTTGCTTAAGGGTAAACATTATTTTGTTTTGAACGAGCCATTTTAAAATCAAATGATTTCAAATCGCTAATTAGATTAATTAAAACATTATTTTGGTTTGAAAGAGGCATTTTAAAATCAAATGATTCCAAATCGCTAATTAGATTAATCAAAAAAATCAATTGTAGCAACACATCGGTTCTCTGTGTTTAGTAAATTGATAAGAGTTTTTTTTATAAATTGTAGTCTAAATTATATTTGGCCATTTTATATAATTTTCTTTACAAATTAGCATACTTTTATTTAGAATTTTATTATCCGACAATATGCATTTTTGTCGTCCCTATCATTTGTTCAACCTCTGAACGTTCAGCGTGCACTTAGGCTGATTACATTTTCTTCGTATAAGTTCAAACATTTTCAATTAAAGAAATGATATATGAAACTTCTCATCATTTTAATGATATAATCCATATTTTTTCTCAAAAGGTTTTAAAGAATGCAAAAAACCCTCCATTTCTATGTACAGTAGAATACCGATAATTCGTAATCCCATGGGAAAAGCCATTTTTTTACACATTACAAGGGCTTAGGATTTACCGTGGTTTACAAAGATAAATAGGAATAAAAGGTTTTTTTTTTGGTTGAATTAAAGTACGAGGGCAGATCAATAATTCCGTGACTATTTGAATAACACATGGTTTTTTTGCACAAAAAGAAATTATTTTTAACATAATCTATTTTTAGCTCACTTAGTCCAACGTTTCTCCAATTTTTGTATCCCTTTCAAAAATAGGATTTTTCGAGGTTCATAAAATAGGTATTTGTTTGATTGATAATTTCATCGTTGGAGCTGAATCGCTTTCCACCGAGTCATTTCTTTAGGTTTGCAAATAGGAAATAGACACTGAGGGCTAAATCCGGAGAATATAGCGGATGAGGTAGCAATCATTTTGCCATGGAAACTGCACACGTGTGCACCCGTGCATTATCTTGATGAAATAGTAAACGCGGCACACATCTTGCAGACAGCTTTCTTAAATGCAACTGATCATATAAAATAGACACCACACTGCGATATGAAAGGCGTATGACATGAAAAATCTCAGGCACTTTTACTCTTCGATTGGCCAACACCATATCGTGGATTTTTTCGACATCTTCGGGTGTATTGACCTCAATTGGCCTCCCAGAACGTTCAGCGTCATTTGTACTTGTGCAAACACAATGAAAGTCAGTAAACCACTTAATTACCTTTGAAATCGATTGTATAAAATCCCCATAGTATTTATCAAGCTTTTACTTGGTTTGATAGGCGGTTTTTTTCCGCAAAAAATAATCGAAATTCACTTTTTTTTCTAATTTTAACAAAATCCACGAGGTTGTGTGTTTTAAAGAGCTGTTAAACACAAACTAAATGACGCAACTCTCTAAAAATTTGACAGTAGTCTATTAACAGATAATACTTGATGGAATCAGTGTTGCATTTCATATAACTACGAGGGAAGTTGGAAAAGTCATGGATTATTGATCTGCCCTCGTATGAGCTGAAAGACCGATTTGAAATTGCCCCCTCATCTGAATGACCCATTGTCACTGGCTAGTTTTTGCAAAACTGATTAGATTTTATTTTATGCATACGCTTATTTACCATTTTCATTGTTTATTGATATTCATTGATGGACCGATTTGAAATTGGCCCCTCATCTTAATGACCCATTGTCACTGGCTGGTTTTTCCAAATCTGATTAGATTTTATTTCATCCATACGCTTATTTACCATTCGTTCTCTCAACGACATACAAAAAATCCTACCAAAAATTTACACAGCCAAGGCAACTATGTAATATTTTCCGAAAGCTTTGGATTGCGAACTATAAGAAGTTATTAAGAACCAATCCCGATATTTAAAAGAGGTTAAGCATACTTTGCAGTGCAAAAAAATCTAAATTAGCGTGTGGTTCAAAATGTATGCAATTTTTACGAATTAAAGATATTTTTTCAAGGGACCAACATTTGTGGCGATTAATTCAGGTTTTTGTATGACCAAAGTATGAATTATCACGTGCCCACTGTATATGATGTAAAGGGTGGTTACATTTTAAGGGCCGATGTTGAATGTGAACCACACCTAAACGTCAAGTTTTTTCTGCATTTCATTTGCTTTTTTGTTAATTTTAGACTTACGCAATTTAAACCATGGAAAGATGCACAAGAGAGCAACGCGTTAAAGTTATTCAGGCTTATTATGAACAATTTTCGAAGAAAATCATCTTCAGTGATGGCACATTTTCACCCCAGTGGATTCGTCAATAAGCAGAGTTGCCGCATTTGGGCGAATGATAATCCAAGAGTGATTGTCGAAAAAAACAATGCACCCACAAAGAGTGACTGTTTGGTGCGGTTTATGGCCTGGCGGCATCATTGGGTCTTATTTCTTTCCAAAATTAGGCCGGTCGGGCAGTTACTGGGAATGGAGTTCGCTGTCGTGAGTTGATAACGAACTTTTCATGGCCCGAATTGGAAGATATGGATGTGGACGATAAGTGGTTTTAATAGGACGGTGCCACTTGCCACACAGCTAACGAAACAATGGCTCCCACCCACAAAGAGTGACTGTTTGGTGCGGTTTATGGCCTGGCGGCATCATCGGGCCGTATTTTTTTCCAAATTGAGGCCGGTCAGGCAGTTACTGGGAATGGAGTTCGCAATCGTGAGATGATAACGAACTTTTTATGGCCCGAATTGGAAGATATGGATGTGGCCGATATGTGTTTTCAACAGAACGGTGCCACTTGCCACATAGCTAACGAACCAATGGCTCTTTTGCACGACAAATTCAATCGGCCCTACCACCCTTTACAATTTTAAAAATTTTCTTTTGGTTGGCAATTAATAAAATCCTTTTTTCGGGCTGAACAAAATGTGCCGGGACATTCCCAGAACTTATTGCCCTGCTGAGTTTGTTATATCTTGACCTTGGTTGGCAGTTATAAAATACTAATTTCGCGGTGAACAAATTTTGTGGGGATATTTACCGAGCCCATTGTCCTGCTGAGTCTATTAAATCGAGATCTTACAGCGAAAAAGACGTAAGCGTCATTTTTTTCGAAACGTACTTTTCACTGAAATTCCATAGAAAATTGTACAACGCTTTTAAGCCCAACAAATTTACATTTCCAAAGATATAGCAAATTCAATAGTATCGCAATCCTCCAGATAAATTAGACAGAAAAACCTCTTCTGTACTATTTTTTTTTAAGCGCTTAGGTCTTTTTCGCGGTTAGGGCTCGATGTGCACCTGAGAATTTTCTTGAAAACCCATAACAAAATCTCTTATATTTACCTGAGAAGAACGTATTTGTTGCATTATCCACTGTCACAAACATGATGATGATGATGACGGTTGGTTGATGACGGAGTAATGAAAATCCACGTCTTATTGTTAATGTTAATTAAGATTCCAACACTGTGCGGGGAGTGTGGGTGTTTACACTGTTTGATTGTTTTATAATTTGAGTCGATGGGCTCTGCTCAATTGTTTATGCACTCATTGTTATAGAAATAATATTGACATTTTGGCATTTAAAAGCTTTTAACGTTAACAAAAATACACACACGCGCATTTAAAATTCGTAAACTTTCACTAAACTGCCATGTTGGTGCATGATAAAACATGCATATTATGATTATTATTTGTAAACATTACATGTACGCTGCTGCATTGGTTACACTGGTAGCTCTGGCACTCACTTATGACGCTGAGCGAACGAACACTAATAAGCGCATTGTTTATTAATATTTTTGTTGTCTTTGCTTTTTTTTCTGCTGTTGTTGTAAATAAATAAACAAAACCGAATAAGCACGCTTGGCGTTTGCACTTTTGGTCGAGAAATTTTAATTTGGCGCTTTTTTTGTTGTTTGTTTTTCGTAAACATTCGTTTTTCAATGTTTGTATGGGCTGGTTAGGGGTGGTGGTTGTTTTTTTCGATATTTTTAAATTAAAACAATTTCCAAAAACGAAAAGAAGTTGAGTTGGTGTGCCGTTATGCGTCTGATTGCAGTGACATCCCGAAACGGAATAAAAAAAATCAACGTTCTAAGCGATTCTACAACCCACAACACACACAACTCATGTGCAACATGCTTCTTTTACTACTTCGACGCACCGCGCACAACAACAAGAACGCCAACGTACACACTCGCACGCACACACAGTCACTGAAGGCTCTTCAATTTGCCCGGTGCTCAAGCATAAGTGTATGCATGTGTGCTGCGTGTATGATTTTATTGTTGAATTCCTATGGTCGGCTATGCCAGACTGACGGACGGATTATGCGTGTGTGCGTTATGTTGCTGCTCTCTTGTTGTTGCTGTGGTCGCTCGCCATTCAATCTGTGTTGTCGTGCGCTGTTTGTGTAGTCGTTCGTTCTTGTGGACTCTTCTTTACCCCTCCCTCCATCTATCCAATCGTCTCATCATTCAGCCCAGCTCAGTGCAGCCAAGCCATCTATCTCTCGGAACAAACAAACGAACGAACGAACGAATCGACCGAATACAATTAATGCGTATTGTTTTAAGTGCGTAAGTGAGGATGAACAGCAACAATAATCACTGTTCAGTGTTATTGTATGCGTGTTTGTGTGTGTGTACTTCTCTTTCATACCCCTACGCCGGTATTTGTGTACATACTTGAAGATCATTGATTGTTTTATTCTGAAATAACTCGCCGCGGTCCAAGAAACGAGAGATTTGTACGAATTTGAATGCAATTCTTGTCGAGGACATCGATTATTGCCAATTGAGGGTTTTGTTTTAAATCGAGTGGAGTCTCTTTAGGAGAGATTAGGGGTGTTTTTTCAAAGCCACTTTTTTAAAAAAACTGACTGTCGGTTTTTTTGAAAAGAAAACATTTCGGTTTTAGCCTTTTGCCTAAGAATGAAAATGATTTTCCGGATCAGAAGTAAGGTAAAAGTGCCGCGCATCAGCTCTAAAATTACCTAGATTTTAATAATAGGGACATGCAGTAAGAACTCGTTAATCCGAATAATTGATTGCAGACCATAATTCGGATTATGGAAATTCAGATTATTGGATACTTTTGTCTTCACGTGTTTTCAAAACAGTTCACTATACATTAGAGCGCCCATGAAATACATAGAAAAATGGAATAGTGTTAGTCTTTCCGCTCCCTGCTCATTTTCTAGTATATTGGGCATCAAAAATAATATCCGCGCAAAAATTGTTTCAATCGGATGGAAACCGGCCAGTCCGTCACGACTTTTAGCCCTAAAAATGGAGTAAAACTAGTAGCCAGCTTTGATGAGCTATAACTCGTAAGCCAGACAACTTTCGAAAAATACACCTCAAGCATTTGTGTTGCAAATATACAGGCACAATTTTTGACCTAGCTCTCTCACAATTTTTGACCTAGCTTTGACCCTTCATGGTGTTTTCAGAAGTCAAACTTCAAATTTGAGTCAAATTTTTTTTCAAACGTTTATAAATAAAATTACTAATTTACGTTTGAAAATTGCGCCTGGCACAATTTATTGTTCACAGTAAAAGTAATGTTTAAATAGTATAAATTAATATAGTTAAAACCGACGTATAACATTTTCCATTTTTAAAAACCAAAAAATTTCTTATTTTTTTAAAAAAGTCACACAATTTTTAGAAACAAAAGTTACTTATTATAACGAACCTTAGCCAAAAATACCAAATTTGCCGACAATGTCTGATATCAGGCAATTATGAACCATATCTGAGCTCTATCGAGAACTCTTACCGAAATCGTTACGAATTCTGTTCGAATTGTCTGAGGATTTTTTTTCAGAGAAGTAGTTCAGAATATTTGTCAACCCTCTCATATCGTATATCGTTACGAACTCGGTAAGAAATCGGAACTATGGCCGAATACTGAACGTTTGGTTTGCTGGGTTGTTGAGAATTTATAAGAGATTTTTAGAAAATACAGAATTATCGATGAGGGTTTCTTCTTAAAAAAATCCTAATGAAGAGATTTTTAGAAAATACAGAATTATCGATGAGCGTTTCTTCTTATAAAAATCCTAATGAAGATTGAATTCAGCAAAATTGGACTGCGCTCAAATTATGACACATTGCTAAAATAATGTTTATAATCTAGAGGTATTTTCTCAGAACAAAAAAAATTATAAAAATTCAAATGAAGTGTGGAATCTTTATTGGAAATTTGAAAGGACATTTTATGGCATTTATTTTTTGAATATAATTTCCTTCAAATGTTGACCGTAACTACGGTTCTGAGGGTGCAATTTGGATGACTCGATCGAGCATTTCGACCGGTATGGCTTTAATGACACGCGTAAAGTTGGCTTCCAAAATCTGAATCGTAGCTGGTTTGTCAGCAAAGACTTTGGACTTTACGTAACCCCAAAGAAAAGGGTCTAAAGGTGATATCACTCGATCTACGCGGCCAAATTAGCTGCTTTTCGAAATGACCTCTCAATAGATCCATTGTTTGAGCAGCTGTATGGCAAGTGGCACCGTCGTTGTTGAAACCAAGTATCGTCAAGATTACGGGCTCTAATTTTAGGTAGCATAAAGATCGATATCATGGCGCGATAGCGAGCACCATTCACGGTTACGTTCCGGCCATCATCACTTTTGAAAAAATATGCACCGATGATTCCACCAGCTTAAAAACCGCACCAAACCGTGTTTTTCTCTGGGTTTATTGGCACCTCTTGTTGCTCTTCAGCCCAAATGCGGCAATTGTGTTTATTGACTTTGGCGTTGAGCCAGAAAAGGGCCTCATCACTAAACAAATGTTTGGTCGAAAACAGCGGATCTTCCCGTTTCTCAGCGAACGTTCATTACCATAATACAGTGGCCAACATTTGAAGGTAATTATTTGCAAAAAATAAATGCCTTAAAATGTCCTTTTAAATTGCCAATAAAGATTCCACACTTGATTTGAATTTTTATATTTTTTTTTGTTCTGAAAAAATACCTCTAGATGGATCGCCCTATCTATATTTATTGATAACTTAACATATATTGATGTCAATTCGGATTACAAAATACAATCAATTCGGGTTATACGTAGAGTATGTTATAAAAGGAAAACGTAGTTCGGATTACTAGATAATTCGGTTTAGCGAAGTTCGGATCACCGAGGTCTAACTTATTTAAATTTGTGTTTTGATCGCCCGTATGTCCATGTTTACATTGGGGTCAGACTTTCAGGCCTTCATCCAAATTTAGCCAAACTGCAAAAATAATTTAATTTTTATACAATGCGTGGGAAAACAATGGAGACAATTTTTGAACAATTGGTTTTGCCACTTGTTTGTTTATTAAGTGTGGATGGTTGACCTTTCGTGTCGTTTATTATTATTTTGTAACATTTTTTTTTTTATATTTATTTTAATTTTTCCCAATATTTCTCCAGGGGGGTCACTAAAAATATAAACTATTTTTAACAGGCAATACACAAAACACCAACATATTATTTAACAATAATTACATTTAAAACGAAAGAAACACTGTCGTTTGTCCGTCTGATTTCTTGTTTTCAAATGATTTTTGTCCTAAGCTTATGCGATTCCGTCTGCGTTAGTCTTATTGTTAATTCTACTCTCTTAAGCTACGAGTACTTCTATTATGTTCAATGTTTTAAGACTACATCGTCTTAAAATTTCTACACATACAATCAAATGTATATCACGTATCAGCCAATCAGCTCAATAAACACTTTAAAACAGTTTTCTTCCATTCAATCAGCATTCAGCTAGGCTCGGTTAGAGAAAGGGAACTAAGGGTAAAAAAATCAATTTATTTTTTGATGTGGATAACATCTGAGCATGCCCCAAAAGTGTTCCCTTCCAGAGATATGTGCGTTTTATGAAATTGAAGTCGACGATTCTAAGCGCAAATAGAAAGGGACCTAATCTTAGAAATGGCTCTCCTGAACAAAACTGGTTTTTAGCCTCATGTCCCTTTCTATTTTGCGCGTCACATATAAAAACCACATTCCCTTTTCAATTTCGACTTTTCAAAATGACCCTCGTAAGTCTTTAGTCGCCGCTAGGTACGAGAATTTGTTGTCATACTAAAACAGACCAGGCCGGCCGCCTGTTAAACACATTGCCTCCACACTACGCATGCATCCGACTAAACTGCGGAGTTTTTCCAGTAGGAAAATCTATTGACGCTCTGTGATTCGTAATGTGCCTTCGTTTTGGTTTCTTTTGTTGTTGCTATTGTCCATGTTCTGCTTACCTGCGTTTAGGCATTCACGCTTAGAATGCATAACAAATTGGCCATAACCTTTGCGGGCAATCATAAACATTCGAACGCTCGCTGACCATTCGGTATTCCTTGGCCAACTCCTTTCAGCCTGCAGTGGCGGGCATGCGACGACCGATCAATGAAAATTCAACACGACGAACGATACGAGTATCGTAACGAGATGGTATTGTTTGTTGTGTCAACAACAACATTGTTTTGTATGCCACACGTTAACACCAGCGACAGCACCACCTGAGGAGGGCTGTGCCTGCGATGCGTCTGTCTGTCCGTTTGTTTGTCTGCCGGGAGGAGATGTTGTTGGAATTGCTAATAAGACATAATTTTCTTTCCCTTCTGCTGTCGTGCTTACATACCGAGGATTTTTTCTTCTTCTGATAATCCTTAAAAATCCCCATTGGATTTTGGGTTTTCATTTTTCCCAATGGTTGTTTTCGAAATTATCATTTCGCTTCTTCTTTTTCATAATGTGGGAAATTTGAAAACAATTTCAGCGGCTTTCTTTTGACTTTAGTTGATGTTGTTCGGCTGCTACGGCTATGAGAATGAGTATTATTATAGTCTGTAGAGCCGCTAATCATATCTAATCACATGCAGTGAATGTAAGTGTTTATTCGTCGTATTAGCGTTTAATGCTTTGTAGTTTTTATGATTGCATATTTTCAAGATTCCCACACTTTAAAGGCATTTTTTTTATCTGTTCGCGAGTCGTTTTTGGGCTAGTTTGAAATTGTTTTCACAAGCTTTGCGTCTAAAATAGTTTCAAATACCTAGAAAAGATATAATTTAAAAAAAAAATTGCGGTGTCTGGGTTGTAGGTAAAATGTGGTCCAGTTATAACGCTTGGTCAAAAGCCAGTTAATAACCACACCCTATGTGGTGTGGGTATACATTTTTTGGTACGGACATATACGTATGTATGTATTAACCAAATCCTATTCCTGACTTTTTGAGTAATTAAAGCCTTGTGGGTGTGTGGAAGGACCGGAAAGGGCGTGGCAGAGGCTTCATAATTCCGTCCAATAACTCCATCCATCTCCATCCAAGTCTCAGCAGAATCGCATGAATGTTATTAAAATTATTATGCAATATTATGCAATTGGAGGTACCATAATGGGGCGTGTTAACCCCTCTTTTATATCCTCTTACAAAACCGTTGCACAAGTACGTTGTTTACACTTTAAGCGAGTTTTATGCTCTAAGTGGCAATTTATGTGGGTTCCAGTCGGCAGTGGAACAGGGTCATTTGTGTGGAAGGTACCACAAAGGGGGTGGCTAGGCCAGATTTACTTTATAGCTCTATTCTATGTTATTGATTAAAAGTAGGATTGAATAAATTATATTAAAATATTATGCGGAATGGTTTAATTGCCTGCAAGGTCATAGAATGGGAAGGTTCAACCACTATTTTCGTACATGCTTACAAAGCCGTGTTGACAATATTGAGGAATGCAACATTTAAAGGATTTTCAAGCAGTAGGTGACAATTAATTTAGGTAAGAATCTATACATGTGTATGATCGTATGTGTGGATGGTACCAGAATTTCTTTCATTTTTGTAGCGCACTGACAGTGGAGGGTATCTATACAGAGTGGGCCATTTAAATTTGTATCGGCTGTAAAAAAGGACTGTAATTTTTACAAATTTCTGTTTTTATTGGAATGGTTGAATTTTCTTATTTAATAAAAAAACACAATATCATTCATATGACCTCCACCACAACCCCACCCTTTGCAAACACTCTAAAACACCCATTTCAATTACGATTTGCAGTATATTACGATCGACAAATAACCAATCTTAAAACAATTTGGACTGTATAAGCCCTTTTTGATATAATCGCCACAAAAATATGACGATATTCAAGCATTCAAAAAACCTATTTTAAAATAGGGTTTCTGTACATCAAGAAGATCGGAGTCGGCCACGCCCGACTTTAATTTTCTTTATCGACGAGGGCATATCAATAATTCCGTGACGTTTCCAACTTCCCTTGCAGTTATATGAAATGCAACACTGTTCCCATTTAGTACCATCTGTTGATAGATTACTGTCAAATTTTGAGAGAGCTCCGTCATTTAGTTTGTGTTTAAAAACTGTTTAAAACATACAACCTCGTGGATTTTGTTAAAATGGAAAATGGAGTGAATTTAACTGCTCATTAAACATTATTTTTGCGGAAAAAAACTGTCAGTCAAACCAAGTAGAAGCTTGATAAATATTATGGGGACTCTGCACTATCGATTTCTATGGTAAAAAAGGGGTTTACTGACTTTTGTTGTGGTCGCACAAGTACAAATGACGCTGAACGTTCTGAACGGCCAATTGAGGTCAATACACCGGAAAATGTCGAAAAAAATCCACCATTTGGTGTCTGTCGATCGAAGAGTAAAAGTGCATGTTGATTCCATACGCATTTCATATGGCAGTGTGGTGTCGATTTTAATGATCTGTTGGGTTTAAGAAAGCTGTCTGCAAGATTGGTGCCGCGTTTGCTCTCTATTGACCATAAACGTAATCTTGTTGTTTGGAGTTTTTAACCGCAATTCAAATGTTTTTTGCAGCGTTTTGTAACTGTGGATGAAACATGGATCCATTATAAAACTCCGGAAAACAATGGGTTGCTTCGGGTCAACCGGTTCTGAAGAAGTCCAAGTTGACTTTGTCGGCCAATAAGGTGATGGCAACCGTTTTTTGAGATGCTCGGGGGATAATGCTCATCGATTACCTTCAAAAGGGAAAACAATCAACGGCCAACTTATTGGACCGATTTAACGAGGATAAACAACAAAAAAGACCTCATATGGCTAGGAAAAAATTCTTTTTCATCAAGATAATGCACGGGTGCACACGTGAGCAGTCTCAATGACAAAATAACATGAATTGGGTTAAGGACTTGTACCTTATCCGCCATATTCTCCGGATTTTTGCCCCGGGTGACTATTTCCTATTTCCAAAGTCTCGGTGGAAAGAGATTCAGCTCCAACAAAAAAATTATTGATCAAACAAATGCCTATTTTATGGGCTTTGAAAAATCTTTTTTTTTCGAAGGGATGCAAAAATTGAAAAAACATTGGATTAAGTGTATTGAGCTTAAAGGAGATTGTGTTGAGAATTGTATTTTCTTCGAAAAGTCACGGAATTATTGCTATTCCCTTGTCTTAGTAGCAATTGATAACTGCATTCTCACTATAGTTTATAAATGGAGTCAATCACTTTACTTCTAAATACGAAAATATTTTCCACTTTTAGGCGGAATGCTAAAACTAGAATGTCGATTAATGCCGGTTTTTTATTCAAAATAAAACCCGATTGTTTGGTTTTTTAAAACTCGGTTAACAAAAACAAACCCGAAATGCTGGTTTTTTGAAAACCCCGAATTTTTGGACACTGTAGTTGCGAGACGCTGTTTTGTTAGTACTTTCATGGCATGTTCGGCAGAAATACGCGACTTTTAAGGAATTCAATCGCGTTATTGATTGGTCCCACTAGACACTACAGATTGAATTCGCTTTTCTCCCGTGCAGTCAAGAATTTCTCACTAGTTGCGACATCGACAGAAGTTCAAGGCAAGTGACAATAAACATGACTTTCTCTATTCTCCCCTGCGATGCCTCGTATTCCACTCGCCAACGCTACGCACTGCATGTATAGGGGGGCTTCACTAGAGCGCTCTTCATATAAAAATAAAAATTGTTGCCAGTCCAATGCAAACCTTCTCACTTTTGGTGCTTTCCCTACAATAAACAATCTGAAGGTAATTATTTTCAAAAAAATTAGTGCCATAAAATGTCCTTTCAAATTACCAGTAAAGATTCCACACTTGATTTGAATTTTTATATATTTTTTTTCTGCAAAACACCTCTAGATGGATCACCCTATATGTAGAAATGTCATCAGATATTTGTTGTACATTATGCATTTGCCCAAAATCATTAGAAGTTCGAAAATGTCAACAAAAATTAAGTTGTTGCACTTCTTCCTTCTGTCTGTGTTCGAAATGCTTCACGCCAATAATTCTAATTGAAAACATACCTTTAACACTTTTTGTTGTTACTGTAATTAACTCGAACCGAAAATAAACATTTATACCGACACTCGAGGCATTTTGGCTACAACATCCATATGGTGAAAATTACCAGAAATGCAATTGCCAGCAACATGAAGCAGACACCCCGAGCGACGAGGCGTATGCAGCAAGCCGCTCATCGCCATAAGGTCGAAGCGAACAAGGAAATTCCCAATGTTTGCCATTCGTAAAAACATGCATATGAGGCAAGGAGACCATTTGCAAATCTATACGACAATTGGAGAAAAACCATAGTTTAGACGAAATTCCAAACTAATGGTAAAGAAAACAAAAGTCTTAATTTTGTTTTTGAAGTGTCCAGCAGCGGGAGATGCGGTATAACGAAGGGTCGTCGTAAAAATTTCAATACGAAAACAATTTTCTTAATGTTTCGCCTCCGCCCTCTTAAGTGTCGCAAAGAGCAATATTGGAAATAAATTTGACAACAATTGTGTGTATGGCTTGTGTCTATATTAGGCGTGTTTTTTGTTGTTGCTCGATTATTGAGCGAGTAAGAAGTCGCTAATGCGATAACTTTACATTGTTGTACAAAATTATAAAAATGGTTTTATTTACAGAAAATTTTAAACAATTTACTTCGTACACAGTTTGTGTTTAAGATTTTAGGTTTTTTTTTGGCAAAAAAAGGTATTTAAAAATGATCTGCAGGAGCCAGGATGCTTCGTTTTGGCATGTGCTGGTTGCCATTATCGCCGTGTCGTCAGCATATGTGGCAAGTGTAATATTTTCAGACGTTGGCATGTCTCCAGTAAAAATGGTATATAAAATTGGTGTAGGACCAATTTTATATATTTTATATTCCTGCTTTTATTAAGAAAATTGGTGATCTTTCATCTTTTACCCTGACATAAGATCATCTGGCATGTCGCCAGTAAAAATTGTATATAAAATTGGCCCTAATACAATACCCTGTGGTATCCCTGTTTTTATTGAGAAAATTGATGATCTTTCATCTTTTATCTTTACATAAAAGCATCTGTCGGTTAAATAATCCTTGATGATCGTGCAATATGGAGCTGGTAATTTCTTGAGTGAGCTAAACTTGATTGAAAAATGTTTGTTGCGTTGGAATATTAAAGTCAACTCAGCAAAATCAAGCCATGTCACATTTGCTTGGCGTCTTAGTGAATGTCCCCAAGTCACCATTAACAGTGAAACAATAACTAAATGCGATGCCGTGAAGTACCTTGGACTTACGCTAGATAGACGCCTTACCTGGAAGAATCACCTTAAAGCGAAGCATGAACAAATAAAAATTAAAACTATTAAACTTTACTGGCTCTTAGGACCAAAGTCATAACTGAACTTAAACCACAAAGTTCGAATATACACAGGCATCATTAAACCCGTTTGGACGTATGGCACTATCTAACTTTGGGGAACAGCAAGCAGGTCCAACATAGATGTTGACGAAAGGTTTCAATCGAAAACCTTAAGGATTATTGCAAATGCTCCAAGGTTTGTAAGAATCTAATCCATTACAAGAGACTTGGTGTACCGACAGTCAGAGAAGAAATCCGAAGATTAAGTGAAATCTACTTAGTAGGGACATAAATACTGTTACGCACGTCTTATGCTGTAAAATAAAAAGTACAGAATGATTTTCGACCAATTATTTTTTAATATATTTATTGATGTATATTGTATCCAACAAGAATCTACTTATTCGAAATGTCCGCCTTTTGCCTTTACACACGCCTTAAGTCTCACTGGCCACGAACCTCGTCCATTGGAAAATTGGCCACAGCTCGAACCAAATCAGTCTTATGAGATCCAATGTTGTGGCATCTTTTGTGACAAAACTTGTCCTCTAAAACCGTCCACAGTTTGTTATCCAATGGGTTCAAATCTGGACTGCCTGAGGGCCATTCTTCAGAGGAAATGAACGCTGGCAAATTGTTTTGAAGCCAGGTCTGGGGCGTTTTAGCCTTATGGGCCGGCGCAGAATCCTGCTGGAAAGTTCATTGAAAATAAAAAGTACTGAATGTTTTTGGACCAAATATTTTTTAATATATTTATTGATGTATCCAAAAAGAATCTACTTATTCGAAATGTCCGCCTTTTGCCTTTACACACGCCTTAAGTCGCACTGGCCACGAACCTCGTCCATTTGAAAATTGGCCACAGCTCGAACCAAATCAGTCTTAAGAGATCCAATGTTGGGGTATCTTTTGTGACAAAACTTGTCCTCTAAAACCGTCCACAGTTTGTAATCCAATGGGTTCAAATCTGGACTGCCTGAGGGCCATTCTTCAGAGGAAATTAACGCTGGCAAATTGTTTCGAAGCCAGGCCTGGGACGTTTTAGTCTTATGGGCCGGCGCAGAATCCTGCTGGATTCTGGATTTATGGCTGGTTCTGAAACAGGGAATTGTTAAGAGACTTCACAACAGCTTCCAAAATGGTTTCTTTGTAAACTTTGGCTGATGTTTCGACTCCTTGTTCGCAGAAGTGCAAGTCAGTGACCCCATCGTAAGAGACACTCCACCAAACCATGACTGAAGCTAGGTGATGGCCCTTTTCCACCCTTGGGCTCAGTTCAGATGCTTCCTTAGATGACCGCGCATACTCTTTATCATTTTGCTTGTTAAATTTTTCCTGAACAATAAAAATTTTTTCATCGGTGAACAAAATTTTTCTGTGCAAGTTATCAGCGTGCTTCATCAAAAGACGTTTGCATTTTTTAATCTTAATTTTTTTTAAAGCTGCAGTCAATAAATGTCCGGTACGTCGTTTGAAAGTCCCAAGTCTTTTTCAATGATTCGACTCATGGACTTTTGCGTGATATTCATCTCACGGGTCATGATTTTCTGTTTTCGGAGCGGATTTCTGTGAATTCTTGATTTAACGGCTTTGATGACATGCGGTGTTCGAACGGAGTGTGGGCGGCCCGACCGGTGGCGGTCTTTTACATCTCCAGTCTCCTGAAAGAGTTTTATGCATCGGAGACGAACATGCGGCTAAACCCTAGTTCATTTCACAATTGAAAAGCGCTATTACAGCCATACGGTTCTCACTATCTGGCCACTCCATGATGAAAGTTGAAACAATTTAAAAATCCCGTTACAGACTAACGCTATTGGGGTTAGCTTTCAAAACCCATGTGACATTAACGGGGTATGTTCAGTTTTACTATTGAAATGGGTGTTCAATGTTGTAACAGTATTTACGTCCCTACTAAGTATCTACAGGGTGGAACGCTGTGATTTGCTTTTTTGCACTGCAGGCTGTGGCGGCACTATTGGCCGAAAAGAGAGGAGAGTTGGCGTGGCTTATGGTGAATGAGCGGAGATTTGTAATTGTCTGCCTTTCAGTTGCAATCATGCATTGGACACGTGGGGAGAGGTTATTTTGTGTTAAAGCGTATTTTTCAAATGCGCACTCGATCATTGCAGTGCAGCGTGCTTTTCGTTTACGATTCGCTGTTCCGCAACGAGGACGTGTTCCTGTAAATTGGGTTACTCCATTGAGAACAGCAGGGGATGTGTCATGTGAACGAAGGAGGCCTGGGAGAAGGATTACAACACTACAAAACATCGAGAGTGTTAGAGCAGCAGAACTGAAATTTCAGAAACGCTCTGCTCGGAAGCAATCACTTGCTCTTGGGATTTCCTAGTTTTTTTTTCAGCCGGCTCTTGAAGCAATGCAATTGAAGGATACATGGTACCAACAGGATGGTGCCACTTTATACTCAGCGAGAGTTACCATGAATGGTTTAAGGCAAATGTTTCCTGGACGTCTTATCTCTTTGAGGTGTGATGTGAACTGGCCCGCACGCTTACCAGACTTAGGCCCATGCGATTTTTTCCTTTAGGGTTACCTGAAGTCGAAGGTGTATATCACCGTCCCAACACTATGGAAGACCTTATTAACAATATTGAGGCAGAAATTAGCAGAATACCAGTCGACATGCCTGTAAGAGTTCATTAAAACTTTAGAAAACGTATGCAGCAGTGTGTGGATAGCGAAGGTGGATATTTGCCAGATAAACTATTTAAAACCATGAAATGTAAAAATTCCCTTACTGTTCAATATAATTAAAATGTAAAATAATTTGTTCTAAGGTTCATAATGTGTTTAATTTCATTCCCTAATATTACAAATTAACGCGCTCCACCCTGTACAAAGGCTAAGTGACCATGTTTATCCCTTGGCTATTTTCCTTTTGGATGACAGCTATGAGACAAGAAGACTGCTAAGATTTATTTAGATTTGCGATTTGGAAATTAGTCGTGTACATAATTTATTTTCTTCAAAATTAAAAAAGTATTAGCTTAGGTAATTTTATTACCGGAACTTTCTTCTTGTTTATAGTTATGGAGTCCAGGGGGGCAACATAACTTATGCCATTTATTTAATGTTAACGCTTTTGCTTATTGTCAAAAGAGAGATCGCAAAATAAAACAGTATGGTTTGCCATTTCATCATTAAAAGACTTACACCGCAACAACATCTCCAAAATGCGCAACTGTATTTTGGAAATGAGAATGAGAAGATCCACAGTTTTCGACCAAAATTTTGTTCAGTGACTAGGCCCATTTCTGGCTCAACGGCAACGTCAATAAACAAACTAATCGCATTTGGGCTGAAATTCAACCGGAAGAGGTTCCATAGTTAACATTATACCCAGAGAAAACCACGATTTGGTGCGGTTTATGGGCTGGTGGAATCATCGCTCCATATTTTTGCAAAAATGATGATGGCCACCTGAAATTGAAGCCCGTAATCTTGACGACAATTGGTTTCAACAGGACGGTGGCACTTGCCTTACAGCTGCTGAAACAATGGATCTATTGAGAGGTAATTTTAAAGAACAGGTAATTTTACGCTTTGAACCGGTGAGTTGGCCTCCTAGATCGTGTTATATCACACGTAAAGAATTTTTTTTGGGGCTATGCTAAGACCAAAGTCTATGCTGAAGAACCAGCTACGATTCAGGTTTTAAAAGCCAACATTATGCGTATCATTAACGCCATCCCGGTCGAAATGCTAGAACGAGTCATCTAAAATTGGACTCTCAGAATGGACACCCTGAGCAGTAGTTGCGGTCAACATTTGAAGAAAATTGTATTAAAAAAAAATGGCATAAAATTTCCTTTCGAATGAACAATAAAAATTCTACACTTGATTTCAATTTTTTTATTTTGGAAAAAATACGTCTAAATGGATAACCCTATATAATGCCAGGCCTTCAAATCAAACGGTTATTACTGCCTAGAGTTGTTCAGTTCTTTATTACACAGAAAATTTTAGCATTTTTGTCAAAGTTTTGAAATTTTCGCCTTAGCGACCTTATTAACCGAACTCCAAAAAAAAACACGGCTATTGTCGAAGAAGTACAGATTTAAATGGTAAAAGAAATATACAAGAACAACAGCAACCGCAACACAATCGCCGGCAATAGTGAATGACATGAAGTGGATACTTTTAATTTTCAAAAAAAAAAAACACGAACGACGCAAAACATACTGGGCCCATTGCTATGGCCAAGCCTAAGGAGCACACTTTGTATGTGCATAAAAAATGAAAGGAAAGAATAAAATTACAAGTGCAAGTGCAAGGTACTCGGTAAATATAAAACCAACACAAACTAAATTGAAATGTACCGCCAAGTGATGTTGCACAGTGGTTTGTGCGAGCTTAGCAGTGGGTGTTTAAAAAATTAAAAATTAAAATTACTCAAATTGAGTTTATTTAATTCCATATAAAAAATCACCTAAATTAAGTAAATTTTGTGGACTAAATTCACTAGCTTTTAAAATAAAATCTAGTTTAAGCTTTGTATTTGTTTAGGTGTACGATAATTCCGTGACTTTTTAAATAAAACACAGTTTTTTTGCAAAAGAAAATATTTTTCAACATAATCTCCTTTTAGCTCAATACAAGTAGTCCAACGTTACTCCAAATTTTGTTTCCCTTTCAAAAAATAGGATTTTTCGAAGTCCATAAAATAGACATTTGTTTGGTCAATAATTCATCGTTGGAGTTGAAGCCCTTTCCACCGAGCCATTTCTTTAGGTTCGGAAATAGGAAATAGTCACTGGGGGCTAAATCCGGAGAATTGCGGATGAGGTACCAATTCGTAAACAAATTCCTGAAATTTTGCCATTGAGCCTGCACACGTGTCAACCCGTGCATTATCTGGATGAAATAATAATCGCGGCACTCATCTTGCAGACAGCTTTCTTAAACCCAACTGATCATGTAAAATCAAAAACACACTGACATAGAAAATGCGTATGGCATCAACAATCTCACGCAGTTTTACTCTTCGATCGGCCAACACTATATCGTGGATTTTGTCGACATTTTCGGGTGTATTGACCTCAATTGGCCGTCCAGATCGTTCAGCGTCATTTGTACTGGTGCGACCACTACAAAAGTCAGTAAACCACTTTTTTACCATTTAAAACGATGGTGCAGAGTCTCCATAGTATTTATCAAGCTTTTCCTTGGTTTGATTGATTTGGTTTTTTCCGAAAAAAATAATGTTTAGTAAGCACTCGAAATTCACTTTCTTCCATTTTTTTCAAAATCCACGAGGTTGTATGTTGTGAACAATTGTTAAACACACACTAAATGACGGATTAGTGTGGTACTTGATGGGAGGAGTGTTGCATTTATAATAAAGTAACTACGAGGAGGTTGATCACAGAATTATTGGTCTGCCCTCGTATAACCAAACAAAACCGAATGTAATCCAAGTTCTGCTGATTTGACAGGATGCTTATGTCCTATCCTATTTCATTAAGGTTGCATTTAATATGTGGCCCAGTCCAATCAAAGTTGAATGTTTGTTGATCATAACTTACTGTGACTTATTTTAAAAGGTTCGGAGCTTAAAAACAAATTGTTCATTTCTATTAAAAAATTAAAATATTAAAACAAAAAATTTATTAGTATTCCTGTAATAAAAAAGTTCACATATTTACTAAAAGATTCGTACGTTGTTTATCGAAAATAATTCCGCTTTCAAGCTACAAAGCAAATTCACATATTTACAATAAAAATGTACATATGCCATTTATCGAAAATATTATTATCGAAAAAAAACTTCTTCTTTGACCAAATGGGTATTTCTTTTATTTGTTTATGTCGTTTTTGACTGGGCTGATTGGTCAGTCTTCCTTCATGAATAAAATAAAACTAATTCACAAAAAATTTTAAGCCGTTTATCGAAAAAATTCCGTATCAGGTAATAAAAAACTATCAGGCGATGACAAACTTCACATAAAAAAAAAAGAAATATTGTTAAGAAATGAAAGCAACACTTATGGGTTTTTAAACGGATTTTTTTTCCATTTTTAAAAAAAGTCAACCCTGCTATTTTTGAATTTAAAGTAATTTAAAATAATTAACTTAATAAAAATCTCTTTCGTTGAATACCAACATTACCCAATCCTCATTAAGAATTTTGGGGATCATAGTCTGGTTAAGGGGGATCATACTATGGTTGTAGTGATCTTGATCATCATATGGTTGTGGGGATCATATAAAGGTTGTGTGTGAATAATACTATTGTTGTCTGAATCATAATGTTGGTTTGCCACAACCATATACCCCTCAATAGTATGCTGCTCTTCTAATATTATCACCCTTAACCATATGTGACAGCGCATAGAGAAAGGGACCTAAGGGTAAAAAAATCAATTTTCACTTTTTTTTTTGATGTGGACAACATCTGAGCATCGAATGAGACTAATCCCATGCCCCAAAAGTGTTCCCTCCTAGAGATATGCGCGTTTTATGAAAGTGATGGTACACCAAAGATACACGTATTTAAATCTTTAAAATGGCTCTCCTAAACAAAACTGGTTTTTACCATTAGGTCCCTTTCTATTTTGGGCGTCACATATATTTTTCTGCGTATAGAGAAAATTAAGACGTGGTACATAAAATAATCCATAGGGCTCAAATCACAGCTCCGAAGCGGCCAATTAACACCACAATTTGGTTGCCTTTGCTGTGTGACATGTGGCCCCGTCTTGTTGAAACCAAGTGTCGCCCATGTCATCATTCTCTTGATTCTTGGAAACAAAAACTCGTTGGGCATGGTGCGGTAACGCTAATCGTTGACGATATCGGCGGCTCTTTGCTCATTTTTGAAAAAAAAAAAAATGGCCCAATGATGCCGCCAGCCGAAAATCGACCCCGAAAAGTGACTCGTTGTGGATACATTGGCTTCTTAATAATCACATGTGCCTACTTTGACAAACCTTTTCCTCTAAAACCGTCCACAATTTGTAATCCAATGGGTTCAAATCTAGACTGCCTGAGGGCCATTCTTCAGAGGAAATGAACGCTGGCAAATTGTTTCGAAGCCAGGCCTGGGACGTTTTAGCCTTATGGGCCAGCGCAGAATCCTGCTGGAAAGTCCATGGCTGGTTTTGGAACAGGGAATTGTTCAGAGGCTTTACAACAGCTTCCAAAACGGTTTCTTGGTAAACTTTGGCCGATGTTTTGACTCCTTGTTCGCAGACATGCAGGTCAGTGACCCCATCGTCAGAGACACCCCACCAAACCATGACTGAAGCTAAGTGAAGGCCCTTTTCCACCCTAGAGATCAGTTCAGATGCTTCCTTAGATGACCGCGCATACACTCTATCATTTTTCCTGTTAAATTTTTCCTGAACGGTAAAAATTTTTTCATCGGTGAACAAAATTTTTCTGTGCAAGTTATCAGCGTGCTTCACCAAAAGACGTTTGCATTTTTCAATCCTATTTTTTTTAAAGCTGCAGTCAATAAATTTCCGATACGTCGTTTGAAAGCCCCAAGTCCCAAGTCTTTTTTAATGATTCGACTCATGGACTTTTGCGTGGTATTCATCTCACGGGCCATGATTTCCTTTTTCGTAGCGGATTTCTGTGGCGGTTTTTTACATCTCCAGTCTCCTCAAACAGTTTTATGCATGGGTAGAGGAACATGCGGCTAGTCCCTACACGCAGAGAAAAAACATGGTTACTACATGGTCACGGCAATAATAATATGTTATCCGCAATAAAAGTATGTTCGTCGTAACCATAGCATTGGTAACTGAATTTAGTTTTGACAATAGTATAATTGCTGCAATATTAATATTGTTGAAATGTAACAATAGTATAATTGCCAAATTTAAAAATGAAAATATGGTAATAGCAACAATATAAATATGGTTGGTGCGACAAAAGTATTGTGTTTTGCGTTTTATGTTAACAATAATATGATTACGGCAATCATACTGTACGATTGTAATTTTTCTTCATTTAAATATGCTTTAATGTTATTGGTAGAGATCTAATGCTATAATAGTGTTTTATTATCGATATTTAAACGAGCTGCTTTGGTTTTGTTTAACTGAAATATTTTTATAAAAACGCTTACGTTTATTTAAACTTATTTTTTCTACTGTGAAATAAATCACTCCTATTATTTTGAATTTATTTTTTATTTTTGAATAATTTTCATAATTCAAATCTATTGTCGACAACTTAAAAAAAATCAAATAAATTATATTGGGGATCATAGTATAATTGTGTGTGACCATACTATGGTTATAGGGATCATAACATGGTTGCGTGTGAATCATACTATGGTTGTGAGGATCATACAATGGTTTTTTGTGAAACATACTATGGTTGTGAGGATCATACTATGGTTTTTGTGAAACATACTATGGTTGTGAGGATCATACTATGGTTGTGGAGATCATAGTATGGTTGACTGTGAATCATGCTATGGTTGTGGGGATAATAATATGGTTATGTGTGAATAATACTATTGTTGTGGGTGTCATAGTATGGTTGCATTTGAATCATACTTTTGTTGTGAGTATCATAATATTGTTGTACCACAACCATATGCCCAACAATAGTACTATCCTCTTCGAGCATTGTCACCACAACCATACTTTTTTTCTGCGTGTAGTGGCCCGAGCCACTACTTTTTTTAATTTCACACTTGAAAAGCGCTATTACAGCGATACGGTTCTTATTAGCTGACCTCTCCATGATGAAAGTTGAAACTTTTTTAAAAATCCCGTTACAGACTAACGCTATTGAGGTTAGCTTTCAAAACCCATTTGACATTAACGGGGTATGTTCAGTTCTACTATTGAAATGGGTGTGTTCAATTCTGTAACAGTAGTTATGTCCCTACTAAGTATATTGAATCGGTGGTCCTAAACTCAATATCAGTCCTTAAGTGCCGCAAATATGCTAACGAATTGGTACAACAGTTTTACATTCACCTTATGTTGGTACAAGGGTCATACCAGATAATTGTCGAGCAGACGAGCTAGAAATGATCGGTGTTGCTCTACAGATTCCAGTGAAACTTTTATCCGTAGGGATTCCCCTTACTACCTGAAAACTTTTTATGCGTAAGAGAGCCTATGGAGAAACTGACCATAGGTAAGCTTCAGTCTGAGTCTGTGTTCATGCTAGTTAAATGAGGCCCCGTCGCAATACGAAACACTGCCACTGCTGTCGCTTTCAGGACCTAACGTTTTATTGATTGTATTCGTCATGGCGGGACACTGTTTAATTAACGCTTGGTCCATTTCGAAGTTCCCTCCTTTTTAAAGAAATAAACACAGAAAATTTATATTGAATCGGGAATGTTTATTATCATTTGAAAGAACATTCTTTGGCATTAATTTTTTTGTAGATTATGTCTGTCAAATGTTGGCCGCGGCTACGTCTAAGATGGTCCATTCGTTGAGTCCAATTTTCGATGACTCGTTCGAGCATTTCGACTGGTAACTGGCGAATGACACGCGTGATGTTTGCTCCAAGGCCTGAATCGAAGCGGGTTTGTCCGCATGAATTTTGGACTTTACACAGGAAAATGTCTAACGGTGTGATATCACACGATCTTGGTAGCCAATCGACCGGCCCAAAACGTGAAATTATCTGCTCACCGAAGTGTTCTCTCAATAAATCCATTGATTGATGCGGTTGGGGGAAGTGGCGCCCGTCTTGTTGAAATCAAATGTCGCCGAGATCACGAGCTTCAATTTCAGGCATCAAATAGTCGGTTAACATGGCACGATAACGGTCGCCATTGACGGTTACGTTCTCACAGGCATTATTTTTGAAAAATATGGACCGATGATTCCACCGGCCCACAAACCACACCAAACTGTTGTTTTTTTCTGGATGAAGTGGCAGCTCTTGAACCTCTTCTGATTGGTTAAGCCAGAAATTGGCCTCATCGCTGAACAAAATTTGGCTCGAAAACGCACGAAACACATTCCTTACAGAACGTCAATTTTCGTAATTAAGTTGAACGATTTGTAAACGTTGTTCAGGCGTAAGAGTTTCCATGATAAAATGACAAACAATACTAAACAAAAATAACATGACAGCATGAAACGACTCCACGTGATCTGTCAAAAAAAGGCTATTGAAGAAAGTATCTCTACTTGGATCACCCATTAGAAGGCATACAGAGACAAAATGCTGCTACCAATGACTGCGGCAGAAGCTGTGAAGACGAAGAGGAGGGAGGAGGAGGCCATCCATGCAACTGAAACCCAATTTATATTTTATGCAAATTTTGCAAGTACCATTGTAAAGAGTGGCGCTGTAAATCGATCAACATTAACAAGTCCAAATACGATTCAATATTTTTAATAAACGACCATTTTTGATTACACCATTCAGCATTCTGGGGAATACGTTTTAGTTGTTCACCATCCCACTTCAACCACTGTGCTCTATTACCAAATTATACAATTTTTAACATTTCAGTGGCTCTGTTGCATCTCCGCAATGATCTTGAAACCGATTGTGTCTGTGCCAACCAATCAAGTAAAAATAGTGGTACAGTAAAATAACACAACTGCTGAATTTAAAAAAAAAACAAACTCCAACCTAAAGAGCAATATAGAAAAACAATGTTTTAAATATATTTGAATTTTAAGTGCCCCTTGTGTTACAATTAAACAATAGCTTCGAAGCGTTGCACGTCTCCGTACCCTACACCTTTGGCCCTTTGGTTCCCTTGGGGTTTACAATTTTCATTGCTACCACCGGTGGCGCAGAAGCGTGCGCTTGTTAAGTGTAGTTGGTTTTATGGCTTTTCCAATGTTCCTGTCTACTGGAAGTCATAAATCTGTAAACACTAAAGTAGATTCGAATAAAACTGGAACCAGTAAACATACGAGTTCTTATGCTTTCATCTAATTTCCCCCCACAACTGTTGGCAAATAGTGTAGTTAGCTGGCTGCTATAGGCTATAGAAGGGAGGCTGAACTGAACGGTGGTTGCGGCTGCGCAGAAGTTTGGTTTCCTTCGGGTTTTTATTCCTGTGTTAGAGACGGTTATGATTGTTTGTCGATGACAGGTTAATTCTCCTGATACTTCAGTGAAGAGGTATTTAAATGTTATGAACAGCACGTGGTCTTGAGAAAGTGTGAACGATACAAGGGGAACGATAGAATGTCACCAAAAGAAGATTTGTGTTTACCTCATATGTGAATGGGTGACATGTGGAGGCTATTCTTGAAGAATGAGTTAGACATGGAACGTACTCAAATTCCCATAACGGATGAGAAATGGGAAACTGCTTTTAAACCAGTGAGCAGTGCATAATATAACTTTTAAACTCACAGACCGGGAACTATAGTATGAAACTGGCTAAAATCCGCTTATGAATTTTATATAGATTGCTTGTGGAGGGTGATCCATCTAGAGGTATTTTTTCAATAGGGGTTTTTTCACAGATTACGCGTGAGCTGCATTAAGCATTATTTTAATTTGTTTTTTTAAGTACTGTTTGACATTTTATCATCGCAACAACGTCTCCCAATTGTGCAACTGCATAATGGAATGAGCGATCGGTAAGAAACTGGCTTTCGCCAACATTTTCTTCTGTGATGAGGCACAACATCTCTGGCTCAACAGCAACGTCAATAAACAAAACACATTTGGGCTAAAGAGCAACCAGGAGAGATCCGAGAGGTGTCATTACTCGTATACCCAGAGAAAACCACGGCTTGGTGCAGTTTATGGTCTAGTAGAATCATCGGTCCATATTTTTCCAAAAACATAATGGCCTTAACGTAACCGTGAATGGTGCCCGCTCTCTCGCCATGATATCGGACTTTTTGCTAGTAGAATCATCGGTCCATATTTTTCCAAAAACATAATGGCCGTAATGTAACCGTGAATGGTGCCCGCTCTCTCGCCATGATATCGGACTTTTTGCTAACTCAAATTGAAGCCCGTTATCATGACGAAATTAGATTTCAACATGACAGTGCCACTTGCCATACAGCTGCTCAAACAATGTATCTATTGAGAGGTAATTTCGAAGACTAGCTAATTTCTCGTTTTGGACCGGTGAGTTGGCCGCCTAGATCGTGTGATATCACACCTTTGGACTTTTTTCTTTGGGCCTATGTTAAGTCCAAAGTCTATGCTGACAAACCAGCTACGATTCAGGTCATTAACGCCATACCGGTCGAAATGCTCGAATGATTTATTCAAAATTGGACCCTCAGAATGGACACCCCGGGGCCTTGTTGTGGCTATACATTGAAGGAAATTATATTAAAAATATAAATGGCATAAAAAGTTTTTTCCAAATAAACATTAAAGATTCCACACTTGATTTAAATTTTTGTATTTTTTCATTTTGAAAAAATATTTCTAGATGGATCACCCAATATATAATTTTTTTTACTTTCATAGTCGCCGCCGTTAAGAGAATGTAAAAAATCAAATCATTTTCTGATAGTCCTATTTTTCTGTAAACTACACTTAATTCACATAACAAATTTTTTTTTTCATCCCACATAAAACTTAAATAGTTATAAATCACTTTACAAACTTTGTGGGTTCAAATCCAGTTAGAAACATGTCCCATTTTTCTGCAGCAGCTTTCCATCTCGTAAAAGCTTTTCGAGCAAGGGATTTATCTCTTAGCCACGTATAAAGATTCTCTATAAAATACATGCCTCGTTCGTACCCGGCGTTATAGAGAAAGTTCCGATCAGTGAGTTTTAGAATTTCATCGTGCACAGCTCACTGATTCCACGAAGTTCCCTGTTTCGTTTTTTTCTAATGGATTAAATCTCTTAGTATCCACTTAATCTCGATTAACAGTTTTAATCGAAGTACATTTTCCAATTATACTTATATAACGATTTCGACAGAATATTGGACATTGCGTAGAATTAGGCCAACGACAAACTTCATTAAAGTTGGTCCATGTGTTGAAATACCCTCTATACACTCCGAGTAAGTCGGTCCGAACTGCAAATATTCGGTTGGATAAACATATTTTCTCTTAGGCGGCAACGCACGACTTTAGTTACTCGTTTTATTTTTGTTTCTTTTTTGGTAGCTAAGTAACGGTGGAGGGTATATAAGGTTCGGATTGGCCGAACTAAACAACGATTTAATAAGTTCGGATTTAATACGAGGGTTGCTATATATATTTCTGGCCTAGACAACACTAAGTGTTGCCTGTCACCATCTGACATTTCCATAGGAAAGTTTGACATTTTTTTAGCATAAACGTACTCAAAACGTTTTGACGTATGACCATCATTTGTGCTGTTTACAGTGACTTGAAAAAATCAATTTGGCAAAAAAATTAATTAACTCGTGAACAGTTTCGTGCGATCATTTTTTTTATAACTTTTCACGTGTATTATCACGACAAGAGTGCATCGATGAACTTAAATCTTTGTATGGCGTTGAAGCACCATCCTATAGCACTGTGAAAAACTAATTTAATGAATTCAATCGTGGCCGACGCTCGCTCAAAGACGAAGGTCGTGAAGGTCGTCCAAAAACGGCCGTTGTGCCAGAGAACATTGATGCCGTGCGTGAACTGATAATGCAAGATCGTCATTGACATACCGTGAGATAGAGGCATTTCTTCCAGCAGCATACATTTGGTATTGCATTAGCACCTGGCCGTAAAAAAGGTTTGTTCTCGTTGGATCCCTCACTATTTGACAATCACTCAAAAAAAGGCTCGTATCGATTGGTGCAAAGAAATTTTGAAAAATACGATCTCTAAGATTGTCACAGGTGACGAATCATGGATCTATGCCTATGAGCCCGAAACAAAACAGCAATCGACCGTGTGGGTCTTCGAAGACTAGGCAAATCTAACGAAAGATGTTCGTGAACGAAGCACTTCGAAACAAATGGTCGCCTGTTTCTTCGGCAAAACCGGTCATGTGGCGACTGTTCTGCTTGAACAACGTAGGACGGTCAATTCTGAGTGGTACACCAAAATTTGTTTGCCTGACGTCTTCGGAGAAATTCGAAAAACGAACAAGAGAAGACGAATCATTGTGCACCATGACAATGCGAGCTCTCACACATCAGCTCAAACCACCGCCTTTTTGACCGGCCAAAACGTCTAATTGATGGTTCATCCAGCGTACAGCCCTGACTTGGCACCCAATGACGTCTTTTTATTCCCGCACACCAAGAAAAAAATGCGTGGTCAACAATTTTCGTTGTCAGAAGATGCTGTTGATGCGTTCAAAACCCGTGTTGTGCAGGTGTCTCAATCGGAGTGGAAACAGTGCTTCGACAATCGGTTTGAGCGCATGCAAAAGTGTATAGATCATGCTGGAGAATACTTTGAACTACAATAAAACCATTTTTGATGATAAATATTCGCATTTTCATTATTAGGCCAGAAATATATATATAGCAGCCCTCGCATAGTACAGAAGTCCCTATAAAAATCATTGGACCTGGAGTGTCCAAAAAACAGGGGGGAAACTGGCATTCTGGAATATTTTGAAAAAAACAACTGTCGGTTCGGTTTTAGCTTTTTGGCCAAGAATGGCAATTATTTTCCAAATCCGAAGTATAGCAATAGTGTCCTGGAACAGCTCTGAATTAACCCAGATTTTAAAAACAAGGTCATATTTGTAATTTTTTGGTACTCATATATACTTATATCCATGTTTAAATTAGTCATAGGGGTCGTAACCCAAATTTAGCGAAACTTCAAAAATAATTTTATTTTAAACAAATATATTACAAAGTTTATATAGTTAGTCTAAATCCATCTGTAAAGGATGCACTATTTAGGCCCTGACATTTTTTACGGCGACTATATCAAATCATAATCCTATTTTTCTCAAATCGGTCCAAAATTAGTTGTTTGTCAATCGAAATATACCATACCAAATTTGATTGAAATCGGCATTGAAATGAATATTCTAGAGCGTTTGTATATTATAGAAGGAGAGATTTTGTACTGGGGCTATACGAGTATCAAAACATGGGCGGGTTTGACCAATTTATATATTAGCTGATTTCCAATCTCATCAATATTGAATGTCCTTAGTATGTGGCTTCTAGAGCTAAAGACATAACGCCGCTTTAACACATGTGTGGGAGCTGTATCTAAATTTTAACCAATATTCATAAAAGTCAGCAGTCGTTATCCAAACAAACTTACTTTTGCAAATTTCATGAAGATCGGACACCAATTGCGACCTGTAGTTTGGAAACAAGCTTTACAGCAGACGGGCGGACAGGCAGACAGATATCGTAAAATCGAATCCACCGTTGATTCTGAATCGAACGATAAACTTAAACGTGGGTCCAGTTTAAATATTTTCAATATTTACGTATTTTGTACATGAATATTTTGACTTTATATATAGGGTGATCCATCTAGAGTTATTTATTCAGAAAAAAAAATGCTAAAACGCTCTCCCGGTTTAATGTTTGCCTGCAAACAATAACTGGCAATTAATTACTAAAATTAATAGTTTCCACATACCGCTATTATGATAATTGTTTGTTTTGCTCGATGGGTTTTGTGTCTAAAGTCTCTGTAAATTTAGAATTGCTGTGACCCACATTAAGCCAGGAAATAATTAGTATTATTGAAAAGTAACGTATATTTTGTACACACTTACAGATGTTCATTCGTTCGTTTTATGGCAAACTGTTGAAACAAACAAAGTATCCTCATAAGCAGTTTGCGCATGCGCAAACCAAGAGAAGGCTTTCCATAGCAAATGCTACTTGCTGAACGACGACAGACATAAGGGTACAACGTGTGCTTGTTGTATCCCTCACACGTCGTTGCAAACAAACCACCAACTACTGGAAACCTTCCTTTGTTCCAGCCATCCAGCCCATTCCTTAGCATGCGCGCGTACATGATGAACAAGAATAACAAAAACATAAAAACACGAATTTGAATGTTTGCATAATACGCCCGTTCCAAATGTACGGCATAACAACAATAATAAACACAGAAAAACGCTCACCACGCCACACAACCCAACCATCAATCCATCCATCCATTCGTCCATTGATTGATCCACCATCACGTGGTGGATCCACTGAAAATCATACCACGGGCGCAGGGACAAACAAAGACAAAGGCTACAAAATCGGCAACCGACCATAAAGACCAAACATACATATGTAGGTACGTCTACACGTGTCCCCTCCCCCCTTTCATGGATTTTCTTTTGTTTTCCTTTACATTCGCAGTGTGATGATGTACAGGCATAAAAGGCAACAAACTAACGAAGAACGAACGAATCCACGTTAGAACAGCTCCATACTATGTAGCCAGGCGGTAGCCAGCGAGCAACATAAAAGTCTACCTTATGCCGCATAATGTGGCAACCAAACCCGCCTAGCCCTCAGCCCTTCTATCGTTCAGCCAACACACACACACGTTCATCCAATGAATGGAAAAACAAAATAACAACAAACAGGAAGAGGACGTTTTGAATATCTGATGATGACGTTGATGATCGTAATTGAAATATTAAATTGGTGAGTGTGTGTGCGGGAGGGTAACGCACGCGCAGTAATACTTTCTTGCTACACCACCACCACCACCATACGTGCATTTCAGTGTTAGTTGGAAAAATGAATTCCCTAGCATCGGCTATTGTTACAAGTGCTTGCGATGCGGAGACGATAATCTCCCCTCCCAGTCAAGGGTAAGACTTCTCAATTTAGAACGCTGGAGAAATTTATCTACCCTTCACCTTGGAATGAAGTGTATAATCGCCCCCTTTTTGGTTATGTTCATGAATCTCGAAATTTTCAAAAACCCTTGAGAGCCGCTCAAGTAGGCCCACGTGGCCCAAAACGACAAACTTAGTTCTAATGTAAGAAGCTTGCTCCGTTTAGGCAAAATGAAGCATAATCACACAAAATTGTTTGTGGTATTTTTGAGGAAGCCTCGATAATTGAGACTGGTAGAAGTGTTGCCGCTGGACAATTCTATTTTCGATCAAAATATTACCAAAAATAGACCAAAACGGCCCGAAATCTTCTATTTCCGACCAAATGTAAAAAAGTCTTTGATATATCGATAAAGGTGGTGTTTTAGGTTAAGCCTCGACAACTAAGACTGAATTACAAAACTGCAATTGTTAAGTTCAATGCATAAAAGTTTCAATGCTCTTCTTTTCTAAAGGAAAAGTCCAGAAGTATTAGCCATCAAAGAAAAAATTAAAAAATAGTAAAATTAATTTTGTGTAACCATTTTTGTACTTTACCTGGATAAGTATCGAGCATAGGCCTCTCTCCATGCTTATTACAGGGTGGAGCGCGGTAGTTTGCTTTTTTGCACTGCAGGATGTGGCGGCACTGTTGGCCGAAGAGAGTAGAGAGTGTCTGTGGCTTATAGTGGCTGACGGGAGATTTGTATTCGTCTGCCTTTCAGTTGCCATCAAGTATTGGACACGTGAGGAGAGGTCATTTTGTTTTAAAGCGTATTTTTTAAATGCGCGCTTGATCAATGCAGTGCAGCGTGCTTTTCTTTCGATTCGCTGTTCCCCCACGCGGACGTGTTCCTGGATGGAAGACAATTGTAAATTGGGCAGCTTCATTGAGAACAGCATATGTACGAAGGGGAGAACAGCAGGGAATGTGTCATGTACGAAGGGGACCTGGGAGAAGGTTTACAACACCACTAACCATCGAGAAAGTTAGAGCAGCAGTACTGCAATCTCCGAAATGCTCTGCTCGGCAGCAATCACATGCTCTTGTCATTTTCAGACGTTCTTTCTAACGGATTCTTCATGATGAACTAAACTTTCACCCGTATAAAACGTGAGAGGATACATGGTTCCAACAGGATGGTGCCACTGCACACACAGTGAGGGTTACCATTAATTGTTTGAGGCTAATGTTTTCTAGACGGCACGCCTGACACGCTCTCCAGACTTAGCCCCATGCGATTTTTTCCTTTGGGGTTGCCTGAAGACGAAGGTGTATATCAACTGTCCCGACACCTTGGAAGACCTAATTAACAATACTGAGGATGAAATTGGCAGAATACCAGTCGACATGCTTGTTAGAGTTAATGAAAACTTCAAAAAAAAAACGTATGCAGCAGTGTGTGGATAGCGTAGGTCGACATTTGCCAGATACACTATTTAAAAGCATGTAATTTAAAATTCCCTTACTGCTCAATATAATTAAAATTTAAAATAAATTTTTCTAAGGTTCATAACATTTTTGTTTTTAATTCCCAATTAAGCAAACTTCCGCACTCCACCCTGTATAGTGTGTTTTTTAGACGTGTGGTTTTTACTCTGGCCACACTTTTTTCGGGGTTGGTCTTTTTAACATCTGTCACTGGATTTATGCTCTGTTTGGTTTGCCATTTCATAATGAATAGACTTACTCTGGAACAACGTTTGCAAATCCTCAAAATTTATTACCAAAATAAAGGTTCGGTTCGAGGGACGGCATCGCGCGCTGTGTCCAATATTTCGTCGACATAATCGCCCAGCAGAGTCGGTAATTCGAGTAACCATGGTCAGTTTCTCAACACGTTTACTCTGGTGGATAATGCGCATCCTCAGAGACGCCGTACAGTGCGCACCAAAGGCGCTATTGCTGCTGTGGTGCAGAGTATCGAAGAAGACTATTGGATATTGGAGCTGCGTCCATTCACTTTATGGAGATTTTGCGGACGGATCTTGGTTTGCTGGTCTAAAAAATCCAACTCGTGCAAGAATTGAAAGCGAACGACCGTCAAGCTTATCGCACGTTCGGTGAATGCGCCCAAAACGAGATGGCCACCGATCCTGGTTTTTACAAGAACATTTTGTTCAACGATGAGGCTCACTTTTGGTTGAATGGGTACGCTAATAACCAAAATTGTCGCATTTGGAGTGATGAAAGCCCACAAACCATTGTTGAGACGCCGTTACATCCTCAAAAAGTGACTGTTTGGTGTGCTCTAAAGGCAGGAGGAATCATTGGTCTATATTTCTTCAAAAAATGAAGCCAACCACAATGTTACAGTCAATGAGGAACGATATAGAGCCCTGATTAATGACTTATTCGTGTCTGAATTGAAGGATGGTGATGTGGACGACCTTTGGTTCTAACAAGACGGCGCTACGTGCCACACAGCCAACAAAACATTCAAATTACGAGGGCGGTTCGGAAAGTTCTTAGCCTATCAATGAAAGAGAATAGTTAGTTTTTCAAAAATATTTTTATTTTTCAATATAATCTCCTGAAACTTCAAAACACTTAGTCCAACGCTTATCTAGCAATTATATCCCCTGATTAAAATAGTTTTCCTCAAGGTCTTCAAAATAGTGGTTTACAACTGTAATTGCATCTTCATTTGAGGTAAAACGCTTGCCAGCAAGGAATTTTTTTAGATTTGGGAACAGGTAAAAGTCACTGGGAGCTAAATCAGGAGAATAATTCGTTGATTTTAGCCATTGTTAAAACACTCTTGTGCGCTGGTGCGTTGTCTTGATGAAAAATTATTTTTTGTGTTGTAAGCCAGGATGTTTTTCTCGAATTTGTACATTTAATTGATCTAAAAGGTTGCAATAGTACTCTGAATTTATTGTTTTACCCTTTTGCAGATAGTCAATAAATAAAATACCTTTGAAGTCCCAAAAAACCGTTGCCATAACCTTACCAGCCATTGAATTGTTTTGCCTTCTTTGGGGCACTTCCTCCAGCTTCAGTCCATTGTTTGGATTGTTCTTTTGTCTCTGGAGTATAGTGGTGTATCCATGTCTTATCAACAGTTATGAAACGACGCTTAAAATCCATTTTATTTCGCTGAAAACGATCCAAACAAGCTTGAGAAATGTTCATTCTTATGCGTTTTTGGTCGACTGTTAACAAGTCCGGCCGGCACCCATCTTGCAGAAAGCTTTTTTCATCTGTAGTTCTTCATGCAAAATTAAATGGACTCGATCATTTGAGATGCCCATGATATTAGCTATTTCACGCACTTTTATTCGTCGATCATTTAATACCATATCATGCACTTTGGCTACAATTTCTGTTGTTGTTGCTGTTTTTGGACGTCCACTACGTGGTTCATCTTCAATGCTTGTACGACCACGTTTAAATTCAGCAACCCAAGTTTTTACTGTTGCATATGAAGGAGCACTTTCACCTAACACATTCACCATATCATTATGAATTTCTTGTCCCGATAAACCTTTTTAATGTAAATATTAAATGACACCACGCATTTCTAATTTTTCCATTGTAAAAAAATCGCGGATGCGTCTTTTGTGAACACCTGTTTCTATATGAAGGAGTTGCCAGATCGAAACAAAATTTAACATGTGTTCATTAGGGCGTACCTCAAAAAAAAAGTTCGCCGTACACCTTCGAATATGAAGTATTATTAAAGGGTAGTTTCAAAAAAAAAATTTTATTTTTTTATGCCGAACGTAGGGGTCGCGCTTTTACATTTTTCTATATAACTTCTGCATTTATAAACGGATTTTAAAGTGTGATACATCGATGTTTTTGTCTCGACGAGGCCGATTTTTTGTCTTTGAAGTCATTGAGCTCAAGCACCCCCTTCTGGTACTTACCCATCATATCTCAGTTGCTACTACCCTAATGTACCACTCTAATATCAGAAAATTAAAGCTCGCGCGGGGTTCTTGAGCTCAATGACTTCAAAGACAAAAAAATCGGCCTCGTCGAGACAAAAACATCGATGTATCACACTTTAAAATCCGTTTATAAATGCAGAAGTTATAAGAAACATGTAAAAGCGCGACCCCTACGTTCGGCATAAAAAAATAAAAAAAAAATTTGAAACTACCTTTCAATAATACTTCATATTCGAAGGTGTACGGCGAACTTTTTTTTTTTACTTGTAACCTGGTACGCTCTAGTGTTCATAGCAGAGATGGAAGTTTCCAAAACACTTAACTTTTTTCTGTCTATACCGCGCTTTTTGTGCTAGGCTAAGAAGCCTAGTATAATAAAGCTAAATTCTTGGCCATAACATTGAATTATATGCATTTTATTTCTTCTTGAAAACCACACGTCTTAAAAAACACCCTTATGTACGAGTAAGTCTTGTAAGGCCACTGTGTTGTAATTGCTTACTAGCAATAATTACAGTTTGGCTAGATTTTTCCGTATTTTAGCTAACAATATGTTGACCACTGATTCCGCTCGTACATACGATTGCAATTAAATCTGACATGGTTAACACAGCTCTTAAAAATTTTTGCCCAAATCTTCGTGACGCTCAAAATATGATTGGGTAAAAAATCGATATTTTGAATCCATCCCATATCATACTTCTTTATATGAATACTTTATGTTCCACCATAAAGCAACGAATTTATGAAACCACATCATAAACGGCATTCATATTTATGCTAATGTATTTATGAATTATTGGAAACATAAAACTGAAACTCAGAATTTTAAAATCCCAACAATAGAATTTTGTTCTCTTCGATGGAAAACAAAACAAAGAACAAAAACATAATTACAAATATGGATGGAAATGGAATTTGTAATTTTTGAATATTGAAAGGAAAGATTCAATAAACAAAATCACCTGCAACATAAAACACCGACAGTTTGTTGCCACACTTCCGGATTTCGGATGTAAAGGAAAACCAATTTCCATACATACGCACCGCACCGCACATGTTTCAATACACTAGGGGTCTCTAAGGCATGTAACCACAAATGCATGTAGACTCTAAGTAAAGGTCATAGTGGAAATTGAACTTAACACATGTGTAGGAGTCGTTTTGTCAAATGCGCGGAGCGGGCGAGAAGGGTTAAAAAAACATAATGAGAAAAACCAATCGTAAATTGATTGGAAATTATTTTAAACAAAATAATATTCAAGGTTTTTTTTGTGTTTAAATAATTTTTTTTGGGATCTGCTAAGAATGGTACGAGTAGTTGATGGCAGCATAAGAACTATGGACAAATTATCATAAACCTACACCTTGTTCAATGCGAGTCTTATTACGCTTTATAAAAACGTAAGTAAAAATGTTCAAGTCGAGCAGGGCCCATGACTCTGGTATTCCAAAGAGTTCGCTTAGCTGTCTGCAGTTTGACTTCTAGAGCCCAATGACCTTTTTGTGGCGGCTGCACGAAAACATTGGCCGGACTAATGGACCAAATCCCTAATGGGTAATTACTTAGTAGGAACATAAACACCCATTTCAATAGTAGAAATGAACATACCCCGTTAATGTCTTATGGGTTTTGAAAGCTAACCTCAATAGCGTTAGTCTGTAACGGGATTTTAAACTTGTTTCAACTTCCATCATGGAGTGGTCAGATAATAAGAACCGTATCGCTGTAATAGCGCTTTTCAAGTGTGAAATGAAAAAAGCGATATTTTCAAAACGCTCCGGCCACTAGGGATTAGCCGAATGTTCGTCTACCGATGCATAAACTGTTTGCGGAGACTGGAGATGTAAAAGACCGCCACCGGTCGGGCCGCCCACGCTCTGTTCGAACACCGCATGTCATCAAAGCCTTTAAATCAAGAACTTACAGAAATCCGCTCCGAAAACAGAAAATCATGGCCCGTGAGATGAATATCACGCAAAAGTCCATGAGTTATCATTAAAAACGACTTGGGACTTGGGACTTTCAAACGACGTACCGGACATTTATTTACTGCAGCTTTAAAAAAAAATAGGATTGACAAATGCAAACGTCTTTTGCTGAAGCACAGCAAAATTTTGTTCACCGATGAAAAAAAAATTTACCGTTCAGGGAAAATTTAACAAGCAAAATGATAGAGTGTATTCGCGGTCATCTAAGGAAGCATGTAAACTTATCCCAAGGGTGGAAAAGAGTCATCACCCAGCTTCAGTCATGGTTTGATGGGGTGTTTCTTACGATGGGGTCACTGACCTGCATTTCTGCGAACAAGGAGTCAAAACATCAGCCAAAGTTTACCAAGAAACCGTTTTGGAAGTTGTGCCATAAACTTTCCAGCAGGATTCTGCGCCGGCCCATAAGGCCAAAACGTCCCAGGCCTGGCTTCGAAACAATTTACCAGCGTTCATTTTCTCTGAAGAATGGTCCTCAGGCAGTCCAGATTTGAACCCATTGGATTACAAATTGTGGACGGTTTGTCACAAAATATACCCCTACATTGGATCTCTTAAGACTGCTTTGGTTCGAGAAAGAAATTCAATTTCGGTCATAGAACATGTACAGCGATCAATTCTTTGGACCACCAATTCCACCAATCTTGCACACATTTTGACCGGCACGTTGGCAATTTCACGTTGGATGTTGTCTCTACGCTCGTCTAAAATGCTTGGCTTGTTGGCCTAGACCAATGACTTGATGTGGCCCTATAAAAAGCATGAACGAGGTGGCCATTCGACCGAACCGTTTCTCGGGATAACACGTTCACCGAATTTGCCTTTCAGTAAATCGACTGTGCTGTGTGGCTAGTGGCAACATCTTGTTGAAACCCTAGAACGGCGATGTCAAGCTCATCCTATTCTGGCCAAAAATAATATTCTAACATGGGACGATAGCGCTCTCCATTGACGGTAACATGGCGATTGTTTTCATCGACAAAAAAATACGGCGCAATCACACCTCCGGCATGAAAACCACACCACGTAGTAATTTTTTGCGGAAGCAATTGTGTCTCCTAAAGCACAGATGGATTTGTTACAGTCCAATAACGCATATTTTGTTCATTGACAAAACCACTCAGCCAGAAATAAGCTTCATCGCTCATGCTGTCGGGTGGGACGATTATTACGGCCGAAAATTGGAGTAAGCGCTCTTAAAGTTGCGACCACCGACTCAGAATTTCGTTGGTAATTTTTAATGATTTCCAAACGTTGCTCATAAGTGCACTTTACCATGATGAAAATGTTGACTTCAACTAACGTTTTGACACTAAAGCATAATTAAAAGTATTTGTGGGAACGTTGACATAAAGATAAGAAATTGTTATGTCCACATTGGAAAACCCATTAGCAGGTAGTGCTGACACATTTTTTAATAGTTTTTGTACTTCACGAGGGCTTCTATATATATATTTCCGGCCTAGTAATGAATATGCAAAATATGGTTATTGAACGCTTCAACAGCATCTTCTGGCGACGAAAATCGTTGACCACGCATTTTTTTTCATGTGCGGGAATAAAAAGAAGAAGGCTGTACGGCGGATGACCCATCAATTCGACGTTTTGGCCGGTCAAAAAGGCGCTGGTTTGAGCCGATGTGTGAGAGCTCGCATTGTCATGGTGCACAATGATTCGTCTTCTCTTGTTCGTTTTTCGAATTTCTGCGAAGACTTTAGGCAAACAAATTGTGGTGTTCCAGTCAGAATTGACTGTCCTACATTGCTTAAGCGGAACAGTCGCCACATGACCAGTTTTGCGAAGAGACAGGCTACCATTTACTTCGAAGTGCTTCTTCCACGAGCAAGATTCGTTGGATTTGGCTCGTCTTCGAAGATTGCTGTTTTGTTTCGGGCTCATACGCATAGATACATGATTCGTCACCTGTGACGATCTTATAAACGTCTTTTGAAGCACCGCGATCGTATTTTTTCAAAATTTCTTTGCACCAATCGACACTAGCTTTTGGTTTTAAGCGATTGCCAAATTGTGCGGGATCCAACAAGAACAAACCTTTTTTCGGCCAGGTGTTTATGCAATATCGAATGTTTGCTGTAGAAGAAATGCCCAAGAATGCCTCTATATCACGGTATGTCACATGACGATCCTTCATTATCAGTTCACGCACAGCATCAATGTTCTCTGGCACAGTGGCCGTTTTTGGACGACCTTCACGACCTTCGTCTTTGAGCGAGCGTCGGCCAAAATTGAATTTATTAAACCAGTTGTTCACAGTGCTTTAGGATGGTGTTTCACCTTCATGTACAAATTTAAGTTCATCGATGTACTCTTATCGTGATAATCCACGTCGAAAGTTGTGATAAATGATCGCACGAAAATGTTCACGAGTTAATTCCAAATTGATTTTTTCAAGTCACTGTAAACAACACAAACGATGGTGGTCCTTTAAAAAGTTCTGAGTACGTTTATGCTAAAATAAAAATGTCAAACTTTCCAATGGAAATGTCAGGTGGCGCCAGGCAACACTTAGTGTTGCTTAGGCCATAACTATATATACCAACCCTAGTATTTTACCTGTGCGTATTTGTGAAAGGGTTTTCAACAAACAAATTCCTCTTTGCAATCCAAAAATTACGATTTTCAATTGTTTCTTTTTCAATCATTCAAAATTACTTTTCCGGATTATCCGTAAGTTTAGAGAAATTTTGTTAAAGAATTCCTGAAGTCTGCCGCTGTTAGCAATTAAATTGACAAATAAACAATATGGGCTGCTTGCTCTCCAACCATTTAAAGTTAAACAATTCAATCAAATGTCAAAAAAAACTATATAAAAACAGTTAAAGAACGTTATTCAAACTCATATAACAAAAAGAACCATTAAAATTCAGAAACATTTCTAAAGGACTGAGTTTGTAACACATTAACAAAGCAAAACAAATTAAGTCGTAAAATTCCAAAAAAAATAATGACTTTTTTCAAGTTGCTGTTTTTCTTTTATGGATTTAAGAAACCCCTAAAGAGTTCCAAGAAGTTAGGCCACTTTGACAAAAGGAAAATCAAATAAAAAATCCATTAGACCGGAACAAATTGAGTTTAGAAAGAAAATAGCATTTAATTAAAATCCTTTAAAGACGTAAGCCGTACGTTGTTAGAGAGCATCGATCGAAAACGGAAATGTCGATATCCCTTCAACAATACTACAATATAAATATTTCAATCTGTTCAAAAATGATCATTGATTGTATGCTGTGAAATAAATTTTAATGAAGTAGCCGTAGCTAAAACCGCCGCCGTCTCCGCCTGTTGGAATAGTTAAGATATTTTTGCAACCGAAGGGAAGTTCTGCCGCCGTGGCCGACCGACCCTCCAACCGTAGACTTATAATGTATGCCGAGCACACATCTTTATAACATGAACTGATATTCCAATAAAATACGGAAATGCCAAACAAATGGCATCGCTGTGAGATATTTTAATATGCCCAACGTAAACTGCGTTCGTTCACATGCCACGAACGATCTTCATTCCGTGCATTCTTTTACTTGCACACTGAAGGGAAAATGTTCACTTACCACACCACTGGGGATCATTATCATCGCATTTCAGGAACGAAATTGTCTGCAGCACCCACGGAACAGTGCAGAGTATGGTGCCCTAGCCGCCGCCTGCTGGTAGCCATGGCAAAGTGTGAAGAAAATCCATTTTACTACCTGTCTTTGGCCTCTGGCGAGACTGCCGCCACTGATTCTCCTTTCCCTCTTTCTCGCACTATCTGACTTCCGATCCGACTGATGGCTAGATATGTTCGACTAAAAATTCTTAACATTTTTGCAGGAAGAAGGCATAAAAGTGAATTTGTTGAAACATGATTTTTATGGCTTTCTTTGTCTGATTTGACACCAGAAAGAAAATAAGAAGAACATCACCACCACATCCGTTTCATATGGACAATTTCACTTTACATTTTGTGTTTAGTGGTCAATGATGCACAGCAGCTCAAAGGCCCTCAAGTGAAATTGCATTACTCGCTGTCGTGCGTCTACAAAATTTAACAAAACGATTATATCAATTATTCTGGACTTAGTTGGGCTGAGTTTTTATCGTTACTACGATCTTGACATTATCATTAACACGTTTGCACTTGCTTCGATTTTTCCGGAATTGCCAAGACGATTTTATCTGCAAGTGTTATGATGAGAATTTTAATTGTTTTCTTGGCACATATTCAAAGATACGGTGCCACAGCCAAAATCGGTTTGTAAAAGGTTGCTGACCTGATTCTGGGGTGCAAGCACAGCAACAACACTTTCAGAATATTGTGTACGGCCCTAAAAAGGATGTAATAAGCACACACAGAAAACAAATTAGTTGGAAATCTGTTGGAACTACAATGATTCGGTTGCAAAAGAGGAATTTTGGTTGTAATCACCAAATGTTTATTATCGTAATGGATATTCGTTACGAAATACCACAAGTAGATAAATAGGATCATCGTTCGTACTCACAACTTATTGGCCAGTCATACTAATCAAACGCGAAAAAGGTATTTAGTTATCACAACTGGTAGTTGCGGCAACCAATAGTTTGGCACACATTTTCTTGTTGTAATCAATTATTAATGAGATCACTAACTCTTCATCATAGCCAAAAACGTTGTTTCGATAATTACTGACTTTAAGCAATCGATTATCTAAATTTTTTTTCAGTAAAAATCATTCATTATCTCTTCTACTTTTTTCTCGTCACGACCCTCCTTTAAAGTAACGGGTGTTCCAATAGGGACACAACAATTTCGTTTCTTTATGTCAACGCACCCCCAAACATTTTTAATGATCTTTCAGTGTCGAAACGTTAGTCGAACGCCACGTTTGGAATCCATTAAAAATTACTGCCGACATTCTGAGTCAGTGGTCGCAACTTTAAGAGCGATTACTCCAATTTTAATCATCTTCAGCGATAAAGCTCATTTCTGGCTGAGTGGTTTTGTCAATAAACAAAATATGCCTTATAGGACAGCAACAAACCCACATGTGCTTCAAGTGATTGGGCCTTATTTTTTCGTCGATGACAACAATCGTCTTGTTACCGTTAGAAAATTATTCTTGGCCAGAATTTGATGAGCTTGACATCGCCGATATGTGGTTTCAACAAGACGGTGCCACTAGCCACACAGCACGCGTTGCAATCGATTTACAGAACGGCAAATACGGTGGACGTGTTGTCTCGACAAATGGTCCGGTCAAATGGCCACCTAGTTCATGCGATTTAACGCCATTGAATTTCTTTTTAAGGGGCCACATCCAGTCATTGGTCTATGCCAACAAGCCAACAACTTTAGAGGAGCTCAGTTACAACATCCAACGCGCAGTTGCCAACGTTCCGGTCGAATTGTGTGCAAGAGTGGTGGAAAATTGGGTCAAAATAATAGATCGCTGTACACGGGCTCTTGGTGGTCATATGACCGAAATCAGTTTTCATTCTTAAATATAACATTTGCACTACACCTGGTATAAATTTAAACTAAATTTCTTAAATGTTTTGTGTTTTATTAATATAAATAAGTAGAATTGTTATGTCCTTAATGGAAAACCCTGTAATTCGGTTCGCCGCATGTTCTGAAGATTGTTTGGCTGGAGATTGAAGATGGAATTTTAACGAAAAATCATGTTTTCAGATGAAGCTCACTTTCATCTCGGTGCCTATTTCAATTAGCTAAATTGCCCTAGAGTTCAGAGAACATTGGGTAATTTTTCTGCAAAAATGAGCAAGGAGCCTTCGTATCCCTCAAAGGTGAGTATTTCAGAGCAATGCTCAACAGATTTTTGTTTCGAAAAATTCAAGAGAATGACATGGACGACATTTGATTTCAACAAGACGGGGCCACATGTCACATAGCCAATGCAACCATCGATATTTAACTCAGTGTTCTTTAAAATCGAATAATCAGTTGAAATTGTGATGTCAATTGGCCGCCTCGGTGCTGTGATTTGAGCCATTTGGATTTTTTTCTGTGGGGAACCATTAAGAATAAATGTCACGCAAAGCTTCTAGAAACAATGGAAGCGTTGACACATGAACTCGAACTTGCCATTGAAGAGATTCGACCCGAAACAATTGAAAATGTTCTGAAAAATTGGGTTGATGGGATGAGGATCTGCCGAGCTAGTTGCGGTAGTCCTATGAATATTATTGTGTTCCATTGTAAAATGACAAAGTTCAATCTCTCAAATAAAACAAGATATTCAAAAAAAAAATAACAGTACTTATTTTACAGCCGATTTAAACTAAAAATGTTAAATCGCCCACCCTGTTAATATTCTGCTGGAGGCGTTTCCTGATATCTCACGTTTTGCCGATTTGGCATGGCCAGCAAGATCGCCTGATTTAACCATCACAGACTTTTATCTTTGGGGCTACTTGAAGATCGGGGTTTTGCCAACAAGCCACAGACAACCGTAAACCTTAAGGAGAACTATTGGCTGAAAGTTCCTTGAAATGGGCAGAAATGAGTTTTAACACCGGCGGCAGCCACTTAACGTTTGTTATCTTTTCCACTAAACAGAAAATATTTTAAGGTCCAAGTTAAAAGACAACATCCTCCTTTCTTTGTCCAGAAAAATTAACTCTGCCAAATTTGAATCTTTAGATAGACAGCAGATGGACCGAAAGTCGGACAGACAGACAGATCTGCTTTAATCGATTCAACTGGTGTTTCGAAGTCGATCGGTACACTTAAGGGTGGGTCAAGCTTAAATATATATACAAGGGCATATCAATAATTCCGTGACTTTTCAGACATCCCTCGTAGTTATGTGAAATGAAACACTGCTACCATCAAGTAACACCTGTTAATAAAGTACTTTAGATTAAGTAGATTACTGTCAAATTTTGAGAGAGTTCCGTCATTTATTTTATGTTTAACAGCTGTTCAAAATATACAACCTCATGGATTTCGTTAAAAATGGAAAAAAAGTGAATTTCGACTGCTCATTAAACAGTATTTTTTGTGAAAAAAACCGTCAATCAAACCAAGGAAAAGCTTGATAAATTCTATGGAGACTCTGCGTCATCGATTTCAATGGTAAAAAAGGGATTTACTGACTTTCGTTGTGGTAGCACAACTACAAATGACGCTAACCGTTCTGGACGGCCAATTAAGGTCAATACAGCCGAAAATGTCGAAAAAATTCACGATGTGGTGTTGGCCGATCGAATAGTAAAAGTGCGTGCGATTGTTGATGTCATACGCATTTCATATGGCATTGTGGTTTTAATTTTACATGATCAGTTGGGATTAAGAAATCTGTCTCCAAGATGCGTGCCGCGTTTGCTCTCAATTGGCCATAAACGAAATCGTGTGACTACTTCGAAGGATTGTTTGGGCAGTTTAACCGCAATTCAAATAAGTTTTTGCGGCGTTTTGTCACTATGGATGAAACTTAGATCCATTACAACACCCCGGAGACCAAGCTGCAGTCTAAACATCGGGTTTCTCTGGGTGAACCTGCTCCGAAGAAGGCCAAGGTGACTTTGTCGGCCATTAAGGATATGGCAACAGTTTTTTGGAATGCTTGCGGGATAATCCACATCGATTACCACCAAAAGGGAAAAACAATAAACGGCGAATATTATGCCAACTTATTGGACCGATTTAACGAGGATTTTTAAAAACGACCCTGTATGATTAAGAAAAAATTTATTTTTAAAAGTCGCGGAATTATTGATATGCCCTCGTTTTTAAAATTATGAAGTTTCATTGCTTTTACTTATAACAACCAAAATACCGTAAAACCCAACAGCAAAAAAAGGGGGTAAAAACCTACATGTCGGGTTTTAGCTAGTTTTAAGAATCCAACTGTCGGGTTTGGACATAAAAACCGGAGAGTCGGTTTTCGGTTTTTTACGGCGGTATGACATTAGGCCCCACGAAAATACACCCCAAACCAAATAGGAAATTCGGCCCCAAAATTGTGGTCTAATTGTATTATGAAAATAGACCCCACGAAATTATACCCCAAATATAAAATAAAAATAGGCGCCAAAATAGGCCCCAAAATTATATTGGGTCCTAATTTCGTAGTGGTTATTTGAAGGTATGCAAATACACCCCAAAAAAGGCAAATATGGCCCAAAATATCGATTTGTTGTTTTCTGTATAAAATTTGGGTCTATTTTCATTTCTGGGTTTGGGGTGTAATTTCCTTTTATGTGTTACAAAGTGAATGTAACAACGAAGTACGAAAATAGGCCCCAAAACGTGTAGAAAATCTTTGGCGTACAGTTTCGGTTGTGTGTAAATATTAATATTTGACATATTCCCCTTTTGTACTTAATCATTTGTTCTTATTAATAGTTTCTACGTGAATGTTAAATGCAAAGCCATAAACCAGAATTACTTTTTTGCTGTTACGCCCTTGCTGTCGTGCCTCCGTACAAGATATTATACAAGTTTATAATTAAGTTCAGAGGTAATAAACTATATAATTTCCAATAAAAAACCAACACTGTCTTTTCTTCGCCGAAGGAAATTAGACCCCAAAAATATTTAGTGTGGCCCTAAAATATATCGAAATAAAATTGGACCCCAAAATGCGAACATAGACCCCAATATTTTTATGAAATTATGCTCCAACATTTTTTGAGGTCTATTATCATACAAATATTTGGGGTCTAATTGCATTATGAAAATATACTCCAATAAAAATATGAAATAAGGCCCCAGAACGCGTGGGGTCTATTATCATACAAACATTTGGGGTCTTATTGCATTATGAAAATATACTCCAATAAAAATATGAAATAAGGCCCCAAAACGCGTGGGGTCTATTATCATACAAACATTTGGGGTCTTATTGCATTATGAAAATATACCCCAATAAAAATATGAAATAAGGCCCCAAAACACCATAAAATGTTGTGTTGCTGTTTTCCATATATTTTATGGGGCCTAATTTCATTTTCACTTTAGGATGTATTTTTGTGGGGCCTAATGGCATACCGCCGTTTTGGACAGTCTAGTCCAAAGGAATTATGCATTTTTCTGCTAGAAGATTCGCGCACAAGAATATGGCGCCTGGCATTCTACTTTAAACACGCCCAAAGTCTTGTTGTCAAGGTTGCGAAAAGCCAAGTCAGTAAGTGAGTATAATGAGGAAAACAGTTTTTCATTTCCAAGTTTTAACACAATCTAGTTCAATCTGAAATATTACTTGTGAAAAATTGTATAATCCCCTGATTGTTGCACCACTCAGTTGCGTTCAATTTCGTTTTAATAGAAATACATAATTTGATTAACAACAATTATGAACTTTCTAAAGTGTATTAATGTCCGTCCGCTCTCATTGCGACTGGGTCTGTGTGTTTGTATTTTTAGCTCATAATTAAATTATGAAAAGCATTCGGAACCGCAGCGTAAAACTTTTAATTATACACCTCATATTCGGCTGCAGCATGAATGCTGCATGCAACAAATGCACTTTCAAAACAGCAGCAGCAACACAATAACAGATTAAATTAAGACAAAAAACAAAGTTTTGTGGCATGACTGGTGGTTCAGCTCTGCCCTGCCCTGCTCTGTTCCGTTCAGTTCTGGTCGTTCATCTTTCCATAATTGTTGATCAAATTTCATGAAATTTAACGACGCGTGCTCTCAATTCAGCGTTTATGCTTGTGCGTGTGCTGGCTGCTTTTTTAGGGGGGAGTGGGTTGTTTGCCACAACCAAATTTTAGAAAAATTTCCATTTATTAAAAACAAAATTATGTTTGTTTGTGGTACCAGCGATGAAATTGTATATGATGAAGCCATCGGAGCCATTCTCTTTCCTTTGGCAGCAGAGTTGCGTAACGAGATTCTCAATTTTGATGCCTATAGCGACTTGAATGGAACGAGAACTTGGTGCATTTACCCAGCAATTTTTAAAGTTTTTGTTTCAAAACACTGCAGTGTTGTTGCATGTGCCAACGTACATTGTTTCATTCGCCTGCCGTTGCTGCACTGAGTGTGGGTGGCTCTGATGGAATCATACAGCAACTACGAGCTTTCCATTAAAACTTAAAATTGTTCCGTGCGAGTGTCATGCTCTGCCTTCAATTTTTGTTGTGCATTCTTGTAGGACCTGCCCTTAATTTATCCAGAAAATTGTTTCATTTCAATAATTTTTTGGTGTAAAAAACTGATTAAAAATTCCTATTGCTGTTAATACAACCTATCAAAAGATGTTATAAATTTTGCAAATGGCGTCGTTAGTCGATCATATTTGACATATGTGAACTAGATAGCTGCAGAATAGAAACAAACAAGCAAGGGAGCGCTGTACTTCGCAATGTGGAGTCTCTGTAGAGGTGGTGAAGGTGAATTGTATAGGGTGTTTTTTTGACGTATGGTTTTCAAGAAGAAACACAACGCATTTAATTTAATGTTATGGCCAAGAATTAAGCTTTATTGTAAAGATAAGGGGTTTTAAAATCATTTCGTGCAAGTGACCGCCGCGTCTGGCTTCAATAAACTTCAGCCGAGATGACCAACACTTTTTGCAGCATTTAGGCCGTAAAACGCGCCGAATACTCTCTTCCAAGACGTCAATTGTGTCGGGCTTATCTGCGCAGACAAGCGACTTCACAGAACCCCACAAAAAGTAGTCAAGCGGTGTTAAATCGCACGTTCTTGGAGGCCACGCCACAGGACCATGGCGCGAGATAATGCTCTCACCAAAAGTTTCCTTCAATAAATTGATTGTTTCGTTGCCTGTTTGGAATGTTTGGCATGTAGTTGGAACCAAAGGTCGTCCATATCAACATCCTCCAATTCAGGCACGAAAAAGTCATTAATAATGGTTCTATAGCGTTTCCCATTGACTCTAACCTAATGGCCGGCTTTATTATTAAAGAAATATGAACCAAAGATTCCCTCTGCCCATAGAGCACATCAAACAGTGACTATCTGTGGCTGTTACGTCGCCTCAACAATGGCTTGTGGATTTTCATAACTCCAAATGCGACAGTTTTGGTAATTAACGTATCCATTTAACCAAAAGTGAGCTTCATCGGTGAACAAAATATTCTTGTAAAAATCAGGATCGGTGGCCAACTCGTTTTGGGCCCATTTAACACGATTTTCAAACGTTGTTACGGAGTAAGTCTATTCATTATGAAATGGCAAACCAAACTGAGCATAAATCAAGTGACAGCTGTCAATAGTAACAACTTTGAAAGAAGTGATCGAAAACCACACGTCGAAAAAAACATAATTTATAAAACAGCCTGTTTTTAAAAACGAATTCGTTTATGACGAAGGGATTTTTATAAATCACACGAATTCGTTTGTTATTGCATTTAAAAATACAAAATTTTGACAATTTCGAAAGTTCTACGAGAGCTGCTATATATATTTCTGGCCTAATAATGAAAATGCAAATATTTATCATTAAAAATGGTTTTATTGTTTTTCAAAGTATTCTCCAGCAGTATTTAAAGACTTTTGCATGCGCCTAAACCAATTGTCGAAGCACTTCTTCTACTCCGATTGAGACACCTCCAAAACATGGTTTTTGAACGCTTCACAGCATCTTTTGGCGACGAAAATCGTTGACCACGCATTTTTTCTTGATGTGCGGGAATAAAAAGAAGTCATTGGGTGCCAATTTAGGGTTGTACGGCGAATGACCCCTCAATTCGACGTTTTGACCGGTCAAAAAGGCGCTGCTTTGAGCCGATGTGTGAGAGCTCGCATTGTCATGGTGCACAATGATTCGTCTTCTTTTGTTCGTTTTTTGAATTTCTACGAAAACTTTAGGCAAACAAATTGTGGTGTACGACTCAGAATTGACCGTCCTACGATGCTCAAGCGGAACAGTCGCCACATAAACAGTTTTGCCGAAGAAACAGGCGACCATTTGCTTCGAAGTGCTTCTTCCTCAAACAACTTGCGTTGAATTTGGCTCGTCTTCGAAGATCCACACGATCGATTGCTGTTTTGTTTCGGGCTTATAAGCATAGAACCATGATTCGTCACCTGTGGCGATCTTATGAACGTCTTTTGAAGCACCGCGATCGCATTTTTTTAAAATTTCTTTGCACCAATCGACACGAGCCTATTTTGAGCGTTTGTTAAATTGTGTGGGATCCAACAAGAACAAACCTTTTTTACGGCCAGGTGTTCATGCAATATCGAATGTATGTATGCTGGTGGAAGAAATGCCAAAGGATGCCTCTATCTCACGGTATATCACATGACGATCTTGCACTATCAGTTCACGCACGGCATCAATGTTCTCTGGCACAACGGCCGTTTTTGGACGACCTTCACGACCTTTGTCGTTGAGCAAGCCACGATTGAATTCATTCAACCAGGTTTTCACAGTGCTATAGGATGGTGCTTCATTGCCATACAAAGATTTAAGTTCCTCAATGCACTCCAGTCGTGATAATCCACATCGAAAATTGTGATAAATGATCGCACGAAAATGTTCACGAGTTAATTTCATTTTTTTGCCAAATTGATTTTTTCAAATCACTGTAAACAACACAAATGATGGTCGTACGTCAAAACGTTCTGAGTACGTTTATGCTTAAAAATGTCAAACTTTCCAATGGAAATGTCAGATAACGCCAGGCAACACTTCTTAGTGTTGCCAAGGCCAGATATAAAGTATATATTGCAACTCTCATATATGCGCTTAAAACGCGCTTTTTTAGTGTTTTTTATTACGATCCCTTATCATTTCTATCGGTCAATGGAAACGTCTTCATACCAGAGCGCACTATGCACATTTTCTCTGTACTTTATACTAACCAATACTAGTTTCGGAATTAGAGTACCTTGTTCTTTATTTTGAGCAAATTTATCCTGTGCTTTTAGGGTACAAAATTCCGGCAACATCAAGTTCTAGCCCTGACAGCTAAAAAGTGTTTAAAAACTCATAAAATTAGTACATAAATTTAAGAACTGCCTGATGCGCCGCTCTATAACACAACATCTTCTTATAGGGGATTACACAAAATAAAAACAAAACACAAATGTTTCATAAAATCCGCCAAGCCAAACACATTCGAATCTTATGTTTTATGATACACAAATGCTAACAAAAAACAAAATAAAAATCAACTACAACATCCCACTAAATGGAAACCTCCAGTCAAATGCCAACAGGGGAAAGGACTCCTATACACAGCCAGTCAGTCAGCCAGTAATAGTGCCTGCCTGCGTACCTCAACATAACTCCAAACCGCATCGGCGGCAGTGACTGCGTGCGTGCAACACATCTGTTAAACAGATTTCATTTGAGAGCAAGCCGAAAAAATGCTGCAAACAACACAAGCGATACAGCTTACGCTCCTTGTTCCTTCCTCGGCAGCGTTTTAAAATAACAAATGTTAATTATTTTCATAATATTCGATCTTCATACGAATACACATACAAACACTCTATTTCATGGACGCAACGTATGCACCTACAGACGAACTGTCGGACGGGCGCACATTTTTTAATGTATACAAGCGACAATTAGAGTTGCCAGATAGTTGCCTTCAAATTCTTTAATAATCTCTATTTTTATGAAGTGCCGGAAATGGTCTTTTGTGTGCAAGGAACTCGAATGAGGTGGACCAATCACTTTTGTTGTAACGGGTGATCAATCTAGAGGTATTTTTTTCAATAGGGTTTTTTTTGGCAGTTTACGTGTGAGTTGTCTTATATTTTATTTTTTTCTCTTTTCAGTTTTGTTTGCCATTTTATCGTGAAAAGACTTACACGGCGAATACCAGGGTTTGGTGCGGCTTATGAGCGGTGGAATCATCGGTCCATATTTTTTTAAAAATGATGATGGCCGGAACGTAACCGTGAATGGTACTCGCTATAGCGCCATGATATCGGACTTTCTGTTTCCTAAAATTGAAGCCCGTAATCTTCATTTGGAAGAGCAACTAATTTCACGTTTTGGACAGGTGAGTTGGCCGCCTAGATCGTGTGATATCACACCTTTAGACTTTTTTGTTTGGGGCTACGGAAAGTCCAAAGTCTGGGCTCACAGACTAACTACGAGTCAGGTTTTAAAGCTGGTCGAAATGCTCGGACGAATCATCCAAAATTGGACCCTCAGAATGGACACCCCGAGGCGTAGTTGCGGCCAACATCTGAAGGATATTTAAAATCAAAAAATAAATGGCATAAAATGTCCTTTCGAATGAACAATTTAGATTCCACACTTGATTTGAATTTTAGTATTTTTTGATTTTGAAAAATAAATACTTTAGAGTGATCACCCGATATACTCGTATAAGTATAGGGTCTCCGACCAGGATCTCCGATCAACATTTCCTTTCAGTGTAGGGTAAACAAAACCTTTTTTCTGGATACATTTGAAGCGAAGTACGATAGTTTTAAATAAATACGCCGTTCAGAAGCTCGAAGAATGATTCATAAGCGGGTTGCCGAAAATTAAGACAATTTCTATACGATACGAGTAAGGAAATGAAGAAAAAATCTAAGGCTTTTTATCTGCTAGGACCTTATTAACATTTTATCATTTTAAAAAAAATGTTTATTAATTTGTTCCAAAAGTTTTATTGACACTTTTTGTTGTTCTTTTTTCTCTATTCCACAGCTCGGTAGGCCGTAAAATTCTTACTTTAAGCTGTATGTTACGTATCATGATGTGGTTCAGACCTTTTCTTCTTTGTGGTAAGTACCAATTTAATGATTTCGAGGAGATTTTATTTATGTTTACTATTTTAATAAAACCATGAAAGGACTTTAAATTTTCTGTATTTGCAAAATTTTTAGCCACTATTGTTTTTTTTTTTAAATTTCATAATTTTATGATAACTTCCAGAAATGCACAAGGCTTTTCTCCAAATTCTGAACCAATAAAGATATAGAAAAACGATTTTGTGGGTACATCTATGACCAACAGGACTACGTAAAGCGGCAATAAACAAATCAAAAATTAACACTTTGGCCTTCTGCTAGAAAGAGTTGTGTTAATTTGGGACTCAGATAAGGGCCCGATATGGCCTCAGGGGTCCAATAATCGACCTTCTGGACATATGGGTACAAAAAAGGTTAAACTTCACGAATAGCCGTATCACAAAAATTTTACGAGTCGACTAAACGTAAGTCCTTGCCCCTTGGATCTAAGGACCTTAGCGCCCCGAATAACAGGTTCCTTCGAACATTGACAGAAGCAGTAAAATGTCTCAGCCTATCTTAATATGCACTAACATTAAAGATTTGCCTAATATTCTGGCCCGAATCTAGGAGCCCTAGGGACCGAAAAATCGTCACCTTAAAAATGAGGGACATGTGGAAATTGAAAAACAATAAGATTTTTACACAGATCTGAGTATTGTATATTTTTACGATTTGACTTAGGCCTTAACCCATGGCCCTATTGTCCATAGAGCCCCTTAAATTAGATAGGTGAACCATTGATCAACAACCATATACCGCAATACTGCCAATGCTATACAGGAACGTAATCCATGGTGGAGATTATAAAAGCTTCGGCCCGGCTAATCTTACGAATTGACCATTTATTTTTTTAACCGTTTTGCATAGCAAAATTATTGTCTATTCCGAGCTTCTCATAAACCCAAACTGAGAAGTCATTAAAAAGCAGGTGCTCGAGTGCCTCTATCATTTCGTTAGGATCTTGTGAGCAAAAAACTTGAGTTCTTTGAACAAAATTCGAATCAGGCTGGTGTTCGAAATTTTGGGTGGTTAAGATCTTTGGCGAGTCGATGTTTCAGGACTGAGTTAAACACAAGGCGGCCGCATTGATGTCAGTGCGAACCGTACGACGACTGCACCGTGTTTTTGTTGTCCGCTAGCATGACTTACGAAGTATTTGCACAAACTAGCGTACAGAAGGCGCTGTGTATTTGGCCAAAACTTCTTTTCGAGCATAAGTTATGCTATTCGTAAAGCAATTCATTAAGTTCCATGAAGATTTGCTATTGATATTCTGTGCACTGAGCCGAAAATACAATGAATTTTTTAACCATGTGCCTGGTTAAAATTTTCAAGGTAACTGTTTGATAACGAGGACAAAATAACGTTATATAAGGTCAAATATACATACAAAATAGTTGAGTTAACATTATATAAGTTTATTTTTTTCAAGAGAGATGTAGAAAAATTCGCGATATAAACAAAAATTTAATGATCATTCGGCTCTGTTGTATCGACGTTTTTGATCTGCTTTGTGTTATACGAAGTTCAGAATTAAGTTACATGAAGTTGCAACCATTGCGACTGTCTTATCCCCCCGACTCTTTTTCCTTTCTTCCTCTGCTCTGAACGTTTGTAATTGTAGGAAAGATCAAAAGACAATTTATCATGCTCTTTTTTAAAACCACCACGAAATGCAAATGCTAGCTGTACCATCTTCATAGCGCAATGCTATCGCACTATGAAGCTTGCTTTTCGCACAGTTCAAAGACTGTACGCAAAGAGTAATTCTCATTACTCATAATGGGACTCCCGTATGAGTCATTTGATTTGTAGCCGAAGTAATCGTTGCCAAAGACTGCTGAAGAAAAACCTTGGCGGGTTAAGGAACAGCTGTAAAGTCTGCCTGGCAATCGTAGCCAATACATTTCTCCAATTTTTAAGTTGATTCAGAGAAAGAAACAACAAAAAAGTCTCGAACAAGAATAAAAACTGTTCAAGTCATAATAATGAAAAAAGACCGAATAAATGTAAACAAAACAAAAACTTAATTAGTAGGTTAATTTAATATTAAAAATTTAAATTTAACAGTACCCACATTTCTGATTAAAAAAGGTAACCAATAATTAGATAACTTAACTTCATAGTTAATAAAATTTACAATTTCATTGTTAAATTCAGCATGTATTGTTTCAATAAATTAACTATGAAATTTTATTATTAACAATTTTCATGGTTAAAAACAATGCATTGTTAAAACAATATTTAAAAAATACCGAATAAATGTAAACAAAACAAAAACATAATTTAATATTAAAAATTTAATATTAAACAGTAACTACATTTCTGATTAAAAGAGCTAACCAATAATTAGATAACTAAACTTCATAGTTAATAATATTTACAATATCATTGTTAAATTCAACATGTATTGTTTCAATAAATTAACTATGAAATTTTATTTTTAACAATTTTTCGTGGTTAAAACCAATGCATTGTTCAAACAACAATAATTATTTTAAAAATAACAATTTTAATAGTTAAAAAACTTAACAATGCATTGTAGAAACAGCAATAATTATTTTAAAATTAACAGTTTTCATGGTTAAAAATTCAACCATAAAATAGTAAAATTAACTAATATTATTGTTAAATGCCAGTCAACAACAAAATGTTCAAATTAACCTTGCATTGCATTGTTAAAACAACAATAATTATTTTAAAAATAACAATTTTAATAGTTAAAAAACTCAACAATGCATTGTAAAAACAACAATAATTATTTTAAAATGAACAATTTTCATGGTTAAAAATTCAACCATAAAATAGTAAAATTAACTATGCCAGTCAACAACAAAATGTTCAAATTAACCTTTTATAACGTATACTCCAAATAATGTTTATTAAACCTTTTACAGGGTGATCCATCTAGAGGTATTTAAAAAAATGTAAAACTTCTAATCAACCGTGGAACTTTTATTGGTAATTCGAAAGGACATTTTATGGCATTTATTTTTTGAATATAATTTCCTTCAAATAATGGTCCAATTTTGGATGACTGGTTCGAGCGTTTCGACCGATATGGCTTTAATGACACGCGTAATGTTGAATTCCAAAACCTGAATCGTAGCTGGTTTGTCAGCATAGACTTTGGAATTTACGTCACCCCAAAGAAAAATGTCTAAAGGTGTGATATCACTCGATCTAGGCGGCCAACTTACCTGTACAAAATGTGAAATTAGCAGCTTTTCGAAATGACCTCTCAATAGATTCATTGTTTGAGCAGCTGTATGGCAAGTGGCACCTTCCTGTTGAAAGCAAGATTACACGATTACGGGCTTTAATTTCAGGTAGCTAATGATCGATATCATGGCGCGATAGCGAGCACCATTCACGGTTACGTTCCAGTCATCATCATTTTTGAAAAAATATGCACCGCTGATTCCACCAGCTTATAAACCGCACCAAACCATGGTTTTCTTTGGACATAATGGCACCTCTTGAACCTCTTCTGTTTGCTCTTCAGCCCAAATGCGGCAATTTTGTATATTGACTTTGTCGTTGAGCCAGAAATGGGCCTCATCACTGAACAAAATTTTGGTCGAAAACAGCGGATCTTCCCGTTTCTCCCCGAATGCTCATTTCCATAATACTTATACAGTTGCCAACATTTGAAGGTAATTAAAGTCAAAAAATAAATGCCATAAAATGTCCTTTCAATTAAAAATAAAGATTTCACACTTAATTTGAATTTTTATATATTTTTGTTCTGAAAAAATACCTTTAGATGGATCACCCATTATTATTTTTATTCTCAGTGTGGGGATTTCGAGCGGCAAATAGCTGTCCGAATAGCATATGAATCAAAAAGATACCAAGAAATGGGTCACCCGCTATACTACATGCTAGGTAGAATAAAATTCCTTGGGATATAATAAAAACTCTCCTCCGCTTGCAACACTTTAATTAATCCCACTAATATTGTACCATGCAAACAGCTGGCAACTCTTGCACACCGCACACTGTAAACATGCAGGAAAAATCCCCCTCCGAAATGGAGGCTTTTCCATTGCATATAAATAAAGTAAAAAATGGAAAACATCGATAGCGTAACATTATAAAGCATCAACATCTCACGTATTCAAAATATAATTTACAATTTTTTTCATCCTCTTCATTATAAGACAATGCATGGAAACGAATGATCCATATGGACATATGGGGTTATTGGTGGTGATGGTGCCCGGGGAAGTTGGCGGTGGTTGCCTCTGTTTAAAGCACGAGCGCATGTGCATTGTTGTCATTTTCTTGGGACGGGACGGGGGGTGGGGGAGACCTCGTCTGGTGATCCAGCAGCAGTTGTGCATCTCGATCGAAGATTTTTTAACAACAACTGTGTTTTTTAATAATGAGGTCTTCTTCGGTTCGGAATCGTGTGGTTTTCACTGGAAACGGTTTGGCTAAAAATAGCTGTTCGTGCGTTTTCCGCGTGTTGGGGTTGTTGGTGCCTTTCAAAAAGGGAAATTAAAACGAAACTAAATCTGACAACAATTTTGTTTGGTTGTCAGAAATGTTAACGTTACAGGTTGTGATGTTAGATGTCAATGGTTTATCATTTAAATCCCTTTGGGAAACATTTTCGGGGGGTTTGTGGGATACTTGGAGTTTTTTTTTTTGGTTGGTGGTGGATATGTTTTTTTTTAAAGAATTTCAAATGAAATATTTTATTTTTTTTTGAAGGGAATATGGAATATAAAGTTCTGCATATCAATTTGTTTCTCAGTAATTGGAATGCCAAGTGCAATGTGACTCGGGGGTAGGAGTGGAGAAAATTTGTTGGAATTAAAACGTATTTTTAAAAAGAGGCAGAGGAACTACATTTGTTTAAATTAATACTTATTAAGAATAGAACTATTCTGGAACTATTGTCAGCCGATCTGCCTGTAGTCTCATTTTTCGGCTGAACATTTTTATACTTTAATACCACAACATCCCTTTAAGGATCCGGGGGAACTACTCTCAAATCAATGAGCCGTGCACTAAGGAACTCTTATACCGAGTCAGTACCAGGTCCCACTGTTTAATTCCGTCTTCTAAAGGCTAATGCATTTGTATAGAGAAGTTGTTAGATGGCTTAGAGATAAATCTCTTACTCATAAAGGTGAAAACACGCCGCTGAAAAATTGTTAAAAGTTCTTGCCTGGGGTTGAACCTGGATTTACTGGGATTACGATGAGATTGGATAAGGGAGCATGACACTGCCGTGTGAACTGAGAAAGACTAGAACTCCTGAACTGTTAGTTTTATAACGATGATATTGGCTAGGATCAAAACACATCCTGGTGCGCGGTTCTAAGTCCCCTTTCAAGCTAAGCCATTTAACCAGAATGAATTCAATTATTATCAGCAAAGTAGCGGGTGTTTTTTTAGATTTTCAATCTAGCCACAATTTTTTCGGAGTTGGTCTTTTTGACAGTTGTCGCTTGATTTATGCTCAGTTTGGTTTGCAATTTCCTCAAGAATAGACTTACTCCGAAACAACGTGGAAATTTATTACCAAAGTAATAATTCGGTTCGAGCGACGCATCGCACGCTGCGTCCATTATTCGGTCGACATAATCGTCGAGCAGCGTCGGTAACTCGAGCAACCATGGAACAGTTTCGCAGCACGTATACTCTAGTGGATAATGCGCATCCTCTCAGACGTCGTACAGTGCGCACCGAAGGCGCTATTGATGCTGTGGAGCAGAGTATCGAAGAAGACCCGAATGAATACATCCGACATCGCGCGGAGCTGTGCCCATCCACATTATGGAGGATTTTGCGGAAGGATGTTGGTTTGGGGGCTTACAAAATCCAACTCGTGCAAGAATTGAAACCGAACGACCATCAAGCGCGTCGCACGTTCGGTAAATGGGTCCAAAACTAGATGGCCCCCGGTTCTGATTTTTTACAAGAAAATTTTGTTCAGCGATGAAGCTCACTATTGGTTAAAAGGGTACATTAATAACCAAAATTGTCGCATTTGGAGTAATGAGAATCTACAAGCCATTTTTGAGACGCCATTATATCCTCCTAGAGGGAATCATTGGTGCATATTTCTATAAAAATGAATCCGGCCATAAGGTTACCTTCAATGGGAAACGCTATAGAGCCATGATTAATGACATTTTCATGCCTGAATTGAAGGATGTTGATATGGACGACCTTTGGTTCCAACAAGATGGCTCTACATGCCATACAGTCAACGAAATAATCAATTTATTGAAGGAAATTCTTGGTGAGCGCATTATCTCGCATCGCTGGTCTGTGACGTGGCCTCCAAGATCGTGAGATTTAACACCGCTGGATTATTTTTTTGTGGGATTATGTGAAGTCGCTTATCTACGCAAATAAGCCCGACGGCGCGGTAATTTTGCAAAAAGTGGTCAAAAATTCGTCCTCTCGACTGGAATTTATCAGAGACAGCGGCGGACACTTGCTCTTAATCATTTTAAAAACATAATGTCAACCCTTTTTTATAATAAAGCGAAATTCTTGGCTATAACAATAAATTGTATGCATTATATTTCTTCTTGAAAACCACACGTCTAAAAGGAACACCCTTATAGACTATATTGTGTTAAAATTAGACATTGGAGCGTGGCAGCGCCCATTTAATTTGGAGTTTTGAAGGGCCTGATCCCGTGAACAATACCGATTTTTGTTGTTTTCTGTCACCCATAAGCCTATAAGCTCCAAAGTGGAGGCCTTGACCCATGGCTCAGGAATCATCTTCAGATTTGTGAAGACATTGTTGAGTGTCTTTATGTGCATTGTTAAAGGGGCATGATTTGTGAGTTCCAAATTTAGGCAAAGTTTAAAAGTGAGTTTACGACGAAATTCAACTCTTTCTGAGTATCCATATGTCGACGTTCAAAAGGATCGTTGGCCACCTCAATTAGAATGTTCTCAATTTGCAAAAGAATCTTTGAAATTTTCATTGGCAACTATTAAATTTCATAGAAAATTTTCTAAATGTTAATGGATGTTTTCTGCATTTAAACCAAAATTTCTAAATTTCAATTGGAGTTGCTGAGTTGCAAATGGAATTTCTTAATTTCAATTTATGTTTCCTGAACTACTTATACAATAAAAAAGGGTGTGGATAGACAAGTGATAAAGTGGCATTTTGCTGGGGTTGTCCCTGTTTATTGCCTTCATTTAAAAATCGGCGCGAACTACAAAAATTCCATTGGATAAACCGAATTTCTGTTACAAAAACCAACATTCCACAGTATTAATGTTCTCATGGATCGGTAATCACAGCTAACAACACAGTTATGCAAACTAAATTCTGTGTAACTATTGGTTGCGACAACTAGCGGTTATGGCAAGTATATTATCGGTTCCGGTCACAACACAATCTTTTTGGCGACCAATTTTACTCAAGTTACGGCCACCTAAACCTTGACAATAAATATTATTATAAACCTTAAATAAAATATTAAATTTATTCAAAAAGTACTAATAACCAACACACGTATACATTTAGTTTCAATAATCTTAGTCTGTTAGGATTATTACGATATTTATTTTCCTCAACCAAAATTGACAGTTCCCTCTACTGAAAATTGCTGTCTACCCAACCAACATTTGGTTGTAATGATGGAATACATGGGTAACATTCGGTTAGCAAAAAAATCGGTTGTGGCAACAAATCTGTTCTCTGTGTTTAGTTACGGCTACCCAAAGCTTGAAAATATATATTGTTATATATCTTAATTAATGTTTTCCGATTGGGGCATCACTGCAATTCTTTTCAAAACATCCAAAGACGTATTTATTTTACTGATCACTTTACCCATTGCAAGGCGGTTAAATATTAAATAACTTCAAAAAGTACTTATAACCAAAAATCTATAATAACAACCAATACGTGTACAAATTCAGTTCCAATAATCATCTTAGTCTATTATGACTACCGATAATTTTTTTCTTCAACTAATCTACTAAAAATTGCTGTGTGCGCAATCAATATTCGGTTGTAACGATGGAATACACAGATAGTACGTGCAACCACCAACATTCGGTTGGCGAACAATTCGGTTGTGACAACAATCGGTTCTTTGTGTGTAGTACAGTTTTACGGAAATAATTAATTTTTCTACCTTTGGCTTTCAAAGTCTTTGTCTAACCAAAAAAATCTCAGCATCCAACCTCGGCTATAATAATAGACGTGTTTTATTGAACACGTATAAAAATTTGCTTAAAAGTCTACCTTTTGCAATTTCAATTCAACCAACCTTACCCTGGAATCTCACATAACCCATGCTTGTACATTTACACTCAGTATTCACAAAGATTTCCTAATAATTTCAATTCAACAAGAATTCACAATAAAATTATACGGCGGAATGTCTTTGTGCCCAATTGATTAAGCAATTTTGTACCAGTGTTGAATTTGGTCACACTCTACTGTAGGTCATGCACACATTCCCATACACCGAATGCATTCTGTTCGTTAATAAGCTCGTGCTATACGGCATCATGTCCATTAATTGGAGCAGAAAGTGAATGTTAAAACATATGAAAAATATTAGAAGAAAAAAACGCGCAAAGCAAAAGAACGAACAACGCATCCAAACGCACATGTCTAATAAACATTTCCTGTGATGTCTCCGAAGATGTAAACCGCGGGGAGCACAAAAAAGTGCACCATCAACGAGATCTATGATCGTCAGATGCATTCAAACACGCTTCACTATAAATTAGAACAGCAGTCCCATTTAATAGGATGTATCGTACATTTGTATGTATGTCTGAGTGCGAACAAACCGCAAAATGTGGTATGTTGTGTCGGGTTTACCTATTTGAGAAGAACAAGACAAAAACATCGTTTAGATCAGCCGAACTGTATCTTATATACCCTTCACCGTTCGGGCGAGCATGGCTAGATTGCCTTAGAATTTTGCGACGATCAAAGCGCATGTTTTTTTCTTTATAGGTTCTCCAATTAATACTTCGAGGTGTTGCAATAGGAATGGGAAAGTTTGTCTACACTCCATCCTTCGGCGGAGGGTAAACAAACGTAGACAGAATTCAATAACAACATGACACCCTACTATAGCGTAGTCTGTAACGAGTGCAAAACTTTGATACCTGTGAATTATACTAGTTTACAGCCATTTTGGTCCAGAGTTCTACATATTTTTTTCTTTAGATTTTGGCATCCTAAACACAAAAATGAGTTTTAAAAAATTTTCCTCTGATTAGTTTTCAAGATAGAATTTTTCGATTTTTTTATGTCTCAGTTTTTTGGACCATAACTCCCAAACGCTATTACCGATTTGAACAAGGGTGGTCTTAGCTTTTTTAAAACATTTTCATACAAGGTATTAAATTCAATTCAAGACTTTAGAGGCATTTTAAATGTAAAAAAATAAATTTTTTGTGCAAAAATCACGATTTTAAATTGAAACAAGTAAAAAATTTTAAGTTTCGCTGTGCCGAACTTTGGATACCCTCCACTAGATTCCCAAATAAAACCAAATTTGGTGCGGAAGTGTGTTCTATTTAGAAATCTTTATGTGCAAAATTTCATTTCGATATGTCAAAGCCCATGAGACCGTTTGTGTGGGAGGTACCAGTAGGACTTTTCCGATCTCAGCAGAATTTGACGCAGTGGTGTGTTCTATATAAAAATCATTATGTAAAAAAATTAATCTCGATAGGTCAAGTTTGTAGTAAGTTATTGTCATATTATTTTTCAAGGCCCATGAGACCGTTTGTGTGGGAGGTACCAGTAGGTCCTTCTCGATCTTAGCCAAATTTAGCGCAAAAGTCTGTTATATATATATATATATATATATATATATATATATATATATATATATATATATATATATATATATATATATATATATATATATATATATATATATATATATATATATATATATATATATATATATATATATATATTAATCTTTTTGCCGAAAATTTCTTCTCGATAGGTCAAGTGTGTGGTGAGTTATTGTCATATTATTTTTCAAGGCCCATGAGACCGTTAGTGTGGGTGGTACCAGTAGGACTTTTCCGATCTCAACCGAACTCAGCGTAGAAGTGTGTTGTATAGAGAAATCTTGATGTGTAAAATTTCATTTCGATAGGTCAAGTTTGTGATGAGTTATAGTCATATTATTTCTCAAGGCCCATAAGGCCGTATGTATGGGAGGTACAAGAAATGGTGGCCCAATCTAAACCATTTTACATAGATGATTGCGCCTTTATAGAGACTATTATTTGCAAAATTTCAATGATTTTGCTCAAGAAACTGGACGGATATTTCCAAATAAAAAACTAATTTTTATGAGGTAGTATCGGTTGAGGGTCTCCAACACCAACTTCTCGTAGAGCTATATAGCCCATTTTCAATACCAACCATGCTAGGTTAACTACACATGTTTGTACCAAATTTCAGCTCCCTAGCTGTTTTCATGCAGGCTCTATCTTGTTTTCAACAGACGGACAGCCGGACAACATGGCTAGATCGTCTTAGAATTTTACGAGGATCAAGAATATATATATATACTTTGTTGGGCCTCCGATGATTATTTCAAGGTGTTACAGACAGAATGACAAAACTAATATACGCTCCATTGTATGGTCAAGAGTATAAAAAATAAATGAACAATAATAAAAAATATTTTAATAAATTGAGCATAAAGTTTGAACTTTCTCGAGCAAAACTAGCCATGGTTTGTTGAAATTGGGTGAGAAATGGTAGATTTACACACGTTGTTTAGTGGGACTCTACAAATGGAGGGACGGGATTATACATCATTCTTTGCTCCCATGCACTATGGTAAACCTTAGATTATTAAAAATGAAACTAAAATGCTGAAACTCGAAAAATTTACCACGAAGTGTAACTCTACCATTTCCGTGCCCAATTTGTAGAAGCGATACTTTGTTTTGCTCGATAAAGTCCAAACATTACTCTTAATTTTTTTATATATATTTTTTTTATCAATTTAAGATCATGATTTTTCACAAAAAAATCAATTTTTTAAATTTAAAATTCATCTAAAGTGAAAACTATTGAACTGATTTTAAAATCTGTATGAAAAAGTTTTATAAAAACTCAAATTTTTAAATTTTAAATGCCTCTAACGTCAAAACTATTGATCTAAACACCTTGTTTGAAAGAGATTTAGAAAAGCTAATTTCATTTGAGACCACTCTTGACCAAATCGGTAAAAGCGTTTGGAAGTTTTGTGCCTGAAAGCTAAGGCATCTCATAAAAAAATCGTAAAATAATTCCAAAAATTCTATCTTAAAAACTAATCAGAGGAAAATGTTTTAAAATTCAATTGCGTGTTTAGGAGGCCAAAATCTATAAAAAAAAAGGATTTTGAACCTCTGGACCAGGAAAAAAATCATAAAGTGTAACCTGTGTTATTTGTCTACTTTCAACCTAATGGTAAGGAGGTACGGAGAAAAGGTGTAACTCATCGAAAAGAATTTTAGACCCCATATCGAGTATATTAGACAAAATTCGTTTTAGATCTGTTGATTCATACGAACTTGGTACTTGGTACGAAATTTTTTTAAGAGTAGAATTTTTGTATAAATCAGGTGATAAAAGTTTGGATCCCAAACCTACGCTCTATCTGGTATCTTCCACACAAATGATCCATTTTTCAGTTCACTTAGGAACCCTTATAACTTATCACCTAATGCATGAAGTTCGCATAAGTTGAGAACTTTGTAATAAAGGGTGTTCCAACTAAAACGCACGATGTACTTTGTAAATATAACAAAAAGTTGAAAGAGTATTATCTTGATATTTTTGTTATGATGGAAGAATCTATGGCAAAAACTCGTATGTGTGAAATAAATTATAGACCAAATGTTCGCTACGGCTTCGGTGGCATACCTCTATCCGATGGTCCATATTTTCAATGACTCTGAGATATAATAGAGGTTCAATGTCATAAGTGTTTCGAATTATCTCAGCCTTTAGCTCTTGATTTATTGTTGGCTTATTATCATAGACTTTTTCTTTTAAATATTCGCAAAGAAAGAAGTCCAACGGTGTCAAAGCACTTGATCGTGGCGGCCAATTACCATAGCCACGACGTTAGATAACACAACCTTTACAATTCTTGCGCAAAAGAGCCATTGTTTTGTTGCTTCATTCTGTTGAAACCGCATACTCGTATCGTCCAGGTCCATATCCTCAATTTCGGACCACAAGAAGTCCGTTATCATCTCGCGATTGCGAACACACTTCACGGTGATTGCTTGGCCATTTTCGAGGAAGTACGTCGCGATGACGACGTCTGCCAAACAGTCCCTTCTTGTGGATGCATCGGCTTTTTCAACAATCACTTGTGGACTCTCTTTGCTCAAATGCGGCAAATATGCTTGTTGTGAATCTACTGTAGACATATTTGATCGATTATGCTGACCAATAAAATCAAGAAGAGCAAGAAATGAATTTTCATTTAAACACCCATTCATTCATTAAAGGTCTCAATATTCTTAACGCGCTGTTCAATTGTGCACCTGTTCATGGTTAAATTTGTCAAACATTAAAACAATGAAATGTGAAATTAAGTTGGCCAAAAAACTTGACGTTAAGGTGTGACATCGTGCATTATGGTTGGACCACCCTTTATTTTCGTACCGGTTTAGTACGCGTTTACGAAAAAAGTGGTTGACCGCTTAAGTTGTTTTTACTCCCGATTTTTTTCTTTGCCTAATATTTATACCCTACAAATTATTTCGACTTTGTGCTTATGTTTGTAACAGCGATCAAGTAAAAACGTTAACATTGCCCTGGACGAACTTTACAAAGGGTGTTTTTTATAATGCACAATAACATTCACTATTTATAGTTTTTCCTTTCTCAAGATAATCAATAAATGTTATACCCCTTGCATCCCAAAATACTGTGGCCATTACTTTTCCTGCTGACTTAACAGTTTTCGCCTTCTTGTGACCACTTTTACCATTGTCTATCCATTGTTTAGACTGTTCTTTGCAATCTGGGATATAGTGATGGATCCATGTTTCATCAACAGTTATGAATCGGCGCAAGAACTCTATTGGATTACGCTGATAAATCGCTAAAAGCTCCTCGGAATTGGTCCAACGGACGATTTTTTGGGGCAAAGTCAACAAACGCGGCACATATCTTGCGGATAGCTTTTTCATGTGGAGTTCATCATGTAAAATGCTCCAAACTTGTTTTTCGTGTATTTAAACAATATCAGCAAGCTGAGCTTTATTCGTCTATCTTTAGTCACTTAATTAAATATTTTTCTAATGTTTTCAATAGTAGTAGCAGTTTTCGGTCTTCCAGAGCGTTACTTGAACGTACTTGAACGACCCATTTTAAATTGTTGAACCCAGGATTTCACGGTGGAGTATGATGGTGCATTATCATATATGAAAGGCGTATAACCTTTCATATAAAAATGTTTAATTACCGCACGAAACTCTTTATTTTCCATTTTTCAAAAATTATAAAACTTGTTTACTTCAATCATCTGTAACAAAGAAAATAATCATTAAATATTTCGGAAATTTTTGACAGATGGCTTATAAAAGATTGCTTTTAAAAAACAAAAAAAAAGTTGCTAGTAAAACAGAAAATGTGCCAGGCCAGTTAGTTTTGCGGTCGCCCTCGTATGATCATCGTATTGTAGGCGCAACTTATTGATTGGTCATTGCCATAACTGGTGGTTGTAACAACAAATAGTTTTGCCAACATGTTGTTGTTGTTGTTGTAAACGAATATTGGTGATGATATCTTAACTTTGATCTATAACCAAAAGCGAAAATAATCCTATAATTACTGTTTTAAGCAAATCGTTTGATATTTTTTTTTTAGTAAAAAACTTTTACCATTTTTTCATCTTATTCCTCGACATGACCCTACCTATGTAAAGGTTACTTCAAGTATATAAGGAATCATTTTTCGCCTCTATTGAAAATTTAAATTTTTTTCGTTTAACAAGTGCAGCATGTGAACCGAAAATTCTTTTTTGAAGGTTCGTGTTTTCTAGCAATACTTCAGTTACAATTACTAAACGTTACAGAGTAGCAACCATTTCGGTGTACTGATGGAACACTCGAGGTAACCTCAATCAATCATTTGGCAAACGAATTCTCTGTGTGCACATAAAACAGATTTGTTGTCAGTGCTTTATTCACTTAGATCTCCTTCTATTGGGAGTGCCAACAGTTTGTCGTAGCGTTCATTTTATTTATGCTTGTTTTCATTTCGGCCTACATGGTATTGTCCAGGTGAGCGAAGCGTCGCTGTATATTTAAAATATTCCTACCCAACATAAAACCTGGCCTACATTTTGTGATATTCGCGCACACTAACCATCTCGTCATGTCGAGAGCTCACGTATTATAAAAAACCGGTGAACAACTGTATCATACTTGGCTGGACAAATTAAATCACCGAGGTTTGCATTAAAAATTTCATCCGAATGGATGGACATGGTGCAAATGAAAATATTAAAAAAGGAAAGAAATAAATCCACTACATCTTACACAAAAATAAACATTCGCACATACGTTTTGCGTTAATTGTTATGTAATTAATTAAAATCTCATTCAGAACTTGTGCGTGCAGCACCGAACGAACGCGGCGAATGAATCCCAGAATGAACGTTTGACAAAAAAAGTCAACGCTACTCCTATACTTAGCAGGCATATACGAAGTACACACACAAACAACATGTGCCCAGAACAAGTAATGGATTTAATCAAATGAAGGTATGGGATAAATGGAACCACGCCAATTCTGTAAAGGGAAGGCATCCCTAGACAAAGTAGTTTAGGTTTTTTAGTCATTTGTAATACAAAAATGTCCCCCACAATTTGACCATACTTTCATGTAACCCCGTTACAAAATGAGCATCCGATAAAGCTTCCCAGAAAGGGATTTGCAAATATCCTTTCTTAATAGTTCCAATGAAACTGCTTGCTATTTCCTAAGTCCAAACATAGCCACAGGTAAAATAAAAATAAGTCAATCAGGTTTTCGTTATAACTTTGTTTAATTAAACTTGTTAAAAAGCTAAAGGCGGGCATGGCCGACTAAGTTATACCCTGCACTTCTGGATGTTCAGGAAAGCCAACCGAATTTTTTTGACTCCCTTTGATGAGCTATAAATTTACTTAGATTTTATAGCTAATGTTATATTTGAATTTGTTAGATTACTTAATTGCTTTTGGTAAAATCAGTGCGGCATGTAAAGGGTGGTCCATTTAAAATTTTAAATTTAAATCGGCTGCAAAAAGAAGTACTGATGATTTTTTCAAATTTCTGGTATATTGGAAAGGTTGAACTTAGTCATTTTATAATTGAACACCATCCAATGCGTTTTCGCGTCACCCATTGGGCTGAAAATTGTTTGGCAGGGTATCAAGAATTTTACAAACAAATTGTGTTTTCAGGTGGAGCTCATTTTCGTCTCGTTGGCTATGCCAATAAGCAAAATTGGCGCATATGGGGTTCACATGTGACTATGGAGAAGCCAATGCATCCACAACGAGTCACTGTTTGGTGAGCAAGGAGCAACCGTTACTGTCAACAGCGAGTGTTACCACGTCAAGCTCAACTAATTTTTGCTTTCAAAAAATCAAGAGAATGACATGGGCAACATTTGGTTACAACAAGACGAGGCCACATGTCACACAGCCAAGGCAACCAACGATACTTTACGCACTGTTCGATAAGGACACACCAATTTTAAAGATAGGAGATTAAACTGTTCTCGAAAATAATATCCATTAAAGACATCTCATCGCGAAAATTCGCTCAAGTGAAGGCACATGTACTGTTTTTAACTCATTTCGTACAATGCAAAATAAAAACATTCTCGGTCCACAAAAAAACTGAGACCTACTAGGACCCTGAACTTTTGTAAATATACTAAACAAACTATCCTATTCAAAAGGAATTATCCATTTGCCAGATAAAGTCCGAAATTTTGTTCAATAGTGTAATATGTTACAACAGCAAACTAAACGGAGTTTGTTTACTACAAAGAATTTATCTGTTGGCACCACCAATTTTTGGCACAAAGTAACATGTACTTCTTAAGTGGTTGGCTTTCATAAATACCAGTTATCGCAAACACTAGTTTTATTTATTTCGGTTGGTATAACCGATTTATTCGTTTATCGTATTACCATTTTATGATATGTCGAACCATGTAACCATCAATACCACGGAATGTTGGTGATTGCAACAGAAAATGAGTCTAACCAACCGAATTTTTGAAATTCGGACCCATTTTGAACAGACTTTTTTCTGTATAGCCATTCCTGATCCATATCCTGAGCATATAGCCCCAACGAAATATATCCCTCCTGTCCTAGGAGTTGCATATTAAGACGGGCCCTTCTTAAGCGGAATCTTCTTAATGGCGAAGTGGTGTAGTAGGATATCTCTAAGTTGGCTTCGCCCGACTTTATCCATTTTCTATATGTTTCTATAATAATTATTGAACTGCTGACATTTTTACTTGTGTAATGTTAAACGGGTAAAAGTCATTTGGGCACCTTCCCCCATGGGCCACAGTGTCTATTGAAATGGCGCAAAAAAAGTACTCTTAGTTGTAGCGGTGGGTAAATTTAAATTTTATCCCACCATTTATATGGCCTAAATAAATATGTACGTACATCTCTAGATGTATGTATTTTACAGTTTTCCATTTTAGGATATAAATTATCAGATTAAACATATCGCTCATTTAACGCAAGATCATCACAACGCAAAAAACACAATTTTTGGGGTAAACCGCTTTTATGTGTTTGTGACGCGCATGAAAATTTTAAGATGCACCCAATCATATTGAGGGAAAAATGGTGCAATTTCGGGACACTTAGGTCGATTTATTCAGACCCGCTTCCAAAGGAATTTATTTTTTGAAAGACTGAATATTTTTTATAACTGTTCTTAACCCTTTATCGAAGGATGCGGAGTGTATAATTAATAAGTCATTCCGTTTGCAACACCTCGAAATATTGATTGCAGTTGTCATCTCCGTCGCGTGTTTGTTAAAAGCACTATAGCGTTTTAACAAAATGGGCTAGGGTCCTAAGATTTTGCACCTTAAGACGAATAGTGGCTAAAATGTGAACGCACTTAATTCCTCGAAAAGGATATATTTGCTGGACGTTTAAACTCATGTGGCTCAAAAAGCAGTCGGTATAGTCTAAACAAAAGATCAACAGTCATGGGCAGTGGGAATCATTGGTCCATATTTCTTCAAAAATGAAGCCGGCCATAATGTTACAGTCAATAGGGAGCGCTATAGAGCCATGATTAATGACTTTTTCGTGTCTGAATTGGAGGATGTTGATGTGGACGACCTTTGGCTCCAACAAGATGGTGCTACATGCCATACAGCCAATGAAACAATCAAATTTTTTAAGGAAACTTTTGGTGAGCGCGTTACCTCGCGTCGTGGGCCGGTGGCGTGGCCTCCAAGATTATGCGATTTAACACCGCTGGACTATTTTTTTTTTGGGGTTATGTGCAGTCGCTTGTCTACGCAGATTAGCCAGACATGATTGACGACTTGGAAGAGAATATTCGGCGGGTTATTGCTGACATACGGCCCCAAAAAGTGGTCGAAAATTGGGCGTCGCGGCTGGAATTTATTCGAGGGGCTAGCCCACTTGCTCGAAATCATTTTGAAAACCTAATGGTAAACCCCTATATTTAAAACAAAGCTAAATTCTTGGCCATAACATTTAATTATATGTGACGCCCAAAATAGAAAGGGACCTAAGGGTTTTGTTCAGGAGAGCCATTTAAAAGATTTAAATACGTGTAACTTTGGTGTACCATCACTTTCATAAAACGCGCATATCTCTGGGAGGGAACACTTTTGGGGCATGGGATCGGTCTCATTCGATGTTCAGATGTTGTCCACATCAAAGTGAAAATTGATTTTTTTTTACCCTTTCTCCATGCTCTGTCACATATACGTTTTATTTCTTCTTGAAAATCACATGACTGAAAAAACACCCCTTACTTTTATTCAACGCTTAACGTCATTATTGGAAAATAACTGAAATAACATTGTCATTTCACACTTTTAGAAGTAAAATGAAACATTTAAAAAAATACTTTAAAGCAAGCCACACATTTCACATTTGATGTCTTCATTATTAATGTAGTTTTGACTGTTGCCTCATGCTTAACTAAATCGGAGACACCCAAATAACAAGTGGATTTTTATAAATTTGACACCAAGCCCTTGCAAAGAGTATAAGATTGCATGAAGCCTTCCAAGGAAATAATCTGTTAAGGTGAGCCCCTAAGGGCAAAAACCACAAAACAAGTGTTGGACACACATGACAATTTTCATTTATTTTTCCTGCCATACAAAATCCACACTTTCGTATGGGTTCACCAAAAACGCTGCAGGCCAACGACATTAGCAAGTTCCCAGAACGTAAAACAATTTATCACTTATGGAAAATCCCTAAGACAGACCGACCGAACGAACAACCGGCCGGCCGGCCAACCACTTTAGATGTGAAAGTAGCAGATGAGCGTGTGTGTCTGTGGAAGAAAACAATTAGTACAAATGGGCATGTAATGATCAGCCCGATATTAAAGAATCTTCAAACAATTACGAATAAGATGCCAAAGTAGCAGCCGAAGGAGGACATGTCCCCTCCCCCAAACATGTTGCGAAGACTACGCCAGTCGATGGGAACTAGTATTTGAAATTTTCGTTAGGAGAAATGCAAAAATTTTCCAAAACCAATAATAGCCATTTCGCTCCCATACCCATTCACAACATTTTCACTGCTGTTGTTGTCTCGGATGTGTTTTCTTGTCCATCTTCTGAGTCTTGTGTGTGTTGCTAATGGAGCATGCAATTCATTGTGGTCGTGATTTTACCCACGTTCGAATTTATGGGAAAGCGCCACCACCATCGCCACAACTGCGTCCATGTACATCGCCGCAGTTGGAATATCTCAGCACACACACACACACGAAAACAGCAGAACAGAAGGAAGAGAACGAAAATGAAATTTGAAATTATGCCAGAAGTTTATGATTATGTGACAGCGGAATGCTGTGATTTGAATTACTTCTAATAGAGAAAGTATAAATCACTGTCCCAGTCCCCGTCGCCTCGCCACAATGGAATGCTCGATCACGACATATGAAGTAGCCTATGCGATATCCCCTACGAGGAGTACTGTCTTTGTCCATGCTGCAATTCAAATCTATACCATTGTCCGTTCCATGCGAACGGGCAGTTGTGCATACGTGCGACTAGTTAGAGGTCATTCATCAATTTGTTTCACTTTATTTAGATACGCCCGGACTGGACGGCCTGGCCAGGCTGCAATCAATGTTGGTGTACATCCCGCATTAGCTGCCATCGATGAAACAAACTAATGGTAGAGAACATAATTTAAATCGATTAGAAACTGAAACGCTATTACAACTGCGTCAAGTCACAACCGAATGTTGGATATTGCTTGTACTTGTATTGCTATGTACTCCATCACTACCACCGAATGTTGATGGGGTCCTTCGTCGGGCCTAAGGACACACACAGGGAACAGATTTGTTGCCACAACCGAATTTTTTGCCAACCGAATGTTGGAGGTTGCACGTACTATCCATGTCAACCACTACAACCAAATGTTAATTGGGTCCCTCGTCGGGCCATACACAGGGAACAGATTTGTTGCTACAACAGAATTTTTTGTCAACCGAATTGGAGGTTGCATGTACTATCCAAGTATTGCATTACTACAACCGAATGTTGATTGGGTCCTTCGTTGGGCCGTCCTTAGGCCACACTGGGCAAAAATTTGTTGTTGAATGTTAGAGGTTGCACGTACTATGCTATCATCACTATAACCGAATGTTGATTGAAACCTTTGTTAGGCCTTAGAACACACACAGGGCACAGATTTGTTGTCACAACCGAACTGTTTTCGAACCAACTGTATGAGGTTACTCGTGCTATCCATTTATTCCATTCTTACAACCGAATGTTGATTTGGTACGCTGCAATTTTCAGTAGAGGGAGCAAACACTTTCTGTCAAAGAGTAAAAGTATCGGTAATTGTAACTGATTAAGATCATTATTGGAACTGAACTTGTGCATGTTTTGGTTGTTGTTATAGGTTGTTGGCTATGAGTGTTCTTTGAATTCAGTTACCATTACCACGCCCATTGGTTAACTGGACCAACTAATGGTTAAATTCTATGTATTCGGTAATCTGGCCGAAATAAAAAAGTTTTTTTTATTAAATTTTTATACAGGGTTTTCCATTAAGGACATACAAATTGTATATATTATAAGTAACACTAGGTCACAAATAACAAAATTTTCTCTGTTATTTGTTTCTAGCATACTTTTTCCCATTGATTTTGACCTACTAAACATGAAAATGAGTTTTAAAAATTTTTCTGTCGATTGGTTTTCGAGATACAAATTTTTGAACTTTTTTTTTTAAATTTTTGGAGGTACACTTACAATTTTGAGCATATCTTTCGTCTTCTTTGACCTATTTGATCCTAATACTATACGTAAAAAAACCAAAATTGCTGTTAGCATCGTGTTTTATATTTATATGAATTTTTATATGGTTTTCTCTGCCACATTTTTACTAAAAAAACACCGTTTTTAACCTTTTTAAGCCGCCAACATCAAAACTACTTACCCGATTTGAAAATTTTTTGAGAATGAGTTGTAGACGGCTCAATTTTCTTTAATTTGAGTAGTAGTAGGATCAAATAGGTCAAAGAAGACGAAAGATATGCTCAAAATTGTAAGTGTACCTCCAAAAATTTAAAAAAAAAGTTCAAAAATTTGTATCTCGAAAACCAATCGACAGAAAAATTTTTAAAACTCATTTTCGTGTTTAGTAGGTCAAAATCAATGAGAAAAATTATGCTAGAACCAAATAACAAAACGACTGTTGGCTAGTGTAATAAAACACAGAATATTTAAGATATAGAGTTCAAATTTATTGCAGGTGTAGAGCAAATGTTACATTAAAAGAATGAAATTCGGTTTCGGTCATATGACCACCAAGAGCCTGTGTATAGCTATCTATGCTTTGGACCCAATTATCTACCACTCTTGAACACATTTCGAACGGAACGTTGGCAATTTCGCTTTGGATGTTGTCTCTGAGCTCTTCTAAAGTTGTTGGCTTGTTGGCATAGACCAATGACTTGATGTAGCCCCATAAAAGAAATCCAAGGGCGTTAAATCGCATGAACGAGGTGGCCATTCGACCGGATCATTTCTCGAGATAATACGTTCACCGAATTTGCCTTTCAGTAAATCGATATTAACGCGTGATGTGCGTTTAGTGGCACCGTCTTGTTGAAACCACATATCGGCGATGTCAAGCTCATCCATTTCTGGCCAAAAGTAATTTTCTAACATGGCACGATAGCGCTCTCTATTGACGGTAACATGACGATTGTTTTTATCGGCAAAAAAATACGGCCCCATCACACCTCCGGCATGAAAGCCACAACACAACACACAGTAATTTTTTGCGGATGCAATTGTGTCTCTTCGAATACTTGGTACGTTGCACCGATACTACAATTCCAATAACTCAAAGCATCCAATGGACTCAAAGCACAGCTCCAAGGCGGCCAAATTTGGTCACTATTTTGGCAGATTATTCGATTTTAAAAAAGAGTGCGTAAAATATGTGTGACATTTTGCCCCGCCTTGTTCAGACCAAATGTCGTGCATGTCATTATCTTGAATTTTTGAAAACAACAATTCTTTGTGCATGGCGCGGTAACGCCCACCTTTGACGGTAACGGCGAATTTATGCCTATTTTCTTTAGTGGTCGGATTTTTTGTTGAATAAATTCGTTTAAAAAAACGTAAGCGATACATTTATTAAAAATAATTCAGTTAACCAACTTCAAAGCAGTTTGTTTTACAATTTTACTTTACAAATAAAAAAACTTTTATTGTGTACAATTTGTGACAATAACATTGTTCACAATAATACAGTATGATTGCCGTAATCATATTAATGTTAACATAAAACCCAAAAAACAATACTTTTGTCGCATCCACCATATTTATATTGTTGCTACAGCCATATTCTCATTTTAAAATTAAACAATAATACTATAAGCATTGTTACATTGTAACAACAATAATATTGCCGCAATCATACTATTGTCTAACTGCAATTCAAAAAACAATACCATGGTTGCGACGAACATACTACTTTTTCAGAGAACATATTTTTGTTGCCGTGACTATATAATAACTATATATTTTTTCTACTTGAAGAGGCCGGGGCCAAAATGTTCACTTTGGACCGAAATTCATTATGGAAGGTATATAAGCTTCGGAACTGCCAAACTTAGTTTGTCCACATGTTTGATCCCATCTTGTCATATCGTCTTATATAACAAATATTAAATTTTTTTAATAACCTTTCGATTTTACTAACCTTCATGATTTGTTGAACTCTAAAAGATTTTCCCAAACACGGCATAATTTTCCAATTGTTCTGCCGTTTCTTTAACTCGATTAGGATTAAATTCAATATTAGCATGATTTTTGTTGTTGTTGTTTAACTCATCCAATCTGTCACTTTCCGTATGCGTATTTATGGGAATTGAAGCAATTAAAAAGATGCCTTTTGTTTGTTCACTTATCCGCTCGATGCTTTTTTAAGCGTTCTATTGTATTCTTTTGTCAATTTATTCATTCATGCTGTCTGCAGCACCAGTATGGGTGCATGTCACTGTGAATTTATGTGGTGTACATACATATATGAATATACACAAGTACATATGTGCATGTATTGTATATAAGTCATCATTCATATATAGTTGTCATTTCTATCCATTGATATATTTTTTTTGGACTTGTTTATGATTTAATAAAAGAATGTAAACAAAATCTTATGATTACATGTGGTAGGGTGCATGGGGTCAGTAACCACTGCCTACGAGTGCTTCTGTTGGGATTTATGAATGAGAACAAATTCTTAATGATCTTCGAATTGTTTATCTGTACGGAACGAAAACAACAGCAATTCATTTTAGAAAAATCTAATGCTATGAAATGATTTCAGTTACTTGGATACGAATCAGTGGCAAGTGTGCCTGGAAGTGTGATTCTTAAAATTACCAGATGAAAAGGTGCAAATACTCTTACACTGGTGCATAGGTTTCGCCACTCCCTTTTCTTCGAGTTTTTGCTTACTCTCTTTATAGTTCTCGAACTGCAGCAATAAAAACTTTTGTTGTTACACAGGGTGGGCGATTTAACATTTTAAATCTGAACCGACTGTAAAAAAAAAGTACTTTTAATTTTTTTAAAATTTCTGGTTTTATTGGAAAGGTTGTACTTTGTCATTTAATAATGGAACTGTATCCGATGCGTTTTCGCTACGCCCAGTCAGCTAAAAATTGTTTGGCAGGAGATGACGAATTTTACCGAAAAATAGTGTTTTTAGATGAAGCTCATTTTCATCCCGTTGGCTATGTCAATAAGCAAAAGTGCCACATATGAAGTTCAATCGCCCACACGAATAATCAGCCGAAATGGTTATATCAATTGGCCGTTTCGGAGCTGTGATTTAAGCCCTTTGGAATATTTTCTGCGGGGAGCCATTGAGGATAAATGTTACGCAAAGAGTTTCGTGCGGTAATTAAACACTTTTATATGAAAGGTAATACGCCACAATTAATCAAAGATGAATTGGATTCTGTTCATGGTGATAATGCACCATCATACTCCACCGTGAAATCCTGGGTTCAACAATTTAAAATGGGTCGTTCAAGTACGGAACAACGCTCTGGAAGACCGAAAACTGCTACTACTGTTGAAAACATTAGAAAAATATTTAATGACGTGACTAAAGATAGACGAATAAAGCTCAGAGAACTTGCTGATATTGTTAAAATACACGAAAAACAAGTTTGGAGTATTTTACACGATGAACTCCACATGACAAAGCTATCCGCAAGATGGGTGCCGCGTTTGTTGACTTTGAATAGTCCGTTAGACCAATTCCGAGGAGCTTTTAGCGATTTATCAGCGTAATCCAATAGAGTTCTTACGCCGATTCATAACTGTTGATGAAACATGGATCCATCACTACATCCCAGAATGCAAAGAACAGTCAAAACAATGGATAGACAATGGTAAAAGTGGTCACAAGAAGGCGAAAACTGTTAAGTCAGCAGGAAAAGTAATGGCCACAGTATTTTGGGATGCAAGGGGTATAATATTTATTGATTATCTTGAGAAAGGAAAAACTATAAATAGTGAATGTTATTGTGCATTATTGGATCGGTTGAGTGAAGGAATCAAGATAAAACGACCGCATTTAGAAAAAAAAGTTCGTTTTCATCAAGAAAATGCTCCTTCACACACTGCATTTTTAACTCAACAAAAACTGGCCGAATTACGATTTGAAATTGCTCGGCATCCACCATATAGTCCAGATTTAGCTCCTTCAGATTATTTCTTGTTTCCAAATTTAAAAAAAATTCGCGGTGGCAAAAAATGTTCGTCCAGTAGCGAGGTTATTGCTGAAACTGAGACATATTTTGAAGGTCTTGAAAATTCTTATTTTTCGGATGGAATTAAAAAAGTTGAAAAACGTTTGATGAAGTGTATTGAGTTGGAAGGAGATTATGTTGAAAAATAAATAATAATAATTCCAAAAAACGGTTCTTTTATGTTAGGCCAGTTACTTTTGCGGTCGCCCTCGTATAAGCTACTTTTTGTAAAATAAAATGTTGTTTATTAAATTAAAGGTAACGATAGCAAACAATTTCTAGGTTTAGGTAAATTTGGACTTGGAAACATAGTCCCGTTGTGATACTGTTAACTCATCACAGACAACTTACGAGGGCAGATCAAAAATTCAGTGACTTTTCCAACTTCCTTCGTAGTTGTCCGAAATGCAACATTACTCCCATCAAGTACCATCTGTTAATAGACTACTGTAAATTTTGAGAGAGTTTCGTCACTTAGTTTGCATTTAACAACTGATCAAAACATACAACCTAGTGGATTTTGTTACAAATGGAAAAAAGTGAACTTCGACGGCTCTTTAAACATTAGTTTTTATATTTTTTAATTTATTATTTATATATTTTTATTTTAAATACTATCTGAACTCTGCAACATCGATTTCAATGGTAAAAACGTGGTTTACTGACTTTTGTTGTGGTCGCAGAAGTACAAATGACGCTGAACATTCTGGACGGCCAATTGAGGTCAATACACCCGAAAATGTCGAAAAAATCCTCGATATGGTGTTGATCGATCGAAGAGTAAAATGGCGTGAGATTGTTGATGCCATACGCATTTCATATGGAAGTGTGATTTCGATTTTACATGATCAGTTGTGTCTGCAAGATGCGTGCCTCGATTATCATTTCTTCAAGATAATGCACGGTACACACGTGTGCAGTATCAATGGCGAAATTGCATAAACAGGGTTACGAATTGGTATCATCTGTCTCGGTGCAAAGAGATTCAGCGCCAACGATTAGATTATTGATCAAACAAACGCCTATTTTATGGACCTCGTAAAAATCCTATTTTTTGAAAGGGGTACAAAAATTGGAGAAACGTTGGGCTAAGTGTATTGAGCTAAAAGGACAATTTAGTTGAAAAATAAATATATTTTTTCAACAACAAAAAACTGTTTTATTTGAAAAGTCACGGAATTATTGATCAGCCCTCGTACTAAAGTCCCACAACAACCTATTAAGGAACAGTGATCTGTGCACGATTCTTATTCTCACATACAGAGAACAGATTTGTTGCCACAACCGAATTTTTCGCCAACCAAATGTTGATGGTTGCACGTACTATCCACATATTTCATCGCTACAACCGAACGTTCATTGGGTACATAGCAATTTTTAGTAGAGGGAACTGACACTATCGGTTGACTTACTTTTCGGTTTTCCTAACAGATTGAATGATTATTGGAACTAAATTGTTACACGTATTAGAAGTTGTTGTAGATTGCTGGTTGTACGTAGTTTTTGAAAAAATTTCAATATTTTACCGCCTTACAATGGGGTTAAGTGCTCAGTAAAATAAATACATCTTTGAATGGATGTATTGAGAAGCATTGCAATAATTATATTTAACAATATTTATTGTCAAGCTTTAGGTGGCCGCAACTCGTCGGGAAAATTTGGTCTCAACCAAAAAAATTGGTTGTTGTTTTGAATAATAAGAAGGGTATCTATAGCGAAAATTCTGATCGAGTCCGAGTAATTTCACTGAATTACAGTAAGGCCTGCTTCGATATTCTAATTTTTTTTATTTATGCTTCTTTTATTTATATGGCAGTATACTTAGTTTGAAAGCATTAACAGTCTAACCCGAAAACTTAAACTGTCTGACCATTTTTTTTAGAAATAGGTTTCGCCATAAACAAAGATTTTGTTTTGACTAGGACCGATAAAATATAAAAAAAAACCAAACTGTCTTTGGTCACTACAAAAAAAACAAAACTACAAAAAATAATCTGTTGTAACCACCAACTATTGGTACCAAAGTGTCATGTACCTCGCAATTGGTTGGTTGCCATAACCGCCCGTTGCCGCAGCCACTAATTAAACTGAATTCGGTTGGTCTAACTATGTTATTGACTGTAAATACCGTGATATGGCTATAGCAGCCTTCATATGAACCATGTTACCATCAGTACTATGGAGTGTTGGCTATTGCAACAGAAAGTCGGTTTATCCAACCGAATTTTTGTTGTTTGGACCGATTTCCAACTGATTTTTTTCTGTGTGCACTGACCGGGACCTACTGTGTAACGCCGGCTCTAAACGGCTAATTCATTTTATAGAGAAGTTATTACATGCTTTACATTAATGCTTTATTTGGTATTAATGGATCTGCTCCCCAACAGCACTACTGAATGTATTGAAAGTACAACTCAATATTGAACCCTAACATGGACCTTGATTTGCATTAGTTTGTTCACAGTGGTATGTTAACTGTATTAGTACGACATTTTTGATCGTAAAGTAAAGAACTCTAGACTTGTAGATAGGAGAACTCTAGTTTTATAAATAGGATAACTCTACATTGGTGGAGTCGATTTTATTCTTATGGGCGATATTGAAACTGTGTTTTTTTCGGCATGTGGTTTACAATCTGGCCACACTTTTTCCGGAGTTGCTCTTTTTGTCAGCTGTCACTTGATTTATGCTCCACAGTTTGATTTGTCATTTCATTATGAATAGACTTACTTCGCAACAACGTTTGCAAATCGTGGTGAATAGGCCCAAAACGAGATGGCCACCGATTCTGATTTGTACAAGAAAAAATTGTTCAAAGATGAAGCTCACTTTTAGATGAATGGGTACGTTAATCACCAAAATTTTCGCATTTTGAGTAATGAAAATCCACAAGCCGAAATGGCATAAAATTTCCTTTCGAATGAACAATAATAATTCCACACATGATTTGAATTTTGTTATTTTAAAACAATTACCTTTAGATTGCCGAAAGTCGAAAAATGCTTCAGTGTGCCTAAAATTTTATGTTAAATATGAGTAGAAGAAAAAGAAATGACATAATAACAACGCTTTAGTCTGTAAGCAGTAATTATGCGCAGAGTTTGTTTCAATAAAAACCCACATTTAAAAAGAAATCAAAAACTTATATTCGATTAAATCTTGCCTTGATCTGGCTAAAATAACAAAGCATTTTTTAAATATTCTTAGTAGGGACGTTAATACGTATACGTACGTAATACGGACGTTTTATTCTGTAAAATAAAAAGTACGGAATGTTTTTGGACCAAATATTTTTTAAAATATTTATTGTATCCAAAAAAAATCTACTTATTCGAAATGTTCGCCTTTTGCCTTTACACACGCCTAAAGTCGCACTGGCCAATCGTCAATAGCTGCGCGAACCTCGTCCATTGGAAAATTGGCCACAGCTCGAACAAAAACAGTGGTAAGAGATCCAATGTTGGGGTATCTTTTGAGAGAAACCTTGTCTTCTAAAACCGTCCACAATTTATAATCCAATGGGTTAAAATCTGGACTGCCTGAGGGCCATTCTTCAGAGTAAATGAACGCTGGCAAAGTGTTTCGAAGCCAGGCCTGAGACGTTTTAGGGCCGGCGCAGAGTCCTGCTGGAAAGTCAATGGTTGGTTTTGGAGCAGGGATTTGTTAAGAGGCTTCACAACAGCTTCCAAAACGGTTTCTTGGTAAACTTTGATCAATGTTTTGACTCCTTGTTCGCAGAAATGCAGGTAAGTGACCCCATCGTAAGAGACCAAAACCATGACTGAAGCTAGGTGATGACTCTTTTCCACCCTTGGGATCTGTTCAGATGCTTCCTTAGATGACCGCGCATACACTCTATCATTTTGCTTGTTAAATTTTTCCTGAACGATAAATATTTTTTCATCGGTGAACAAAATTTTTCTGTGCAACTTGATCAGCGTGCAAAAGACGTTTGCATTTTTCAATCCTATTTTTTTTTAAAGCTGCAGTCAATTAATGTCCTGCACGTCGCTTGCAAGCCCCATGTCCCAAGTCTTTTTTTAATGAATCGACTCTTGAACATTTGCGTAATATTCATCTCACGGGCCATGATTTTCTGTTTTTGGAGAGGATTTCTGTGAATTCTTGATTTAACGGCTTTGATGACGTGCGGTGTCCGAACAGAGCGTGGGCGGCCCGACTGGTGGCGGTCTTTTACATCTCCAGTCTCCTCAAACAGTATGCATCGGTAGACGAACATGCGGCTAATCCCTAGTGGTCGGAGCGTTTTGAAAATATCGTTTTTTTCATTTCACACTTGAAAAGCGCTACTACAGCGATAAGGTTCTCATTATATGACCACTCCGTGATGAAAGTTGAAACAATTTTAAAATCCCGTTACAGAAGGCTTTCTGAAGAGGGTTGTCACGGACCCGAAATCATGATAAAAGTAGTGTGCAGCCACGAAAATCAATGTCACTTTGCCATTTTGTTAAAAACTTGTCTTCTATTTAAATATAGAAGCAAGAGGTCTTGAGCCGGTTTAATCCCTGTTCAATGTGTAAAAGCAACAGACCGAAATAAAACAAACGAGCTAAACAGTTTTAAAAATTGTAATTTTCGGCGTTTTTACTCTGAAATGTTATAAATCGTCATTTGGTCAAACTTTAGTTTGAAAATCGTCAAAATGACGATAAATCATCAATATTGGCAGTGCTGTTTGCAGCACTTTCATTGCTTGGAGTCTTATGATGGTAAAGTGCCTCTTACTGAAACTGCAGTCACCCCAGTTTGGTACTCGAAGTCTTTCCGACTGTTTTTTGAAAAAATATTGCAATTTGTTTTTTTGTAAAAATGTGGATTTTCGCTTGACCTCATACGAAAATATTTTCAATAAAGGGCTGACAGCTTTTTTTTGTAAATGTTTTAAGTTTTACATCGCCTAATACGTACGAAATTATATTCGATAAACAGCTTAGAAATTCACATACTTAAAAAAAGTTCTAAGTCTACAGGAAGGCAATATGTTCGAAAAACAGCTTATGAATATTTTAGTTAATATGTGAAACATTTTATCACTAGATTCCTAATTAAATTTTTGTTTAAATATTCAAATCTTTTAATTGAAACGAAAATTTTGTTTTCTATGCACGAATATTTGTAAAAATCGCGCAAATCAAAATTGTTTTTTACATTCAACTGAAATCAGCGTCAGTCCCATGGACCCGTGTGACGGCCGCTATAGTTGTAGGGGCCATACCTTATATTGCTAATTTTAAAATCCATGATGGAGGGTATTAGGATTCGGCCTGGCCGAAATTAACAACTTTTTTACTTGTTTTAGTCTGATATGTAGCAGACTGTCTTTAATTGTTTTCTAAAATTATGTTTGCACTTACCCACAGACATGTTTGAAGATTTTCGAAGATTTCGTCTTTTCTGCGTTATTTACTCGGAATAAGAGCCAACAAGCGTGCGGCGTGTGCTTCCTCAAAATGGCCAACAACCTTTAGATGGATGAACTTTTCCACTACAGCAGCGTATGGCGGGTATCGTTCAGTTGGTGCTGGTCTGCATACAAAAAGTAATAATTTTTATTATTTTGGCAGTGTGCACTTGTTCTGTCGGCGAGTGTGTGTGTGTGGCAGTAGTAGCAACAACAACACTTTCTTGGCGTTTTATTTTTGTTGCTCTTTCTCTTCTTCTTTCCCAAAAACAGTGCTTGTATATCCGGCGGAAACGTTATGTTTTGGGTTTGGTTTGTCGTATTCAAATGCTATTGAATTTCGTACCGAGTGTGTGTGTGTGTGATTTAAATAAAATTACGAAAAAAATATTTTTTTTTATTCAAAACTACTCGCCGCTTGCGGACACAAAACAAAAACAAAGCGTGGAAAACGAGCAATGACCTGCAAAAATAAAAACAAATCGAAGAACATGTATTAATAGTGTTGTCGTCTTTTGTTTTATTATTATTTTTTTTTCTTTCTTTCGTTAATTTGCACAAAGCAGCAGGGAAAACGAAGAGGTAAATAAATTGTAAAAGAAAACAGAATTAAATATTCCAACTACGAGCGTGTACACATGGACAACGAGGTGGATAAGTGGATAGGCGGACAGACGGCCAGAGTTAGGGACACACAGACAAGTCAGGTAACAAACAATTATAAAATTGACATAAAATATGGCCAAGCCACATCAACGATGGGCTTATTAAAACTAGAGACCGGGAAAATGTGAAGGCAGGCCTTCGTATGACACTAAAATGGGTGGAGTTGGTCCGTCGTGGTGTTGGCGGAATAGACACAACATATCAATATCAAATTACGACAACATCAGACCGCGATCGCTGATTGATAAGCCAGTGAAGTAAAGTCTTGTTAAGTCCTTACAGCAGCGGAGGTGAACAATTTCTAATGAAAGCCGGCAGTTTTGTCCAGTGGCACAGATGAATAGCCAGCAGTAACTGGAGTTCAGTTATCTTGTAGTCACTAAAGTCGTATTTGATTTCTGTTGACGGATGTGCACTATTTCTACTATTGAGGAGTGTTTTTGTATACCTTTGGATACTATAAGTTAATTGGCTCGTGTTTGCAACCGCTGGAAATCGTACGAGTAGAGCTTGATTCTGTTTTAAGTATTACGACAGGTTGAAACTTATTTGCGGATACTATTTTTGGGTGTATGTCTACCTGCCTATTCGTATCTTAACTAAGGGTTTTCTCGGTCTTTTTGTTTGCCAGGAAAGCGGAAAATTTTGAGATTTCCCCGGATCCCAGGATCCTGATCGGGACTAATAGAAATTAGCTTGACGTTAAACCAATTTTTATTAGAAAAAGTAAAAAAATACTATTCATGTATCGTACATAGTGGGTGATTTTAAACTTTAAATTTGAATCGGATATAAAAAAGTACTGACAACATAGGGTAATCCAGTTAGAGATATTTTCTCAGAACAAAAAAAATGTAAAAATTCAAATAAAGTGTGAAATCATTATTGGTAATTTAAAAGGACATTTTATGGCATATATTTTTTTGGATATAACTTCCTTCAAAAGTTGGCAACTGTATTATGGAAATGAGCGTTCGGTGAGAAACGGGAAGAACCGCTGTTTTCGACCAAAATTTTGTTCAGTGATGAGGCCCATTTCTGGCTCACGTCAATAAACAAAATGGCCGCATTTGGGCTGAAGAGCAACAAGAAGAGCTTCAAGAGGTGCCATTATACCCAGAGAAAACCACCCATTTTAAACTTTAAATTTGAATCGGTTATAAAAAATAGTACTGATTACAATGGATGATCCACCTAGAGGTATTTTTTCAGAACAAAAAAATATAAAAATTTAAATCAAGTGTGGAATGTTAATTGATAATTTGAATGAACATTTTATGGCATTTATTTTTTGAAAATAATTACCTTTAAATGTTGGCAACTGTATTATGGAAATAAGCGTTCGGTGAGAAACGGGAAGATCCGCTGTTTTCGACCAAAATTTTGTTCATTGATGAGACCCATTTCTGGCTCAACGGCAAAGTCAATAAACAAAATTGCCGCATTTGAGCTGAAGAGCAACAAGAAGAGCTTCAAGAGGTGCGATTATACCCAGAGAAAACCACGGTTTGGAGCAGTTTATAAGCTGGTGGAATCATCGGTGCTTGGAACGTTTCCGTCAAAGGAGCTCGCTATCGCACCATGATATCGATCTTTATGCTACGTGAAATTTGAGCCCGTAATCTTGACGACACTTAACTTCAACAGGACGGTGTCACTTTTCATACAGCTGCTCAAACAATGGATCTATTGAGAGGTCATTTAAAAAAACAGCTAATTTCACGTTTTGAACAGGTAAGTTGGCCGCCTAGATCGAGTGATATCACACCTTTAGATATTTTTCTTTGGGGTTACGTAAAGTCCAAAGTCTATGCTGACAAACCAGCTACGATTCAGGTTTTGGAAGCCAACATTATGTGTGTCAATAAAGCCATACCGGTCGTAATGCTCGAACGAGTCATCCAAAAATTGGACCCTCAGAATGGAAACCCTGAGGCGTAGTTGCAGCGAACATTTGAAGGTAATTATTTTCAAAAAATAAATGCCATAAAATGTCATTTCAAATTACCAATAAAGATTCCACACTTGATTTAAATTTTTATATATTTTTTGTTTTGAACAAATACCTCTAGATGGATCACCCTTTACATAGTGGGCGATTTTAAACTTTAAATTTGAAAAACTGTACTGATAATATTTTCAAATTTCTGGTTTTATTGGAAGGTTAAACTTTATCAATTTTTTAAAAGCCGATTCAAATTTAAATCGCCCACCCTAAAGCTCCCCCACCCATATTTTTAGTCAATTTGATGTCTTTAGCACCAGAAGCCGCTTAAAACATCCAATCCTCATGAAGTTTGGCACAGTTCATTACGATCGGTTGCCAGCTCAGATAAAAATAGATTATGTCGGTCCACCTTTTGTTATAGCTACAGTACAATCCCGTTCTTGAACTCTCTTCTTAGTTCCGATTTTGCGCAGATTTCAAATATTATATTCTGATGGAATAATATTGGGCCAATGTGGACCATATAGGTCTCTTTTTTAATATAGGCCCATACAAATGATTGAGGGCCAATAAAAACGGCAAAGGGTTATTAAATAACAGTAAAACTTTCTCACGAAGGGAAACAAAAACTTATTTTTGTAAAATTTCCAATTTATTGTGGACCATTTAAACATGGATATGTGTTACCAAAAAATAAGGAAATTATTTTACAAATTCAAATGCTTTAAAAAATCAGTATCAATTCAGAGCCCCTTGGATGGTCCAAAAGTCTGCTGTGAATTGCTTCAGGGTATAATACTCGTATAGTCGCCGACGCTTGACGTTAGCCTTTTTCTCCTTCCGGGCCATGCGTCTGATTCTTACCCAGCCTCAAAAAAAAAATCCATATTTGTGTTTGTACACACGGAGAAAAAATAAATTGGAAATCGGGCCGGACTACAAAAATTTGGTTGCATAAATCGAGTACATCATGTAAACATGGTTCGAGATATCATATGATGACTGCTACAACCATATCACGGTATTCACAGCCAATAACACAGTTATGCAATCCGAATTCAGTTTATCTTTTGGTTGCAACAACTGGAGGTTATGGCAACCAACCAATTATAATTTACATGTACTTTAGTACCGATAATCGGTGGTGACAACAGATATTTTCGTAAAATTGGTTATTCCAATATCAACAAATAAACCCTATAACATTTTACCGGTTCAAATCACAACGAGAACGTTGTTTTCGACGAAAACATATTTCAAAGTCCGCAAAAAATTTATAAATACAGGGTGGAGTGCGGTAATTTGCGAACAAAGTGTGCGTGGCTTATAGTGGCTGACGGGAGATTTGTATTCGCCAGCCTTTAAGTTAACATCATAAATTGGATACGTGAGAAGAGCTCATTTTGTGTTGAAGCGTATTTTTCAAATGCGCACTCGATCATTGCAGTGCAGCGTGCATTTTGTTTACGATTCGCTGTGCCCCCACGCGGGCGTGTTGCTGGACGGCAATCATTTGTAAATTGGGTAACTTCATTGAGAATAGCAGGGAATGTGTCATGTGTACGAAGGGGACCTGAGAGAAGGATTACAACACCACAAAACATCGAGGGAGTTAGAGCTCTGCTCGAAAGCAAATACCTGCTCTTGGCATTTCCAGACGTTATCTCCACCGGATTCTTCATGATGAACTAAATTTTCACCCGTATAAAATGTACGTGGTCCAATAATTGTCAGTTCGGCACACACAGCGAGGGTTACCATTAATTCTTTAAGGCAAATGTTTCCTGGACGGCTTATCTCTTTGAGGGCTGGTGTGAACACTACGTGCTGCCTGGCGCCATCTGACACTTCCAATGGAAAGATTGACATTTTTAGCATAAACGAACTCAGAACGTTTTGACCAGAAATAGGCCAGAAATATATATAGCGGCCCTCGTATTGAGGCTGAAATTGGCAGAATACCAGTCAACATGCTTCTGAGAAATCTTTTGGGTTGTTTGCAGTGACTTGAAAAAATCAATTTGGCAAAAAAAAATTGAATTAACTTGTGAACATTTTCGTGCGATCATTTTTCACAACTTTCGACGTGGATTATCACGACAAGAGTGCGATGAAGCACCATCCTAAAGCACTGTGAAAAACTGGTTTAATGAATTCAATCGTGGACGACGCTCGCTCAAAGACGAAGGTTGTCCTAAAACGGCCGTTGTGCCAGAGAACATTGATGCTGTGCGAGAACTGATAATTCAAGATCGTCATGTGACATACAGTGAGATAGAGGCATCCTCGGGCATTTCATCAACCAGCATACATTCGATATTGCATGAACACCTGGCCGTAAAAAAGGTTTGTTCTCGTTGGATCCCGCACAGTTTGACAATCGCTCAAAAAAAGGCTCGTGTCGATTGGTGCAAAGAAATTTTGCAAAAATGCGATTCGAAAGACGTTTATAAGATCGTCACAGGTGACGAACCATTAATCTATGCGTATGACCCTGAAACAAAATAGCAATTGACCGTGTGGGTCTTCGAAGACGACCTTAGTCCAACGAAAGTTGTTCGTGGAAGAAGCACTTCGAAGCAAATGGTCGCCTGTTTCTTCGGCAAAACTGGTCATGTGACAACTGTTGAACAAGAGAAAACAAATTATTGTGCGCCCTGACAATGCGAGCTCTCACACATCGGCTCAAACCAGAGCCTTTTTAAACGGCCAAAACGTCGAATTTATGGGCCATCCGCGGTACAGCCCTGACTTGGCACCCAATGACTTCTTTCTTATTTCCGCACATCAAGAAAAAAATGCATGGTCAACGATTTTCGTAGCCAGGAGATGCTGTTGAAGCGTTTAAAAACTATGTTTTGGAGGTGGAAAAAGTGCTTGGTTCCAGAGCATGCAAAAGTGTATAATAAATCATGCTGGAGAATATACGTAAATACTTTGAAAAACAATAAAACCATTTTTGATGATAAATATTCGCATTTTCATTATTAGGCCAGAAATGTATACTTAGTAGGGACATGAATACAGTTACAACATTGAACAGATTCCTTTCAATAGTAGAACTGAACTAACCCCGTTAATGTCATGTGGGTTTTGAAAGCTAACCTCAATAGCGTTAGTCTGTAACGGGATTTTAAAATTGTTTCAACTTTCATCATGGATTGGTCAGATAATGAAAACCGTATCGCTGTAATAGCGCTTTTCAAGTGTGAAATGAAAAAAAACGATATTTTCAAAACGCTCCGGCCACTAGGGATTAGCCGCATGTTCGTCTACCGATGCATAAAACTGTTTGAAGAGACTGGAGATGTAAAAGACCGACACCGGTCGGGCCGCCTACGCTCTGTTCGAACACCGCATGTCACCAGAGCCGCTATATCAATAATTCACAGAAATCCGCTCCGAAAACAGAAAATCATAGCCCGTGAGATGAATATCACGCAAAAGTCCATGAGTCGAATCATAAGAAAAGACTTGGAGCTTTCAAACGACGTACCGGACATTTATTGACTGCAGCTTTGAAAAAAATAGGATTGGAAAATGCAAACGTCTTTTGGTGAAGCACGCTGATAACTTGCACAGAAAAATTTTGTTCACTGATGAAAAAATTTTTACCGTTTAGGAAAAATTTAACAAGAAAACTGATAGCATCTGAACTGAACCCAAGGGTGGAAAAGGGTCATCACACAGCTTCAGTCATGGTTTGGTGGGGTGTCTCTTACGGTGGGGCCACTGACCTGCATGTCTGCGAACAAGGAGTCAAAACATAGGCCAAAGTTTACCAAGAAACCCTTTTGGAAGCTGTTGTGAAGCCTCTTAACAATTCCCTGTTCCAAAACCAACCATGGACTTTCCAGCAGGATTCAGCGCCGGCCCATAAGGCTAAAACGTTTCAGGCCTGGCTTCGAAACAATTTGCCAGCGTTCATTTCCTCTGCAGAATGGCCTTCAGGCAGTCCAGATTTGAACCCATTGGATAAAAAATTCGACTTAAGGCGTGTGTAAAGGCAAAAGGCGGACATTTTGAATAAGTAGATTCTTTTTGGATACAACATACATCAATAAATATATTAAAAAATATTTGGTTCAAAAACATTCAGTACTTTTTATTTTACAGCATAAACGTGTGTAACATTGTTTATGTCCCTACTAAGTAGAGCAGCCCTCGTATTGAGGCTGAATTGGGCAGAATACCAGTCGACATGCTTGTTAGGGTTCATAAAGACTTCAGAAAACGTAGGCAGCAGTGTGTGGATAGCGAAGGTCGACATTTGCCAGATACACTTCTAATATTTAAAACCATGTAGTTAAAAAATTCCCTTACTGTTTAATATAATTAAATAAATATAAAATAAATTTTTCTAAGGTTCATAATTTTTTTTTATTGCATTCCCAAATAAGCAAATTAACGCGCTCCACCCAGTATAAATACTTTTAAGGTTCTCCGATCAATATTTCGTGGTGCTACAACCGGAATGATTACTTCCGTATGCCATCCACCCTGCGGTGAAGCGTATAAATTTGTAAAAGTTCGAAAGTCTTGAATAGGAAAAAGTCAAAATAAAAGTCGATTAATCGAGTTTTGACCACAAATTATTCATTTAGACAAAAGTCGACTTTTAATATATTTTTTGTCTAAAAAAAATATCGCAAATTGACTTTTTGTATCGCCCATGTAACCCTAGAAGGAATTTGTGATATTTTTTACTTATTCCACACGGTGTTGCATTGCAAAAGGGATCAGCCCAAATATTTTTGGTAGCTGCAAAAAAAGTCAATGAAACTAACTTAAAATACGCTGTTCCATGGAGTATTGCTGAGTTTAATTATGAAGATTTATGTTTCGTGTCTTAGGTTGCCCACCAAGGGGTTTCGAATGTAAACATAAATTGCATACATAATATTATTTCTAAGCATTTGCTTCATAACGGAAGCAAATAATTTTCCAATACACGGCAGTGCATACTAGTCGCAGTTTAAGTACACTCACACTCAGAGTCAATAATTGTACCCTACGCCGCAAATTGAAAAGTAAATGGACAACATTTAAAGACAGACCAGGCCAGACCGGCCGACAGTCAAATTGATTTTTCCAATGATTATGAATATTTTACGACCGGCCGGCCGCAACTGAACGCTGGTCATTTGTGGCCAGCGGTCGACTGTTGGCTGTCGATGGACAGTCTGCGTCGTTGGTTCTCATTTCAATTCCTACTAGAGGTCACTAGGTGGTGGGTGTCTAACTTTAGACTTGGCGTTTTGTTGCGCAACTCGGTCCCTCGTTGTGTTGTGTTTTGTTTTGATGTGTCTCGCCAACCTCATTTCGGACCTGCTGTCAAAAGCGGATATGGCACAGGTGCATCAAAACGGAAATGGTCACACATTGACAGAATTGCGTTTTCCTTTGTCGAGTGCGTGTCATAACCGTAAATGTCTGTTGTTGTTTTTCTAATTTTAGTTTTTAATATTGTACGTATAGTTTTTTTTTTTAATTTAAGAAAACTTTATTATTATCTATATTGTTATTAAATTGTATGTTGTGCATGGAAACACTTTTAATTGGAGTCTTGCTGTCGCAGAAGCTCTCTATTGAACGGTTTATGCTTAGCCAGCACTTCCTGTAGTTTGTGAACGATCGGCCTGACAGTGGGAAAATCCTAAAGTAAAACGTTTCCATCGTTCCGTCTGGCTTTCCCATATTAAGTATGCATTCAATTAAAAGTGGAGTTGATGTTGTAATGATATGATGATTGCCGCGTGGCTGGTTGGTGCTTCGGCCTTAACCATAAAGGGTACATTTTGTTCGAACAAGTCCATTATTGATTTTGAAAACATTTTGATTGCAAAACCACACATTTATACTTCGATACGTTGTCATTTGGGTTCATTTGACAAAAAAAAACTGCAAACCATTTACAGGCATGCCATCCATATAAGGGAGGATTTTCAATAAAACTTTAGTGCCGACAAAAGGATTTTTATTTTTTTAATTTTTGGAATCATCTTTATTAGGAAGTATTTACACAGTTTCGAGAAGTATTTACACAGTTTCGAGATATTATAAATATATATTACAGCGAATAATATTTTAAAATTATATATTAATAAAGGAGTATTGTTTTTTGTGATTTTTTAAAGGAAAAATAGGGAAAACCTTCATTTGAAAATTAGAAAAAAATCAAATTTTTGGAAAATATACATGTATATAATGTGATATTACTAGAACTAGTAACATACAAATATACAATATTCTCGATTTTATGATTTACATTTACATGTTACAAATTATGTTATTTCTCTACACTCTCTTATCAGTAGATAAGAAGAATATTCAATCTTAGTAAAATAATTATCAGTAAATTTTTTGATAAATTCGATAAGTTTTTTTATAATTACATTCTTCATGAAGTAAATCTTTTGAGAATCTCCAGTGCTTCTTATAAATTATCTTAAGGCATTTGTTCTGCAAGATTTGTAGTTTCTTGAGATGAGTTTTTGCAGCTTTGTACTAAACAGGGCATGCGTAAGTTAAAGAAGGTCTTATAGTGCTTTTAAAGATGAGATTTTTGTTTTTTAAGTGCAATGAGGAACGTTTGTTTAAGAGTGGCCACAGAGATTTAATCATTCTGAGACAATTTTTGCGAGTTTCATCTATTTTTTGAAGGTGAGTTTTTTTTATCAAGAATTACTCCGAGATATTTCACGCTGTCTTGAATTGCGACTGTTTCGTTTCCAAAGTTTATTTGGCGAGCTGGAATCCGTTTTGGAGAATTGTTGTATGGAAATATTATGGCTTGAGTCTTGGTTGGGTTAATCTTTATTTTCCATTTATTGAAATACTTGTTACACATCGCTAGGCCTTTCTCCATTTTTTTCAATAATGCCTAAGTTAGCTTACTCGTGGTAATGAGAGCTGTATCGTCAGCGTAATAAGCCGTTTTGATATAATTTGGGGGAGAAAAGTCCGATGTGTACATAGAGTATAACAAAGGCGATAAGACTGAACCTTGAGGTAGGCCGGCAGCGATCGTTTTTTGAGTAGAGTTGGAACCGTTGACAGACACAACAAATGACCTATTGTCAAGGAATTCAGCGACCAATCTACATAAGTAATTTGGCATTTCGAAATTGATTAATTTGAATATAAGGCCATTGTGCCAGACAGTGTCGAAAGCTTTTTCAATGTCTAGGAAAATAAGACCAGTTGAGAGTTTATTTCGCTTGTTTGTCGTAATGATATTTTTAATTCTACAGACTTGATGTACAGAGCTGTGATCCTTTTTGAAGCCAAATTGTTCGTTTGCAATTATAGAGTTATCCATCGCAAAATCACTAATTCTCCTATTGACTATTTTGCCGAAAAAAGGAACGAACTAAAGGCTGGTTCAACTCATTCTAAATAAAACAAAAAGTTTTCCGAGAAATAACTTAATATGATACAGGGTGGCTGATAAATATTGCTATATTAACTTTTTTCAGTGTATGGAATTCATTTTTCTCTTATTCATGCTCATTTAATTTTATTAAATATAACTCGATTAGTTTAAAAATAATGGAATTCAAGTGCCTCCCCTGCTCGTTAATGCATTTGCGCCATCTTACCAAAAAGTTGTTCATTACAAGTACAGCTTAAAGAGTTGAGACAGGAATAGCTTCTTTATGCTTTAAAAAGTCTGTATAGATTTAGAGCCCCTTGGACGGTCCAAAAGTCTGCTGTGAATTTCTTCAGAGTATAATATAGTCGCCCACGCTTGACAATAGCCGTTTTCTCCGTCCGGGCCATGCGTCTGATCCTTACCTCAGCCTCAAAAAATAATCCATATTTGTGTTTGTACACACGGAGAAAAAATCAATTGGAAATCGGTTCGGACTACTAAAATTCGGTTGGATAAATCGAGTATCTGTTGCAATAACCAACATTACATAGTGATGTAGTAATGGTAACAAGGTTCGAGATATCATATGATGATAACTTTAGTACCGACAAAAGGAACGAACTAAAGGCTGGTTCAACTAATGCTAAATAAAACAAAAAGTTTTTTGAGAAATATCTTAATACAGGGTGGCTGATAAATATTGCTTTATTAACTTTTTTCGGTGTATGGAATTAATTTTTCTTTTATTCATGTTTATTTAGTTTTATTAAAAATATCTTGATTAGTTTTAAAATAATGGAATTTAAGTGCCTCCCCTGCTCGTTAATGCATTTGCGCCATCTTACCAAAAAGTTGTTTATTTCTTTTTGGAGAGTTGAGACAGGAATAGCCGCAATTGTTTCTCGAATGGATTGCTTTATTTAGATCATTAAAATTTCTTGGTTTTGCTTTGTAGACATCCTCTTTGCAATAACCCCACAAGAAAAAGTCATGTGCAGTAAGTTCAGGCGAGCTGGGGGGCCAACGGAATGTGGAGTTTCTTGATATTAGGTTATTGGGAAAATTTCGTCGTAATTCTGTCATAACAGGCCGAGCTATGTGAGGAGTTGCACCATCTTGCTGAAACCACACAGAGTTGAAAGAAATTCTCATTCGGTGTAATTCTGGATAGAAAAACACGCTTAAGTAACGGTCTTTAGTAACCGTAACGGTGTGACCGTTTTCTTCGAAGAAGTGGGGCCCGACAATGCAGCGTGATGAAACTGCACACCACACTGTGACACGAAGTGGTTGCAATTCCGTCTCATCCAGTATCTGTGGGTGGGAAACACTCCATATTCGACACTTCTGTTTGTTTATGATGTCGTTTAAATCGAAATGGGCCTCGTCAGACATGAAAAGAGAGTTCAACATGTTTCCGTCCTCCACCACCATTTGAAGCATCTTCTGGCAAAATTCCAAGCGAATCGGGAAGTCTGCTGCGTTCAGCTTGTTGGTCATTTGAATTTTATATGAGAATAAGTCCAAATCTTTGTGCATAATTGACTGCAATGACTGTCTGCTTATACCCATTTGAGCAGATAAGCTCAAAACTCTTGGATTGTTTTGTATGGCAGCAGCTACAGCAGCGATTATTTCCTCCGTCCGAACTGAAGGGTTTCGATGGTAAGGCCTTCTGTTGACTGTTCCATGCTCGGCACAATTGGTAACAAGTCTCATTATGGTCCATCTGCTCGGAGGATTGCCGCCAAACATGCGCCCATACTCTTTTTGAACCGAAACGACGGACTTCAGTGCGTGATAGCGGCGGACAATTCAAATTCTTGTTCAATATCCCAGTTATCGATTTTCGTTAAGTCTAAAAATCAGTCCGCAAAATAAAAAAAATATCCATGTCCTCAATTTTTGGCCATAAAAAGTCCGTTATCATCTCGCGATAGCGAACACCATTCACGGTAACTGCTTGGCCGACCTCATCTTCGAATAAAGCCTAGTATTTACCTAAAACGAAATTTTCGCTTGGGAGTTTTGCATTTATCTCTACACGAAAGAGTTGTAGTGTAGAGCAGTGTAGAGAAAGCAGCCGTTATTCATTTTCAAAAACTGATTTTAATCATATTCATTTAAATACCCTCAAGAACAACTTTACAACATTTGCTAATTTATTTTTTTTTGTAAATTTCAATAATTCCTTGACCAAACAATTATCAGAACATTAATTTTCGTTTACAGATGGTAAAAAAAAGTCTACACTGCTCTTACAATTGATCCTGTAACAGTTGCAAATTCTGCCATCTTTTCGTTTCAGCTGAATACCTCCAAACTATGTATTTCTTATGGGAGCGATAATTTCGTTTTAGGTGGATACTAGGCTTAAGTACGGCCCGTTGCTGCCGCCAGCCCAAAAACCGCACCAGCCAGTCACTCATTGTGGGTGCATTGCCTTTTTAACAACCACTTGTGGATTCTCATTTGCTCAAATGCGGCAATTCTGCTTGTTAACGAATTCACTGTGGATACATTTGGTCGAATTTGCGGACCAAAAAAAAAACACCAAATGCATCTAAACGCGCTGCTCAACTCTAAGAGCCACCCTACGGGAAATTTCCCTGAATGAACCGAATCGAGAATGGGTGCAAACAAAACCTGTCACAGAACTGGTTCGGTATGGATATAATGGTGGCAATTACATGAAATTTCAAAGTCGTCAAATTCGCGGTATAACTTCACAAACAAATTAATAATATTCGTGGATTTCAGCTTTCTTTTAAACAAAATGCGCTTTAAGCAGATTTTCTTTAAAAATATATTCAAATTTGTATGAAAGTTTACATTTAGATCAAATTTTTCAAACAATCAGACTAATCGTTAAACTAAACTGATATGATGGGATGGATAGTAGGACAGTGTTCTGTAATGGATACAATGACAAGTCCGGTAAGTGCCTTTTTTGATCAGTCCATGACGTATGTACTGGTATCCATGAGTAATATCTTTTGCCTCCCTCCATTGACAAAACCATGTAAAAGTAAACGGTTCTTTTTATACAGTTGAGTCGGTACTATGAAGGGTCCTTATCCATGTGGGACCTGTCACGCCACTGGTTCTGTACCGGTCCAGTTTCCCGTAGGGTACATATTACATCCAATATTGATGACAACTTGTAGCAGCTGTGCCCTTTTTAAGTTAGTCTCCATTTAAGCCATTGAATGTCCACAACAAATTTTGATATGCTGATAAAATACTTATCACGGTGCAGTTTTCCAAGCCACATTTTACTTGGTCGCTTAGACGGAAGCTTTTGTCTCTAGGCCGATTTTACCCATTTGCAGCTGCAGATCGTCTTAGAACTTTACGACGATAAATAATTATCAATACTTTATAGCTATCCGTTTAATATTTCAGGGTGATGCAAACATAATGCCAAATTAAGTATGCACTCCATCCTTCGGTGGAAAATAAGAAACGTACACACCGTTTTGGAAGAGAATATGTAAGGGGCTATGCAAACTGACAAAAACTTGAAGTTTTCCATTACGTTTTCTTATACAAATCCGTTTTATATGGAGAAAACTTGTACGAAAACTACTAGTTCTGTCCATTCGAGTATTAAAATTCTATTTTATAATATCTTTAACTACACATAACTGACTCTCGAATGGGCCAATGAAACCTCTTGTGTATTGCTACGTTCTGTATATGTGACAGCGCATAGAGAAAGGGAGTTAAGGGTAAAAAAAAATCAATTTTCATTTTTTTCTTTTTTTGATGTAGACAACATCTGAGCATCGAATGAGACCGATCCGATGCCCCAAAAGTGTTCCCTCCCAGAGATATGCGCGTTTTATGAAAGTGAAGTCGACGGTTCTAAGCTGAAATAGAAATAATCTTTAAAATGGCTCTCCTGAACAAAACATTTCATCAACTTTTCACTTTTTTTTGATGTGGACAACATCTGAGCATCGAATGAGACCGATCCCATGCCCCAAAAGAGTTCCCTCCCAGAGATATGCGCGTTTTATGAAAGTAAAGTCGACGATTCTAAGCGCAAATAGAAAGGGACCTAATCTTTAAAATGGCTCTCCTGAACAAAACTGGTTTTTAGCCTTAGGTCCCTTTCTATTTTGCGCGTCACATATAATGTTTTCATGACAATCTGGTGTATTGATACATTTGAATTTGATACATTCATGTCAATCAACCATTAATATATATCAGACAATAAAGTTATTTGACCGCTATTCAAACTTGAGGCCGATTCTTGGAAATTCAAAAATAATTAATCATTCTAACGCCATGTAGGTCATTGTGCTCTGAAAATTTGTCATTGACTTTAACTATCCGAAGCAAGAAAACATTAGAAAAAAACAATATACAATTCTAGGGACGATTGTAAAAGAGACGTCACATAGATCCACGCTTAAGTAGAAGTTATCACGACATTGAAACATTGTGCATGCGTTTATTTCACATTTATTTCATTTAAGTGAATAAAAACCCATTAAAGCATATTTACAACAACAACAATAAAAGCACAACATCGAGAACGGACGACACAAAACTAAATAAATTTACATGGATTTCATGGCCTTTGTTTTCGTCTGTTCACACTGACACACAATCCAATTGCCATAAATCACCTAATGGCACAATCATAGACACCACCACCCAGTGAGAAACTGCGGATGCTTCAAAAACAAAAAAGAAAGTAGTGACAAAAAACCAAAAAAAAACATTGTACTGGTAGCACAACTAAAAACTAGCTGTGGTTGGTAATGCTTGGTCAACAGTTCAAGAAGAAAATGCGTTGACAATTCTTGTTTTAGTTTATTGTAGAAATGAAAAAACCCCAGGTTCCACCGAACAGTATAAAAAGGACACTGTGCTACTCAGCAAAAATTCAGTAAATACCACTCATTAATCCTTGCATTACCAGAGAATGACCTCTCATTACCCCTTTGCATTATTTTATAAGTACTTGCCTAAAGTAGTTTAAATAAATGCTTATCACAATATCGCTCTTTAGATCTTACTCATTTTAGTCTTTCTGACAATCGCACGCTTACCATATCGTAAATTTAAAACAGGACAAAACTTATAAACCCTCCACAGTGCATGCGCTATTAAAGCGCAAAGAGAATAAAATGGTACGTCCATCCCTAATCTCAGCAAAAACTTTAAAAGTACTCAATACGAGGCCTGCTATATATATATTTCTAGCCTAATAACGAAAATGCTAATATTTATCATCAAAAATGGTTTTATTGTTTTGTCAAAGTATTCTCCAGCATGATTTATACACTTTTGCATGAGCACAAACCAATTGTCGAAGCACTTTTTTACTCCGATTGAGACACCTCCAAAACATGGTTTTTGAAAGCTTCAACAGCATTTTCTGGCGACGAAAATCGTTGACCACGCATTTTTTTGATGTGTGGGAATACAAAGAAGTCATTGGTGCAATTCGACGTTTTAGCTCGTCAAAAGGGCGCTTGTTTGAGCAGATGTGTGTGAGCTCGCATTGTCATGGTGCACAACGATTCGTCTTCTCTTGTTCGTTTTTTGAATTTCTCCGAAGACTTCAGGCAAACAAATTGTGGTGTACCACTCAGAATTGACCTCCTACGTTGCTTTAGCGGAACAGTCGCCACATGACCAGTTTTGTCGAAGAACAGGCGACCATTTGCTTTGAAGTGCTTCTTCCACGAACAAATGTCATTGGATTTGGCTCGTCTTCGAAGACCCAAACGTTTGATTGTTTTGTTTCGGGTTCATGCGCATAGATCCATGATTCGTCACCTGTGACGATCTTATAAACGTCTTTTGAAGCACCGCGATCGTATTTTTTCAAAATTTCTTTGTACAAATTGACACGAGCCTTTTTTTGAGCGATTGTCAAATTTTTTACGGCCAGGTGTTCATGCATTATCGAATGTATGCTGGTGGAAGCAATGCCCAAGGATGCCTCTATCTCTCCGTATGTCACATGACGATCTTGCATTATCAGTTCATGCACGGCATCAATGTTCTCTGGTACAACGGCCGTATTTGGACGAACTTCGTCTTTGAGCGAGCTACGGCCACGATTGAATTTATTTAACCTGTTTTTCACAGTGCTATAGTGTGTTTTGGATTCAGAGGATTGTTTAAATTGCAGATGTTCTCGACATTTGTTTGGGTGCAGAAAATTGAAAATTTCGACCTAATCAATTACGGCTTACTTTTGCAATTTCTAAAAAAAATATTTCGATCACGAATTTAATGCATATGTTATGGCATATTTTTCGACTTAATGTACGAGTATATTTATGCTCTTTAAACGCTGTTTTAAGGTTCATATATTTCCGATCCCTAGTATCAACACGTTAGAGTGTTTCGAAACGAATCTAAATAATAAGTACGGAATATTTTTAAATTCAATTTACACGCGAAGTAACTTGGTCATGAGGGTTTTTGCTGGCTGCAAGCCTTAACGAAGTTGGTTCGATTTAAAATGGAATATGCTCTCGAAAGTTTTGACCATCACCACCATAGAAACTCGGCACAGCTAGAGTCGCTAGCCTTGTCGACTCAAAAAAAAATAGAATTAAACATATTTTTTAAGAGAACAGAAGTTTCAAGTTGTTAATTTTACTTAAACATTAATTCCAAGTTTAGATTTTGCCTCCAATTTCACTGAGAGTTTTCAGGAATGTAAATATAACAACTTTCGATGATTATCAAACGGTCGACTAACAGCCAAATATTCAATATTCTTTGTCCCTTGGAATACATGAAGTTCTTTCTATCTGAAATACTTCTTGCTGTTCATGAAACTAACTTATATCGATAAATGAATTCAAAGTTTCCAAAACTCTCGTCCGCATCGAAATGGGTAGAAGGAGAAAAAGACCGCAGGAATTTGCTGAATACTCGTATCGTACGAACAAAGTGAAAAATGGAGATGATGATGACAATCATGACGATAACGGCGATGGCGACAAGTAGATTTACTTTTTGTGTGTTTGCATAAAAATGAATGAAAAATATTGAAATAATTTTCTATAAACGTATACAATGAGAACGACGTTATTTTTCACTATTGCGTTTGTACGAGGGAAGCATAAAAAAGGACAGAAAATTAAATTAGACTTGCCTTTGTTGCGTTAGTTAAACGAGAGCATTAAATTAAATCGATTAACAAATTTTTACAAGTTTTTACAAAGTTTTACAAGTAAATAGTTTCACATTTAAAAAAATTATTACAATTAACAAAAAAAAATTGAAATACGAAATTAAAGATGATCGTATATTGCATGCATATCGGTTCATTTACATTTTTATATTTATTATATTTTTATATATACGTGTGTCATTCTGTTTGTAACTTCTGAAATACTTATTTATATTTTTAATCATCGTAAAATTCTAAAACGATCCATCCTTCCCTCTGGTTTAAACCCAATACAGTCCAAACGAATAAAAGTATATATTTTTTATTTGCCAGATAGGAAAAGATTGTCCGTTAGGTACTGAAAATACTCAGGCCTAACATTTTTTTTCGAACACCCTTGAAAGTACAGGGTGGCAAACGAATCGTGCTACAAAAACAAAACGTAATAACTTTTTTCTGTGTGAGCAATCGGCTAATTCTTTATTTTATCTGGAAGTATTTAGATTTAAAAAAATGAATGATTGGAATACCGAAAAGAGGATTTGTGTAGTGCAGCAGTACCATGCTTTGCATTTCCGTCCAAAGGGAATTTAGGCGGTAGTTTGGCGGAACTTCCGCGAGTAGATGGACCATTAAAGGCTGATTTTGTTTGCCGAATCTGGAAGCATCGCACGAAGGCCGTTGCAAGATGGAGCAACTGCACATATAGCCAGACCGGTTATAACAGAGCTCCAACGAAAACTCCAAACCAAATTAATATCCAGAAATTTCACTTTCGACTGGCCCTTAAGGTCACCGGACCTGACTGCATTAGCCTTTTCTACTGGGGTTATGACAAGCAAGAGGTGTACAAAAAGAAACCAAGAAAATTTGACTAAATTAAAACAGTCCATTAAAACAATAATTGAAGCGATCCCAACTTTAACCCTTCAGGCCGCAATGAAAAATTTTCTGATCAGGTGTCGCATGTGCGTGGAAGAGCATGGAGATCATTTACAGTATATCATCTTCAATCACAATCAGTCATTTAAAACTAAATTCTTTTTTCTATACAGTTAAAAATTTATATACATTGAATAAAAAAAGTTATTTCAATTTCTTATTGTAACACAATAGGTGCGCCACCCTGTATATATAGATTTTTGATGGGGCCCAAAAACCTTCCTCTAATTTTGGAGGACATATGGGTGCCAAAAACTATGACATTTTCTTACAAATCTAAATATGTAGCTATATTTAAGATTTGTGCCAATTTTGAAATCGGACCGGACCCTCTGGTCTTTAAGGGCCCTGAATTTGGACTCCTTGAACTATGGACATATGGGTATTAAAATGGATTAGAATATGGCCACGGATCCATAATGTCATATTGTTTTTATGATTCGAATAGTTTAAGGTCCTTGACCCACGGGTGTAAGATTCTTAGGGTGTCAAAATATTGGTCCTTTCGAGCATGGACATGGACAACAGTAGAATTTTAAAAAGAATCTGAATATGACATAAAATTTATAATTTAGCTATATTGGAGACCTTGACCTATGGGCGTGATCTATGTGCTGTGGGGCAAAAAATCGTCCCGCAATGTTCGAAGACATATGGGTATCTAGAAAAAGTCAAATATTGTGACACATCAAAACATGTAGATTTAAGATATATGTCAATGTTCCACTGGCCTATGGGGCTTTAAAATACAGCAAATATTTTCGTCACGAATCCGAAAATAACATTATTTCTACGATTCCATTATATTTGAGGTCATGGTCCATAGGTCAAAGGTCATGGTCCATAGAGTGTCCGTCAGAAACAGAGAAATTTCCTCACTAATCTCAATGTGCTTTAACTTGAAAGATTTGACTAAATTTAAGGCCCGAATGTACGGGTTCTTGGGTCCCCTCAAAAATGGACAACAACTGAGTTCTCGAAAACAAAAAATTCACGAATCTGAATACGAGGGCGGTACGGAAAGTTCTTAGCCTATCAATGAAAGAGAATAGTTAAATTTTCAAAAATATTTTTATTTTTCAATATAATCTCCCGAAACTTCAATACACTTAGTCCAACGCTTATCTAGCAATTATATCCCCTGATTAAAATAGTTTTCCTCAAGGTCTTCAAAATAGCGGTTTACAACTGTAATTGCATCTTCATTTGAGGTAAAACGCTTGCCAGCAAGGAATTTTTTTAGATTTGGAAACAGGTAAAAGTCACTGTAAGCTAAATCAGGAGAATAAGGTGGGTGGTCAAGCAACTCGGACTTTAATTCGTTGATTTTAGCCATCGTTAAAACACTCTTGTGGGCTGGTGCGTTGTCTTGATGTAAATTATTTTTTTGTGTTGTAGGCCAGGACGTTTTTCTCGAATTTGTACATTTAATTGATCTAAAAGGTTGCAATAGTAATCTGAATTTATTGTTTTACCCTTTTGCAGATAGTCAATCAATAAAATACCTTTGAAGTCCCAAAAAACCGTTGCCATAACCTTACCAGCCGATTGAATTGTTTTTGCCTTCTTTGGGGCACTTCCTTCAGCTTCAGTCCATTGTTTCGATTGTTCTTTTGTCTTTGGTGTATAGTGGTGGATCCATGTCTCATAAACAGTTATGAAACGACGCTTAAAATCCATTTTATTTCGCTGAAAACGATCCAAACAAGCTTGAGAAATGTTCATTCTTATGCGTTTTTGGTCGACTGTTAACAAGTCCGGCACCCATCTTGCAGAAAGCTTTTTCATCTGTAGTTCTCCATGCAAAATTAAGTGGACTCGATCATTTGAGATGCCCATGATATTAGCTATTTCACGCACTTGTATTCGTCGATCATTTAATACCATATCATGCACTTTGGCTACAATTTCTGTTGTTGTTGCTGTTTTTGGACGTCCACTTCGTGGTTCATCTTCAATGCTTGTACGACCACGTATAAATTCAGCAACCCAATTTTTTACTGTTGCATATGAAGGAGCACTTTCACCTAACACATTCACCATATCATTATGAATTTCTTGTCCCGATAAACCTTTTTTATGTAAATATTTAATGACACCACGCATTTCTAATTTTTCCCTTTTAAAAAAAATCGCGGATGCGTCTTTTGTGAACATCTGTTTCTATATGAAGGAGTTACCAGATCGAAACAAAATTTAACATGTGTTCATAGCAGAGATGGAAGTTTCCAAAACACTTAACTTTTTTCTGTTTATACCGCGCTTTTTGTGCTAGGCTAAGAAGTTTCCGAACCGCCCTCGTAGGTAAACGGTTTATAGTTCGGACTAATAAAGTCGCCATATTAATTGGCCCTTTTCCTTGATTGTTTTTGGTTCAACGATACGATGATTTTGTTCGCAAAAAAACCTGCATCTGACCTATCATACTTCTAAAACTTATCCTCAAGACCTCGTAGACGTTTACACCGTTATTATTCTCCATATAAGTTAAATTATTTCATTATACTTTTTTGCTTCATTGCAAACATGTTGACATTTTTTTTCTCCTTCCATTTGTCCCAGCATAGTGAAGCGAACGAGAGCGAGTACACAATTCTGTTCCATCTTTTTTTACCGGAAATTCCAATTTAGGTAAATGCGCCGTTTACTCGGCCGCAGATGATGATGATGGTGGTGGTGGTGGCTCAAATTGACTGCGTATTCCAGTTTGCAAAGTATCTTTTGCTTGTTTTTGTCATTCCTCCGCCGTTTGGGGATTTTTATAGTTTTCATTTTGGGTTCAAGTACACGTAGAGGATTTCGAGAATTCAACCGCAAAACACAACACAGAAACAAACGGTGACATTCGTCTTTTTGTGACTGTTTCACTTGCCTCAAGTCTGGGGTCCAAAATTCAAACTACAAGTTCAAGTAGTGGAACAAAAAAATTGGAGGACATTTTTAATTCACTTTTGCTGTCGTTGCCTCCTCTTATTTTTTTTAACATCATTAGTAGTTAGTGGAACTGGAATCTTGGAAAACATGCGATGGCAAAGCGAGAGAATGCGAAAAACACTAAAGTTATAAATTATAAGGAACTGTTTTTATATAGAAGATATAATTTCGATTGATTTTTATACTGTTGTATACTAAATTTTGTCATCCAACACCTCGACATATTGAGCAGATATCCAGTAATTAGGGATTCTCAGCAAAACGGATAATATTATTCATGCCACTGAACTATCCCCGAACTCCTTTTCACTTATTTATTAAGTAAAATTTATTATTTTTCAAAACTGTGAAGTATTGATTTATAAAGGCGGCACAATTAGAGAATCCAATACCGTCACCGGAAACCGGTTAAACCGGGTTGTCGACGTTAACCACCGGCCGGTTTTTATAAAATCAGCATTTTCGATTAACCGATTAAACTGAGTATTTTATAGTGGTAAACTTTTTTTTAATTACAACCCTTTCCAAAAGAATCTAAATACATTCATGTAATGTAACAGGTGCTGTGAAAAATATTCAAATTTCTAAAAATCAAATAAACTATTTCAAACAAAATTAAGGTTTGTACACCAGCATTCGTCATTTACGGATGGCCAGAAAGCAAAATGTTGCAAATGTTCAAACAAGTTGGTATGCAAGGGGCTTTACAAGATCGGAAAACGGACCAATAACATGTTTTTCCCACTGATATTTTTGTTTGATTTTAATTATTACGTCTGTACATGATGCTGTGTTTAAAGGAACTGGTGGACCCTATGCACTGTCAAGAGTTAGACAGGTCATTGTTTTTTAATTATAACACCTTCGGACAGAGTTAAGATAAGTTAAAATATTTTGGTAATCAAGAATTACTAAATACAGGGTGGAGCGCAATAATTTGCTTATTTGGGAATGAAATAAAAAAATTATGAACCCTAGAAAAAATTATTTTATATTTTAATTATATTGAACTGTAAGGGAATTTTTAAATTACAAGGTTTTAAATAGTGTATCTGGCAAATATCGACCTTCGCTATCCACACACTGCTGCATACGTCTAATGAAGTTTTCAAGAACTCTCGACTGATACGAGGGTTGCTATATATATTTCTGGCCTAGGCAACACTAAGTGTTGCCAATCGCCATCTGACATTTCCATTGGAAAGTTTGACATTTTTTAGCAAAAATGTACTCATAACGTTTCGACGTACGACCATCATTTGTGTTGTTTACAGTGACTTGAAAAAATCTATTTGGCAAAAAAATGGAATTAACTCGTGGACATTTTCGTGCGATCATTTTTCACAACTTTCGACGTGGATTATCACGACAAAAGTGCATCGATGAACTTAAATCTTTGTATGGCGATGAAGCACTACCCTATAGCACTGTAAAAAACTGGTTTAATGAATTCAATCGTGGCCGACGTTTATAAGATCGTCACAGATGACGAATCATGAACCTATGCGTATGAGCCCGAAACAAAACAGCAATCGAGCGCGTGGGTCTTCGAAGACGAGCCAAATCCAACGAAAGTTGTTCGTGGAAGAAGCTCTTCGAAGCAAATGGTCGCCTGTATCTTCGGCAAAACTGGTCATGTGGCGACTGACTGTTCCGCTTGAGCAACGAAGGATGGTAAATTCTGAGTGGTACACCATAATTTGTTTGCCTGAACTCTTCAGAGAAATTCGAAAAACGATCAAGAGAAGATGAATTATTGCGACAATGCGAGCTCTCACACATTGGCTCAAACCAGCGCCTTTTTGACCGGCCAAAACATGGAATTGATGCGACATCCGCATCCGCATCAAATTTCAAAATTAGTTGTTAAATTTCAAAAAAATTTTTAGTTTTGGAATTGTGAGACAATTTTATTTTTAATTGATACCTTTATGTCCAGCAATCATTCTGCTGTGCCCGCCTTCGATTTTGCTAACAAAAATAAATTCAAAATACAGGGTTTCCGCCGGAAAGGTATAATACTTTTTTTTGCCGCCACTTTGTAAACATTAGTCTTGACAGTTCATGTTTGGCAGTCGTGAAGTAGAGACGTGGCAAATTTATTATTGAAAAATATTCGATAAACCAACGTGTTTTAATCGTTAAAACATTTTATCAAAATCAATCATCGATTACTGTGACGATGAGAAAGTTACGTGAAATTTTTGGGAGAAACAACGTTCCAAAAAAACGCACTATTTATAGTGTAGTGAATGATTTCAAAGAAAGGAGTCTGTAGCTGATAGGCCCAAGCATGGACCACAGCGTACTGCAAGATAGGTTGAAAACATAAATGCTGCTCAAGAAAGTGTTCAAAACAATCCATCAACCTCAATTCGACGCCGTGCTCAGGAGCTTGGTCTTCAACGAACAGCTGAAAATGTGCTCAAAAGTGATCGCATTTGTGAGACTATCAGAGGCGGACATTTATCTGATATTGTATTTCGTACATAATTGCCGATATAAAATAAAACATTTATCAATATAAGATCTTTTCTTTTTCATTTAATCAAAAATTATAAACAAACAAAGTAGTAAACCTTCCCGACGGACACCCTGTACGTAGTAGAATATTTGTCGCTAATAAACATCTCATATTCAGATTTGAATTTAAAGTCGTTTACTTGCTCTAAAAGACAAAATATGTAGGTTTAAACTACACTGCAACAGGGTCATTTGTGTGGGAGGTACCAGAAGGGGAGTGGCTGGGAATCCTATTCATTATCACCAAGTTAACCTTATAAGTTTGTTCTAAAGTATTGAATATAGGTTGATTGTTTGAATATCATTTAAAATATTTGATGAAAAGTGGTACCAGAATAGGGCGTGACAACCACTTTTTTCATATGTGAGTACACAAAACCGGTTTTAAAATATTATGGTGTTTACATTTTAAAACAATTCTACGAACTATTCTAATCGGCTAATCTCATCTGTGTGGAAGCTACCAGAAAGGGCGTGGCTTATGTGAGATCGTGAAAATGCTGTTAACGATATTACAAGAATACCAAAAGTGGGCGTAATGGTACATTTGTGTGGGCTTATCAGAGGAGTGGGCGATATGGCGCATTTTCGATCCTATTAGCAGTTTTCAAATTATATTAAGACAAGCAAAATTTAAAAACGATGGTTAGCTAGTCATCGTGCGAACTAGCCGCACAGGTGGAAATTGCTCAAATGACTTAAAAAGTCATGAACAGGATTTGGTTGAGGTATAAAAAATGGCGATGATTGTGATGACATACAATGGGGTGTTACAATCTGACTTTCCTTTGATTAAATATTCATGAGACCTTTGCAAATCAAAATGCATTTCGTGATTTTTTTGGTCAATCGACCCAGTGTGTCCACACAAAACCGGGTCTGTAGGAAATGTGTAAACTCTAGTGCATGCTCGCCCAATTCATTCTGTCATCGGGCCGTACATCCTCGTTAATGAGTTCGGTCAAGCAGTTGCCGTGAATGGTGTTGGCTATCGCGAGATGATAACAGACTTCTTGTGGCCAAAAAATGGGGATATTGACCTGGACGATATGTTATTCCAACAGGTTGGTGCCACTTCTCACATAGCCAACGAACCAATGGCTCTTTTGCGCGAGAAATTCAATAGCCTTGTTGTTTCATGTCAAGGCGATGTTAACTGGCTGCCACGACCGTGGCATTTGACCCTGTTGATCTGCATTCTTTGCGGATATTTATAAGAAAAAGCTCACGTCAATAAGCCAAGAAAAATTCAAAAGCTTAAGAATGAGATAATTCGGCGCATTATTTTCCATCCATTTTTGTTTCAGAGTTATTGAAAATATGAACCATCGGTTAGATTTATGCCACCGAAGCCGTGGCGGGCATTTGGCCGATATTTTATTTCACACATAATTGTCATCAATCCAGTAATAAGAAATAATCAGATAATTCTCTGAAAACTTTTTGTTTAATTTACAATGAACATCGTTCGCTTAGGTTGGCCCACTCTTTAGAAGAGCATACTGAAGTCTATCTGGACTTACGGAATACAGTTGTGGGGCACCTCCAACAATTCAAACATCAATTATTCCAAACGTCCTAGTCCATAATATTAAGATTAAATATTACGAGGGCTGCTATATATATTTCTGACCTAATAATAATAATGCTAATATTTATCATCAAAAAAGGTTTTATTGTTTTTCAAAGTATTCTCCAGCATGATTTATACACTTTTGCATGCGCTCAAACCAATTGTCGAAGCACTTTCTCCCCTCCGATTGAGACACCTCCAAAGCATGGTTTTTGAACGCTACAACAGCATCATCTGGCGACGAAAATCGTTGACCACGGATTTTTTTCTTGATGTGCGGGAATTAAAAGAAGTCATTGGGTGCCAAGTCAGGGCCGGTCACATGACCAGTTTTGCCGAAGAAACAGGCGACCATTTGCTTCGAAGTGCTTCTTCCACGAGTAACTTTCTTTGGATTTGACTCGTCTTCGAAGACCCACACGGTCGATTGCTGTTTTGTTTTGGGCTAATACTCATAGATCCATGATTCGTCACCTGTGACGATCTTATGAAGCACAGCGATCGTCACATCTAAAACATATCCGGTTTAAGTTGGGCGGGGTCGACAATGGGAAACCCTACAACACTAAGTTTTTTCAGTAGACTCCGCGCCTCTGTCTGGAGGACCTTTGCTTATTAGGGACTATTTCCAATCAAAGACAGACATGTCCAAATTCCACCAGAGCGCTCCATTCGGGAATTGATCGAAATCGATGGTAATATGTGGCCTTTAGAGCTATAGGTTGTTAAATCAGGCCAAACTTTAGTGCAAGTGGCACACAACTTTAGTAAAACTTTTTTGAGATATTTTAGCGACAGCATTTTAAAATGCAATCGTAATCGAAAGAAATGTTAAAGTTGGGCGAGGTCGAATATGGGATACCCAACAACACTCTGTTTTTAAGATTCTACGCCTCTGTCTGGCGGACCTTTGTTTAGGGCCTATTCCAAATTATGGATCGACGTGTCCAAGTTTTACCAGAGATGAGTGCTGGTCAGTCGTAGCGGAAGCAATTCTAATATGTGACCTTTAGGCTTTAGGGCTTTAAATCGGGAGAGAGCTTCCTCCACTTTCACCACAGTTATTAACTGGTCGCTGATAACTATAGATTAATTGCTCTATAGATTTATTCGGAAGCAATTCTAATATGTGACCTTTAGGCTTTATGGTTTTAAATCGGGAGAGAACTTCCTCCACTTTTACCACAGTTAATAACTGGTCGCTGATAACGTATCGTAATTTAAGTGTGATCGGATGTGCATGCATTAAGCAAACAATGAAAAGATTACAAAAATATATCCGACATATCATGCGACCCTCGTTCAAAACCTCAAGCACGCAAAAACGTATAGAACCTAAGCATTTCGATATGCATTTAAATCGCTCGAATAATAAAACAAACATTTGCATATGTGACCGCTCTGCAGACAAACCCCCGAATTGAAAATATGATTTATGAATTTCCACCCGATGGCCGGGAAGAGAGCGGGCGGACGGTGGCTGCAAAGTGGTTCCACATCATAACTAAAAATAACAATAATTATATCGTACACATTTAGTTTCTTGCGCGATGATGACGATGACCCTGCTGCCGAGCATCACCATGGGAATGACGGCAAAGATGACGATCACGACTCGTTTTCAGATGGTGTGCAGGTGCGGGGGCTACAACGAGGTATCGTATAATTAGTTCGTTTAAATTTTGTAAATTATTTGTTTAAGTACTGCAATTGTAAATTGTTAATTTGTTTAAGTTGTGCTGTTTTCACTGTAATTTACGTGATTTTTATTGAGTAGATGTAGAAAAGAAATAATCGCAATGCGTTTATCGAATTCCTCTACAATTGTTTTCTGGTTTTCAGCGCGGCGAGTGAATTACTCACAGCGTTGCTCGAAGATTTTCTTGGTATTTTCTATAGAAGTGAATAATTACCTACAAATTTGTATTTTTGTTGTCTGATTAAGGTTTCTTTTGTGCTGGCAACATACGCTGGCAAAAATGAATTTAATTGTTTGATTTCAAATTAAACAAAACTCAAAAAAGTTGAACACAATTGCCAAATATTGTTTAAATATTTTTTTGGAGTTTCTTTTGAAAATCGTTTCCATATGAAGAATTTCTTTTCAAAAGAAAAAACAAAAGCCAAAAAAACATCGAAATCATCGAAATTTATTCAAAAAAAATGTGACTCGATTTTTTTTAATAACAGATGGAAGTGAAACCAAAAACCAAATAACCAAACCAAATATCTAAAACAAATAAAAAGGCTAAAGTCGGGCAGAGTGGACTATGTAATTCACCACACAGCACTCCTATTCAGAAGTCTCCAAACCTCTTTTCCGAATTAAAGCATGTGACTTCTAGAGGCATATCTCATAGCGGCTATATAAAACTAAAGACCGATCTGGGCCAATTTAACTAGGGTTACTTATATATCGAACATATCGCACCATGCCTAACGATATAGTTCAGTTCTAAAAAAAAGGTGTGCACCAAATCAATAAAAAAGATTTTTTAATGGTTCTGCATCAAATTGAAGAAAATATTCATTGACTTGACGAATCAATTCTTCAATTTGAAGTATTTAGGTTTTATGGCAATATTCACTGGTATTCTGCCAATTTCAGCCTCGATAATGTTAATAAGGTCTTCCAAGGTGTTGGGACGGTTGATATACACCTTAGACTTCAGGTAACCCCAAAGAAAAAAATCGCATGGGGCTAAGTCTCGTGAGTGTGGCGGCCAGTTCACATCACCCCTCAAAGAGATAAGCCGTCCAGGAAACATTTCCCTCAAACAATTCATGATAACCCTCGCTGTGTGTGCTGTGACGCTATCCTGTTGGAACCATGTATCCTCTAATTGCATTGCCTCAAGGCCCGGCTGAAAAAAAGTCTGGAAATGCCAAGAGCAAGTGATGGCTTTCGAGCAGAGCATTTCTGAGATTGCAGTATTGCTGCTCTAACTCTCTCGATGTTTTGTGGTATTGTAATCCTTCTCTCAGGTCCCCTTCGTACACATGACACATTCCCTGCTGTTCTCAATGAAGTTACCCAATTTGCAATTGATTGCCGTCCAGAAACACGTCCGCGTGGGGGAACAGCGAATCGTAAACGAAAAGCACGCTGCACTGCAAAGATTGAGTGCGCATTTGAAAAATACGCTTCAACGCAAAATGGCCTCTCCTTACGTGTCCAATGCATGGTAGCAACTGAAGTGCAGACGAATACAAATCTCCCGCCAGCCACTATAAGCCATGTATACTCTCCACTCTCTTCGACGAATAATGCCGCCACAGCCTGAAGTGCAAAATAGCACATTTTCGCGCACCACCCTGTACATATAAAATTGATTGTCACACAATTCTAAAAAGATCTAGCCGTGTGGGTCTGTGTGTTAGTTGAAAGCACGATAGCCGTCACACGAATCAACCTAGAATCCTGAAATTTTTTATGTTGATGGCTTCTGGTCATGAGCTGTTTTGAATTGCAAATGGGCAAAATCGGCCCAGGCCGATTTATTCCCTTCAAGGGACTAAAGGTACTGAGGCAGTTCAGTTTTTTTTAAGTATTTTCTCAACAAATCAGAATTCTTTATAAAAAATATCAATGGTAAAAATGGGCACTGTTAGTTGAAACACATTAACTAACTCAAAAAAGGGCATAGTTGATGGACTTTTCGCCCAAAAACGTACCGCATAAAAACAACGAGCGATAGTCAATATGAACTTATGGATACTCAACTTAATGGAAATGTTGCTACAATTCCAAATATAGAGTAATTCAAAAGTTTTGCTTGAGATTATTTACAGAAAGGGCCCAAATAGTTTAGGTTGCTAAACTATCATTTAAATGCTTAACAAACGAGTAAAAGTTATAAAACTATTTTTTCCAACAAAAAATCAAACACGAAAAACATATGTTTTTTGTTAAGCATACAAAACAAAATATCACGCAAAAAGAGGTCTCATCGACGAATTCGTATTGGGTAAAACTGCACGATATATTTGTGGGACATTTCCTTTGGAAAGTTTGCCATTTTTTAGCATAAACGTACTCAGAACGTTTTGACGTACGACCATCATTTGTCTTGTTTACAGTGACTTGAGAAAATCAATTTGGCAGACAAATACAACTAACTCGTGATCATTTTCGTGCGATCATTTTTCACAACTTTCGACGTGAATTATCCCGACAAGAGTGCACCGCTGAACTTAAATATTTGTATGGCGATGGAGCACCATCCTATAGCACTGTCAAAAACTGGTTTAATGAATTCAATCGTGGCCGACGCTAGCTCAAAGACGAAGGTGGTGAAGGTCGTCCAAAAACGGCCGTTGTGCCAGAGAACATTGATGCCGTGCGTGAACTGATAATGCAAGATCGTCATGTAACATACCGTGAGATAGAGGCTTCCTTGGGCATTTCTTCCACCAGCATACATTCGATATTGCGTGAACACCTGGCCGTAAAAAAGGTTTGTTCTCGTTGGATCCCGCACATTTTGACAATCGCCCAAAAAAAGGCTCGTGTCGATTGGAGCAAAGAAATTTTGAAAAAATACGGCCGCGGCGCATCAAAAGACGTCTGTAAGATCGTCACAGGTGACGAATAATGGATTTATGCGTATGAGTCCGAAACAAAACCGCAATCGACCGTGTGGGTCTTCGAAAACGAGCCAAATCCAACGAAAGTTGTTCGTTGGTCGCCTGTTTCTTGGGCAAAACTGGTCATGTGGCGACTGTCTCGCTTGAGCAACGTAGGAGGTCAATTCTTAGTGGTAGACCACAATTTGTTTGCCTAAAGTCTTCGGAGAAATTCGAAAAACGAACAAGAGAAGACTAATCATTGTGCACAATTCCAATGCGAGCTCTCATACACCGGCTTAAACCAGCGCACAGTGGGAAAATTACGAAAAAAATTGGAAATAATTCGGCCATTTCGTTTGTAATGGTCCGATTTAAATGAAAATTTACATTAACCTTCTTGAAGTGTTACTGAGCTTAAGTTTTGAATTTCATGCATCTGTGTTTAACAGGTGCTGCACAGTGGGTCCCTCAAAGTTGGTCACCTCGAGTTAAAATTTTCTTTTTCAAGCCGCCAAAAGCGTATTTGTGGTCCGATCGTAATAATTTTTTCTTTAGTGAAATCTGCTGGACAAACCCAACCAAAAATGTTATTACAAATTTTTTCATATCTCGTACAATAAAAAAGATATCGGGACTTAAAGTTTTTTTTTCGAAAAATTTGCTTTGGATTTTCTGGGATTATTTTATTTTTGGGAATCAGTTTTAGGTGAATCGGGGAAAATTTAATCCTGGTTTAAAGAAAACACTTTGGTTAATGTTTTAAAAAAAGAATTGTAGCAAAATCACCAATAATATGAAAATGCCAGCTGTTCAAAGTCAACTATTGCGAAAAAAGTGGGATTTTGAGTGTTTTACGGCGAAAAGGTACCTTTACTCTTATGTCAATAACTTTAATGTTTCTTAAGTAACATACAAAAAATTTGCATTTATTTCAAAGAAAACTTTATGCTTAATACAAATAATAAGCAATTGTGACCCTAGTCGGTACTTTTCTTGCTCCAGGCGTCTCCAAATATGGGCATTTTTTTCAAAAAAAATTGAGTGTGAGCTCAAATAAAAAAAATCGCCACACTGCTGGCCCAATTTGGTGCTATAAGTCAGTTAACTACATATGTTTTCTAAAATCCCAAGCAAAGAAATTTTGCGGGAGGCCATTTCTAGGACAAAAAAAATGAGTTTTTGTTAAAAAATCCCATTTCTGGGATTTTGTTTTCCCCTGTGTCAAATTTTAGAAAAGTGGCAACTCCAATTTTTTTTTTGAATAAGTTTTTCATTTTGTCACAAAAATATTGATACTACGTAAAAAAATCAGGTTTATATCTCCAACCAGCAAAATTTTACAGTGGTCTGAAATATTGACTTTTTTTGCTACCTTCACAAAAAAAAAATTTTTTCTCGTTTTTATCAATTATTATTCAACATATTGAGTTAATTGCATTCTTTTTTATAATCTGTTAAAACTAGAGGTAATTACCTTTCCATTGGTATATAAAAAGTATATCCTTTTACCTACACTTATAACAGCACGTGCGCTGGAATAAGACCCCTTTGAGTAAAATATTAATTTTTTTGGTAAATAGCAATTTCATTTTGTGAGAGATCAATGTTGTTGCATTTAAAAAAATCAAATTTACACATTTCCAATCGCAAAAAAGTAATTTAATTGTTGCAGATAGAAAATTTGAATAAAAAGATGCTATTGACTTCATTTTTTGTGAAAAACTTTTTTTTAAATAAATTAACATTTAAATAAATCTTATAATTAAAAAACATTAAACATAAATGATTTTATTCCACGTCCAGCATATCTAATAAATCAGAAAATTCTTCTTCGTCTCCATGCGTCATTTCGTGGTACGAAGTCAACTTACTTCTCATGGAGGATAAAAAAGGATCTGAAGATAATAATAAACTATTAAGTAAGTCTTCGTTTTGTGCTATTCTTGAGCATTTTCTTGTGGAAAATTGTTGAACATATCTGAAGTCTCGATTTCTAGCTTCTTGTGGTTCTTCAGTTAACTCGCCTATAGGGAGAAGGTGAGACTCGATTATTTGTTTCCCATGGAACAGGACTCTGTGTATAGTTGGCGTTAGATCTTTCCAGGGATAGAGATCAGCAAGCATTTTTAAAATTCGTTCGGCGTAAACTCCAAATTTATCGGAATTAATCTTTTGTTTGGAATTCAGAGCTAAAAGCAATATATTAACCATTCGAATCAACTCCTTATTGATTCCAGTTATTTCTGCAGCTGTATTATAGTCTGCGAAGAATCTTCTGGCAGTGTTTCCATCATTTGTATTCCCAAAGTTCGAGCGTGGTTTAGAAATATTTAGGCCAGTTTGTTGTTTAAATGCATCTTGAATTCTTTTTTTTTCACTTGCTCTCATTTCATGCATTTCTTTGTTAGCTCGAATGTTTTTCCTTTCATTTCCTGGTATAGATTTATACTTAATGTCATAAGCAAGGTTTAGAAAGTGTTCTAGAAACCTGATTCGAGCATGTAACGGTGCTATTCCAAACTCAAGGGTATCTTCATTGACTACTGAATTATTCGAAGCGTTTGAAAAATTAACTTTGCTTTTATTGCAAATGAAACACTTCCAGCTAGATTTGTTTCCTGTAATATCGTTTGCGGCTTTTCCATCTACCATTGTCAGGAACATTTTAAAAGATATTGTAATAGAATACCTGTCGAATTTAAATGCAAAATCTTCTAATCTCGAAATATCATCTTTTAATTTGTCTGTGATGGCTTTAGTTAAATCACTCGTTTCTTTATGATATACGAAGGAGATTGGTCTGCAATAAATTTTGGAGCCAGGTGTTGGATTACGCCATATTGCTTCAGTAGGGTTTGATTTTCTGCGCGAAGTTGAAGGTAAGGTAGAGTCTAAATTTAACCTCAGAGGAACCAAAGATGCCATGAATACGCTCTTGAATTCGATCTGGGTAGATTGGCTATCAGAGCATTGTTTGTATTCCGAAAGTGCTGACAAACCATCACATCCCCACTTGCATATTAATTGAAGATGGCTGTTGTTGATTTTTTTTAGTTGTTCCTCATTCAATGTTGTTATTATCCTACTGGCAGTATTTTGGAGAAGTAGTTCCAAACTAACGCTGCCGGCCTTTTCTGTAATTATCACTGGGTTTGGCAAAATTTCCATTTTTCGTTCCTTTATTCGGTTGTATGCGGGAAACATGTCACATCCTTTATCAAGCAGCATTCTTCTTAAATGAGTGTACTTGTTCTTACTCAATCCCAATTCGATGATTAAAGCTAATGCTTCTTCCTCGCTAAAACCAGGACATGGTGTTGCAATACTTCTTTCAATGCGTTGGAGCCGCCTTGGTGATGCTTCCGTTAACACGTCTGCAATTCTTTTTGCGCTAGATGGCCGATTTTCCACCGTCAGTAATTCCTTGAATGTATCACAAATCCTTGAAGGTGAATGATTTGCCATCTCAGCCGACAACCGTTGTTTCTTTGCCTTTGGACATAGATCGTCGTATTCCTTAGTAGGAGCACCCACTAAAGCAGGGACAGTTTTAAATTCAATTATACTGTCGAGCCACTCAGTTGGTAATCTTGAATAATTCCTGTGATACTTCTCCATGAGCCGGTCAAATTTTTTCAAAAAATTTAATACTTTGCTGCTTTCGTTAGATTGTGTTATCTCGCTATATGTTGACTCTATGCACTCTATTAAATATGCTACTCTGTTCTCCATTTTCCGAAGTTTGGTGTTTTTTAAAAATTCAACAAGTTCTTGAACAAGGAGTGTTATCGTCATGGCGGATTAATTTGTTATGATAAACCCATACAAAATCGGCGGTTCTTATATCAATGAGTAATACTTACAGGTAATCACAATAATATCCGCAATTAATACTTGACTAAAATACCAGGTATTCCCCAAAAATACATTTATAACAATGAATTTTTATGTACCCAGGTACATTCGCCTAAAATGTTGCACAATATTCCGGACATAGGGGACAGGTATTCCCCCAAAACATATAAGAATGAATGTTTAGGTACCTAGATCCATACTATACAATACTACCCATTTTCCGTTTTTACACAATAGGTAAACAATAATGGTAAAAATATATATTTTTGCTATTTATGGATAGGTACGAGAATTTTTAAAATTGGTATTCTTACCTATAAAATTCATACTTTACTCAAAGGGGTCTTATTCCAGCGCACGTGCTGTTATAAGTGTAGGTAAAAGGATATACTTTTTATATACCAATGGAAAGGTAATTACCTCTAGTTTTAACAGATTATAAAAAAGAATGCAATTAACTCAATATGTTGAATAATAATTGATAAAAACGAGAAAAAATTTTTTTTTTTTGTGAAGGTAGCAAAAAAAGTCAATATTTCAGACCACTGTAAAATTTTGCTGGTTGGAGATATAAACCTGATTTTTTTACGTAGTATCAATATTTTTGTGACAAAATGAAAAACTTATTCAAAAAAAAAATTGGAGTTGCCACTTTTCTAAAATTTGACACAGGGGAAAACAAAATCCCAGAAATGGGATTTTTTAACAAAAACTCATTTTTTTTGTCCTAGAAATGGCCTCCCGCAAAATTTCTTTGCTTGGGATTTTAGAAAACATATGTAGTTAACTGACTTATAGCACCAAATTGGGCCAGCAGTGTGGCGATTTTTTTTATTTGAGCTCAAACTCAATTTTTTTTGAAAAAAATGCCCATATTTGGAGACGCCTGGAGCAAGAAAAGTATCACAATTGCTTATTATTTGTATTAAGCATAAAGTTTTCTTTGAAATAAATGCAAATTTTTTGTATGTTACTTAAGAAACATTAAAGTTATTGACATAAGAGTAAAGGTACCTTTTCGCCGTAAAACACTCAAAATCCCACTTTTTTCGCAATAGTTGACTTTGAACAGCTGGCATTTTCATATTATTGGTGATTTTGCTACAATTCTTTTTTTAAAACATTAACCAAAGTGTTTTCTTTAAACCAGGATTAAATTTTCCCCGATTCACCTAAAACTGATTCCCAAAAATAAAATAATCCCAGAAAATCCAAAGCAAATTTTTCGAAAAAAAAACTTTAAGTCCCGATATCTTTTATTGGTTGGGTTTGTCCAGCAGATTTCACTAAAGAAAAAATTATTACGATCGGACCACAAATACGCTTTTGGCGTATTTTCTTGAAAAAGAAAATTTTAACTCGAGGTGACCAACTTTGAGGGCCCACTGTGCAGCACCTGTTAAACACAGATGCATGAAATTCAAAACATAAGCTCAGTAACACTTCAAGAAGGTCAATTTAAATTTTCATTTAAATCGGACCATTACAAACGAAATGGCCGAATTATTTCCAATTTTTTTCGTAATTTTCCCACTGTGCAGCGCCTTTTTGACGACCGTACAGCCCTGACTTGGCACCCAATGACTTCTTTTTATTCACGCTCATCAAGAAAAAATGCGTGGTCAACGATTTTCGTCGCCAGAAGATGCTGTTGAACCATGAACCACCAAAAACCATGTTTTGGAGGTGTCTCAATTGGAATGGAAAAAGTGCGTCGACAATTGGTTTGAGCGCAAAAGTGTATAATCATGCCATGTTGCATGGGCTTTCGTTGAAAACCACAAATGCAAAAGCTCTGGAATTGGTGGAAATGATATGAGCTATGAAGATTGCTCTTCGCACAGTTCGAAGACTATAATCATAGGGTAATTCTCATTAATCATAGTGAGGATCCTGTATAAGTCATTTGATTTGTAGCCGAGGTAATCGTTGCCTAAGAACGCTGAAGAAAAACCTTGGCGGGTTTAGAAACAGCTGTACAGTCTGCCTGGCAACCGTAGCCAATACATTTCAACAAATTTTTAGTTGATTCTGAAAAAGAAACAACAAAAAGGTCTCGAACCAGAATAAAAACTGTTCAAGTCACAATTAATAGTTTCTTGAAAGTATTCGCCGACGAACCCCTTTTGCTTTCAAATAAATCTCTTAAAAGCAATGTTGCCATATTACCCTCAAAAGTTGCCAGATTACCATATTGCAAGCTAACTAGGGAACTAAGCTAGTAACCTCATTTCGACTTTGAGATTTATATTTATTTCTTTGACGCCTTCACTTTTTATTTAATTGTAAATCGTTTGTTATGTCACAAATTGTTTTTAATAAATTTTGTAAATAATTTTTCAGATTGTTCCGCCTTTGATTTTGTCGAAATGAACCATTAATGCCATCATCCAAAAGCACAATATTAAGGGTGAGTGTTGCAACGGCAGTAATAATTATTATTTTAATATTCATAAAATGCAAAACGGCATCAAATTAAACACGTAAAATTGAATGAAAGAAGTTAATCAACTTCGTTATGTGTTTTTTTACTTTATTCATTTCTTCGGCACGTTATTAAAGTGCACGTATTTGCAATAAAATTTGTTTTTATTGTTTATTTTTTTATTTAACTTTGGCAAACACAACAGTCAGAACAACAGCCACATGCAGAACAAATTAACAACAATACAATGACTAAATTAACAAGCAAACAATTTAATGTAAATAAATAAAAGTGTAAAAATAAATTAATTTGAAGTGGTTACGAATTTGTCCAAGCGCCAATTAAACCCATTTGATTTTATTAAATGAACGAAAGCGGGTTGAACAAAAATATCTGTAGAATATTTTTATAGAACAGGCAACAAACACAGAAATGGAGTGCATTTCCAAAGAATTTTATTGCAAAAAAATAAATGTTTAAAAAACTAAAAAGAGAAAAAAACTAAAAACGATATTGAAATTCATAAAAAAATTACTTTGACCTCTTAGGGCAAAAACACTTAAAATCTACTTTATTAAGGGCGCTACCATATAAGCAGCCTTAAACCGGCCCCACCCATTGTATATATAGGGTTATCCATCAAGAGGTTTTTTTTTCAGAACAAAAAAAAATATAAAAATTCAAATCAAGTGTGGAAATTTATTGGTAATTTGAAAGTTCAATTTATGGCATTTATTCTTTGAATATAATTTCCGTCAAATGTTGGCCGCAACTACACCTCAGGGTTTCCATTCTGAGGGTCCATTTTTGGATGACTCGTTCGAGCATTTCGACCGGTATGGCTTTAATGAATCTCGTGATGTAGGCTTCCAAAACCTGAATCATAGCTGGTTTGTCAGCATAGACTTTGGACTTTACGTAACCCCAAAGAAAAATGTCTGAAGGTGTAATATCGCTCGATCTAGGCGGCCAAATCACCTGTCCAAAACGTGAAATTAGCAGCTTTTCGAAATGACCTCTCAATAGATCCATTGTTTGCTGTATGGCAAGAGGCACCGTCCTGTTGAAACCAAGTGTCGTCAAGAATACGGGCTTCAGTTTCAGGTAGCATAAAGATCGATATATGGGGCGCGATAGCGAGCACCATTCACGGTTATGTTCCGGCCATCATCATTTTTGAAAAAATATGCGCCGCTGATTCCACCATCTTAAAAACCGCACCAAACCGTAGTGTTCTCTGGGTATAATGGCACCTCTTGAATAAATGGCACCTCTTCTTGTTGCTCTTCAGTCCGAATGCGGCAATTTTGTTTATTAACTTTGCCGTTGAGCCAGAAGTGGGTGATGAGCGATGACACTGAACAAAATTTTGGTCAAAAACAGCGGATCTTCCCGTTTCTCACCGAACGCTCATTTCCATAATACATTTGGCAACATTTGAAGGTAATTATTTTCAAAAAATAAATGCCATAAAATATTTTTTGAAATATTTTTTAATATATTTATTGATGCATATTGTATCCAACCAGAATCTACTTATTCGAAATGTCCGCCTTTTGTCTTTACACGCGCCTTAAGTCGCACTGGCCAATCCTATTGATCCTGCACGAACCTCATCCATTGGAAAATTGGCCACAGCTCGAACCAAAGCAGTCTTAAGAGATCCAATGTTGGGGTATCTTTTGTGACAAACCTTGTCCACTAAAACCGTCCACAATTTTTAATTCAATGGGTTCAAATCTTGACTGCCTGAGGGCCATTCTTCAGAGGAAATTAACGCTGGCAAATTGTTTCGAAGCCAGGCCTGGCATGTTTTAGCCTTATGGGCCGGCGCAGAATCCTGCTGGAAAGTCCATGGCTGGTTTTGGAACAGGGAATTGTTAAGGGGCTTCACAACAGCTTCCAAAACGGTTTCTTGGAAAACTTTGGCCGATGTTTTGACTCCTTGCTCGCAGAAATGCAGGTCAGTGACCCCATCGTAAGAGACACCCCACCAAACCGTGACTGAAGCTGGGTGATGACCCTTGGGATCAGTTCAGATGCTTCCTTAGATGACCGCGCATACACTCTATCATTTTGCGTGTTTAATTTTTCCTGAACGGTAAAAATTTTTTCATCGGTGAACAAAATTTTCTGTGCAAGTTATCAGCGTGCTTCACCAAAAGACGTTTGCATTTTTGAATCCTATTTTTTTTTTAAAGCTGCAGTCAATAAATGTCCGGTCCGTCGTTTGAAAGTCCCAAGTATTTTTTAATTCTATTCATGGACTTTTGCCTGATATTCATTTCACGGGCCATGATTTTCTGTTTTCGGAGCGGATTTCTCTGAATTCTTGATTTAACAGCTTTGATGACATGCGGTGTTCGAACAGAGCGTGGGCGGCCTGACCGGTGGCGGTCTTTTACATCTTCAGACTCCTCAAACAGTTTTATGCATCGGTAGATGAACATGCGTCTAATCCCTAGTGGCCGGAGCGTTTTGAAAATATCGTTTTTTTTCCATTTCACACTTAAAAAGCGCTATTACAGCGCTACGGTTCTCATTATCTGATCACTCCATGATAAAAGTTGAAACAATTTTAAAATCCCGTTACAGACGTTTTTGAGGTTAGCTTTCAAACCCCATATGACATTAACGGGGTATGTTCAATTCTACTATTGAAATTGGTGTGTTCTATGTTTTAACAGTATTTATGTCCCTACTAAGTAAGCGTGCCCTAGTAAACGTTTTTATATATCTTTCAATATCTCCTACAATTTAAGAGGTATGTGCAATATATTTGTACCTTTTAGAAAAATTGCACTATTTTCAAATGAGCTGTGGGGAAATCCAAGAAGAAGATGTTTGTGAAAAATGGCCGCTATACGGCCAGTTTGCTTGCAATCCTGTTAAGGCTTTCATTACTATGAGCTGCTAACGGGCCCATAAAAACCAGTTAATAATTTTACGATCGGAGCTTTGCGTTTCGAAAACTTATCTAAAAATTTTTCAATAAATATGTTTGTTCCGGGCGAGCGAGTTATTTCAGTTATTCAAAAGATGTTTTGTTAACCCTCCATCATAGGATTGAGGGTATATTCACTTTGCCATTTCGTTTGCAACACCTCGGCATACTATTCGAAGAACCCATAAAGTATATAAAGGGTGTTTTTCTCAGTCGTGTGGTCTTCAAGAAGAAATAAAACGCATTCACTTGTCATGCCGTTTACAATACCTTGGCACACTGGTCGAAGAACCCATAAAGTATATAAAGGGTGTTTTTTTTCAGACGTGTGGTTTTCAAGAAGAAATAAAGCACATGTAATTCAAAGTTTTGGCTAAGAATTAAGCTTGGCCAAAAGATAAGGGTTTGCCATTATGTTTTAAAAATGATTTCGGGAAAGTAGCCGCCGCGGCTGGCTCGAATAAATTGCAGCCGAGAGGCCTAATTTTCGACCACTTTTTGCAGCATTTGGGACCGTATGTCAGCAATAACGCGCCGAATATTCTCCTTCAAGGCGTCAATCGTCTCCGGCTTATCTGCGTAGACAAGCGAATTTCCATAACCCCACCTTAAATAGCCCAACGGTGATAAATCGTCTGATCTTGGAGGCCACACCACAGGCCCACGACGTAAGTTAAAGCTCTCACCAAAAGTTTTCTTCAACAAATTGATTTCGTTGGATGTATGGCATGTAGCGCCATCTTGTTTAAACCAAAGGTCGTCCACATCAACATCCTCCAATTCAGGCACGAAAAGTCATTAATCTTGGCTCTATAGCGTTCCCCATTGACTGTATATTTTTAAGGAAATATGGACCAATGATTCCCTCTGCCCATAGAGCACACCAAACAGTTACTTTTTGAGGGTGTATCGGCATCTCAACAACGGCTTGGGGATTTTCATTATTCCAAATGCGACAATTTTGGTTATTAATCCACCCTTCAACCAAGAGTGAGCTTCAACGCTAAACAAGATTTTTTTGTAAAAAATCAGGATTGGTGGCCATCTCGTTTTGGGCCCATTCACCACGATTTGCAAACGTTCTTCCGGAGTAAGTCTATTCATTGTGAAATGGCAAACCAAACTGAGCATAAATCATGTGACAGCTGTCAAAAAGACCAACTCCGAGAATATTGTGGGCAAATTTAAAACCACACGACAAAAAAAATCATAGATGATCTAGCCATGTCTGTCTGCGGAAAGCAAACTACGGGTCGCACTATTAAAGCTAGGTGGCTGAAATTTTGCACAAACAAGTGTTCAACGGTTGCTATTGAAAATAGACCAGATGGGGTAAGAGGTAAAAGTTTTCCCCTCACTTGGACTGGGTCAACTTTTGGAAAAATCTACAAATCTAAACTTAATAAGTAACAACGTCGTCCTCCACCATTCTTGCGCTATTAAAGCCCAAAAAAGTTCAGCTTTTGCGCTCTTTAGGCCCATGTGTCCGTCTCTAATCTCAACTAAAACTTCAAACTTACTCTAAATTTAGATTGATAGCTAAATTTGCTTCATTTAAACCAAATTTGCCGACGATGTCTGATATAAGACAATTCTGAACAATATCTGAGAATTCTTACCGAAACCGTTAAAAATTTGTTCGATGTGTCAGAGATTTTTTTTTATTATGTTCTGAATATCTGAACGAATTCGGCCCGAATTATGTCAGACTTGTCTGTGGGATTTTAAACAATTTTTTGTTCAGACTTCTCTTAACGAACGAATTATGAACTATTTTTCTCAGTTAGTCTGTTCGTTTAAATTTTTTGTTACGATATTTGCGTCATACGAGTATTCTACAGTTATTGTTATTGTGTTCGGACTTGTCGGAACTAATTCTTCAAATTCTTGTTTTTTGATTGTTTAGATTTAGAATTTCCCAAAACATTAGCCCTGAATTAGTTCAGAATTTGGTTCGTAATGTCGGTAAAAACATCAGAATTTAATGCCAGAATAAAAACGAATAAAAAACCGACTTCGGTCGGAATTCTATCCGAAATTTTCTTTCGAATATCCCAAGACTACAGTGCAGAATTCGGTCAGAAATCGGTTCGAAATGTCGGCGAAAACATCAGAATTCCCTTTGAGAAGTAGTTCAGAATTAGTTTCAATCGTCTCATATGTTTGTCGTTACGAACTCGCTAAGAATTTTGATCCGAAATCGTAACATTTTGCCGATTGTCGTACAGAATTCTGAACGTTTGGTTAGCTGGGATGCTGCACATTTTTTGGGCCAAATGAGCCGAAAATTCCCTGCAACTATGCCCTTTTTTGAGGTATTTAGTACCTTACAACTAAAAGATTTGCTAAGCGAAGGAAAACTTCTCCCCATTTTCCATTCGTTTGACCGCTATCGTACTTTCAACAGACATACGTACGGACCGACGGCCAGATTATATCATTTTATGACGTTCAAGAATATTTATTTAGTTTTAAGGACTTGAGGCCCAAAAAAACGGTCCCTTCAACTATGCTCATAAGGGTATAAAAAAACAATAAAATTTCGTCAGAAATCTGTATATAACATTAATCTGGAATTTTCCCTGATTTGAAGCCTTGACCCATGGACCTAGGGTGCCGAAAAATAGGTCCTTTCGAACATGAACATATGGGTACTCAGGAAGAGCGGAACTTTCCGGTGATTCTAAAAATGACACTAATTTTGCTATTTGGCTTAATAAGAGGCGTTGACCAATAGGTGTAATTTACGGGCCTAGGGGCATTAAAGTCATCCCCTAATGTTCTGGACCATATATGTATCCAGAATTGGTAAATTCTTCTCGCAATTGCAAATATGGACCTATATTTAAGATTTGGCGCAATTTAGGAGATGGGCCATAAAGGGCCCAAAAGTCGGCTTCCTTGAACTATGGACTAACGGGTATTAAAAAACAATAAAATTTCGTCACAAATCAGAAAATCACATTAAATGTACCAATCAGAGAAATTTTAGGCCTCGATCTATGAGGAAGGTGCCTAGGGCGCCGAAAAATAGGGCCTTTCAAACTTTGACTTACATATCTGCATATTGTATCAATTTAACGATTTAGCTGAATTGAAGCCCTGGGTCCATATGCGTGGCCTTTAGAATTCTGGATCCAAAGCCGTCCCGTATCGTTCCGAGACATATGCATATCCAGAAACACTGAAATTTTCTCACAAATCCAAATATGTACCTATATTAAGATTTGTGCCAAATTGATACTCGAAACGGCCCATATGGGACTTAAAAATAGGCAACCATGAACTGTGGAAAGAAATATGGGTATTAAAAATATCAAAATTTCTTCACGGATATCTTCTTAATTTTAATGTTCGACTAGTTTTAAGTCATTGATCCTAGGGTGCCGAAAAATAGATCATCTCAAACATCGGAATATGTAAACTGAGAAACAGTGGAATTTTCTAAAGAGTTTGAAGAGAGCGATTTTGATGAATAAAGCTACCAAAAAATGATGAAACTACCAAAAATGTCGCATTTGGAGTAGTGGAAGTCCACAAGCCATTGTTGAGACGCAGTTACATCCTTATAAAGTCACTGGTTTTTGTGCTCTATGGGCAGAGGTAATTATGGTCCATATTTCTTCAAAAATGAAGCCGGCCATAATGTTACAGTCAATGGGGAACGCTATAGAGCCATGATTAATGACTTTTTTGTGATTGGAGGATTTTGATGTGGACGACCTTTGGTTCCAACAAGATGGCGCTACATGTCGTACATTTAACGAAACAATCAATTTATTGAAGAAAACTTTTGGTTAGTGCATTGTATCACGTCGTAGGCCTGTGGCGTGGTCTTGAAGATCGTACCATTTAACACCGCTGGACTATTTTTTGTGGGGTTAGATAAGCCTGACACGATTGACGCCTTGGAAGAGAATATTCGGCGCGTTATTGCTGACATACGGCCCCAAATGCTGCAAAAATTGGGCTTCTCAGCTGAAATTTATTCGAGCCAGCCGCGGCGGCCGCTTGCCGAAATAATTTTTAAAACATAATGGCAAACCTTTATCTCTATAACACCGTTCAACACGGTTTTGCACACATGAAGAAGAATTATATATTCGGAATCTACGTCGAAAAATAAACTACCCGTGTGTCCCAGTTTTTCTAGATCAATTCGTATTTTCGCGAAAAATGTGAATATATATTTGGTTAAAAACCACTTATATAGACATATTTTGTATTAACATACAAGTCCATATCCATAAATTTTTTGCAAATATACGAATTGATGCAGAAAAAGTGGGATACACGTGTATTTTATTTTTTCCTCCTCTTTCAGAATATACTAATTTTTTTCATGTGTGCAACCAAAAGCATAAATTTGTCATACAGTGTAATAAAGCTAAATTCTTGGCCATAACATTAATTCTATGCGTGTCATTTCTTCTTGAAAACCACACGTCTGAAAAAAACACCCGTTACATTAACTTTTAAGGTTTCTGAATTGGACAATGGTTGATAGGGCCCCAAAAGTTTAGTTCTGACAAACATGTAAAACCACCCACCGAAGGGTGTATTGTTTGACAGCCCGACAACCAAAAACCGGGTGAACCGACATGTCGGGTTTTAGTTTTTTTATTTTAACCGAAAAGCGGAATGTCGCGTTTTTGGTTTCGTTTTTGGACAATCTACTAAAAATCAGTTTTAATATGCCTGAAATTTTCCCAAAACTGGCTGATTTCCCCCACTGTGCATTGTGGTGATTCTTTTTATCACTTTTTGGTGCAAACACTTTTACGTACATACATACTCGTATGAATGTGTAGTCTGTAGAACGCTTATTTATTTATAACATCAAATGATTTGAATTGTTTAACTTGTACGAATAGATAAAGCAGCAGCAAAAAGATCAGCTATTTCAAGAAGCGAAACAACCCAAAATAAAGCAACCATATTGGCACACATACCTATATCGTCGCGTCGCTGACTTACTCTTACAGTCCCTTTACTTGACTTGATCGGCAAGTAATTGTGAAGGACAGGCTGGCGGGCTGACAGACAATCGGACGGACAGATGGACGGGCGCACGGCCAGAGACAGACATCAACGCAAATTTATTTTTATTCATACAAAACTCGAGTACTTCACTCCACTCGTTCGTACAAAACATCCGAAGAAATTCTTTATTTTAAATTTTTGAATATGTTTATGTGTAGTTTGTTGTTGTGTTTTGTTTTTTTTTCTCTCGCTCCGAAATTGGAACAAATTAATTGTTTGTATTCAATGACAAAGTAGCGGCGGCATTTTATAAATAGTTTATTCTTTATTATTAAACAAACAAACGACAACAACCATCAGCACTAGCAGCACCAGCAAAACATAAAACAATTTGTGTGTCGTTTGGTGTTGGTGCTGTGGTGGTGGTGGTTCCAAAGACATCAAAAGCAGGCCATGATCAGCTGTTTTGCTTATATCAAGAGCGCGAACATCTGATTGCAAATAATTTGTCTTTTTTGTGTGTGTTTGCTTGTGGTTCTTAAGTGATTACATATGTATAAGCCAAAGTGTTCCATGGACAATTAGAAAATACATTTAGATCTGGCAAAAGGTTCATTTATATCAATCGACACATTTTGTTTCAGTCATTACTTTTCTAATGTTTCCAAAAGGGTGTAATGGAAAATGTTACATGACCGCATTTTTGGTCACTGTCCTCCCTCCTTAAAAAGTTAAATTTTTTCTCCTTTTGCTACTTATACACGCAGAAGAAAGATATGGTTAAATTTAATTTTCACAATACGAGGGTAGCTATATATATTTTTGGCCTAGGCAACACTAAGTGTTGCCTGACGTTATCTGACATTTCCATTGGAAACTTTGACATTTTTTTTAGCATAAACGTACTCAGAACGTTTTGACGTACGACCTTCATTTGTGTTGTTTACAGTGACTTGAAAAAATCAATTTGGCAAAAAAATAGAATTAACTCGTGAATATTTTCGTGCGATCACTTTTCACAACTTTCGACGTGGATTATCACGACAAAGAAAGATATACACGCAGATGAAAGATATGGTTAATATATGGCCTCGGCAACAATAATATGTTCTCTAATAAAAAATAAAAGAATATTCGTCGCAACCATAGTATTGTTTATTAAAATTTAATTTTCACAATACGAGGGTAGCTATATATATTTTTGGCCTAGGCAACACTAAGGGCCCCCGCAGACTGCAGACTTTTTATCGGCCGATAGTTTGGTCGGCTTCTTAATCAGTATGGTTACAATCAGTTACAAACTATTTCGAGAATAGTTGACCGACTGTTGGATAGTCTGCGCCCTGTTCACCAAACAAACTGTTTAGTTGGCTCGGTGTGCGCACTTTCAGCCCAACCCGACTAAACTATCGGCCGATAAAAAGTCTGCAGTCTGCGGGGGCCCTAAGGGTTGTCTGAAGCCATCTGACATTTCCATTGGAAAGTTTGACATTTTTTAGCGTAAACGTACATAGAATGTTTTGACGTACGACCTTCATTTGTGTTGTTTACAGTGACTTGAAAAAATCAATTTGGCAAAAACAATTGAATTAACTCGTGAATATTTTCGTGCGATCACTTTTCACAACTTTCGCCGTGGATTATCACGACAAAGAAAGATATACACGCAGAGGAAAGATATGGTTACTATATGGCCTCGGCAACAATAATATGTTCTCTAATAAAAAATAAAAGAATATTCGTCGCAACCATAGTATTGTTTATTTAAATTTAACTTTGACAATACGAGGGTAGCTATATATATTTCTGGCCTAGGCAACACTAAGTGTTGCATGGCGCTATCTGACATTTCCATTGGAAAGTTTGACATTGTTTAGCATAAACGTACTCAGAACGTTTCGACGTACGACCTTCATTTGTGTTGTTTACAGTGACTTGAAAAAATCAATTTGGCAAAACAATTGAATAACTTCGTGCGATCACTTTTCACAACTTTCGACGTGGATTATCACGACAAGAGTGCATCGTTGAACTTAAATATTTGTATGGCGATGAAGCACCATCCTATAGCACTGTGAAAAACTGGTTCAATGAATTCAATCGTGGACGACGCTCGCTCAAAGACGAAGGTCGTCCAAAAACGGCCGTTGTGCCAGACAACATTGATGCCGTGCGTGAACTGATAATGTAAGATCGCCATGTGTCATACGGTGAGATATAGGCATCCTTGGGCATTTCTTCCACCAGCATACTTTCGATATTGCATGAACATCTGTCCATAAAAAAGGTTTGTTCTCGTTCGTGTCGATTGGTGCAAAGAAATTTTGAAAAGAAAAAACGATCGCGGTGTTTCAAAAGACGCTTATAAGATCGTCATAGGTGACGAATCATGGATCTATGCGTATGAGCCCGAAACAAAACTGCAATCGACCGTGTGGGTCTTCGAAGACGAGCCAACTCCAACGAAAGTTCTTCGTGGAAGAAGTACTTCGAAGCAAATGGTCGCCTGTTTCTTCGGTAAAACTGGTCATGTGGCGACTGTTCCGCTTGAGCAACGTAAGATGGTCAATTCTGAGTGGTACACCACAATTTGTTTGCCTTGTCTTCGGAGAAATTCGAAAAATGAACATGAGAATTATTGTGCATCATGACAATGTGAGCTTTCGCACATCGGCTCAAACCAGTATCTTTATGACCTGCCAAAACGTCGAATTGATGGGTCATCCGCCGTACAGCCATGACTTAGCACCCAATGACTTCTTTTTATTTCCGCACATCAGGAAAAAAATGCGTGGTCAACGATTTTCGTCGCCAGAAGATGCTGTTGAGGCGTTTAAATACCATGTTTTGGAGGCGTCTCAATCGGAGTGGCAAAAGTGCTTCGACAATTGGTTTGAGCGCATGCCAGAAGATGCTGTTGAAAAGTGCAAAAACCATGTTTTGGAGATGTCTCAATCGGAGTGGAAAAAGTGCTTCGACAATTTGTTTGCAAGAGTGTATAAATCATGCTGGAGAATACTTTGAAAAACAATGAAACCATTTTTGATGAAAAATATTCGCATTTTCATTATTAGACCAGAAATATATATACAGAGCATTCGTAGAGATTTAAAAGTGTTTCATTTATTAAAAATATTTCAGTAATACAAAGTTTGTTTTGAAAAAATTTAATTTACATAAAAAAGTACTATTATTGCGTAAAATTCGTAACAATTATATTGCTCTAAAAACCTTATTAAAATAAAGATAAATAGCGATTTTGCCAGTATGATTGCCCTAATCATATGATTTTTAACATAAATCCAAACAACACTAGTTTTGTCGCACCAATCATATTTACATTGTTGCTAAAACCATATTTTTATTTTTAAATTAGGCAATAATACTATTGTTACATTTCGACAATAGTTATATTGCCGCAACCATAATATTGTCAAAATTAAATTCAAATATGGTTGCGACGAACTTACTTTTATTGCAGTGAACATACTATTGTTGCCGTGACCATATAGTAACCATATCTATTCTCTGCTTGCGGATTTTATGTCGCACACTATAAGTTATACTTATAACAACTCTATAAGCCCCTGATGAGATTTTATTTATGCTTTAAAAATTCAATGAAATATCTGTGTTTCGATTGCCATCAAAATTATTTCTTCGAAATCCTGTACAACAAAAAAATTATGAAGCAAAGACCAAAAATATCCAGTCCTTGTAGGTGAGTAATTGGTCATGTTTACTTCTTTGGAAATTTTCGGGCATTTTTATCTTTTTTTCCTTAGCAAATCGTTATTTAAACAAACATGTAGACGAACATACATAATTATATATCTTCGTAGATATCTTTTCTTATAATACTATTTGCTTATTACTCATTGTTGTTTTGGTCGCTTTGCGAGTGGGTTTTGCATTGCGTCTGCATATGTTTGCAAATACTCGTAGCGTCCGCATTACATTTAAAAATGTGTGCCAATTTTTTATCACTTTTAATGTGAAATTAATGTAGGTGTTGTTCGGAGCAACGGAAGACAGTGGTGATACTCGTAATTTTTAAAGTTTGTTTTCAACTACAAATATGACTTAGAAGTACTTGTTTTGTTTAATTCTAGTTATGTAGGCAGTTATATCCTGTACAAATTCAAAACTATGCACGACTCTTAATTAAGCTACCCTACGAATTACTTTTACACGCACGCAGAAAAAAGGGTATGCTTGTGGTAACAATATTCGAAGAGGATCATACTATTGTTGGCTATATGATTGTGGCACAACAATATTATGATCCTCACAACAATAGTATGATTTACACTCAACCATACTATGATCTCCACAACAACAGTATGATTCACATTCAACCATACTATGATCTTCACAACAATAGTATGATTCACACTCACCCATACTATTATCTCCACAACCATATTATGATCCTCACAACCATAGTATTTTTCTCAAACAACCATTGTATGATCCTTACAACCATAGTATGATTCACAAGCAACCATACTACGATCCCCACAACCATAGTATGATTCACACTCAACCATACTATGATATCCACAACAATAGTATGATTCACACTCAACCATACTACGATCTTCACAACAATAGTATGATTCACATTCAACCATAATATTATCTCCACAACCATAGTACGATCCTCACAACCATAGTATGATTCACTCGCAACCATACTATGATCCCCACAATCATAGCAGGATTCACTCAACCATACTATGATCCCCAAAATTATATATTAGGATTGGATATTGCAATACAATTAGTTCCTTAGCCAGATTTGTGGCCATGTTTTTATTAAACATTTCATTCAAGAAACAAAAATATATATTCCAACGGCCGACAAAAATACTTTTAGTTGTCAGCAGGGGTAAATGCTACTTCACCATCCGTAGACCCCAAGTAACGAATGTGATTAAACCATGATCAATGACTATATACGAGGGCGACCGCAAAAGTAACTGGCCTAACATAAAAAGAACAGTTTTTTGGAATTATTATTATTTATTTTTCAACATAATCTCCTTCCAACTCAATACACTTCATCAAACGTTTTTCAAGTTTTTTAATTCCATCCGAAAAATAAGATTTTTCAAGACCTTCAAAATATGCCTCAGTTTCAGCAATAACCTTGCTATTGGACGAAAATTTTTGCCACCGAGAAATTTTTTTTAAATTTGGAAACAAGAAATATTCAGAAGGAGCTAAATCTGGACTATATGGTAGATGCGGAGCAATTTCAAATCGTAATTCGGCCAGTTTTTGTTGAGTTAAAAATGCAGTGTGTGAAGGAGCATTATCTTGATGAAAAAGAACTTTTTTTTTCTAAATGCGGTCGTTTTATCTTGATTTCTTCACTCAACCGATCCAATAATGCACAATAATATTCACTATTTATAGTTTTTCCGTTCTCAAGATAATCAATAAATATACCCTTTGCATCCCAAAATACTGTGGCCATTTCTTTTCCTGCTGACTTAAAAGTATTCGCCTTCTTGGGACCACTTTTACCAGCTTCTATCCCTTGTTTTGACTGTTCTTTGCATTCTGGGATGTAGTGATGGATCCATGTTTCATCAACAGTTATGAATCGGCGCAAGAACTCTCTTGGATTACGCTGATAAATCGCTAAAAGCTCCTCGGAATTGGTCCAATGGACGATTTTTGGGGCAAAGTCAACAAACGCGGCACATACCTTGCGGATAGCTTTTTCATGTGGAGTTCATCATATGAAATACTCCAAACTTGTTTTTAGTGTATTTTAACAATATCAGCAAGTTCTCTGAGCTTTATTCGTCTATCTTTAGTCACTTCATTAAATATTGAAGTGGTATACCAAAAAAATTATACGCACTATAAAACCTGTTTTGTCACTGTACTGTATGATTGCCGTAATCATGTTATTGTTTAAATTTTAATTTTAAACAACAATACTTTTGCTGCATCAACCATATATTATTTATATGTTTGCTACAACCATATTTTTATTTCTGAATTTGACAATAATACTATTATTACATTTCAACAATATTATTATTGCCACAATCATACTGTTGTCAAAATGATATTCAAAAAACAATACTATGTTTGCGACGAACATGCTTTTATTGTAGAGAACATATCAGTGTTGCCGTGACCATGTAGTAACCATATCTTTTCTCTGCGTGCGGCAATGTCATAGAAGGTAATGAGTTTCTGCTGCACACAGACAAAACATAAGTTGAAAAACGGTCCCAACAACAAATATTGGGTTGGATAAACATACTTTCTGTTGCAATTACCAACACTCCATGGTATTGATGGATATATGCTTAGACTTACCATATGATAATAGCTACCATAGTATTATGATTCTTACAATCAGTAAGTCGGTGGTTATGACAACCAACCAATGATAAGGTACATGTTACTTTGATACCAATAATTGGTAGTGACAACAAATAACTTCTTTGTTGTAACCAAACTCCTCTTAGTTCGCTGTTGTAACATAGTACACTATGCGACAAAATTGCGAACGTCCACGGGGGGTGAATTATTTCTTCTAGAAATGAAAGTCTAATGTGATTATAGCCAATTCCAAAAAGGACGGTCCTGGTAGCTCGCAGTTAATTTATATAGGCCAAGGACATTGTTATTTCGCAACGCTATACCATGTAAAATAAAATAAAAAGTAGTAAATACTCGTATTTGTTGGTTTTCAGAAGTTTTTTTGTTGAACATTTTAACCTTTCCAATAAAACCGGAAATTTAAAAAAAAAAACTATGTAGCAGTACTTTTTTTACAGCCGATTCAAATTTAAAATTAAGAATAATTTTGCCGGAAATAATACAAAAAGTACTGATCTTCGAACTATTGTACCTTTTCACTAGCGTCTTGGAAACTATTATCGTGTTCGTTTAAGAATTTTTGATGCAAGTTTTAAAGTGTCCTTTAGCAGCTCTACTCGTCGTTTTATGGAGTTTTGGCGAAGTTTTAAGTCGCTCAAACGAAACTTTTTGATTTCCGCCCAATTTCTGCCTAAGTTCGAATGTTTGAAAAGATTCGAGTCGCCTCTTTATGACGAAGTTTTTTCGTTTTTTTTAATTGAGCTTTATTTATTTTACTTCGTTGGGACATAAATACTGTTACATACGTTTTATGCAATAAAAAAAAGTACTGAATGTTTTTGGACCAAATATTTTTTTAATTTATTTATTGATGTATATTGTATCCAAAAAAGGTCTACTTATTTGAAATGTCCGCCTTTTGCCTTTACACACACCTTAAGTCGCACTGGCCAATCGTCGTCCTCGTCCTTTGGAAAATTGGCAGTCTTAAGAGATCCAATGTTGGGGTATCTTTTGTGACAAACCTTGTCCTCTAAAACCGTCCACAATTTTTAATCCAATGGGTTCAAATCGGGACTGCCTGAGGACCATTCTTCAGAGGAAATGAACGCTGGTAAATTATTTCGAAGCCAGGCCTGGGACGTTTTAGCCCTATGGACCGGCGCAGAATCCTGCCGGAAAGACAATGGCTGGTTTTGGAACAGGGAATTGTTAAGAGGCTACACAACAGCTTCCAAAACGGTTTCTTGGTAAACTTTGGCCGATGTTTTGACTCTTTGTTCGCAGAAATGCCGGTCAGTGGCCCCATCGTAAGAGACACCCCACCAAACAATGACTGAAGCTGGGTGATGACCCTTTTCCACCCTTGGGATCGGTTCAGATGCTTCCTTAGATGACCGCGCATACACTCTATCATTTTGCTTGTTTAATTTTTCCTGAACGGTAAAATTTTTTTCATCGGTAACAAAATTGTTCTGTGCAAGTTATCAGCGTGCTTCACCAAAAGACGTTTGCATTTTTCAATCCTATATTTTTTTAACAGTCAATAATAATTTTTTTACAGTCAGTAAATGTCCGGTACATCGTTTGAGAGTCCCAAGTATTTTTTAATGATTCGACTCATGGGCTTTTGCGTGATATTCATCTCACGGGCCATGATTTTCTGTTTTCGGAGCGGATTTCTATGAATTCTTGATTTAACGGCTTTGACGACATGCGGTATTCGAACAGAGCGTGGGCGGCCCGACCGGTGGCGGTCTTTTACATCTCCAGTCTCCTCAAACAGTTTTATGCATCGGTAAACGAACATGCGGCTAATCCCTAGTGGCCGGAACGTTTTAAAAATATCGCTTTTTTCATTTTACACTTGAACAGCGCTATTACAGCGATACGGTTCTTATTATCTGACCACTCCATGATGAAAGTTGAAACAATTTTAAAATCCCGTTACAGACTAACGCTATTGAGGTTAGCTTTCAAAACCCATATGACATTAACGGGGTATGATCAGTTGTACTATTGAAATGGATGTGTTCAATGTTGTAACAGTATTTATAAGTATGTCCCTACTAAGTATATTCGCTGACATGTTATGTGCAGAACCAATCACCTTGTTGCATATGGGTACTCTTTCTTTTTTGTGCGAGTTTTTGAAAAACATATCTGGGAGTATTTTTAACTTTAAGTGGAAAGTAAGATATTTTTAATGAAAAAAAAGTCATTATCAATAAATCTAAGAAATATTTTCTACTTACCACTCTTATTCGCTTTTCGCCTTTTTCACTCCACTGTGCTACTTTTGGTGTCCACACACATGATGTTAATCTCAGGCTCCTGGTTTATGTTAAACACTTGGCGTCCAATACGTTTGCATTCACCAAACACTTTTTTCGACTTTATAACTCGATTTTTTTATATGTTTTTATATTTTTTGCTGTATTTGTGAAATAATTTATGTATAGATTTTTATCGAAATTCTAGTGAAAATGCCAAAATCAAAAAAGACGAATTATTCCAAAGGATTTATTGGCGAATTTCAAAAATTCAAACATGAATTTATGATTTGTATGCCAACGATCAGCTCGTCGCGCGCACTTGGCAATTCTTCCAGAAAGACGATACAAAACCAAGAACAACAACACCGGCTGACAGACAGACATTCATTCAGAAAATAGAACATCAACTACAATATGGATTTATGCTAAAAAGGCGACTTTAGTTCTTTTGCATTTTTTAACGCCCATACCATAGCACACCGCAACAATGCGCACAAAGTGGCGAGTGCGCGCCTGAGCATTCGAAAAAAAATAAAAACAAATCGCGCTTATGTCGGAAAGTGCGAGCGAACACTTAACGATCGATATGTACAATGTGCGTTTAATAGCAGAAAATATCAACAAATAATAGCAACAGCAGCAACATCGGCAACATGAACAGCACCAACACCAGCTACAACCAATGATCGTTATAAACAAAATAGGGAATGATCGGAATACTAATTAACAACGTCCAACGCTGTTGACGACGATCAAGAGAGCGAGAAATGTTTTTGATGTTAATCGTCATTATCGCTGTTTTCGCTGTTTTATTGCGAACATGTAAAATCGCCAGTAGTTGCATATTTATATCATACTACAGTAGCGGACTTCGAAAGGCCTTCGACAGTAAAGCCTTAATGTTGATAGAGTGAATTACTCCACAATCTTATTAGATCAGGTTTGTTGTCGTTTGTCATATGGGGAAGGGAAGTAAGTCAGCGAAGTTTAAAAGCAAACACCTCACCTTCTGGTAGACGCATGATTCGCCGTTTGTGTGGGACGGCTCTTCGAAACCAAATATGTGTGCTGCCGACATGTACCCTACTTGTTCGTTTGGAGTTACTAGCGTACTTAGCTAGTTGGTTTGCAATGTCGTAATCTGACAACATAAAACAATATTGATAATTAGGTGGCAACTTCGTTTCTCTTTGTATAGATTAAAGAGAGTGGAGCAAGAAGACTTTTTATGAACGAATTCGTCGAAATAAATGAATTTTTTTAAATGGGTGGGCCATTTAAAATTTTTAATTTGAATCTGCCGTAAATAGTACGTACTGATAATTTCTTCAAATTTCTGGTTTTATTGGAAATGTTGAACTGTTTCATTTAATAATGGAACACAATATCATTTATATGACTTCCACAACTGGATCGGCAGTACCTCATCCGATTAACCCAATTTTTCAGTACATTTTCGATAGTTTCGTGTTTATTTTTAATGACATGCAAGCGCATTGTGAAACTCTGATGAAAGGAAAAGAACGAGGGAGAGGGGTAAGAGTGAAGAGTTATAGGAAGGAAAGAAGGTGTATTTTTTTCCGTTATCCGTTATTTTTGTTATCCGTTATGGTTTATTAGCTGGTTCGATTAGTTCGGAACCAGCCCGACCGTTCGACAAATTTTAAGAGTGATTTAAAAGTGAATCCTTTATTTCGGCCAGGAGAGTGAATTACAATTCTGGATTCCAGAAGATTGGGCAAATTGCAAATGTTCTCAACATTTGTTTGGGTGCTTGCTTCTTTTAAAAAAAAAACTTTTTTTCCATCAGTTCTCCACTGAATATTAGAAATACAACAGGATAAAAGCTAACAATTATTTAAACTGATTACCCCTGATGATGAACGAAAATTAAATATAAATTATAAAAACATCAACATCTGTTTTGACCTCAAGCCTAACTACTAGCTGCTATATATATTTCTGGTCTAATAATGAAAATGCGAATATTTATCATCAAAAACAAATATTTATCATAAAAGTATTCTCCAGCATGATTTATACACTTTTGCATGCGCTCAAACCAATTGTCGAAGCACTTTTTCCACTCCGATTGAGATACCTCCAAAACATGGTTTTTGAACCCTTCAACAGCATCTTCTGGCGATGAAAATCGTTGACCACGCATTTTTTTCTTGATGTGCGGGAATAAAAAGAAGTCATTGGGTGCCAAGTCAGGGCTGTACGGCGGTTGACCCACTAATTCGATGTTTTGGTCGGTTAAAAATACGCTGGTTTGCGCAAGACGCAAACCTTCTCTTGTTCGTTTTTCAAATTTCTCCAAAGACTTGAGGCAAACAAATTGTGGTGTAGCACTCAGAATTGACTTCCTACGTTGCTCAAGCGGAACAGTAGCCACATGACCAGTTTTGCCGAAGAAACAGGCGACCATTTGCTTCGAAGACCCTCACGGTAGATTGCTGTTTTGTTTCGGGCTCATACGCATAGATCCATGATTCGTCACCTGTGACGATTTTATAAACGTCTTTTGAAGCACCGCGATCGTTTTTTTCAAAATGTCTTTGCGCCAATCGACATGAGCCTTTATTTGAGCGATTGTTAAATGTGCGGGTTCCAACGAGAACAAAGCTTTTTACGGCCAGGTGTTCATGCAATATCGAATGTATGCTGGTGGAAGAAATACCCAAGGATGCCTCTATCACACGGTATGTCACATGACGATTTTGCATTATCAGTTCACGCACGGCATCAATGTTCTCTGGCACAACGGCCGTTTTTGGACGACCTTCGTCTTTGTGCGAGCGTTGGCCACGATTGAATTCATTAAACCAGTGTTTCACAGTGCTATAGGATGTTTCTTCATCGCCATACAAAGTTTTGAGTTCATCGATGCACTCTTGTCGATGCACTCTTGTCCACGTCGAAAGTTGTGAAAAATGAGCGCACGAAGTTAATTCAATTTTTTGCCAAATTGATTTTTTCAAGTCACTGTAAACAACACAAATGATGCTCGTACGTCAAAACATTCTGAGTACTTTTATGCAAAAAAAATGACAAATTTTCCCATGGAAATGTCAGATGGCGCCAGGCAACACTTGGTGTTGCCTAGGCCAGAAATATATATAGCAACCCTCGTAATGCATAATTTTAAATTTGTTGATTCATAATTTATGGTATATTTTTTGGTTTAATAAAGCATATCGTAAGCTTAAAAAAATGCGTAACTTACAAAAATAAAATTTTACAGGAGAAGTAAAAAACGTAAAATGAAAACTTTAAACATTTTTAACGAAGTTCTTTTTCTACTATTTTATGTTAATAAAAGCGTCACTTTTGATCGCAGAAGTGTTAAATTTTGTCAAGACATGTACGAGTAGTTTAATGGCATTTATAATAATCATCGAAAAGTCGATTTTGAATTTTTTGTTAGTAACGCCTTTTTGCATTTTAGCTAACGATATGTAAGTGCTTAAAGTACTTTTTTAGTGCATAAAACTCCGATACCTATTATACGAGTATCTATGGTCTACATTAGAAGGCCTTTTTCAAACAAAGCCTTACAATTTCCACCGCTCGTCACTGTGTAGGAGCACACACATTCACTTAAATGCGGTGTTTGAGGCATGTGCAGCATAATCTTCGACAGCAACTTTATATTATTTGAAAAAAAAAAAGTTTCTAGCTAAAGAAAACAGAAATTATTAAAGACAACAATCAAATATTTCTCCCAGGGCCGTACCATAAATCTGGTCAAATTAAAATGTGACCTCGACTCGCCATTCTTTTGTTTTGAAATTTCGAAATATTTCTAGTCCGTTCTCTACTTGCTGTACGAATTTCAATACAAATGTGAAAAGCCCATTTGAAATATAAAAGTGTTTTTTACTAAGGCTAGATACATAAGTGTGGATAGCAAACCGCTAATAACTTAATTATTTTTTAACAAAAAGTGGTTTTCTATGTATCTATGGGCATTATCCAGTTGTATTCCACTCTTAAGAAAAAAAATCCGAAAATGACTTGAACAGTTTTTATTCTAGTTCAAAACCTTTTGTTGTTTCTTTTTCAGAATCAACTTAAAAATTGGTGAAATGTATTGGCTATGGTTGCCAGGCAGACTGTTCTAAACCCGCCAAGGGTTTTCTTCGGCAGTCTGAGGCAAAGAATTCTTCGGCTACAAATCAAAAGATTTAGACTGGAGTCTCATTTGAATTACTGAAAATTTCCTTTTGCGTATAAGTTTTTGTAGCTAGATCGAAAACTAATACTTTATAGTTTACCAGGCTAAAAACTAGAACGGCTACAAGAAATTATTTTTTTAACATTTTTAAGAGTGGAACTGGTCTTTTTTATAGTCATAAACTATATAGACGCCAATTGTTACAAATGATTTAACTATTGACTTTCTTACTTTCCGGCCCTAGTTATCGAGTTTTAGCAAAAAACACTTTTATTGTTTTTTTGTTTGAAAAGGCGAAGATTTCCGAATTCCTCCCTTCCTAAAACGTAAAATCGAATAGACAAAGTGAAAGGATTTAGGATAACGTCTAAAAAAATTCACAAGTTTCACAGTTGGTTTACACTTTGCTTTTAAATAATATGCAACTACTGGGAGGTATCAGAATGCATGGGAGGTAAGAAAATAGGCGAGAGTGTGAATCTCATTATTTTCACTTCTAATAATTCCATTCGTATGTAATGATTTTTATCAAAGTTGTTGAATTGATATTTTTCGAGATTGGAACTTCCAAGGGTTTGTAATAAGTAAAGGGTAAATAAGTAACAATATTTAACAGATTTGACTAGAAAGCTACGTTTTCTTTTACCAGGCTTATTACACCACTCTCTTATGTGTAAACATAAAAGAAGAAAGTAGAAAAACTCGCATTCCATTTTCATGTGGAATGAATTCCTAAAGGAGACATGTTGTTATGTCGATGTTATGCGCTGTCGCAGGGAGAAGTATGCCTTCTTTAGTCTGACCACTTCAAGATTTAAAAACAGCCAATTGTACTCAATATTTGTTGACAATATAGACTTTAACTTAATCAATCTGATAATATTCCACTGAACTTATTTCAATTCTCACATCGTAAAATCTGACTTATGTTCTTGTCAAATAAGATTTATTTAGTGTAAATTATGTATATACAAATATATGTAAATAATCAGCCATGTTCTGATTTTCACGGTGATTTTTTTTTACTCATCGACTTAAGAGTGAATTCATGTTTATAAATATAGAGCATGAATTCCAAATTTCTGATCTGATCTTCGTATTTGTAGATAATAACTTGACATACCTAATAACGATTAATAAAAGTCTCAAGTCGGGCAAGATCGACAATATATTACGAGTACTCTCATCACACTCTTAAGACGGCGTAGTCTAAGTACAGGGTGTCCGCCGGGATGGTATACTACTTTTTTTTGCCGCCATTTTGGTAAACATTTGTTTTGACAGTTCATATTTGGCAGTCGTAAAGTAGAGACGTAGCAAACCTATTATGAAAAATTTTCGAGAAATTGTTAAACATTTTATCAAAATCTATCATCGATTACTGTGACGATGAGAAAGTTACGTGAAATGTTTGGGAGAAACAACGTGCCAACAAAACGCACTATTTATCGTGTAGTGAATGATTTCGAAGAAAGAGGGCCTTTAGCTGATAGGACCAAGCGTGGACCACAACGTACTGCAGGATCGGCTGAAAACATTACTGCTGCACAAGAGTGTGTTCAAAACAATCCATTAACCTTAATTCGACGCCGTGCTGAATATAATGTAAAATGTGCTTAAAAGTGCTCGCATTTGTGAGGCTAACAGAGGCGGACATTTATCTGATATTGTATTTCATACATAATTTTCGACATTAAATAAAACATTTATCAATATAAGATCCATTCGCTTTCATTTAATCAAAAATTATAAACAAACAAAGTAGTATAACTTTCCTCACGGACTCCCTGTAGTATACCTTTCCGGCGTACACCCTGTATAAGTCCTATATAATTTGATTGAAATACATATGACATTTTTTGTTGTTAGGTCGGTTGAATCTAAAATCGAACGGTATACATGGGCCGATCCAAATGTATACCAAATGTAAATGTAAACATTAACCGATCCAAACCATTTTAGATAAATTTTGCCGTTTATTCAAAAGCCTTCGAATTTTTTGATAAAAATAACTGTTTCGCCCAAATCGGGATATACATTTGTATGGTCGCTTTATAATAATTTGTATACTTTGTTAAAAATAGTGCTGCAGACCAAAATTCATTAAAATTTGCTTCTGTAAGCTTATTAAGACCCCAAATAAGGAGAAACATTTTTAGAGGGGACTATAGAAAATGTTGTGCAAAACTACGCTATGAACCAAATTCATTAAAATCAGCTTAAATGTGCCACTGTTATGTCGGTTAGATCCCAAATCGAGACGTACATTTGAATGGGGACTTAACAACCCATGGAGCGATTTTCAGCAAAATTTTCCTGTGAGCAAACATCGCCAAAAATCAATCTGATGGAATTTTGTCGCCGCTAGATCGGTAAGACCCCAAATCGAGAGTTGAATTTGTATGTGTCGGTTCCAAATCATGAACCGATCTGGTCCATTTGGATTGATTTTTGATCACTGTGCAAACTAACACCACAAAACAAATTTAATTTAAATCCGATTAAATATGTCAGATTTAGGTCAGTTACCGCTCGATTTATTGGGCTATTTCGCCGAACAACGACTGTTTTTAGTCAGAAAAACATAATACAGGACGTTTTATCGATATCGGTTTCTATTTGCGACCAACAATTTGATTACAAGAACGGAGGGACAGAAAAACATTCAGAGTACAGGGTGCGGGGATTGAAGTGTTATACATTTGAATTGAAAGTGTTATCCATTTTTTTCGTTGGTATATTTCATTGAAAATAGTTTTCTTTTATTAAAAACATAGTAAAGTATAGAAATCTTATGAAATTTTTAATTTGTCTCTCTTAAGCTTTGATAATTCGATCGATTTTTTCCAAAAACAGTTGCAGGATACAGGAATGTGATTTTGAAAAAGTCGCGTTCGTCTCGTTGAAGGGCTTTCTTTAATGCGAGGTGTATTTTTTTCTTAGAACCTTCTTTTCCAAAATATCCCAAATACAGAACTCCGTGGGGGTTAGTATCCGGTGAATTTTAAAGCCACTGTTTAGCCGAAATTAAGTGAGGAACGTTGTTTTTTGACCAGCCCTGATTCACGCGTGCCTTATGCGATGGTGCAGAGTTTTTTTGAAAGTATAAGGCCTATTGCCGAAATTTTTCTGTGCCCAAGGCTTAAATGCACGTTCTAAGGCTGTTTTGCGGTACACCGTTGCATTCACTTTAAAACCAGGTTCCAGAGATGCGAGTGCAGAGCTTCCATCGGCGGTATCTGCGGCCCAAACCATGACATGAGGAGGAGCTTCAGTTCCAGTGAATAATCTTTGCTCCAAGTTATCGTACGATCTCTCTGGTAACCATATCTGGTCATTTTGTTTGTTTACGTACTGCTTTATTGGATAATTTTTCTCGTCCGAAAAGACGATATTTGAAAATTGGCCGCTCCTTTGCTCTTTGAAGTCGTTGGAGTTTTTGCTTAGGTTAAAGGTTATGTGCCTTTTGGATTTGTAAGGATTCACACCGAGCTTCTTTTTAAAAATATACTGAACGCTCCCGGTCAGATATTGCGAAATCTGCGAACAATTTCTTAGCATTCTGCCTGGTATTTCTTCCAATTCTTGCCTTCACCTTTCGGACCATTTCTGACAAAGTTGCTGTTTTTTTTGGTCGCCGCCATGTCCTTTTTTAACACTTCCAGTCGTTTTATGGTTTTATGGTCTGAATTACCAACATTTTTTAATATCTAAATTTTTGAGTTCTTGGACTAACGCTGGACACGATTTCCCAGCTTAATAAAGCGATATCACACTGTTCTGCTTGAATTCCATGTCATATAAAATTAGTTTCGCAAAACTAAAACTCGTGTGCTTTTGGTAAAATTGTGACAAAGCATTGACATATAAAAAATGTGATTGCACTGATAGCTTGGCAGATATGTCAATTTGAAAATGGTAACACTTCAATCCCCGCACCCTGTAGATCGGTATTATTTTAATTATCGGTATATTTTAATTTTTGGTTTTTGGTGATACAGACATCAGCACAGGCTCATAATAACCAATGTCGGTAAGTCGAAATCAGCGTTAAAACTCAAACGTGACCGATTTTTGGATAGGGTATGTTTTATATCCTACTCGTATTTTGTATGGTTGATTTCTCTCACTTTTTTTAATCGCTCAATGTTTTTTGATGATACTTCCCCTCTACTGCTGAATGCATTTCGTTTTTTCCCATATTTTCCCTGCGTCGCACAATAATTATCATATTTTTGTATGATTTCTTTTAAATTATGCATGAGTTCTTGTGCTTGATGTTGATCGACCGACAGCTGACGTATGATGTCGTGTCTGTCAAAATTTATTTTTCAAAACAAAACAAAAGCCGCAAAATGCAGTCGGAAGAAAATCTGCACTTTTAACCGTTAAAACTCCAAAACCGAAACTTTATTTTTTCTAAAGAAAAACATTTTCAACTACCGCAAATTTCCCACTTGAAATGTTCAAAAATAATCTGACACTTGCCGTTTCGGCATCAAAGGATTTCGTTTTAACGGAAATGTAAACAATGGATGGCCACTAACACCAGCAGCAGCATTAACCGCATGGAATCATCAGTCCTGCCTACCAACCGACTGACTGCCTGCCTGTCGTATAGCCAACATGGTGGCGTAGGATGTTAGTGTTGTGGTGGCATGCAGAATTTATGGCGCCTCCAGTTTATGTACACTGTTCCAAATTCACTCTCACTTGCGTTTCCTTTCGGATTTTCGATTTTTTAACCGTTTCGGCGTAAAACTTGAAATATTTTTCACATAAATCTTGCAAAAATTCCATAAATTACATTTTATTTGTGTATTCGCCTTTCTTTCTATTCTTCTTCTTCTTCTCGTTTTTCTTCGACAACCACAACGACACAACCACGGGCACGCTTTAGAAAAACAAATAACGGAAAACGAAAAGAATACGACACACAAACGCGTTTCGGTGGTTCTCGGTCTATATACAGCACGATCCCGTCCGTCGTAACGCGTTGAGCTGATCAACTGTTTTCACGTACACACAAAATGTACAATGAATTCAGCTCAGCCGCCAGCATTCGCATACCAGCACACACACCGTGCTCCACACTAGCCCACCCCATTCTCCCATAACCGCACTGAGATCCATTCATTTACACACACACACACCCAAACAAACGACAGCGAAAACATCATTACGGCCGTGTGCCGACTACCGAGCTGATCGATCCTCACTCACATACAGAGAAAAAGAGCGAAGCGATGAACAACCGCCGCAACAAACAAAAACGAAACAACTCAGCAGCGTGTACCCAACAAGAAGACAACAACAAAAATCGCGAGCAAATTCGTTACAAAATAAAAACAAATACTGCTCACTCAGTAGCAAATCGAAATTCTTTTCAAATATTTGTGTTTTTTTGATACGAGGGCGGTATGATAAGGGGGTATATTTGTTTTTCCATTATGCCGGAACATCACAGCCGGGTTATACTGCAATAAGCATCACCAAAGACCGATAAATACAGGGATGCAACCAAAGCAGAACCGGGGTTGAACCAACCGCACCACTTTTTTTTTATTGTGTGAAACGAACCGTAAACCAATCCACTGCTGGAAAAAATTTCGCACTGAAGTAGGAGTTCAAAACCGACATTCTTGTTTTTTATGCCCAAACCCGACAGTCGTTTTCTTGAAAATAGCTAAAACCCGACATGTCGGTTTACGCGGTTTTTTCATAATATTTAAGTATATTAAAGTACGAAATAGTGTTCCGCTCGACTCAGAATCACCAGGAGTGCACATCGAACCAGAATCGGGGTTGAACCAAACAGCACCACTTTTTTATTGTGTGAACCGAACCGTTGACCAATCCATTGCTGAAAAAAATTTCGAACCGGAGTAGGAGCTCAAAACCGACATTCTTGTTTTGTATGCCCAAACCCGACAGTCGGTTTCTTAAAAATAGCTAAAAGCCAACATGTCGGTTTACGCGGTTTTTTCATATCAAAAATATTTTTGCTTGACCCACATTTAAGTGTTCCGCTCGACTCAGAATCACCAGTTAATTTAGTTTTAAACTATCTGTCTGTCTGTTCATCCATCTGTCTGCTGCCTGAAGGTTGTTTTAAACTTTAGGTCGCAATTGTTGTTCAATCTCTATGAAATTTGCAAAAGTATGTTTTTTTAATAAAGGCGGTTGACTTTTATGAAAATCGGTTAAAATTTAGATATAGCTCCCACACATACTCGTATGTTCAAGCAATTTTATGTCTTTAGCTCTAAAAGCCACAAAACAATCCAATATTGAATAAATTGGGTACAGTTCGTTACAATCGATCAGTAAACCGCTCAGATTAAAATGGGTCATACCGGCCCAGTGCAAAGATCTCCCGATAAAACATAGAACCGCACTAGAACATCCTTTTTAATTCCGATTTCAATCAAATTTGGTATGGTATATTTCGATTGACAAACATCTAATTTTGGACCAATTTCAATCATATAGGCTATTTTTTATATAGTCCTCGTAAAAATGTTCTGGGGTCCACAAAATAGCTGCTCATATTCTTGGACATATGGCTCTAAATAACTATATGTGTCGCGCAAAATAGAAAGGGACCTAAGGTTAAAAACCAGTTTTGTTCAGGAGAGCCATTTTAAAGATTAGGTCCCTTTCTATTTGCGCTTAGAATCGTCGACTTCACTTTTATAAAACGCGCATATCTCTGGGAGAGAACACTTTTGGGACATGGAATCGGTCTCATTCGATGCTCAGATGTTCTCCACATCAAAAAAAAAGTGAAAAGTTGATGAAAAGTTTTGTTCAGGAGAACCATTTTAAAGATTAGCTCCCTTTCTATTTGCGCTTAGAATCGTCGACTTCACTTTCATAAAACGCGCATATCTCTGGGAGGGAACACTTTTGTGGCATGGGATCGGTCTCATTCGATGCTCAAATGTTGTCCACATCAAAAAAAGAAAAAAATGAAAATTGATTTTTTTTACTCTTAGGTCCCTTTCTCTATGCGCTGTCACATATACAGTTTTATATACCAAGTAAAACAGACTTTAGTCGGGCATGGCCGAATTAAGCCTTCTGCACTTCTGGATGTTCAGAACTTTCAGAAAAGACAACTGAAAATAGCTTCTTTGACCACTTTCGACGGGCTACTAATTTACTCAAAATTTTAAAACTAATGTCACATTTAAAATTGTGAGAATGTTTTATTGTTTTAGGTAAAATTGGTTGAACATATATGTGGGACCTATATCTTAATCAGAACCGACGTTCACCAAATTTAACCGCGTCCGTCCTTGCCACAAGGAATTAACTGCTGGCAAATTTCATCAACATTGGAAATACATTGGTTGCTATATATATTTCTGGCCTAGGCAACACTAAGTGTTGACTGGCGCCATCTGACATTTCCATTGGAAAGTTTTAAATTTTTTAGCATTAGCGTACTCAGAACGTTTTGACGTATGACCATCATTTGTGTTGTTTACAGTGACTTGAAAAAATCAATTTGGCAAAAAATGGAATTAACTCGTCAATATTTTCGTGCGATCATTTTTCACAACTTTCGACGTGGGTTATCACGACAAGAGTGCATCGATGAACTTAACTCATTGCATGGCGATGAAGCACCATCCTATAGCACTGTGAAAAAACTGGTTTAATGAATTCAATCGTAGCCGACAATCGCTCAAAGACGAAGGTCGTCAAAAAACGGCCGTTGTGCCAGAGAACACTTATGCCGTGCGTGAACTGATAATGCAAGATCTTCCACCAGCATACATTCGATATTGCATGAACACCTGGCCGTAAAGAAGGTTTGTTCTCGTTGGATCCCGCACAATTTGACAATCGCTCAAAAAAAAAGGCTCGTGTCGATTGGTGCAAAGAAAATTTGAAAAAAATATGATCGCGGTGCTTTATTATACGTTTATAAGATCTCACAGGTGACGAATCATGGATCTATGCGTATGAGCCCGAAACAAAACCGCAATCGACCGTGTGGGTCTTCGAAAACGAGCCAAATCCAACGAAAGTTGTTTGTGGAAGAAGAACTTCGAAGCAGATGTTTCTTCGGCAAAACTGGTCATGTGGCGACTGTTTTGCTTGAGCAACGTAGGAGGTCAATTCTGAGTGGTACACCACAATTTGTTTGCCTGAAGTCTTCGGAGAAATTTGAAAAACGAACAAGAGAAGACGAATCATTGTGCACCATGACAATGCGAGCTCTCACACATCGGCTCAAACCAGCGCCTTTTTGACCGGCCAAAAAGTCGAATTGATGGGTCATCCGCCGTACAAACCTGACCCGGCACAAAATGACTGCTTTTTATTCCCGCACATGAAGAAAAAAATGCGTGGTCAACGATTTTCGTTGCCAGAAGATGCTGTTTAAGCGTTTAAAAACCATGTTTTGGAGGTGTCTCAATCGGAGTGGAAAAAGTGCTTCGACAATTGGTTTGAGCGCATGCAAAAATGTATAAATAATGCTGGAGACTACTTTGAAAAACCATTAAACCATTTTTGATGATAAATGTTCTTATTTTCATTATTAGGCCAGAAATATATTTAGCAGCCCTCGTAATATGCCACAGACATCAATATCGTTTGATGGCTAATGCATAAAATGTTTATATATGTAATTTTACGGAAAATTTGTAATGTCAATACTAGTGATACGAAGTTTATTTTTTCTTACCGCCTATTTGTTCTGTTCGTTACATCAATAGCGGCTACTACGTATTCAATAATAAATGTAGAAATCGTATTACCGCTCTTTACGGAACGTTACTAGCTTTTGTTACTAGAAATCCAGCTTCAACTTCGAATGATGCTTAAATATGTTTATTATGATGTTTTTATTAATATTTCTCAATTAACAGGGATTAACCGGCTCAAGACCTCTTGCTTCTATATTAAAATAGAAGACAAGTTTTTAACAAAATGCAAAGTGACATTGATTTTCGTGGCTGCACACTGCTTTTATCATGATTTCGGGTCCGCGACAACCCTCTTCAGAAAGCTTTGCTGCAATTGTTGAAAGTAAAGCCGAACTCTATAAGGCCAGGCTCTCTTTAGAGGTGGCAAGAGTAAGTTGTATTTTCGTGGGCAATTGTGTAAAGAACACTTGAAAAGTAAGGTTTACAACAGTAGTTCGCATTTGTTAGGGGAGAGCCTGGTCTTATAGAGTTCGGTTTTACTTTCAACAATTGCAGCATAGCTTTCTGAAGAGGGTTGTCACGGACCCGAAATCATGATAAAAGCAGTGCTCAGCCACTAAAATCAATGGCAAGAGGTCTTGAGCCGGTTAATCCCTGTTCAATGTGTAAAAGCAACAGACCGAAATAAAACAAACGAGCTTAATATTTCTTTTAATTTTGTGGTGCTAGATCTTGGTGACGAAAACAAGCTAAATTTCTTTAAAACAATAAAAGAAAGCTAAAACCCGCTGAAAAAAGCTAACTACAATACAACTAGAAAATCGCAAATTTTAAACAAAAAAGAGTAAGTAACACATATGTGAACATGGACTGATTAACCATAACACCGCACCACACTGTACATCTGGAGGGGTGCAATTCACGCTGATGCGATACCCTAGGATTCTGACACCGACCCCTGTTCCTCAAAATGGGAGACTAAGTTCCTAATCATGTTGTTAATGTGTGCTGTTCTGACTTTTAAAGGACGACAATAATTTCGTTGAGTTAAGATAACAAACTTGCCAGAAGAATAAATAAATTCAACAATTTTGAAGCATTTCTGTACACCACATCAGATATCTCCAAAAAAAAATATATTAAATAACTATATTATAAACAAATAAGTGATGATTGTTAAACCCTTCAGTATTGTTTGTGCCACCCTGTATTTCAGTAACAATATAATATGTAATTGCACAACTAAGATTTTTAATAAATTTTGATCTACAAACGATTGGGACAAAGGAATAGTACGGTGAATTTAAAATTGGGTTTTTCAATAGCCCTTTACGATATGAGGTCTTGATCAAGTTGACACATTTAATTATACAATCCTTGCAAAATTGTATACATACTTTCAGTCTAAGTATTGAGGTAGCCCCCATAAAAAGGCCCTTCCCTAGCGCTCTCAAAGACACATATGATTCTAATGGACCAATAACAAACCATAGTTAAACAAGGTCCTATTGGCCTAATGTTTAAAAATAACTACAAGCAGCCATTAATCGCTACGATTTTATTTAAATTGCGTCATATTGTCTGCCCTACCCGACTTTGGTCTTTTTTCCTAGCCTCAATAAACCGCCCATACCACACGATGACCACAATTACTTTTTTGCCCTCGTAACTATGGAGGGCCAACATATGATTTTGCGCTTACTTACACCCCAACAAACGCTCTTTCTTTTCGCTGAGTTCACTCTAGATGGTTTTTTTTCGTAATATTTAAAAATACAGAGAATTTTCTCTTTGAATTCCTCAACCACGACCAGAAAGAAGAAAATATAAAAAGAAAATAAAAGCAATTGTTTATTTTGTTTGTTGTTGATGAGGAGTAACATAAATTATTTTAGTGGGTGGTATGTACTCGGTCGTTCGTACGTATGCATGTGCGGACCCCAGTGGCAAAAAACAAGAAAACCTTTTAGAAGGCCTCTTTTTAGATGCAATACACATTCGTAAATGCATTGCAAAATTTGGCATTTCAAAAGGCCTTCTTTGCAAATGAAAAATGATCCCCACACATTCTCATGTCACTTCTATAAGAATTCCTGGCAGAAGGATTTGTAACAAATCCTCTATTCATTAGTTAGCTTTCATCTTATTAATGAGAGATATCTAATGATCGGAGGGTACTAGGGTAAAATTGATAAGTTTTGAACTAGTGGTCGGATTTTTATTTCTGGATTTGTTTACAAAAACAATTAAATGTGTGCTGTTATTTCGCTTCCAAAAAAAATTGCATTTCAGTCAGATAGTCACTACTTTGGAACGGTTGGATGTCTGGGCTTAGTTAAGGTAATATTGGAAAGGTTAAAGGTAGGGCTATCATTTTAGAGAAAATGATAAAATAAAAAAAAATCCGAGCAGTAGTTCAGAATTTATAAATTTTATCCTAGTACACTCCGACAATCAATCCGAAAATTTTTAGACCGCTGCTATTTCGCCCTCTTGCATTTTCAGGCATGGTCGTAGATGGCATACGAGGGTTGCTAATTATATTTCGAGTCCGGCGATAAAAACACAAAAATTTATGATTGGAAATGGTTTTATTGTTTTATAAAATATTCTCCTTTAAGATCAATACACTTTTGCAAGCGCACAAACCAATTTTCGAAGCACTTTTTCCACTCCGATTAAGACACCTCCAAAACATGATTTTTGAACGCTTCAATAACAGCTTCGGGCGATGAAAAACGTTGACCACGCATTTTTTCCTTGATGCTAGGGAATAATTTGGGTGCCAAATTAGGGCTATATGGTGGATGGCCCATCAATTCGGCATCTTGAGTGGTCAAATTGCTCATCGTTTCAGCTGATGTGTGAGAGCTCCGCCTTCTCTTATTATCTTTCCTCATTTCTTCGAACACTGTTGGCAAACAAATGGTTGTATACCACTCAGAATTGACCTCCTATGCTCCACTAAAGTCACTAAGGCAACCTGGCCGGTTATTCGGATTCGAGAAAAACGCAATCATTTGCTTCGATGTACTACTTCCACGAACAACTTTTGTTGGATTTGGCTCATCTTGAAAGACCCATACGATCGATTGCTGTTTTCCTTTGGGTTCATATGCATAGATTCATGATTCGTCACCTGTGAGAAAGTACTTATAATACACTGCTTTTGAGCTACCGCAGTTACACGTTTTCGACATCTCTGCACCAATCCGAGCCTTTTTTCGAGCATTCATCAAATTATGTGGGATTCAACAAGAACAAATTTTTTTCGCGCCCAAATGAACATGCAATATCTTTTTGATGCTTGTCATACTAATGCCTCAATCTCACAGTATGTCACATATCGGTCTTTCTTAATCAGTTCACGCACAGCATCGATGGTTTCTGGCAAAGTGACCGAAGTTAGACGTTCTTCACGAAATTCATCCTGGAGCGAACGGCGTCCGAGACTAAACTCTTGGTATCAGCGATTAGCAGTGGTTTTTGATGGTGCTTCATCGCCAAAAGTCGAAACAAGTTGATTTAAACGCTCTTGTCCAGATAACCCACGCCGAAAATCGTAAAAAATCATCGCACGAAAATGTTCACGGGATAATTCCATGTTTTGACTGTATGAATTTTTCAACACACTGTTGTTTTGTTTACAGTGTGTTGAAAAATTCATCTAGTCAAAAAATGGAATTATCCCGTGAACACTCAAATGACAAAACGTTCTGAGTGAAGTTGTGATAAAAAATATCAAAGTTTTGAATGGAAGTTCCAGTTTGCATCTGGTAACACTAGTAATGTCCGGACCCGAAATATAAATAGTAACCCTCGCATTTTCATGAAATGAGCCATAGAATAAACTGGCGAAATTTGTCCAGTCGTGAATGAATCGCCCAGTATACGCCGTTTGTCGTGGACCTGTAGGCCAGTACGTTGCATATCGGAATAGCAACTAGAAGGTCGTAGGTTCTCAAACTCCAGTAAAAACAAATCAATTAATTAATAACACTGCAAGTTAAGTAGTGTAAAATTAATTTTTCAGTTTTTTTTTTAATATTTTTCATATGTAGACTATTTTCTATAAGGCCCCCCAATAGAAGGGAGCGTGTAAGGCCCTGCTCAGCAATTTAACCCTGTGTTAATTTGAAGCGATAATAGAATGCAGCAAGCATGCCTCCGTGCATCCTAAGAAGTGCTCCTAGAAGGCCTTGCTGGGCCATTCGTTTTCCCGCTGGGACGGTACGTAGTCATAGTTTGTTTGCCCCGATGCACGAGTATATGTGAGTAGAAATAAATAATTCGTGCATGCACATTGCAAGAGGTCGCAGTGCATACAGAAACTACATTCCAATCACCTCCTAAATTTAAAATTTGTATTGTTTCATGAAGATTTGATAAATATTTCGGCTCTGGTGATATTCATCGCACCTTTATTGTACCATTTGTCGTTCCATTGGCAATATGGGTCAGAATCCCTATATAGTATATATATCCTTGATTCTCTTACAAATCTAAGACGATCTTGCCATGTTCGTCAGTCTGTCTGTAGAAAGCCAATAATACCTAGTAGGGACATAAACACTGTTACAACATTGAAAACAGCCATTTCAATAGTAGAGCTGAACATACCCCCTTGATGTCATATGGGTTTTGAAAGCTAACCTCAATAGCGTTAGTCTGTAACGGGATTTAAAAATTGTTCCTACTTTTATCATGGAGTAGTCAGATAATGAGAACCGTATTGCTTTAATAGCGCTTTTCAAGTGTGAAATTAAAAAAAAAACGATATTTTCAAAACCCTCCGGCCACTTGGGATTAGCCGCATGTTCGTCTACCGATGCATAAAACTGTTTGAGGAGACTGAAGATGTGGAAGACCGCCACCGGTCGGGCCGCCCACGCTCTGTTCGAACACCGCATGTCGTCAAAGCCGTTAAATCAAGAATTCACAGAAATCCGCTCCGAAAACAGAAAATCATGGCCCGTGAGATGAATATCACGCCAAAGTCCAGGAGTCGAATTTATTAAAAAAGACTTGGGACTTTCAAACGACGTACCGGACATTTATTGACTGCAGCTTTAAAAAAATAGGATTGAAAAATGCAAACGTCTTTTGGTGAAGCACGCTGATAACTTGCAGAAAAAAATGTTGTTCACCGATGAAAAAAATTTTACCGTTCAGGAAAATTTTAACAAGCAAAATGATAGAGTGTATGCGAGGTCATCTAAGGAAGCATCAGAACTGATCCCAAGGGTGGAAAAGGGTCATCACCCAGCTTCAGTCATGGTTTGGCGGGGTGTCCCTTACGATGGGGTCACTGACCTGCATTTCTGCGAGCAAGGAGTCAAAACATCGGCCAAAGTTTACCAAGAAAGCGTTTTGGAAGCTGTTGTGAAGCCTCTTAACAATTCCCTGTTCCAAAACCAGCCATGGACTTTCCAGCAGGATTCTGCGCCGGCCCATAGGGCTAAAACGTACCAGGCCTGGCTTCGAAACAATTTGCCAGCGTTCATTTCCTCTGAAGAATGACCCTCAGGCAGTCCAGCTTTGAATCCATTGTATTACAAATTGTTGACGGATTGTCCTCTAAACACACAAAAGATACCCCAACATTGGATCCCTTAAGACTGCTTTGGTTCGAGCTGTGGTCAATTTTCCAATGGACGAGGTTCGTGCAGCTTTGACGATTGGCCATTGCGACTTAAGGCGTGCGTAAAGCCAAAAACATTCAGCTCTTTTTATTTTACAGCATAAAACGTGTGTAACAGTATTTATGTCCTAACTAAGTACTAAAACAGTTACAACAAATTGTTTTTTTAAGAATCGACTGCTGCAGTGCTTCTTCTAAATGCACGATTGAAATTGGCATTTCTTGTTAACAAATGTCTTAAGTATGGCAGTATTACTATCCAGCCTTAAGCTTCGTTTTCATTATGTCAAATTCAATGGCAAATGTAGTCAGTTAGGTGAAAACGGGTAGTCATATGGTGACATTTACGTTTGACGTCATATATGACTATGCTTTGTCAAACGAAATGGCAGTCAAGTGAAAACGGGTAAATTTATGACAATTGACCGATATGGCATCATTTGACAAGGAGAATCCATTTGCCAACATGTTGGCAAATGCAAACACATTTGGCATGCAAACAGCTGATTTTGCTGGCATTTTCAACAAGCGAAGGAAGAAAACGAGCAAAGGAGGAAATCGCGCCAAGAACGGACTTCTGGAATTATAGAATAGACATGGACGATGTGCTAATCATGAATGTGGAAGACGTCGCCAGTTCGAAGAAGAGGGTGCGCAAATTACAGCACATTTGGACGAGCGAGCAGACGGAGCGGCTGATTGAGGCAGTCGAATTGCGCCCTGGAACCTGGGACTACCTCACCAAAGAATACAGGGACCGCAATTTACGTGAGGCGCTTTGGCAGGAAGTGGCTTCCGAACTGGAGCTAACGCGATCGGAGGTCACAACGAAGTGGAATAGCCTCCGCTGTTCTTTCCGCGAATGTTTAAGCAGCACATGTTTATATATCTATTTCTCATATTTTTCAATTTATTCCAACTTAGGCGGCGTTTAATAAGATGCGGGCCACTAAAAGTGGACAAGGGGCCAAAAAATGTAGTGCTCCAAATACAATGATGAAGTTTTTGGAGCCCACGTTGCGCCGTGAGGCACCTACAACATCAAATTTAGTATGTGTGAGTTTTTAAATTATTTAAAAATTGTAAATTTTGCTACCACGTCGCTTTTGACACAAAAATTTCAATTAATTTCTTCTTCTTCTCGCAAAAATCATATGACGACAGATGTGTTTAGCTAGCATAATGAAAACGGTGTGGCAAATGACTGACAACAAATGTGGATGTCAAATGTTGCCATTTGGGTTTTGTGTCAGTTATGACGTTGTAGTGAAAACGCGTTTGACACCAAATGCAAATGTCGACGAATGTGCCATTTCTGTTTGCCATTGAATTTGACATAATGAAAACGAAGCTTTAGTTACCGAGGTATAGCCAACAAAAAACACAATTTTCTTCTAGGGACATAAAAAAAATTTCCAATTGTTTCATAATTGTTTATCGATCACATACAATTTTTACTGCAATTTTACAGAATTTTATATGGAGTTTGACACATTTTCTCATAAAAAGGCAATTTTAAAGAAAAACAAAAATAGTAGAAATATTTATATAACTCATAGAAATTTAAATAAGTATTTTGAAATATTCAATATTCAAAGTTTAGTGGAGCCAAGTCGTATTTTAAAATAGCTTGGCTTTTTTTCTGGTTACTAAACTAGCACATTTTTGGAAGTTTCTCGGTTGTTTCACAATTGTTTATCGATCACATACAAATTTTACAGCAATTTTACAGAATTTTATATGGAGTTTGACACATTTTCTCATAAAAAGGCAATTTTAAAGAAAAACAAAAATATTAGAAATACTTATATAACTCATAGAAATTTAAATACATAAGTATTTTGAAATATTCAAATTTTAGTGGAGCCAAGCCGTATTTTAAAATAGCTTGGCTTTTTTCTGGTTACTAAACTAGCACATTTATGGAAGTTTTTTTTGTTAGCAAGTGAGTTGGCTTCAACTCGCTCATGTAACAAGAGTGGCATACAGGGTGTCCGCCGGGAAAGTATACTACTTTGTTTTGCCGCCATTTTGGTAAACATTAGTCTTGACAGTTCATATTTGGCAGTCGTGAAGTAGAGACGACGCAAATTTATTATGGAAAAATATTCGATAAACCAACGTGTTATAATCGTTAAAACATTTTATCAAAATCAATCATCGATTACTGTGACGATGAGAAAGTTACGTGAAATTTTGTGGGAGAAACAACGTGCCAACAAAACGCACTATTTATCGTGTGGTGAATGATTTCAAAGAAATAGGGTCTGTAGCTGATAGGCCCAAGCACGGACCACAACGTACTGCAAGATCGGCTGAAAGCATTACTACTGCTCAAGAAAGTGTTCAAAACAATCCATCAACCTCAATTCGACGCCCTGTTCAGGATCTTGGTCTTCAAAAAACCAATTATGGCCACAACTTTGCACAAGGATTTGCATTTGTTTCCTTTTAAGATTCAGTTGACACAAGAGATTCTCTTCCACAAGACCATTTACCCCGTCGTACATATGCCAGCTTGCCCATGACAACCCCGACTTTCATGAAAAATTCATAATGAACGACGAGGCACATTTTCATTTGAATGGATATGTGAATAAACAGAAAAGACGGTTCTGGGCAATGGAAAACCCTTAAATTATTCATCAGTCACCTTTGCATCCATTTAATGTGACAACCTGGTGTGCAATTTGGTCTGGAGGAATAATTGGTCCTTACTTCTATGAAAATGAAAACGGCAACTATTAATAGGGAACCATAACGTGATATTGCATGCTTTGTTCTTGATTAACATGTGGTATCAACAAGACAATGCCACATCGCATAAAGTCAGGACTACAATGGAGTTACTACGAGACCTCTTTTTTCAAAACCAGTTATTTTAAGAAATGGTTATGTTGGTTGGCCTCCACGGTCGCCTGATTTGACTGCTCCGGACTTCTTTTTGTGGGGGTAACCGAAAAGCAAGGTTTATGCAAACAAACCAGTAACGCTTGAGCAACTCAAACAAAATATTCGTGATGAAATTAATGAAATACCGCGTGAAATGTGTGAGAATGTAATTAAAAATGACCTCCATGACCGGACGTTTATCTGATATGGTATTCCATACATAATTGCCGACATTAAATAAAACATTTATCAATATAAGATCCATGTCTTTTAATCAAAAATTATAAACAAACAAAGTAGTATACATTTCCTATGGACACCCTGTATTTATTCAACAAAAAATCAAATATGACACACCCTGTTTAAAAAAAGGAATGTTTTTTGTTATGTATACAAAAATAAACAAACAAGATGACTCTTTTCGCATATTCGTTTTGGCTACTTCTGCACGAGATGATATAAGTGAAATCAAATTGAATTCAAACTGATAGTTAAAATACATTTAACATATTTTTACAAACAACTGTGTAGCAATTAATAGATTTATTATATTTCACTGATTACTCGTATTTTGCTTTACAAATTGTAAGACAATCTAATCATGTCCGCCTGCCTGTTAAAGTTACTTTTTAGTCCAAGCAAAAGGCTTCTAACTTACCTGATATACGAGAGCAGATAAATAATTTCGTGACTTTTCGAAAAAAGCAGTTTTTTTTGGCAAAAAAAAACATTTTCAAAATAATCTCCTTTTAGCTGAATACACTTAGTCCAACGTTTCTAGAATTTTTGTATGCCTTCCAAAAAAATAGTATTTTTCGATGGCCAAAAAATAGGCATTGTTTAAACAATAATTTCATCGTTAGAGCTGAATCACTTTCCTCCGAGTCATTTCTTTAGGTTTGGACAAATGAAAAATTCACTCGGGGGCTAAATCCGGAGAATATGGGCTAAATCCGGAGAATATTCATAACCCAATTTATGCAATTTTGCCATTGAGACTGCATTCGTGTACAGCCGTCCATTATCTTGATGAAATGCTAATCGCGGCACGCATATTGCAGAGAGCTAAACCCAACTGATCATTTAAAATCGCAACCCCAATGCCATATGAAATGCGTATGGCATCAACAATCTTACGCACTTTTGCTCTTCGATCGGCCAACACCATATCGTAGATTTTTTTCGACATTTTCGGGTGTATTGACCTTAATTGACCGTCCAGAACGTTCAGCGTCACTTGTACAATGAAAGTCAGTAAACCTCTTTTTTACAATTGAAATCGAGGGTACCCCTTGTGTTTATCAACCAAAGGGGTTTGATTAACGGGTTTTTCCACAAAAAATAAAGTTTAATGAGCACTCGAAATTTACTATTTCCCATTTTTTACAAAATCCACGAGGTTGTATCTTTTGCACAGCTGTTAAACACAAACTAAATGACGAAACTCTCTAAAAATTTGACAGAAGTCTGTTAACAGATGCTACTTGAGGGGAGCAGTGTTGCATTTTATATAAATAGCTACGAAGGAAGTTGGAAAAGTAACGGAATTATTGATATCCCCTCGAATGTCTTATAGTTGTATATTAGTTATTGTCAAAAGTGGACAAAATCATGCAAAATCATAAAAAAAAGTTGTAGGAAACTGCCCTTGCAACTGAATTCAGTGACGTTACGTGATAACATTTGAAGACACAAAACTATTTCGTCTAACTGTATCAATTTTTAATCCGTTCTCTTTTATATTCTATCAGGCATGTCACAAAACACATTTCCGATCGAAAGTGGTTTCAATTCCGTATTTTGCTTCTCCAGAAAACTAGTTCACAAAGATTTGGTCGGAATGAAACCACTTTTGATTATGTGATCAGAATTGATATTTTTAGTTTCATAAACACAAAAAACTTTGATAAATGTACTTTTTCTGAATAAAGATTATTGTAAAATTTAATTACTTTAAATTTTTGCTTAGTTAACATTTATTTTAATAAATCTTTTATATTTTAAATAGTACTAAGGCAACAATACAAGCCAAATAATTGCCTTGTACGAAATAAACTAAAATAAAAAAACGTTGGAAAAATGAATTTGTAATTTGTATTGTTTGTGATCGTCTTTTGTTGTGGCGTGTAATATTCTGGCTGACGAAAATAAAACAAATAAGAAATGTTACGTTTGTTCCCAATATTTTCATTTACAAACAAATATTTAAGGGAAAAGCATAGAACCGGTGCTCAAGATAAAATTTTTGTCGAGTTCATGGAGTGCAACAATGTTATAGCCAGAGGATTCCTGAAGGGAGATCGTGTGGTTCTAGAAGCGCTTTGGATAGAATTAACAGAAAAATTGAGATCTTCTGGACCAACACGCAAAGATTGACATGGATTGAACAAAACCTGGACGGACTGGAAAACATACGTAAAGAAGAAACTGTGCCACAACAAAAACGGTGGTGGCCCATATAACAAGTATGTATTGTCCGAGGTAGAGGAAGCTGTTGTTAGAGTCTCCGGAATGCAGAGAAGTGTAGAAGGCGTTGCTGGCTCCAAAAGATTTGGAGAAGCGGATCTAATCGCGTACATTTGTGAACCTGACACAGAAAACGACGAAGATCTTGATTTTACTCCCTCAACATCTGACAGTGCTAGGGAAAAAGAAAATGATTTGGCAAGAAAGCGAAGTGTTAAACCATCAGCTACAAAGAGGCATCTTTCCCGCACACCATCTACTACTCCTAAGCGCCACAGATCTCGTTCAGCACATGTATCCAACTCGGAATTGAGCATCCTTTCAGTAGAAGAAAATAAATACTTGGGAAAAATTGCAATGTTGCTGGAAGAGCAACGTGTCGACAACCAAGTGGAAAGAACAGCGCGATGAAATTCGAAAACAAAATGAAAAATTTTGTAAATTTTTTTTTCTTTACTCCGTTTGTTTATATTGTTTACTTTACACATATGGTTTTTGTTTTCTCATATGCATAGAGTTGCCATAGGGTTTTTAAAATTTTCGGAATTACCTAAATCGATCGGAATCTGAAGAAGGTAAAACAAAACCGACCGAATTGGAATGGTCGATTTCTGTGACAGGCCTGTATATATGAAAACATTTTTTAAGTCCGAATTTTCGACAAGTGGCAAAGCACGAGCGGTACTTGCACGTGACATTAAAAAATATATAAAGGAAGTGGAAATAGTCTGTTATTGTATCATTTTTGTTCTTGCTGACTTTTTATTTTAGTAATCAAATGCTGTAAAACATTTTCCGTGGGAAGAAAGATGTAAACTGAAAAAATTACAGACAAAGAAAAAAGTCATTACAAAGATGCCATTAAAGAAAAAAAGGTCAATTTTATCGTCGTAACAAACGATTTAGGCTGGTTAAGCGTAAAAAATAGTAAAATTTCAATGCTTCTTAAGTATAATGTAAGACGAAAACTTTTATTTTGTAACAAATTATGTTTCAATCACGGTCCTTTCTCTGGAAATACCCATATGCAAACATCTTTTTGTACTCACGTCTATTTTCTACGTCTTACCTTTTAGGGGGTCCACTGTTAGGAGCGGTGTTCTAAAATATGGCATCTTTTATTTGCTTAAACAGAGGTGGCATTGCTACTCTTGCATTATCAAGGACAAGAACCAAACGTGCAGTCTGGTATCGTTCGTGCCTAAGTCTTTTTATCAGCCTATTTTAATATTTTTTATATTGCTAAGAACACATTAAAAAAATATAGAGACAGTTTATTTCTATTCGCCAATTATAAAACATTATTAATTGATTGACTATCAAAAGTTTCATCAAAGTTCTTGTGACGGATTCTTCTTACGCACCGCATTACCTACCGTTCGTACCCGTTTAGTTCCCACTACTTTAGATTAGTCTTTCGTGCGGTTGTTTGTGCACACAACATAATACAATGGCTGTCGTGTCAGTTGTCGTAGAAATCGAACGCAGTTTGCAACATTTTCTCAAAAAAATCTTTAAAATATTGCCGTGCCGTGCAGTAAAATGTTATAAAATTGTAAGTTGTCAAGAAATACAAGCCTAGAAATCGTAGAATTTTTTAATGTAAAAATAACCTCAAAATTACGAGTGGCCAATAACCAAAAAGCCAAAGAAAAGTTTATGGCAAAATTATTGTGAAGAATTTGATTTTCGTGAAAATAAAAACGTGCTTTTGACAAGCACATGTGATGTAATCGAGATGTGAGACTACGCCTGACCCGTTTTTGGCCAACAAATTCTGTGCATATTCGTTGCAACTGCAAGGCGGTATAGTGTTTGTGTAGAAGTGTAAATAAATACATGGTCATAACCTCATTTGGCCATAACCTTAAAGCACCAATAAATGGAAATTGGAAAAAAAAATTGCAAAATTTTAATAACTTGGAATTTTTTGGTACGGGGTTAGTGGTGGTGTTCGGCAATCGGCTGCTTATGTATAGGGGTGTTCGTTCGTATAGGAATTAAACGAACCGTGCTACCCACAGTCATATAAGTAATATGGTCGATAACACTGCTCCGTCGTCATTGTGGTAGAAAGAGACAAATATATGGACTGTTCTATTCGTAAAATGCCTTATGTTGCCAGATTGTGAATGATGTTTGACAACCACCGCTAAACATGTGTTGCCTTCTTTGCTCTTGTTCTTCCCTTGATTTTTTTTTTCTAATTTGAGGAGTAAACAATAAATATTGAGTGCAACAACGTGTTTTCTTTTGTTGTCTGCATCTGCAGGAGGTCCTTACGCTGAAAATTTTGCTAATAAAGTATATGTTTAATTAAATTTTAGTGTCTATCGCTTGAAACCAAAATAAAATTGAATTTAAAATATTATGGATAGTCAATATGGTGGCATTCAATGGATACAGCACAATTCCACCAATCACGGAGATATGAAAACTGCCGGTCAGTTGATAATAGATCCCCATCCTCCCTGTGATGAGGATCTCATGGCCAGTGCGAACTCATCGTCGGACTATATGGCCACCGAGGATGAAGGTGATGCGGTAGCCAATATTGATCAAATCGCGGCGGAGAATTTAATTTTCATGGCTCGCGATGGCCAAATGGTCGCCGAAATTATGACGTCCGATAGAACGGATAAAAATGGTGCTGTGGTTGTGACCACCAGCGATGGCGAGCAAATTGATTGTGATGCTATTATGGAACAAGCCGCCCTAATACAACAGCATGAGGATACCGGCGGCGGCGGAAGGGTTTATGCTGTTGATCAGTATGCGGATACAACGCCCCAAATGGTGACCGAGGAGGTGATCACCGATGACTGGGTGCAACATCAAGGAGAGGAAAGGTAACAAATTTAGCCATAAAAAATTATTACATTAAAACCTTTAAATTAGTTTTAAGGCGTGCCTTACGAATGATGACTTGTGACGCACCCATTACTTATGTAAAGTAAATGTTTACATAACGATTTTTTTTAGTCGAACTGCCTTTCGTACTGAATTTAACATTAATACAGGGTAGTCCAACAAAAAGGATCGAGGTTCAATAACGGGTGGGCCATTTAAAGTTTTAAATTTGAATCAGCTGCAAAAAAAAAGTACTGATCGTAATTATATCGAATTTCTGGTTTTATTGGAAAGATTGAACACCATTCGATGCGTTTTCTCTTCGCCAAATGGGCTGAAGATTGTTTGGCAGGAGACGAAATATATTACCGAAAAATCGTGTTTTCCGATGATGCTCATTTTCATCTCGGTGGCTATGTAAATTAAGACATTTGGAGTTCAGAGAAAACACATGACAATTGAAAAGCATATGCATCCACAACGAGCTGTGATGTGAGCCCATTGGATTACTTTCTGTGAGGAGCCATTAAGGATAAATGTTACGCAAAGCACCCAGAGACAATTGAAGCATTGAAACATGAAATCAAAGTTGCCATTGAAAAGATTCTTCCAGAAACAATCGAAAATGTTCTGAAAAATTGGGTTGATCGGATGTGGTACGGCCAATCCAGTCATGGTAGTCATATAATTGATATAGTGTTTCATTATTAAATGATAAAGTTCAACCTTTCCAATGAAACCAACAGAAATTTGAAAAAATTATCAGTACTTTTTGTTTTACTATCGATTCAAATTTAAAAGCTTAAATCCACCACCCTGTAAAACAAAAAGTTTTCATGTAATTATCTTACTATAGATCTTTTGATAGAAAGATCTATGACATTATGTGGTAACTGCTTGGCCGACATCATTTTCGAAGAAGTACGGACCAATGACGCCGCCAACACATAAACCGCACCAAACAGTTTGTGGATGCATCGGCTTTTTAAAAATCAATCGTGGATTCGCATTTGCACAAATGCTGTGGACACATTTGGTCGATTATGCTGACCAAAAAAAATCACGAAATGCATTATGATTTGAACGCCTATTTTCATAAGATGCTTCAACGGTCTAGACGCGCTGCTTAATTCTGAATCTCTCCAAGGTTGAATTTGTCAAACACCGAAACAAAGAAATTTCAAATTAAGTTGGGTAAAAAACTTGACTCTGAGGTGTGACTCAATATGTACATCTTGCATTATGGTTGGACCACACTTTAATTGTTTCACTTGTCAAAGACAAATGCTTTGAATATTCTTCAGTTCGATATCGTCTATGACAAAAAAAGTGCACTCTTTGGGGCAGAGTTTAGAGTCTGATACGTGTGGTAACCAAGAGGTTAGTATTGCCACTTTTGAAATATGAAAACTCATTTACCGAGAACTTCTAACATAATTGGTGAAAATGATATTGCGCTATGAAGATTGCTCTACGCACAGTTCGAAGATTATTTGCAAAGTGTAATTCTCAGTAATTCAAATGCGACTTCCGTATAAGTCATTTGATTAGTAGCCATAATTCATTTGTCAAAGACTGCTGAAAAAACCATGGCGGGTTAAGAAACAGCTGTACAGTCTGCCTGGCATCATAGTCAACACATTTTGCCAAGTTTATGTTGATACTGAATAAAAACAACAAAGGTATCTAACCAGAGTAAAAACTGTTCAAGTCACAACTCAACTCTAAGTAATAACTTTGAAAATTTTTACTTAAGTTCACTAAGGGATGAAAAAATCTCAATTTAAAAGATACCTTCATACCACCTGCAGTCGTGGTATGAAGGTATCTCCCATTAAAATGGGAGACCATTTTAATTAGTGTCTATGTGAAAGCATGAGCCGATGTGAAACTATTTCACCAATGTCGCGTTAAGGACGCACATCATGTACTATGCTTTATTTAAGCAAGGTAGAATTTAATACATGACCATTATACGGTCTCTGCAAGAAATCGTTGACCGATATGGCCCAAATATTGGGCTTGGCTATAGTATCTCATAAAACAATTCTATTTTTGAGCAAGAACCCCAACTGAACTAATCATAAAGATTATTTATTAGCCGACCCTATCGTTCAATTTGAATAATATTGCGTTTTGTTAATTCTACAGCGGTAGGACCTCAATTCAGTCCATTTCGTTGTGTGGAGACTTTGAAAACATAGGCTGATAAGGTTTAATTTCACCAAAATTGGTGACTGGTTGCTCATTACGTTCTATATTAAGATTGTTTCAAATCAAATGTCATGTTGTTGTTTTAACAACAATACTCGTATACTTTGTTCTGAAGTTCTGTTCGTCTATAGGGGATCTACTTCGACATCCAGGTAAATGAAACATTTGAACTAGATGCATCCATAGATACCTACTGAGTGTGTTTGGTCGGACAATTGAAGAGGTACAAACGTTCGAGACCTTGCCATCAACCCGCACCCAATACGAAATAAGGCGTATGAACTATCCAGTTCTCAGCCGAGCCAGAGCCACGCGCTTCTGACAAGGTAGCGTCTTCTCCTCTGGGGAAATCTCCGGGGCATGTTCTCCAGCTCTACTTTTACGCTGTAGTTGAATACTGCTGCTGCGTTTGGACCAGCCTAATAGTTTCGATGATCTACAAACTCTCTTGTATCACTGGTCCTAAGAAGACAAAAGCAAGCACCCTGTTGATATTCCCTGGCCAGCATTCTGTCTAGTCAGAATTTTCTTCCACTGCCCCATACTCACGTTTGCCGACCACAACGGCACTGCGTAGTTCGACCGACCTATCGCTTTGTATAAGGTCCCCAAGAACTGCCGGCGAGTGATTGAATACCGGCGCTGCGTAGTTCGCCACAGACCAACCTATCACTTTGTAAGAGGTCAACAACAAAGTTTCTTTGTCGGGTCTCCAAGAACTGTCGGTAAGTGACTTCAGGGCCTTGTTCCGACTTTTAAATTTATCGCAAATAGCTGTAGCATGTTCAGAGGATCAAATAGGCTGTCCAATGTGACCCCAAGGATTTGAGGTCCATGCAGTGAACAGTGGAACTGATGATTTCAAGGCAGATATTTTTATATTCGCTTTGCAAAAGCGAGCTAAGTCGGGGGTGTTAATGTCGAACAAAACTCAAAAAGCATAAAAAGAAATCTTCAATTTATACACTAATCGCTTTTGCAGAAGACCTTAAAAAATGGGAAAGCTGGACCAAAAATGTAAACAGCAAGAACTAGACAAGAAAGACGTATAAAAAATCGGTTTACGTCGAAAAACTTCAAAATAAGTCCATATTTGGTTCGTAGTAAAACCGACTTCAATTTAAACAAAGATTCTTTTTTGGTTCCCTACGGTCCATCTCTAATGTCAGCCAAAATTTCAAAGTAAGTCCATATTTGTATCAGTAGTAAAACCGGCTTGAATTTGTGTGGCCATATAATCCTGTGGTCTATTATTGTGAACATAAGGACCGTTTTTTGGGCTCCTTCGGTCCATGAGTTCTACCCTTCTCCCAGTTAAAACTTGAAAATAAATCAATATTTAAATTCGCAGCAGTTTTTTTAATTGAACATAAGCCGAAACATCCTGCAACTATGCCCTTTTATGTGCCATTGAGACTTGTTCATCCTCCAGAAATGATGGTCGCAGTCATAGGTCGCACAATACTTTTGTGATCGAGTTGTTCTATTGAGTGGCATGGCAATATCAAAAGAACCAATAACGCTCATATTGCCCTATGCTACATTTGGTTGAGAGCATTAACTTTTATAAAGGGGGTACGTACACGATATTTTGGAATATTACTCGGATTGATAATATATCCTTCAAACTGCACTATTATGGTAGGGCATCAAATCGGGAGAGACCATTGCAAAAGGGCTAAAGAAAAACTTAGACCGGTATGACCCAACGTAACATGCAATGGTTTTACGAAAAGGAGACGAAACAGTAGCGAACTTTGTCCAGGGACTAAATGAAAACATGGCGCGGTAACTTCATCAGAGATGTTTATTTGTGACTCGTAACGTTTTGTAGAAATATTGGTGAAAATTGGATGTTATATGCAGCTCTCTGATCTGCGGATTCTTAAAATTGAAAAGGACCTTAGTATGCTATTATAACATGGTCCTACATTGGCCCATTTGAATAGGGTTCATTCTCGGCATAAACCTGAAAAAGAGCATGATAGACATCGCACAGTGGGATGAGATTAAATAAAAATTGAAATAACTTCGCCGTTTCTAAACTAACAGCCGGATTTTGATGAAATTTTACACACTTATAGAATGGGTGTTTTCAAGCTTAAGTTTTGGCACCCCTACGATATGCAGGGACGGAGCTACACGGCCTCTAAGTTGGGCACCTTGAGATTATACAATTTTAAAACGCATGTAGCTTTTGTATTTGCAGCCCGATTAGAATGGCAGGAGATAATGAATTTCACCGAAATCTTGTTTTCGGATAAAGCTTATTTTTATCTCGGTGGCTATGTCAATAAGCAAAATTGGCGCATATGGCGTTTGCTCATTGGGTTATTTTCTTTGAAAATGAGCAAAGAGCCAAGAGCATTTTTATTTCCAAGACTATGGACGACAATTGGTTTCAACAACACGGGGCCACACAGCCGTAGCGTTAAACAAGGAGTTCCACAGGATGGAGTGACGTCTCCTGCTCTGTTTAAACTCTACCGCTCTAAAATTCTGGCACCTACAGGCGGCGTTGAAACTGTATCGTGCGCTTACAATTCTGGCGTCAGGACCTATAGTGGATGAAATTTGCGTGAATCAACTGTTATCTCACTGACTTAACACGCTTTTTTACTGTGAGTTATATGAAAATATCCACCTCCAAATCATCAGCGACACTGTAACTACATGGAACGCAGAGGTGCGGTTGCCACTTAATGTGAAAGTCGATGACGTGATTATTCCGACTACTAACTACCCCAAAATCCTTGGGGTCACATTGGACAGACTTTTTCGATCCTATGCACATGCTACAGCTATCGGTGATCAGCTCAAAAGTAGGAACAATGCCCTCAAGTCACTTGCCGGCAGTACTTGGGGAGCCGACAAAGAAACCTTTTTAGACCTCTTACAAAGCGATAGGTTGGTATGTACTACGCAGTGCCGGTGTGGTCGGTGAACGTGAGTACGACACAGTGAATGAAAATTCAGACTTGCTAGAATGCCACCCACAGAACATAAACAGGGTGTCTCCTTATGGCTTCTGAGGACCATCTACATGAGGAGACGAAGGTCCTTGCCGTGCGCAGATACAATTTCCTGCTGTCTTAGCAATTCCTGCTATGGTGTTTTCGCAGCAGTCATCCTAACCACCATTTCTTGGACAGGATGCCTACGCCCAGGCAGATCAGGTACGATCTTCATGATCTAGATAGAAGAGGTCCAGCGGTATAAGAAGGAACCTTTAGATCGTCGAAACTATCAGTCAGGTCTGAACGACATTCAAGCTAATCAAGTTGCAGCTGTAGTGTAAAAATAGTGCTAGGGGATTATCCCCCGGAGATTTCACGATTCAGGAGAAGATGCTACTTTGGCAGACGCGCGTGTCTCTGGCTTAGCTGAGATCTGGATGGCGCAGCCGCCTTCATTCGTATTGGGCGCTAATTGATGCTGGCGTGCCGGGCGCTTGTCCCGCCTGCCATCATGACGTGATGCACCCCATTAATAGTCCGGCCAAACCCACTCAGCTGACCCCCAGGTGTCTGTGGACGCATCCTGTTTAAATTGCTCGTTTTCTTCACCTGGATATTGAAGCAGATCCCCTATACGACAAAGAGGACTTCAAAACAAAAATATGTTGTTGTTACAACAACAACACAGCCAACGCAACCATCGACATTTAACGCACTGTTTTTGAAAATCGGATAATCAGCCAAAATTGTGATATCAATTGACCGCTCGGAGCTGTGATTTAAGCCCTTTGGGTTGTTTTCTGTAGGAAGCCATTTAGGAAAAATGTTACGCAAAGCATCCAGAGACAATTGAAGTGTTAAAACATGAAATCTAAGTTGCCATTGAAGAGTTTCGCCCCGAAACTTTTGAAAATGTACTGAAAAATTGGGTTGATGGGATGACTGCCGAGCCAGTTGTGGTAGACCTATGAATGATGTTATGTTCAATTATTAAATGACAAAGTTCAAACTTTCCAATAAAACCAGAAATTTAAAAAAAATATCAGTACCTATTTTTTACAGCCGATTTTAAATCGACCATCCTGTAAATCGTAAATTTCTTATTTTCGGCCGATAGCCTTCGATGCTAGCGCCTTTAAATTAGTTTATTATAATTTCAATTGTTATAAATATGTAAACAAATAAAAATGATGTTTTTTTTATTCTTTTATATATATATATTTACTTTTATAGCAATATCCGAGCCTTTAGACCCTTTTTGCATTAACTTATTTTTTAAATATGATTGTATTTATTTGTTTCAGAGTCGAAATTCCCGCAGAACAAATCATTTCAAATTCTCAAGTTCTATTGGACATTGAAGTGCCCTTGCCCACAGTGCAAGACGAGTATACGACACTGCGGCCCTATCCGTGTGACTTCTGCAGTCGTCGTTTTCGCAAGAAAGCGAGCCTGATGAATCACATGGTGGCACATCAGAACGATCGACCACATTTGTGCAAGTTGTGTGGGTCGAGGTTTCTTCGACGGCAGGATCTCATCAATCACTTGAAGGCGCACGCAGAAGAGTCATCGGCGGTAGAGCCCCAAATGGATGACAACGATTGTAAGTTCCAATAATATTTAAACAAAAACTTTGGAGATTTATTTTAATTCTTTTAACTTCCTTGTAGTTATACACTTTGTTACCGATACCACCTCCTCGTCACAGCGCACTTCCAATGATCATTATTATGAGCAGGATTGGAGTGTGCCCGAAGACTCCGTTACAATACCAATAAAATCTAGTCGTAAACAATACCAACAGCAACAACAAATTACCTCCATGCACTCGAGTGGCAACAACCAATCTTTGATTGATAATAATTCTATGCCATCATCGTCGAATGCACTCGCAACGACGACGACAGCACCACCTAGAGGCCGAATAAGTCGTCTTAAGCCCAAAGAGGATGCCTATGTGGTGGATGTTTCCAATAATTGTACCTCGAATTCATCCAATATGGCTTCGTCGTACAGCATTGTGCATTGTGATACTTTAGGAAACTCTACGGGCGCCATAGAATTTACTCAGGATAACACGCCCACACCGCAGGACAACACCCAGCAAAACAACCAGCAACAAAGACAAATGATACATTATCCCGTGATTGACGACAACAAACCCTTCGTGTGTCAACAGTGTGGACTGGCTTTCTCCCGAGAGAAAGCAATGCTTTCGCATACCAAGGTATGCAAAATTGTAGAGTATTGCCTGAATGAATATCTGAATCAAAATTAATTTATTTAGTTCGCATAATTGTATACTTGGCCTTTAAATATGATGATTGAGTTTTGTCTTGTTTTTAAATACTTGAAGAATGTGTTCTCAAACTTTCATTGTTACGACCTTACACACATTCTTGAAATTAATCTGATACATATACAAAACAAAACAGCGTGTGTTTTTCTATAAACTGTTTCTAATTTATTTATTCTTCTTTTTTTTTATTCTTCCAAAGACCCATCGCAATGATTCGCCATTCGAGTGTCCACAATGCAATGAGCTTTTCTGGGATCAAACCAGTCTACAAGACCACCAGAGAACACATCAATTCGAAGAAAGCAACTCAGAATATGATCCCAATGAAGGAGAAGAAGAGACGCCAAGTGAATCAGAGTCCGAACAACAATTATATGGAGAATTCTATTGCAGCGAATGTGGCATGTCCTTCCATCGTCAAGACTTGCTGAAGAGGCACGCCAAATCCCATTCGAAGTCAAACAATCCTGGGGCAAATCACAATGGTGCTGAAGACGGCGATAATAACAAAGATCAGCACTGCTGTAATACATGCGGTGAGACGTTTGCTGAAGCTTTGGATTTATTGGCGCATGCAGAAATTCATGCACGATATCCACCCTTTAAGTATGCCCCTAACCATAGGTTACACATTCATCAAACAACTAACTCTTTAATTTCTATTTAGATGTGTGTTATGCGGAGAATCTTTCTTTGAGGAACCTACGATTAAGAAACATTTACAATCTCAACATGCAAACGATCTGACAGAAAACTCGTGTATTCTGTGTGGCAAGGAGTGTCGTGATCGTAAAGCTTTAATTAAACATGCCTGGGATCATTCGCGTGAGAAGTGTCATTCATGTTCAAAATGTGGCAAGAACTTTCACAACAAGGCTCGTCTTAAACGTCATATGGCTTCACATCGTGACAAATCAGTGCAGTGCGACGTTTGCCATGAAGAATTCCCCGATGGTCGGACTCTTTCCAATCATCGACATTCTCATAGTACGACCTCGGCGGGGAAATTGTTTCCCTGTCATGAATGTGGTAAAACATTCGGTTCGCGTAGCTCACAGCAAATACATGTGCGCATACATACCGGAGAACGGCCCTATGGATGTCGATTCTGTTGGAAGGCATTTGCCGATGGTGGAACTTTACGGAAACATGAACGTATACACACGGGAGAGAAGCCGTATGCTTGTTCGGTATGTCCCAGAGCTTTCAATCAACGTGTTGTCCTCCGGGAACACATAAGGTCACATCATTCGGGTTTAGATTTCAAGAGAGGTACATACTATTGTACAGTTTGTGGTGAAGATTTGCCGTCGTCGGGAGATTTGATTCAACATTTGATACAGCACAGTGACATGAATACTGCCATGCAGCGGCAACCGGTGGTAAGTAGTTGACAATACACATAGTTTAATAAATATCTAGTGCTATTGTGGGAGATGATGATTGAGTTTCATCTTGCATTTAAGTGCTCGAAGGCTGTGTTCTCAAACACTATTGTTACGACTACAAATGCAGCCGTGAATCAAATCTGATCCCTATATATATTTAAGGATAAGGATTTCAAAAAAAACTTTAGGTATGTTAGTGGAAGATATATTTAAAAATATTTAAACAGTAAGAACATGTCATCCAGCCCATAAACCACACCAAACAGTTCAATTTTGTGGATTAACGTTAGTTCCAGAATGTCTTCCTGTTGCTCATAAGACCAAACACAGCCATTTAGTTTATTGATGTATCTATCCATTGAGCAAAAATTTGCTTAGGCTCTGAACAAGATTCTACCCGAAAGTGGCACAACTTCATTGTGTTATTGGAGAATATAATGTAGACGTAGACAGCTTTACTCCAGTAGCTCGTGATCTGTAAAAAAACAAACGCAAAAAGCTTTTAAAAGAATTGAAGTATTGAATATATAAGAAAATAATTAGTTTAACGCAATAATTAATATTTATGGGTACACCTTCATGTACTGAATTATATCTGATGTTAGAATCGCTAACTAGTTTTTACTCTTGCTTGTAAGTAACTGAAGTAAGAAACACTCTTTCCCTCCATCAATGAAGCAACTTTCGTCTTCGCCGTTATTCTATTTTTCTGGAAAATACACAGTGGAAGTAAAATGAACATTGTTTATTGGAATAAAAAGAAAAAATATTAAAGTAAATACGAAATCATGACACCTACGGGAGTTGATATTTATATTTCGGGTCCGGCAATAGAAACAACAATTTATCATTGGAAATGGATTTATTGTTTTTCAAAATGTTCTCCTTTAAGATCAATACACTTTTGCATGCGCACAAACCAATTTTCGAAGCACTTTATCCACTCCGATTGAGACACCTCCAAAACATGATTTTTGAACGTTTCAACAGCAGCTTCGGGCGATGAAAAACATTGACCACGCATTTTTTTTTTGAGGCTAGGGAATAAGAAGAAGTCATTGGGTGCCAAATCAAGGCTGTACGGTGGATGGCCCATCAATTCGACATCTTGAGTGGTCAAATAGCTCATCGTTTCAGCTGCGTTGTGAGAGCTCGCATTGTCGTGATGCAAAATGATCCGTCTTCTCCTATTATCTTTCCTCATTTTTTCGAACACTTTTGGCAAAAAGATGATTGTATACCACTCTGAATTGACCGTCCTACGTTCCACTAAAGGCACTGTGGCAACATGGCCGGTTATACAGAAAAAATCGCAACCATTTGCTTCGATGTACTTCATCCACGAACAACTTCTGTTGGATTTGGCTCGTCTTAAAAGACCCATACGGTCGATGTCTGTTTTGTTTCGAGTTCATATGCATAGATCCATGATTCTTCACCTGTGACAATGTTATATACTGCCTTTGAGCTACCGCAATTATACTTTTTCAACATCTCTTTGCACCAATACGAGTACATACGATCCTTTTTTGAGCATTCGTCAAATTATGTGGGATGCAACGAGAACAATTTTTTTCACTGCCAAATGAACATGCAATATCTTACTGGATCTTGTCATACTAATGCCCAAGGATGCCTTAAGCCCACGGCATGTCACAGCATCGATGGTTTCTGGCGACCGAAGTTGGACGTCCTTCACGAAATTCATCCTGGAGCGAACGGCGTTCGAGACTGAACTCTTGGTACCAGCGATTAACTGTGGTTTTTTGATGGTGCTTCATTGCCACGACCCACGCCGAAAATCTTAAAAAATCATCGCATGAAAATGTTCACGGGACAATTCCATTTTTTGACTGAGATGAATTATCGTAATGATGCTTGTCATACTAATGCCCAAGGATGCCTCAATTTAAGGTTTGCCGCATGTCGGTCTTGCTTAAGCAGTTCATGCACAGCATTGATGGTTTCTGGCAAAGTGACCGAAGTTGGACGTCCTTCACGAAATTCATCCTGGAGCGATCGGCGACCGAGACTGAACTTTTGGTACCAGCGATTAACAGCGCCGAAAATCGTAAAAAATCATCGCACGAAAATGTTCACGGGATAATTCAATTTTTTGAATGAGATGAATTTTTCAACACACTGTAAACAAAACAATTCTCCCTCAAATGACAAAACGTTCTGAGTGCAGTTATGCTAAAAAATGTCAAAGTTTCCAATGGAAATCTGGGAACACTATTATTGTCAGGACCCGAAATATAAATAGCAACCCTCGTAATTCAGAGTATTTGCTTATCATTTAACTGTTTATTTTTTACACCGCACTGTGGTATAGAGTATTGTGACTTACTGATGTTTGTAACACGGAAAGGAGATAGACCGTTGTTTTTTATACCAATTGATTCGAAATCACTATCGAATTTTTATGAGCGATACTCCTCCGAAGCCCAAAAATTAAATCTGATGTTGCTTAAAATCTATATGGTACTCTGGTGAAGTTGGACCGATTTGAAGGATTTTGTTCAACAAAATTGAGACCTATTTAGTTCTATCAAGTTGAATCGAGCTTTAAATATGAACACAATACCTGACTGATTACTGATGTCATTTGAATATAGATTAGCAACCAAAGGATTAACATTTTTATAGAAAGTTACCGTTTGCCTCCATCGGCTTACACCAGTATTGTGTTCTTTATTCTTTAATTGTTCGTACATTTGTAACAATAATAAATAAGTCTTGTTTGACTATGGAGAATCTGCTATCCAGATGAAGAAAACATGCCATTTGAAATGAATGTGTCCAAAAAGACCTGGGGTCAGCACGGTTAAGTCCTTCGTCTCCTCATGTAGATAGTCCTCCGAAGGCATAAGAAAACACCCTTCTTGATGTTCTCAGGTCGACATTGTGGCATCTCTGAATTTTCTTCAACTGAGTCCAACTAACATTCGCCAACCACACCGGCGCTGCGTAGTTCGCTATAGACCGACCTATCGCTTTGTAAGAGTTCACAAGTTTTCTTTGTCGGCTCCCCTAGTACTGCCGGCTAGTGACTTGAAGACCTTGTTCCTACTTTTAAGCTTATCACAGATAGCTGTAGCATGTGCAGAGGAGCGAAAAAGACTATCCAATGTGACCCCAAGGTTTTTGGAGTAGTTGGTAGTCGGTATGTTGACGTCATCGATTTTTACATTATGTGACATCCTGCACATGCAGTAAACAGTGTGGCTGATGATTATGAGGCGGGTATTTTACTATTCATCGCAGTTAAGAAGCGTGCTAAGTCAGTGAGGTAGCAGAAGATTTTCTCGCATATGTCATCCACTTTGGGTCCTGACGCCAGAATTGTGCAATCATCAGCGTATGACATAAGTTCAACGCCGCCTGGTGGTGCAGGAATTTTATATAGGTAGAAGTTAAACAGTGCCGTAGATGTAAACTCACTCTGGGAAACTTCCAGTTTACCTGCTTCAACATCAGCATTGATATTTGTCCGGACCCAGCGACTTTGATGACTTTTTACTGTGGATGACATGTGCAACGGTAAATTGTGGTGGTGCCTCTTTGATTCAAAGAGCGCGGATACGAAGCAATACTCTCCTTTTCGCTCTATGGGTGCTTAATGAAAAGGCGATTAAAAAAAACTTGCGCACCACTTCGGATTTGTCCCTGTTCTGTGACCAAATCTGACGGTTGTCCGGTCATCTAATCTTCCAAGGTTAGAGAGCGATTTGACCGCTGTCCACAATTTGCCAATATCGGAACTTAAGTTGCACTGCTTTAAGTGATCTAGCCATATATTATATTCGTTGACCAACCTACTGATCTCAGAGTTGAGATCCCTAATTCTATGGTCAGTAGGGTTGGAGCAACAAGTCTCATCATCCGTGATTACCGCTGCCAATGTGGGGAATCTCTCTTGGTCGTATATCGGGTATTCGACTAGCAGGAATATGGTGAGCGGCTGATGCGTTAATGATGGCCCTGAACGACTTATGGGCTACCCTATCGTTCGAGTTAATGGATAGATTACTTAAGCTGCGCTTAGTGTCTTCTCTGAAGGCATCCCAATCAGCTTTTTTTTGATTGAGATACGTACGGCGTCCAGAGATAACGAAGTCGGATGGCGAGGTTTATGGAAAAGTGGTCTGATCCTTGCGAGTTGCCAGGTGACGTATTCAAGCAGGGCAGGCGTTGCCGTAGTAATGTCTGGCGAGCTATGGCAATCGTCCATAACCCGCGCAGGGGCGTCCTGATTCACTGTGCAGAACATAGAGCTATAATTTTGCTCTGCTAAAGCTATGCCCCTCTGGTCGTTGTCTAGGAGAGAATGACACAGTTCGTGTTGGGCATTAAAGTCTCCTAAGACCAAGCTGTTGTTGCCTTGTAGTAGATTGTTTATGTTTGGCTAATGCCTGGGCAACTCTTAAGAGACTCCACATCGAGAGCCATCAATAGATTTCTTTTACAACGTGTGTTGGCAAGAGTGAGTTGTATTTTCGTGGGCAAATGTGTGAAGAAAACTTGAAAAGTAAGGTTTACAACAGTAGTTCTCATTCGTTTGGGGAGAGCCTGGCCTTATAGAGTTCGGTTGTCGGGTTGTCACGGACCCGAAATCATGATAAACGTAGTGTGCAGCCACGAAAATCAATGTCACTTTGCCATTTTGTTAAAACCTTGTCTTCTATTTAAATATAGAAGCAAGAGGTCTTGAGCCGGTTTAATCCCTGTTCAATGTGTAAAAGCAACAGACCGAAATAAAACCAACGAGCTAAACATTACTCTTATTTTATATATTTGTATACTTATCGATTTTCTGCCTTTTTTCAGACTGGTCCACGGAAATACAAACGCAGGCGCAAACTGAAGCCACATGAAATAGCCCGCTTAAAACGCGAGTCCAAACAGAATGGCGGCAACAGCAGCGATCTCGATATTTCCGATTTCGATATGGACAATGTCGACGATTTGCTTGCAATGACTGAAACTAATACATCTGCAGAAAATACAACCAGCAACCATGAGCTTCCATCATCTGCAAAGGCAACAAAGCAAAAGAACTTATCCGCCGAAAAGGTAGAGACAAACAACAATCGAAATAAATCAGCGTACAACACATTGTCATCGAAGAAAAAGCCTCACATTGTAATAGACCCTGAAGATTTTGACTTGGACGTTGGCATGGACGGTGAAAGCCCCAAAAAGCCCCGATTCAATTCAACTAGTAGTGACAAAATTTGGTCCACAAAATCATCTAACGAAGAAACCTACAAATCCTTATTGTCAAATTTGGAAACCACACTACAAAGTATTGACACTTTGGTAGTGGGCCCATCGTCGAATGCCGTCGAAATGAGTGAAGTTACTTCTACAACAAGCCGGCGCAAAACAAAACACGAATCGACCGCTCAGAGAACACAACAGGTCCAAATTGTGCGATCAGATAAAGAGGGTTCCTCGAGCATTACCACCAGCAGAGGGCGTAAGGGCAAAGCCGACAAAATTGCTGGCACAAACAAGCAGTTCAAGGGACCCCAAATGATACATACCGAAAAGTGCACTGTTTCTTCGGCGGAGGGCGGCAAAAGGAAATCCAAATCTGTTGTCACACGTACACAAACCAACTCCAACATTGACATAACACCAAAATTAGTGGCCATAGTGGACGATTATGACATAATATCGCCAGCGTTGCAGCCTCCAAAACAGATCAGTTGCAGTCCGTTGCATATAAAACAGGAACATGACCACCATCCCCTAATGAAGAGTCAACATCATGTAATGTCATCAAACTCAACAGCCCACAATAGGACACAATCGTCTACAACCCGCCATACCAATGATATCTATGATGCCCACTTGCTGCTTGAAGCTTCGGGATTACGCAACGATCTGGACGAAATTTTAAGATCCCCCTTAAAATCCGATAAACTTGGTGTTTCCCGGCAACGTTTTACCAGTGAATCCTCCACACAATTTCTAGCCGAACAATCCGAAGAGGAACAGCATCTGATAAAAATCGAGCCGACTTCACCGGATCTTAGGGAAATTGTCAATGGTGCAAGTTCAGTCAACACATCGGAAGAAGTGACTTCAGCTGCTATGGAACTTAATGTGACCAACACCTCCACAACACAGTCACGTAGAACCACAAAAGCTACACGATCGCAGAGGAGTTCAAATTCAAATAGAAAATATTTCGAATTTTCTAATGAACACTTGAATCCGACTAAAACTGCCACCAGTTCAGCAGTATCGAACAAAAGATCCCCGGCAAACAATGCATCCGCAGTTTCCTCATCTTTGAAACCTTCAAAGTCTGCCCGAACCGAGCCGGCAAAAGCTCCAAAAACTACTGTTCATAATAGCACATCCTATTTGGATTATACCATAGTAGACAGCTTCAATGCGGTGTCTAGTTCCTCGCCCAGCCACCACAATGCCAATTCATTTTCTTCAATATCCGCGGTGGTCTCAGCAGCGGATGCTACCGCTGCGGCCGTATCAGCAGCAGCAGCTCAACAGAATCCATCGCCTGCCCGAAAACCTCAGCGCTATTTTGAGTGTGAAATGTGTTCAGCTGTTTTTTCAGATCGTGCACAACTCCTGGACCATGTGCCCATACACATCTAGTAAATTCTTTGCTGGTCAGCATTATTCATCTCCAGTACACTACCACTTATGACTACCACAGTGCCAACCGTTTGTTTAATTGCAATTTCTTCGATTAATTGGGATTTCACAATTTTATGAATTTCAGTTTCGAGTCGATGAAGTTTTTTGTTTCTTTTAAGGCTTGTACGATTTTCGTTTGTTATCTTTTTAATTGCCTTCTTTGTATATTTAGGTATTTAATAATAATTTTAGAAAATTAACTTTTTAATAGGTCCTTTTTCTTTTCTTTTTTTTAAGTTCGTACCTTTTGTCAAGGTATTGCTTGTTTATAGAAAACTTCTTAAGGAAAAAACAATTTTTGTACAGATGCAAATTTTTGAAATATAATTATACCAATTACAAAAAAATAGCATTTTTGCTAAAACCGATCTGTTCAACAGTTTTTTTTTGTTTGTTTTCTATTGTTCTCCTTTAAATGCAAACTATTAAGCAATGAAAATAAATACAACCGATTTTTTAACTGCAAAAGTATCAGCTTTTGTTTTTGCCACTAATGAGAATTATTCACCCATATCATGAATATAAGGGGAATTCTTGTTGCTTCGCAATTTTCATTTCCCTCGAAGGGAAATTTGGTATCGGGAATTTCTGGCGGAATTGTTTCCCTTTCGAAATTCGAAGTGAACGTATACTCAATCAGCTGGTGAAAACAGCTGATTTTTTTTTGAAACTACCATTTAAAAGTGATTGTGAGAAAGTGACTTAGAGAAGAAGGTATCAAAAATCTACTGGCTGTTTCCTTTAAAGTTTCAATCAAACATGTTTACATGCTGAGCGTCTTCCTGCAGACTCCAAAAAAGTCATTTGCATTTCCCCCGATTATAAAACTAACTGCTTGTCTACGGTTTTTTGCTGAGGGAGGATACCAAGGAGTTGGAAGAGATTCTGAAGTTGGAGTGGCACAACATTCAACATTCAGTGAGGTACTGGCCGAAGTTCTATGTATATTTGAGTCGAAAATTTGCGGAAAGTGGACAACGTATCCATCGGATGAAGAAGGACAAAAAACTGCAATGGACTTCTACGCTAAGTTTGGGATACCTGGTGTTTTTGGGTGCATTGATGGTACTCATGTAAATATCATTGCACCGAAAGACAATAAACATTTGTACTACAACCGCAAGGGAAATTATGGCTTAAATGTGACACTTGCAAGCGTACAACTGTTATTGTAACACTATTTTAAATATAACGAAACATTTCTTCTGAAGATATGCGATAGTGAAATGAAGATACGATATGTTGATGCCACTCAGCCTGGAGCTTGCCACGATTCTTTTGTATGGAATACAAGTTCTTACAGAAGTTCTATGGATCAGTCATATTTGCAAAATAGAAACAGGACCTGGTTATTGGGTGAGAGCCTAAGTTAATTAGTAATTCATAAATATTTCATATCAATATATTATTAGGTGATTGTTGATATGCATTAGAGCCCTGGTTGTTGACACCGTTTAGAAGTCCTACTCCCGGTTCTAGTGAACAGAAATGCAATGATGTCCACAGCAAGTGTCAAAATATCATAGAAAGAACCAATGGGGTTCTTAAAAATAGATGGAGGTGTCTACTTGGTGCCTGGCAACTTCACTATGAACCGCAGAAGGCCGTTAAAATAATAAACGCATGCGTGGCACTGCATAATATATGCATCACATACAAATGTAATCATCTGGTTGATAATGAAGAGGAATTATATAAACCTGATCCCATTAGCTTGTATGACAGTCATTCCAACGAATATAGCAGGTACCTATCTGTGGCCCAGCGCATTCGTACTTGCATAGCAAACTCATTATTATTGAAATCAATAGATATTTATTTATTTTATATTTTTTTAAGTCCGGAGAAACTGGCAGACTAGACAGTTGTTTCAGAACCCGCTAAGACCTCATCAACAGTTTTCCTATCCTCCTGCGATCCTACCGAATCAGATTAAAAGGTAATTTACAAAACATTTAGAAAACTTTGATGAACGATCTGCATATAACTTTTTGTTCTGTATTGGTAGGATCGCAGGAGAATACGAACTTTGTTGATAAGGGGCATTGACTGGTTCCGAAATAGCTGTGAAGTCTGTCAGTTTCTCCGGCCTTAGCCAAATACTTTTGGGTTTTCCATTTGGTATTGTGAAGAAAAAAGACAAATTTGGGCTTTTCTTCCACCAGCATACATTCGATATTGCATGAACACCTGGCCGTAAAAAAGGTTTGTTCTCGTTGGATCCCGCACAATTTGACAATCGCTCAAAAAAGGTTCGTGTCGATTGGTGAAAAGAAATTTTGAAAAAATACGATCGCGCGGTGCTTCATTAGACGCTTACAAGATCGTCACAGGTGACGAATCATGGATCAATGCGTATGAGCCCAAAACAAAACAGCAATCGACCGTGTGGGTCTTCGACGACGAGTCATATCCAACGAAAGTTGTTCGTGGAAGAAGCACTTCGAAGCAAATGGACGCCTGTTTCTTTGGCAAAACTGGTCATGTCCCACGACTGTCGGTTCTATGCACCGGATTGACCCGAAGCAGCAATTCTTCGGCCAAGGGCTGTCACTTCGGCAATGTGTGTGCCGATACAACAACAACATGTGGCGAATGTTCCGCTTGAGCAACGTAGGAGGTCAATTAGCCCGTCAAAGTGCGGTTAATTGGCCGCCACGATCATGTGATTTGGCACCGTTGGACTTCTTTCTTCGGGGATATTAAAAGAAAAAAGTGTACGTCAAAAAGCCAAGAACAATTCAAGAGCTTAAGGGTGAGATAATGCGGCTTATTAACGTCAGTGAAGCTCCATTATGTCTCAGAGTCATTGAAAATATGGACCATCAGATAGAGGCATGCCACCGAAGTCGTGGCGATCATTTGACCGATATTTTGTTTCACATATAATTGTCATGGATCCTTCTATCATAATAAAAAATATTGAGATAATTCTCTGAAAACTTTTTGTTTTTTTTTACAATGAACTTCGTGCGTTTAAGTTGGAGTATCCTTTATATATCGGATTGACCTAAAGCTGCAGTTCTTCGGCCTGGAGTGTGGCCCCGGCGCCTGGGGTATCAAAACAACAACCATACAGCTTCGATTTGTGGAATTTTTAATCACAATAAAAGTTTTTTTTTAGATCATAGGTAATGTTCTTACTGACAGCTGTTTGCTGCTCGAAATCTTCGCAGAAAGTCAGAACAAACAAAAAACTGGTAACTTCCCCTGGCCGAAGTGTTTGTTTCGGGTCAATCCGGTACATAGAACCGGCAATGGTGGGATAGTTCAGCTGTTACCTCACTGACCTATCACGCTTCTTCACTGCGGGGAATACGAAAATATCCGGCTCCCAATCATCAGCGAAACTTTTTACTGCACGGTGGACCTTAGAGAGTTGCAGTTGTCACTTTATGTGAAAGTCAATGACTTCAACATCTCGACTACCAACTACTCAAAAATTGGGGTCACAGAGATATGCGTGTTTTATGAAAGTGATGGTACACCAAAGATACACTATTTAAATCTTTAAAATGGCTCTCCTGAACAAAACTGGTTTTTACCCTTAGGTCCCTTTCTATTTTGCGCGTCACATATGCAGACTTGCCAGAACGTCTTCTGTGGATCATTTACATGACGAGACGAAGGACCTTCTTGTTGTCTGAGCAGTATCTGCTAGGATGTCTTCGCAATAGTCATCCCCACCACCATCTCATGGACAAGGTGCCTCCGCCCAGGCAGATCAGCTACGATCTTCATGATCTCTCATGAGAGAGAGGTCCAGCGGTACAAGAGTAAGCCTTTAGATCATCGAAAGTATTAGATAGGTCTGAACAACATTCACGCTGATGGTGCTAGAATACGCTATCTTGGTAGATGCGCGTGGTTATGGCCCAGCTGAAACGACCCAAAGAGACCTTGCGGTCAGCTGTGTGGGCTTGAGGCGACAAATGCAGAGGTGCAGCACGTCATGTGGTCCCTGATGGCTGAAGGGAAAAACGTCCGGAACGTTGAGCTGAGATCTGGATGGTGCAGTCAATTCGCATTGGCCGCGTATTGATGCTAACGCGGCCAATGCGAATTGAGGCGACTGCACCATCCAGATCTCAGTTCACTTTATTGCACTGTTTAAAAGAAACTTGTATGTGACCCATCCTGCACTTCCGGCGATAGGTCCTGGCAATATTGACGGAAATACTACCTTATTGCGGTTGTCGCCAAAACGAAGAACGAAGTTCCTAAACAATTGTCGTTTGGTTTGCGGAATTTTTAAAAAAAAGTAAGAATCTATAAATCCGCCAAAGTAAAGGCACACACCATGCAGTAACAATGCCGGGCATACTATAGGGTGAGCAATTTAAAATTACCGCGCAATGCTCAACGAATTTGTGTTTCAAAAATTCAAGAGAATGACATGGACGACATTTGGTTTCAGCAAGACGGTGCCACACATCGATGCTGTTGTGGCAGAAATTGTGATGTCAATTGGCAGCCTTGGACCTATGATTTGACCCCTTTGGATTATTTCTGTGGTGAGCTATTAAGGATAAATGTTACGCAAAGCATCCAAAGACAATTGAAGCGTTGAAACACGAAATCGAAGTTGTCATTGAATAGATACGACCCGAAACAATCGAAACGTACTGACAAATTGGGTTGATCGGATGAGGTACTGCCGAGCCAGTTGTGGTTGTCATATGACTGATATTGTGTTCCATTATTAAATGACAAAGTTCAACCTTTCCAATAAAACCTAAAATTTTTAAAAATTATCATTACATTTTTTTTGCAATTGATTTAAGTTGAAAATTTTTAATGGTCCACTGACGGTATCATGACGATTGTGTTCATCGACGAAAAATACGGCACAATCACACCTCCGGCATGAAAACCACACCAAACACCAAATTTTTGCGAATGCAATTGTGTCTTTTGTAGCACATGTGTGTTTGTTGCTGTCCAATAATGCAGAATTTGTTTATTGACAAAACCACTCAGCCATGGCTGAAGATGATTTTTCGATGAAATTCTGAATTTTCGTGAAACTTTGCCATAGCCCAATCGGAGAAGTTTCGGCTTTACAAATAATCAAGTGGCTTTAGTTCTTGAGTCGGTTTGATCTTATAAGGACGAAGGCCAAGATCGTTTCCCCAAAATACGCCACAGTGTGGTTTAAGATATGCCCAATTCCCGAGAACGACGTGGAATCGACTGATTTGGCTCATTTTGAACGGATACACGTACGGCTGCGATATATTCGTCGATTCGAGCGGTACGGCTTTTCTTTGGCGCCGGAACATCCAAAAGTAAAAATTTGAATCCAAATTTATTCACTATAGCACGCACTGTCTGTCAGGTGGGACGATTATTACGGTCGAAAATTAGAGTAAACGCTCTTATAGTTGCGACCACCGACTCAGAATTCCGGTAGTAATTTTTACTGATTTCCAATTGTAAGTGAACTTAACCATGATGAAAATGTTGACTTCGACTAAAGTTCATTAAATGTGTTTGGGGGAGCGCTGACATAAAGATACGAAATTGTTAGGTCCCTATTGGAAAACCCGTTATAAGGTGGTAAAAATACTATTATAATATTTTTTAAAACAATCCCAGCAAACCAAACCTTCAGAATTCTGTACGACAATCGGCAAAATGTTCCGATTTCGGATCAGAATTCTTATCGAGTTCGTAACGAAAAACATATGAGAAGGTTGACGCGAATTCTGAACTACTTCTCTGAGGGAATTCTGATGTTTTTGCCGACATTTCGAACTGATTTCTGACCGAATTCTGAACTGTAGTCTTGGGAAATTCGAAAGGAAATTTAGATTTCTCGTATCGAATTCTGAACTAAATCTGAACGACTTCGGTCAGAATTCTGGCATTAAGTCTTATTAAATTCTAATGTTTGTGGTTAACCGCATTATCAACGAAAATAATTGTTTTTTCGTTATCCCTTATAAATTTTTAATAGAGTTCCCTTATTAAGTCAGTCCAACTAAAGCTTGTCATACACGCCTTCGAATTTTTAATGTAAAGGGTGATTTATATTGAGGTTCCCTACTTTTTTAAAGAAAAAACACAGAAAATTCATATTGAATGGGGAATGTTTATTATCATTTGAAATAACATTCTTTGGCATTTACTTTTTGAAGATTATGTCTATAAAAAGTTGGCCGCTGCTACGTTACAGATGGTCCATCCGTTAAGTCCAGCTTTCGATGACTCGTTCGAGCATTTCGACTGGTAACTGGCGAATGACACGCGTGATGTTTTGCTTCGAAGCGGGTTTGTCCGCATAAACTTAAGACTTTACATATCCCCACAGAAAAAAGTCTAACGGTGTGATATCACACGATCTTGGTGGCCAATTGACCGGCCCAAAACGTGAAATAACCTGCTCACCGAAGTGTTCTCTTAATAAATCCATTGATTGAGGCGGTGTGTGGGAAGTGGCGCCGTCTTGTTGAAACCGAATGTTGCCGAGATCACGAGCTTCAATTGCAGGCATCAAATAGTCGGTTATCATGGCCCGATAACGGTCGCCATTGACGGTTACGTTCTCATCGGCATCATTTTTGAAGAAATATGGACCGATGATTCCACAGGCCAACAAACCCACCAAACCTTTTTTTTCTGGATGAAGTGGCAGCTCTTGAACTTCTTCTGGTTGCTCTTCGTCCCAATTGGGGCAATTTTGCTTGTTTACATGCCCACTGAGCCAGAAAGTAGGACGATTATGTTGGCCATAAGTTGAACGAAGTGCACGAAACACATTCCTCACAGAACGTGAATTTTGGTAATAAAGTTGAACGATTTGTAAACGTTGTTCAGGCCTAAGTCTTTCCACGATGAAATGCCAAACAATACTAAACAAAAATAACATGACATCATTGCACGACTTACACGTGATCTGTCAAAAAAAGCTATTAAAACAAGTATCTCTACTTGGATCATCTTATAGTTTATAGCAATGACATTTTTATTGAAATACCTGGGCTTTTTGGACAGTAAATGTATGTGTCGGTTTCTGATGAGTTTGGAATAAATTAATTTTAAGGAGTTTTTCTTTCTTTGGGCATTTTTTTACTGATGGTTTCTCAACCCTATTGGCTAACGTTCCAGCAGGCAAAAGCCTTATACAGTAAAGCATATTCGACAGCATTATACATTTCGTTCCCGGAATATTCTCGAAAGTACTCGTATGTTGGCAATACATAAGTCACCCAATCACTGTGTATATATCACATCAGCTGAACTTTTTTTTCGCCCTGCAAGTTTTTAAAGTGGATATTTTCCCCTTCCTTTGGCATAGTATTTTGCCGGACGGCATTTCATATAAAATTATCAGTTTAGTTGAAATTATTGTTTCACTTATGCGATATTTTCACTTAAGCAGAGTTTCACTTTAGCGGAGTGAATTGTTTGAAATGAGCATGAAAACAAATATCTGTGAATCTTATATTTCAGATAAGCGAGATTTTTCAGTTAAGCATATTTGAGTTATCCGAAGTCGACTGTATCAAATTATTCATTATATACGAGTACGTATTTATGTCTGCGCTTTTCTCAAGGGCGTAGCAACTGCGTTACCGTTGTGCGACTAAAGTGGCAATTTGACCCTTTTTTAAAGCTGTGCGACTTTTACTGTCCCTTTCTGAAAAATCCCATTTTTGCCACTTTTTTAAATTTTTGCTACTTTTCAGAAATTGAGTATTTGTTTGTCATAAGACATTAACTATTTTGACCTAGAGTCCGAAGGTAGTCATATAATTAGTAAACCAGAGATAGATAATTTTTTAATAATAATTTTAATGGACGTTAATATACATAAAGGGTGTTTTTTATTGGGGTATAGAACTTTAAGTTGGTATCACTTTTTTAACTGGCGGCCATTTTGTCAGCTGTCAAGTGATTAATATTTAGTTTGGTTTGCCATTTCATCATGAACAGGTTGACAAAAAAAACAACGCTTGCAAAATGGGCCGAAAATGAGATTCATCTCAATGCTGATTTTTATCACAAAATTTTGTTCAGTGATGAGGCTCATTTTTGGTTGAATGGCTACGTCAACAAGCAAAATTGCCGCATTTGGAGTGAAGAGAATCCATATGAGACCCTTGAGACGCCATTACATCCACAAAAACTGACTGTTTGGTGTGCTCTATGGGCTGGTGGAGTCATTGGGCCATACTTCTTCCGAAATAATGCTGGAGAGTTAGTTACCGTTAATGGAGACCGGTATAGAGCCATGATAACCGACTATTTTGTTCCCGAATTGGATGGCATGAATGTGGATGAGTTGTGGTTCCAACAAGACGGCGCTACATGCCACACAGCGCACGTCACAATCGAATTATTGAAGGAAACATTCGATGAGCGCATAATTTCGCGGAATGGACCTGTCAATTGGCCACCAAGATCGTGTGATTTGACACCATTGGATTATTTTCTTTGGGGATATGTGAAGTCGCTCGTCTACGCCAACAAACCAGAAACGTTAGGGGACTTGGAAGCCAACATTCGTGGCGTTATTGCCAACATACGGCCCCATATGCTCGAAAAAGTGGTTGAAAATTGGACCTGTAGAATTGGCTTTATTCGAGCCAGCCGCGGCGGCCACATGCCCGAAATCATATTTAAACATTAATGGCATAAAATTATCCTTCCAATAAAGCGAAATTGATGGACATTAAAACGATTTTCTTGTGTTTTATTTCAATTCGAAGTTCTATACCTCAATAAAAAACACCCTTTATAAGAGTGTTATGGTAAAAGTTCAAAAATATCAAAGTAGAAATATATTAACATGTATGCACTCGTCGTAGTTCCCAACAGAAGGCCTATGTGCAAATTTTTGAAATTTTATTGTAGCTTTTAGTAGTCCTATTGGTCATACATGTACGAGTGCCCACCAAACCGTTTTTCGATATCTTTATTGGTTCAGGATTTAGAAAAAGGCCAATGTGCATTTCTTTATAGAAGTTATAATAAAATTATAGTAGAAGGCCTTTGTGTTTTTCTTCACATAGGCCTTTTTAATTTCTAAATCAATAATTCTACGAAGGCGACCGCAAAACTGACTGGCCTGGCACATTTTCTGTTTTACTTTTTTTTTAAATCTTTTATAAGCCATCTGTCAAAATTTCCGAAATATTTAATGATTATTTTCTTTGTTACGGGTGATTGAAGTAAACAAGTTTTATAATTTTTGAAAAATGGAAAATAAAGAGTTTCGTGCGGTAATTAAACACTTTTATATGAAAGGTTATACGCCACATTTAATCAAAGATGAATTGGATTCTGTTCATGGTGATAATGCACCATCATACTCCACCGTGAAATCCTGGGTTCAACAATTTAAAATGGGTCGTTCAAGTACGGAAGATGAACAACGCTCTGGAAGACCGAAAACTGCAACTACTATTGAAAACATTAGAAAAATATTTAATGAAGTGACTAAAGATAGACGAATAAAACTCAGAGAACTTGCTGATATTGTTAAAATACACGAAAAACAAGTTTGGAGTATTTTACATGATGAACTCCACATGAAAAAGGTATCCGCAAGATGGGAGCCGCTTTTGTTGACTTTGCCCCAAAAAATCGTCCGTTGGACCAATTCCGAGGAGCTTTTAGCGATTTATCAGCGTAATCCAATAGAGGTCTTGCGCCGATTCATAACTGTTGATGAAACATGGATCCATCACTACATCCCAGAATGCAAAGAACAGTCAAAACAATGGATAGAAGCTGGTAAAAGTGGTCCCAAGAAGGCGAAAACTGTAATGGCCACAGTATTTTGGGATGCAAGGGGTATAATATTTATTGATTATCTTGAGAAAGGAAAAACTATAAATAGTGAATATTATTGTGCATTATTGGATCGGTTGAGCGAAGAAATCAAGATAAAACGACCGCATTTAGAAAAAAAAAGTTCTTTTTCATCAAGATAATGCTCCTTCACACACTGCATTTTTAACTCAACAAAAACTGGCCGAATTACGAATTGAAATTGCTCCGCATCCAACATATAGTCCAAATTTAGCTCCTTCTGATTATTTCTTGTTTTCAAATTTAAAAAAAATTCTCGGTGGCAAAAAAATTTCGTCCAATAGCGAGGTTATTGCTGAAACTGAGGCATATTTTGAAGGTCTTGAAAAATCTTATTTTTCAGATGGAATTAAAAAACTTGAAAAACGTTTGATTAAGTGTATTGAGTTTGAAGGAGATTATGTTGAAAAATAAATAATAATAATTCCAAAAAACGGTTCTTTTTATGTTAGGCCAGTTACTTTTGCGGTCGCCCTCGTATGTTTGTTTTGACGCCCATTTTTTATGACCTGTTTTTTTGTTATTTATTAACTTTAATGTTTTTTATAAATAAAATAAACATACATGAAAAATATGCGATTTTTTTTAAAAAAAAATTCTTCTGTGCCCTTTTTTTAAAAAAAAGTCCCCGTTTTAGGCCACTTTTTGAAATTTTCCAACGGTAACGCTGCGTAGCAACGCAAGACGGACTCCCCTAGTAATATACTTTATATGGCCGCAGATAAATAATTCGATGTGTTACAAACGGAATGAAGAACTTGTATATACTCCCATCCTATGGTGGAGAGTATACTTATACAAATTAATTTCTTCTACATGTCAATGTTCATTAACAAAGCATATATTTGACGACAAACCCCAATGTAATACAACAACAACAACAAAATGATAAGTGTACATATTGTTCAAACCTACCCCACGACACAAACACTTCGAGCAGCAAAAACTGAATAAATACGTTCTGTTGTAGAGAACTTCTGATTAGTTGGTCATTCGCTCTCGTCGAAATCACAACATAGCAAAGTGTACGCTCCAAATCGATTTCTATTTTTCTAGAAGACCGGAGAAAATCGTATTAAAAATGTTCGCTACAAAAGTTGTTATCTTGTTGGCCACCAGCCTGGTCATTGTCAACGCCATGCCGAGCGATGTAAGTTGTGTGCGGAACTTCGTTTTTAATTGTACTTTTGTTTATATTCATATATAAATTTCCCTTTCAGAATGTTGCCTTAGGTGGAGTCAGCCCAGTCACCGATCTGAAGAGCGCTGAAGAGGAGTTGAACCATTCTCTGGCCAAGTTGGCAGCTGGGGATGGACCCCATTATAAGTAAGTTTTCCTTTGCTTTTTAGCTGGCTACGTTGCTTACGTACATATTTTGGATTCTTTAGATTGGGAAAAGTTTACTCGGCCACTAGACAAACTGTTGCTGGTTCATTGAGCAAAATCGTAGCTGATATCGTGGATAAGGACGGCAACACTAAGAAGTGTAATATTTCTATTTGGTCTCGTACATGGTTGCCCAATGGCATCGAGGTCACTTTCGAATGTGAAGGCGAACCAAAATTGGTTAAAAAACACAGTGCCTAGAATTGAAGTTTAACAAAATTAATTTCAAATCTTTAAAATTTGTGCATCTGTACATACTCGTAATAGAAGTGTTCGATTAATTTCTGCTTTGAAATGAACATCTGGTTTATCTCAATATTATTGTAATATTTTTGTTTGGTGTGAAACGATTTATTAATTAACATTAATATATCGTATGTACATTAGAGCGACTCATTTTATAGGGAAATAAAAAGATTGAAAATCTTATCCACTAAAACCGAAAAATTTGCATTTTTTTATTTTTTTATACTCGACTTGTATGTAATTAAACATTTTTAGACTAGTTAAGAAGAAACTGCATACAAATGGACAGTTACAAATATCAAGGTATCATTGTCATAAATTTTAATCAATTTAACATAGAATATGGGTTTATGTGGTATTACAATAATTTACGTTCCCGCTTTCCCGGAAGTTTTGATGTGGACAACATCTGAAAAAAAAGTGAAAATGAGACCGATCCCATGCCCCAAAAGTGTTCCCTCCCAGAGATATGTGCGTTTTATGAAAGTGATGGTACACCAAAGATACACGTATTTAAATCTTTAAAATGGCTCTCCTGAACAAAACTGGTTTTTACCCTTAGGTCCCTTTCTATTTTGCGCTTCACATATTATAGGTATCCGCGTATTAAAATCCGCGTTCAACAAGCTATTACACTTTAAAAGCAGTTACCGCATGGCGCGGTAACGCTCATCGCTGACAGTCGGCAGCTCCTGGCTCATTTTCGAAGAAAAATGGCCCAATGATGCGGCCCAAAATCTAATCCAAACAGTGACTCGTTTTGGATGCATTGGTTTCTCAACAGTCACGTGTGGGTCCTCAGAACTCCATAAGCGCCAATTTTACTTTTTGACATAGCCACCGATATGGAAATGAGCTTCAACTGAAAACGGATTTTCTTTTCGAAATCTACAAGCTTAATTATTAAGCTTGTATTGCTCCTTTGTCACTAATGTCGGTACCAGAAAAATGGACACTGCAAAAAATATTTCGGATTTAATTGCGAATAGACAGAAACTAATTTGTGTTAAGGACATAAAAATACATAAGTCAAAAATATCCGGAGAAGCCTAAGGTGCTGAACAAAGCACTTTAAGTTATTTTTTTGTAAGAAGCGGGTTTACTAGCTGTATAGTAGTATCTATTACTTTTTCTAATAAAAATTGGTTCATAGTCAAGCAATTTTACATTTGCTATTTTTTGGCGGCCGGGAAATTTGTCCCGAAAAAGACCGGGTTATAAATAATTGTAGTTGCCAACCCTTTGAGGTATTTGCAAGGGATTTCATGAAATTATTTTTTTTTTATATTTTTTGATTATATAAGTACTATTACGAGGTTTGCTATATATATTTCTGGTCTAGGCAACACTAAGTGTTTCCGACATTTCCATCGGAAAGTTTGTCATTTTTTAGCATAAACGTACTCAGAACCTTTTGACGTACGACCATCATTTGTGTTGTTCACAGCGAATCAATTTGGCAAAAAAAATGGAATTAACTCGTGAACTTTTTCGTGCGATCATTTTTCACAACTTTCGACTTCGATTATCACGACAAGAGTGCATCGATGAGCTTAAATCTTTGTATGGCGATGAGCACCATCCTATAGCACTGCGAAAAACTGGTTTAATGAATTCAATCGTGGTCGACGCTCGCTCTAAGACGAAGGTCGGGAAGGTCGTTCAAAAACGGCCTTTGTGCCAGGGAACATTGATGCCGTGCGTGAACTGATAATGCCAGATCGTCATGTGACATACCGTGAGATAGAGGCATCCTTGGGCATTTCTTCCACCAGCATACATTCGATTTTGCATGAACACCTGGCCGTAAAAAAGGTTTGTTCTCGTTGGATCCCGCACAATTTGACAATCGCTCAAAAAAGAAGGCTCGTGTCGGTTGGTGCAAAGAAATTTTGAAAAAAATACGATCGCGGTGCTTCAAAAGACGTTTATAAGATCGTCACAGGTGACGAATCATGGATCTATGCGTATGAGCCCGAAACAAAACAGCAACAGACCGTTTGGGTCTTTGAAGACGAGCCAAATCCAACGAAAGTCATTCGTGGAAGAAGCACTTCGAAGCAAATGGTCGCCTGTTTCTTCGGCAAAACCGGTCATGTGGCGACTGTTCCGTTTGAGCAACATAGGACGGTCAATACTGGGTGGTACACCACATTTGTTTGCTTGCAGTCTTCGGAGTAATTCGAAAAACGAACAAGAGAAGACGAATTATTGAGCACCATGAAAATGCGAGCTCTCACACATCGGCTCAAACCAGCGCCTTTTTGGCCGGCCAAAACGTCGAATTGATAGGTCATCCGCCGTACAGCCCTGACTTGACACCCAATGACTTCTTTTTATTCCCGTACATTAAGAAAAAAATGCATGGTCGGCGATTTTCGCCGCCAGAAGATGCTGTTGAAGCGTTCAAAAACCATGTTTTGGAGGTGTCTCAATAGGAGTGGAAAAAGTGCTTCGACAATTGGTTTGAGCGAATGCAAAAGTGTATAAATCATGCTGGAGAATACTTTGAAAAACAATAAAACCATTTATGATGATAAATATTCGCATTTTCATTATTAGGCCAGAAATATATAAAGCAGCCCTCGTATATGTTTTTCTGTTTAGTTTAAACGATAAGTTCTGCGCAATTTGTTATTCAAAAGATTTCATGAAATTCATTATTTTTATATTTTTCGATTATTTTAATACTTTTATTTCTGTATCATTTTTAAACATTCAAAATTTTAATGAATCACCAGATTTATTTTTTGTACTATATTGTCGTAATCAATATTTCCACTTCTGTGTGTGTATGTGCTCAAGCAAAAGATCTTTTTTAATAGAGTTTTTTCACAGATTACGCGTGATTTCTGTTAAACTTTTTGTTTCGTTTCAGTATTGTTTGCCATTTCTGCATGGAATAAGTTACACCGCTAAAAACCACGTCTTTCATCCAATTTTCGACCCTCAGAATAGACACCCTGAGGCGTAGTAGCGACAAACATTTGAAGTAAATTATATTAAAAAAATAAATGACATAAAATGTTCCTTGGACTGAACAATAAAGATTTGAATTTTTGTATTTTTTTTAGTTAGAACATTACATATACGAGTATTAAGAACAGAACAAGACGCTCTTTTATAATGTTGCAATGAGCTACGCAAATCAACAGAACATAAAATAATAAATATTGGCATATTTTAAATTAAATAATTTATAAAAATAACAAGATTTATTTTTTGCTTATGACCTTAAGCCTAACAATAGATAAAAAATAAACAACCAAAGGTCAACTATAGAAATATGCTAGACATAAAAAATTCAATAAAAACCGTCTGAAAACAAGCGGACAAAACTCTTAATATCTCGAATGTTAAAACGAGTTTCAAAATTATTTAAATACAGAATGCATGCACTAGCACCGTTTTATTATAATTAGTTATTTATTTGACCAAGGGTAAAAAATCGAGATGCCTATTAGGGGAAAATTGCATTGTTAATAGTTTGAATGTGGAAATATTTTAGGAATCTCTCTAAAACATAAAATCTTCATTTTCAAAGGGGTTCATACTCAACTTTATGTTGAGACAATCTAGTGTACATATGCATGAAGTAGAAAGAAACACAAATAAAAACAAGTATTTGATTATTCATCGGCCATACAGAGAAAAAAATAAGCGGTTCAGTCTCTCTCTGAGAGCCAATGAACGTTAGAGACCTAAACTTTTTGTAAATGTCTGTGTAATATTGGGGTGATTTTATTAGTCGAACATCTGCTGAATCGAATAATAGTGGGAATTAAACACATTTTCTCAATAACAGCAAAAGAAAAATGACCGCAACAAATTGTCAATGACTTTTACCTGTTGATTGGGGTTTTGAATTTAGGAAGCGTTAGGAAAAAAATCCCGGGAATTTCGCTGATCTTTCCGACAATTCAAGTGAATTAAGAAGTATTAAATTCTAGGTTTTAACTTATATTTGCAACAGACCATAACTTTTTGCACCATAACTTTGGTAATTTTAGGGTGTTTCTAGTTGTCGAACATCTGCTGAATCCAAGTAGGTGGGAATTAAAAACATTTTCTCAAAAATACGAAACGAAAAATGACAGCAACAAAATTGTCAAAGACTTTTACCGGTTGAAAATGGTTTGGATTTTGCGAAGCTTTGGGGAAAAATTCCCAGGAATTTTGCTAATTTTTTTTTATTGTTTTTTATCTATTATCATAACGCTTAAATTAACAATTTTAAAGTGTACAGATCTTGAGTTTTAACTAAAAGTATTGCAGCAATTAAAGATATTTTGTTTTCAAATAAAAATCAATTTCTAGAATTGGTTTGAGCAAGTTAAGGAAAATGATAGAGTAAAACCCTGAAGATTTTTCACTTTTCGATTCCCAGCAAGTTTTTCGGAATTCCCGGGAGTTATAAAGTATTATATTTCCAGTTTTAACAAATATTTAGACCAATGTTTGTAGCGAAAATAAAATTTCTTTTGTTTTAATAAACCCAGCGTAAACTTTTCTGAGCGCGCCTATGTTTGTAGTCTAAATGTGGTCACAAATATGAGAGCGTTCATTTAGTTTCTTTGTTCGATTTATATCAAGCTTTAATAAAGATCGCACTATGCGAGTTGGTGTAAATGAATTCTCATCCCACGAACATAGGCTGACCGCAGATGAATGGTCTTATTTTCATTGACGATCTTTTGGTCAGACCGAGAATCCAATTCACTCATTCTCGATTGACTGCGGCATCTGTCATTTATATTCATTCGAGCGTAGGCTGAGTCTTTAAGATATTAAAGACAGAAGGCGATTTGCAGATAAGACCTTGCCGGAGATTTACAGAACATTTCTAAATGGGTTCGAGTGGACAGAAAATATTCTGATCAAGTTTAATATCGACACAAATTACATGAGACCAAAATGGAATACAACTCCCATATACGAGTACAAGCAGGTGCTCGGAAATCATCCTTGGAGCAACATTGCCGTGTTCAAAGGAGAGCGATGATGCTGTTAGGTGACAGCAGGGAACCCAACTCCATTGTTTTACATCGTCGGAATGTGGGTTGAGTGTCGCTGTTCTAGCTTACATTCATGGCGTGTGTTCATCAGACATTCTAATGACGTGCGGATGATCGGCAGGGATACGCGACTTTCCAGGAATTAACAACACCCGTTTATAATTGATTACTAGCTTAAGGCAAGTTTACCTTAGAAGAGCTTGTATCACCGGATCTATTAATTTTATAAAAACGAAATAATCAGCTCAAATACTTGGAAAATATATTATCAAAAGAAGCAATTTTATTGAATATTGAGCATTTGGCTGCTACAAATCAATTAAGACTTGAAAGTTAAAAAATGTTCGTGGTTATAAAAACCTTATTTAAACTGAACTTATATCTAACAATCCATAACAATAACCAATACATGTGCAAATTCATTTTTAATAACCATCTTAATTCGTTAGGATTGCCGATACTTTTTCTTTTTAATCGATAGTGTTAGTTTCCTCTACTGCAAACTGTCGTATACTCAGTCAAAAATTGGTTGTAGCGATGGAATACATGTATAGTACGTGCAACCACCAACATTCGGTATGACAACAGAAAAAGTTTCTTGACACTTTGGACCTATCTGGAAAGTCACTTTACATCTTAACTCTAAAAGTTAATTCTCTGTTGATGCTCATTCCCAATTTAGGTAAAGCGAAACAAGAATTGTTGTTGAAAAACTATCTGTGAATTTGATCGGAGCCACAATCATCAGCGGCAAATGTAAAGAAGATGTGCGGTAGCACGAATTTCATGGATTTTAATCGCTAAAAGTTACGAGATTGAATTAGAAAAATCCTCTTACTCCAGTGTTGGAACGCGTTATGTTTACACACCTACCCAAAAAACTCAAATTATTGTTTACCTGCTAGCATTAAGATAAAAAAGTTAGGAAATATCCCAAAAATTCGTATATTAAACAAAAAAGCAAAATGTATCTCTTTTTTAGAATAGTAGTCCACGTTGGGTATCCGCTAGTCTACGATAACGCAAAGGAAAAACTCTGTATGCTATTTCACAATATGTATGTATTCTCCCTTAATCCCGTTACACTTCGATCTGATTTAAATTGAAAGAAGTAAACATATTACTTCTTTCAATTTAAATACAACATATAAACTTTCCGCTGTATTAGAATTCCCAAATGCATTCGAGCTCCAGAGTTCTTGCGTTATCAGAAGTGTCGAACATGTTAGGCCTTTGTTTTGAAAAGTTTGTTGTATTTTCATATCAGTTTAGACAACAGCACAGCAACCTCCATTAAGAAAAGTAGGACAATAAAAATATTATTGAAAAAATTATGTGTTTGCTCCAAAAAGACGCTATCAATGTACATTGCCGAGGTAATCCTATTAAAGCACAGAGGGAAGAGATTACATGGAAATCTGTTCTACTTATAAAAATTTAATTTTAATAATAAAATATCTATCATAAGTTATTTTTGATGTTACGAGGACTGCTATATATATATATATATATATATATATATATATATATATATATATATATATATATATATATATATATATATATATATATATATATATATATATATATATATATATATATATATATATATATGCTTCTGGCCTAATAATGAAAATGCGAATATTTATCATCGAAAATGGATTTATTGTTTTCCAAAGTATTCTCCAGCATGAGTTATACACTTTTGCATGCGCTTAAACCAATTGTCGAAGCACTTTTTCACTCCGACTGAGACACCTCCAAAAAATGGTTCGAAAATCTTTGACCACGCATTTTTTTCTTGATGTGCGGGAATAAAAAGAAGGCATTGGGTGACCAGTCAGGGCTGTAAGACGGATGACCCATCAATTCGACGTTTTGGCCGGTCAAAAAGGCTCTGGTTTGAGCCGATGTGTGAGAGCTCGCATTGTCATGATGCACAATGATTCGTCTTCTCGTGTTCGTTTTTCGAATTTCTTCGAAGACTTCAGGCAAACAAATTGTACCACTCAGAATTGACCGTCCTATATGGCTTAAGCGGAACAGTCGCCACATAATCAGTTTTGCCGAAGAAACAGGCGACCATTTGCTTCGAAGTGCTTCTTCCACGAACAACTTTCGTTGGATTTGGCTCGTCTTCGAAGACCCACACGTTCGATTGCTGTTTTGTTTCGGGCTCATACGCATAGATCCATGATTCGTCACCTGTGACGATCTTAAAAACGTCGTTTAAAGCACCGCAATCATGTTTTTTCAAACTTTCTTTTCACCAATCGACACGGGACTTTTTTGAGCGATTGTCAAATTGTGCGGGATCCAACGAGAACAAACCTTTTTTACGGCCTGGTGTTCATGCTATATCGAATGTATGCTGGTGGAAGAAATGCCCAAGGATGCCTCTATCTCACGGTATGTCACATGACGATCTTGCATTATCAGTTCACGGTCGTTTTTGGACGACCTTCGTCTTTGAGCGAGCGTCGGCCACGATTGAATTCATTATACCAGGTTTTTACAGTGCTATAGAATGGTGCTTCATAGCCATACAACAATTTAAGTTCATCGATGCACTCTTGTCGTGATAATCCACGTCGAAAGTTGTGAAAAATGATCGACCGAAAATGTTAACGAGTTAATTCCATTTTTTTGCCAAATTGATTTTTTCAAGTCACTGTAAACAACACAAATGATGGTCGTACGTCAAAACGTTCTGAGTACGTTTAGGCTAAAAAATGTCAAACTTTCCAATGGAAATGTCAGATGGCGCCAGACAACACTTAGTGAAATATATATAGCAACCCTTGTACTTGTTAAAAAGTCCCTTCTTTCAACAGCAGATTAAAACTTATTAAATTGTCCTTGTTAAAGAGTAGGAGTACTATGATGAATACAATGATGGCACATTATCCGTGGGGTTGTGTCTCCTGAATTTTCAATAATAAGAATTTCTTTTAACGTCCCATTTAGAGCTTCTGGGATTTCCAATGCTACAATAATGCATGTGGTGATCGATCCACTCTGTAGAATTAATGTGGATTTAGCATCGTTATATCATTTATTTGACTTATTAATGTTTTGATGCATTAAATTCTTAATTATTTTTTGTTTAAATTGATTGTATTTAAAGGAATTTAAACTACTTGTCATTTACTAATTATATATAGCTATATTTTCTAGAGAATATTATAATTTTTTTTGTACTGATTGGCTGTTAATAATTACAAGGGTTGTTATTTATATTTCCGGTCCTGGCAATACTAAAGTTAACAGATTCAAACTGGAACTTCAATTAGAAAGTTTGTCATTCTTTTAATTTGTTTTTTTACATTGTGTTGAGAAATTAATCTCGATAAAAAATGGAATGAACACGTAAACATTTTTGCGTAGATTATCAAGACAGAGAGAGTCAATCAACTCGTTTCGACTTTTGGCGATGAAGCACCATCAAAAATCACAGTACATCAATTTCGTAAAGGTCGCCCAATTTCGTCCGTTTTAACGGAAAACAACGAAACTTTGCGTGAACTGATAAAGCAAGACCGACATGTGACATACCGAGAGATTGAGGCATGAGAAAGAATTAAAATAAAAAATAAGATATTGCATGTTTATTTGGCCGAGAAAAGTTTTCTTCCCGTTGGATCCCACATATTTTGACAAATGCCCAAAAAAGTCTCGTGTCGATTGGAGTAATTTTTTTTTTTAAAAATACCACCGTGTTGCAGTGTAAACGTCGCCACAGGTGACGAATCATGGATCTATGAATATTAGACCGAAACAAAAATGCAATCGACCGTATGGGTCTTTCCAGGCGAACCAAATCCACCGAAAGTTGATCGTGTAAGAAGCACATTAAAGCAATGATCGCGTTTTTTCAGTATAACAGATCATGTGGCCACAGTGCCCTTAGTGGAATGTAGGACGGTTAATGCTGAGTGATACACAATTATCTGTTGACGGTTTTCGAAGAAATAAGGAAAACCTCATGAATTTTGTTAAAAATGGAAAAAGTTAATTTCGAATACTCGTACTCATTAAACATTATTTTTTTGCGGAAAAAACCCTGAATTAAAACAGGGAAAAGCTGAAACATACTATGGGTCTCCCCATCGCACCATCGATATCAATTGTAAAAAAGTGGTTTACTGACTTTCATTGTGGTCGCAAAAGTACAAATGCCGCTGAACGTTCTGGACGGCCAATTGAAGACAATCCACCCGAAAATGTCGAAAAATCCCCCATATGGTGTTGGCCGATCGAAGAGTAAAAGTGCGTGAGATTGTTGATGCCATACATATTTCATATGGCAGTGTGGTTTCGATTTTACATGATCCGTTGGGTTTAAGAAAGCTGTCTGCAGATGTCTGCCACATTTGATCTGAATTGATAATAAACGTAATCGCGTGACAACTTAAAAATATTGTTTAAAGATGTTAATCTACAATTCCAATGAGTTTTTACGGCGTTTTGTAACTGTGAATGAAACATGGATCCATTACAACACTTCGGAGTTCAAGCCGCAATCTAAACAATGGGTTTCTCCGGGTGAACCGGCTCCGAAGAAGGCCAATGTGACTTTGTCGGCCACGTGTGCAGACTCAATAGCAAAATTGCATGAATTGGGTTACGAATTGGTCCCTCAGCCGCCATATTTTCCGGATTTAGCACCCAGTGACTATTTTTAATTTCCAAACCTAAAGAAATGGCTCGATGGAAAGAGATGAAATTATTGATCAAACAAATGCCTATTTTATGGACCCTGAAAAATCCTATTTTTTGGAAGGGATAAAAAAATTGGGTAAACGTTGGACTAAGTGTATTGAGCTAAAAGGAGATAATGTTGAAAAATATTTTTTTTGCAGAGACAACTGTGTTTTATTAGAAAAGTTACGGAATTTTCGTATATTGGAAGCCGTTGTATGTATGCAATCCCCCTGAGCATTAGCATGTTGCTAAATGGTCCATATGGAAGCGACGTTCTGAATTATATTTTAAATAAAAACGTTAACTCACACAAAAACAAAGCTTATTGTATGGGGACAATTAATCCATCGTAATATATGTGACGCGCAAAATAGAAAGGGACCTAAAGTTAAAAACCAGTTTTGTTCAGGAGAGCCATTTTAAAGATTAGGTCCCTTTCTATTTGTGCTTAGAATCGTCGACTTCACTTTCATAAAACGCGCATATCTCTGGGAGGGAACACTTTTAGGGCATGGGATCGGTCTCATTCGAAGCTCAGATGTTGTCTACATCAAAAAAAAAGTGAAAAGCTGATGAAAAGTTTTGTTCAGGAGAGCCATTTTAAAGATTAGGTCCCTCCCCTATACCAACTTTGATCAAAACTAATGTTGGAGTTCTAGAACGGTTGTAACTAAAATCGGGAGGGGTTTATAAAACGTGTACCATATGCCCAATATTCATACAAACTGGTTTGAAAACCAATTTTTGCCAAATTACATGTCGCCAAAAGTAAAGCGGCGGCTCGGCTGTTTAGAAATCGGCTTCGTAGATGCTCTGACATACCACTACGAGTACAAGAATAAATAATAATACTTTTTACCCCCGACCAATCCTAAATACAGAAACAGGAATGGGTGATCCTGTGGTCATACTCACTTTTTGAGTTGTGCAAAATAGCAAAATTTCAGTGCCAAAACAAGGGAAAGAGACATCAAAAGTGGTATGACATAAAAAATGGCCAAATTGTCACTTTAGTGGCACAAAGGCTATTTGAGCACTCAAGATGTCAAATTGATGTGTCATCCGTCGTACTGCCCTGATTTGCCAACCAATGGCTTCTTCTAATTCTCTCACATTAGGAAAAATTGCGTGGTAAACGTTTTTCGACGCCCGAAGTAGCGGTTGTAGCATTCAAAAACCATGTTTTGAAGGTATCTCAATCGCTGTGGAAAGGTGCTTTGAAAATTGGTTCAATGATAAAAAATAATAAAAAAAAAAATCCAATAAAAAACGTTTGTTTATTGCAGGACCCGAAATATAAATAGCAACCCTTGTATATTTAGCTAATTTACTTGTAGAGCGTTTGTTGTCATCTTCCCATTATGGATCGGCCCGTTGTCCTTATTGCATGGAGATGTGGCCTCTTCCGTCGGCAGGACGAGGTTCGTTCAAACAAACGAAAAACAGAAAAAGCGGGTACAGACTGAATTTTCCTAAAGACTTAAACAAAAATTTCACTTTTTGTTAACAAATGACGTAATACCAGCAGTCGCGGTTTTGCAATCATGCCTTAATTAACATAAAAACGCTATTAGTTTACTTGTTAAGAAGCCGGAATTCACAAGGTGAACAGATCATTACTAATTTCGATACCACTGAGATTTGAATAAACCATAGTTCTTCTAGATTTGATATGTCATGTCAGATTTGATATAGTCATTTCATTTGTAGCCGAAGTAATCGTTGCCAAAGACTGCTGAAGAAAAACCTTGGCAGGTTTAGAAACAGCTGTACAGTCCTCCTGGCAACCGTAGCCAATACATTTCACCAATTTTTTACGTTGATAATGAAAAAGAAACGACAAAAAGGTCTAGAACCGGAATAAAAACTGTTCAAGTCATAGTAATGGAAATAATCAGTAATTAAATTTGTATTACAGAAACTATTTAGAATAATTTTCTAGAAATATCGTATTAATTAATGTATGACTTCTCTTAATGGCGGTTTTTACTATATCTATTTAATATATATAATATTACACTTTATATTAACAAACCAATTTAAAACCACATAGTTTTTTTTTGTTCTTAGGCACTGTGCCTTTTAACCAATTTTGCTTCCCCGGCACATTCAAAAGTAACCTGAATACCATTAGGCATCCATGGACGTGACCAAATAGAAATATTACACTTTTTGGTCTTGCCATTCTTATCCACCAGATCGGCCACGATCTTGCTCAATGAACCAGCAACAAGTTGTCTAGTGGCCGAGTAAACCTTGCCCAATATGCGAAAGTCAATATAATCAGTTAACAACTTAGTTTCAGATGAAGGGGGAAAAAAGATATAAGTACATACTTGTAATTAGGTCCATCGCCAGCAGCCAACTTGGTCAAAGATTGTTTTAATTCCTGCTCGACACTCTCAAGATCGGATACAGAAATGGCACCGCCTACCATGGGACCTTTCTGAGAAGTATATAGGTTAGCACTAAAAATGTTAAGCTTTAACAGATTTCCCGACAACTTACATTGCTCGGCACGGCATTGACAATGGCCAGAGTACAGGCCATCATAATAAAAAGTTTTGTGGCAATCATTGTAGGAGTCTTAGCACAACTTGGTATGTAAGATTTTTTTAAATGTTGTTGTTTTGTCAAGAGCAAACGAGCAACTGATGCGAAATCTATAGAACTGGGGTTATTTATTTAGTAATCGTTATGCCTGGTAATTCCCTTGATCTAATTTTAAATCGCTGAGATTTGTATTATCTGTTCATAACCAACACCACAATGTGGTCCAGGTTATTATAACTTTGTGCATGACTTTGTTAAATGTGCTTAATTAAAACCCCATTAAATTCGGCCTGGGCAAATCTTATATGTCTTAGTAGTCTCTATAGGGAAACGGGGGGAAACCCTTGGGCCGATTTTGCCCGTTTACAACCCAAACACCTTATGACCACAAAATAAATCATGCAAAATTTCAGGATTCTAGGTTAATTCGTTTGACCGCTATCGTGCCTTTAACCGACACATGGACGAACGAATATGGCTAGATCATCCTAGAATTTTACGACGATCAATGGTGGTGTTTTAGGTTAAGCCTCGATAAATTTGAATAGATAGCAAAAACGTTATAGTTCAGTCATTTGTTAGCAAAACGCGTCAATTGTGTCTTAAGAAAAAGTTCAGCAGCACTAGTCTCTGGATAATTTTTTGTATCCAGTTTGATAGTTAGCCTGGATAAATATTGAGTATAACATATAAGATATAAGCGGTTGCAAGGTGTTTTTTTGTTTGATTCGATTATGAATTTTTTTCTATATAAAGGGTGTTTCTTGCAGACAGCAATAACGAGCCCAATGTTCTCTTCCAAGGCGTCAGACTTATCTGCATAGACAAGCGAGTTCACATAACCCCACAAAAAATTGTCCAGAGGTGTTAAATCGCACGATCTGGGAGGCCACGCCACAGGCCCACGACACGAGATAATGCGCTCACCAAAATGTTCTTTCAATAAATTAGTTCGTTGGCTGTACGGCATGTAGCGCCATCTAGTGAGAACTAAAGGTCGTTGACATCAACACCCTCCAATTCAGCCACGAAAAAATCATTAATCATGGCTCCATAGCGTTCCCCATTGACTGTAACCTTACGGCCGGCTTCATTTTTGAAGAAATATGGAGAGCTTTCTCTTCCCTCTGCCCATAGAGCACATCACACAGTGACTTTTTGAAAATGTAACGGCGTCTCAACAATGGCTTGTGGATTTTCGTTACTCCAAATGCGACAATTTGGTTTATTAACCAAAAGTAAGCTTCATTGCTGACAAAATCTTGTAAAAATCAGGGTCGGTGGTACGAAGCGCTTGATGGTCGTTCGGTTTCAATTTTTGCACGAGTTGGATTTTGTAAGCTCGCAAATCAAGATCCTTCCGCAAAATCGTATACTCTGCTTCACAGTAGCGATAGCGCCTTCGGTGCGCACTGTGGCTCTGAGGATGCGCATTATCCCGAACCCGATCCATCGTTGCTCGAATAACCGACTCTGCTGTGCGATTATGTCTACCGAATTTAGGACGCAGCGCGCAATGCGTCGCTCGAATCGAACCATTATTCTGGTAATAAATTTCCACGATTTGCAAACGTTGCTTTGGAGTAAGTCTATTCATTATGAAATGGCAAACCAAACTGAGCATAAATCAAGTGACAGCTGTCAATAAGAAGAACTCCGAAAAAATTACAGCCAGATTGAAAAGCACGCGTCTAAAAAAACACCCTTTATATATCAATAATCGCATTCGCTCTCGCGTAACCCCCTTTCATTACATCTCTATTCTATACATCACCAAAACATTTTTAATTTAGAAATTCAGTAATAAATAGGCGAAAAAGTATATACCTTAATTTAGGTTCCTAAAAAAAAGTTGGTCCAGTCCGTTATTTATTTTTAATCAATTAAAAACTAAAAGTATTTTACCAAGGCGGTGAATTAGTGCAATTTATGTAGATCAATTTTGATTTAAAAATATAAATAATCGATATGACGCACTAGAAATAAAGACATGCTATGTGATTCAATGGTTAATGCTTTTTGCAACCGCTGTAGGAGAATTATAATTTATTTTACATTTCGAATTCAAACGCATAAGTTTAATACATGCATCAGATTAAAATACGTAAACGCTTTTTAATTTTGTTCTCATCAACAAATATTAATTAATTGTGTTGAAAATGAAAAAAATATACATTTTTGAGTTTATCAAAAGTTGAAAAGAATGTTTCAGTTCGGGAAATGCCTATTTAAAAATATCAACAAGTTGAAAATAATAGTTTCATTTGTTAAAAAAAAATACAAACTAAAAAAAATATTTTTTTTCAAACGATGAAACAAATATTATCAAGGAAATATCAAATTGATATTTATTAAAGATCAAATTTAGCATTTCAAAAATAAGCAAAAATGATCAGTTTTAAACTGATAAAAGTAGTTTGAAACTTTACTGATAAATAAAGTTCAGTAGCCATTTATCCTTAGCGCTTGTAATGAAACATTATGCAATTCTCTCTTTTTTACAGACGTATACGGAAATCGTTTACCTATGTTTGCGTGATATTTTTTTGGTGACCTGCATATAATGCCTTTCAATATTACCGACATTGAATCTTAAAGTTCTATTGCATATGAGACGTTTAACTTTTCAACGCATTTACATGGTTTATTTAAGGTTCTATTCCTAATACTATCTTGAGAAATGCAAAAAAAAACATGGCTTCTTCTCAAAACTAAAAAACCTTTTTTCAGTAAAAAACACGTTTCGTTTTGGAAGAAAAAACTTTTAATTTTATCGTTTGGAAAATATACTTACTTTTTGAATTTTGTGATATTTATTTTAGACGAATACTTTGAAAATAAAGTTTTCTGTTTTTTAACTTGAACGGTAAATATTTTCAGAGATATTTTGGAATTTTCATTATGATGGATTCAAATGAATGCAAATTCTTTTCAGCACAAATATCTATTAATTTTTTTAACTTTAATGGTAAGTATTTTAGTTCTAAACAATATATAAAACGTTAAACGGCTCTTGGTAAAATTAGTTTTTTTTCTTCGTTAAGGTAACAGGGTAGTTCTAATTGAGTCAACAAGTTTTCAAAACAATCCGATTTGATTTTAATCATGCTTGTAGGGTTTTTTCCATCCCAGGATTTTAATAATTTACTGTTCCCATTTAACCGGAAATTTAATGCCGGGATCCCGGGTATTTTACAAAACCTACAAAGCCGATTTACTTTAAAAATTCAAGGTGGAAGAACATTAGAATAAATAAATTTTAAAAACGACATTGTAATTGGATCTTAAGTGGATAATTTCGGGTTTTTCAGTATTAATACGGAAAGGTTTAATTGATCGGCGAAAATGGGAAAATATAACATAAAATAATATATTTCCATGAAAGAGACAACTTTTAAACAAGTTGTAAAATAATCTATTTTTTACGTAAATTTATGCTGTAAATGTATGTCCAGAAGTAATAGCCGAAATATAGTTAAGGACAAAATATATTAATATATTAATTAATTTAATATTTATAAATTTTATGATTTCTTGAAAACCCGAAGTTAAAATAATAATTATTACTCCGTACGTCTGTTAAGCAGAGACAATTTCGCAGAAATTTATTTACTTTTTGAAAACCGGTAACTGTTTGATATTAAAAATATGCTAAATGGGACCGAGGACAACTTTTTATTTGAGATTCGTTGAAATTTCGTACAGTTCCAAAGGGAAGAAACGAGGAATTGAACCAAAACGTACGCGGTTTATAAGAGATAATATTTTTGCGTACATTTGATTTTCAAAGTTTAAAAAAACGTTTTTCTTTTTGAAATCTACAAGCTTATTTCTTAAGCCGGAATTGATCATTTGTCGCAAAAATAAGTGCTAAAAGGACTATTTTTAAATATTAGTTATCAAATTAACGCGTATGTTCTCTTTTTTAGGTAGACATTACAATGTTTGTAAGTTCTGTTGAAAAAGGATAAAAAGAAAGAAGTATTTCTTTGCTTTTTATTTATCCTAAACAAGAATTCTTCGACGTTTAACATCTTAATATTTTAAAATAAAACGTTCTGTGTGCGAGCGTCTTAAATTCGGTATACGCTTAAACGATTTACACCAAACTTGAACAATATGTTAGCTTTGTGTAAAGGTCTTTACTTAGTCCCAATATGTGGCGCTGTACCATTTGACTCAAATACACAAAGTAAGTTTCTTCAAAAATGTTTATGCAATCAGAAAGCTGTGCGAGGGATTTTTTTGGGTTTACATTACACTACTGCCAGCAGTTTCTTAGTGAATTGGTATCTGCCTGCACTTAAGTGTATGACCTTTCACATTCGTTGCTTGGGGTCTTACTCGTAGGATGGTAAAGTAGCTTTCACCGAAACTTTTTAGTTTACTTATGAGCTAAACATAAAGTGATATTTTCGAAATCAAAATATATTTCCTGATATCCCTATTGTTTTTGACTGTTCCATGACTGTTTCCAACCATCACGCCTTAGGTATACTAAGGTCCAGCAACGTGGGCCGGGTGCAGTAAGGTAGGTAACAAAAAATGTATGAAGAACATGTTACTTCTAGTCAAACATTTTTTAATGATCTTTCAGTGTCATTTTCATCATGGTAAAATTCACTTACGAGCAACGTTAGGAAATCATTAAAAACTACTACTTTATCAGCGCTTACTCCAATTTTCGGCTGTAATAATCGTCCCACCCGACAGGCTGTGCGTGCTATGGTGGATAAATATGGATTCAAATGTCTATTGCCTGCTCTTAAGTGTTAAGCCGCTGATCATGGCTACAGCACATTTGTTGCTTGGGGTCTGACGATGGTAAAATAGCGTTCACCGAACTTGCGCAGTCACCCCTTACTGAATTTACTGAGTAAATTCGATGCCTATTGGATTAAGTACGAGTTAATTCAATACCCATGTAGGCACAAATGAGCGTTTACGTGATGAACAAGATGATACGAGAATGAGTTGTCACTCCTCTCATGAACAAGATGATAATTTACCATCTACTTAATCGCTGCCCATTACCTGAAACGCCTTTTAACATTTAAGAGTACAAAAAAATTTTCCCACTATTCATGTTGACTTTAATGCTTCCTGCATTATACTGAAGGGGTAGGCAAATTGTCTGCTTTTTTTAAAGGAGTCCCCCATAAGCTGAACGCTAGCCATAGTATAATGGGCTCCAGACCCGAATTCTATTGTGATTTTTCTCATTTTAAACATTTTATATTCGAGTTGATAAAAAATTAAGTGTGATGTACTTACCGGACTTATAAGCGATCCTCTTAACACCAATATGATACTCGAGGAACAACTGATTGTCATCATGGTGGAGAATAACGTCTTCTTTATGCATGTCCTCGTGTAGATTTTCCATCTTTTTTGCATTTATTCATGTTGACATTAGTATAATGACAGATTTTAGAATTCCACTGTTCTCTGCCAATATTAATAAATTTATAAGAAAATTACGATTTATACTTAAATTTCTCTACACAAAATGTATTTTTCGTTATTGATAAAAGCAAACTGCATAAAAGAAAGTTTGAAAAATTGTTGTTTTTTCATTTTTGTGAAAAAGTAGTGCCTAATCGTGACATTGAATTTTCTTTTTCTTTTCAAGATTTTGAAGTCGTTGGGAAATATTGACGCCGTTGTCGTTTTAGAGCGATAGTGCGGTTCCGTCAGGGATGCCAGATAAAAATTCTTATATGGTACTTCCTTTTCTGTAAATTTTACTCAAACACACTTTATTGCACACGAAAAATATAAAAAGTCACCTTGTTATCGAGAGCTTATTGGATTTTAAAATAATACAAAACAATTATTGGTCGTGTTCCTATTGTATACATATTTGAAATTCAATTGTAAACAACTAACGAATTATATGTGTGGAGCAACCAAATTTGTCATCTACTAAATTTTATTAGTCCCATGTACTTTCTCACTTTTTGCGAGAACTACCTTATCCTTTCAGTAAAACCGAATATAAGTTATACCAAATATAATTTTAAGCTCATGCCAAATTCAGTTGAAGCCACCTTTAATTCGAACTAATGACCGAAAATGTCTGCTTATGCAACCGAAGATAAGAAAATAGTTATGTTGCAACTAACACATGTAGATGTTTACAACTAAAGTTATGTCCTAATTTAGCCGCTTTGTTTTTCAGAATTCGCTTATAATTTTTGTTTTACTCTCGCTGATCTCTAGAAATTATATAGAAATTCTACAGTAGTAAACTTTTTATTTTTATGCACACAAATTATTAAAGTAAATACTCGTTAAAGCATATTCTGAAAAACAAATTCATAGCCGAAACACATAGAAGCTTTCCATCATAATTTAGTCGAAACTCCTTTCTACTTCTCGGTAAAATTATTTCTTGAGAATATTTAAAATATTACATTTTTGGGTTTACTGTTAATTTGTTTAATAAACAGAATACACTGCTCAAAAAATGTAGTTGATGAAAAGTTAAATGAAATCGACATTTTTTGTACAAAAAATTGAAATTTTGTGCGCTGCGAGTTTCTTGTCATAATTTTCACTATCCCTTGAGCTACCGCTAATACTGACAAATAAAATACTCATTATTATGAACAGCAATGCCATTATAGAATTTGTATTCAACATACACAACTTTGTTAAACAAACTTTAAAACTTCATTGTAAATAGTAAAAACCCAGTTAATAGTAAGAACCCAGTAAATAGTAAAAACAGGAATGACCCAGTTAGGCTTTCTTAGGTTGCTCGGAAGCATGCTTGCTGCATATTCTAATTTCAAATTACCACAGGGTTAGATTGCATAGCAAGACCTTCTACGCAATGAACACATTCTTCTAGGATGCCTTTAAAATATAGTAAAACAAAAAGTAACTAATTGAGAAACATTTTTTAAATTACTCAATTTTCATTTTTAATTATTTTTTAATTTGCTTCCACTGGAATTTGAACCTACGACCTTCTGGTTGATTAACCGTCAGGTCGTTCTGGCGTACCAAGCCACATTGTGTGCCAACTTCAAACGGCTTATTGTATATCTTCACTGCCCTTGTGATGAATACCTTCCGTGCTGCCTTTTACGCAAGGAATACCTTCCACAAGAAGGGAACCAGGAATGTTTATTAGATCACTCTCATTGGAAATATGAAAGCCTTCTTGCCGACTTCCTCGAAGAATGCACCAACAAATGAGTAGAGAATTTATAACAATGCCTTCTAGCAGGCCTTCTTAGACTAACGTCATGAGAATGTGTGGGGTTAATATTTAATCTGCAAAGAAGACTAATTTTGGAAGGTATTAACGAGTGTTTATTAGATCTAAAAAGAGGCCAGCTAGAAGGTCTTTTTATGAGAAGGTCTTGCCAATATTCCCGCCGGAAAGTTTTCATTTCACACACAGCTATGGTTACATATATCGCTAACTATGGGAGTTTTTCTGTGGAAAATTAATTAGATTTCTATGTGTGAACATTGGAGGAGTACAAATTACTGAAATATATAGTAAAAATAATAAATTAAATTTGGCATCCCTGACGGGACGGAACGATCGATCAACAATGACTTCGGCGTCAATATTACCGGCCTTAAAATCTGGTTGGGAAAGAGAAAAACAAAAGACATGCTTTGGCACTACTTTTAATTTATTCACAAAAGAGGAACAACAGTTTTCAAATTTTTCATTGACTGAAGTCTGCTTTTATAAAAAACGAAATATACATTTTATGAAAGAGATCAAGTGTAAATGGTGATTCTTTCTTATAAATTTGTAAATATTGGCAGAGAACTGTGGAATTCTAGTCTCTGTCATGCCAATGTCAACAAGAATAAATTTAAAGAAAATGGAAAATCTAGACGAAAACATTCATTAAGAAAACGTTATGCTCCACTACCATGACAATCGACTTGTTCCTCGGACATCATGGCGGTCTTAACAGGATCGCTTATAAGTCCGGTAAGTACTTTACCCTTTTTTTATCTCAAATATAAACTGATATAAATAAGGAAAATAAAAATTGAATTTATGTCTGGATTCCATTCAGTGTATTGTGGTTTAAGTTCAGGTTATGGGGGACTACTTACATCCAGGAAGAGCATGAAAAGTGAGGTTAGACCAATTTTTGTGAAAACTAAGCTGTGGCTGAAGTTCAGCTTTCTTATATGTAAAAATGCGTTGCAGATTATGGGCAGCGAGGATGAAAATGGTAAATTATCATCTTGTTCATGAGAGGAGTGACAACTCAACTTTTCTACGTAGGGATTTATTTAACTCAGTAAATTCAGTAAGGGATGACTGCGCAGTTTCGGTGAACGCTATTTCAGCATCGTCTGAACCAAGCAACAAATGTGCTGTAACCAAGATCAGCGGCTAAACAATTAAGAGCAGGCAAAACACATTTAACTGCTGACAGAAGAGCGTTCACCGAACTAAGTTAACACAACAAAAATCCCTTGATTGGGATTGAAACAGATTAATGTCAGTTTTAAGTCATAATCACCATTATGGCCTAAACCACGGTGCTTCATAGAACTGGCGTAAGCTATATTGCGATTACCAACGCACCTTCAAATAAACTGGAGGAGCCAATTTAAGGATTAGCTGTGCGGCTTAAACCTACGTCTTGGTAAGGGGTTCAGGTCTTTCTTAAACCTTAAACCTACCATTTGGGTTGTAGTACACGGTTGATACGCAACTACACGCCAAGCATCCACTTAACCTGTGGTCAACCACAGCCACTGCAAAACTCCCCGACTGTCCGTTCCCAAATAGTTTAGGCTAGAACAACAGTTCTAAGAGTTCCTGACCTTCCGCGTTTGAAATAAGTCTATGGTCCGACCTCATAGCATATGACTTATTACAGTTTGGACCCTGGTAGCATCAACGTCTACACCAAGAATTCGTTCCATCTCTACCATCAAACTATGCCTACCATTATCGTTATAAGTTCTCAAGCTCTTAAAAAAAACACCCTATACTATCGCACTTGTGTAAAAGGTCTACGTTTGTACTTTAGAATGCCGTTGATCTTATTTGCGTTCACTTCATTCGGGTGTACCTGTAACCATCGACAACTTTTGGACCCATTTCCTCTGGAAATGGCTACCTTCTGGCCCCGGTCGTGCTCAGTCGTGGGGTGGTTCGTTTTCTCAGAAATAGGTAGATGCCATAAAAGTTATAAATAAGGTAGCTCTTTTGAATGGAATGAGGGAGAAAGCTATACTATAAGACAGAGAATGTTAAAATAATAAAAAATTTAGATTAAAGAAACTATGAAAGAAAATAACAATTTGTGATAGTTATCATCTGTTATCTTTACTCACCCAACCTAGCTCCCAACCTTGATCAACCCGTATGCTGTCTTTTACAGAATCTCCATCACCTTTTGCGAAATAACAAACGGGCGTGTGCTCAGAATCGCACGACTTGAAAATCACATGCGATTTGAATATCGCACGACCTTTAAAAACAAGGGATTGAGTCCGCGCGTTTTACTTTCAATTTCATTTTGTCCAATTTGTCATGTGTTTTAACTGACAAATACAACCATAAAAGAAGCAAGGAGCACATTGACAAATCCGAACGTCTGGTGACACCCAAGTTTTGATTTTTGTGTTGTTATATCGTCAGCGCATTAGGAGAACAATTTTTAATAACATTTTTAAACTTATATATAAGTATTGTATGAAATTGTTTGTAAACAATTTGAGTTTTTTTTATCAGAAATGAAATAAACATATGCGACGCGCAAGATAGAAAGGGACCTAAGGGTAAAAACCAGTTTTGTTCAGGAGAGCCATTTAAAAGATTATCTCTGGGAGGGAACACTTTTGGGGCATGGGATCGGTCTCTTTCGATGCTCAGATGTTGTCCACATCAAAAAAAAAAATTAAAATTGATTTTTTTACCCTTAGGTCCCTTTCTCTATGCGCTGTCACATATATTTTATTTTTTTGCATTATTGTGGTGCCTCTTTGTTGCTCCTTTTAAGCCAAAAATACCAGTACACCTCAAGTCGCTTTGACGATTGCGATTGCAAATGTCATGCGAAATTTTCATCACACGTTCGAAATTTGACAAAACTAATGCATCACTTTATAGTTTATATTAACACAATTATATGCGGATAACCAAATAATAAACAACAATTATTATATTATAAAAATCAAAAATTAAATTATGCACAGTACAAATAAAGTAAAAAATAATTGGGATAAAAGTGTGTTAAAACAGACAGAGTTAGTTACGATCCGACCCATAAAAGAATCTCATACATTTTTAAAACATTCACAAGAGATAATGAGCGTATACAAATAGATCAAAAAGCATCTGACTCACTTATAAATTTCTCTCAATGTCATCCAGTCATATAATACAAACCCATAAGTTAAAATTAGAATTAATTTAACAAACAAAAACTAAAATATTAAATGTACAATATTAAGGATACAGAAGTATACAGCTCGAACTAGAATAATTAAGCTACTTATATTTTCTAGGCAGTTCCTTATTTTATAATTTTTAGGGGAAGGATCCAATTCGGGCAATATGCTTTAGTCCCATCTTAACTAACAATGGAACCGCTGCTTTGTTAAACAACTTTTTCCACGTTACTGTCCCAAGGTTGGTTCCCAAGTTTGAGTTGGCTTGCAAAACTATAATAGACGACAAGTAATTCATTGAATCCTTTTGTTAAGGAAAATTTTGTTAAATATCATATTAACTTATAGGGATCACTTATCTTTTGTAGCCAGACAGCTGTCAGACAGCTTTCGCTTGAAAATTATTTTATAAAATTTTTCCGTTTTAATTTCAATAAGAAACTGCGGTCGTATTAATTGAAAATGGTTTACTGAATAAATCTATATTTTCCTAAAAATGTTGACGTATTTTTCAAACTCCAAAAAAATAATAAAAAGAAAATCATAGAATACTTTACAAAAATAACCAACTTCTTAATAGAACTCTTATAACTTAGAAGTCGGTTATAGGACCGCTATACAGAAACGACCTTCCTGTTCAGACCATTACGAATATTTGTAAAACCTTTTTGATTGCCGATGTATTTTTTATAGTTTAACGTGAATTTTGCTGATGTTTTTGACAGTCACATAGATTCGTGTTACATCGCACTATACATTGGGGGGATATGTTATTTCCTAAAAAGTCAGGTGTTGGTGTTTGGTCCCTAGAATCGTTTTTTTACTTAACAATAATATATTTTTAGAAGATCATAAGATAGATCCTTAGATAGGTGTTGTTAGTCACCATTGGTGTTTCGGCATTGTCCAGTTCACTTCATTTAAATTACACCTTAATTCGTTGTCTAATTTGCTTCTTTCTTTTCATAAGTTATCCAAAGCCCTGTAATGTCGTAAATGTTGTATGGGCTAAATGTGATTTCTAGAACTAATGACAGAACTTTTTAAAAGTTAACTGAAGCCGTTAGTGTTTTGTACGATTTGTGTTTAATGTCCATCGAAGGTATCAAATTTTTGGTTTTGTACAACTTTTTTTAGAAGTTATGTTAGCATGTTTGAAAAATATCTCAAAATGATTTTGTTTATAAATATCATTAACACTGTAAGGCCGTTTTATCGCGACTTACTACGAATCTCCAGGTCTTCATTCCTATAGATCTTTTTATGTTTAATCATTTTTAGTTCGGCGGGCTCGTTGTTATAATTGTTTGCCTTATGAATTGCGTGTTTTATCCCATTCTAATTATGAGTTTAGACTTAAACTGCTGCGTTATTGTGAAGCCACTTTGCAGTAGCTTTTAGGATCGATATTATCCACGAATTTTTGCTGCTGAAGGAAACGGATTTTCTTTTGTTTTGCTTTTTTACACTTGTATTTTGGTTGGTGAAGTCGTAGATCATGGAAAGAACGAAGAAATGCGTTCATGCCTATTTTATACATTTTTGAACTTCACATGTTCATAACATTATATTTATTGATTCAATTACATAAATGCTGGCCTTTGAGAGTTTTTTTGTTGTCTTTCAACATCTATGAACACTTACTGTTATATCAACAAGCTGAAAGTGAAAATTCGCAAATGAAGCTAGACTCAATGAAACTAAACGTTTTTAATCTTAGTCCGTATCTATTTTTTGCTATTTAAAAACAAACAAGACGTTGTAAAGTAGAAAGTATAAACACCGAAGATATCAGCGCAAAACTTTTGTTATTATTATTAAAAAATCGGGCGATAAAATATTCACCGAAGCTTTAAGCGCGAAACTTTTGTTTAAGAAAATAAGAAAAATTATTAAAAAAAACGCGCTATAAATTATTCATCGAATCAGCCAAATGGTTTATCCTAAAGTAGTATTTTTTGAAAATGTAATGTTTGTTGTGTTATTGAGCTTTGACTCCTATATATTTAGCCGTCTAAAAATTAATGATTATAGCAAGAAAAAACATTATAATCTGTGAACTATTTGAGATTAAAAAGTGATAATCTGAACTGTACATAACAAACAATGAATTGTCTTTCTAACAAAAAAATTAGCTGACAATTTCCTCTATAAGTTCGAGGACATATTGTTTTTTTTTTTTAATTTATAAGTAAATAATATATAATACCTATATAATAATATATTATGAGAATAAATATTGTTTTGTGATGAACTAACAACTAAGGTTTTCCACTTTAACTATTTGAAACATTGATTTGGGTTTATACTTAGTAGGGACATAAATACTATTACAACATTGAGCACAACCATTTTAATAGTAGAACTGAACATACCCCGTTAATGCCATATGGGGTTTGAATGCTAACCTCAATAGCGTTAGTCTGTAACAGGATTTTAAAATTGTTTCAACTTTCATCATGGAGTGGTCAGATAATGAGAACCGTATCGCTGTAATAGCGCATTTCAAGTGTGAAATGAAAAAAACGATATTTTCAAAACGCTCCGGCCACTAGGGATTAGCCGCATGTTCGTCTACCGATGCATAAAACTGTTTGAGGATACTGGAGATGTAAAAGACCGCCACCGGTCGGGCCGCCCACGCTCTGTTCGAACACCGCATGTCATGTTGGACAAGAATTATTCACATTTGGTTATCGGGGATATATCTCTTGGACGTAGGCAACCTGTGGGACATTGTCTCCCAGTATAAATAAACTCTTCTAATGAGCACTATAGAACAACACGAGTATTGTTTTAACAAAACTAATTAGCATACTACCGTGTGAAACTAGCCCCTTAACACATTCAACTTTCCACTCCGGCGTTGAAGTTTATACAGTTTTTTAAATAAAAATTATTTAGTTACTCATGTGAAACAGAATTTTGTTTTTGTTAACTACGTTTCACATTTTCATATTTCTATAAGCAACGGGTATTATCATTTGCAGATTGTGTACGTAACATAGTTTTCCATTTGTTTCTATTGTAGGAGCATTTTTTAAAATATGTAAAGGGTGGTGCAACCATAATGCACAATGTTAATTGCGAGTCACATCCTACAGTTAATGTTTTTTCTAACTTAATCTGGCATTTCTTCGTTTTAGTGTTTGACAAATTCAACCATGGAGATGTACGCAATTGAGCCACGCGTTAAGATTGTATGAAGCCTTTTACAAAAATGGGAGTTCAACTCAAATTGCATTTCGTGCTATTTTTGGCCAGCATAATCAATCAAATGTGTTCGAACAAAACACACATATTGTTGAGGTGACTGCCGCTGGCCGAAGAGTGTTTGTTACGGGTGAATCCGGTGAAAAGAACCGGCAGTCGCGGGATGGCTGAAACGTTGGGTCGTTAACTTTATGTGCTGGCCCCAGTCATATGTAGAATTTAGAGATAGCAAGTCTGATGATTGCAAAATTCTGGCATCAGGTCCTAAAGAGGATGACATATGCGAGAAAATAAACTCTTACTCTGTGGAATATAAAAATATCCGCCTTCAAATCATCAGCCACACTGTTTACTGCATGGACCGCAGAGGTGCGATTGTCACTCAATGTGAAAGTCGACGACCTCAACATCCCGACTATCAACTCAAAATCCTTGGGGTCACATTGGACAGCCTTTTTCGATCCTCTGCACATGCTACAGCTATCTGCGATAAACTCAAAAGTAGGAACAAGGACCTCAAGTCACTTGCCGGTAGTACTTGGGGAGCCGACAAAAAATCCTTGTTGACCTCTTACAAAGCGATAGTTCGGTCTGTAGCAAACTACGCAGTACCTGTACTTATATAGTTGTCGAACGTGAGTACGACGCAGTGGAAGAAAATTCTGACCAGAATGCCGCCCCCAGAACATCAACAGGGTGTCTTCTTATGTCTTCTGTGGACCATCTATATGAGAAGACGAAGGTCCTTACCGTGCGCAGACACAATTTCCTGCTGTCTAAGCAATTCCTGCTAGGGTGTTTTCGCATGATCTAAAGAGAGAGTTCCAGCGGTATAAGAGGGTTCCTTTAGATCATCGAAACTATCAGGCAGGTCTGAACAACATTCACGCCGATGAAGTCGCAGCAGCAGTATCCAACTACCGTGTGAATGTAGTGCTAGGAGGCACCCCCCGGATATTTCATCTGAGGAGAAGGTACTAACTTGGCAGACGCGCGTGGTTCTGGCGCAGCTGAGATCTGGATAGTGCAGCCGCCTCAATTCTTACTGGACACGAATTGATGCTAACGTTCCGGACATCTGTCCCGCCTGCCATCAGGGACCACATGACGTGCTGCACCTCTTCAATTGTCCGGCCAAGCCCACTTAGCTGACCCCCAGGTCTCTGTGGACGCATCCAGTTCACATTGCGCGTTTCCTCCACCTAGATATCGAATAAGATTCCCCATATACAAACAAGACTTCAAAATAAATATATTGTTACAGCAACAACAACTAAATGTGTCCACAATGGATTCGTTAACAAGCAGAATTGCTGCAGTTGGGCAAATAAAAATCCACGAGTTATTGTCGAAAAGCCGATGCATTCACAAAGAGTCACTGTTTAGTACGACTAATGGGCTAGCGGCGCCATCGGGCCGTACCTTTTCGAAAATGAGTCGGCCACGCAGTTACCGTAAATGGCGTTCGCTATCGCGAGATGATAACAGACGTCTTGTGGCCAGAAGTTTAGGATATGGGACTGGACAATTGGTCGACAATCCTCCGAGCAGAGGGACCACAATTGTTAACAATTTTGCCGAGCATGGGACAGTCAACAGAAGACCTAACCATCGAAAGCCCTCAGTTCGGACAGAGGAAACAATCGCTGCTGTAGCTGCTGCCATACAAAAAAAAATCCAAGAGTTTCGACAAGAAGCTTATCTGCTCAAATAAGTATAAGTAGACAGTCACTGCAGTCAATTATGCACAAAGATTTGGACTTATTTCCATTTAAAATTTAAATAGCCAACAAACTGAACGCAGCAGACTTCCCGATTTGCTTGGAATTTTGCCAGAAGATGCTGTAAATGGTGGAAGAGGACGGAAACGTGTTGAAATGTCTTTTCATGTCTGACTGGGCCCAATTCGATTTAAACGGCAACATAAACAAAGAAAATTGTCGAATATGGAGTGCTTCCAACCCACAGATACTCCATGATACGGAATTGCATCCACTTCGTGTCATAGTGTGATGTGCAGTTTAATCACGCTGCATTGTCGGGCCCTACTTATTCGAAGAAAACGTTACTTGAGCATGCTGAGTATTTTTCTATCCAGAATGAGAATTTCATAAAGCCCGGTCTACTATGACTGAATTGCGATGCAAATTTCCCAATTGGCTGATATCCAGATACACCACATTCCGTTGACCCCCAGGTCGCCTGGCCTTACTGCACCTAACTTTTTCTTGTGGGGTTCTTGCAACGAGGAAGTCTACATAGCAAAACCAACAAATTTGAATGAACTAAAGCAATCCATTCGAGAAACAATTGCGGCTATTCCTATCTAAAATTTCCGAGCAGTATTTAACAACTTTTCGGTAAGATGCCGCATATGCATCAACGAGCAGCGGGGCATTTAAATTCAATTATTTTTATAACTTTTTAAGCTTTATTTAATATAATTGAATGAGCTTTAACATGAGTAAAAGAAAAATTAATTCCATACCCTGTTTTTGTCATAGATCTTCTATCATAATAAAAACATTAAGATAATTCTCTGGACATTTATTGTTTTAACATTGTGGGACCCAAATATTCGACCAAAAGATGAAAACAATCTTAGGCAGCTTGACAAAATTTCCATCGAACAGAGCAGAGTTATACCTATAACAGGTAGACAAAATTGCAGCCTCTTCAACCTTACCAGTTGAGTCTGGTACTGGTATATGAATATGTCTGAAGTTATTTCAAACGTCCTGGCACTGAATTCAAGCTGAACACATTTGGGTTTGTGAATAGTATAACAAACTGTCGTATATGACCAACTAGAACTTTCGTTTTACTGGTTACGTGATTCATATTTTGTTTGCATAAATTTCCATTTAACAATGAATGAAATTTCTACTCCGCATTTTCATATCCGCTGTTTTAATTTTCACTTTCAGTTCGGTGTCTATTCTAGTATCGTTAACACGCTAAAAATAAACAAAAAAAAATTAACATGTATTTTCAACCAAAATATTCTGTTTTACTTATAACAATTGCCGTGGTTCACTTTACTATTCCGAGAATTGTAAGTTCAATGTAACCAAGGCACATGCCTTGAGTATGACGAATGGAATTGTAAAACATTTTAATGCTATAAATTTATGTTACATCTTTTTTTAGAGTGCTTTGTGTATTGGTACTTCACCGGCATCTTGTCTAACCGATGTGAGTAAATTGTCAATAAATATATCTAAGTGTCATATCGTTTATAAATATATATTTTTGTTTTGATATAAAGATAAAAATGGTTCTGAATGAAAGTGGTAAAGTGAAATCAAGCGTGAAGTGGGTGGTTAGGTTGATAAATAAGTGCGTTTTCCTTTTTTTAACTAAAAATTACCTTAATTGTCTGTATGTTTATTTTTAAGCAAAGGACAATGTTCAGTCTGTTGTTTAGTTATAACTTAAAACTAAAGTTAAAGAAGAGCTTTAGAAAGTAACTTATTCTAGACGAACTCTTCTGAGACCTACTGTACCCACTTTAGCGTAATTCTCACGATATTTTCAAGCTGTCAATTTATAAGCGTTTAGTGGTTTGATCTTACAAGTTGGACACAAATCAAAAGATTTAATAATTCTTTAGGTTCGTTTAAATTTGTTGTTAAGTGTAGCAGTGATGGAATTCACACAACATTAATTTGTACCAAAATGACCACATAATTGTACCAAAATTTATCTTCAAGTTCGGCAGACTAGATTCCAAATGAAATGGAACAACAAGGAAAACCAATTACAATATGTATCACAAGGGACTCGTATTTAAAACTTTAATTTAAAAACTATTTCTTATCAGGCTAACTAACACTCAGGTGATGTCCTCTATATTATGTCGGTAACAGGAAGTTAAGTTTGGGAACATTCCATTTGGTGACTGGAAACACCTCCGTGTGTTGACTATTAACAGACGGACAGCACAGCTGTTATATGAATTTTCCATGTAAGGCATTGTAATATCTTTAGGACCATCGACACAATCTAATCAAATGCGAGCTAACACTCTGATTAAGAGAGTTAGGATACTTACAGTGTACCAATAAAGTCTTCGTACACCTGACTGTTATATATAAGAAGATAACAACCAAAAACTTGTATAATAAATATTGAGTAAAAAATAATGCAGTATGTTTAGTTGAACATTTATTTATACAGTAACATAGCAAAAATCTCATTTTATGAACTCAAACTTATGCTAATAACCAAAAAAAAAACTCATTATTTGTCTCCAATAATGTCTTCGTACACTTATAACTAAAAGGGGCGAAAAATTATACACACTTATTTTTAATATTGAGTCGGGTAACAATTATTCTTAATAACGGCTTTAAGACGGTCTGGCATTGATTCCACAAGTTTTTTTTTATAACTTGTCTCTATTTTCGCCCATTTGACCTGAAAAACCTCATTTAGCTGTGACTTTGAGCCAATGTGGTGGGTCCGGATCCGGTGTTTAGAAGGTGCGGAGCATTGTACGCCAAGTACATCTTTGTGTTGTGGACCATGTGTTTGGGGTCATTGTCTTGTTGGAAGTAGAATCTGTCAGATAACCCTAGTTTTTCTGCACTTGGCTTCAAATTTCTTTTTAGAATTTCAATATATGCACGATGGTCCATGATTCCTTCAATTATTTCTAAATTTCCGACTCCGCTGGCAGCCATACAACCCCAAACCATCAAGCCACCCCCGCCGTGTTTCACAGTTTTTATTGTGTTTTTTGGATTGAAGGCTTCTCTTGGTTTTCTCCACACTCTAAGTCGGCCATCTGATCCAAAAATATTATATTTGGAGTCGTCAGATAAAATAACAGTGTTCCAGAACTCTAGAGACGCATTTTGATATTCTCGGGCAAAGTCTAAACGCTTTTTGCGATTTACTGCATTTACCAGTGGCTTTCTACGAGGTGTGCGATATTTGTTCCCCGCATCATGAACGGCTTTTCTAATAGTTTCTGGGTGGCTATCTTTTTGTTTGGATTGAAGGAGTTCTGCACTAATTTTCTGGGCACTTATGAACGGATCCGAGGCAACCATGCGCTTGATTTGAAGCCGATCGCCGTGATCTACGACTGAAGGCCGGCCTGATTTCAGTTTATTTTTTACGCGACCTTCATATTTAAACCGTCCGATCACGGACTGGATGGTAGATCGGCTGCGGGATGTCCTTTGGGCTATTTCTGCATTCAATATTTTACCCTGCACGTGTAAATTTAATATAAGTTTGCGTTCTTCACTGTCAAATATTTTCCTGGCATTTTTGATATTTTTTTACGCAAATATGCTGAAATTTCTACTTCTTTTGCTGCGAATATATTGGGCGGGCTTTGTTTGTTTATGAAAGTAAAGAACCGTTATTGGTTAAGAAAAACTATTAACAAAATAGAGTAAGGCGTAAACGTAACGTAAAGTGTATGAGACTTTATTGGAAGAAATAAGCAAATAAGAAAACTAATAAATGAAAGTTTGTTTGTTGTTATTGGTATGGCTAAAGAAGTGGTTTCTAAATATAGTTGCAAAAAACATTGTTAATATTCTTGCTATATGTTACCATTTTTATTAAAAAAAGTTTTTACTACGTGCTGTACGAAGACATTATTGGTACACTGTATCTAAGAGAAAAACATCCCATTTAAATACATATGAAATTTTGATTTGCAAAACTAATTCCGCCGATGCATTTTGAAAACAAAAGATTTTGCTTTTCTGATAATCTCGAGAAGAATCAGCACCTGCTTGAGTTATTCCATTGCCAACTTATGCTTTTTCTGGCTGAATCTAGCATTAATAAATAGCTAGATTGAATCTTGCCGAAAAATGTTGTCCTTGTTTTTTCTCATAGCAATGGTGTTTTAACTGCGTGCACGATTATCACATAAATAAATTTGGGTTTAGACCAGGGAGCAATATCTATTATTATTCTATTTCAATAGAAATGACTAGAGGCAATCCCGATCCCACGACAGCCGGTTCTATGCACCGGATCGACCCGAACGAGGAATTCTTCGGCCAAGGGCTGTCACCGCGGCACTATATGCCCCTACAACTACTACTACTTTAGGCAATCCTGCGGGAATCGAATAATATAATACTTCGCATATGCAAAATCAATGCATGCTTCGTATATGAGTCATTCCATGCCAAACGGTACGATTTTGGGCAAAAATCTAACGCAATGATTCCGATTTTTATGAAAATTTGCAGATTTGGTCCTCTAGCAATTCTATTTCATCCGCGATTAGAAAAAAAAATATAATTTTTTTTTCAAAAGTTATGACCAATTAAACTTTGGTAAAATGGAGATTTTATCAAGGAGGTGTGTTCATTCAGTCGCATGTAACTCCGGAAATACTTGACCGATTTTACTCTGCTATACCTTATTTTGAAGGTAATTTTAAGCACTTCTAAAATAACGAAACGGTATGGCATAACGCCATAGAATTTTTTAAGTTTGTATCATTTTAATCCTTTTATTTCGATTTTGAAAATGATTACATCTTTTTTTATTTTTGAAATTTTGCAGGCGTATTCTTACAGGTCTGTTTTACCGACTGTGTAAGTTTTAAAGTGGTGAAATAATGCGTTCTATTTTTAAAAAATTTTTTTTACCTTATACCTTTTTCACTTCCATGAATATAGAAAATATAATATAGAAAAAAAATATTTTTTAATAGTTTATTGACACAAGATATAACAACAACAAAAAAACAAAGAAAAAAAGAAATAAAAAAATGAGTAATGAAATAAATGTTAAATAAATAAATGTTTACTTAGAATAGTTAACAGAATGATATTTTTCTTTGGCTTATAAATACAACAATAAGAACAACAAAAACAATTACTGTACACACTAACTTGTAAACAAAATCATTAAATGGAAACGATAACCGTCACTTTATCAAACAGTGCTAAATAAAAACAAACAACAATTTGTGGAACATCAAAACAAGTACATAACTTGGTTAAGGGTAAACCAAGAGTAGAGCTAGAAACCTGAAAATACCAACTGTGTATACTTTTAATTTAAATGTATTTGTATGTATAAATTTTTTCTGATCATAGGTGAAATGCATATTCTGTCATTGCTGTCCCAGTACGATATTTGGTTAATTGTTAATATCATTCGCGTTTATATTGTCCTTGAAGTTCACAGCAAAAATATAAGAAAATACATTTTTAAAAATCAAAATGCCACCTCGGTTTGATGTTTGTTGCAACCCGTTTCAATCAAGATGCCAAAAGAAAAAATCTACGAAAACATTGCGATGGATAAGTGCAAGTGTTGTTGAACGTAAACGAAAATTAAAACTAGAATCATTAAATGGCAAGGTTGGAATTTGTACTAATTGCCGTATTAAATTAAGTGAACTACGTGAAACCGGCGTAGAAATTACCTCTGATGAGGAAATAAATAACAATATGTCTAATGACAGCGATTATTCCGTAGAAAGTGCAAAATTGGTGAAGTTTAATGAATCATTGCTGTCGTATAACGAATCTCCTATAAACAAAAGAAAACTTAAGCAGAAAAAATATAACGCCACTAAAAGACACAAGATTGTTAATTTGATAAACGAACACGTGTTTAAAAATTCAATTCCAGACAGCGAAGATGTTCCTGACAATGAAATAAAAAATGCTTCAATAATAGAAAAACTTAAAGAAAATTTTGCAAGTGCAACTGAAAGGAAAACTAAAATTAAAATATTAACCCTTGTCTCAGACTGGACTTTTAATCAGATTGAAGATTCTTTCCTTGGAGCATCCAGACGCATGATTTCGGTTGCGAAGCAAATTGCCAAAGAAAAAGGGATACTGACTTCTCCCAATTCACGCCCAGGAAGAACAGTCAGTGATGAAGATAAACAAAAAGTTTTAGATTTTTATGAATCCTCTGATATAAGTCGAACAATGCCTGGAATGAAGGATTGCGTATCAATAAAAATAGGAAATACAAAGGAAAAGATCCAGAAGAGATTAGTCTTACGTAATTTAAAGGAAGCACATGCCCTATTTAAAGAAAGACATCCTGAGGCAAAAGTTCAGTTTTCAAAATTTGCCGATTTAAGACCTAAGTACTGTGTATTAGCCGGGTCAAGTGGTACCCATTCTGTTTGCGTATGTTGCATACATGAAAACGTCAAACTAATGATTGATGGTGCAGGACTTGCAAGGCTCACCAGAGGTACATTATCTATTACTAGTTATAAAGATTGTCTATCTAGCATTATTTGCAATCCTCCAACAACTAATTGCCACTACCTAAAATGTGATACGTGTCCTGGGAGTGAATTTCTTGCAGAGCAACTAAAGGATGTTTTTGATAACCATATGGTGGACACAATTTCTTACAAACAGTGGGTTACAGTCGATAGAAGTTCCCTCGAAACCGTTCAGTCTACTGTTGATGAATTCATTGATAAGCTTTCGGAAAAACTGCGTAGCTTGTTGACACATTCATATGTAGCAAAACAGCAGAGTACATTTTTTAATGAAAGAAAGGCAAATTTGAAGCCTGGAGAATGTATCGTTATATGTGATTTTTCAGAGAACTATGCCTTTGTGGTTCAGGACTCAATTCAGGGCGCTCACTGGAATAACGACCAGGTTACAATCCATCCATTTGCAATATATTATAAAAAGGATGATAAAGAGGTTTGTTGTAATTACGTTGCAATATCCGAATGTCTGAAACATGATACAATAGCCGTGCACGTATTCCAGGAGGGGCTTGTAAAATTTTTAAAGAAAACCTTAGGACCTGTAAGTAAAATATTTTACTTTTCTGATGGCGCAAGCGCACAATACAAAAACAAGAAAAACTTTTTAAATCTGACGTTCCACGTAGAAGATTTTGGAATACCAGCGGAATGGCATTTTTTTGCAACGTCTCATGGCAAAGGGCCCTGCGATGGTCTGGGAGGAACAGTCAAAAGACTAGCAGCACGTGCAAGCTTGTCCAGCCTCATAAATCCCATTAATAGTGCCGTCAAATTTTATGATTGGGTGAATAAAAACGTGAAGAATATTCATACAGAATTCTTCAATAACTATCAATATCAAGATAGGGCGAAACACCTGAAGGAGCGTTTTGAAAAAGCGAAAACAATTTCTGGAACTCTTGGCTACCATGCATTCATTCCACAACCCGATAAAATAATGAAAGTCCAGACAACATCATCTTCTGAGCAGTACTGTATGAAGATGGTATACAAGGCATAACATTTATTTCATTACTCATTTTTTTATTTCTTTTTTTCTTTGTTTTTTTGTTGTTGTTATATCTTGTGTCAATAAACTATTAAAAAATATTTTTTTTCTATATTATATTTTCTATATTCATGGAAGTGAAAAAGGTATAAGGTAAAAAAAAAATTTTAAAAATAGAACGCATTATTTCACCACTTTAAAACTTACACAGTCGGTAAAACAGACCTGTAAGAATACGCCTGCAAAATTTCAAAAATAAAAAAAGATGTAATCATTTTCAAAATCGAAATAAAAGGATTAAAATGATACAAACTTAAAAAATTCTATGGCGTTATGCCATACCGTTTCGTTTTTTTAGAAGTGCTTAAAATTACCTTCAAAACAAGGTATAGCAGAGTAAAATCGGTCAAGTATTTCCGGAGTTACATGCGACTGAATGAACACACCTCTTTGATAAAATCTTCATTTCACCAAAGTTCAATTGGTCATAACATTTAAAAAAATTTTTTAAAATTTTTTTCTTGAAACACGTATATAATATTTTTAAGAGAAGAATGCATACACAAACTAGTTAAGCAATCCAAGCTTGTGATGTAAAAAATGCGTACCGTTTGGCATGGAATGACTCATATATAGATCGTTGAACGAGAAGAGGACAGGTCGGCAGCACACATATGTGCAAAATGTATCTGTTGTAATAATTTAGAAAATGTAGACGCATTCGCTCATAACTTTTGGGGAAAGGCGAAATCTTCTGCACTCTCTACGCTTGGAATACGCCTATTCAAGCTATTGAGTCTTTATAACGATTATTATCTATATGAGTATCATTCTTATTATGAAAGTTCTTAACTTGAACATGTTACTAATAACATCTCTCGTCAGTTGGTCGAGAAGTTATCAATCGAGTAAAGAAAATGGTTCCGATAAATGTCTAAAACTACCTAAAACTTTTACGAAACTTGATGTTTTTATAAAGTAAAAATTCATCTTTATTGTTATTTTATTGTATAAGTACCTTTATTTTTCTTTACACTATGAAAAACAACAACAAACCTGATTTTTTTTAGCTTGTGGAGCAATTCCTCTTTCAAAAGTAATAACAAATGATCACAACAAACCAAAACTAAATAAATTATTATTATTTACTGAAATTTTATCGTTAATCAGAGTCGGGCTATGCTTTTCTTGACTCCTGCACTGATACTACAGCCCCGCTAAAAACAGGTAGATCGTAGTTGTTAATTTTTGAATTTCATTACTTGGTCTAGCTGATAGGTTTACCTTAATAAACTTCATTTCATGATAGACACCTGTAAAGAAACTAATGAAATATTTTCTGACGACAGTGAAGTATACCAAAATTGGATTGAGAAAAACAAGTAGACCGTAGTTGTCAAGTTATAAGTTACATTACTTGGTCTAATAAATTTCAGTTCATCGTAGCCTTCTGTAAAGAAATTGATAAAATAATATTCTGACGGCTGTGTAATGTACCAACACTGGATTGAGAGTACCACGGTACCAACGAGTCTTTAATTTTGTACCATGTTTTCCATTAGTGTACTTATAGTATAGTATTTTGTAGTGTAAAGAGCTATATCTGCTTTTCCTAAGTACTTAACTGTCAATGACGACCACTACCGTACCATGATAAAAAACTTTATTGTTGTTGTAATAGTTCTGCTGGCGCCGAAAGCTCTTTCCTGAAGAATGTAGAACTATCAATTAGTTATGTGTCGAAATAAATGTTAGAAAACGGAGAAATTCTGTCACTTAGCTGGACGCGGCCACAAATCAATGGGTCGTAAAGTGGTGGGATTGGACGGACAGTTGAATAAGTGCGGAGTGTCATGAGGGCACCTGTTTAGAGTACCGTCAACAATTCGTTTTCTATAGCAAATACGAACGTTTTTACCTTTAGTCGGCTCTCAGTTGTGCTAGGATTGCGGCTCTGTTTCCGAAATAGCAGGAGGATTTTTGTTAAGGACTTTATTGCATCTATAGCCGTTTATAGCTTCGCAAACCGCCAATAAATTTTCGGGGTTTTAGGGCATTCGATATGGTCAATTGGTTGCCATCCGATGGAATGACGTCTTGGATATTCTCGGTATAGCATCTGAACTTCTAACGGATGTGTCGAGGATCTACCATCAGGATTTGATGGTTGAGATAACTTGGCAGGTGACATGCCAGCAGAAATTTCCTAGGCAGCAACACATTATGTTGCCTGACTGACAGCACACTGTAATCCTCATCCACACTCTTCATTTGGGCACAACCGCCAGCAATAAATGAAAGCGCATCATAAATTTACGCAATACGCATTGTTTGGATGACAATAACAAATATTTGAAATTAAAATAAAAAGTCGAAAAATCGGCTTTTTGACTTTATTAAATAGTCGACTTGTCGACTTTGAATATTTTATACCTAAAAGTCGATTAATCGCTTAGATGCAAATCATCTATATACAGGGTGGAGCGCTTTAATATGTTTATTTGGTAATGAAATAAAAAAAATATGAACCTTAGAAGAATTTATTTTATACTTCAATTATATTGAACAGTAAGGGAATTTTTTAATTACATGGTTTTAAATAGTGTATCTGACAAATGTCGACCTTCGTTATCCACATACTCCTGCATAGGTTATCTGAAGTTTTCTTGAACTCTAGAAAGCATGTCGACTGGTATTCTGCCAAATTCAGGTCCAATATTGTAAAAAAGGTCTTCCAAGGTGTTGGAACGGTTGATATACACCTACGATTTTAGGTTACCCCAAAGGAAAAAAACGCATGGGGCTTAGTCTAGCGAGCGTGCCGGAATCACTCCTTTAAGAAACATAAACCGTCCAGGAAACATTTGCCTCAAACAATTCATGGTAACCCTCGCTGTGTGTGCAGTGACACCATCCTGTTCGAACCATGTATCCTCTAATTGCATTGCCTCAAAAGCCGGCTGAACAAAATTCTGTGTTAACAGTTACGGCAAAACGGTTATCCTGGCAAGAAGTAAGGGCCAATGATGCCTACTCGTGATATGGCGCACCACACAGTGACGCGGTCCGTATGCAGAGGTCTCTTGTGAAGTTCTCTGGGGTTTGTTTCACTTCAGTACCGCATATTTTGGGGAAACAGCGAATCGTAAACGAAAAGCACGCTGCACTGCAATGATCGATTGCGCATTTAAAAAATATGCTTCAACACAATTTCACGTGTCCAATGTATAATGGCAACTGAAAAGCAGACGAATACAAATCTCCCGTCAGCCACGCACACTTTCCATGCTCTTCGACCAGCAGTTACAGCCATTTCGTCGCTGTCATGCTATTTTGGTCCAAACGCCACTTTCTGCTATTGGAGAAAAACGCATTTTAAGTTGGACATCAATTATTTTTGAAATGGACCGTTAGATTTTCCTGGACTTGGGCATTTTATTTCCGTATAGTCTCCTCTTTCTTCATGTGAAACTTCGAAAAATATCAGTGCAAAATAGGGAAGTTATAGTCAATTTAGTCGCAGATGCCAAGTGTATTTTTGATCCACATCCAACACTTTGTGTCGTCTTTGACATTTTGCACTAGGTGGATCAAAATGAACATGGATATGGAGCATATAAGCACAACTTTTTACTACAAAGTAATAACACATGGGTCGTTATGCAATGAAAAAAAAACAGAATTCATAAATTTGTTTATTAACATAATAACTTAAAAAATACATTTCATTCTTATATCTAACCAAAATTAAATATTAGAACAAATTTAGTTTAATCTTAATAAGGATTTTATATAGTTTTGATGCTCAACCGGTATAAAAGGAATTAGATCGGTAATATCTTTTATTTTTTCTGGCCCAATCGGACGCCTTTGTGAAATTTGGATGTCAAACGAAAATATATTTTTAGAAGGTAACATATTAAGTCTACTAGAGCTTTTGAGTAAGTTTATTGTCTTATATTCTATACATGAAAATGATAATTTGTATTTTAAAGAGTACATTTTTTCAATGCTATATTCGTAATAAATAGATTTTATTTTTGAAAATGGAACATTAAGGTAGTTTAATTTCCCAGCTGGAATAGAATAGCTTTTAAAATCTTCAGATGTCATTTCAATAATAATCAATTTCGTTTTCTCACACGATATTTTTGAAATCAACTGAATAAGGTGTTGAGGACTATATATTTCCAAGTGTTTTAAATGTCTATCGATAACTGAATGCACACAATCGATTTCTTGAATAGTTGAGTGACCGGGCTCCGAAAATTTTTGAATAATTTGTAGTATTTGTGGATGTTCTGCTAGAAAAGATTTGATTGCCGTTGAATTCACTCCATAGGGTTAAGCGATTTAAGTGGGGATAATCACGTACCAATTTTGACAAAATGCAGACTAAGGCACTGGCGATATCATTACCAGATCTACCACTATGAAATTCTGTCCAAATGGCACAATAGGTTACTTTGTGTTTATTTGACAGTATGAGTGTTGCTGTCAAATTTAAAACGTTCAGCTTTCTTTTATAATAAAACGAAGACGCGTTCCCTGCAACAATTATTTTGTATATCATGAATGTGCATATATTAGAGTGCACTGACAACAAAAATTCAGTTCATTCGAATTTTGGCTACCAATGTATGACAATTTGTATGAAAAGAAAACAAAATCCGAAAAGGGTGAATTTTTGTTGACCCAATGCAGTGTTAGCAGTTTAGAATAAATTGAAATGTATTCACAGCTTATGTCAAAAAATAAAAATATAATAGTGTATCACTTTTTTAACTTGCATAGATTTATGTTAAAAGTTTTTGTTTCCACACTTATAAACCCGGTTCGATTTTCGAAATTAATATTCCGCATTCGATAGCATTGCAGCGCGAGTCTACGATAGCTTCAAAAAGTTATATCTACGAGTACTTGACATTCACATATATTTGAATTCACATAACTTTTTGTGAATCCATGTTTTTAAAATTCGATTTTGGCTTTATCTACAGATTTCAGCTTTTATGTTGTAAATAAAGAGTGTATGCGAAATAAAGATAAGCCAAAGACGAATTATCAAAAAGTTATGCGAATTCAAACATTTCGGAAAATCATTATAGGGCCGTATATATTCCTTTTTGGAGCTAACGTTTTTATAAAAAAAATATGCTTTAATTTAGGTTCTAGTTTGAAAACTAAAATTAAGTACAAAAATTACCTTTAGGTAAGCCAAAAACTTTTTGTAAATCATAGCAGATTACACCATGGGTAGTATCTGTATTGCTTCGATCATTATCTCGTTCAGTTTTACATAACACTTTTTCTTTTATATGGGCTATATGCTTCAATCTATCAATCTATCTATGGAACACAATCTGATGGTAATTCAGCTAGGTTAGGATCGACGAATGAATTAAATGTAGATCTTCTGTTGCCTGTCGATGATGGGTCGAAATTCGGATCATTCATGGAATCATCAGCCGAAAAATCGGATTCACTATCAGATCCACCAAACATATTTATGTACTGAAAATATAATAGTATCGGACTTTTTAACATTTACGCATTTACACCATTTGCTAACATTTTGTTTAGTGTAACATTTCAAAAAATTCTGATATTTTTTATGTAAACAACCGTTATTTTTAACATTGAAAAGGTCTAAAATATGATGCTTACCTTCGATCGTAGTAATATGCGTCTGCACTCATTGAAGTTTTAAACGAAAAGACCGATAAAATACGCACACTGTATACTTCAAAATTCCATTAAACATCATATACAACCAACTTTGCTTTGAAAGATGGCTACTCTTAAGAAAAAGTGGACATACATAAATCCAACCAACTTCGCTTTGGAAAATGGTCGGGAATATTTGCCACAGTTGGCTATTCTCAAGACGTATGCGTTGCCAACCATGGGCGAACTATATTTCTGTACTCTTGTAATGAAATTTTATGGTTAACGTTTTACAGTTACATTTAAATCCCTTGAGGAGATATTTGATGAATTATATGTTCTATGATAATATTTTGTATTAATTTTCGCATTAAACTGAATTACCAAAAGAATTGTATACGTGGGTCAAAATAGCACATTTATTTTTTGTTGGTGAAACATAATGTATTTTTGGTCCAAACGCCACACTTTTGGATATGGATCAAAAATTACAAAAAAAATTAAATTAAAATGGAGATGGATCAAAAATGCATCTCTGTATCTCGAAAACCAAAAGAGATAGACAAAAACGGATTACAGATTCTGAAAGAGGAGGTCGAAAAACATAGGAATACATTGCTAACTCAATAAGTCGAAAATGGCGTTTGGATCAGAATAGCATGACAGCGACGATTTGTCGATGAATTGCTACTTCGGGTAGATCCGCAGATCAGCTGTCGTGGGATCGAAAGGCAGACGAATACAAATCTCCCGTCAGCCACGCAAACTTTCCACTCTCTTCGACCAACAGTTACAGCCATTTGTCGAAGAATTGCTGCTTCGGGTAGATCCGCAGCTGTCGTGGGATCGACGGTTTTTTTTGCATTCAGTCGGGTCGAACCTCTGTATTACCTCATAAGGGTTGCTGTATCAAACGAAAACTGTCGATACTATAATCGTTAAAATCCAAAAACAATGTATAGATATTTAAAACTAATGTACTTGATATCGACTGGATTGCAGCCCTGTTCTTATAGCTCATTTAAAAAATTGAACTTTCGAACGAAATCTAAATAATATTGCCTTAATTAAATTAAAAATCTTTGACGATTAGCCAAGACTTTGAAGTTAAAATTAATCGTGTACAGAAAAAATTGTGTCGGTTTTTTTACTCGATTAATTGACTATAAAAATGGTCATTGTCCTCTTGCAAAGTATTTTTTTTAATTAGGCCCACTATGTGTGTATGACAGCTACTGTTTAATCAATTCTCCTTCGCTTCGATCAGTGGTTTTCCTAGATATCTTGAATACGACTCACAATTTAAATACAAAAAAATCAGGCGACAAAACGTAACTTACCTTCAGTTTAAATAATACACAGAATCGATAAGGGCTTTAAAATCTGCACTGCTCTCTCAGTCTTTTTTAATTTCAACCATTTTTAATTATCTCAGTTTTTAGATTTTAAATATTTTCAATTATAAAATTAATATGCATATAATTTTTTTAAATACTTTTTTTGTAATGATTTTATTAAACGGATTAATCAGTTTAATAATAATTGGATATTTTTAATTATTTATGATAATTATAGTTATCATTTTCGTTATTAAATGAAAATGGAATTTCATTTAATTATTAAAAGTAAAACTTTTGATAATTGCATTTACAAATTTGGTCTTCGGACCTTTTTTTAATAATTTTAGTACAACCAACAATTGAATGAAATTATCTTAAAAAAGTAAATGCCAGAGAGATAGCGTTTAACATGGCAAAATTGCAAACACCAGACAAGTTGTTAAAATTTAGACAACATGTGTATGTCAAGGCAGTCTACACTGCATAAGGTAGTACATCTAGTAGAAAAATCCTTGGGGATAACATGGCTACTTTAAGAGATATAGAGGGTGATTTCAATAACATACATACCGACGTCCTTATCAAATCCTTCGACCAGTTTGCCGTAGACCGGATGCTACAAGACAGGACAAGGTTTTTCGGGGAACCCGACCGGGTAGAATTTCTCACCATTATAAATAGTACACTAAGGTTCCACACAGAAGAGGGATTCAAACCTGTATGCTATACAGACGATGTTGCAATACATGTGAGGGGTAAACTCCCAAACACCGTCTGCAGAATGGTCTTTGATGCATTGGACCTGTCGTTCAACTGGACTAAACCTAGGGGCTTTAACCATAATCCAGAGAAAACCGAGATATGTCTCTTCACGGAGAAGACGATGTATCCAACGTATGAAGAACCTCGCTTCAAAGGAAAAGTGATCAAGTTGACTGATAAAGTTAAATACCTTGAGGTTATTCTTGAGCAGAAACTATTATAGAAAGGCCACATAGATAACAAAGCGGAAAAAGCTCATAGATGCTGGTCAGAAGATCAATTAGATCTAGATACGGCCTAAGGCCTAATTGCCCTTACTGACTCAATACAAGCGTAGAAAGGCCAATAATTGCATACGCTCGAATAGTTTGGTGGATTCAATGGCTAAGAAGTGGCAACATAAACAAACTAAATAAGTTGCAGCTAACCTGCTGTATAAGAATCAGCGGAGCAATCTGCACAACTTCTACTAGGGCAATGGAAGTAATAATATAATCATAATCCGGCGGTCATTATAGCAACAAGATTGATGGCAGTAGGCAATTGGACCATTGGCATCCAGACATCCTGCCACCAAAACATCCTAGAAGCATTAATCTGTAGCAAATTACGCAGCACCTGTATGGTCGGCGAACGTGAGTACGACGCAGTGGAAGAAAATTCAGACTTGCCAGAATATCAACAGGATGTCTTCTAATGTCTTCTGAGGACCATCTACATGAGGGGACGAAGGTCCTTGCCGTGCGCAGATACAATTTTCTGCTGTCTAAGCAATACCTGCTAGGGTGTTTTCGCAGCAGTCATCCTAAACACCACCTCTTGGACAGGATGCCTCCGCCCAGGCAGATCAGGTACGATCTTCATGATCTAGAGAGAGAGGTTCAGCGGTATAAGAGAGAACCTTTAGATCATCGAAACTATCAGGCAGGTCTAAACAACATTCACGCCGATAAAGTCGCAGCAGCAGTATCCAGCTAACGTGTGAATGTAGTGCTAGGGGAGCATCTCACGGAGATTTTACCTGAGAAGAAGATACTACCTCGGAAGACGCGCGTGGTTCTGGCGCAGCTGAGATCTGAATGGTGCAGCCGCCTCAATTAATACTGGGCACGAATTAATGCTAACGTTCCGGACATCTGTCCCGCCTGACATCAGGGACCACATGATGTGCTGCACCTCTTCAATTGTCCGGCCAAGCCCACTCAGCTGACCCCCACTCTGTGGACGCATCCAGTTCAAATGGCGCGTTTCCTCCACCTGGATATCAAAGCAGATCCCCCATAGACGAACAAGACTTCAAAAAAAATATATTGTTGTTACAACAACAAACCGACCTATCGCTTTGTAAGAGGTCAACAAGGTTTCTTTGTCGGCTCCCCAAGTACTGCAGGCAAGTGGCTTGAGGACCCTGTTCCTACTTTTGAGCTTATCGCAGATAGTTTTAGCATGTACAGATGATCGAAATAGGCTGTCTAATGTGACCTCAAGGATTTTGGGGTAGTTGGTAGTCGGGATGTTGACGTCATCGACTTTCACATTGAGAGACAACCGCACCTCTGCGGTCCATGCAGTAAACAGTGTGGCTGATGATTTGGATGCGGATATTTTCTTATTCCTCGCAGTGAAAAACGTGCTAAGTCAGAGAGGTACTAGTTTATTTTCTCGGAGATGTCATTCACTTTAGGTCCTGACGCCAGAATTGTGCAATCATCAGCGTACGACAGAATTTCAAAGCTGTCTGGTGGTCTAGGAATTTTAGAGAGGTAGAGGGTAAACAGAGCCGGAGATATCAATCCACCCTGGGGAACTCCTTGTTTAACTCTCTAAATTCTACATATGACTGGCGCCCACACATACGAGTATAGTTTACGACCCAACGTTTCTAATTGTGCGAAAGGGACGTTTCTGTAATGTTCTCGAAAAGAGTGGCATGATTGAGTGTGTCGAAGGCTTTTGTAAGGTCAAGAGCCACGAGGACCGTCCTGTCGTTGGGCTTGTTCTGGTTAAGGCATTTTTTTTTGTTCTGGCGTATAGTTAACGCTCTTGAAGTCTTTTAAATATACGAGTGTAAGTACATAAGTTTGTTATTTTTAATTCTGGCCGTGTTCTATTAGCAACTCGCTTAAGAGGTCGCTAACGCGATAACTTCACACCATTGTAGAGAAATATAAAAATGATTTTGTCTAAAGAAAACTATAGACAGTTTTCGTTAAAACCCGTTTTTTTAAATGATTAACATTTTTAGGAAGAAAGTTATTCAATAATCCCTTTACCGAGTTTTAGAGAGCTCGGTTACTACACGATCATATCATTTCTTAAATAAGTTTTTTTCTACAAATTACAAATTTTCCACTCATACGGTTTTTGATGCAAAAAAACAATCAGTTCTTTTATAATTAATTCTAATATAAGAAATTCTGGTTAATCTTAAAGTTTTCGCCTTAGCAACCACTTGCTCGTTTAATAAGCGAGTACCACTAAAACTTGTCTTCTGTGTGATTTAAATTAGATAAAGTTACTCAAGAAGTCTACAATCTAAAAATGTAGTTCTTCAAATTGTTTAGAATAACTATATTAATTATAATAAAATTTATTATACCCTCTTGAATAGGCGGTACAATACATTTTGTCATTTCGTTGGACAACCTCGAAAGATTAATTGGAGTATACGAGTAAATATATACTCTCGATCGCCAGTTCGAAAAACGCGCAGAAAATTTGATATACTTGTACAAGAAGTCAAAAGGTATCACAGGTATATTGAAAACACATTTGATCTGAATTCAGCCATAAATACACACGATATTTGCGAAATCTCAATTTTGTGTTGAAGGTACGAATACTAAAGTACAATTATATAGTTTTTCAAAAAATTGTTAATAACACTGAACTTGTCAACAATTAAGTATCAGTCGCATGATCCGTCTTACGTATACCCTCACCCATATATGGATTTTAAATTTTCCGTCTTTCAGTCCTCCATTGCCTAGATCTCGTAAAATGTCGTATGTGTAAAAGGTACTAGAATGGGTTGGGCATGCCCGATGCAAATACGAAAAGTGGGCGTATTGGCGCATTTGTACTGGAGGTACCAGCAAGGGGCTTGGTGGTAGCCACTATTTTTGAAAACCATTATAAAAATGATGTACTTATAGAGTTCGCATTTTTGGTGAAATTTATGCACTAGGAGAAAAGTTAAATGTATTGTAATCTGCACTTAAAAGAAGTTCATTTGTGTGGGAGGTACCTGAACGGACGTGGCTAGGAATCTAAATATTTGCCACCAAGTTAACTTTATAACTGTGTTCTTAAGTTTTGATTTTAAGCATGATCGTATGAATAACATTAATGAACAAGAATAACAAAAGTGGTGAATTTGCACCGCTTTTTTCATCTGCTAGTACAAAACCGGTTTTAAAATAGTACGGTGTTCACAATTTTATCCAGTTTTACGCACTGGGTTACAAGTTACGTGGGTTCTAATGCAGTAAAACAGCGAGATACCAGAAGGGGCGTGAGTCCAATTTTTTGTACCCTAGTTTGCCTTATAACATCATTGTAAAGTATTGATTTGTAGAGCGATGGTGCAAACAGTATTAACGATATTTGAAGAACACCAAAAGTGGGCATAATGGTACTTGTACATTTGTGTGGGAGGTACCAGAAGGATTGGGGCGATATGACCCATATGCAATCCCACTAGCAGTTTTAGAAAAATATAACATGTAAAATTATTTCGAGAGTTATCGTGCGAACCAACCGCATAGACGGAACTAGCTCTAATTACTTAGGAAGTCATGAAACGGATTTAGTCAAAACATACAGGGTGGCTGATGAATATTGCTACATTAAGAAACTCAAATGACTTTTTTTTCAGTGCATGAAATTCATTTTTCTTTATTCATTTTAAAGCTCATTCAATTTTATTAAATATACGAGGGCGACCGCAAAAGTAACTGGCCTAACATAAAAAGAACCGTTTTTTTTGGAATTATTATTATTTATTTTCCAACATAATCTCCTTCCAGCTCAATACACTTCATCAAACGTTTTTCAATTTTTTTAATTCCATCCGAAAAATAAGATTTTTCAAGACCTTCAAAATATGCCTCAGTTTCAGCAATAACCTCGCTATTGGACAAAAATTTTTTGCCACCGAGAAATATTTTTTTAAATTTGGAAACAAGAAATAATCAGAAGGAGCTAAATCTGGACTATATGGTGGATGCGGAGCAATTTAAAATCGTAATTTGGCCAGTTTTTGTTGAGTTAAAAATGCAGTGTGTGAAGGAGCATTATATTGATGAAGAAGAACTCTTTTTTTTCTAAATGCGGTCGTTTTATCTTGATTTCTTTACTCAACCGATCCAATAATGCACAATAATATTCACTATTTATAGTTTTTCCTTTCTCATGATAATCAATAAATATTATACCCCTTGCATCCCAAAATACTGTGGCCATTACTTTTCCTGCTGACTTAACAGTTTTCGCCTTCTTGGGACCACTTTTACCAGCTTCTATCCATTCTATCTGGGATGTATTGATGGATCCATGTTTCATCAACAGTTATGAATCGGCGTAATAACTCTATTGGATTATGCTGATAAATCGCTAAAAGCTCCTCGGAATTGGACAATTTTTTGGGCAAAGTCAACAAACGCGGCACCCATCTTACGGATAGCTTTTTCATGTGGAGTTCATCATGTAAAATACTCCAAACTTGTTTTTCGTATATTTTAACAATATCAGCAAGTTCTCTGAGCTTTATTCGTATATCTTTAGTCACTTCATTAAATATTTTTCTAATGTTTTCAATAGTAGTAGTAGTTTTCGGTCTTCCAGAGCGTTGTTCATCTACCGTACTTGAACGACCCATTTTAAATTGTTGAACCCAGGATTTCACGGTGGAGTATGATGGTGCATTATCACCATGAACAGAATCCAATTCATCTTTGATTAATTGTGCCGTATAACCTTTCATATAAAAGTGTTTATTTCAAAAATTATAAAACTTGTTTACTTCAATCACCTGTAACAAAGAAAATAATCATTAAATATTTCGGAAATTTTGACAGATGGCTTATAAAAGATTGCTTTTAAAGAACAAAACAAAAAGAAAGTTGTAAAACAGAAAATGTGCCAGGACAGTTAGTTTTGCGGTCGCCCTCGTAGCCTAATAAGTTTTAAAAATAATGGAATTTAAATGACCCCATCCCCCCTGTTCGTTGATGCATGTGCGACATCTTACCAAAAATTTGTTCATTACTGCTTGGATAGTTTAGAAAGGAATAGCCGCAATTGTTTCTCGAATGGAATTCTTTAGTTCATTAAAATTTGTTGGTTTTGCTTTGTAGACTTCCTGTTTGTAGTAACCCTACAAGAAAAAGTCTGGTGCAATAAAGTCAGGCGACCTGGGGGCCAACGGAATTTGGGGGTTTCTGGATATCAGCTTATTGGGAAAATTTTCGTCGCAATTCTGTCATAACAGGCCGTGCTTAATGAAATTCTCATTCTGGATAGAAAAACTCTCTCGACATGGTCAAGTAACGGTCTACAGTAACCGTAACGGGGTGACCGTTTTATTCGGAGAAGTAGGTCACGATAATGCAGCGTGTGATAAAACTGCGCACCACAGTGAGACACGAAGTGGATGCAATTCCGTCTCATGGAGTATCTGTGGGTTGGAAGCACTCCACTGCCTTTCAGACATGAAAAGGCAGTTCAACATGTTTCCGTCTTCTTCCACCATTTGAAGCATCTTCTGGTACAATTTCAAACGAATCGGGAAGTCTGCTGCGTTCAGTTTGTTTGCCATTTAAATTTTATATGGGAATAAGTCTAAATCTTTGTGCATAATTGACTGCAATGACTGTATGCTTATACCCATTTGACCAGATAAGCTTCTTGTCGAAACTCTTGGATTGTTTTGTATGGCAGTAGCTATAGCAGCGATTGTTTCCTCCGTCCAAACTGAAGGGGTTCGATGGTAAGGTCTTCTGTTGACTGTCCCATGCTCGGCAAAATTGTTAAAAAGTCGCATTATGGTTCATCTGCTCGGAGGACTGCCGCCCAACGTGCGCCTATACTCTCTTTGAAACGACACTACACGCAGAAAAAAAAGTATGGTTGTGGTGGCAATATTCGAAGAGGATAGTACTATTGTTGGGTGAATGGTTGTGGTACAGCATTATTATGATCCTCACAATAATAGTATGATTGAAATACAACCATACTACGATCCTCACAACCATACTTTGATCCTCACAACAATAGTAAAGTTCACACGCAACCATGTTCTGACCCCTTAATTATACTATGATCCCCAACATTATTTATTAAAATTGCATTAAGTTGTGAACAATAGATTTGAATTAAGAAAATTTAAATTACGAAAAATACATTAAATTCAAAATAAAAGGAGTGATTTACTGAACAGCAGAAAAATCGGTTTAAAAAAACGTAAGTGTTTTTGTTAAAAATATTTCAGTTAATCAAAGCCAAAGCAGTTTGTTTGAAAAATTTTTATTTCCATATAAAAAAGTACTTTTATTACATTAGATCCGTAACAAAAACATTGTTCTCAAAAGCATATTCATTACAATCATTCAGTATAATTGCCGTAATCATATTATTGTTAACTTAAAACCCAAAAAAAAGTTATTTTGTCGCACCAACCATATACATATTGTTGCTACAGCCATATTTTCATTTTTAAATTTGGCAACAATACTATTTGTAATATTTCAACAATATTATTATTGCCGCAAAAGTATGTGGTTGTGACGAACATACTTTTATTGCGGAGAAAATATTATCGCCGTGATCATATAGTAACCACATTTTTTCTCTTTGATAGCTGTTTTCATTAGCCATCCTGTATGTAGGGTGTAAAATGTTTTTTTTCGATACGTTTCACTTTTTGTCTATACCAAAGATTTAGCCTAGCCCAACATAATGCCATTTTTACTTTAGCTTGCTGGCATAGAACGTTCTATTTGTTATTTGAAAGCACATGCATATATATAAATTTGTTGTGTTACTATCGAATTGTATTATTTGAAGTATTTTCTAATTGCAAATCGTCATGTTTATCTATCTGGGAATAATCAATCATTTAAAGAAGCATTTCGTTATTTTAATATCAGTCTGAGTACGTAGTAGAAATATTTAGCATACTGCACTGCAAGTGTGTACTACTTGCAATCTAGAAATGTCAGCGATTATTTTCTAACTATTTGCCAACTAACATAAGTTCTTTGCGTAAAAGTTAGTTAAGAGTAAGTTAGAAAAACTTTCAGCTGTTTGATGTTCTTACACGTGCGACCTGATTACACAAGTCAACAGTCAAAATGTACTCGGGATGCGATAATTTTTTCTGTGTAGATAACCTTGACATGAGCTCGAAAAACGCAATAAAAAATTTTTTTTCGTTTGGTTTTTGTTTTATTTTTTTTTTTTTAAATTTTAAAAATTTTTTTTTGGTTAATTTGTTTCGTCCGGCATAACTCGGGAATCACTAGCCCGATTTAATTGAATTAAATTTTAAAAAATTTAAAATTACAATTCCCTTAATCTGTTCATATATTGTTTTCCTATACAAGCAACAGTTTCCAAGTTAAAAATGAATATATAAAGGAAAAAACTTATTTTTTGTCTAAAGATTTAAATTTTTTTTTTTAAAAAATCCATAAAAAATCCAAAATGAAAAAAATGTCAAATCTTATTACTTTTACGTAAAGTCACATAACCTATGAGCAAAATGAGACAAAGATCATGAAAATCGATGCACGCGTTTCGCTTTTATTTGCAATTGAGTAAAGGTTTAAAGGTTTAAAGCCATATATTTTTGTCACCCAACAAATTTTAATTTTTTTTGTAATAAAAAAGAAAAAACCTCACCATAGACAAAGTTGTGCATATGTCGAGCAAATTTTTGAAATTCATACCTTTACTCAATTGCGAATAAAAGCGAAACGCGTGCATCGATTTTCATGATCTTTGTCTCATTTTGCTCATAGGTTATGTGACTTTACGTAAAAGTAATAAGATTTGACATTTTTTTCATTTTGGATTTTTTATGGATTTTTTAAAAAAAAATTTAAATCTTTAGGCAGAAAATAAGTTTTTTCCTTTATATATTCATTTTTAACTTGGAAACTGTTGCTTGTATAGGAAAACAATATATGAACAGATTAAGGGAATTCAATTAAATCGGGCTAGTGGTTCCCGAGTTATGCCGGACGAAACAAATTAACCAAAAAAAAAATTTTTAAAATTTAAAAAAAAAAAATAAAACAAAAACCAAACGAAAAAAAATTTTTTTATTGCGTTTTTCGAGCTCATGTCAAGGTTATCTACACAGAAAAAATTATCGCATCCGGAGTACATGAAATTTTTTTTTTATTTTGTTGAGTAGTGTTATTAGTCGTGCGATCTAACCATCACAAAAAATTTTTACCATGATGTAATGGTTGTGCGCGACTGGTATACATGGTTTAAATTTCGGTAAAAACATCCAACACATTTTTAACGGCGGTTTTAAACCTTGTGACAACGAGTAAAAGAATAATCTCTAAGCCGTGTGAAATTTCTATGTCCCCCGTAGTAGTTATCGGTGCTTAATAAAAGCAAGTAAGCATGTTTCATTCGGTTTATTCGAATTACACATACTCTATAGGCCGGGTCTTAAGCGACTGAACCGTATCAGGCCTTAAGCGACTGATTCGGTTCGATAGTGTTATTTAGGCGAGGCTTCAGTCATTCACATACGCTCAAGACTAATAAACCTTGCGATCTCCATTATTATTCGCCGTCATCAATAATCGGTCCTGGGTCGTCTTTTCTAACAGATTCTTTAGGCATCAAGTGATTACAAAAGTCTTCACTGCGTATAACCAGTACCGTTGCCGTTTCTCATCAGCTGGAATTTCCCTGGAATTTCACTGATTTTTAACTCTTCGATTCCCGGGAGTTTTTGATGGGATTCCCGGAAATTAAAAAGTGCTATAAAATGGATCCGTGCGTGTTTTTTGTTTTAATAAACCAATTGTTCCATTGTCCGATTTATATGATGACTTTTATAAAAATTTCACTGTACGAATTGTTGTAAATGGTTTCTAAGATAAAAGGCGAATTGTGCATGGTTTACTGGCCATTTCCGAATGGGGTCGAGTGAATAAAGTAGATTAAAATGCGCGTTAGACACAGTGCTGCTTGTTGTCTCACAAGCGATTCATTGACCCATCCGCATCGTCATTATCAAATGCAGCTTTTATGTCTAACAGTTAAGTTTGAGAATCAAAGTAAGTCGGAAATTTCCAAAGCCTAGTTGTAATATGGGCAGCATTTTTTGCTTCTGCAGCTTTTTTATTCTCGTCGTCATACCATGGGTTCCGTGAGCGCTATGGTCGGCATTCTACTATTTCTTTGGCTTACGTCGATAATCAGTGGGACATATCATTCCATTCATACTAACAACATTGGGCGGCGTAGTGATGGGATAGAATAACTCGTTGGCTGTCTTTTGTGCACACAACTTGGCGACGTCTAGATTGCCATGTGGCTTCTGCCACATCGAAACTGGTGCGTAACTACGCAATCGGCTTATGAAATTACTACATATGTAGAAATAAATTTCAATCTAAGATATTTGCTAATCATTAAATAACTCTTGTATCGTATAAAATATTCATGGTCTTAACTGATTTCGAAATAATATGTCCCCACCTTCCTATGTGCTGAGTGCTGTAGGGCATAAAAACAGATATACTAACAGAAAGTACGTTCTTGCTTAAGAAGTTGTCAGATAAGTCTTATCTAAATATTGGTCATATGCTCTTCGACTATAAAAGTGTGCAAAGTCGGTGAAACAGGAGTAGTCGTTCATAGGAATTTAGCCAGACCAGCTCCCCAAAATGAAGTTCGCCATTATTTTCGCCCTTACAATCTTGGCCGTGGCCAATGCCAAAGAAATGTGTGCTGGTTGCCCCGAAACTTTGGATTTCCAAGATGCCAAACACATCCTGGACACATCCCTTGTCAAGTTGCCTTCACTTGGTGGGCCGTTCTATAAGTAAGTAAACAAAATATTTTGCTGAAATCAATGCGGCCATTATAAGTTCATTTTCTTCTAGGTCTGGAAAAATTCACTCGGCTACTCAACAACTTGTAGCTGGAATTTTATACAAAATTAATGCAGACTTGATTGGCGTGGACCAGAAGGTCGTTGCTTGTGATATTGAAATTATGGAAGTACCATGGGAGAAGAGAACTCAATTCACCATTCAATGTCCAAATCAAGAAAAAATTGTTAAGGGATATTAAAACCACACGCTACAATTTGATTGACAGAAATTGCAAATAAGTAAATAAATGTGAACGAACATTAATGGTTATGAGTTTAAATTATTCAAACCTGGAGAGTTTCTCAATGACATATTTTTATATTTGTTCTTTTGAAAACTAATGGTTTTTAAAAATAATAGAATTTAAATGACATTCACGCTCTGTGGCGCATGTGCGACAACTTATCAAACAGTAATTCATTACTGGCCAGAGAGTTGCGGAGGAAATTGCCTCAATTGTTGTTCGAATTAGTTGGAGTGTTTTATTTGACAAGCGATAAACCTTTTTAAAATCCGCTAAAGCGATTATTTCAAAAAAAAAATCCTTATCTACCGCATATATGATTTTTATAGAAATCGCACTATACGAATTGTTGTAAATGGTTTCTCAGAGAAAAGTCGAATTACGGGTGAGACAACTGTTCAAGATTAAGGGCCATTTGCGAATTGGGTCGAGTGAATAGAGTAGATTTTAATGCGCCTAAGACACAGTGCTGTTTGTTGCATCACAAGCAATTCCTGGACCCAACAGAGTCGTTAATTTATGGCGATGGTTTGGATATCGACCCATTAGATGCCTTGATGTTCTGGGTATGAAAATTCATTGTGACGCTCGTTGGTCGAGACATGTGTTCAAATTGACGAAAGAAGCTCAAGTGTACGTATAGGCATTCTAAAGCGTTTAAAATAAATATTTTTTTTTTTTAAAAGTTGCACTTCTCTTAAATGGAATACAACTTCCATATATTGGCAGGTGCTCATCATCAGTGGAGCTACTAGACTAGCTACTATGTGACTGAAGGGTTTCCAACTCTATTGTCTCACTCGAGCATCGGAGCTTCTTGGCCGTGTTCAAAGGAGAATGATAGAGCTGATAGGTGACAGGAGGGTATCCAACTCTATTGTCTCTCTCGAGCACCGTCTGAATGGGGTTTGCATGACGCTGTTCTCTCGTTACTCTCATGGTGTGTTCTTTTGAACAATTTAATTAATCAGACACCCGTCGTCTTACACCTGACTAATCAGGAATTGACGCCGTTTACAATCGATTGGCCGGTTACCCGCCCGTAGTGTATTACCTTTTACTCACGACATCCGCAAGGCAAAGTTTTTAATCACTACCAATTTACCCTCTTCCGACATCTTACTTACTACTTACCAGCGCAATGTACTGTAGGTATAGGGAAACCCCACAGCAGCACTTTTCCTATAGACCTGAGCGAAATTAGTTCTTTTTTTTAAGAAATATTGCGGTGTTGCTATCCTGTCTAAGTAATCGAGGCTTTACACAAAACTCCACTAATCTTGCTCATTCTGAGCACTCGTATAATGCTCTTAAAAGAATCTAATTAAAAAAAGAACATTTTGTATATAAACATAACTTGTTTGCTGTCTACGTTGTCGTCGGCCAATAAAGTGATGGAAACAGTTTTTTGGAATGCACGCGGGATAATCCACATCGATTACCATCAAAAGGGAAAAACAATAAATGGACTGATTTAACGAGGATTTAAAAAAACTACCCCATCACGATAATGCACGGGTGCACACTAGGGCTATAACCAAATTTTGTACCTAGCACCACGCTATGGCGAAGGTTGTGTTATTTACGAAAAAATAAATTTTAGGTCATTTCGTATAAAAAACCTCACCCACAAAAACGATTTTTTAAAATCACCCAAAAAAAACATTCATTTTAAATAAAACTTTTTCAATATTTTATTAATAAAGTTCAATAGTAAAGTGAAAAATGTTGTTTAATGATTTAAAGACATAAACTTCTGCGCATATGTTGCTACGCTGTTGCTTTGGGATTATTGATGCTTCTTTAACCCAGTGTCTTTTAAGACATGCTCGACCGTTCTTAAATCGCGTTAATGATTGTTCTAAAGCAACGAAATTTTCTTTATTAAAACAATGGTTGGAAAACCATATGTGACAGCGCATAGAGAAAGGGGCCTAAGGGTAAAAAAAATCAATTTTTTTTTGATGTGGACAACATATGAGCATCGAATGAGACCGATCCCATGCCCCAAAAGTGTTTCCTCCCAGAGATATGCGCGTTTTATGAAAGTGATGGTACACCAAAGATACACGTATTTAAATCTTTAAAATGGCTCTCCTGAACAAAACTGGTTTTTATCCTTAGGTCCCTTTCTATTTTGCGCGTCACATATATAGATCATTAAACGTTTGTGCATACAGCTTGGCGACGTTTAGATTGCTATGTGCAATTTAATGTACGGCTTCTGCCACACCGAAACTGGTGCGTAACTTCGCAATCGGCTTATGAAATTACTATGCAGAAATAAATTTCAATCTAAGATATTTGCTAATCATTAAATAACTCTTGTATCATATAAATTATTCATGGTTTCAACTGATTTTCAAATAATCTTTTTCCACCTTTCTATATGCTGAGCGTTGTAGGGTATAAAAACAGATATAATAACAGATAGTAGGTTCTTGCTTAAGAAGTGGCCAGATAAGTCTTATCTAAATATTGGTCATATGCTCTTCGACTATAAATGCGTGCAAATCTGTTGAAACAGGAGTAGTCGTTCATAGGAATTTTGCCAGACCAACTCCCCAAAATGAAATTCGCTGTTATTTTCGCCCTTACAATCTTGGCCGTGGCCAATGCCAAAGAAATGTGTGCTGGTTGCCCCGAAACTTTGGATTTCCAAGATGCCAAACACATCCTTGACACATCCCTTGTCAAGTTGCCTTCACTTGGTGGACCGTTCTATAAGTAAGTAAACAAAATCTTTTGCTGAAATCAATGCGGACATTATAAGTTCATTTATTTCTAGATCTGGAAAAATTCACTCGGCTACTCAACAAGTTGTAGCTGGAATTTTATACAAAATTAATGCAGACTTGGTTGGCACAGACCAGAAGGTCGTTGCTTGTGATATTGAAATTATGGAAGTACCATGGGAGAAGAGAACTCAATTCACCATCCAATGTCCAAACCAAGAGAAAATTGTTAAGGAATATTAAAACCACACGCTACAATTTGATTGATAAAAATTGCAAAAAAGTAAATAAATTTGAAAGAACATTATGGGTAATGAGTTTAAATTATTCAAATCTGGAAAGTTTCGCAATGACATCTAAATTATTTTATCTTTGTTCTTTTAAAAACTAATGGTTTTTAAAAAAATAGAGTTTAAATGACCTTCATGCTCTGTGACACATGTGCGACATCTTATCGAGCAGTAATTCATTACTGGCAGAGAGTTGCTAAGGGAATTGCCTGAATAATTGTTCGAATTTGAAGGCGTGTTTTATTTAACAAGCAAATAATTCAAAAGCCCGCTAAAGCGATTATTTCTAAAAACATAAAATGTCTTTACCTAATGCAAATGTGTCGAAGAAAGTGTGTTTTAAAAATTTTTAATTTTTAGGAAAAACAAGTAAAAACGTCATTAAATTCTACTTTAGAAAGAGGAATTACTCCACAAGCTAATAAAACCAGGCTTGTTGTTGTTTGTCTTAGAGCAAAGGACAAGTAAGTCAGCGAAGTAAAGCAAACTCATTACCGTCTGGTAGACGCACGTTTCGCCGTTGGTATGGGACGGCTTATCAGTACCATATATGCAAATAAAAGCAAGTTTTGCTACGAATCAAAAAAATATTAATTTTAGAGTTTTGATTAACATTAGGGAAATACGCATGAGCCCGCATGGCTTTTGTAGCGTAGAGAAAGGGAAGTGTATAAAGGATCAGCGTAGAAGAACTAAATTATTAGTTGTTTCTCCTACAAATTACAAATTTTTAAAACACACTTTTTTCGAAGTGTATAAATTTTAGGGTTTTTTAAATAATCGTTTTTGAGGGCTTTTAAACGAATTCGTCGCTTGTCAAATGAAAATCGCCAACAAAATCGAACAAAAATTAATTAAAGTTTTCTCAACTCTAATGAATGACTGTTTGATAAGATGTCGCACATGCGCCACACAGCGTGAATGTCATTTAAATTCTATTATCTTCAAAAACCATTAGTTTTCAAAAGAACTAAGATAAAATAATTTAGATGGCGAAACTTTCGTGATTTGAATAATTTAAACTCATTAGTCATAATGTTCGTTCACATTTATTTACTTATTTGCAATTTCTATCAATCACATTTTAATATTCCTTAACAATTCTCTCTTGGTTTGGACATTGGATGGTGAACTGAGTTCTCTTCTCCCATGGTACTTCCATGATTTCAATATCACAAGCAACGACCTTCTGGTCAGCGCCAATCAAGTCTGCATTAATTTTGTATAAAATTCCAGCTACAAGTTGTTGAGTAGCCGAGTGAATGTCTCCAGATCTAGAAATAAATGAACTTGTAATGGCCGCATTGATTTCAGCAAAATATTTTGTTTACTTACTTATAGAACGGTCCACCAAGTGAAGGCAACTTGACAAGGGATGTGTCCAGGATGTGTTTGGCATCTTGGAAATCCAAAGTTTCGGGGCAACCATCACAAATTGCTTTGGCATTGGCCACGGCCAAGATTGTAAGGGCGAAAATAATGGCGAACTTCATTTTGGGGAGCTGGTCTGGATAAATTCCTATGAACGACTACTCCTGTTTCAACAGATTTGCACGCATTTATAGTCGAAGAGCATATGACAAATATTTAGATAAGACTTATCTGACAACTTCTTAAGCAAGAACGTACTATCTGTTATTAAATCTTTTGTACACTCTCAACATAGGTAGGTGGGAACACATTATTTGAATATCAGTTGAGAGCATGAATATTTTATACGATACAAGAGTTATTTAATGATTAGCAAATATCTAAGATTGAAATTGATTTCTAAATTTATAGTTGCATAAGCCGATTGCGAAGTTACGCACCAGATTCGGTGTGGCAAAAGCCGTACATTACATTTTACACAGAAATCTAAACGACACCATGCTGTGTGCCCAAAAGACAGCTAACGAGTTCTTCTATCCCAACACTGCACCGCCCAATGATGTTAGTATGTCGACTTATTTTGATTTTCGGGAATCAGGAATTATTTTTCACGTTTATGTGTCACTAATGAACAGGTGACACATAAATATTTAAAACAAATCGTTCTAGCATTTAAACAAATTTAACTGTTAGACATAAAAGCTGCATTTTAGGGTGCTTTGGCCCATTGATCAGCAAAGGTTTAAATAGGCCTCGGTCGCTGACCAAGGGGAAAGTTGTGTCCGATATCACACCATGGTTGAAGCTATCACAGCGAGAATCGTGTAAATCACATGGACGGATGATTGTCGTATCATACTAAGAAGACCAACCCATTTATGTCCGTGTGTCTATTGAAAGCTAAATAACGGTCACACGAATCTACCTAAGATCCTGAAATTTTGTGGGCCAAAAGTTACCATGGGGTTTAAAAATTTAATAATGTTTCGTTTATATATTTTTTTTTAGATTATATAAATAAAACTTGGAGAATAAATAATGGAGAGATTTGCAATTGAACAAAGAACCAGAATAAATGAATTTTGTTATTTATGCACAGTGATGAATGATGAAGCTCATTTTCATTCGAATGGCAGAACTGTAGGTTCTGGGGTTCTGAAAATCCAAGAGCCATTCATAAACGCCAATTGCACTCCATTAGGTGTACAGTATGGTGTGGGATCACATCTGCATATATCATTGGACCTAACTTCTTCTAGAATGAAGATGAAAGTGCTGTAACCGTAAATGGAGGTCGGTATCGGTTTATGATAGTAAATGGTTTACGTCCTGCTCTTGAAAACATACCTGAGATGTGGTTTCAGCAGAAAGGAGCCACTGCCCACACTGCCCTAGACACAATGGCACTTTAAAGTCAAATTTTTGGAGAGCGAATAATTTCCAGAAATTCGGAAATTATTTGTCCAGCGCGATCGCCAGATTTGTCAGCACCCGACTATTTTCTTTGGGGTTATTTGAAGGAGCGAGTATACTTATATGTGAACAAGCCCGAAACAATACATCAACTCAAGGCCAACATTGAAATTCGAACGCTACAGACACAAATTTTGAAAGATGTTATGGAAAATGCTCTTAAACGAGCCCATCATTGCGAAGCTGAAAAGGGGGGTCATTTAAGTGAGGTTTTTTTTATACTTGGTGTAAAAAATTTCCATTTTGTATATTGTATAATCTTTATAAGGAGTTTCACTACGATTAGTTTTCGTTAACTACAAAGCTTGACCGAACATAAAAATTATCCTCTTTTTTTGTTAGCAAAGTCCCAAAGTTGCAGGAGCATTGTTTCATTCCTTTTCTCCAAAATCTATTGTTATTGAAAATTAAATATTCACTTTTTCTCCGCTCGAAATAATGATTTTTATTAATGTTAACATGTGCTCTATTCGCTTTTCAGTTTACTTATGCCAATTTTAAAATTTTTGATTTTAGCTATTAAATTCGATTGAGGAAATGTTAGAAGATTTGAATTGACACTCTACTATAGCTTGTTTGCAAAGTCATTTGGTTCGATATATTTTCAAAAATACTCTTACCAATTTAAAAGTTGTTGACCAATTGCGAGTATGTTCTTTATTAGTTAATCAATAGGTGATAACAAAAAAATCAAAACACTTCGTAAATTGCAATGTATCTTTCAAAGTTATATATAACCAAACCCATCAATATCGCAGTAGTAGAAGCAAAATTTAACTAGAGAAAATATAAATTATATTTAGTGCCCGAGATGTCAAAACTATCGATTGCATTGCTCATTGCCGCCACGGCCATTTTAAGTACGGCAAATGGAGATCTTATGGGTGATCTATTAAATATCGATCAATCCTTTGATTTAAATGGACTCGATGTCCTTAAAATTCTCCTAAATCCTTATCAACCATTTGAACTTAAAGTTGCCGAAATAATATTAAATCGCGCCCTAGATCGTCTGGCGGAAAATGGCGAAGGTGTCGATTTGAAGTAAGTGTCCTTCATATTAATATTCAGTTTTATTTGTGATAATATTTATGTGCATTTAGGGTGGCTAAAGCCAAAACGTTGGACATGGGACAGGTCTTTACCATTGATGCGGATTTAATGGATTCCCAGAAGAAAGTACGCAGCTGCAAAGTTAGCATTTGGATTCATTATATCAGCAACATCACCGATTTTACTTTTGACTGTAAAGGCTTGCCCTCTATAGTTAAACATGTCCAGTGGAAGGATATGGAGTAGGCAGTGATTTTTTGTATGTACAAAAATGTGATAATAAGAAGGATTGAACCTAAAAATAATTAAAAGTACTTGGCAAATATTGATGGAACTAAATTTCGTATAACTCCGACCTTGCAGCAGTATGGGTTGTGGAGTTAAAAATTGTACATTTATAAATAAAACTCTATGATAATATAGCTGGCCAATTATTGTTATCTACTGCAAAATGCACTTTCAAAGACGTGACGAGTTAGACGTATTTTGAACCGAACTATTTTAAATGTAAATTTTAATGGACGAATGTCTTAAATACCTATTCTGCAAATTTCACACTGTTAAGTTGACTAACGTATACCCTCTCTTATTGAAAGATTATGTCAAAAGCTTCTCTGGGTTAAAAAGGATGTCTCAGTAAGAGTTTACTTTTTAAATAAAGTGTAATTGTTTTTTGCAAATGACAACTCGGAATATGGCAGCTGCCACAAACGTTTATTCTAATTTTTAAAAATGGATCGCTTTACGCAAGAACAACTCGTAATAATTATGAAAACTAATTACAAAAATTTGGATAGTTGTGCTGGGGCCGCTCACCAACTTCGAAACATTTTCAGTTGAGAAAGTACAACTAATGTGTCAACCATTCGAAGAGCATTCAAAATATGTAAAGAAACTGGATCGGTTATGGACAGTATGATTCCTGTGCGTTAACGTACCGGTCGGAAAACCAAGCTGCTGTGAGCGAGAGTGTCGCAACAACAAAAAATGCAGCGATTTTTTTCAAAATACCTCAACCTTATTCGCTGAATGGGTAATTGAGCAGAGTGAAATCAACGCCAATTTTTTTACTAACTCATTTTTTGCTTAAATCCGATAACCAATGCGTCATCGCAGAGTGGTTCCTTTTTGGGTTTACGGTAGCTAAAATCTGTAACTTTCTTATTTATCGCCTGATTCAATAGAAACTTGGAGGCAACGTTAATGAGTGTATATTCTAGCTGTGTGCAAAAAGTACATTCAATAGTTTAAGAGTTATTAATAGTATAAAATGATGTCTATCTCGGATGATGATGCAGACTCAGAACATGAATATGAACAAGCTACGAAGAAAATAAGGTCATCAGAACCACAAGCGTCAACTTCAACGAGAATGGATAGTGACAATAATTGAAAATGTTCTAAATTTTGTTTCCATGCATAGATAACATATAAAAATCTCATATTTTCTGTGTAAGAATAGATGTAATATTAATCGGAATGTTTATTTTCATGCAAAATAAAGAATCAATAAAAATGTCATCAATGTTTTTTCCAAAGAATTTTGTGCATATCTCGAGAAAATTTTTGAAATTCTACCTTCACTTAATTGTGCATAAAAGCGAAACGCGTAAATCGATTTTCATGATCTATATCTCATTTTGTATATAGGTTATGTGACTTTACGTGAAAGTAATAGGACTTGACACTTTTTACCAATTTGTATTTTTATGAATTAAAAAAAACTTTAATTTTTTAGGCAAAAAATATTTTTTTCTTCATACATTTATTTATAACTGCAAACTGTTGCTTATGTAGCGAAACGTTGTATGTACGGATTAAAGGAATTGTAATTTTTAACTTTTTTAAATTTGTTTCAGTTTATTCGGACTAGTGGTACTCGAGTTATGACAAACAAAAGAGCCTAAAACGTGACAAATTCCCCTATTCGATACTTACTAACTTTAAATTAATTATTAAGTTATTATTTGATGTACCTTGATCAAACGAATGATGCAGAAGTTCTTCTTTTTGGGGCTACTTTCACAAACAATTATCAGAATTGACTGTGTACTGTGTTATACGTATAACTCTTGTATCGTATAAATTATGCATGGCCTCAACTTATTTCCAAATATCATGTTCCCACCTTCCTATGTGTTTAGTACTGTAGGGCATAAAAACAGATAGAATAACAGATAGTACTTTCTTGCTTAAGAAGTTGTCAGATAAGTCTTATTGGTCATATGCTCTTCGACTATAAATGCGTGCAAATCTGTTGAAACAGTAGTAGTCGTTCATAGGAATTTTGCCGGACCAGCTCCACAAAATGAAATTCGTCATTATTTTCGCCCTTACAATCTTGGCCATGGCCAATGCCAAAGCATTGTGTGATGGTTGCCCCGAAACTTTGAATTTCGAAGATGCCAAACACATCCTGGACACATCCCTTGTCAAGTTGCCTTCACTTGGTGGACCGTTTTATAAGTAAGTAAACAAAATATTTTGCTGACATCAATGCGGCCATTACAAGTTCATTTATTTATAGATCTGGAGAAATTCACTCGGCTACTCAACAACTTGTAGCTGGAATTTTATACAAAATTAATGCAGACTTGATTGGCGCAGATCAGAAGGTCGTTGCTTGTGATATGGAAATTATGGAAGTACCATGGGAGAAAAGAACTCAATTCACCATCCAATGTCCAAACCAAGAAAAAATTGTTAAAGAATATTAAAACCACACGCTACATTTTGATTGATATTTTGCAAATAAGTAAATAAATGTAAACGAACATTATTACTCATGAGTTTAAAATATTCAAATCTGGAGAGTTTCGCAATTACATACCAATTAAATTATCTTTGTTCTTTTGAAAACTAGTGGTTTTCAAAAAATAGAATTTAAATGACCACCTTCACGCTTTGTGACACATGTGTGACTTCTTATTAAACAGTAATTCATTACTGGCCAGAGAGTTGCTAAAGGAATTGCCTCAATTGTTGTTCGAATTAGTAGGAGTGTTTTATTTGACAAGCAATGAATCCGTTTAAAACCCGCTAAAGAGATTATTTAAAAAAATCCTTATCTATCGCGTATATTTGACGCGCAATATAGAAAGGGACCTAAGGTTAAAAACTAGTTTTGTTCAGGAGAGCAATTTTAAAGGTAAGGCCCCTTTCTATTTGCGCTTAGAATCGTCGACTTCACTTTCATAAAATGCGCATATTTCTGGGAGGGAACACTTTTGGGGCATATGACCGGTCTCATTCGATGCTCAGATGTTGTCCACATCAAAAAAAGAAAAAAATTAAAATTGATTTTTTTTACCCTTAGTTCCCTTTCTCTATGCGCTGTCACATATGATTTTTATAGAAATCGCACTATACGACCTGTTGTAAATGGTTTCCCAGACAAAAGTCGAATATAGTTGAGACAATTGTTTAGGATTTTGGACCATTTGCGAATGGGGTCGAGTGAAAAGTGTAGATTTGAATGCGCCTAAGACACAGTGCGGTTTGTAGAAGCACAAGCAATTCTCGGACCCAACAGAGTCCTACATTTATGGCGATGGTATGAATACTGACACTTTATATGCCTTGATGTTATGGGCATAAAATTCATTGTGACGCTCGTTGGTCGAGACATTTATTTAAATGACGAAAGAAGTGTATTGGTATTTAAAAGCGTTGCAAATAAATTCAAATTTTAAAAAAATTGCACTCCTCGGTGATTAAATGGAAAACAATGCTCATATATGGGCAGATGCTCTAAAACCATCAGTAAAGCTACTAGACAAAGGAGAACGATGGAGCTAATAGGTGAATACTTAGTAGGGACATAAATACACGTTGTTACACACGTTTTATGTTGTAAAATAAAAAGTACTGAATGTTTTCGAACCAAATATTTTTAATATATTTATTGATGTATATTGTTTCCAAAAAGAATCTACTTATTCGAAATGTCCGCCTTTTGCATTTACACACGCCTTAAGTCGCACTGGCCAATCGTCAATAGCTGCACGAACCTCGTCCATTGGAAAATTGGCCACAGCTCGAACCAAAGCAGTCTTAAGAGATCTAATGTCGGGGTATCTTTTGTGACAAACCTTGTCCTCTAAAACCGTCCACAATTTGTAATCCAATGGGTTCAAATCCGGACTGCCTAAGGGCCATTCTTCAGAGGAAATGAACGCTGACAAATTGTTTCGAAGCCAGGCCTGGGACGTTTTAGCCTTATGGGCCGGCGCAGAATCCTGCTGGAAAGTTCATAACTGGTTTTGGAAGAGGGAATTGTTCAGAGACTTCACAACAGCTTCCAAAACGGTTTCTTGGTAAGCTTTGGCCGATGTTTTGACTCCTTGTTCGCAGAAATGCAGGTCAGTGACCCCATCGTAAGAGACACCCCACCAAACCATGACCGAAGCTGGGTGATGACCCTTTTCCACCCTTGGGATCTGTTCAGAAGCTTTAGATGACCGCGCATACACTCTATCATTTTGTTTGTTAAATTTTTCCTGAACGGTAAAAATTTTTTCATCGGTGAACAAAATTTTTCTGTGCAAGTTATCAGCGTGCTTCACCAAAAGACGTTTGCATTTTTCAATCCTATTTTTTTTTTAAAGCTGCAGTCAATAAATGGCCGGTACGTCATTTGAAAGCCCCAAGTCCCAAGTCTTTTTTAATGATTCGACTCATGGACTTTTGCGTGATATTCATCTCACGGGCCATGATTTTCGAAGCGGATTTCTGTGAATTCTTGATTTAACGGCTTTGATGACATGTGTTGTTCGAACAGAGCGTGGGCGGCCCGACCGGTGGCGGTCATTTACATCTCCAGTCTCCTCAAACAGTTTTATGCATCGGTAGACGAACATGCGGCTAATCCCTAGTGGCTGGAGCGTTTTGAAAATATCGTTTTTTTCATTTCACACTTAAAAAGCGCTATTACAGCGATACGGTTCTCATTATCTGACCACTCCATGATGAACGTTGAAACAATTTTTAAAATTCCGTTACAGACTAACGCTATTGAGGTTAGCTTTCAAAACCCATATGACATTAACGGGGTATGTTGAGTTCTACTATTGAAATGGGTGTGTTCAATGTTGTAACAGTATTTATGTCCCTACTAAGTAAATTGTATACTTATACTAATGCAACTCTCTTGTCTCCCTCGAGCATCGTCTGAATGGGGTTTGCATGACGCTGTTCTCTCGTTACTCTCATGGTGTGTTCTTTTGAATATTTTATTTCATTAGACACCAGTCGTCTTACACCTGACTTATAGGAATTGACGCCAGTTTACAATCGATTGGCCGGTTAACCGCCCGTAGTGTATTACCTTTTACTCACGATATCCGCAAGGCTAAGGTCTGTAACCACTACCAATTTTTTCCTCCTTCCGACTTCATACTTTCTACTTACCAGCGCAATGTACTGTAGGTATAAGGGAAGCCCCACAGTAGCACTTTTCCTATAGACCTGAGCAAAATTTGATCTTTTTGTTAAGAAATATTGCGGTTTTGCTATCCTGTCTTAGTAATCGAGGCTTTACATAAAACTCCACTAATCTTGCTCATTCTGAGCACACGTATAATGTCCCTAAAAGGATCTAAGTAGAAAAAGAAAATTTTGTATATAAACATAGCTTGTTTGCTTTCGCACATTGCTATATGCAATTTAATGTACGGCATTTGCCACACCGAATCTGGGACATAACTTCGCAATCGGCTTATGAAATCACTATGTAGAGTAAATTTCAATTTAAGATATTTGCTAATCATACGTATAACTCTTGTATAACTTATTCTGGTTTCAACTGATTTCCAAATAATCTTTTCCCACCTACCTATGTTCAGAGTGCTGTAGGGTAGTCAAAAAGATATAATAATAGATAGTACGTTCTTGCTTAAGAAGTTGTCAGATAAGTCTTATCTAAATATTGGTCACATGCTCTTCGACTATAAAAGTGTGCAAATCTGTTGAAACAGGAGTAGTCGTTCATAGGATTTTGCCAGACCAGCTCCCCAAAATGAAGTTCGCCATTATTTTCGCCCTTACAATCTTGGCCGTAGTCAATGCCAAAGAAATGTGTGATGGTTGCCCCGAAACTTTGGATTTCGAAGAAGCCAAACACATCCTGGACACTTCCCTTGTTAAGTTGCCTTCACTTGGTGGACCGTTCTATAAGTAAGTAAACAAAATATTTTGCTGAAATCAATGCGGCCATTACAAGTTCATTTATTTCTAGATCTGGAGAAATTCACTCGGCTACTCAACAACTTGTAGCTGGAATTTTATACAAAATTAATGCAGACTTGATTGGCGCAGACCAGAAGGTCGTTGCTTGTGATATTGAAATTATGGAAGTACCATGGGAGAAGAGAACTCAATTCACCATCCAATGCCCAAACCAAGAGAAAATTGTTAAGGAATATTAAAACGACACGCTACAATTTGATTGATATTAATTGAAAATAAGTAAATAAATGTGAACGAACATTAATGGTAATGAGCTTAAATTATTTAAATCTGGAGAGTTTCGCAATTACATACCAATTATTTTATATTTGTTCTTTTGAAAACAAATGGGTTTTATAAAAATAGAATTTAAATGACCTTCACGCTCTGTGACTCATGTGCGACATCTTATCAAACAGTAATTCATTACTGGCCAGAGAGTTGCTGAGGAAATTGTCTCAATTGTTGTTCTAATTAGTAGGAGTGTTTAATTTGACAAGCGATAAACCCGTTTAAAACCCGTTAAAGCGATCATTTAAAAAAATCCTTAGCTACCGCATATATGATTTTTACAGAAATCGCACTATACGAATTGTTGTAAATGGTTTCTCCGACAAAAGTCGAAATATGGGTGAGACAATTGTTCAGGATTTAGGGCCATTTGCGTATTGGGCAGAGTGAAAAGAGTAGATTTTTATGCGCCTAATGCACAGTGCTGTTTGTTGCATCACAAGCAATTCACGGACCCAACAGAGTCGTAAATTTATGGCGATGGTGAGGATATTGACCCATTAGATGCCTTGATGTTCTGGGCATGAAAATTCATTGTGACGCTCGTTGGTCGAAACATGTATTCAAATTGACGAAAGAAGCTCAAGTGTATAGGCATTCTACAGCGTTAAAAATAAATTCAAATTTTAAAAAAATTGCACTCGGTGATTAAATGGAATATGAGGGCTGCTATTTATATTTCTGGCCTAATGCAAAATGGTTTTATTGTTTTTCAAAGTATTCTCCAGCAGGATTTATACACTTTTGCTCCGATTGAGACACCTCCAAAACATGGTTTTTGAACGCTCCAACAGCATCTTCGGGGGATCAAAATCATTTTTTTCTTGATGTACGAGAATAAAAAGAAGTCATTGGGTGCCAAGTCAGGGCTGTACGGCGGATGACCCATCAATTCGACGTTTAGCCGGTGAAAAAGGCGCTGGTTTGAGCCGATGTGTGGGAGCTCGCATTGTCATGGTGCACAATGATTCGTGTTCTCTTGTTCGTTTTTCGAATTTCTCCGAAGACTTCAGGCAAACAAATTGTGGTGTACCACTTGGAATTGACCGTCCTACTTTGCTCAATAACTGCCGCCACATGACCACTTTTGCCGAAGAAACAGGCGACCATTTGCTTCGAAGTGTTTTTTCCACGAACAACTTTCGTTGGATTTGACTCGTCTTCGAAGACCCACACGGTCGATTGCTGTTTTTTTTCGGGCTCATACGCATAGATCCATGATTCGTCACCTGTGACGATCTTATAAACGTCTTTAAAGCACCGCAATCGTTTTTTTTTCAAAATTTCATTGCACTAATCGGCACGAGCCTTTGTTTGAGCGATTGTCAAATTGTGCGGGATCCAACGAGAAGAAACTTTTTTTACAGCCAGGTGTTCATGCAATATCGAATGTATGCTGGTGGAAGACATGCCCAAGGATACCTCTACCCCACGGTATGTCACATGACGATCTTGCATTATCAGTTCACGCACGGCATCAATGTTCTCTGGCACAACGGTCGTTTTAGGACGACGTTCGTCTTTAGGACGTTTTAGGACGACCTCGTCGGCCACGATTGAATTCATTAAACCAGTTTTTCACAGTGCTATATGATGGTGCTTCATCGCTATAAAAAGATTTAAGTTAATCGGTGCACTCTTCTCGTGATAATCCACGTCGAAAGTTGTGAAAAATGATCGCACGAAAATGTTCACGAGTTACTTCCATTCTTTGCCAAATTGATTTTTTCAATTCACTGTAAACAACACAAAAAATGGTTGTACGTCAAAACGTTCTAAGTACGTTTATGCTAAAAAATGTCAAACTTTCCAATGAAAATGTCAGATGGCGCCAGGCAACACTTAGTGTTTCATAATTTTATTCTGGCGTCCACATTTATCGATTTTGAAAAAAATATGACTTTTTGTAATAATAGTACCAATTTGGAAAGTTGATAGGGTTTCACTTTTTTGGGGGTGACTTTTACTTGCGCCAAATTTTAGGTCAAAAAGTCCCATTTTTTAGTTCTTAAACGCGGATCATGGTATATTTTGGTATGACAGCTTTTTTGTTATGAATTAACGAGAAAATTAGGTAATGTTTTAACTCTCAGCTGTCGATTGATTAATCACTAAAGCCTCAAACCTCAGCATTTAAATTCTATATTACCACCGTAATTTTTGCAAAAATCACTTCTAAGTTCACGTATTCTGTAATTTGTTCTACTGGAACTATTAATGGTGCTAAGGCGAATAGTGAGTTTTACATCGATGTAAGAACAATCTAACTCGCAACCAGCGACAAGGGTCTTTTTCTGCATCTAGCCCATATAGCTTTTCAAAAGTGAGCCGTTTTTAAACCCTAGTGTATGGGAGGTTATATATACTTTTATATCATTTGTTATGGCCGGGGATATACATATTTTATTAGGTACGGCATTGCAAAACGTGTTTTAGACCCAAAATATGTTTGTCCAAATTCGTTTCAAAACTATTTAAGTCAATTGAGATAAGCCCGTCTTTAAACGCCAATTGAGACAAGCCCGTATTCAAACGACAACTTTCGATGGGCGTTGCCTATCGCTTTTGAATGTTGCCCAATACTTCCCCAAAAATGCCAACAGGATTGAAAATGGGCCTATATTGATATCTCTTGCGCTGCCTTCCAATCAAATGTACTATTTTTGGTATTCTTGTAATACAGGGACATTAAAATTTGAATCGGCTGTGAAAAAAAAATCTAGTTTTATTGGAAAGGTTAAACTTTGTCATTTAATAATGGAACACAGTATTATTCACAGGACTACCTCGACTGGCTCGACAGTATCTAATCCGATCAACCCAATTTTTCATTTCGATTGCTTCGGGTGGAATCTCTTCAATGGCAACTTCGATTTCATGTTTCAACGCTTCAATTGCCTCTGAATGTTTTGCGTTACACATATTCTTAATGGCTCCCAGCAGAAAATAATTCAAAGGGCAAAATTCACAGCTCCGAGACGGCTAATTGACATCACAATATCGGCTAATTATTCGATTTTCAAAAACTGGTTATAGTGTTGATGGCTGCGTTAGCTGTGTGACATGTGGGCCCTGTCTTGATGAAACCAAATGTTGTCCATATCATTCTCTTGAATTTTTGGAAACAAAAATTCGTTGAGCATGGCGCAGTAATGGTGGCTCCTTGCTCATTTTCGAAGAAAAATGGACCAATGATTCCGCCAGCCCAAAATCCACACCAATCAGTGACTCCTTGTGGATGCATTGGCTTCTCAGTAGTCTCGTGTGAGTTTCTAGACCCCATATGCGACAAATTTGCTTATTAACATAGCCACCGAGATGAAAATGGGCTTCATCTAAAAACACGATTTTTCGTTAAAATTCTTTATCTCCTGCCAAACAATCTTAAGCCCATTGGGCGTAGCGTAAACGCATCGGATGAGAAGGTGACGATTTGATGTTGACAGATGCTCTTGGACATTCTCAGCCACAACAGCAATGTTTTCGATTGAACGCACTGGACGAGAACGTACTTGGGTTGGTTTGTCCAATAACGATCCATTTTCATGAACTCCACAAATTGACGCACAAACTGTGAACTGAAGGCCGATATAGTCTCAGCCAAACCGACTATATTTGGATTGGAAGCATAATTTTAATTATTTAATCCAAATAAATATTTTTAGTTATCCATAAAAAAAAAACTTTTCTTCTCACCACTGAAAAAAACATAAACAAGACACATGTTGAAGTTGTTCAGTGTTCAAAAAAAAATTGGCGTCGTTTTCAATAGCAATTTCATTGGCGCGATTATATCAATATGGTTATCGGTCAAACCCATGCTAAACTAAGGTCGTTGTTGTTAACCCATTCCTGCCTAATGGGTATTTTAATACCCAAGAAGGTGTTGATACACAAATAATTTTAGCGTGGGCCAGGTGAGCGATATCGCGGTAAAATTATAGAAAAGAGGAAAAATTGGGCTAAATTTAGTATTAATCGTAGCAGGATTTTTTTATTTTCTTTTTGCAGGCAAAAATCGAATATTTTTTTCCCGGAAAATGCTTTAAAAAAGTGCTGTCAAACATAGGAAAATGGTACAAATTAAAAATTTCTAATTTTACCGAATAGCTTAAGTTGTCTACTATGTAATGAAAAAATCAGGCAGCGATACGTCAACACACCTGGCTTCCAGATCCGGTCAAATGCAAATGGGTAATTTTATTAAGAAAACATGGTACTTAAAAGAAATAAATCACGTTGCCTTAGCAATTTTCTTCTGATCCTGTGCAACACCGTTGTGATAATCCAGAAAACAAGTAGCGCCTTGCACTTCAAACAAACACCTTGCACGGGTATTTAAATTCTATGATCCTCACAACTATAGTTTGATCCTCACAACAAAAGTATGATTCACACATAACCAAACCATGATTCCCACAACCATAGTATTATCTCCACAACCATATAATGATCCTCACAACCATAGTATGATTCACACACAACCATGTTATGATCCCTACAACCATAGTATGATCACACACAATTATACTAAGATCCCCAAAATTATTAATTAGAATTGCGTTAAGTTGTAAAAATTAGATTTGATTTACTACAAAAATACATTAAATTTAAAATTATATAAGTAGGTGTGATTTACTGAACAGCAGAGAAATCGGCTTAAAAAAACGTTAGAGTTTTTATTAAAAATATTTTAGTTTATCAAAGCCAAAGCAGTTTGTTTGACAATTTTTAATTACCTTACATTAGATCCGTAACAAAAACATTGTTCTCAAAAGCATATTCAAATAAAGAAAAATTACAATCATACAGTATTATGGCCGTAATCATATTATTGTTAACATTAAACCCAAAAAACGTACTTTTGTCGCACCAACCATATATATATTGTTGCTACAGCCATATTTTCATTTGTAAATTTGGCATCAATATTGTTGTTATATTTCAACAATATTAATATTGCCGCAATCATACTATTTTAAAATTAAATTCAATAAAAAATACTTTTGTTGTGGAGAATAATAAAATGATTGCCGTGGTCATATAGTAACCATATTTTTTCTCTGCGTGCAATAGCGGCGGAAAATCCAAATTCTTGTTTCAGTGTCCCAGTTATCCATTTTGTTAAATCTTGAAATCAATCTGTAAAATAAAATAAAAAATAACCAGATTCATTAAATAGAAAATAAGTTATTAAATCTTTTTTTTTTGATAGCGGCTTTCATCAGCCACCCTGTATGTAGGGTCTAAAATGTTTTTTTTTGATACGTTACACTTTTTGTCTATACCAAATGATATATACCCTTTTACCCAGTAGACTAAGGGTATAAAAATACCCACCAACTATCCACCACAAGTGACATTAACTTTACACATAAAGATTTTGCTATGTCACATGTCAAGTTTGACACTTTTACCAAAACTCCTCGCCTAAAGACGCCATTTACTAGAAAACAATTGTTTAAATATGTACATATGTAGGTACTCAACCAGCAATTTGAGCGGATTCATGGTGGAGGGTGTATATGATTTAGCCTAGCCCAACATAACGCCATTTTTACTTTAGCTTGCTGGCATAGAACGTCCCATATGTTATTTGAAAGCACATGTATACGACTACAAATTTGTTAGATAGAAAAACTTTCTGCTATATGATGTCTGCAGATGTTTCCTATGAACAGAATTTAACCATGCTGTAATGGTTGTGAACGCCGGTAACAACGAGTAAAAGAAAAATCTCTAAGCCATGTGAAATTTCTATATCTTCCGTAATAGTTTTTGGTGCTTATTAAAAGCAAGTAAGCAGGTTTCATTCGGTTTATTCGAATTAAAAGTACACATACTCTATAATTTACTAGGCCTTAAGCGACTGACACGGTTTAATAATGTTGTTTAGGTGAGGCTTCAGTCATTCACATAATACGCTCAAGACTTATAAACCTTGCGATCTCCATTATTATAAACAGGACACAGTCCACTGAGATTTTTATCATCAGGTGGTCTTTCTTTTAACCAAATTGGGCATATTAGTCGTCGCATTCCCTTACCCACATCATACCCTCCAGCCTAAAACACTTACGCCGGTATTATTTCAAAGGTGCTCGATTGCTTTCTTGACTTCTACTAGGCTGGGTAATTAGCATTCGCCGTCATCCATGATCGGTCCTGGGTCGTCAGATTCTTCAGGCATCAAGTGGTTAGAAAAGTCTTCACTGCGTACAACCAGTAACCTTGCCGTTTCTTATCAGCAGGATCCATTTCAGTCTCATTTGGAGTATCATGAATTTGGGCTCCAAGTCTCATGTTTGACTTTTTGATGGAATTTTCAGGCATCATAGCTACTCCTGTTCGGAATCTACTCACGCTTTGGCAAGTCCATTCCTCGTTGTTTTTGCTTCTCCTCCCTTATAACCGACCTTTATCCCATGCAGCTCCTGTTGCTACAGCCTTCTACGTTGGGGTTAAGATTTCGCAAAACTTTATGGAAAAATTCCCTGGAGTTTTGTTGATTTTTCACTTCTCGACTCACGTTAGTTTTTGTTTAAGATTCTTGGAAATTAAAAAGTATTATAAAATGGATCCATGCATGTTTTTTTTGCTGTTTAGGTAAATCTAGCTTATAATTTTCTGAGCGATCCTAAGTTTATACACACAGAGAACTGATTTGTTGCCACAACCGAATTTTTTCCAACCGAATGTTGGTAGTTGCAAGAACTATTCATGTATTCCATCGTTACAACCGAATGTTGATTGGGTACATAGCAATTTTCATTAGAAGGAACTGACAAGTATCGGTTCCCCTAACAGACTAAGATGATTATCGGAACTGAATTTGTGCATGTATTGGTTATTGTTATAGGGTGTTGGTAACAAGTAGTTTTTGAAATAATATAATATTTCACCGATTGGCAATAGCTCAACTGAGTAGTAAAATAAATACGTCTTTGGATAAATGTTCGATAAGCATTGAAGTGATGGTCACACCGGAAAAGAATTAATTAAGATATATTACAACATTTATTGTAACTAGGGGAAAAAAAAACTAACAAAAAATGCTTGTTTTTTAGGGATTTTGAAATATGTTTTCGTCGTAAACAAAGTTTTTGTTGTGAGCTTCTTTGTTCGATTTATATGATGCTTTCTTCAAAGGAACGATAGAGCTGAAAGGTGACAGGATGGTAAACAACTCTATTGCCTCTCTCGAGCATCGGGGCTACTTGACCGTGTTCAGAGGAGAACGATGGAACTGATAGGTGACAGGAGAATATCTAATTAAATGTCTCCCTCGAGCATTGTCCGATTATTGGTTGCATGACGCTGTTCTCTCGTTACTCTTATAGTGTCCTTTCATCAGACATCCGTCGTCTTACTCCTGACTTTCCAGGAATTGACACCCGTTTACAACTGGTTGGCATGTTTACTGCCTGTAATGTATTTCCTTCTGCTCACGACATCCGCAAAGCTAGTGTATTTAACCACTACCCTCTTTTCCCCCTTTCCGAATCTATACTTTCTACTGACCAACGCAATATACTGTAGGTAAAAGGGAAACCCCACAACAGCAGTTTTCCTAAAGACTTGAGCAAAATTAATTCTTTTTGTAAAGAATTATTCCTAAAAGGATCTAAGAATAAAGGACAATCTAATAGTAATATTTATGATATAAATGAGCGCTGAGGCGACAGCATCACAGGCGAAAGTTATATAATTTAGGAGAGTTTCCCGACACTTTTAGGAATCACTTTGGATCCAAAGTGAACAAAGAGAAAAAATATGAATACTCGTATACTTTTTTATAAAATTAATTATTTCTCAATTAATGGTCTGGTACCATTAAATAATACATATAAATTTGTTTTAGATAGTAAAGTTTATCTGTATGGTAGCTTAATGTATTACAATTGTTTCAGGCGCATAAAGAGTTTAGGAAAAACTATTCCTTTTATTACTTGATAATTGTCAAATTTGTATAACATTTAAGGGTATATGAATATACATTGTGATTTTATAAGGAAATTAAAATTTAAAAAAACCCATTGAATGTTTATTTTGACTAGATTTTGTAAAGCTACAAGAAAAAAGTTAGGGTACCAGTGCGTTTATATGGTGGTAGTGCGATGATTCAAATCTCAATTTAAAGCTCATCGTAATTTTTTCAATTTAATCGATTACAAGTGAAATACCAGAAGGGTTGAGCAATCTCTGTGTCGAATAATTCCATGGTAGGTTATATATCATTTTGAGTAACTTGTTTTGCTAGACTTGTAATTTATATAAATGACATTTTGCCGCTTTGAACCATACTGGCGCGAGGAAGAACATGATGGGTGTGAATATCGACTTTATCACGAGAAATTTGTTATCTTTATTCAGATCAGATTTTCTGTTAATAAGATACTAGTGGTGTTGTTAATTTTGTCGATGATGTAGGATATATGATCCCAAGGTGTACACAGAATATAATGATCAGAAAAATCTGGATTATTTTAGCAGTTTTGATTGGGAGGCCACTTATTTATAATTTGAATAAGTCCGTTGTGCTAAACCGAGTCAAATGCAGCTTTTATGTCTAACAGTTAAATTTCTTTTAATGCTAGAACGATTTGTTTGTAAAATTTATATGTCACCTGTGCATTAGTTCTGAAATTCCCAGGAACGAAGAACTCGTTAGCTGTCTTTTGGGAACAGAGCATGGCGTTGTTTAGATTTCTTTGTACATCGAAATGTCCGACTTTTGTCACACCGAATTTGATCCGTAACTTCGCAATCGGCTTATGCAACTATGATGTATAAAATTTCAATCTAAGATATTTGCTATTCATTTAATAACTGTTGTATCGTATAAAATATTCATGGTCTCAACTAGTTTCCAAATAATATTTTCCCACTTTCCTATGCTATAAGGCATAAAACAGATATTATAACAGATAGTAGGTTCCTGCTTAAGAAGTTGTCAGATAAGTCTTATCTAAATATTGGTCATATGCTCTTCGACTATAAAAGTGTGCAAATCTGTTGAAACAGGAGTAGTCGTTCATAGGAATTTAGCCAGACCAACTCCCCAAAATGAAGTTCGCCATTATTTTCGCCCTTACAATCTTGGCCGTGGCCAATGCCAAAGCAATTTGTGATGGTTGCCCCGAAACTTTGGATTTCCAAGATGCCAAACACATCCTGGACACATCCCTTGTCAAGTTGCCTTCACTTGGTGGACCGTTCTATAAGTAAGTAAACAAAATATTTTGCTGAAATCAATGCGGCCATTACAAGTTCATTTATTTCTAGATCTGGAGAAATTCACTCGGCTACTCAACAACTTGTAGCTGGAATTTTATACAAAATTAATGCAGACTTGATTGGCGCAGACCAGAAGGTCGTTGCTTGTGATATTGAAATTATGGAAGTAACATGGGAGAAGAGAACTCAATTCACCATCCAATGTCCGAACCAAGAGAAAATTGTTAAGGAATATTAAAATTTGATTGATAGAAATTGCAAATAAGTAAATAAATGTGAACGAACATTAATGGTAATGAGTTTAAATTATTCAAATCTGGAGAGTTTCGCAATTACATACCAATTATTTTATATTTGTTCTTTTGAAAACTAATGGTTTTTAAAAAAATAGAATTTAAATGACCTTCACGCTCTGCGACGCATGTGCGACATCTTATCAAACAGTAATTCATTACTGGCCAGAGAGTTGCTGAGGAAATTGCCTCAATTGTTTTTCAAATTTGTAGGCGTGTTCTATTTGATAAGCGATAAACCCGTGTAAAACCCGCTGAAGCGATTATTTCCAAAAAATCCTCATCTACCGCATATATGATTTTTATAGAAATCGCACTATACGAATTATGGGTGAGACAATAATTTAGGATTTATGGATATTTGTGAATAGCGTCGAGTGAAAAGAGTAGATTTTATTGCGCCTAAGTCACAGTGCTGTTTTTTGCATCACAGGCAAGTCTCGGACCCAACAGTCGTAATTTTATGGCGATGGTATGGATATCGACCCATTAGATGCCTTGATGTCCTGGGCATAAGAATTCATTGTGACGCTTGTTAGTCGAGCCATGTTTTCAAATTTATCGACTGAAAAACCCCAAAATTAGTAGTTTTTCTTAAAATATGACTTAAACATTGCGGTTTTGCTATTCAGTCTTAGTTTTCGAGGCTTGACATAAAATTCCACTAATATTGCCCGTTGTGAGCACTCGTATAATGCTCCTAAAAGGATCTAAGAATAAAGGGCAATTTTGTATGTAAAAGTTATATTTATGATCTTTATATAAATGAGCGCTGAGGCGACTACATCACAGGCGAAAGCTATCAAAGTGATATAATTTTGGAGAGTTACCCGACACTTTGGATCCAAAGTGAACAATGAGAAAAAATATGTATGTATACTCGTATACTTTTAATAAAGTAAATTATTTCTCAATTAAATGGTCTGTTACCTTTAAATAATATCGTACATATAAATTTGTTTTAGATAATAAAGTTTTTTAGCATAGTGTACAATTGTTTCATGAGTAAAAAGAGTTTAGGAAAATTAGTCCTATTGCTACTTGATAATTGTTAAATTGTTATAACATTTAAGGATATATGAATATACATTGTGATTTTATAAGGAAGGGAAAATTAAAAAGAAACCCATTGAATGTTTATTTTGACTAGATTTGATAAAGCTACAAGAAAAACAATTAGGATACCAGTGCGTTGATACTCGTATGGTCGTAGTGCGATGGTTCAAATCTCAATTTAAAGCGCAATGTAATTTTCTCAATTTGATCCTTTACAAGTGGAGTACCAGAAAAGGTGTCCAATCGCTGTGTCGAATAATGTCATAGTAGGTTATATATCATTTTGAGTAACTTGTTTTGCTAGACTTTTAATTTATATAAGTGCCATTTTGCGGTTTTGGACCATACTGGGGCGCAGTAAAACATTATGGGTGTTTATTCAGATCATATTTTCTGTTTGGTTATATATAACTTTGAAAGATATATTGAAAGTTACGAAGTATTTTGATTTCATCACCTTTTGATTAACTATTAACAAACATAATTGGTCAACAACTTTTAAATGACTTTGCAAAAGTGCTAAAGTAGAGTGCCAATTCAATCCTTGTAACATTTCCTCAATCGAATTTAATAGCAAAAATAGTCATAAATTGGCATACGTAAACTGAAAAGCGTAAAGAGCACATGTTAACATGTTCGAAAAATTAGTAAAGATCATTATTTCGAGCGGAGAAAAACTGAATATTCAAGCTTCAATATCAATAGATTCTTGAGAAAAGTAATGAAGCATTGCTCCTGCAACTTTGGGATTTTGATAACAAATGAGGATAATTCGTATATTCAGCCAGCCTTTGTAGTAGACGGAAAGTAATCTTAGTAAAACTCCCTATACAGATTATACAATATACAAAATGGAAATTTTTTACACTAAGTATGAAAAATAATGTCACTTTAATGACCTCCGTTTTCAGCTTCGCAATGGTGGGCTCGTTTAAGAGCATTTTCCATAACATCTTTCAAAATTTGTGGCTGTAGCGTTCGAATCTCTGCAACAATGTTGGCCTTGAGTTGAAGGATTATTTCGGGCTTGTTCACATATACTCGCTCCTTCAAACAACCCCAAAGAAAATAGTCGGGTGCTGACAAATCTGGCGATCGCGCTGGACAAATAATTTTCGAATTTCGGGAAATTATTCGCTCTCCAAAAATTTGGCTTAAAAGTTCCATTGTGTCTCAAGCAGTGTGGGCAGTGGCTCCGTCCTGCTGAAACCCCATCTCAGGTCTGTTTTCTAGAGCTGGACGTAAAAAACGTTCTATCATAAACCGATACCACTCACCATTTACGGTTACAGACTTCCATCTTCATTCTCGAAGAAGTTAGGCCCAATGATATTTGCAGATGTGATCCCTCACCATAGTGTACACCTAATGGGGTGCAATTGCCGTTGATGAATGGCTCTTGGATTTTCAGAACCCCAGAACCTACAGTTCTGCTTATTAACAAAGCCATTCAAATAAAAATGAGCTTCATCTCTCATGCGTATGCGTTAAAATAATTGATCGCTGATTTAAATAATAAGATTCTATTATCCTTGTTCTTTGTTCAGGCGTGAATCTCTCCATTATTTATTCTCCAAGTGTTATTTACATAAGTATAATGTGAAACAAAAATACAAAAACGAAAAAGTTATTAAATTATTAAACCCCATGGTAACTTTTAGCCCACAAAATTTCAGGATCTTAGTTTAATTCGTGTGACCGTTATTGAGCTTTCAATAGACACACGGACAGACATGGGATGATCGTCTTAGAATGATACGGAGATCATCGTCCATGTGGTTTACACGATTCTCGCTGTGATAGCTTCAACCATGGTGTGATATCGGACACAACTTCCCCCTTGGTCAGGGACCGAAGCCTATCTAAACCTTTGCTGACATATGGGTCACAGCACCTGGTTGCAATGCAACTCCACACTGAGCCAAAACACTTTTCGAGATTTTGGTTTAAACCACAGCCACCATAATACTCCCACGGCAGATACTAGACAGGCCAGAACAATAGTTCTCGGAACTCGTGACTACCCGTGGTACCAGACTTAAATCTTCGGTGAGACCTCTTACCAGAGCTAGGATTTTGGTCACCCAAAATTAAAGGCATCGGTCATAAGATTGTATATATGCAGGTGCCTACATATAGAAGTGACGGTCAGAATCCATGTTTTATTCAAGTTATGGTTGATATTAAGGTCGGACCGAAGGAGCCCAAACAACGGAACAATTTGTTTTGCGTTTCTGTAGCGTAGTAAAAGGGAAGGGTATTAAGGCTCGGCCTGGAAAGTGCTGTCAATATGGTAGGAATAGTTTCAGTGAGTCGCATGTGTCTCACTCTTCGTCAATAATACTTCGCATATGCAAAATCAATGCAATGCTTTGTAAATATAGATTGCTAAATTACTAAAGACCATGTCGGCAGCACACATATATGGTACTGATGAGCCGTTCCACAGCAACGGCGAAACGTGCGTCTACCAGGCGATGATGTGTTTGCTTTACTGCGCTGACTTACTTTTCCTTCCATCTAAGACAAACAACAACAAACCTGATTTCATTAGCTTGTGAAGTAATTCCTCCTTCTAAAGTAGAACTTAATGACGTTTTTACTTGTTTTTCCTACAAATTATAAATTTTCAAAACACACTTTCTTCGAAGCGTATACCCACAACACATTTGCATAAGGTAAAGAAATGTTATGAATTTAGAAATAATCGCGTTAGCGGGCTTTTGAACGGATTTTTTGCTTGTCAAATAAAACACGCCTACAAATTCGAACAACAATTGTAGCAATTTCCTCAGCAACTCTCTGGCCAGTAATGAATTACTTTTTGATAAGATGTCGCACATGAGTCACAGAACGTGAATGTCATTTAAATTCTATTATTTTTAAAAACCATCAGTTTTCAAAGGAACAAAGATAAAATAATTTATATGTCATTGCGAAACTTTCCGTATTTGAATAATTTAAACTCATTAGCCATAATGTTCGTTCACATTTATTTACTTATTTGCAATTTCTATCAATCAAATTCTAATATTCCTTAACAATTTTCTCTTGGTTTGGACATTGGATGGTGAGTTGAGTTCTCTTCTCCCATGATACTTCCATGATTTCAATATCACAAGCAACGACCTTCTGGTCAGCGCCAATCAAGTCTGCATTAATTTTGTATAAAATTCCAGCTACAAGTTGTTGAGTAGCCGAGTGAATGTCTCCAGATCTAGAAATAAATGAAATTGTAATGGACGCATTGATTTCAGCAAAATATTTTGTTTACTTACTTATAGAACGGTCCACCAAGTGAAGGCAACTTGACAAGGGATGTGTCCAGGATATGTTTGGCATCTTGGAAATCCAAAGTTTCGGGGCAACCATCACAAATTGCTTTGGCATTGGCCACGGCCAAGATCGTAAGGGCAAAAATAATGGCGAACTTCATTTTGGGGAGCTGGCTGGTCTGGCTAAATTCCTATGAACGACTACTCCTGTTTCAACAGATTTGCACGCATTTATAGTCGAAGAGCATATGACAAATATTTAGATAAGACTTATCTGAAAACTTCTTAAGCAAGAACGTACTATCTGTTTTTAAATCTTTTGTACACTCTCAACATAGGTAGGTGGGAACATATTATTTGAATATCAGTTGAGAGCATGAATATATTATACGATACAAGAGTTATTTAATGATTAGCAAATATCTTAGATTGAAATTTATTTCTACTCTATAGTTGCATAAGCCAATTGCGAAGTTACGCACCAGATTCGGTGTGGCAAAAGTCGTACATTGCGATGTACAAAGAAATCTAAACAACGCCATGCTCTGTTCCCAAAAGACAGCTAACGAGTTATTCTATTCCAATGGTGTTAGTATGTCGAGAATTTCCAAACAACTAGGGTTAGGAAATTCTCGACTTATTTTGATTTTCGGGAATCAGTAATTATTTTCACGTTCCTGGGAATTTCAGAACTAATGCACAGGTGACATATAAATTTTAAAAACAAATCGTTCTAGCATTAAAAGAAATTTAACTGTTAGACATAAAAGCTGCATTTGACTCGGTTTAGCACAACGGACTTATTCGAATTATAAATAAGTGGCCTCCCAATCAAAACTGTTAAAAAATCCAGATTTTTCTGATCAATAGACAATTCTGTGTACACCTTGGGATCACATATCCTACATCATCGACACAATTAACAACACCACTAGGATTATATATACTCTTATTAACAGAAAATCTGATTTGATTAAAGATAACAAATAGCTCGTGATAAAGTCGATATTCACACCCATAATGTAGCTCGTGAGAAAGTCTATATTCACACCCATAATGTCCTACTGCGCCCCAGTATGGTCCAAAGCGGCAAAATGTCATTTTTATAAATTACAAGTCTAGCAAAACAAGTTACTTAAAATGTTAAATAACCTACCATGGCTTTATACGACACAGACATTGCACACCCCTTATGGCATTCCTCTTGTAAACGATGAAATTGAGAAAATTACGATGCGCTATAAATAGAGATGTGAATCATCGACTACGACCATAACGCCCTGGTATCCTAATTTTTTTCTTGTAGCTTTACAAAATCTAGTCAAAATAAAAATTCAATGTGTTTTTTTTTTAAAATTTCCCTTCCTTATAAAATCACAATGTATATTCATTTATCCTTAAATGTAATAAAAATTCAAACAATCATCAAGTAGCAAAAGGAACAATTCTCCCAAACTATTTTTACGCATGAAACAATTGTTGTACATTAAGCTACCATTCAAATTAACTTTATTATCGAAAACAAATTTAAATGTATTATTTAATGGTACTAGACCCTTTAATTGAGAAATAATTTATTTTATACGAGTTTGCATATTATTTCTCATTGTTCACTTTGGATCCAAAGTGATTCATAAAATTGTCGGGCAACTCTCCTAATTTATAGGAGTATCGCTTTGATAGTTTTTGCCTGTGATGTTGTCGCCTCAGCGCTCATTAATATTTATTCCTTTTAGATCCTTTTAGAAGTGCTATCAATGGGCGATATAAGTTGAATTTTATGTAAAGCCTCGATGACTAAGATTCGATAGCAAAACCGCAATCCTTTGTTAACATAAAGAACTAATTTTTCTCAAGTCTATAGGTAAGTGCTGCTGTGGGGTTCCCCTATATCAACTGTACATTGCGCTGGTTAGTTGGAAGTAAGGAGTCGGAAGGGGGAGAAGAGTAGTGGTTAAACACATTAGCCTTGCAGATGTCGTGAGTAGAAGGAAATACACTATGGGCAGTTAACTTGCCAACCGATTGTAAACGGGTGTCAATTCCTGGAAAGTCAGGAGTAAGACGACGGATGTCTGATGAAAAGACACCATGAAAGTAACGAGAGAACAGCGTCATGCAACCCACATTCGGACGATGCTCGAGGGAGACAATTAAGTTAGATACTCTCCTGTCACCTATCAGCTCCATCGTTCTCCTTTGAACACGGCCAAGTAGCTCCGATGCTCAAGAGAGGCAATAAAGTTGTATACCATCCTGTCACTTTTCAGGTCTATCGTTTCTTTGAAGAAAGCCTCAAATAAATCGAATAAAGAAACAATAGGGACGTTCTAAATGCACTCATATTTAGACTACACAAGGAGACCATACAACCATATCGCGGTATTTACAGCCAATAACACAGTTATACAAACCGAATTCAGTTTAACCCTTGGTTGCGACAGCTAACGGTTATGGCTACCAACCAATTGTGGTGTACAAATTACATTGGTGCCAATAATTGGTAGTGACAACAGATAAGTTCCTTGTAGTGACCAAACTCTGTTTAGTTAGCTGTTGTAACATAATATTAGTTATTCCAACATCAACGTAACAACCTGTAATACTACAACATTTTAATCGGTTTAGGTCACAACAAAAACTTTGTTTACGACGAAAACATATTTCAAAATCCCAAAAAACAACAACCATTTTTTTCTTTTTTCCCTAGTTACAATTAATTCTGCAATATATCTTAATTAATTCTTTTCCGGTTGGACAATCACTACAATGCTTATCAAACATGTATCCAAAGACGTATTTATTTTACTGATCTGTTAACCTATTGCAAGGTGGTAAAATATTATATTTTTCCAAAAACTTCTTGTTACCAACACCCTACAACAATATCCAACACATGTACAAATTCAGTTCCAATAATCATCTTAGTCTGTTAGGGTAACCGATTCTTGCTCCCTTCAACCGAAAGTGTCAGTTCCTTCTACTGAATATTGCTATGTACCCAATCAACATTCGGTTGTAACGATGGCACACATTCTTGCAACTACCAACAATCTGTTGGGACAACAAATCTATTCTCTGTGTGTATAAACTTGGGATCGCTCAGAAAATTGTAAGCTAGATTTACTTTAACAAAATAAAAACATGCACGGGTCCATTTATAAATACTTTGTAATTTCCGGGAATCTTAACAAAAACTAACTTGAGTCGAGAAGTGAAGAATCGACAAAACTCCAGGGAATATTTCCCCAAAGCTTTGCGAAATCTTAACCCCAACGTAGCAGGGTGTAGCAACAGATGCTGCATGGGATAGATATCGGTCGGTTATAAGAGAGGAGAAGCAAAAACAACGAGAAATGGACTTGCCAAAGCGTGAGTAGATTAGGATAAACAGGAGAAGATATGATGCCCGAAAATTCCATCAAAAAGTCAAACATAAGACTTGGAGCCTCAATTCATGGTACTCCAATTGCGACTGAAATGGGTTCTGCTGATAGAAACGGCAAGGGTACTGGTAATACGCTGTGACGACTTTTCTAACCACTTGATGCCTGAAGAATCTGTTAGAAAAGACGACCCAGGACCGATCATTGATGACGGCGTAGAATGCTAATTACCCAGCCTAGAAGAAGTCAAGAAAGCAATCGAGCACCTTTAAAATAATACCGGCATAAGTGTTTTAGGCTGGAGGGTATGATGTGGGTAAGAGCATGCGACGACTCATATGCCCAGTTTGGTTAAAAGAAAGATCACTTGATGATAAAAATCTCAGTGCACTGTGACCTGTTTGTAAAAATTCAGATCGCAAGGTTTATAAGTCTTGAGCGTATTATGTGAATGACTGAATCCTCACCTAAACAACATTATTGAACCGTGTCAGTCGCTAAAGGCCTGGTAAATCTTAAGAGTATTTGTAATTCGAATAAACCGAATGACACATGCTTAATTGTTTTTAAAAAACACCAATAAATTTTACGGGAGATAGAGAAATTTCACATGGCTTAGAGATTAATCTTTTACTCGTTGTCACCGGCATTTACAAGGTTTACACCCGCCGTTACAAATGTGTTAGATGATTTTACCGGAATTTAAACCTGGGTATACATGTATACCAGCCGCGGACAACCATTACAGCATGGTCAAATTTTTCTCATAGGAAACATCTGCAGACCGCCCTCCAGTGATGATTAGGTCGCACGACTAATCATCAGGTCGCACGTGTAAGAACATTAAACAGCAGAAAGATTTTCTAACTTACTCTGAACTAACTTCTACGCAATTTCTAACTACTTGGCAACATAAGTTAGTTGGCAGGTAGTTAGAAAATAATCGCTGATAGTTCTAGATTACAAGTAGTACACACGTGAAGTATGCTAAATATTTCAACTACGTACTCAGACTGATATAATAGTAACGAATTGCTTCTTTAAATGATTGATTGCAAAACATGTCGATTTGCAATGAGAAAATACTTTAGATAATAATATTCGATGGTAACACAACATATTTATATGCATGTGCTTTCAAATACGAGGGTTGCTATATATATTTCTGGCGCCATCTAACATTTCCATTGGAAAGTTTGTCATTTTGTAGCATAAACGTTCTCAGAACGTTTTGACGTACGACCATCATTCGTGTTGTTTACAGTGACTTGAAAAAATCAATTTGGCAAAAAAATGGAATTAACTCGTGAACATTTTCGTGTGATCATTTTTCACAACTTTCGACGTGGATTATCACGACAAGAGTGCATCGATGAACTTAAATCTTTGTATGGCGATGAAGCACCATCCTATAGCACTGTGAAAAACTGGTTTGAGGAATTCAATCGTGGCTGACGCTCGCTCAAAGGCGAAGGTCGTGAAGGTCGTCCAAAAACGGGCGTTGTGCCACAGAAAACATTGATGACGTGCGTGAACTAATAATGCAAGATCGTCATGTGACATAGAGATACCGTGAGATAAAGGCATCCTTGGGCATTTTTTCCACCAGCATACATTCGATCTGGCCGTAAAAAATGTTTGTCTCGTTGGATCCCGCACAATTTGACAATTGCTCAAAAAAAGAATCGTGTCAATTGGTGCAAAGAAATTTTGAAAAAATACGATCGCGGTGCTTCAAAAGACAATTAAGAGATCGTCACAGGTGACGAATCATGGGTCAATGCGTATGAGCCCGAAACAAAACAGCAATCGACCGTGTGGGTCTTCGAAGACGAGCCAAATCTAACGAAAGTTGTTCGTGAAAGAAGCACTTCGAAGCAAATGGTCGCCTGTTTCTTCGGCAAAACTGCTCATGTGGCGACTGTTCCGCTTGAGCAACAACGTAGGACGGGCAATTCTGAGTGGTACACCACAATTTGTTTGCCTGAAGTCTTCAGAGAAATTCGAAAAACGAACAAGATAAGACGAATCATTGTGCACCATGACAATGCGAACTCTCACACATCGGCCCAAACAAGCGCCTTTTTGACCGGCCAAAACGTCGAATTGATTGGTCATCCGCCGTGCAGCCCCGACTTGGCACCCAATGACTTCTTCTTATTCCCTAGCACCAAGAAATAAATCCGTGATCAATGTTTTTCATCGCCCGAAGCAGCTGTTTCAGCGTTCAAAAATCATGTTTTGGAGGTGTCTCAATCGGAGTGGAAAAAAGCTTCGAAAATTGGTTTGTGAGCATGCAAAAGTGAATAAATCATGCTGGAGAATACTTTGAAAAACAATAAAACCATTTTTTACGATAAATATTCGCATTTTCATTATTAGGCCAGAAATATATATAGCAGCCCTCGTAGTAATTTCATTGGCGTGATCATAACAAAATGGTTATCGGTCAAACCTATGCTAAACTAAGGTCGTTGTGGTTAACACAGTTCAATGAACCTACTCATGTGAGAATTCTGACTTTTGAATGGGTGCGAAATTTTCGCCAATTGTCATTCCGTGCTCAATAATACAGTTAGTTACCTGTAACGTTATAAAATTGCGATCGATTATATGGAATTTCATTTAAAAACTTGTTGAACCTGAAAGTCACTTGTTATCTTCACAACATAAAATACAGGGAACTTCCTGATTATCTCTTTTACACTTTAAAATTTTCAAGTGTAAAGCAAACCGATTAGACCTAAATATCTATTTTGAAAATATCTAAAATGCTTCGTTAATTGATAAATATGTTTTTGTTTGTTTTATAAAGGGTGGTCCCACTATTATGCACGATGTTACTTGTGAGTCAAACTTTAACCTAAAGTTTTTGCGCACTTAATTCAACATTTCTTTATTTCAGCGTTAGACATATACGAGGGTGGCTATTTATATTTCGGTTCCTGACCATAATAGTGTTCCCAGATGCAAATTCCATTGGAAATCGGAGAGTGACTGTTTGGTGAGGTTTATAAACTGGCAGCGTCATCGGTACCGTGAATGGTGTTTGCTATCGAATGAAGATAACTGACTTGTTGTGGCCAGAAATTGAGGATTTGGACCTAGACGATATGTGGTTCAAACAGGATGGATACACTTGCCACACAGCGAGAAATTTAATCACTGTGTTATGTCACGTCCTGACGATGTCAATTGGCCGCCACGATCATGTGAAATGAAACCTTTGGACTTCTTTCTTTGGGAATATTTAACTGAAAATATTTAACGTCAATGAGCGAAGAACAATTCAAGAGCTAAAGAAAGAGATAATTCTTCACATTATCGACATTGAACCTCCATTCTCAGTCTCAGAGTAAAAATATGGAGTATCGCATAGAGCTATGGCACCTAAGCTGTGGCATGAATTTGGCCGATATTTGGCCGATACTGGTACATATACAAACAGACAATACAAAAGTACTACTGACGACGACGAAGATCGCGAAGCCTGTGCAAAAGTGCATTGAGAAATTCTACATTAAAGATAAGTCGAAACTCCTGGATTATTTTGTATGGCAGCAGCTACAGCAGCGATTGTTTCCTCTGTCCGAACTGAAAGGTTTCGATGGTAAGGTCTTGTGTTGACTGTCCCATGCTCGGCGAAAATGTGAACAAGTCGGATTATGGTCCATCTGCTCGGAGGATTGTCGCCTAACTTGTGACTATACTCTCCATACTATGATTTCCACAACCATAGTATGATTCACACTCAACCATACTATGATCTCCACAACCATAGTATGGTCCTCACAACCATAGTATGATTCACACGCAACCATGTTATGGTTCCTACATCCAAAGTATGATCACACACAATTATATAGGGTGATCCATCTAGAGGTATTCTTTCAGAACCAAAAAAAAAATATAAAAATTCTAAACATGTGTGGAATCTTTATTGGTAATTTGAAAGAACATTTAACGGCATTTATTTTTAGAATATAATTTTCTTTAAATGTTGGCCGCAACTACGCATCAGGGTTTCCATTCTGAGTGACCAATTTTGGATAACTCGTTCGAGCATTTCGACCGGTCTGGCTTTAATGATACGCGTAATGTTGGCTTCCAAAACCTGAATCGTAGCTGGTTTGACAGCATAGACTTTGGACTTTACGTAACCCCAAAGAAAAATGTGTAAAGGTGTGATATCACTCGATCTAGGCGGCCAACTCACCTGTCCAAAACGTGAAATTAGCTGCTTTTCGAAATGACCTCCCAATAGATCCATTGTTTGAGCAGCTGTATGGCAAGTGGCACCGTCCTGTTGAAACCAAGTGTCATCAAGATTACGGGCTTCAATTTCAGGTAGCATAAAGATAGATATCATGGCGCGATAGTGAGAACCATTCACCGTTACGTTCTGGCCATCATCATTTTTGAAAAAATATTGACCGATGATTCCGCCAGCTTATAAACCGCACCAAACCATGTTTTTCTCTGGGTATAATGACACCTCTTGAACCTCTTCATGTTGCTCTTCAGCCCAAAAGCGTCAATTTTGTTTATTGACTTTGCCGTTGAACTAGGAATGAGCCTCATCACTGAACAATATTTTGGTCGAAAACCGCGGATGTTGCCGTTTCTCACCGAAAGTAATTATTTTCAAAAAATAAATGCCATAAAATGTCCTTTAAATTAACAAAAAAGTTTCCAAACTTGATATGAATTTTTATATTTTTCTTTGTTCTGAAAAATTCCTCTAGATGGATTACCTATAAGATTAACTTGTCTTGCTAGACTTGTAATTTATATAAGTAACATTTTGCCGCTTTGGAACATACTGGGGCGCAGTAGAACATTATGGGTGTGTATATCGACTTTATCACGAGCCATTTGTTATCTTTATTCAGATCAGATTTTCTGTTAATAAGAGTATATATAATCCTAGTCGTTTTGTTAATTTTGTCGATGATGTAGGATATGTGATCGCAAAAATTTAGCTTCTCGTCAAGTATAACACCAAAATATTTTACATGATTTTCCCAGGTAATATGGCGATTAATGAAAACAAGTGGATTTTGAGGAAGGTAACTTGGTTTCCATTTTCTGGTAATGTATATGGCTTGTGTTTTTTCATGATTCACTTCTATTTTCCATTTATTGAAGTTTGTCAGAGCGAGTTGAAGAGTGTTGGCAATGTTGCTAGCGTATAAATCAGAGGACAGTATTAACGTGTCATCAGCAAAAATGGAAATAACACAGTCATTCAGAAAAGGGATATCCGCAGTAAATATATTATAAAGTATCACAGACAAACCAGATCCTTCGGGACATGCTTTATCTATACTTTGTTCTCGACAACAGGTTTCCCCAAGGTGTACACAGAATTGTCTATCGATCAGAAAATTCTGGATTATTTTAACAGTTTTGATTGGAAGGCCACTTTTTAATAATTTGAAAACGTGAAAAATGATTTCTGATTCCCGAGAATCAAAATAAGTCGAGAATTTCCTAACCCTAGTTGTATGGGCAGCGTTTTTGCTTTTGTAGCATTTTTACACTGGTTGTCGTGCGATGGGTTCCGTGAACGCGATGTTCGGCATTTTAATTTTTGTTTGGCTTACGTCGATAATCAGTGGGACATATCATTCCACTTCATACTAACATCATTGGGCGGTGCAGTGTTGGGAAAGAAAAACTCGTTGGCTGCCATTTGGGCACACAGCATGGCGTTGTTAAGATCTCTTTGTAAATCGAAATGTACGACTTTTGCCACACCGAATCTGGTGCGTAACTTCGCAATCGGCTTATGCAACTATAAATGTAGAAATAAATTTAAATCTAAGATATTTGCTCAATGTTAAATAACTCTTGTATCGTATAAAATATTCATGCTCTCAACTGATATTCAAATAATATGTTTCCACCTACCTATGTTGAGAGTGTACAAAAGATTTAATAACAGATAGTAGGTTCTTGCTTAAGAAGTTGTCAGATAAGTCTTATCTAAATATTTGTCGTATGCTCTTCGACTATAAATGCGTGCAAATCTGTTGAAACAGGAGTAGTCGTTCATAGGAATTTAGCCAGACCAGCCAGCTCCCCAAAATGAAGTTCGCCATTATTTTCGCCCTTACAATCTTGGCCGTGGCCAATGCCAAAGCAATTTGTGATGGTTGCCCCGAAACTTTGGATTTCCAAGATGCCAAACACATCCTGGACACATCCCTTGTCAAGTTGCCTTCACTTGGTGGACCGTTCTATAAGTAAGTAAACAAAATATTTTGCTGAAATCAATGCGGCCATTACAAGTTCATATATTTCTAGATCTGGAGAAATTCACTCGGCTACTCAACAACTTGTAGCTGGATTTTTATACAAAATTAATGCAGACTTGATTGGCGCTGACCAGAAGGTCGTTGCTTGTGATATTGAAATTATGGAAGTATCATGGGAGAAGAGAACTCAATTCACCATCCAATGTCCAAACCAAGAGAAAATTGTCAAGGAATATTAAAATTTGATTGATAGAAATTGCAAATAAGTAAATAAATGTGAACGAACATTATGACTTATGAGTTTTAATTATTCAAATCCGGAGAGTTTCGCAATGACATCTAAATTATTTTATCCTTGTTCCTTTGAAAACTAATGGTTTTTTAAACATACATTTTTAAACTGCGACGCATGTGCGACATCTTATCAAACAGTAATTCATTAGAGTTGAGAGAACTGCCTCAATTATTGTTCGAATTTGTTGGCGATTTTCATTTGACAAGGGTCGAATCTGTTTAAAATCCGCAAAAACGATTATTTAAAAAACTCTAAAATTTCTTTATCTACCGCAAACGTGTGATGGATATAGACTTCGAAGAAAGTGTGTTTTAAAAATTTGTAGTTTGTAGGAGAAACAACGAATAACGTCATTTAGTTCTTCTACGCTGATCCTTTATAGACTTCCCTTTCACTACGCTACAAACGCCATGCGGGCTCATGCGTATGACCCTAACGTCAACCAAAACTCTAAAATTAATCTTTTTTGGATTCGTAGCAAAACATGCTTTTATTTGAGTGTCAACATGTCCATATTGGCTATTGAACACCCGTACTGACCAGCAGTTATGCCCTCATTTTAGAGGCGAAGAGTGGTGGTATACTGAATTTGTCATTCTGTTTGCAAAGCTACGAAATAAGAAAACTTAACAACAAAGTATTTTTTGTGAGAAATAAGTTGAACTGGTGAAACCAAACAAAGTTTCTACTGATGGACGTTTATATGAGTCAAATCTTCAAGACCGAAAAAAATTGCACCGAAGATGTGAAATTCAACAATTTTATCAATTTGTGCAGCAGTGCTTTGACGAATAGTTGAAACAACATTTTTTTTAAATGTTAAATTGTTTATCAATGTCACTTTGCCATTTTGTTAAATACTTGTCTTCTATTTAAATATAGAAGCATGAGGTCTTGAGCCGGTTCAATGTAAAAAATTAAAACTTCATATGTATATGTTCAACTCCTAGCATCGTTGTCATCGAAAAATTTCCACCATAACATGATTTATAACATAACATGGCCATGAATGGATTTTTTTGTTTGGGGAAGAATACCAGCATATTCGTTTCTAATTAAGAAACCAAAATATCGATGGGCTTAGAGCGTTTAACGCTAACGCTTCTCCAGAATATGACTTGTAGAAGAATTAAACACAAAAATCATTTATCCTTCTTGAATTTTTTGCAGTCGATGATTGGGTTATAAAGGGTGTGAAGATTGTCGCCAAATAGGAACGCAAAGCGCTGTTGCAAGAATGTGTCACATCTAGATGGGATGCCAGCTAGATTGGTCGGGTGACGTACAGGTTCATCCGGGATGTTAGTTTTGTTGGGAGTAATTGCGTTTCTAGCTGGCCAGGCACGTGTCCCTAAACACTTGCTTGCATAAGAGGACCCTTAGCAATAGTCAGTTATGCATGCCTTGAGCGAATGCAATCTCTATGATGACATACGAGACCAGGACGCCATGGGGGTTGTTTCTTCTGAAGGTCAGTGAAGCACTCTTTACTAGCAGGTAAAGGTCTGGCGCCCGTAGAGAAAACCAGGTTGCAAAAAACAAAATTTTCAGGTGCGCCGACGATATTTTAAAAAAAATCATCTTCCGATCCACTTATTTCTTTCCTGCGGCATGTGAAGTCACGAAGAGAGTTAGATTAACTGAAATACTGATATATTAAAAATAATTATATTTTTTTTTAATTTGTTAGTGAATAATTTTAAAACAGTTGTCTTATTTGTAATGAAAAAACTCAAATGTAGGCACTGTTTGTCGTCGAACGGAAGAGGTAGATTTAGGCCTCGTTCTGAGCGGCTAGGAAGCCATGTCCATGTACAGCATGCTCTTAGACCGTTATCCCACTATGTAGGCACTTGCATATATTCTATCTCACGACCGATGCCTTTAATTTTGGGTGACCAATTTCGCGTTGTATGGATCGCCAACTGGCAGAAGTTAGGCTACGAGGATTGTCGGGAATTTCCAAACCCTAGTTGTAATATAGGTAACACTTTTTGCTTCTGTAGCTTTTTTACACTAGTCGTCATACAATGGGTTCCGTTAGCGAGATTTTCGGCATTCTACTTTTTCTTTGGCTTACGTCCGTAATCAGTGGGACATATCTTTCCATTGCGTACTAACATCATTGGGCATTGTTGGGATAAAAGAATTCGTTGGCTGTCTTTTGTGCGCACAGCTTGGCGACGTTTAGATTTCTTTGTAAAATGTAATGTACGGCTTTTGCCACACCGAATCTGGTGCGTAACTTCGCAATCGGCTTATGCAACTATAAATGTAGAAATCAATTTCAATCTTAGATATTTGCTAATCATTAAATAACTCTTGTATCGTATAAAATATTCATGTTCTCAAATGATATTCAAATAATATGTTCCCACCTACCTATGTTGAGAGTGTACAAAAGATTTAATAACAGATAGTACGTTCTTGCTTAAGAAGTTGTCAGATAAGTCTTATCTAAATATTTGTCATATGCTCTTCGACTATAAAAGTGTGCAAATCTGTCGAAACAGGAGTAGTCGTTCATAGGAATTTAGCCAGACCAGCTCCCCAAAATGAAGTTCGCCATTATTTTCGCCCTTACAATCTTGGCCGTGGCCAATGCCAAAGCAATTTGTGATGGTTGCCCCGAAACTTTGGATTTCCAAGATGCCAAACACATCCTGGACACATCCCTTGTCAAGTTGCCTTCACTTGGTGGACCGTTCTATAAGTAAGTTACCAAATAGTTTGCTGAAATCAATGCCGCCATTACAAGTACATTTATTTCTAGATCTGGAGAAATTCACTCGGCTACTCAACAACTTGTAGCTGGAATTTTATACAAAATTAATGCAGACTTGATTGGCGCTGACCAGAAGGTCGTTGCTTGTGATATTGAAATTATGGAAGTAACATGGGAGAAGAGAACTCAATTCACCATCCAATGTCCGAACCAAGAGAAAATTGTTAAGGAATATTGAAATTTGATTGATAGAAATTGCAAATAAGTAAATAAATGTGAACGAACATTAATTGTTATGAGTTTATATTATTTAAATCTGGAGAGTTTCGCAATTACATACCAATTATTTTATATTTGTTCTTTTGAAAACTAATGGTTTTTAAAAAAATAGAATTTAAGTGACCTTCACGCTCTGTGACGCATGTGCGACATCTTATCAAACAGTAATTCATTACTGGCCAGAGAGTTGCTGAGGAAATTGCCTCACTTATTTTTCAAATTTGTAGGCGTGTTCTATTTGACAAGCGATAAACCCGCTGAAGCGATTATTTTCAAAAAATCCTTATCTACCGCATATATGATTTTTATAGAAATCGCACTATACGAATTATGGGTGAAACAATAATTTAGGGTTTATGGATATTTGTGAATGGGGTCGAGTGAAAAGAGTAGATTTTAATGCGCCTAAGACACAGTTTTTTTTTGCATCACAGGCTAGTCACGGACCCAACAGTCGTAATTTTATGGCGATGGCATGGATATCGACCCATTAGATGCCTTGATGTCCTGGGCATAAGAATTCATTGTGACGCTTGTTAGTCGAGACATGTTTTCAAATTTATCGACTGAAAACCGAAAAAATTAGTACTTTTTCTTAAAATATGACTTAAACATTGCGGTTTTTCTATCCAGTCTTAGTTTTCGAGGCTTAACATAAAATTCCACTAATATTGCCCGTTGTGAGCACTCGTATAATGCTCCTAAAAGGATCTAAGAATAAAGGGCAATTTTGTATGTAAAAGTTATATTTATGATCTTTATATAAATGAGCGCTGAGGCGACTTCATCACAGGCGAAAACTATCAAAGTGATATAATTTTGGAGAGTTACCTGACACTTTGGATCCAAAGTGAACAATGAGAAAAAATATGTATACTCGTATACATTAATAAAGTAAATTATTTCAATTATTTCAATTATTTTCAATTAAATGGTCTGTTACCTTTAAATAATATCGTACATATAAATTTGTTTTAGATAATAAAGTTTTTTAGCATAGTGTACAATTGTTTCATGAGTAAAAAGAGTTTAGGAAAATTAGTCCTTTTGCTACTTGATAATTGTTAAATTGTTATAACATTTAAGGATATATGAATATACATTGTGATTTTATAAGGAAGGGAAAATTAAAAAGAAACCCATTGAATGTTTATTTTGACTAGATTTGATAAAGCTACAAGAAAAACAATTAGGATACCAGTGCGTTGATACTCGTATGGTCGTAGTGCGATGGTTCAAATCTCAATTTAAAGCGCAATGTAATTTTCTCAATTTGATCCTTTACAAGTGGAGTACCAGAAAAGGTGTCCAATCGCTGTGTCGAATAATGTCATAGTAGGTTATATATCATTTTGAGTAACTTGTTTTGCTAGACTTTTCATTTATATAAGTGCCATTTTGCGGTTTTGGACCATACTGGGGCGCAGTAAAACATTATGGGTGCTTATTCAGATCATATTTTCTGTTTGGTTATATATAACTTTGAAAGATATATTGAAAGTTACGAAGTATTTTGATTTCATCACCTTTTGATTAACTATTAACAAACATAATTGGTCAACAACTTTTAAATGACTTTGCAAAAGTGCTATAGTAAAGAGCCAATTCAATCCTTGTAACATTTCCTCAATCGAATTTAATAGCAAAAATAGTCATAAATTGGCATACGTAAACTGAAAAGCGTAAAGAGCACATGTTATCTTGTTCGAAAAATTAGTAAAAATCATTATTTCGAGCGGAGAAAAGCTGAATATTCAAGTTTCAATAACAATAGATTCTTGAGAAAAGTAATGAAACATTGCTCCTGCAACTTTGGGATTTTGATAACCAATGAGGATAATTCGTATATTCGGCCAGCCTTTGTAGTAGACGGAAAGTAATCTTAGTAAAACTCCCTATACAGATTACACAATATACAAAATGGAAATTTTTTACACTAAGTATGAAAAATAATGTCACTTTAATGACCTCCGTTTTCAGCTTCGCAATGGTGGACTCGTTTAAGAGCATTTTCCATAACATCTTTCAAAATTTGTGGCTGTAGCGTTCGAATCTCTGCAACAATGTTGGCCTTGAGTTGAAGGATTATTTCGGGCTTGTTCACATATACTCGCTCCTTCAAATAACCCCAAAGAAAATAGTCGGGTGCTGACAAATCTGGCGATCGCGCTGGCCAAATAATTTTCGAATTTCGGGAAATTATTCGCTCTCAAAAAATTTGGCTTAAAAGTTCCATTGTGTCTCAAGCAGTGTGGGCAGTGGCTCCGTCCTGCTGAAACCCCATCTCAGGTCTGTTTTCTAGAGCTGGACGTAAAAAACGTTCTATCATAAACCGATACCACTCACCATTTACGGTTACGGACTTCCATCTTCATTCTCGAAGAAGTTAGGTATTTGCAGATGTAATCCCTCACCATAATGTACACCTAATGGGGTGCAATTGCCGTTGATGAATGGCTCTTGGATTTTCAGAACCCCAGAACCTACAGTTCTGCTTATTAACAAAGCCATTCAAATAAAAATGAGCTTCATCTCTCATGCGTATGCGTTAAAATAATTGATCGCCGATTTAAATAATAAGATTCTATTATCCTTGTTCTTTGTTCAGGCGTGAATCTCTCCATTATTTATTCTTCAAGTGTTATTTATATAAGTATAATGTGAAACAAAAATACAAAAACGAAAAAGTTATTAAATTATTAAACCCCATTATAACTTTTAGCCCACAAAATTTCAGGATCTTAGTTTAATTCGTGTGACCGTTATTGAGCTTTCAACAGACACACGGACAGACATGGGATGATCGTCTTAGAATGATACGGAGATCATCGTCCATGTGGTTTACACGATTCTCGCTGTGATAGCTTCAACCATGGTGTGATATCGGACACAACTTCCCACTTGGTCAGGGGCCGAAGCCTATCTAAACCTTTGCTGACATATGGGGCACAGCACCTGGTTGCAATGCACACACTGAGCTCCACACTGAGCCAAAACTCTTTCCGAGATTTTGGTTTAAACCAGAGCCACCATAATACTCCCCGATTAACGGCAGATACTAGACAGGTCAGAACAATAGTTCTTGGAACTCCTGACTACCCGTGGTACCAGACTTAAATCTTCGGTGAGACCTCTTACCAGAGCTAAGATTTTGGTCACCCAAAATTAAAGGCATCTGTCGTAAGATTGTATATATGCAGGTGCCTACATATAGAAGTGACGGTCAGAATCCATGTTTTATTCAAGTTATGGTTGATATTAGGGTCGGACCGAAGGAGCCCAAACAACGGAACAATTTGTTTTGCGTTTCTGTAGCGTAGTAAAAGGGAAGGGTATTAAGGCTCGGCCTGGAAAGTGCTGTCAATATGGTAGGAATAGTTTCAGTGAGTCGCATGTGTCTCACTCTTCGTCAATAATACTTCGCATATGCAAAATCAATGCAATGCTTTGCAAATATAGATTGCTAAATTAGTAAAGACCATGTCGGCAGCACACATATATGGTACTGATGAGCCGTCCCACAGCAACGGCGAAACGTGCGTCTATCAGGCGATGATGTGTTTGCTTTACTGCGCTGACTTGCTTTTCCTTCCCTCTAAGACAAACAACAACATACCTGATTTTATTAGCTTGTGGAGTAATTCCTCTTTCTAAAGTAGAACTTAATGACGTTTTTACTTGTTTTTCCTACAAATTATAAATTTTCAAAACACACTTTCTTCGAAGCGTATACCCACAACACATTTGCATAAGGTAAAGAAATGTTATGAATTTAGAAATAATCGCGTTAGCGGGCTTTTGAGTGGATTTTTTGCTTGTCAAATAAAACACGCCTACAAATTCGAACAAAAATTGTGGCAATTTCCTCAGCAACTCTCTGGCCAGTAATGAATTACTTTTTGATAAGATGTCGCACATGAGTCACAGAACGTGAATGTCATTTAAATTCTATTATTTTTAAAAACCATCAGTTTTCAAAGGAACAAAGATAAAATAATTTAGATGTCATTGCGAAACTCTCCAGATTTGAATAATTTAAACTCATTACCATTAATGTTCGTTCACATTTATTTACTTATTTGCAATTTCTATCAATCAAATTCTAATATTCCTTAACAATTTTCTCTTGGTTTGGACATTGGATGGTGAATTGAGTTCTCTTCTCCCATGATACTTCCATAATTTCAATATCACAAGCAACGACCTTCTGGTCAGCGCCAATCAAGTCTGCATTAATTTTGTATAAAATTCCAGCTACAAGTTGTTGAGTAGCCGAGTGAATGTCTCCAGATCTAGAAATAAATGAAATTTTAATGGACGCATTGATTTCAGCAAAATATTTTGTTTACTTACTTATAGAACGGTCCACCAAGTGAAGGCAACTTGACAAGGGATGTGTCCAGGATGTGTTTGGCATCTTGGAAATCCAAAGTTTCGGGGCAACCATCACAAATTGCTTTGGCATTGGCCACGGCCAAGATTGTAAGGGCGAAAATAATGGCGAACTTCATTTTGGGGAGCTGGTCTGGCTAAATTCCTATGAACGACTACTCCTGTTTCGACAGATTTGCACACTTTTATAGTCGAAGAGCATATGACCAATATTTAGATAAGACTTATCTGACAACTTCTTAAGCAAGAACGTACTATCTGTTTTTAAATCTTTTGTACACTCTCAACATAGGTAGGTGGGAACATATTATTTGAATATCAGTTGAGAGCATGAATATTTTATACGATACAAGAGTTATTTAATGATTAGCAAATTTCTTAGATTTAAATTTATTTCTACATTTATAGTTGCATAAGCCGATTGCGAAGTTACGCACCGGATTCGGTGTGGCAAAAGTCGTACATTTCGATTTACAAAGAGATCTTAACAACGCCATGCTGTGTGCCCTAATGAAAGCCAACGAGTTCTTTTTTCCCAACACTGCACCGCCCAATGATGTTAGTATGAAGTGGAATGATATGTCCCACTGATTATCGACGTAAGCCAAACAAAAATTAAAATGCCGAACATCGCGTTCACGGAACCCATCGCACGACAACCAGTGTAAAAATGTTACAAAAGCAAAAAACGCTGCCCATACAACTAGGGTTAGGGAATTCTCTACTTATTTTGATTCTCGGGAATCAGAAATCATTGTTGACGTTTTCGAATTATTAAAAAGTGGCCTTCCAATCAAAAATGTTAAAATAATCCAGAATTTTCTGATCGATAGACAATTCTGTGTACACCTTGGGAAAACCTGTTGTCGAGAACAAAGTATAGATAAAGCATGTCCCGAAGGATCTGGTTTGTCTGTGATACTTTATAATATATTTACTGCGGATATCCCTTTTCTGAATGACTGTGTTATTTCCATTTTTGCTGATGACACGTTAATACTGTCCTCTGATTTATACGCTAGCAACATTGCCAACACTCTTCAACTCGCTCTGACAAACTTCAATAAATGGAAAATAGAAGTGAATCATGAAAAAACACAAGCCATATACATTACCAGAAAATGGAAACCAAGTTGCCTTCCTCAAAATCCACTTGTTTTCATTAATCGCCATATTACCTGGGAAATCATGTAAAATATTTTGGTGTTATACTTGACGAGAAACTGAATTTTGGCGATCACATATCCTACATCATCGACAAAATTAACTAAACGACTAGGATTATATATACTCTTATTAACAGAAAATCTGATCTGAATAAAGATTGTTATCTCCTGATAAAGTCGATATACACACCCATAATGTTCTACTGCGCCCCAGTATGTTCCAAAGCGGCAAAATGTCACTTATATGAATTACAAGTCTAGTAAGACAAGTTACTCTTATAATATATTGGGTTATCCATCTAGAGGTATTTTTTCAGAACAAAAAAAATATAAAAATTCAAATCAAGTGTGGAATCTTTATTAGTAATTTGAAAGGACATTTTATTGCATTTACTTTTTGAAAATAATTACCTTCAAATGTTGGCAACTGTATTAAGGAAATAAGCGTTCGGTGAGAAACGACAACGACGACCAAAATTTTGTTCACTGATGAGGCCCATTTCTGGCTCAACGGCAGTCAATAAACAAAATTGCTGCATTTGGGCTGAAGAGCAAAATGAAGAGGTTCAAGAGGTGTCATTATACCCAGAGAAAAACACGGTTTGGTGCGGTTTATAAGCTGGCGGAATCATCGGTCCATATTTTTTCAAAAATGATGATGGCCAGAACGTTACGGTGAATGGTTCTCGCTATCGCGCCATGATATCGATCTTTATGCTACCTGAAATTGAAGCTCGTAATCTTGATGACACTTGGTTTCAACAGGACGGTGCCACTTGCCATACAGCTGCTCAAACAATGGAGCTATTGAGAGGTCGTTTCGAAAAGTTGCTAATTTCACGTTTTAGACAGGTGAGTTGGCCGCCTAGATCGAGTGATATCACACCTTTACACATTTTTCTTTGGGGTTACGTAAAGTCCAAAGTATATGCTGACAAACCAGCTACGATTCAGGTTTTGGAAGCCAACATTACGCGTGTCATTGAAGCCAGACCGGTCGAAATGCTCGAACGAGTTATCCAAAATTGGTCACTCAGAATGGAAACCCTGAGGCGTAGTTGCGGCCAACATTTAAAGAAAATTTTATTCAAAAAATAAATACCATAAAATGTCCTTTAAAATTACCAATAAAGATTCCACACATGTTTTGAATTTTTATGTAAGTATTTTTTTTTGGTTCTGAAAGTAAACCTCTTGATAGATCACCCTATATAATTGTGTGTTATCATACTTTGGTTGTCGGAACCATAGCATGGTTGCGTGTGAATCATACTATGGTTGTGAGGATCATACTATGGTTGTGGAGATCATAGTATGGTGATGTGTGTCATACTGTTCTTGTGAGGATCAAAGTATGGTTTTGAGGATCATAATATGGTTGTATTTGAATCATACTATTATTGTGAGGATCAAAATATTGTTGTACCACAACGATACACCCAAAAATAGTATTCTCCTCTTCGAATATAGTCACCACAACCATCCAACCACTTTTTTGCGTGTACGCACTGGAGTCCCTAGTTTCGGTTCAAAGAGAGTATAGGCGAAAGTTGGGCGGCAATCCTCAGAACAGATGCCGAGCATGGGACAGTCAACAGAAGACCTTACCATCGAAACCCTTCAGTTCGGACAGAGGAAACAATCGCTGCTGTAGCTGCTGCCATACAAAACAAACACATACTGTTCTTGTGAGGATCAAAGTATGGTTTTGAGGATCATAATATGGTTGTATTTGAATCATACTATTATTGTGAGGATCAAAATATTGTTGTACCACAACGATACACCCAAAAATAGTATTCTCCTCTTCGAATATAGTCACCACAACCATCCAACCACTTTTCTGCGTGTACGCACTGGAGTCCCTAGTTTCGGTTCAAAGAGAGTATAGGCGAAAGTTGGGCGGCAATCCTCAGAACAGATGCCGAACATGGGACAGTCAACAGAAGACCTTACCATCGAAACCCTTCAGTTCGGACAGAGGAAACAATCGCTGCTGTAGCTGCTGCCATACAAAACAAACTGGGATTTCTCACACACTTTTGCACAGGCTTCGCGATCTTCGTCGTCGTCAGTAGTACGTTTGTATTGTTTGTTTGTATATTTACCAATGTCAGCCTTCTCACTCAAAACAACACTTTAGCAACGCCATGAGCAGCAGTAAATATGTACCCATTTTCAGCTTTATAGCCGTCATCGATATATGTTCCAATTTTTAGTCTTGTGGCTTTAAAAATCACTTTAGCCACGCACCTACGCCGACAGAAAAAAAAATGACATGAACACCCGTCGTAGTTCCCTAAAAATTTTATCAAAATCAGATCAGCGATTTATGAATCTATAGGTTCCATACATACATATATAATCCAATCGCGAGGCGATAAAAACTACTACAATTTTTCTTCACACTTTTTTCTATCAAAATATGACCGATAAAGAGTATTTCCTTTCGAGTCACATATTCGTAGCCAAGTCTTTAAGCCTTCATTTGAGGTCTTTTGTGTCACACTAACCCCCTATTAGCTGTAAATATTGAAGTTTATGGTTTTAACTTTCTTAAAACTTTCACTTTCATCCGTTTTCTCTTTAAATTTCTATTGATACTTTAAAACCAAAATTTCATTTTATGACCCGCTATAGCAATTTGATGAACAACATCATTCCACTAGAGCATACAAACGTAATTATATTTGAAGGTTAAAGGCAATTTTTCAAAATAACTGCTTATAGTCGCAATTAAGGATTTAATGTTTTTAAATCGTTAAATGTAACAAATTTAAATTTAACCAGCAGTTGGTCCAATTAACAAAGGTTCGTGGTAATGACAACTTAATTCTCCGAGTACTTATAACCAACAATCTATTACAACAATCAATAAAGGGTGGTCCAACTAACACGCACGATGTTATTTGTAAATAAACAAAAAGTTTAAAAATTATGTGTAACACAAAATATCGGCCAAATTCATGCCACAGCTTAGGTGCCATAGCTCTATGCGATACTCCATATTTTTACTCTGAGACATAATGGAGGTTCAATGTCGTTAATGTGAAGAATTATCTCTTCCTTTAGCTCTTGAATTGTTCTTCGCTTATTGACGTTAATATTTTCTGTTAACAGTTCCCAAAGAAAGAAGTCCAAAGGTTTCATTTCACATGATCGTGGCGGCCAATTAACATCGTCACGACGTGGCATACAGCGTTCATTAAATTTCACGCTGTGTGGCAAGTGTATCCATCCTGTTTGAACCACATATCGTCTAGGTCCAAATCCTCAATTTCTGGCCAAAACAAGTAAGTTATCTTCATTCGATAGCAAACACCATTCACAGTACCGATGAAGCCGCCAGCTTATAAACCTCACCAAACAGTCATTTTTTGTGGATGTATCGGCTTTTCAACAATCACTCGTGGATTTTCATTTGTCCAAAAGCGTCAATTCTCCTTGTTAAAGAGTCCAATGTGTACATATTTGGTCTATTATGCAGACCACTTTCGTAAAAGGCATCAGTGTTAACGCGTTGCGCAATTGTGTATCTCCATGGTTGTACGAGGGCTGCTATTTATATTTCGGGTCCGGCAATAAAAACACAATAATTTATCATTAGAAATGGTTTATTGTTTTTCAAAATATTCTCCTTTAAGATCAATACACTTTGGCATGCGAACAAACCAATAGAATTTCAATCTGGCAACACTGTTATTGTCAGGAACCGAAATATAAATAGCAACTCTCATATATGTCTAACACTGAAACAAAGAAATGTTGAATAAAGTTGCGCAAAAACTTTAGCTTAAGGTTTGACTCGCAAGTATCATCGTGCACAATAGTGGGACCACCCTTTATAAAACAAACAAAAACATATTTATCAATTAACGAAGCACTTTAGATATTTTCAAAATAGATGTTTAGGTCTAATCGGATTGCTTTACACTTGAAAATTTTAAAGTGTAAAAGAGATAATCAGGAGGTTTCTTGTATTTTATGTTGTGAAGATAACAAATGACTTTTAGGTTCAACAAGTTTTCAAGTGAAATTCCATATAATCGATCGCAATTTTTTAACGTAACACGTAACGAACTGTATTATTGAGCACGGAATGCCAATTGGCGAAAATTTCGCACCCATTCAAAAGTCAGAATTCTCACATGAGTAGGTCCATTGAACTGTGTTAACCACAACGACCTTAGTTTAGCATGGGTTTGACCGATAACCATTTTGTTATGATCTCGCCAATGAAATTACTACGAGGGCTGCTATATATATTTCTGGCCTAATAATGAAAATGCGAATATTTATCATCAAAAATGGTTTTATTGTTTTTCAAAGTATTCTCCAGCATGATTTATACACTTTTGCATTCGCTCAAACCAATTGTCGAAGCACTTTTTCACTCCGACTGAGACGCCTCCAAAACATGATTTTTGAACGCTGAAACAGCTGCTTCGGGCGATGAAAAACATTGATCACGGATTTATTTCTTGGTGCTAGGGAATAAGAAGAAGTCATTGGGTGCCAAGTCAGGGCTGTACGGCCGATGACTAATCATTTCGACGTTTTGGCCGGTCAAAAAGGCTCTGGTTTGCGCCGATGTATAAGAGCTCGCATTGTCATGGTGCACAATGATTCGTCTTCTCTTGCTCGTTTTTCGAATTTCTCCGAAGACTGCAGGCAACCAAATTGTGGTGTACCACTCAGAATTGACCGTCCTACGTTGCTCAAGCGGAACAGTCGCCACATGAGCAGTTTTGTCGAAGAAACAGGCGACCATTTGCTTTGAAGTGCTTCTTTCACGAGCAACTTTCGTTGGATTTGGTTCGACTTCGAAGACCCACACGGTCGATTGCTGTTTTGTTTCGGCCTCATACGTATAGATCTATAATTCGCCACCTGTAATGAGCTTATAAACGTCTTTGAAGCACCGCGATCGTATTTTATTCAAAATTTCCTTGCACCAATCGACACGAGCCTTTTTTGAGCAATTATCAAATTGTGCAGGGTCCAACGAAAACAAACCTTTTTTACGGCCAGGTGTTCATGCAAAATCGAATGTATGCTCGTGGTATGTCACATGGCGATCTTGCATTATCAGTTCACGCACGGCATCAAAGTTCTCTGGCACAACGGCCGTTTTTGGACGACCTTCGTCTTTGACCGAGCATCGGCCACGATTGAATTCATTAAACCGATTTTTCACAGCGCTATAGATGCTTCTTCATCGCCATACAAAGATTCAAGTTCATCGATGCACTCTTGTCGTGATAACCCACGTCGAAAGTTGTGAAAAATGATCACACGAAAATGTCCACGAGTTTATTCCATTTTTTTTGCCAAATTGATTTTTTCAAGTCACTGTAAACAACACAAATGATGGTCGTACGTCAAAACGTTCTAAGTACGTTTATGCTAAAAATGTCAAACTTTCCAATGGAAATGTCAGATGGCGCCTGGCAACACTTAGTGTTGCCTAGGCCAGAAATATATATAGGAACCCTCGTGTTTGAAAGCACATGCATACAAATTTGTTGTGTTACCATCGAATATTATTATCTAAAGTATTTTCTCATTGCAAATCGACATGTTTATCTGTCCGGGAATAATCAATCATTTAAAGAAGCAATTCGTTATTATAATATCAGTCTGAGTACGTAGTGGAAATATTTAGCATACTTCACGTGTGTACTACTTGTAATCTAGAACTATCAGCGATTATTTTCTAACTACTTGCCAACTAACTTAAGTTCTTTGCGTTAAAGTTAGTAGAAGAGTAAGTTAGAACAACATTCTGCTGTTTGGTGTCCTTACACTTGCGACCTGATGATTAGTCGTGCGACCTAATCATCACTGGAGGGTGGTCTGCAGATGTTTGCTATGAAAAAAATTTGACCATGCTGTAATGATTGTGCGCGACTAGTTTACATATACCCAGGTAAAAACATCTTAACGGCGGGTTTAAACCTTGTAAATGCCGGTGACAACGAGTAAAAGATTAATCTCTAAGCCATGTGAAATTTCTCTATCTCCCGTAAAAGTTATTGGTGCTTTTTAAAAACAAGTAAGCATGTGTCAGTCGGTTTATTCGAGTTACACATACTCTAAAGATTTACCAGGCCTTTAGCGACTGACACGGTTCAATGTTGTTTAGGTGAGGATTCAGTCATTCACATAATACGCTCAAGACTTATAAACCTTGCGATCTGAATTTTTACAAACAGGTCACAGTGCACTGAGATTTTTATCATCAAGTGATCTTTCTTTTAACCAAACTGGGCATATGAGTCGTCGCATGCTCTTACCCACATCATACCCTCCAGCCTAAAACACTTATGCCGGTATTATTTTAAAGGTGCTCGATTGCTTTCTTGACTTCTTCTAGGCTGGGTAATTAGCATTCTACGCCGTCATCAATGATCGGTCCTGGGTAGTCCTTTCTAACAGATTCTTCAGGCATCAAGTGGTTAGAAAAGTCTTCACTGCGTATAACCAGTACCCTTGCCGATTCTATTACCAGAATCCATTTCAGTCGCAATTGGAGTACCATGAATTTAGGCTCCAAGTCTTATGTTTGACTTTTTGATGGAATTTTCGGGCATCATATCTTCTCCTGTTAATCGTAATCTACTCACGCTTTGTCAAATCCATGTCTCGTTGTTTCTGCTTCTCCTCTCTTATAACCGACCGATATCTATCCCATGCAGCATATGTTGCTACACCCTGCTACGTTGGGGTTAAGATTTCGCAAAACTTTGGGGAAATATTCCCTGGAGTTTTGTCGATTCTTCACTTCTCGACTCAAGTTAGTTTTTGTTAAGATTCCCGGAAATTACAAAGTATTTATAAATGGACCCGTGCATGTTTTTATTTTGTTAAAGTAAATCTAGCTTACAATTTTCTGAGCGATCCCAAGTTTATACACACAGAGAATAGATTTGTTGCCCCAACCGATTGTTGGTAGTTGCAAGAATGTGTTCCATCGTTACAACCGAATGTTGATTGGGTACATAGCAATTTTCAGTAGAAGGAACTGACACTTTCGGTTGAAGGAAGCAAGAATCGGTTACCCTAACAGACTAAGATGATTTTTGGAACTGAATATGTACATGTATTGGTTATTGTTATAGGGTTTTGGTAACAAGAAGTTTTTGGAAAAATAAAATATTTAACCACCTTGCAATAGGTTAACTGATCAGAAAAAGAAATACGTCTTTGGATACATGTTTGATAAGCATTGTAGTGATTGTCCAATCGGAAACGAATTAATTATTGAATATTACAATATTCAATGTAACTATTTCGAAATAGTTACATTGAAATATGTTTTCGTCGTAAACAAAGTTTTTGTTGTGACTAAAACCGATAAAATATTATATCATTACAGGTTGTTATGTTGATGTTGGAATAACTAATATTATGTTACAACAGCTAACTAAACAGAGTTTGGTCACTACAAGGAACTTATCTGTTGTCACTACCAGTTATTGGTACCAATGTAAGGTAACATGTACACCACAATTGGTTGGTTGCCATAACCGCTAGCTGTCGCAAACAAGGGTTAAATGTTGAATTCGGTTTGTTTAACTGTGTTATTGGCTGTAAATACCGCGATATGGTTGTAGCAACCATCATAAGATATCACGAACCATGATACCATCAATACTATGGAATGTTGGTTATTGCAACAGAAATACGGTTTATCCAACATAATTTTTCTAGTTCGGGCCAATTTCCAACTGATTTTTTCTCCTTGTGTAGTCTAAATATGAGTGCATTTAGAACGTCCCTATTGTTTCTTTATTCGATTTATTTGATGCTTTCTTCAAAGAAACGTTAGACCTGAAAGGTGACAGGATGGTATACAACTTTATTGCCTCTCTCGAGCATCGGAGCTACTTGGCCGTGTTTAAAGGAGAACGATGGAGCTGATAGGTGACAGGAGAGTATCTAACTTAATTGTCTCCCTCGAGCATCGTCCGAATGTGGGTTGCATGACGCTGTTCTCTCTTTACTCTCATGGTGTCTTTTCATCAGACATCCGTCGTCTTACTCCTGACTTTCCAGGAATTGACACCCGTTTACAATCGGTTGGCAAGTTAACCGCCCATAATAGTGTATTTCCTTCTACTCACGACATCTGCAAGGCTAATGTGTTTAACAACTACTCTCCCCCCCCCCCCCCCCCCCCCCTTCCGACTCCTTACTTCCAACTAACCAGCGCAATGTACTGTTGGTATAGGGGAACCTCAAAGCAGGACTTACCTATAGTCTTGAGGAAAATTAGTTCTTTATGTTAACAAAGGACAAAGGATTGCGGTTTTGCTGTCGAATCTTAGTAATCGAGGCTTTACATAAAATTTAACTTTTATCGCCCATTGATAGCACTTCTAAAAGGATCTAAAAGGAATAAATATTAATGAGCGCTGAGGCGACAACATCACAGGCAAAAGCTATCAAAGTGATACTCCTATAAATTAGGAGAGTTACCCGACAATTTTATGAATCACTTTGGATCCAAAGTGAACAATGAGAAATAATATGCAAACTCGTATAAAATAAATTATTTCTCAATTAAAGGGTCTGGTACCATTAAATAATACATTTAAATTTGTTTTCGATAATAAAGTTTATTTGAATGGTAGCTTAATGTACTACAATTGTTTCATGCGTAAAAAGAGTTTGGGAAAATTGTTCCTTTTGCTACTTGATGCAGTCATCAAGTAGCAAAAGGAACCATTTTTTTTACATTTAAGGATAAATGAATATACATTGTGATTTTATAAGGAAGGGAAAATTTAAAAAAAAACACATCGAATTTTTATTTTGACTAGATTTTGTAAAGCTACAAGAAAAAAAATTAGGATACCAGGGCGTTATGGTCGTAGTCGATGATTCACATCTCTATTTATAGCGCATCGTAATTTTCTCAATTTCATCGTTTACAAGAGGAATACCATAAGGGGTGTGCAATGTCTGTGTCGTATAAAGCCATGGTAGGTTATTTAACATTTTAAGTAACTTGTTTTGCTAGACTTGTAATTTATAAAAATGGCATTTTGCCGCTTTGGACCATACTGGGCGCAGTAGGACATTATGGGTGTGAATATCGACTTTATCACGAGCTACATTATGGGTGTGAATATCGACTTTATCACGAGCTATTTGTTATCTTTAATCAAATCAGATTTTCTGTTAATAAGAGTATATATAATCCTAGTGGTGTTGTTAATTGTGTCGATGATGTAGGATATGTGATCCCAAGGTGTACACAGAATTGTCTATTGATCAGAAAAATCTGGATTTTTTAACAGTTGTGATTGGGAGGCCACTTATTTATAATTCGAATAAGTCCGCCGTTGTGCTAAACCGAGTCAAATGCAGCTTTTATGTCTAACAGTTAAATTTCTTTTAATGCTAGAACGATTTGTTTTTAAAATTTATATGTCACCTGTGCATTAGTTCTGAAATTCCCAGGAACGTGAAAATAATTACTGATTCCAGAAAATCAAAATAAGTCGAGAATTTCCTAACCCTAGTTGTTTGGAAATTCTCGACATACTAACACCATTGGAATAGAAGAACTCGTTAGCTGTCTTTTGGGAACAGAGCATGGCGTTGTTTAGATTTATTTGTTAATTGTAATGTACGACTTTTGTCACGCCGAATCTGGTTCGTAACTTCGCAATTGGCTTATGCAACTATAGAGTAGAAAAAATTGCAATCTAAGATATTTGCTAATCATCAAATAACTCTTGTATCGTATAAAATATTCATGCTCTCAACTGATTTCCAAATAATATGTTCCCACCTTCCTATGTGCTGAGTGCTGTAGGGTATACAAACAGATATAATGACAGATAGTAGGTTCTTGCTTAAGAAGTTGTCAGATAAGTCTTATCTAAATATTTGTCGTATGCTCTTCGACTATAAATGCGTGAAAATCTGTTGAAACAGGAGTAGTCGTTAATAGGAATTTAGCCAGACGAGCTCCCCAAAATGAAGTTCGCCATTATTTTCGCCCTTACAATCTTGGCCGTGGCCAATGCCAAAGCAATTTGTGATGGTTGCCCCGAAACTTTGGATTTCCAAGATGCCAAACACATCCTGGACACATCCCTTGTCAAGTTGCCTTCACTTGGTGGACCGTTCTATAAGTAAGTAAACAAAATATTTTGCTGAAATCAATGCGGCCATTACAAGTTCATTTATTTCTAGATCTGGAGAAATTCACTCGGCTACTCAACAACTTGTAGCTGGAATTTTATACAAAATTAATGCAGACTTGATTGGCGCAGACCAGAAGGTCGTTGCTTGTGATATTGAAATTATGGAAGTACCATGGGAGAAGAGAACTCAATTCACCATCCAATGTCCAAACCAAGAGAAAATTGTTAAAGAATATTAAAATTTGATTGATAGAAATTGCAAATAAGTAAATAAATGTGAACGAACATTATGACTAATGAGTTTAAATTATTAAAATCTGGAGAGTTTCGCAATGACATCTAAATTATTTTATCCTTGTTCTTTTGAAAACTAATGGTTTTTTAAACATACATTTTTAAACTGCGACGCATGTGCGACATCTTATCAAACAGTAATTCATTAGAGTTAAGAGAACTGCTTTCATTTGACAAGGGTCGAATCTGTTTAAAATCCGCAAAAACGATTATTTAAAAAACCCTAAAATTTCTTTATCTACCCCAAACGTGTGATAGATATAGACTTCGAAGAAAGTGTGTTTTAAAAATTTGTAATTTGTAGGAGAAACAACGAATAACGTCATTTAGTTCTTCTACGCTGATCCTTTATAGACTTCCCTTTCACTACGCTACAATAGCCATGCGGGCTCATGCGTATTTCCCTAATGTTAATCAAAACTCTAAAATTAATATTTTTTTTGATTCGTAGCAAAACTTGCTTTTATTTGAGTGTCAACATGTCCATATTGGCTATTGAACACCCGTACTGACCAGCAGTTATGCCCTCATTTTAGAGGCGAAGAGTGGTGGTATACTGAATTTGTCATTACGTTTGCAAAGCTACGAAATAAGAAAACTTAACAACAAAGTATTTTTTGTGAGAAATAAGTTGAACTAGTGAAACCAAACAAAGTTTCTACTGATGGACGTTTATATGATTCAAATCTTCAAGACCGAAACAAATTGCACCGAAGATGTGAAATTCAACAATTTTATCAATTTGTGCAGCAGTGCTTTGACGAATAGTGGAAACAACATTTTTTTTAAATGTTAAATTGTTTATAATTTAAGAAATTTAAATTCATTTATAAATTTTTATAAAAAAAATTTAAATGTTTCAATCATGATAAAAGTCAATGTCACTTTGCCATTTTGTTAAATACTTGTCTTCTATTTAAATATAGAAGCATGAGGTCTTGAGCCGGTTCAATGTAAAAAATTAAAACTTCATATGTATATGTTCAACTCCTAGCATCGTTGTCATCGAAAAATTTCCACCATAACATGATTTATAACATAATATGGCCATGAATGGATTTTTTTTTGTTTGGGGAAGAATACCAGCATATTCGTTTCTAATAAAGAAACCAAAATATCGATGGGCTTAGAGCGTTTAACGCTCACGCTTCTCCAGAATATGACTTGTAGAAGAATTAAACACAAAAATCGTTTATCCTTCTTGAATTTTTTGCTGTCGATGATTGGGTTATAAAGGGTGTGAAGATTGTCGCCAAATAGGAACGCAAAGCGCTGTTGCAAGAATGTGTCACATCTAGATGGGATGCCAGCTCGGCCAGGTCGGGTGACGTACAGGTTCATCCGGGATGTTAGTTTTGTTGGGAGTAATTGAATTTCTAGCTGGCCGGGCACGGGTCCCTAAACACTTGCTTGCATAAGAGGACCATTAGCAATAGTCAGGTATGCAGTAATGCTTCGCTATTCGAGGACTGGCTGCATGCCTTGAGCGAATGCAATCTCTATGATGACATACGAGACCAGGACGCCATGGGGGTTGCTTCTTCTGAAGGTCAGTGAAGCACTCTTTACTACCAGGTAAAGGTCTGGTGCCCGTAGAGCAAACCAGGTTGCAAAAAACAAAATTTTCAGGTGCGCCGACGATATTTTAAAAAAAATCATCTTCCGATCCACTTATTTCTTTCCTGCGGCATGTGAAGTCACGAAGAGAGTTAGATTAACTGAAATACTGATATACTAAAAATAATTATATTTTTTTTTAATTTGTTAGTGAATAATTTTAAAACAGTTATCTTATTTGTAATGAAAAAACTCAAATGGACGCACTGTTTGTCGTCGAACGGAAGAGGTAGATTTAGGCCTCGTTCTGAGCGGCTAGGAAGCCATGTCCATGTACAGCATGGTCTTAGACCGTTATCCCACTATGTAGGCACTTGCTCATCTCACGACCAATGCCTTTATTTTTGGGTGACCAATTTCGCGTTGTATGGATCGCCAACTGGCAGAAGTTAGGCTACGAGGATTGTCGGGAATTTCCAAACCCTAGTTGTAATATAGGTAACACTTTTTGCTTCTGTAGCTTTTTTACACTGTCGTCATACAATGGGTTCCGTGAGCGAGATTTTCGGCATTCTACTTTTTCTTTGGCTTACGTCCGTAATCAGTGGGACATATCATTCCACTGCGTACTAACATCATTGGGCGATGCATTGTTGGGATAAAAGAATTCGTTGGCTGTCTTTTGTGCGCACAGCTTGTAAAATTCTTTGTAAAATGTAATGTACGGCTTTTGCCACACCGAGTCTGGTGCGTAACTTCGCAATCGGCTTATGCAACTATAAATGTAGAAATAAATTTCAATCTTAGATATTTGCTAATCATTAAATAACATTAAATAACAACTGATATTCAAATAATATGTTCCCACCTACCTATGTTGAGAGTGTACAAAAGATTTAATAACAGATAGTACGTTCTTGCTTAAGAAGTTGTCAGATAAGTCTTATCTAAATATTTGTCATATGCTCTTCGACTATAAAAGTGTGCAAATCTGTCGAAACAGGAGTAGTCGTTCATAGGAATTTAGCCAGACCTGCTCCCCAAAATGAAGTTCGCCATTATTTTCGCCCTTACAATCTTGGCCGTGGCCAATGCCAAAGCAATTTGTGATGGTTGCCCCGAAACTTTGGATTTCCAAGATGCCAAACACATCCTGGACACATCCCTTGTCAAGTTGCCTTCACTTGGTGGACCGTTCTATAAGTAAGTAAACAAAATATTTTGCTGAAATCAATGCGGCCATTACAAGTTCATTTATTTCTAGATCTGGAGACATTCACTCGGCTACTCAACAACTTGTAGCTGGAATTTTATACAAAATTAATGCAGACTTGATTGGCGCTGACCAGAAGGTCGTTGCTTGTGATATTGAAATCATGGAAGTATCATGGGAGAAGAGAACTCAATTCACCATCCAATGTCCGAACCAAGAGAAAATTTTTAAGGAATATTAAAATTTGATTGATAGAAATTGCAAATACGTAAATAAATGTGAACGAACATTAATGGTAATGAGTTTAAATTATTCAAATCTGGAGAGTTTCGCAATTACATACCAATTATTTTATATTTGTTCTTTTGAAAACTAATGGTTTTTAAAAAAATAGAATTTAAATGACCTTCACGCTCTGCGACGCATGTGCGACATCTTATCAAACAGTAATTCATTTGCCTCACTTGTTTTTCAAATTTGTAGGCGTGTTCTATTTGATAAGCGATAAACCCGTGTAAAACCCGCCGAAGCGATTATTTCCAAAAGAAACCTTATCTACCGCATATATGATTTTTATAGAAATCGCACTATACGAATTATGGGTGAGACAATAATTTAGGGTTTATGGATATTTGCGAATTGGGTCGAGTGAAAAGAGTAGATTTTATTGCGCCTAAGTCACAGTGCTGTTTTTTGCATCACAGGCAAGTCTCGGACCCAACAGTCGTAATTTTATGGCGATGGTATGGATATCGACCCATTAGATGCCTTGATGTCCTGGGCATAAGAATTCATTGTGACGCTTGTTAGTCGAGCCATGTTTTCAAATTTATCGACTGAAAAACCCCAAAATTAGTAGTTTTTCTTAAAATATGACTTAAACATTGCGGTTTTGCTATTCAGTCTTAGTTTTCGAGGCTTGACATAAAATTCCACTAATATTGCCCGTTGTGAGCACTCGTATAATGCTCCTAAAAGGATCTAAGAATAAAGGGCAATTTTGTATGTAAAAGTTATATTTATGATCTTTATATAAATGAGCGCTGAGGCGACTACATCGCAGGCGAAAGCTATCAAAGTGATATAATTTTGGAGAGTTACCCGACACTTTGGATCCAAAGTGAACAATGAGAAAAAATATGTATGTATACTCGTATACTTTTAATAAAGTAAATTATTTCTCAATTAAATGGTCTGTTACCTTTAAATAATATCGTACATATAAATTTGTTTTAGATAATAAAGTTTATTTGTATGGTAGCTTAGTGTACGAGTATTACAATTGTTTCATGAGTAAAAAGCGTTTAGGAAAATTAGTCCTTTTGCTACTTGATAATTGTTAAATTGTTATAACATTTAAGGATATATGAAGGATATATTTCGTTTTTATAAGGAAGGGAAAAGTAAAAAGAAACCCATTGAATGTTTATTTTGACTAGATTTGATAAAGCTACAAGAAAAACAATTAGGATACCAGTGCGTTGATACTCGTATGGTCGTAGTGCGATGGTTCAAATCTCAATTTAAAGCGCAATGTAATTTTCTCAATTTGATCCTTTACAAGTGGAGTACCAGAAAAGGTGTCCAATCGCTGTGTCGAATAATGTCATAGTAGGTTATATATCATTTTGAGTAACTTGTTTTGCTAGACTTTTCATTTATATAAGTGCCATTTTGCGGTTTTGGACCATACTGGGGCGCAGTAAAACATTATGGGTGCTTATTCAGATCATATTTTCTGTTTGGTTATATATAACTTTGAAAGATATATTGAAAGTTACGAAGTATTTTGATTTCATCACCTTTTGATTAACTATTAACAAACATAATTGGTCAACAACTTTTAAATGACTTTGCAAAAGTGCTAAAGTAGAGTGCCAATTCAATCCTTGTAACATTTCCTCAATCGAATTTAATAGCAAAAATAGTCATAAATTGGCATACGTAAACTGAAAAGCGTAAAGAGCACATGTTAACTTGTTCGAAAAATTAGTAAAAATCATTATTTCGAGCGGAGAAAAGCTGAATATTCAAGTTTCAATAACAATAGATTCTTGAGAAAAGTAATGAAACATTGCTCCTGCAACTTTGGGATTTTGATAACCAATGAGGATAATTCGTATATTCGGCCAGCCTTTGTAGTAGACGGAAAGTAATCTTAGTAAAACTCCCTATACAGATTATACAATATACAAAATGGAAATTTTTTACACTAAGTATGAAAAATAATGTCACTTTAATGACCTCCGTTTTCAGCTTCGCAATGGTGGGCTCGTTTAAGAGCATTTTCCATAACATCTTTCAAAATTTGTGGCTGTAGCGTTCGAATCTCTGCAACAATGTTGGCCTTGAGTTGAAGGATTATTTCGGGCTTGTTCACATATACTCGCTCCTTCAAACAACCCCAAAGAAAATAGTCGGGTGCTGACAAATCTGGCGATCGCGCTGGACAAATAATTTTCGAATTTCGGGAAATTATTCGCTCTCCAAAAATTTGGCTTAAAAGTTCCATTGTGTCTCAAGCAGTGTGGGCAGTGGCTCCGTCCTGCTGAAACCCCATCTCAGGTCTGTTTTCTAGAGCTGGACGTAAAAAACGTTCTATCATAAACCGATACCACTCACCATTTACGGTTACAGACTTCCATCTTCATTCTCGAAGAAGTTAGGCCCAATGATATTTGCAGATGTGATCCCTCACCATAGTGTACACCTAATGGGGTGCAATTGCCGTTGATGAATGGCTCTTGGATTTTCAGAACCCCAGAACCTACAGTTCTGCTTATTAACAAAGCCATTCAAATAAAAATGAGCTTCATCTCTCATGCGTATGCGTTAAAATAATTGATCGCTGATTTAAATAATAAGATTCTATTATCCTTGTTCTTTGTTCAGGCGTGAATCTCTCCATTATTTATTCTCCAAGTGTTATTTACATAAGTATAATGTGAAACAAAAATACAAAAACGAAAAAGTTATTAAATTATTAAACCCCATGGTAACTTTTAGCCCACAAAATTTCAGGATCTTAGTTTAATTCGTGTGACCGTTATTGAGCTTTCAATAGACACACGGACAGACATGGGATGATCGTCTTAGAATGATACGGAGATCATCGTCCATGTGGTCTCGCTGTGATAGCTTCAACCATGGTGTGATATCGGACACAACTTCCCCCTTGGTCAGGGACCGAAGCCTATCTAAACCTTTGCTGACATATGGGTCACAGCACCTGGTTGCAATGCAACTCCACACTGAGCCAAAACACTTTTCGAGATTTTGGTTTAAACCACAGCCACCATAATACTCCCACGGCAGATACTAGACAGGCCAGAACAATAGTTCTCGGAACTCGTGACTACCCGTGGTACCAGACTTAAATCTTCGGTGAGACCTCTTACCAGAGCTAGGATTTTGGTCACCCAAAATTAAAGGCATCGGTCATAAGATTGTATATATGCAGGTGCCTACATATAGAAGTGTAGGCACCTTCGGACCGAAGGAGCCCAAACAACGGAACAATTTGTTTTGCGTTTCTGTAGCGTAGTAAAAGGGAAGGGTATTAAGGCTCGGCCTGGAAAGTGCTGTCAATATGGTAGGAATAGTTTCAGTGAGTCGCATGTGTCTCACTCTTCGTCAATAATACTTCGCATATGCAAAATCAATGCAATGCTTTGCAAATATAGATTGCTAAATTAGTAAAGACCATGTCGGCAGCACACATATATGGTACTGATGAGCCGTCCCACAGCAACGGCGAAACGTGCGTCTATCAGGCGATGATGTGTTTGCTTTACTGCGCTGACTTGCTTTTCCTTCCCTCTAAGACAAACAACAACATACCTGATTTTATTAGCTTGTGGAGTAATTCCTCTTTCTAAAGTAGAACTTAATGACGTTTTTACTTGTTTTTCCTACAAATTATAAATTTTCAAAACACACTTTCTTCGAAGCGTATACCCACAACACATTTGCATAAGGTAAAGAAATGTTATGAATTTAGAAATAATCGCGTTAGCGGGCTTTTGAACGGATTTTTTGCTTGTCAAATAAAACACGCCTACAAATTCGAACAACAATTGTAGCAATTTCCTCAGCAACTCTCTGGCCAGTAATGAATTACTTTTTGATAAGATGTCGCACATGAGTCACAGAACGTGAATGTCATTTAAATTCTATTATTTTTAAAAACCATCAGTTTTCAAAGGAACAAAGATAAAATAATTTATATGTCATTGCGAAACTTTCCGTATTTGAATAATTTAAACTCATTAGCCATAATGTTCGTTCACATTTATTTACTTATTTGCAATTTCTATCAATCAAATTCTAATATTCCTTAACAATTTTCTCTTGGTTTGGACATTGGATGGTGAGTTGAGTTCTCTTCTCCCATGATACTTCCATGATTTCAATATCACAAGCAACGACCTTCTGGTCAGCGCCAATCAAGTCTGCATTAATTTTGTATAAAATTCCAGCTACAAGTTGTTGAGTAGCCGAGTGAATGTCTCCAGATCTAGAAATAAATGAAATTGTAATGGACGCATTGATTTCAGCAAAATATTTTGTTTACTTACTTATAGAACGGTCCACCAAGTGAAGGCAACTTGACAAGGGATGTGTCCAGGATATGTTTGGCATCTTGGAAATCCAAAGTTTCGGGGCAACCATCACAAATTGCTTTGGCATTGGCCACGGCCAAGATCGTAAGGGCAAAAATAATGGCGAACTTCATTTTGGGGAGCTGGCTGGTCTGGCTAAATTCCTATGAACGACTACTCCTGTTTCAACAGATTTGCACGCATTTATAGTCGAAGAGCATATGACAAATATTTAGATAAGACTTATCTGAAAACTTCTTAAGCAAGAACGTACTATCTGTTTTTAAATCTTTTGTACACTCTCAACATAGGTAGGTGGGAACATATTATTTGAATATCAGTTGAGAGCATGAATATATTATACGATACAAGAGTTATTTAATGATTAGCAAATATCTTAGATTGAAATTTATTTCTACTCTATAGTTGCATAAGCCAATTGCGAAGTTACGCACCAGATTCGGTGTGGCAAAAGTCGTACATTGCGATGTACAAAGAAATCTAAACAACGCCATGCTCTGTTCCCAAAAGACAGCTAACGAGTTATTCTATTCCAATGGTGTTAGTATGTCGAGAATTTCCAAACAACTAGGGTTAGGAAATTCTCGACTTATTTTGATTTTCGGGAATCAGTAATTATTTTCACGTTCCTGGGAATTTCAGAACTAATGCACAGGTGACATATAAATTTTAAAAACAAATCGTTCTAGCATTAAAAGAAATTTAACTGTTAGACATAAAAGCTGCATTTGACTCGGTTTAGCACAACGGACTTATTCGAATTATAAATAAGTGGCCTCCCAATCAAAACTGTTAAAAAATCCAGATTTTTCTGATCAATAGACAATTCTGTGTACACCTTGGGATCACATATCCTACATCATCGACACAATTAACAACACCACTAGGATTATATATACTCTTATTAACAGAAAATCTGATTTGATTAAAGATAACAAATAGCTCGTGATAAAGTCGATATTCACACCCATAATGTAGCTCGTGAGAAAGTCTATATTCACACCCATAATGTCCTACTGCGCCCCAGTATGGTCCAAAGCGGCAAAATGTCATTTTTATAAATTACAAGTCTAGCAAAACAAGTTACTTAAAATGTTAAATAACCTACCATGGCTTTATACGACACAGACATTGCACACCCCTTATGGCATTCCTCTTGTAAACGATGAAATTGAGAAAATTACGATGCGCTATAAATAGAGATGTGAATCATCGACTACGACCATAACGCCCTGGTATCCTAATTTTTTTCTTGTAGCTTTACAAAATCTAGTCAAAATAAAAATTCAATGTGTTTTTTTTTTAAATTTTCCCTTCCTTATAAAATCACAATGTATATTCATTTATCCTTAAATGTAATAAAAATTCAAACAATCATCAAGTAGCAAAAGGAACAATTCTCCCAAACTATTTTTACGCATGAAACAATTGTTGTACATTAAGCTACCATTCAAATTAACTTTATTATCGAAAACAAATTTAAATGTATTATTTAATGGTACTAGACCCTTTAATTGAGAAATAATTTATTTTATACGAGTTTGCATATTATTTCTCATTGTTCACTTTGGATCCAAAGTGATTCATAAAATTGTCGGGCAACTCTCCTAATTTATAGGAGTATCGCTTTGATAGTTTTTGCCTGTGATGTTGTCGCCTCAGCGCTCATTAATATTTATTCCTTTTAGATCCTTTTAGAAGTGCTATCAATGGGCGATATAAGTTGAATTTTATGTAAAGCCTCGATGACTAAGATTCGATAGCAAAACCGCAATCCTTTGTTAACATAAAGAACTAATTTTTCTCAAGTCTATAGGTAAGTGCTGCTGTGGGGTTCCCCTATATCAACTGTACATTGCGCTGGTTAGTTGGAAGTAAGGAGTCGGAAGGGGGAGAAGAGTAGTGGTTAAACACATTAGCCTTGCAGATGTCGTGAGTAGAAGGAAATACACTATGGGCAGTTAACTTGCCAACCGATTGTAAACGGGTGTCAATTCCTGGAAAGTCAGGAGTAAGACGACGGATGTCTGATGAAAAGACACCATGAAAGTAACGAGAGAACAGCGTCATGCAACCCACATTCGGACGATGCTCGAGGGAGACAATTAAGTTAGATACTCTCCTGTCACCTATCAGCTCCATCGTTCTCCTTTGAACACGGCCAAGTAGCTCCGATGCTCAAGAGAGGCAATAAAGTTGTATACCATCCTGTCACTTTTCAGGTCTATCGTTTCTTTGAAGAAAGCCTCAAATAAATCGAATAAAGAAACAATAGGGACGTTCTAAATGCACTCATATTTAGACTACACAAGGAGACCATACAACCATATCGCGGTATTTACAGCCAATAACACAGTTATACAAACCGAATTCAGTTTAACCCTTGGTTGCGACAGCTAACGGTTATGGCTACCAACCAATTGTGGTGTACAAATTACATTGGTGCCAATAATTGGTAGTGACAACAGATAAGTTCCTTGTAGTGACCAAACTCTGTTTAGTTAGCTGTTGTAACATAATATTAGTTATTCCAACATCAACGTAACAACCTGTAATACTACAACATTTTAATCGGTTTAGGTCACAACAAAAACTTTGTTTACGACGAAAACATATTTCAAAATCCCAAAAAACAACAACCATTTTTTTCTTTTTTCCCTAGTTACAATTAATTCTGCAATATATCTTAATTAATTCTTTTCCGGTTGGACAATCACTACAATGCTTATCAAACATGTATCCAAAGACGTATTTATTTTACTGATCTGTTAACCTATTGCAAGGTGGTAAAATATTATATTTTTCCAAAAACTTCTTGTTACCAACACCCTACAACAATATCCAACACATGTACAAATTCAGTTCCAATAATCATCTTAGTCTGTTAGGGTAACCGATTCTTGCTCCCTTCAACCGAAAGTGTCAGTTCCTTCTACTGAATATTGCTATGTACCCAATCAACATTCGGTTGTAACGATGGCACACATTCTTGCAACTACCAACAATCTGTTGGGACAACAAATCTATTCTCTGTGTGTATAAACTTGGGATCGCTCAGAAAATTGTAAGCTAGATTTACTTTAACAAAATAAAAACATGCACGGGTCCATTTATAAATACTTTGTAATTTCCGGGAATCTTAACAAAAACTAACTTGAGTCGAGAAGTGAAGAATCGACAAAACTCCAGGGAATATTTCCCCAAAGCTTTGCGAAATCTTAACCCCAACGTAGCAGGGTGTAGCAACAGATGCTGCATGGGATAGATATCGGTCGGTTATAAGAGAGGAGAAGCAAAAACAACGAGAAATGGACTTGCCAAAGCGTGAGTAGATTAGGATAAACAGGAGAAGATATGATGCCCGAAAATTCCATCAAAAAGTCAAACATAAGACTTGGAGCCTCAATTCATGGTACTCCAATTGCGACTGAAATGGGTTCTGCTGATAGAAACGGCAAGGGTACTGGTAATACGCTGTGACGACTTTTCTAACCACTTGATGCCTGAAGAATCTGTTAGAAAAGACGACCCAGGACCGATCATTGATGACGGCGTAGAATGCTAATTACCCAGCCTAGAAGAAGTCAAGAAAGCAATCGAGCACCTTTAAAATAATACCGGCATAAGTGTTTTAGGCTGGAGGGTATGATGTGGGTAAGAGCATGCGACGACTCATATGCCCAGTTTGGTTAAAAGAAAGATCACTTGATGATAAAAATCTCAGTGCACTGTGACCTGTTTGTAAAAATTCAGATCGCAAGGTTTATAAGTCTTGAGCGTATTATGTGAATGACTGAATCCTCACCTAAACAACATTATTGAACCGTGTCAGTCGCTAAAGGCCTGGTAAATCTTAAGAGTATTTGTAATTCGAATAAACCGAATGACACATGCTTAATTGTTTTTAAAAAACACCAATAAATTTTACGGGAGATAGAGAAATTTCACATGGCTTAGAGATTAATCTTTTACTCGTTGTCACCGGCATTTACAAGGTTTACACCCGCCGTTACAAATGTGTTAGATGATTTTACCGGAATTTAAACCTGGGTATACATGTATACCAGCCGCGGACAACCATTACAGCATGGTCAAATTTTTCTCATAGGAAACATCTGCAGACCGCCCTCCAGTGATGATTAGGTCGCACGACTAATCATCAGGTCGCACGTGTAAGAACATTAAACAGCAGAAAGATTTTCTAACTTACTCTGAACTAACTTCTACGCAATTTCTAACTACTTGGCAACATAAGTTAGTTGGCAGGTAGTTAGAAAATAATCGCTGATAGTTCTAGATTACAAGTAGTACACACGTGAAGTATGCTAAATATTTCAACTACGTACTCAGACTGATATAATAGTAACGAATTGCTTCTTTAAATGATTGATTATTCCCAGACAGATAAACATGTCGATTTGCAATGAGAAAATACTTTAGATAATAATATTCGATGGTAACACAACATATTTATATGCATGTGCTTTCAAATACGAGGGTTGCTATATATATTTCTGGCGCCATCTAACATTTCCATTGGAAAGTTTGTCATTTTGTAGCATAAACGTTCTCAGAACGTTTTGACGTACGACCATCATTCGTGTTGTTTACAGTGACTTGAAAAAATCAATTTGGCAAAAAAATGGAATTAACTCGTGAACATTTTCGTGTGATCATTTTTCACAACTTTCGACGTGGATTATCACGACAAGAGTGCATCGATGAACTTAAATCTTTGTATGGCGATGAAGCACCATCCTATAGCACTGTGAAAAACTGGTTTGAGGAATTCAATCGTGGCTGACGCTCGCTCAAAGGCGAAGGTCGTGAAGGTCGTCCAAAAACGGGCGTTGTGCCACAGAAAACATTGATGACGTGCGTGAACTAATAATGCAAGATCGTCATGTGACATAGAGATACCGTGAGATAAAGGCATCCTTGGGCATTTTTTCCACCAGCATACATTCGATCTGGCCGTAAAAAATGTTTGTCTCGTTGGATCCCGCACAATTTGACAATTGCTCAAAAAAAGAATCGTGTCAATTGGTGCAAAGAAATTTTGAAAAAATACGATCGCGGTGCTTCAAAAGACAATTAAGAGATCGTCACAGGTGACGAATCATGGGTCAATGCGTATGAGCCCGAAACAAAACAGCAATCGACCGTGTGGGTCTTCGAAGACGAGCCAAATCTAACGAAAGTTGTTCGTGAAAGAAGCACTTCGAAGCAAATGGTCGCCTGTTTCTTCGGCAAAACTGCTCATGTGGCGACTGTTCCGCTTGAGCAACAACGTAGGACGGGCAATTCTGAGTGGTACACCACAATTTGTTTGCCTGAAGTCTTCAGAGAAATTCGAAAAACGAACAAGATAAGACGAATCATTGTGCACCATGACAATGCGAACTCTCACACATCGGCCCAAACAAGCGCCTTTTTGACCGGCCAAAACGTCGAATTGATTGGTCATCCGCCGTGCAGCCCCGACTTGGCACCCAATGACTTCTTCTTATTCCCTAGCACCAAGAAATAAATCCGTGATCAATGTTTTTCATCGCCCGAAGCAGCTGTTTCAGCGTTCAAAAATCATGTTTTGGAGGTGTCTCAATCGGAGTGGAAAAAAGCTTCGAAAATTGGTTTGTGAGCATGCAAAAGTGAATAAATCATGCTGGAGAATACTTTGAAAAACAATAAAACCATTTTTTACGATAAATATTCGCATTTTCATTATTAGGCCAGAAATATATATAGCAGCCCTCGTAGTAATTTCATTGGCGTGATCATAACAAAATGGTTATCGGTCAAACCCATGCTAAACTAAGGTCGTTGTGGTTAACACAGTTCAATGGACCTACTCATGTGAGAATTCTGACTTTTGAATGGGTGCGAAATTTTCGCCAATTGTCATTCCGTGCTCAATAATACAGTTAGTTACCTGTAACGTTATAAAATTGCGATCGATTATATGGAATTTCATTTAAAAACTTGTTGAACCTGAAAGTCACTTGTTATCTTCACAACATAAAATACAGGGAACTTCCTGATTATCTCTTTTACACTTTAAAATTTTCAAGTGTAAAGCAAACCGATTAGACCTAAATATCTATTTTGAAAATATCTAAAATGCTTCGTTAATTGATAAATATGTTTTTGTTTGTTTTATAAAGGGTGGTCCCACTATTATGCACGATGTTACTTGTGAGTCAAACTTTAACCTAAAGTTTTTGCGCACTTAATTCAACATTTCTTTATTTCAGCGTTAGACATATACGAGGGTGGCTATTTATATTTCGGTTCCTGACCATAATAGTGTTCCCAGATGCAAATTCCATTGGAAATCGGAGAGTGACTGTTTGGTGAGGTTTATAAACTGGCAGCGTCATCGGTACCGTGAATGGTGTTTGCTATCGAATGAAGATAACTGACTTGTTGTGGCCAGAAATTGAGGATTTGGACCTAGACGATATGTGGTTCAAACAGGATGGATACACTTGCCACACAGCGAGAAATTTAATCACTGTGTTATGTCACGTCCTGACGATGTCAATTGGCCGCCACGATCATGTGAAATGAAACCTTTGGACTTCTTTCTTTGGGAATATTTAACTGAAAATATTTAACGTCAATGAGCGAAGAACAATTCAAGAGCTAAAGAAAGAGATAATTCTTCACATTATCGACATTGAACCTCCATTCTCAGTCTCAGAGTAAAAATATGGAGTATCGCATAGAGCTATGGCACCTAAGCTGTGGCATGAATTTGGCCGATATTTGGCCGATACTGGTACATATACAAACAGACAATACAAAAGTACTACTGACGACGACGAAGATCGCGAAGCCTGTGCAAAAGTGCATTGAGAAATTCTACATTAAAGATAAGTCGAAACTCCTGGATTATTTTGTATGGCAGCAGCTACAGCAGCGATTGTTTCCTCTGTCCGAACTGAAAGGTTTCGATGGTAAGGTCTTGTGTTGACTGTCCCATGCTCGGCGAAAATGTGAACAAGTCGGATTATGGTCCATCTGCTCGGAGGATTGTCGCCTAACTTGTGACTATACTCTCCATACTATGATTTCCACAACCATAGTATGATTCACACTCAACCATACTATGATCTCCACAACCATAGTATGGTCCTCACAACCATAGTATGATTCACACGCAACCATGTTATGGTTCCTACATCCAAAGTATGATCACACACAATTATATAGGGTGATCCATCTAGAGGTATTCTTTCAGAACCAAAAAAAAAATATAAAAATTCTAAACATGTGTGGAATCTTTATTGGTAATTTGAAAGAACATTTAACGGCATTTATTTTTAGAATATAATTTTCTTTAAATGTTGGCCGCAACTACGCATCAGGGTTTCCATTCTGAGTGACCAATTTTGGATAACTCGTTCGAGCATTTCGACCGGTCTGGCTTTAATGATACGCGTAATGTTGGCTTCCAAAACCTGAATCGTAGCTGGTTTGACAGCATAGACTTTGGACTTTACGTAACCCCAAAGAAAAATGTGTAAAGGTGTGATATCACTCGATCTAGGCGGCCAACTCACCTGTCCAAAACGTGAAATTAGCTGCTTTTCGAAATGACCTCCCAATAGATCCATTGTTTGAGCAGCTGTATGGCAAGTGGCACCGTCCTGTTGAAACCAAGTGTCATCAAGATTACGGGCTTCAATTTCAGGTAGCATAAAGATAGATATCATGGCGCGATAGTGAGAACCATTCACCGTTACGTTCTGGCCATCATCATTTTTGAAAAAATATTGACCGATGATTCCGCCAGCTTATAAACCGCACCAAACCATGTTTTTCTCTGGGTATAATGACACCTCTTGAACCTCTTCATGTTGCTCTTCAGCCCAAAAGCGTCAATTTTGTTTATTGACTTTGCCGTTGAACTAGGAATGAGCCTCATCACTGAACAATATTTTGGTCGAAAACCGCGGATGTTGCCGTTTCTCACCGAAAGTAATTATTTTCAAAAAATAAATGCCATAAAATGTCCTTTAAATTAACAAAAAAGTTTCCAAACTTGATATGAATTTTTATATTTTTCTTTGTTCTGAAAAATTCCTCTAGATGGATTACCTATAAGATTAACTTGTCTTGCTAGACTTGTAATTTATATAAGTAACATTTTGCCGCTTTGGAACATACTGGGGCGCAGTAGAACATTATGGGTGTGTATATCGACTTTATCACGAGCCATTTGTTATCTTTATTCAGATCAGATTTTCTGTTAATAAGAGTATATATAATCCTAGTCGTTTTGTTAATTTTGTCGATGATGTAGGATATGTGATCGCAAAAATTTAGCTTCTCGTCAAGTATAACACCAAAATATTTTACATGATTTTCCCAGGTAATATGGCGATTAATGAAAACAAGTGGATTTTGAGGAAGGTAACTTGGTTTCCATTTTCTGGTAATGTATATGGCTTGTGTTTTTTCATGATTCACTTCTATTTTCCATTTATTGAAGTTTGTCAGAGCGAGTTGAAGAGTGTTGGCAATGTTGCTAGCGTATAAATCAGAGGACAGTATTAACGTGTCATCAGCAAAAATGGAAATAACACAGTCATTCAGAAAAGGGATATCCGCAGTAAATATATTATAAAGTATCACAGACAAACCAGATCCTTCGGGACATGCTTTATCTATACTTTGTTCTCGACAACAGGTTTCCCCAAGGTGTACACAGAATTGTCTATCGATCAGAAAATTCTGGATTATTTTAACAGTTTTGATTGGAAGGCCACTTTTTAATAATTTGAAAACGTGAAAAATGATTTCTGATTCCCGAGAATCAAAATAAGTCGAGAATTTCCTAACCCTAGTTGTATGGGCAGCGTTTTTGCTTTTGTAGCATTTTTACACTGGTTGTCGTGCGATGGGTTCCGTGAACGCGATGTTCGGCATTTTAATTTTTGTTTGGCTTACGTCGATAATCAGTGGGACATATCATTCCACTTCATACTAACATCATTGGGCGGTGCAGTGTTGGGAAAGAAAAACTCGTTGGCTGCCATTTGGGCACACAGCATGGCGTTGTTAAGATCTCTTTGTAAATCGAAATGTACGACTTTTGCCACACCGAATCTGGTGCGTAACTTCGCAATCGGCTTATGCAACTATAAATGTAGAAATAAATTTAAATCTAAGATATTTGCTCAATGTTAAATAACTCTTGTATCGTATAAAATATTCATGCTCTCAACTGATATTCAAATAATATGTTTCCACCTACCTATGTTGAGAGTGTACAAAAGATTTAATAACAGATAGTAGGTTCTTGCTTAAGAAGTTGTCAGATAAGTCTTATCTAAATATTTGTCGTATGCTCTTCGACTATAAATGCGTGCAAATCTGTTGAAACAGGAGTAGTCGTTCATAGGAATTTAGCCAGACCAGCCAGCTCCCCAAAATGAAGTTCGCCATTATTTTCGCCCTTACAATCTTGGCCGTGGCCAATGCCAAAGCAATTTGTGATGGTTGCCCCGAAACTTTGGATTTCCAAGATGCCAAACACATCCTGGACACATCCCTTGTCAAGTTGCCTTCACTTGGTGGACCGTTCTATAAGTAAGTAAACAAAATATTTTGCTGAAATCAATGCGGCCATTACAAGTTCATATATTTCTAGATCTGGAGAAATTCACTCGGCTACTCAACAACTTGTAGCTGGAATTTTATACAAAATTAATGCAGACTTGATTGGCGCTGACCAGAAGGTCGTTGCTTGTGATATTGAAATTATGGAAGTATCATGGGAGAAGAGAACTCAATTCACCATCCAATGTCCAAACCAAGAGAAAATTGTCAAGGAATATTAAAATTTGATTGATAGAAATTGCAAATAAGTAAATAAATGTGAACGAACATTATGACTTATGAGTTTTAATTATTCAAATCCGGAGAGTTTCGCAATGACATCTAAATTATTTTATCCTTGTTCCTTTGAAAACTAATGGTTTTTTAAACATACATTTTTAAACTGCGACGCATGTGCGACATCTTATCAAACAGTAATTCATTAGAGTTGAGAGAACTGCCTCAATTATTGTTCGAATTTGTTGGCGATTTTCATTTGACAAGGGTCGAATCTGTTTAAAATCCGCAAAAACGATTATTTAAAAAACTCTAAAATTTCTTTATCTACCGCAAACGTGTGATGGATATAGACTTCGAAGAAAGTGTGTTTTAAAAATTTGTAGTTTGTAGGAGAAACAACGAATAACGTCATTTAGTTCTTCTACGCTGATCCTTTATAGACTTCCCTTTCACTACGCTACAAACGCCATGCGGGCTCATGCGTATGACCCTAACGTCAACCAAAACTCTAAAATTAATCTTTTTTGGATTCGTAGCAAAACATGCTTTTATTTGAGTGTCAACATGTCCATATTGGCTATTGAACACCCGTACTGACCAGCAGTTATGCCCTCATTTTAGAGGCGAAGAGTGGTGGTATACTGAATTTGTCATTCTGTTTGCAAAGCTACGAAATAAGAAAACTTAACAACAAAGTATTTTTTGTGAGAAATAAGTTGAACTGGTGAAACCAAACAAAGTTTCTACTGATGGACGTTTATATGAGTCAAATCTTCAAGACCGAAAAAAATTGCACCGAAGATGTGAAATTCAACAATTTTATCAATTTGTGCAGCAGTGCTTTGACGAATAGTTGAAACAACATTTTTTTTAAATGTTAAATTGTTTATCAATGTCACTTTGCCATTTTGTTAAATACTTGTCTTCTATTTAAATATAGAAGCATGAGGTCTTGAGCCGGTTCAATGTAAAAAATTAAAACTTCATATGTATATGTTCAACTCCTAGCATCGTTGTCATCGAAAAATTTCCACCATAACATGATTTATAACATAACATGGCCATGAATGGATTTTTTTGTTTGGGGAAGAATACCAGCATATTCGTTTCTAATTAAGAAACCAAAATATCGATGGGCTTAGAGCGTTTAACGCTAACGCTTCTCCAGAATATGACTTGTAGAAGAATTAAACACAAAAATCATTTATCCTTCTTGAATTTTTTGCAGTCGATGATTGGGTTATAAAGGGTGTGAAGATTGTCGCCAAATAGGAACGCAAAGCGCTGTTGCAAGAATGTGTCACATCTAGATGGGATGCCAGCTAGATTGGTCGGGTGACGTACAGGTTCATCCGGGATGTTAGTTTTGTTGGGAGTAATTGCGTTTCTAGCTGGCCAGGCACGTGTCCCTAAACACTTGCTTGCATAAGAGGACCCTTAGCAATAGTCAGTTACGCATGCCTTGAGCGAATGCAATCTCTATGATGACATACGAGACCAGGACGCCATGGGGGTTGTTTCTTCTGAAGGTCAGTGAAGCACTCTTTACTAGCAGGTAAAGGTCTGGCGCCCGTAGAGAAAACCAGGTTGCAAAAAACAAAATTTTCAGGTGCGCCGACGATATTTTAAAAAAAATCATCTTCCGATCCACTTATTTCTTTCCTGCGGCATGTGAAGTCACGAAGAGAGTTAGATTAACTGAAATACTGATATATTAAAAATAATTATATTTTTTTTTAATTTGTTAGTGAATAATTTTAAAACAGTTGTCTTATTTGTAATGAAAAAACTCAAATGTAGGCACTGTTTGTCGTCGAACGGAAGAGGTAGATTTAGGCCTCGATCTGAGCGGCTAGGAAGCCATGTCCATGTACAGCATGCTCTTAGACCGTTATCCCACTATGTAGGCACTTGCATATATTCTATCTCACGACCGATGCCTTTAATTTTGGGTGACCAATTTCGCGTTGTATGGATCGCCAACTGGCAGAAGTTAGGCTACGAGGATTGTCGGGAATTTCCAAACCCTAGTTGTAATATAGGTAACACTTTTTGCTTCTGTAGCTTTTTTACACTAGTCGTCATACAATGGGTTCCGTTAGCGAGATTTTCGGCATTCTACTTTTTCTTTGGCTTACGTCCGTAATCAGTGGGACATATCTTTCCATTGCGTACTAACATCATTGGGCATTGTTGGGATAAAAGAATTCGTTGGCTGTCTTTTGTGCGCACAGCTTGGCGACGTTTAGATTTCTTTGTAAAATGTAATGTACGGCTTTTGCCACACCGAATCTGGTGCGTAACTTCGCAATCGGCTTATGCAACTATAAATGTAGAAATCAATTTCAATCTTAGATATTTGCTAATCATTAAATAACTCTTGTATCGTATAAAATATTCATGTTCTCAAATGATATTCAAATAATATGTTCCCACCTACCTATGTTGAGAGTGTACAAAAGATTTAATAACAGATAGTACGTTCTTGCTTAAGAAGTTGTCAGATAAGTCTTATCTAAATATTTGTCATATGCTCTTCGACTATAAAAGTGTGCAAATCTGTCGAAACAGGAGTAGTCGTTCATAGGAATTTAGCCAGACCAGCTCCCCAAAATGAAGTTCGCCATTATTTTCGCCCTTACAATCTTGGCCGTGGCCAATGCCAAAGCAATTTGTGATGGTTGCCCCGAAACTTTGGATTTCCAAGATGCCAAACACATCCTGGACACATCCCTTGTCAAGTTGCCTTCACTTGGTGGACCGTTCTATAAGTAAGTTACCAAATAGTTTGCTGAAATCAATGCCGCCATTACAAGTACATTTATTTCTAGATCTGGAGAAATTCACTCGGCTACTCAACAACTTGTAGCTGGAATTTTATACAAAATTAATGCAGACTTGATTGGCGCTGACCAGAAGGTCGTTGCTTGTGATATTGAAATTATGGAAGTAACATGGGAGAAGAGAACTCAATTCACCATCCAATGTCCGAACCAAGAGAAAATTGTTAAGGAATATTGAAATTTGATTGATAGAAATTGCAAATAAGTAAATAAATGTGAACGAACATTAATTGTTATGAGTTTATATTATTTAAATCTGGAGAGTTTCGCAATTACATACCAATTATTTTATATTTGTTCTTTTGAAAACTAATGGTTTTTAAAAAAATAGAATTTAAGTGACCTTCACGCTCTGTGACGCATGTGCGACATCTTATCAAACAGTAATTCATTACTGGCCAGAGAGTTGCTGAGGAAATTGCCTCACTTATTTTTCAAATTTGTAGGCGTGTTCTATTTGACAAGCGATAAACCCGCTGAAGCGATTATTTTCAAAAAATCCTTATCTACCGCATATATGATTTTTATAGAAATCGCACTATACGAATTATGGGTGAAACAATAATTTAGGGTTTATGGATATTTGTGAATGGGGTCGAGTGAAAAGAGTAGATTTTAATGCGCCTAAGACACAGTTTTTTTTTGCATCACAGGCTAGTCACGGACCCAACAGTCGTAATTTTATGGCGATGGCATGGATATCGACCCATTAGATGCCTTGATGTCCTGGGCATAAGAATTCATTGTGACGCTTGTTAGTCGAGACATGTTTTCAAATTTATCGACTGAAAACCGAAAAAATTAGTACTTTTTCTTAAAATATGACTTAAACATTGCGGTTTTTCTATCCAGTCTTAGTTTTCGAGGCTTAACATAAAATTCCACTAATATTGCCCGTTGTGAGCACTCGTATAATGCTCCTAAAAGGATCTAAGAATAAAGGGCAATTTTGTATGTAAAAGTTATATTTATGATCTTTATATAAATGAGCGCTGAGGCGACTTCATCACAGGCGAAAACTATCAAAGTGATATAATTTTGGAGAGTTACCTGACACTTTGGATCCAAAGTGAACAATGAGAAAAAATATGTATACTCGTATACATTAATAAAGTAAATTATTTCTCAATTAAATGGTCTGTTACCTTTAAATAATATCGTACATATAAATTTGTTTTAGATAATAATGTTTATTTGTATGGTAGCTTAGTGTACAATTGTTTCATGAGTAAAAAGCGTTTAGGAAAATTAGTCCTTTTGCTACTTGATAATTGTTAAATTGTTATAACATTTAAGGATATATGAATATACATTGTGATTTTATAAGGAAGGGAAAATTAAAAAGAAACCCATTGAATGTTTATTTTGACTAGATTTGATAAAGCTACAAGAAAAACAATTAGGATACCAGTGCGTTGATACTCGTATGGTCGTAGTGCGATGGTTCAAATCTCAATTTAAAGCGCAATGTAATTTTCTCAATTTGATCCTTTACAAGTGGAGTACCAGAAAAGGTGTCCAATCGCTGTGTCGAATAATGTCATAGTAGGTTATATATCATTTTGAGTAACTTGTTTTGCTAGACTTTTAATTTATATAAGTGCCATTTTGCGGTTTTGGACCATACTGGGGCGCAGTAAAACATTATGGGTGTTTATTCAGATCATATTTTCTGTTTGGTTATATATAACTTTGAAAGATATATTGAAAGTTACGAAGTATTTTGATTTCATCACCTTTTGATTAACTATTAACAAACATAATTGGTCAACAACTTTTAAATGACTTTGCAAAAGTGCTAAAGTAGAGTGCCAATTCAATCCTTGTAACATTTCCTCAATCGAATTTAATAGCAAAAATAGTCATAAATTGGCATACGTAAACTGAAAAGCGTAAAGAGCACATGTTAACTTGTTCGAAAAATTAGTAAAAATCATTATTTCGAGCGGAGAAAAGCTGAATATTCAAGTTTCAATAACAATAGATTCTTGAGAAAAGTAATGAAACATTGCTCCTGCAACTTTGGGATTTTGATAACCAATGAGGATAATTCGTATATTCGGCCAGCCTTTGTAGTAGACGGAAAGTAATCTTAGTAAAACTCCCTATACAGATTATACAATATACAAAATGGAAATTTTTTACACTAAGTATGAAAAATAATGTCACTTTAATGACCTCCGTTTTCAGCTTCGCAATGGTGGGCTCGTTTAAGAGCATTTTCCATAACATCTTTCAAAATTTGTGGCTGTAGCGTTCGAATCTCTGCAACAATGTTGGCCTTGAGTTGAAGGATTATTTCGGGCTTGTTCACATATACTCGCTCCTTCAAACAACCCCAAAGAAAATAGTCGGGTGCTGACAAATCTGGCGATCGCGCTGGACAAATAATTTTCGAATTTCGGGAAATTATTCGCTCTCCAAAAATTTGGCTTAAAAGTTCCATTGTGTCTCAAGCAGTGTGGGCAGTGGCTCCGTCCTGCTGAAACCCCATCTCAGGTCTGTTTTCTAGAGCTGGACGTAAAAAACGTTCTATCATAAACCGATACCACTCACCATTTACGGTTACAGACTTCCATCTTCATTCTCGAAGAAGTTAGGCCCAATGATATTTGCAGATGTGATCCCTCACCATAGTGTACACCTAATGGGGTGCAATTGCCGTTGATGAATGGCTCTTGGATTTTCAGAACCCCAGAACCTACAGTTCTGCTTATTAACAAAGCCATTCAAATAAAAATGAGCTTCATCTCTCATGCGTATGCGTTAAAATAATTGATCGCTGATTTAAATAATAAGATTCTATTATCCTTGTTCTTTGTTCAGGCGTGAATCTCTCCATTATTTATTCTCCAAGTGTTATTTACATAAGTATAATGTGAAACAAAAATACAAAAACGAAAAAGTTATTAAATTATTAAACCCCATGGTAACTTTTAGCCCACAAAATTTCAGGATCATAGTTTAATTCGTGTGACCGTTATTGAGCTTTCAATAGACACACGGACAGACATGGGATGATCGTCTTAGAATGATACGGAGATCATCGTCCATGTGGTTTACACGATTCTCGCTGTGATAGCTTCAACCATGGTGTGATATCGGACACAACTTCCCCCTTGGTCAGGGACCGAAGCCTATCAAAACCTTTGCTAACATATCGGTCACAGCACCTGGTTACAATGCAACTCCACACTGAGTCAAAACTCTTTTCGAGATTTTGGTTTAAACCACAGCCACCATAATACTCCCCGATGGACGGCAGATACTAGACAGGCCAGAACAATAGTTCTTGGAAATCCTGACTACCCGTGGTACCAGACTTAAATCTTCGGTGAGACCTCTTACCAGAGCTAAGATTTTGGTCACCCAAAATTAAAGGCATCGGTCGTAAGATTGTATATATGCAGGTGCCTACATATAGAAGTGACGGTCAGAATCCATGTTTTATTCAAGTTATGGTTGATATTAGGGTCGGACCGAAGGAGCCCAAACAACGGAACAATTTGTTTTGCGTTTCTGTAGCGTAGTAAAAGGGAAGGGTATTAAGGCTCGGCCTGGAAAGTGCTGTCAATATGGTAGGAATAGTTTCAGTGAGTCGCATGTGTCTCACTCTTCGTCAATAATACTTCGCATATGCAAAATCAATGCAATGCTTTGTAAATATAGATTGCTAAATTACTAAAGACCATGTCGGCAGCACACATATATGGTACTGATGAGCCGTCCCACAGCAACGGCGAAACGTGCGTCTACCAGGCGATGATGTGTTTGCTTTACTGCGCTGACTTACTTTTCCTTCCCTCTAAGACAAACAACAACAAACCTGATTTTATTAGCTTGTGGAGTAATTCCTCTTTCTAAAGTAGAACTTAATGACGTTTTTACTTGTTTTCCTACAAATTATAAATTTTCAAAACACACTTTCTTCGAAGCGTATACCCACAACACATTTGCATAAGGTAAAGAAATGTTATGAATTTAGAAATAATCGCGTTAGCGGGCTTTTGAACGGATTTTTTGCTTGTCAAATAAAACACGCCTACAAATTCGAACAACAATTGTAGCAATTTCCTCAGCAACTCTCTGGCCAGTAATGAATTACTTTTTGATAAGATGTCGCACATGAGTCACAGAACGTGAATGTCATTTAAATTCTATTATTTTTAAAAACCATCAGTTTTCAAAGGAACAAAGATAAAATAATTTATATGTCATTGCGAAACTTTCCGTATTTGAATAATTTAAACTCATTAGCCATAATGTTCGTTCACATTTATTTACTTATTTGCAATTTCTATCAATCAAATTTCAATATTCCTTAACAATTTTCTCTTGGTTCGGACATTGGATGGTGAATTGAGTTCTCTTCTCCCATGTTACTTCCATAATTTCAATATCACAAGCAACGACCTTCTGGTCAGCGCCAATCAAGTCTGCATTAATTTTGTATAAAATTCCAGCTACAAGTTGTTGAGTAGCCGAGTGAATGTCTCCAGATCTAGAAATAAATGATATTGTAATGGCCGCATTGATTTCAGCAAAATATTTTGTTTACTTACTTATAGAACGGTCCACCAAGTGAAGGCAACTTGACAAGGGATGTGTCCAGGATGTGTTTGGCATCTTGGAAATCCAAAGTTTCGGGGCAACCATCACAAATTGCTTTGGCATTGGCCACGGCCAAGATCGTAAGGGCGAAAATAATGGCGAACTTCATTTTGGGGAGCTGGCTGGTCTGGCTAAATTCCTATGAACGACTACTCCTGTTTCAACAGATTTGCACGCATTTATAGTCGAAGAGCATATGACAAATATTTAGATAAGACTTATCTGACAACTTCTTAAGCAAGAACCTACTATCTGTTATTAAATCTTTTGCACACTCTCAACATAGGTAGGTGGGAACATATTATTTGAATATCAGTTGAGAGCATGAATATTTTATACGATACAAGAGTTATTTAATGATTAGCAAATATCTAAGATTGAAATTTATTTCTACATTTATAGTTGCATAAGCCGATTGCGAAGTTACGCACCAGACTCGGTGTGGCAAAAGCCGTACATTACATTTTACAAAGAATTTTACAAGCTGTGCGCACAAAAGACAGCCAACGAATTCTTTTATCCCAACAATGCATCGCCCAATGATGTAAGTACGCAGTGGAATGACCCACTGATTATGGACGTAAGCCAAAGAAAAAGTAGAATGCCGAAAATCTCGCTCACGGAACCCATTGTATGACGACAGTTTAAAAAAGCGGCGGTACGAACTAAGTCCCCAATGAACTAACTCCCCAAATCCGAAATGAACTTAGTCCCCAAATTTGGGGACTTAATTCATAATGAAATAAATCCCCAAAGTAGAAAATGAAATAAGTCCCTAACAAAGTGAATTAAACCCCCAATAAAAAAATGAACTATGTCCCCAATGTTGAGGTTTTTTCCCTTAACGACAAAACCCCCCAATTCAAAAATGAAATAACTCCCCATTTTTCGTCTTTGGTTCTTTATTCAAAAAAAAAAAAATATTTACATACATATATCGAGCCATAAGCGCTAACCTATCGTAAGTCAAATTTTTGGAAAAAAAATTTTATTGCTGAAAAATAATCGTTAGGACAAGCCTCATCGTTTTGTATTTTTAAAATGACAAAATTGTTAGTAAAACATCAAAAAAAAAGCTTTTGCATTTTATCGTAAATGATTGTTTAAATTTTATTGTGTAGCAATTTTATCGTAAGTCACACATCAAATTGCTGCAGCAATCGCAAATGTGTTCAGATTTTTTTTTTTGTTTTTTGATACAGTTATATGAGTAGGTAGAAATCTTAAATTTTTGCATTAAAACATTTGCATTTTTAATAAAGTTGTTTGAAATAAATAATAAAAACCGTCTCCTGTAAAATTTGCATTTTTTCACTTACGAAAGGTTAGCGCTTATGGCTCGATATAATAATACATATTTTCAGGCAATAACAATAAAAAAACTAAATTCATTCAAATATAATATAAAAAAATTAGGTGTAGACATGCATCGAGTCTTCTACGACTTTTCGGCAATACGGGCAATTGTAATTTGGCATGCCCTTTGAAATAGCAGCAGCCTGTAGTTTTAGGTTACATTCGTCGCAAATTTTTAAATGCTTACACGGTATAAAAACTATATTTGGGCTTTTGTCCTGACAGACAACACAGACATTTTCTACGTTGTATGATGGTGGTTCACTAATATCTTCAAACAAATCTTCGTCCGAAGATTCTTCTTTAAAAATATTTTCCTCTTCTACCATATTTACACATATGCCATTCTTCTCGTACACCATTCGGGACAGAAATGTAGCTACTGTTATTTTTCCCTGTTGCAATAAAAGAGATGCTTCCTTTATTTTTTCACTTTTTTCTACACTTGACCTTCTTCTCTTTTTCGCAAGCGATCCCCCACTTTCGCACAGCATTTCGAAATGTCGACTTTTAAAAAACTCTTCATCTCGAATTATTCGTACGAATTTAAGAAAATGACCATTTCTTTCTGCAGAGCGTCCAAGAATTCCGTTGTAAGCCTCAACGGCAGATGTTGTCCGGGTATCCTGGTTATGTATTGTGAAGTGTTCACATCCAACCTGAAACATTACATATGTACATAGAAAAGAATAAACAATATTATTTTATGGAAAAATTATGTGATGAATTTTTATTATTACCTTATTAATCCACTGGTTTTCAAAATATTTCAAAAATGGTAAAAATAAAAAGTTGCTATCCATCAAAAAAATTTTGGATTTTAGGTCAGTAAAAGAACTTTTTATTAATTTCGGCGGCAATAAAGGAAGTGCTAAGATTTTGTGGTAAAGCAATGATGCACTTTTGGAAGACCTAATGTATTCCAATAAGGATTTTTGTTTTGCCATATTTCGCCTTACAGCCTGGCAAAAATGAAACCTGAACGACAAGAAAGGAAACATTTTGTGAGTGTAATCTCAAACTGAAACCCTTAAGTACTTAACTATATGACATTGTTGTAAGTATGTTAAAAATCTATTTTAGATATGTATATGAGCAATATATCAAATCTCTTCGGTTGTAGTGTTCTGAAATTTGTTTCTGAGTGTAATTGGGTTAAAAATAAAAAATTCGCGCGAATTTTTTATTTTTAACACAATTACACTCAGAAACAAATTTCAGAACACTATAACCGATAATGTTTAAATATATGAGAAATGTTTTTTATACTATATACTTACCAGCATCCCACTAGTTTTGCCCGAGGGTAAACAAAATGCACAGCACTTCTCAATCCCTGTTCGTAGTCGGTTATGAATATTGATGGGTCCAAATCAAATATATTTCCCTTAATATATTGAAGGAGGTTTTTGTATATTTCATTTGTTTTTTTGCTCATCAAAACAAAAAATACTGGAAAAATCTAAGAAAACAATTTTATTATCATGCATATAAACATTAACCAAAACTTACCTCTTCAAAATATTCTATGTAAATTACAAGTAACTGCTGAAATCAGCCATGCGGCACTATTTTAAAGGTCCCATCCATTAAATATGTCCTTTTAGAAGCTGGAATATTTTCTCTAATCAAATCAATTGTTTTCAATGAAGAAAACAAGCAGAAGGAATAATTGTCTTCCTCTATTGCCGCCGTGAAGAAATGCCTAGGTTTCAAATTGTCTTTCGACAAACCAAAATCATTCCACACGTGTTCCAGATTGAAAGCTTCAACTGTTTGAAGAGCAGTCTTGGGAGACGTCACCAAGTTTCGGCTAACTATTTTTTGCAATCCCCTTTGAATTTTTGAAAAACTTAAATTTTTTGTGTCGTCTTGCTTGCTATATAAAAATCGTTGCTTTAAATATAAATTATAAAAATGATTTCCAAACATGTACTTACCTTTCACAAGTCTTTCTAAAAGCGCTTCTTATAGTACAAGATTAGTCTTAGTACCACCAAGAGCTCCCGCCGCATCTTCACAATCTCGCTTTATTGCTTTTAAAGCCTTCAACTCTTTGTAGGCTTCCTCCTCGCTGTCATGATCGTGTTCAACATATTTTTTTGGAACAACACATTTTCCATCAGACAGCAAGTTTACACGAGCTTTGCAATTTTGTTGTCTGCACTCGTATTTCGACACACCTTTATAAACCGATTTTCTCATATATATCATTTTTTGCTCGATCACGTACAATAACTCACTGTTTCTCCTTTTGCCAGGAATTATTTCAAAATTCATTTTTTTACTACTTTCCACTTTCACGTTTTATTTCAAACTAATTACTGTCGCTAAAGAATGGACCATGAATGAGTCAAAAGAAAACATTGTTTCATTCATTATTACGGTTTTTACATTGGTATTTTTACAAATTATTTAATTTTAAAGAAAATGAACTAATCCCCCAAAATAATGAACTAACCCCCCAAAAATAATTTTAGGGGGTTTGTTCATTTCTATGAATTGGGGAGTTGTTTCATTATGAACTAAATCCCCAATTTTAAATATGAATTAAATCCCCAAAAAATGAAATAAGTCCCCAAAAGTCGTTGTTGTTTTTCTCTGTATATAATTTTGGGGACTTAGTTCATTTCGGATTTGGGGAGTTAGTTCATTGGGGACTTAGTTCGTAACGCCTAAAAAAGGTACAGAAGCAAAAAGTGTTACCTATATTACAACTAGGGTTTGGAAATTCCTGACAATCCTCGTAGCCTAACTTCTGCCAGTTTGCGATCCATACAACGCGAAATTGGTCACCCAAAATTAAAGGCATCGGTCGTGAGATAGAATATAAGCAAGTGCCTACATAAAGGTGTTACGGTCTAAAACCATGCTGTACGTGGGCATGGCTTCCCAGAACGAGTGCCTCCATTTGAGCTTTTTCGTTACAAAAATTATATCTGTTGATCCGAATAAGATAACCGCTTTAAAATTAAAAAAAATTATAATTTTTTTTCAATATATCAGTATTTCAGTATACGTATCTAAAAAACTAGTAATTTTTAACTTATATAATTATTTTCTAACTCTCTTCGTGATTTCACATGCCGCAGGAAAGAAATAAGTGGATCGGAAGATGATATTTTTTAAAATATCGTCGGCGCGCCTGAAAATTTTGATTTTTGCAAACTGGTGGTTTGCTCTACGGGCGCCAGACCTGAGGGTCTAAAATGACTGGGTGAAGATCCAATTATTCCCAGTCTCCAAAGTTACTCCCACTTCCAGTCCCAAATTACCCAATAGTAGAAGATGTCGAATATCAGATGGGAACACACCACCGGTTACAGCGGAACGCAATCAATCTACGCGAACACAGCGCCTAGAGCATGTCTGAGAGGCGAACTGAGTAATCCTTGCTTGGCATGCGCTAGTAAAGGGCACTTCACTGACCTTCAGAAGAAACAACACCCATGGCGTCCAGGTCTCGTATGTCATCATAGAGATTACATTCGCTCAAGACATGCAGCCAGTCCTCGAATAACGTCGCATTACTGCATACCTGACTATTGCTAAGGGTCCGTGCCGTGCAAGTAGCCCAAATAGAAACCGAGGCCAAACCCCGAATCACTCTCCACAAAACTAACATTACGGATGAACTAGTAATAAATTTTTTGTAAATTTTGTGTCCACTATTCGCATAGCCACTGCTGCTCAAATTGATATAAATTTTTCTATTTCACATCTTCAGTGCGATTTTTTTCGGCCTTGAAGATTTGAATCATATATTAGTAGAAACTTTGTTTGGTTTCACCAGTTCAACTTATTTCTTACAAAAAAATATTTTGTTTTTAAGTTTTCTTATTTCGTAAAGTTGCAAAGTGAATGACAAATTTAGTATACCATCCACTCTTCGCCACTAAAAAAAGGGCATAACTGCTGGTCAGTACGGGTGTTCAATAGCCAATATGGACATGTTGACACTCAAATAAAAGCAAGTTTTGCTACGAATCAAAAAAATATTAATTTTAGAGTTTTGATTAACATTAGGGAAATACGCATGAGCCCGCCCGCATGACTTTTGTAGCGTAGTGAAAGGGAAGTTTATAAAGGATCAGCGTAGAAGAACTAAATTATTAGTTGTTTCTCCTACAAATTACAAATTTTTAAAACACACTTTCTTCGAAGTCTATATCCATCACACGTTTGCGGCAGATAAAGAAATTTTAGGGTTTTTAAAATAATCGTTTTTGAGGGCTTTTAAACGAATTCGTCGCTTGTCAAATGAAAATCGCCAACAAAATAGAACAATAATTAAGGCAGTTCTCTCAACTCTAATAAATGACTGTTTGATAAGATGTCGCACATGCGTCGCAGTTTAAAAATGTATGTTTAAAAAACCATTAGTTTTCAAAAGAACAAGGATAAAATAATTTAGATGTCATTGCGAAACTCTCCGGATTTGAATAATTAAAACTCATAAGTCATAATGTTCGTTCACATTTATTTACTTATTTGCAATTTCTATCAATCAAATTTTAATATTCCTTGACAATTTTCTCTTGGTTTGGACATTGGATGGTGAATTGAGTTCTCTTCTCCCATGATACTTCCATAATTTCAATATCACAAGCAACGACCTTCTGGTCAGCGCCAATCAAGTCTGCATTAATTTTGTATAAAATTCCAGCTACAAGTTGTTGAGTAGCCGAGTGAATGTCTCCAGATCTAGAAATAAATGAAATTGTAATGGCCGCATTGATTTCAGCAAAATATTTTGTTTACTTACTTATAGAACGGTCCACCAAGTGAAGGCAACTTGACAAGGGATGCGTCCAGGATGTGTTTGGCATCTTGGAAATCCAAAGTTTCGGGGCAACCATCACAAATTGCTTTGGCATTGGCCACGGCCAAGATCGTAAGGGCAAAAATAATGGCGAACTTCATTTTGGGGAGCTGGCTGGTCTGGCTAAATTCCTATGAACGACTACTCCTGTTTCAACAGATTTGCACGCATTTATAGTCGAAGAGCATATGACAAATATTTAGATAAGACTTATCTGAAAACTTCTTAAGCAAGAACGTACTATCTGTTTTTAAATCTTTTGTACACTCTCAACATAGGTAGGTGGGAACATATTATTTGAATATCAGTTGAGAGCATGAATATATTATACGATACAAGAGTTATTTAATGATTAGCAAATATCTTAGATTGAAATTTATTTCTACTCTATAGTTGCATAAGCCAATTGCGAAGTTACGCACCAGATTCGGTGTGGCAAAAGTCGTACATTGCGATGTACAAAGAAATCTAAACAACGCCATGCTCTGTTCCCAAAAGACAGCTAACGAGTTATTCTATTCCAATGGTGTTAGTATGTCGAGAATTTCCAAACAACTAGGGTTAGGAAATTCTCGACTTATTTTGATTTTCGGGAATCAGTAATTATTTTCACGTTCCTGGGAATTTCAGAACTAATGCACAGGTGACATATAAATTTTAAAAACAAATCGTTCTAGCATTAAAAGAAATTTAACTGTTAGACATAAAAGCTGCATTTGACTCGGTTTAGCACAACGGACTTATTCGAATTATAAATAAGTGGCCTCCCAATCAAAACTGTTAAAAAATCCAGATTTTTCTGATCAATAGACAATTCTGTGTACACCTTGGGATCACATATCCTACATCATCGACACAATTAACAACACCACTAGGATTATATATACTCTTATTAACAGAAAATCTGATTTGATTAAAGATAACAAATAGCTCGTGATAAAGTCGATATTCACACCCATAATGTAGCTCGTGAGAAAGTCTATATTCACACCCATAATGTCCTACTGCGCCCCAGTATGGTCCAAAGCGGCAAAATGTCATTTTTATAAATTACAAGTCTAGCAAAACAAGTTACTTAAAATGTTAAATAACCTACCATGGCTTTATACGACACAGACATTGCACACCCCTTATGGCATTCCTCTTGTAAACGATGAAATTGAGAAAATTACGATGCGCTATAAATAGAGATGTGAATCATCGACTACGACCATAACGTTCTGGTATCCTAATTTTTTTCTTGTAGCTTTACAAAATCTAGTCAAAATAAAAATTCAATGTGTTTTTTTTTTAAATTTTCCCTTCCTTATAAAATCACAATGTATATTCATTTATCCTTAAATGTAATAAAAATTCAAACAATCATCAAGTAGCAAAAGGAACAATTCTCCCAAACTATTTTTACGCATGAAACAATTGTTGTACATTAAGCTACCATTCAAATTAACTTTATTATCGAAAACAAATTTAAATGTATTATTTAATGGTACTAGACCCTTTAATTGAGAAATAATTTATTTTATACGAGTTTGCATATTATTTCTCATTGTTCACTTTGGATCCAAAGTGATTCATAAAATTGTCGGGCAACTCTCCTAATTTATAGGAGTATCGCTTTGATAGTTTTTGCCTGTGATGTTGTCGCCTCAGCGCTCATTAATATTTATTCCTTTTAGATCCTTTTAGAAGTGCTATCAATGGGCGATATAAGTTGAATTTTATGTAAAGCCTCGATGACTAAGATTCGATAGCAAAACCGCAATCCTTTGTTAACATAAAGAACTAATTTTTCTCAAGTCTATAGGTAAGTGCTGCTGTGGGGTTCCCCTATATCAACTGTACATTGCGCTGGTTAGTTGGAAGTAAGGAGTCGGAAGGGGGAGAAGAGTAGTGGTTAAACACATTAGCCTTGCAGATGTCGTGAGTAGAAGGAAATACACTATGGGCAGTTAACTTGCCAACCGATTGTAAACGGGTGTCAATTCCTGGAAAGTCAGGAGTAAGACGACGGATGTCTGATGAAAAGACACCATGAAAGTAACGAGAGAACAGCGTCATGCAACCCACATTCGGACGATGCTCGAGGGAGACAATTAAGTTAGATACTCTCCTGTCACCTATCAGCTCCATCGTTCTCCTTTGAACACGGCCAAGTAGCTCCGATGCTCAAGAGAGGCAATAAAGTTGTATACCATCCTGTCACTTTTCAGGTCTATCGTTTCTTTGAAGAAAGCCTCAAATAAATCGAATAAAGAAACAATAGGGACGTTCTAAATGCACTCATATTTAGACTACACAAGGAGACCATACAACCATATCGCGGTATTTACAGCCAATAACACAGTTATACAAACCGAATTCAGTTTAACCCTTGGTTGCGACAGCTAACGGTTATGGCTACCAACCAATTGTGGTGTACAAATTACATTGGTGCCAATAATTGGTAGTGACAACAGATAAGTTCCTTGTAGTGACCAAACTCTGTTTAGTTAGCTGTTGTAACATAATATTAGTTATTCCAACATCAACGTAACAACCTGTAATACTACAACATTTTAATCGGTTTAGGTCACAACAAAAACTTTGTTTACGACGAAAACATATTTCAAAATCCCAAAAAACAACAACCATTTTTTTCTTTTTTCCCTAGTTACAATTAATTCTGCAATATATCTTAATTAATTCTTTTCCGGTTGGACAATCACTACAATGCTTATCAAACATGTATCCAAAGACGTATTTATTTTACTGATCTGTTAACCTATTGCAAGGTGGTAAAATATTATATTTTTCCAAAAACTTCTTGTTACCAACACCCTACAACAATATCCAACACATGTACAAATTCAGTTCCAATAATCATCTTAGTCTGTTAGGGTAACCGATTCTTGCTCCCTTCAACCGAAAGTGTCAGTTCCTTCTACTGAATATTGCTATGTACCCAATCAACATTCGGTTGTAACGATGGCACACATTCTTGCAACTACCAACAATCTGTTGGGACAACAAATCTATTCTCTGTGTGTATAAACTTGGGATCGCTCAGAAAATTGTAAGCTAGATTTACTTTAACAAAATAAAAACATGCACGGGTCCATTTATAAATACTTTGTAATTTCCGGGAATCTTAACAAAAACTAACTTGAGTCGAGAAGTGAAGAATCGACAAAACTCCAGGGAATATTTCCCCAAAGCTTTGCGAAATCTTAACCCCAACGTAGCAGGGTGTAGCAACAGATGCTGCATGGGATAGATATCGGTCGGTTATAAGAGAGGAGAAGCAAAAACAACGAGAAATGGACTTGCCAAAGCGTGAGTAGATTAGGATAAACAGGAGAAGATATGATGCCCGAAAATTCCATCAAAAAGTCAAACATAAGACTTGGAGCCTCAATTCATGGTACTCCAATTGCGACTGAAATGGGTTCTGCTGATAGAAACGGCAAGGGTACTGGTAATACGCTGTGACGACTTTTCTAACCACTTGATGCCTGAAGAATCTGTTAGAAAAGACGACCCAGGACCGATCATTGATGACGGCGTAGAATGCTAATTACCCAGCCTAGAAGAAGTCAAGAAAGCAATCGAGCACCTTTAAAATAATACCGGCATAAGTGTTTTAGGCTGGAGGGTATGATGTGGGTAAGAGCATGCGACGACTCATATGCCCAGTTTGGTTAAAAGAAAGATCACTTGATGATAAAAATCTCAGTGCACTGTGACCTGTTTGTAAAAATTCAGATCGCAAGGTTTATAAGTCTTGAGCGTATTATGTGAATGACTGAATCCTCACCTAAACAACATTATTGAACCGTGTCAGTCGCTAAAGGCCTGGTAAATCTTTAGAGTATGTGTAACTCGAATAAACCGAATGACACATGCTTACTTGTTTTTAAAAAGCACCAATAACTTTTACGGGAGATAGAGAAATTTCACATGGCTTAGAGATTAATCTTTTACTCGTTGTCACCGGCATTTACAAGGTTTACACCCGCCGATACAAATGTGTTAGATGATTTTACCGGAATTTAAACCTGGGTATACGTGTATACTAGGGTGTCCCAAAAAAAACAAAAATTTCGATTTTCATTGGTGCTCACGCGTTTTTTGATAGATTTTAGGGTAAGGAAATTTTGATTTTTGTTTAAAAATTTTTTGGAAGTGGTTTAGAGGTCGCACAAATTGGGTTTTTGTCAAAAAACGTGGTTCCCTGCCATATTTTAAAAATAATTTAAGATTTTGTCATTAAATTATTTTTTTTTAGAACTTAAGTTAACAGTTCATAAGAAAAACGTGCAATCTTTCATTTTATGTTCAAAAACCGCCAGGTTTGTCAGCGATTTTTTCCATATGGCAGATTAAACTAAAATTTTTTTGTTTTTTTTTCAAAAACATTGACTTTAACGATTTATAACTTTTAAAATTTCTATTAAAGTTACAAAAACTAATGAAGCAGTTTAAAAGATAAATAAATTCTAAACAATTTTCATAAAAAAAATGTTTAATTAGTCGTTACAAACCCAGAGTTATCTACATTTGTCGAATTCAATCCATTGAACCGAACATGATTTCAACTGTTTTTTTATTATTTCTTTTGAGTTTCATTCACAATGCGAGCCTAAGCCTCATTCACAATAGGTATGCTCCCCTCAACGATCTTAATCTCTTAAAGCAATTGGATGACTACAAACGCTTTAATGACAGTGTTGCAAGCGCTGCATTAAAAACGTTTTTGCGTGTATAGACAGCAATACATTACGTTTAATGGTAAAAAATCTACTTCGTCCAACTATAGACAAGGAAAGGCCAATTTGAAAGAAGAATTGCTTAAAAATGCAGAAATTTACACATTTATTTCTGAAGCTAGCCTTAACTTTTTTAAAGCCTGCGATATTTCGACAGCATTTTTACAACTAGATCCAGAAAAATGGGAAACCAACGAACACTTTCTCCATGGAAGAAACAAAATTCAACAATTGTATGTGGTAAACGACGTCGCCGAACGTGGTGTGGCCTTGGCAAGCAGTTACGCAAATTTGACAACTTCTGAAACAGATTTTCAAAATTTATTGCAGGGCATAGAGCAGCATCGAAAGAGCCGCAATAAATAACTTTTAAACAACTAAAGTATTGTGTTTTCTGTTTTTCTTGGTTATGATTTGTTGGGAGCCTAAAGGTTAGTATTATATTTTTATGCAATGGATTGAATTCGACAAATGTAGATAACTCTGGGTTAGTAACGACTAATTAAACATTTTTTTTATGAAAATTGTTTAGAATTTATTTATCTTTTAAACTGCATCATTAGTTTTTGTAACTTTAATAGAAATTTTAAAAGTTATAAATCGTTAAAGTCAATGTTTTTGAAAAAAAAACAAAAAAATTTTAGTTTAATCTGCCATATGGAAAAAATCGCTGACAAACCTGGCGGTTTTTGAACATAAAATGAAAGATTGGACGTTTTTCTTATGAACTGTTAACTTAAGATCTAAAAAAAATTATTTAATGACAAAATCTTAAATTATTTTTAAAATATGGCAGGGAATCACGTTTTTTGACAAAAACCCAATTTGTGCGACCTCTAAACCACTTCCAAAAAATTTTTAAACAAAATTCAAAATTTCCTTACCCTAAAATCTATCAAAAAACGCGTGAGCAAAAAAAAATTTTTCTTTTTGGGACACCCTAGTGTATACCAGCCGCGGACAACCATTACAGCATGGTCAAATATTTTTCATAGGAAACATCTGCAGACCGCCCTCTAGCAATGAGTAGGTCGCACGTGTAAGAACACCAAACAGCAGAAAGATTTTCTAACTTAATCTTCTTTAACGCAAAGAACTTAAGTTAGTTGGCAAGTAGTTGGAAAATAATCGCTGATATTTCTAGATTACAAGTGCAGTATGCTAAATATTTCTACTACGTACTCAGACTGATATTATAATAACGAATTGCTTCTTCAAATGATTGATTATTCCCAGACAGATAAACATGTCGATTTGCAATGAGAAAATACTTTAGATAATACAATTCGATGGTAACACAACATATTTATATGCATGTGCTTTCAAATACGAGGGTTGCTATATATATTTCTGGCGCCATCTAACATTTCCATTGGAAAGTTTGTCATTTTTTAGCATAAACATTCTCAGAACGTTTTGACGTACGACCATCATTCGTGTTGTTTACAGTGACTTGAAAAAATCAATTTGGCAAAAAAAATGGAATTAACTCGTGAACATTTTCGTGTGATCATTTTTCACAACTTTCGACGTGGATTATCACGACAAGAGTGCATCGATGAACCTAAATCTTTGTATGGCGATGAAGCACCATCCTATAGCACTGTGAAAAACTGGTTTAAGGAATTCAATCGTGGCCGACGCTCGCTCAAAACCGAAGGTCGTCCTAAAACGGCCGTTGTGCCAGAGAACATTGATGCCGTGCGTGAACTGATAATGCAAGATCGTCATGTGACATACCGTGAGATAAAGGCGTCCTTGGGCATTTCTTCTACCAGCATACATTCGATATTGCATGAACGCCCGATTAGCCCTAAATATCTATTTTGAAAATATCTAAAATGCTTCGTTAATTGATAAATATGTTTTTGTTTGTTTTATAAAGGGTGGTCCTACTATTATGCACGATGTTACTTGTGAGTCAAACTTTAACCTAAAGTTTTTGCGCAACTTAATTCAACATTTCTTTATTTCAGCGTTAGACATATACGAGGGTGGCTATTTATATTTCGGTTCCTGACCATAATGGTGTTCCCAGATGCAAATTCCATTGGAAATCGGAGTGGAAAAAGTGCTTAGAAAATTATGTTGAGCGCATGGAAAAGTGTATTGATCTTAAAGAAGAATATTTTGAAAAAAATTAAACCATTTCCAACTATAAATTATTGTGTTTTTACGAAATATTAAAACGAAATATAAATATCAACCCTCGTACAACCATGGAGAGATACACAATTGAGCAACGCGTTGAGATGGTTGATGCCTTTTACGAAAGTGGTCACCAAATATGTACACAATGGGCCCTTTAACAAGCAGAATTGACGCTTTTGGACAAATGAAAATCCACGAGTGATTGTTGAAAAGCCGATGCATCCCCAAAGAGTGACTGTTTGGTGAGGTTTATAAACTGGCTTCGTCGTCGGCACCGAAAATGGTGTTCGCTATCGAAAGAAGATAACAGACTTGTTGTGGCCAGAAATTGAGGATTTGGACCTAGACGATATGTGGTTCCAACAGGATGGTGCCACTTGCCACACAGCGAGAAATTTAATCACTGTGTTATGTCACGTCGTGACGATGTTAATTGGCCGCCACGAACATGTGATTTGAAACCTTTGGACTTCTTTCTTTGGGAACATTTAACAGAAAATATTTAACGTCAATAAGCGAAGAACAATTCAAGAGCTAAAGAAAGAGATAATTCTTCACATTATCGACATTGTCTCAGAGTAAAAATATGGAGTATCGCATAGAGCTATGGCACCTAAGCTGTGGCATGAATTTGGCCGATATTTGGCCGATACTGGTACATATACAAACAGACAATACAAAAGTACTACTGACGACGACGAAGATCGCGAAGCCTGTGCAAAAGTGCATTGAGAAATTCTACATTAAAGATAAGTCGAAACTCATGGATTATTTTGTATGGCAGCAGCTACAGCAGCGATTGTTTCCTCTGTCCGAACTGAAAGGTTTCGATGGTAAGGTCTTGTGTTGACTGTCCCATGCTCGGCGAAAATGTGAACAAGTCGGATTATGGTCCATCTGCTCGGAGGATTGTCGCCTAACTTGTGCCTCACAACCATAGTATGATTCACACGCAACCATGTTATGGTTCCTACATCCAAAGTATGATCACACACAATTATATAGGGTGATCCATCTAGAGGTATTCTTTCAGAACCAAAAAAAAAATATAAAAATTCTAAACATGTGTGGAATCTTTATTGGTAATTTGAAAGAACATTTAACGGCATTTATTTTTAGAATATAATTTTCTTTAAATGTTGGCCGCAACTACGCATCAGGGTTTCCATTCTGAGTGACCAATTTTGGATAACTCGTTCGAGCATTTCGACCGGTCTGGCTTTAATGATACGCGTAATGTTGGCTTCCAAAACCTGAATCGTAGCTGGTTTGACAGCATAGACTTTGGACTTTACGTAACCCCAAAGAAAAATGTGTAAAGGTGTGATATCACTCGATCTAGGCGGCCAACTCACCTGTCCAAAACGTGAAATTAGCTGCTTTTCGAAATGACCTCCCAATAGATCCATTGTTTGAGCAGCTGTATGGCAAGTGGCACCGTCCTGTTGAAACCAAGTGTCATCAAGATTACGGGCTTCAATTTCAGGTAGCATAAAGATAGATATCATGGCGCGATAGTGAGAACCATTCACCGTTACGTTCTGGCCATCATCATTTTTGAAAAAATATTGACCGATGATTCCGCCAGCTTATAAACCGCACCAAACCATGTTTTTCTCTGGGTATAATGACACCTCTTGAACCTCTTCATGTTGCTCTTCAGCCCAAAAGCGTCAATTTTGTTTATTGACTTTGCCGTTGAACTAGGAATGAGCCTCATCACTGAACAATATTTTGGTCGAAAACCGCGGATGTTGCCGTTTCTCACCGAAAGTAATTATTTTCAAAAAATAAATGCCATAAAATGTCCTTTAAATTAACAAAAAAGTTTCCAAACTTGATATGAATTTTTATATTTTTCTTTGTTCTGAAAAATTCCTCTAGATGGATTACCTATAAGATTAACTTGTCTTGCTAGACTTGTAATTTATATAAGTAACATTTTGCCGCTTTGGAACATACTGGGGCGCAGTAGAACATTATGGGTGTGTATATCGACTTTATCACGAGCCATTTGTTATCTTTATTCAGATCAGATTTTCTGTTAATAAGAGTATATATAATCCTAGTCGTTTTGTTAATTTTGTCGATGATGTAGGATATGTGATCGCAAAAATTTAGCTTCTCGTCAAGTATAACACCAAAATATTTTACATGATTTTCCCAGGTAATATGGCGATTAATGAAAACAAGTGGATTTTGAGGAAGGTAACTTGGTTTCCATTTTCTGGTAATGTATATGGCTTGTGTTTTTTCATGATTCACTTCTATTTTCCATTTATTGAAGTTTGTCAGAGCGAGTTGAAGAGTGTTGGCAATGTTGCTAGCGTATAAATCAGAGGACAGTATTAACGTGTCATCAGCAAAAATGGAAATAACACAGTCATTCAGAAAAGGGATATCCGCAGTAAATATATTATAAAGTATCACAGACAAACCAGATCCTTCGGGACATGCTTTATCTATACTTTGTTCTCGACAACAGGTTTCCCCAAGGTGTACACAGAATTGTCTATCGATCAGAAAATTCTGGATTATTTTAACAGTTTTGATTGGAAGGCCACTTTTTAATAATTTGAAAACGTGAAAAATGATTTCTGATTCCCGAGAATCAAAATAAGTCGAGAATTTCCTAACCCTAGTTGTATGGGCAGCGTTTTTGCTTTTGTAGCATTTTTACACTGGTTGTCGTGCGATGGGTTCCGTGAACGCGATGTTCGGCATTTTAATTTTTGTTTGGCTTACGTCGATAATCAGTGGGACATATCATTCCACTTCATACTAACATCATTGGGCGGTGCAGTGTTGGGAAAGAAAAACTCGTTGGCTGCCATTTGGGCACACAGCATGGCGTTGTTAAGATCTCTTTGTAAATCGAAATGTACGACTTTTGCCACACCGAATCTGGTGCGTAACTTCGCAATCGGCTTATGCAACTATAAATGTAGAAATAAATTTAAATCTAAGATATTTGCTCAATGTTAAATAACTCTTGTATCGTATAAAATATTCATGCTCTCAACTGATATTCAAATAATATGTTTCCACCTACCTATGTTGAGAGTGTACAAAAGATTTAATAACAGATAGTAGGTTCTTGCTTAAGAAGTTGTCAGATAAGTCTTATCTAAATATTTGTCGTATGCTCTTCGACTATAAATGCGTGCAAATCTGTTGAAACAGGAGTAGTCGTTCATAGGAATTTAGCCAGACCAGCCAGCTCCCCAAAATGAAGTTCGCCATTATTTTCGCCCTTACAATCTTGGCCGTGGCCAATGCCAAAGCAATTTGTGATGGTTGCCCCGAAACTTTGGATTTCCAAGATGCCAAACACATCCTGGACACATCCCTTGTCAAGTTGCCTTCACTTGGTGGACCGTTCTATAAGTAAGTAAACAAAATATTTTGCTGAAATCAATGCGGCCATTACAAGTTCATATATTTCTAGATCTGGAGAAATTCACTCGGCTACTCAACAACTTGTAGCTGGAATTTTATACAAAATTAATGCAGACTTGATTGGCGCTGACCAGAAGGTCGTTGCTTGTGATATTGAAATTATGGAAGTATCATGGGAGAAGAGAACTCAATTCACCATCCAATGTCCAAACCAAGAGAAAATTGTCAAGGAATATTAAAATTTGATTGATAGAAATTGCAAATAAGTAAATAAATGTGAACGAACATTATGACTTATGAGTTTTAATTATTCAAATCCGGAGAGTTTCGCAATGACATCTAAATTATTTTATCCTTGTTCCTTTGAAAACTAATGGTTTTTTAAACATACATTTTTAAACTGCGACGCATGTGCGACATCTTATCAAACAGTAATTCATTAGAGTTGAGAGAACTGCCTCAATTATTGTTCGAATTTGTTGGCGATTTTCATTTGACAAGGGTCGAATCTGTTTAAAATCCGCAAAAACGATTATTTAAAAAACTCTAAAATTTCTTTATCTACCGCAAACGTGTGATGGATATAGACTTCGAAGAAAGTGTGTTTTAAAAATTTGTAGTTTGTAGGAGAAACAACGAATAACGTCATTTAGTTCTTCTACGCTGATCCTTTATAGACTTCCCTTTCACTACGCTACAAACGCCATGCGGGCTCATGCGTATGACCCTAACGTCAACCAAAACTCTAAAATTAATCTTTTTTGGATTCGTAGCAAAACATGCTTTTATTTGAGTGTCAACATGTCCATATTGGCTATTGAACACCCGTACTGACCAGCAGTTATGCCCTCATTTTAGAGGCGAAGAGTGGTGGTATACTGAATTTGTCATTCTGTTTGCAAAGCTACGAAATAAGAAAACTTAACAACAAAGTATTTTTTGTGAGAAATAAGTTGAACTGGTGAAACCAAACAAAGTTTCTACTGATGGACGTTTATATGAGTCAAATCTTCAAGACCGAAAAAAATTGCACCGAAGATGTGAAATTCAACAATTTTATCAATTTGTGCAGCAGTGCTTTGACGAATAGTTGAAACAACATTTTTTTTAAATGTTAAATTGTTTATCAATGTCACTTTGCCATTTTGTTAAATACTTGTCTTCTATTTAAATATAGAAGCATGAGGTCTTGAGCCGGTTCAATGTAAAAAATTAAAACTTCATATGTATATGTTCAACTCCTAGCATCGTTGTCATCGAAAAATTTCCACCATAACATGATTTATAACATAACATGGCCATGAATGGATTTTTTTGTTTGGGGAAGAATACCAGCATATTCGTTTCTAATTAAGAAACCAAAATATCGATGGGCTTAGAGCGTTTAACGCTAACGCTTCTCCAGAATATGACTTGTAGAAGAATTAAACACAAAAATCATTTATCCTTCTTGAATTTTTTGCAGTCGATGATTGGGTTATAAAGGGTGTGAAGATTGTCGCCAAATAGGAACGCAAAGCGCTGTTGCAAGAATGTGTCACATCTAGATGGGATGCCAGCTAGATTGGTCGGGTGACGTACAGGTTCATCCGGGATGTTAGTTTTGTTGGGAGTAATTGCGTTTCTAGCTGGCCAGGCACGTGTCCCTAAACACTTGCTTGCATAAGAGGACCCTTAGCAATAGTCAGTTACGCATGCCTTGAGCGAATGCAATCTCTATGATGACATACGAGACCAGGACGCCATGGGGGTTGTTTCTTCTGAAGGTCAGTGAAGCACTCTTTACTAGCAGGTAAAGGTCTGGCGCCCGTAGAGAAAACCAGGTTGCAAAAAACAAAATTTTCAGGTGCGCCGACGATATTTTAAAAAAAATCATCTTCCGATCCACTTATTTCTTTCCTGCGGCATGTGAAGTCACGAAGAGAGTTAGATTAACTGAAATACTGATATATTAAAAATAATTATATTTTTTTTTAATTTGTTAGTGAATAATTTTAAAACAGTTGTCTTATTTGTAATGAAAAAACTCAAATGTAGGCACTGTTTGTCGTCGAACGGAAGAGGTAGATTTAGGCCTCGATCTGAGCGGCTAGGAAGCCATGTCCATGTACAGCATGCTCTTAGACCGTTATCCCACTATGTAGGCACTTGCATATATTCTATCTCACGACCGATGCCTTTAATTTTGGGTGACCAATTTCGCGTTGTATGGATCGCCAACTGGCAGAAGTTAGGCTACGAGGATTGTCGGGAATTTCCAAACCCTAGTTGTAATATAGGTAACACTTTTTGCTTCTGTAGCTTTTTTACACTAGTCGTCATACAATGGGTTCCGTTAGCGAGATTTTCGGCATTCTACTTTTTCTTTGGCTTACGTCCGTAATCAGTGGGACATATCTTTCCATTGCGTACTAACATCATTGGGCATTGTTGGGATAAAAGAATTCGTTGGCTGTCTTTTGTGCGCACAGCTTGGCGACGTTTAGATTTCTTTGTAAAATGTAATGTACGGCTTTTGCCACACCGAATCTGGTGCGTAACTTCGCAATCGGCTTATGCAACTATAAATGTAGAAATCAATTTCAATCTTAGATATTTGCTAATCATTAAATAACTCTTGTATCGTATAAAATATTCATGTTCTCAAATGATATTCAAATAATATGTTCCCACCTACCTATGTTGAGAGTGTACAAAAGATTTAATAACAGATAGTACGTTCTTGCTTAAGAAGTTGTCAGATAAGTCTTATCTAAATATTTGTCATATGCTCTTCGACTATAAAAGTGTGCAAATCTGTCGAAACAGGAGTAGTCGTTCATAGGAATTTAGCCAGACCAGCTCCCCAAAATGAAGTTCGCCATTATTTTCGCCCTTACAATCTTGGCCGTGGCCAATGCCAAAGCAATTTGTGATGGTTGCCCCGAAACTTTGGATTTCCAAGATGCCAAACACATCCTGGACACATCCCTTGTCAAGTTGCCTTCACTTGGTGGACCGTTCTATAAGTAAGTTACCAAATAGTTTGCTGAAATCAATGCCGCCATTACAAGTACATTTATTTCTAGATCTGGAGAAATTCACTCGGCTACTCAACAACTTGTAGCTGGAATTTTATACAAAATTAATGCAGACTTGATTGGCGCTGACCAGAAGGTCGTTGCTTGTGATATTGAAATTATGGAAGTAACATGGGAGAAGAGAACTCAATTCACCATCCAATGTCCGAACCAAGAGAAAATTGTTAAGGAATATTGAAATTTGATTGATAGAAATTGCAAATAAGTAAATAAATGTGAACGAACATTATGGCTAATGAGTTTAAATTATTCAAATACGGAAAGTTTCGCAATGACATATAAATTATTTTATCTTTGTTCTTTTAAAAACTAATGGTTTTTAAAAAAATAGAATTTAAGTGACCTTCACGCTCTGTGACGCATGTGCGACATCTTATCAAACAGTAATTCATTACTGGCCAGAGAGTTGCTGAGGAAATTGCCTCACTTATTTTTCAAATTTGTAGGCGTGTTCTATTTGACAAGCGATAAACCCGCTGAAGCGATTATTTTCAAAAAATCCTTATCTACCGCATATATGATTTTTATAGAAATCGCACTATACGAATTATGGGTGAAACAATAATTTAGGGTTTATGGATATTTGTGAATGGGGTCGAGTGAAAAGAGTAGATTTTAATGCGCCTAAGACACAGTTTTTTTTTGCATCACAGGCTAGTCACGGACCCAACAGTCGTAATTTTATGGCGATGGCATGGATATCGACCCATTAGATGCCTTGATGTCCTGGGCATAAGAATTCATTGTGACGCTTGTTAGTCGAGACATGTTTTCAAATTTATCGACTGAAAACCGAAAAAATTAGTACTTTTTCTTAAAATATGACTTAAACATTGCGGTTTTTCTATCCAGTCTTAGTTTTCGAGGCTTAACATAAAATTCCACTAATATTGCCCGTTGTGAGCACTCGTATAATGCTCCTAAAAGGATCTAAGAATAAAGGGCAATTTTGTATGTAAAAGTTATATTTATGATCTTTATATAAATGAGCGCTGAGGCGACTTCATCACAGGCGAAAACTATCAAAGTGATATAATTTTGGAGAGTTACCTGACACTTTGGATCCAAAGTGAACAATGAGAAAAAATATGTATACTCGTATACATTAATAAAGTAAATTATTTCTCAATTAAATGGTCTGTTACCTTTAAATAATATCGTACATATAAATTTGTTTTAGATAATAATGTTTATTTGTATGGTAGCTTAGTGTACAATTGTTTCATGAGTAAAAAGCGTTTAGGAAAATTAGTCCTTTTGCTACTTGATAATTGTTAAATTGTTATAACATTTAAGGATATATGAATATACATTGTGATTTTATAAGGAAGGGAAAATTAAAAAGAAACCCATTGAATGTTTATTTTGACTAGATTTGATAAAGCTACAAGAAAAACAATTAGGATACCAGTGCGTTGATACTCGTATGGTCGTAGTGCGATGGTTCAAATCTCAATTTAAAGCGCAATGTAATTTTCTCAATTTGATCCTTTACAAGTGGAGTACCAGAAAAGGTGTCCAATCGCTGTGTCGAATAATGTCATAGTAGGTTATATATCATTTTGAGTAACTTGTTTTGCTAGACTTTTAATTTATATAAGTGCCATTTTGCGGTTTTGGACCATACTGGGGCGCAGTAAAACATTATGGGTGTTTATTCAGATCATATTTTCTGTTTGGTTATATATAACTTTGAAAGATATATTGAAAGTTACGAAGTATTTTGATTTCATCACCTTTTGATTAACTATTAACAAACATAATTGGTCAACAACTTTTAAATGACTTTGCAAAAGTGCTAAAGTAGAGTGCCAATTCAATCCTTGTAACATTTCCTCAATCGAATTTAATAGCAAAAATAGTCATAAATTGGCATACGTAAACTGAAAAGCGTAAAGAGCACATGTTAACTTGTTCGAAAAATTAGTAAAAATCATTATTTCGAGCGGAGAAAAGCTGAATATTCAAGTTTCAATAACAATAGATTCTTGAGAAAAGTAATGAAACATTGCTCCTGCAACTTTGGGATTTTGATAACCAATGAGGATAATTCGTATATTCGGCCAGCCTTTGTAGTAGACGGAAAGTAATCTTAGTAAAACTCCCTATACAGATTATACAATATACAAAATGGAAATTTTTTACACTAAGTATGAAAAATAATGTCACTTTAATGACCTCCGTTTTCAGCTTCGCAATGGTGGGCTCGTTTAAGAGCATTTTCCATAACATCTTTCAAAATTTGTGGCTGTAGCGTTCGAATCTCTGCAACAATGTTGGCCTTGAGTTGAAGGATTATTTCGGGCTTGTTCACATATACTCGCTCCTTCAAACAACCCCAAAGAAAATAGTCGGGTGCTGACAAATCTGGCGATCGCGCTGGACAAATAATTTTCGAATTTCGGGAAATTATTCGCTCTCCAAAAATTTGGCTTAAAAGTTCCATTGTGTCTCAAGCAGTGTGGGCAGTGGCTCCGTCCTGCTGAAACCCCATCTCAGGTCTGTTTTCTAGAGCTGGACGTAAAAAACGTTCTATCATAAACCGATACCACTCACCATTTACGGTTACAGACTTCCATCTTCATTCTCGAAGAAGTTAGGCCCAATGATATTTGCAGATGTGATCCCTCACCATAGTGTACACCTAATGGGGTGCAATTGCCGTTGATGAATGGCTCTTGGATTTTCAGAACCCCAGAACCTACAGTTCTGCTTATTAACAAAGCCATTCAAATAAAAATGAGCTTCATCTCTCATGCGTATGCGTTAAAATAATTGATCGCTGATTTAAATAATAAGATTCTATTATCCTTGTTCTTTGTTCAGGCGTGAATCTCTCCATTATTTATTCTCCAAGTGTTATTTACATAAGTATAATGTGAAACAAAAATACAAAAACGAAAAAGTTATTAAATTATTAAACCCCATGGTAACTTTTAGCCCACAAAATTTCAGGATCATAGTTTAATTCGTGTGACCGTTATTGAGCTTTCAATAGACACACGGACAGACATGGGATGATCGTCTTAGAATGATACGGAGATCATCGTCCATGTGGTTTACACGATTCTCGCTGTGATAGCTTCAACCATGGTGTGATATCGGACACAACTTCCCCCTTGGTCAGGGACCGAAGCCTATCAAAACCTTTGCTAACATATCGGTCACAGCACCTGGTTACAATGCAACTCCACACTGAGTCAAAACTCTTTTCGAGATTTTGGTTTAAACCACAGCCACCATAATACTCCCCGATGGACGGCAGATACTAGACAGGCCAGAACAATAGTTCTTGGAAATCCTGACTACCCGTGGTACCAGACTTAAATCTTCGGTGAGACCTCTTACCAGAGCTAAGATTTTGGTCACCCAAAATTAAAGGCATCGGTCGTAAGATTGTATATATGCAGGTGCCTACATATAGAAGTGACGGTCAGAATCCATGTTTTATTCAAGTTATGGTTGATATTAGGGTCGGACCGAAGGAGCCCAAACAACGGAACAATTTGTTTTGCGTTTCTGTAGCGTAGTAAAAGGGAAGGGTATTAAGGCTCGGCCTGGAAAGTGCTGTCAATATGGTAGGAATAGTTTCAGTGAGTCGCATGTGTCTCACTCTTCGTCAATAATACTTCGCATATGCAAAATCAATGCAATGCTTTGCAAATATAGATTGCTAAATTAGTAAAGACCATGTCGGCAGCACACATATATGGTACTGATGAGCCGTCCCACAGCAACGGCGAAACGTGCGTCTACCAGGCGATGATGTGTTTGCTTTACTGCGCTGACTTACTTTTCCTTCCCTCTAAGACAAACAACAACAAACCTGATTTTATTAGCTTGTGGAGTAATTCCTCTTTCTAAAGTAGAACTTAATGACGTTTTTACTTGTTTTCCTACAAATTATAAATTTTCAAAACACACTTTCTTCGAAGCGTATACCCACAACACATTTGCATAAGGTAAAGAAATGTTATGAATTTAGAAATAATCGCGTTAGCGGGCTTTTGAACGGATTTTTTGCTTGTCAAATAAAACACGCCTACAAATTCGAACAACAATTGTAGCAATTTCCTCAGCAACTCTCTGGCCAGTAATGAATTACTTTTTGATAAGATGTCGCACATGAGTCACAGAACGTGAATGTCATTTAAATTCTATTATTTTTAAAAACCATCAGTTTTCAAAGGAACAAAGATAAAATAATTTATATGTCATTGCGAAACTTTCCGTATTTGAATAATTTAAACTCATTAGCCATAATGTTCGTTCACATTTATTTACTTATTTGCAATTTCTATCAATCAAATTTCAATATTCCTTAACAATTTTCTCTTGGTTCGGACATTGGATGGTGAATTGAGTTCTCTTCTCCCATGTTACTTCCATAATTTCAATATCACAAGCAACGACCTTCTGGTCAGCGCCAATCAAGTCTGCATTAATTTTGTATAAAATTCCAGCTACAAGTTGTTGAGTAGCCGAGTGAATTTCTCCAGATCTAGAAATAAATGTACTTGTAATGGCGGCATTGATTTCAGCAAACTATTTGGTAACTTACTTATAGAACGGTCCACCAAGTGAAGGCAACTTGACAAGGGATGTGTCCAGGATGTGTTTGGCATCTTGGAAATCCAAAGTTTCGGGGCAACCATCACAAATTGCTTTGGCATTGGCCACGGCCAAGATCGTAAGGGCGAAAATAATGGCGAACTTCATTTTGGGGAGCTGGCTGGTCTGGCTAAATTCCTATGAACGACTACTCCTGTTTCAACAGGTTTGCACGCATTTATAGTCGAAGAGCATATGACAAATATTTAGATAAGACTTATCTGACAACTTCTTAAGCAAGAACCTACTATCTGTTATTAAATCTTTTGCACACTCTCAACATAGGTAGGTGGGAACATATTATTTGAATATCAGTTGAGAGCATGAATATTTTATACGATACAAGAGTTATTTAATGATTAGCAAATATCTAAGATTGAAATTTATTTCTACATTTATAGTTGCATAAGCCGATTGCGAAGTTACGCACCAGACTCGGTGTGGCAAAAGCCGTACATTACATTTTACAAAGAATTTTACAAGCTGTGCGCACAAAAGACAGCCAACGAATTCTTTTATCCCAACAATGCATCGCCCAATGATGTAAGTACGCAGTGGAATGACCCACTGATTATGGACGTAAGCCAAAGAAAAAGTAGAATGCCGAAAATCTCGCTCACGGAACCCATTGTATGACGACAGTTTAAAAAAGCGGCGGTACGAACTAAGTCCCCAATGAACTAACTCCCCAAATCCGAAATGAACTTAGTCCCCAAATTTGGGGACTTAATTCATAATGAAATAAATCCCCAAAGTAGAAAATGAAATAAGTCCCTAACAAAGTGAATTAAACCCCCAATAAAAAAATGAACTATGTCCCCAATGTTGAGGTTTTTTCCCTTAACGACAAAACCCCCCAATTCAAAAATGAAATAACTCCCCATTTTTCGTCTTTGGTTCTTTATTCAAAAAAAAAAAAATATTTACATACATATATCGAGCCATAAGCGCTAACCTATCGTAAGTCAAATTTTTGGAAAAAAAATTTTATTGCTGAAAAATAATCGTTAGGACAAGCCTCATCGTTTTGTATTTTTAAAATGACAAAATTGTTAGTAAAACATCAAAAAAAAAGCTTTTGCATTTTATCGTAAATGATTGTTTAAATTTTATTGTGTAGCAATTTTATCGTAAGTCACACATCAAATTGCTGCAGCAATCGCAAATGTGTTCAGATTTTTTTTTTTGTTTTTTGATACAGTTATATGAGTAGGTAGAAATCTTAAATTTTTGCATTAAAACATTTGCATTTTTAATAAAGTTGTTTGAAATAAATAATAAAAACCGTCTCCTGTAAAATTTGCATTTTTTCACTTACGAAAGGTTAGCGCTTATGGCTCGATATAATAATACATATTTTCAGGCAATAACAATAAAAAAACTAAATTCATTCAAATATAATATAAAAAAATTAGGTGTAGACATGCATCGAGTCTTCTACGACTTTTCGGCAATACGGGCAATTGTAATTTGGCATGCCCTTTGAAATAGCAGCAGCCTGTAGTTTTAGGTTACATTCGTCGCAAATTTTTAAATGCTTACACGGTATAAAAACTATATTTGGGCTTTTGTCCTGACAGACAACACAGACATTTTCTACGTTGTATGATGGTGGTTCACTAATATCTTCAAACAAATCTTCGTCCGAAGATTCTTCTTTAAAAATATTTTCCTCTTCTACCATATTTACACATATGCCATTCTTCTCGTACACCATTCGGGACAGAAATGTAGCTACTGTTATTTTTCCCTGTTGCAATAAAAGAGATGCTTCCTTTATTTTTTCACTTTTTTCTACACTTGACCTTCTTCTCTTTTTCGCAAGCGATCCCCCACTTTCGCACAGCATTTCGAAATGTCGACTTTTAAAAAACTCTTCATCTCGAATTATTCGTACGAATTTAAGAAAATGACCATTTCTTTCTGCAGAGCGTCCAAGAATTCCGTTGTAAGCCTCAACGGCAGATGTTGTCCGGGTATCCTGGTTATGTATTGTGAAGTGTTCACATCCAACCTGAAACATTACATATGTACATAGAAAAGAATAAACAATATTATTTTATGGAAAAATTATGTGATGAATTTTTATTATTACCTTATTAATCCACTGGTTTTCAAAATATTTCAAAAATGGTAAAAATAAAAAGTTGCTATCCATCAAAAAAATTTTGGATTTTAGGTCAGTAAAAGAACTTTTTATTAATTTCGGCGGCAATAAAGGAAGTGCTAAGATTTTGTGGTAAAGCAATGATGCACTTTTGGAAGACCTAATGTATTCCAATAAGGATTTTTGTTTTGCCATATTTCGCCTTACAGCCTGGCAAAAATGAAACCTGAACGACAAGAAAGGAAACATTTTGTGAGTGTAATCTCAAACTGAAACCCTTAAGTACTTAACTATATGACATTGTTGTAAGTATGTTAAAAATCTATTTTAGATATGTATATGAGCAATATATCAAATCTCTTCCGTTGTAGTGTTCTGAAATTTGTTTCTGAGTGTAATTGGGTTAAAAATAAAAAATTCGCGCGAATTTTTTATTTTTAACACAATTACACTCAGAAACAAATTTCAGAACACTATAACCGATAATGTTTAAATATATGAGAAATGTTTTTTTATACTATATACTTACCAGCATCCCACTAGTTTTGCCCGAGGGTAAACAAAATGCACAGCACTTCTCAATCCCTGTTCGTAGTCGGTTATGAATATTGATGGGTCCAAATCAAATATATTTCCCTTAATATATTGAAGGAGGTTTTTGTATATTTCATTTGTTTTTTTGCTCATCAAAACAAAAAATACTGGAAAAATCTAAGAAAACAATTTTATTATCATGCATATAAACATTAACCAAAACTTACCTCTTCAAAATATTCTATGTAAATTACAAGTAACTGCTGAAATCAGCCATGCGGCACTATTTTAAAGGTCCCATCCATTAAATATGTCCTTTTAGAAGCTGGAATATTTTCTCTAATCAAATCAATTGTTTTCAATGAAGAAAACAAGCAGAAGGAATAATTGTCTTCCTCTATTGCCGCCGTGAAGAAATGCCTAGGTTTCAAATTGTCTTTCGACAAACCAAAATCATTCCACACGTGTTCCAGATTGAAAGCTTCAACTGTTTGAAGAGCAGTCTTGGGAGACGTCACCAAGTTTCGGCTAACTATTTTTTGCAATCCCCTTTGAATTTTTGAAAAACTTAAATTTTTTGTGTCGTCTTGCTTGCTATATAAAAATCGTTGCTTTAAATATAAATTATAAAAATGATTTCCAAACATGTACTTACCTTTCACAAGTCTTTCTAAAAGCGCTTCTTATAGTACAAGATTAGTCTTAGTACCACCAAGAGCTCCCGCCGCATCTTCACAATCTCGCTTTATTGCTTTTAAAGCCTTCAACTCTTTGTAGGCTTCCTCCTCGCTGTCATGATCGTGTTCAACATATTTTTTTGGAACAACACATTTTCCATCAGACAGCAAGTTTACACGAGCTTTGCAATTTTGTTGTCTGCACTCGTATTTCGACACACCTTTATAAACCGATTTTCTCATATATATCATTTTTTGCTCGATCACGTACAATAACTCACTGTTTCTCCTTTTGCCAGGAATTATTTCAAAATTCATTTTTTTACTACTTTCCACTTTCACGTTTTATTTCAAACTAATTACTGTCGCTAAAGAATGGACCATGAATGAGTCAAAAGAAAACATTGTTTCATTCATTATTACGGTTTTTACATTGGTATTTTTACAAATTATTTAATTTTAAAGAAAATGAACTAATCCCCCAAAATAATGAACTAACCCCCCAAAAATAATTTTAGGGGGTTTGTTCATTTCTATGAATTGGGGAGTTGTTTCATTATGAACTAAATCCCCAATTTTAAATATGAATTAAATCCCCAAAAAATGAAATAAGTCCCCAAAAGTCGTTGTGGTTTTTCTCTGTATATAATTTTGGGGACTTAGTTCATTTCGGATTTGGGGAGTTAGTTCATTGGGGACTTAGTTCGTAACGCCTAAAAAAGGTACAGAAGCAAAAAGTGTTACCTATATTACAACTAGGGTTTGGAAATTCCTGACAATCCTCGTAGCCTAACTTCTGCCAGTTTGCGATCCATACAACGCGAAATTGGTCACCCAAAATTAAAGGCATCGGTCGTGAGATAGAATATAAGCAAGTGCCTACATAAAGGTGTTACGGTCTAAAACCATGCTGTACGTGGGCATGGCTTCCCAGAACGAGTGCCTCCATTTGAGCTTTTTCGTTACAAAAATTATATCTGTTGATCCGAATAAGATAACCGCTTTAAAATTAAAAAAAATTATAATTTTTTTTCAATATATCAGTATTTCAGTATACGTATCTAAAAAACTAGTAATTTTTAACTTATATAATTATTTTCTAACTCTCTTCGTGATTTCACATGCCGCAGGAAAGAAATAAGTGGATCGGAAGATGATATTTTTTAAAATATCGTCGGCGCGCCTGAAAATTTTGATTTTTGCAAACTGGTGGTTTGCTCTACGGGCGCCAGACCTGAGGGTCTAAAATGACTGGGTGAAGATCCAATTATTCCCAGTCTCCAAAGTTACTCCCACTTCCAGTCCCAAATTACCCAATAGTAGAAGATGTCGAATATCAGATGGGAACACACCACCGGTTACAGCGGAACGCAATCAATCTACGCGAACACAGCGCCTAGAGCATGTCTGAGAGGCGAACTGAGTAATCCTTGCTTGGCATGCGCTAGTAAAGGGCACTTCACTGACCTTCAGAAGAAACAACACCCATGGCGTCCAGGTCTCGTATGTCATCATAGAGATTACATTCGCTCAAGACATGCAGCCAGTCCTCGAATAACGTCGCATTACTGCATACCTGACTATTGCTAAGGGTCCGTGCCGTGCAAGTAGCCCAAATAGAAACCGAGGCCAAACCCCGAATCACTCTCCACAAAACTAACATTACGGATGAACTAGTAATAAATTTTTTGTAAATTTTGTGTCCACTATTCGCATAGCCACTGCTGCTCAAATTGATATAAATTTTTCTATTTCACATCTTCAGTGCGATTTTTTTCGGCCTTGAAGATTTGAATCATATATTAGTAGAAACTTTGTTTGGTTTCACCAGTTCAACTTATTTCTTACAAAAAAATATTTTGTTTTTAAGTTTTCTTATTTCGTAAAGTTGCAAAGTGAATGACAAATTTAGTATACCATCCACTCTTCGCCACTAAAAAAAGGGCATAACTGCTGGTCAGTACGGGTGTTAAATAGACAATATGGACATGTTGACACTCAAATAAAAGCAAGTTTTGCTACGAATCAAAAAAATATTAATTTTAGAGTTTTGATTAACATTAGGGAAATACGCATGAGCCCGCCCGCATGACTTTTGTAGCGTAGTGAAAGGGAAGTTTATAAAGGATCAGCGTAGAAGAACTAAATTATTAGTTGTTTCTCCTACAAATTACAAATTTTTAAAACACACTTTCTTCGAAGTCTATATCCATCACACGTTTGCGGCAGATAAAGAAATTTTAGGGTTTTTAAAATAATCGTTTTTGAGGGCTTTTAAACGAATTCGTCGCTTGTCAAATGAAAATCGCCAACAAAATAGAACAATAATTAAGGCAGTTCTCTCAACTCTAATAAATGACTGTTTGATAAGATGTCGCACATGCGTCGCAGTTTAAAAATGTATGTTTAAAAAACCATTAGTTTTCAAAAGAACAAGGATAAAATAATTTAGATGTCATTGCGAAACTCTCCGGATTTGAATAATTAAAACTCATAAGTCATAATGTTCGTTCACATTTATTTACTTATTTGCAATTTCTATCAATCAAATTTTAATATTCCTTGACAATTTTCTCTTGGTTTGGACATTGGATGGTGAATTGAGTTCTCTTCTCCCATGATACTTCCATAATTTCAATATCACAAGCAACGACCTTCTGGTCAGCGCCAATCAAGTCTGCATTAATTTTGTATAAAATTCCAGCTACAAGTTGTTGAGTAGCCGAGTGAATGTCTCCAGATCTAGAAATAAATGAAATTGTAATGGCCGCATTGATTTCAGCAAAATATTTTGTTTACTTACTTATAGAACGGTCCACCAAGTGAAGGCAACTTGACAAGGGATGCGTCCAGGATGTGTTTGGCATCTTGGAAATCCAAAGTTTCGGGGCAACCATCACAAATTGCTTTGGCATTGGCCACGGCCAAGATCGTAAGGGCAAAAATAATGGCGAACTTCATTTTGGGGAGCTGGCTGGTCTGGCTAAATTCCTATGAACGACTACTCCTGTTTCAACAGATTTGCACGCATTTATAGTCGAAGAGCATATGACAAATATTTAGATAAGACTTATCTGAAAACTTCTTAAGCAAGAACGTACTATCTGTTTTTAAATCTTTTGTACACTCTCAACATAGGTAGGTGGGAACATATTATTTGAATATCAGTTGAGAGCATGAATATATTATACGATACAAGAGTTATTTAATGATTAGCAAATATCTTAGATTGAAATTTATTTCTACTCTATAGTTGCATAAGCCAATTGCGAAGTTACGCACCAGATTCGGTGTGGCAAAAGTCGTACATTGCGATGTACAAAGAAATCTAAACAACGCCATGCTCTGTTCCCAAAAGACAGCTAACGAGTTATTCTATTCCAATGGTGTTAGTATGTCGAGAATTTCCAAACAACTAGGGTTAGGAAATTCTCGACTTATTTTGATTTTCGGGAATCAGTAATTATTTTCACGTTCCTGGGAATTTCAGAACTAATGCACAGGTGACATATAAATTTTAAAAACAAATCGTTCTAGCATTAAAAGAAATTTAACTGTTAGACATAAAAGCTGCATTTGACTCGGTTTAGCACAACGGACTTATTCGAATTATAAATAAGTGGCCTCCCAATCAAAACTGTTAAAAAATCCAGATTTTTCTGATCAATAGACAATTCTGTGTACACCTTGGGATCACATATCCTACATCATCGACACAATTAACAACACCACTAGGATTATATATACTCTTATTAACAGAAAATCTGATTTGATTAAAGATAACAAATAGCTCGTGATAAAGTCGATATTCACACCCATAATGTAGCTCGTGAGAAAGTCTATATTCACACCCATAATGTCCTACTGCGCCCCAGTATGGTCCAAAGCGGCAAAATGTCATTTTTATAAATTACAAGTCTAGCAAAACAAGTTACTTAAAATGTTAAATAACCTACCATGGCTTTATACGACACAGACATTGCACACCCCTTATGGCATTCCTCTTGTAAACGATGAAATTGAGAAAATTACGATGCGCTATAAATAGAGATGTGAATCATCGACTACGACCATAACGCCCTGGTATCCTAATTTTTTTCTTGTAGCTTTACAAAATCTAGTCAAAATAAAAATTCAATGTGTTTTTTTTTTAAATTTTCCCTTCCTTATAAAATCACAATGTATATTCATTTATCCTTAAATGTAATAAAAATTCAAACAATCATCAAGTAGCAAAAGGAACAATTCTCCCAAACTATTTTTACGCATGAAACAATTGTTGTACATTAAGCTACCATTCAAATTAACTTTATTATCGAAAACAAATTTAAATGTATTATTTAATGGTACTAGACCCTTTAATTGAGAAATAATTTATTTTATACGAGTTTGCATATTATTTCTCATTGTTCACTTTGGATCCAAAGTGATTCATAAAATTGTCGGGCAACTCTCCTAATTTATAGGAGTATCGCTTTGATAGTTTTTGCCTGTGATGTTGTCGCCTCAGCGCTCATTAATATTTATTCCTTTTAGATCCTTTTAGAAGTGCTATCAATGGGCGATATAAGTTGAATTTTATGTAAAGCCTCGATGACTAAGATTCGATAGCAAAACCGCAATCCTTTGTTAACATAAAGAACTAATTTTTCTCAAGTCTATAGGTAAGTGCTGCTGTGGGGTTCCCCTATATCAACTGTACATTGCGCTGGTTAGTTGGAAGTAAGGAGTCGGAAGGGGGAGAAGAGTAGTGGTTAAACACATTAGCCTTGCAGATGTCGTGAGTAGAAGGAAATACACTATGGGCAGTTAACTTGCCAACCGATTGTAAACGGGTGTCAATTCCTGGAAAGTCAGGAGTAAGACGACGGATGTCTGATGAAAAGACACCATGAAAGTAACGAGAGAACAGCGTCATGCAACCCACATTCGGACGATGCTCGAGGGAGACAATTAAGTTAGATACTCTCCTGTCACCTATCAGCTCCATCGTTCTCCTTTGAACACGGCCAAGTAGCTCCGATGCTCAAGAGAGGCAATAAAGTTGTATACCATCCTGTCACTTTTCAGGTCTATCGTTTCTTTGAAGAAAGCCTCAAATAAATCGAATAAAGAAACAATAGGGACGTTCTAAATGCACTCATATTTAGACTACACAAGGAGACCATACAACCATATCGCGGTATTTACAGCCAATAACACAGTTATACAAACCGAATTCAGTTTAACCCTTGGTTGCGACAGCTAACGGTTATGGCTACCAACCAATTGTGGTGTACAAATTACATTGGTGCCAATAATTGGTAGTGACAACAGATAAGTTCCTTGTAGTGACCAAACTCTGTTTAGTTAGCTGTTGTAACATAATATTAGTTATTCCAACATCAACGTAACAACCTGTAATACTACAACATTTTAATCGGTTTAGGTCACAACAAAAACTTTGTTTACGACGAAAACATATTTCAAAATCCCAAAAAACAACAACCATTTTTTTCTTTTTTCCCTAGTTACAATTAATTATGCAATATATCTTAATTAATTCTTTTCCGGTTGGACAATCACTACAATGCTTATCAAACATGTATCCAAAGACGTATTTATTTTACTGATCTGTTAACCTATTGCAAGGTGGTAAAATATTATATTTTTCCAAAAACTTCTTGTTACCAACACCCTACAACAATATCCAACACATGTACAAATTCAGTTCCAATAATCATCTTAGTCTGTTAGGGTAACCGATTCTTGCTCCCTTCAACCGAAAGTGTCAGTTCCTTCTACTGAATATTGCTATGTACCCAATCAACATTCGGTTGTAACGATGGCACACATTCTTGCAACTACCAACAATCGGTTGGGACAACAAATCTATTCTCTGTGTGTATAAACTTGGGATCGCTCAGAAAATTGTAAGCTAGATTTACTTTAACAAAATAAAAACATGCACGGGTCCACTTATAAATACTTTGTAATTTCCGGGAATCTTAACAAAAACTAACTTGAGGCGAGAAGTGAAGAATCGACAAAACTCCAGGGAATATCTCCCCAAAGCTTTGCGAAATCTTAACCCCAACGTAGCAGGGTGTAGCAACAGATGCTGCATGTGATAGATATCGGTCGGTTATAAGAGAGGAGAAGCAAAAACAACGAGAAATGGACTTGCCAAAGCGTGAGTAGATTACGATTAACAGGAGAAGATATGATGCCCGAAAATTCCATCAAAAAGTCAAACATAAGACTTGGAGCCTCAATTCATGGTACTCCAATTGAGACTGAAATGGATTCTGGTGATAGAATCGGCAAGGGTACTGATTATACGCAGTGAAGACTTTTCTAACCACTTGATGCCTGAGGACGGCGTAAAATGCTAATAACCCAGGCTAGAAGAAGTCAAGAAAGCAATCGAGCACCTTTAAAATAATACCGGCATACTGGTTTTAGGCTGGAGGGTATGATGTGGGTAAGAGCATGCGACGACGCATATGCCCAGTTTGGTGAAAGAAAGATCACTTGATGATAAAAATCTCAGTGCACTGTGACCTGTTTGTAAAAATTCAGATCGCAAGGTTTATAAGTCTTGAGCGTATTATGTGAATGACTGAATCCTCACCTAAACAACATTGAACCGTGTCAGTCGCTAAAGGCCTGGTAAATCTTTAGAGTATGTGTAACTCGAATAAACCGAATGACACATGCTTACTTGTTTTTAAAAAGCACCAATAACTTTTACGGGAGATAGAGAAATTTCACATGGCTTAGAGATTAATCTTTTACTCGTTGTCACCGGCATTTACAAGGTTTACACCCGCCGATACAAATGTGTTAGATGATTTTACCGGAATTTAAACCTGGGTATACGTGTATACTAGGGTGTCCCAAAAAAAACAAAAATTTCGATTTTCATTGGTGCTCACGCGTTTTTTGATAGATTTTAGGGTAAGGAAATTTTGATTTTTGTTTAAAAATTTTTTGGAAGTGGTTTAGAGGTCGCACAAATTGGGTTTTTGTCAAAAAACGTGGTTCCCTGCCATATTTTAAAAATAATTTAAGATTTTGTCATTAAATTATTTTTTTTTAGAACTTAAGTTAACAGTTCATAAGAAAAACGTGCAATCTTTCATTTTATGTTCAAAAACCGCCAGGTTTGTCAGCGATTTTTTCCATATGGCAGATTAAACTAAAATTTTTTTGTTTTTTTTTCAAAAACATTGACTTTAACGATTTATAACTTTTAAAATTTCTATTAAAGTTACAAAAACTAATGAAGCAGTTTAAAAGATAAATAAATTCTAAACAATTTTCATAAAAAAAATGTTTAATTAGTCGTTACAAACCCAGAGTTATCTACATTTGTCGAATTCAATCCATTGAACCGAACATGATTTCAACTGTTTTTTTATTATTTCTTTTGAGTTTCATTCACAATGCGAGCCTAAGCCTCATTCACAATAGGTATGCTCCCCTCAACGATCTTAATCTCTTAAAGCAATTGGATGACTACAAACGCTTTAATGACAGTGTTGCAAGCGCTGCATTAAAAACGTTTTTGCGTGTATAGACAGCAATACATTACGTTTAATGGTAAAAAATCTACTTCGTCCAACTATAGACAAGGAAAGGCCAATTTGAAAGAAGAATTGCTTAAAAATGCAGAAATTTACACATTTATTTCTGAAGCTAGCCTTAACTTTTTTAAAGCCTGCGATATTTCGACAGCATTTTTACAACTAGATCCAGAAAAATGGGAAACCAACGAACACTTTCTCCATGGAAGAAACAAAATTCAACAATTGTATGTGGTAAACGACGTCGCCGAACGTGGTGTGGCCTTGGCAAGCAGTTACGCAAATTTGACAACTTCTGAAACAGATTTTCAAAATTTATTGCAGGGCATAGAGCAGCATCGAAAGAGCCGCAATAAATAACTTTTAAACAACTAAAGTATTGTGTTTTCTGTTTTTCTTGGTTATGATTTGTTGGGAGCCTAAAGGTTAGTATTATATTTTTATGCAATGGATTGAATTCGACAAATGTAGATAACTCTGGGTTAGTAACGACTAATTAAACATTTTTTTTATGAAAATTGTTTAGAATTTATTTATCTTTTAAACTGCATCATTAGTTTTTGTAACTTTAATAGAAATTTTAAAAGTTATAAATCGTTAAAGTCAATGTTTTTGAAAAAAAAACAAAAAAATTTTAGTTTAATCTGCCATATGGAAAAAATCGCTGACAAACCTGGCGGTTTTTGAACATAAAATGAAAGATTGGACGTTTTTCTTATGAACTGTTAACTTAAGATCTAAAAAAAATTATTTAATGACAAAATCTTAAATTATTTTTAAAATATGGCAGGGAATCACGTTTTTTGACAAAAACCCAATTTGTGCGACCTCTAAACCACTTCCAAAAAATTTTTAAACAAAATTCAAAATTTCCTTACCCTAAAATCTATCAAAAAACGCGTGAGCAAAAAAAAATTTTTCTTTTTGGGACACCCTAGTGTATACCAGCCGCGGACAACCATTACAGCATGGTCAAATATTTTTCATAGGAAACATCTGCAGACCGCCCTCTAGCAATGAGTAGGTCGCACGTGTAAGAACACCAAACAGCAGAAAGATTTTCTAACTTAATCTTCTTTAACGCAAAGAACTTAAGTTAGTTGGCAAGTAGTTGGAAAATAATCGCTGATATTTCTAGATTACAAGTGCAGTATGCTAAATATTTCTACTACGTACTCAGACTGATATTATAATAACGAATTGCTTCTTCAAATGATTGATTATTCCCAGACAGATAAACATGTCGATTTGCAATGAGAAAATACTTTAGATAATACAATTCGATGGTAACACAACATATTTATATGCATGTGCTTTCAAATACGAGGGTTGCTATATATATTTCTGGCGCCATCTAACATTTCCATTGGAAAGTTTGTCATTTTTTAGCATAAACGTTCTCAGAACGTTTTGACGTACGACCATCATTCGTGTTGTTTACAGTGACTTGAAAAAATCAATTTGGCAAAAAAAATGGAATTAACTCGTGAACATTTTCGTGTGATCATTTTTCACAACTTTCGACGTGGATTATCACGACAAGAGTGCATCGATGAACCTAAATCTTTGTATGGCGATGAAGCACCATCCTATAGCACTGTGAAAAACTGGTTTAAGGAATTCAATCGTGGCCGACGCTCGCTCAAAACCGAAGGTCGTCCTAAAACGGCCGTTGTGCCAGAGAACATTGATGCCGTGCGTGAACTGATAATGCAAGATCGTCATGTGACATACCGTGAGATAAAGGCGTCCTTGGGCATTTCTTCTACCAGCATACATTCGATATTGCATGAACGCCCGATTAGCCCTAAATATCTATTTTGAAAATATCTAAAATGCTTCGTTAATTGATAAATATGTTTTTGTTTGTTTTATAAAGGGTGGTCCTACTATTATGCACGATGTTACTTGTGAGTCAAACTTTAACCTAAAGTTTTTGCGCAACTTAATTCAACATTTCTTTATTTCAGCGTTAGACATATACGAGGGTGGCTATTTATATTTCGGTTCCTGACCATAATGGTGTTCCCAGATGCAAATTCCATTGGAAATCGGAGTGGAAAAAGTGCTTAGAAAATTATGTTGAGCGCATGGAAAAGTGTATTGATCTTAAAGAAGAATATTTTGAAAAAATTAAACCATTTCCAACTATAAATTATTGTGTTTTTACGAAATATTAAAACGAAATATAAATATCAACCCTCGTACAACCATGGAGAGATACACAATTGAGCAACGCGTTGAGATGGTTGATGCCTTTTACGAAAGTGGTCACCAAATATGTACACAATGGGCCCTTTAACAAGCAGAATTGACGCTTTTGGACAAATGAAAATCCACGAGTGATTGTTGAAAAGCCGATGCATCCCCAAAGAGTGACTGTTTGGGGAGGTTTATAAACTGGCTTCGTCGTCGGCACCGAAAATGGTGTTCGCTATCGAAAGAAGATAACAGACTTGTTGTGGCCAGAAATTGAGGATTTGGACCTAGACGATATGTGGTTCCAACAGGATGGTGCCACTTGCCACACAGCGAGAAATTTAATCACTGTGTTATGTCACGTCGTGACGATGTTAATTGGCCGCCACGAACATGTGATTTGAAACCTTTGGACTTCTTTCTTTGGGAACATTTAACAGAAAATATTTAACGTCAATAAGCGAAGAACAATTCAAGAGCTAAAGAAAGAGATAATTCTTCACATTATCGACATTGTCTCAGAGTAAAAATATGGAGTATCGCATAGAGCTATGGCACCTAAGCTGTGGCATGAATTTGGCCGATATTTTGCCGATACTGGTACATATACAAACAGACAATACAAAAGTACTACTGACGACGACGAAGATCGCGAAGCCTGTGCAAAAGTGCATTGAGAAATTCTACATTAAAGATAAGTCGAAACTCATGGATTATTTTGTATGGCAGCAGCTACAGCAGCGATTGTTTCCTCTGTCCGAACTGAAAGGTTTCGATGGTAAGGTCTTGTGTTGACTGTCCCATGCTCGGCGAAAATGTGAACAAGTCGGATTATGGTCCATCTGCTCGGAGGATTGTCGCCTAACTTGTGCCTCACAACCATAGTATGATTCACACGCAACCATGTTATGGTTCCTACATCCAAAGTATGATCACACACAATTATATAGGGTGATCCATCTAGAGGTATTCTTTCAGAACCAAAAAAAAAATATAAAAATTCTAAACATGTGTGGAATCTTTATTGGTAATTTGAAAGAACATTTAACGGCATTTATTTTTAGAATATAATTTTCTTTAAATGTTGGCCGCAACTACGCATCAGGGTTTCCATTCTGAGTGACCAATTTTGGATAACTCGTTCGAGCATTTCGACCGGTCTGGCTTTAATGATACGCGTAATGTTGGCTTCCAAAACCTGAATCGTAGCTGGTTTGACAGCATAGACTTTGGACTTTACGTAACCCCAAAGAAAAATGTGTAAAGGTGTGATATCACTCGATCTAGGCGGCCAACTCACCTGTCCAAAACGTGAAATTAGCTGCTTTTCGAAATGACCTCCCAATAGATCCATTGTTTGAGCAGCTGTATGGCAAGTGGCACCGTCCTGTTGAAACCAAGTGTCATCAAGATTACGGGCTTCAATTTCAGGTAGCATAAAGATAGATATCATGGCGCGATAGTGAGAACCATTCACCGTTACGTTCTGGCCATCATCATTTTTGAAAAAATATTGACCGATGATTCCGCCAGCTTATAAACCGCACCAAACCATGTTTTTCTCTGGGTATAATGACACCTCTTGAACCTCTTCATGTTGCTCTTCAGCCCAAAAGCGTCAATTTTGTTTATTGACTTTGCCGTTGAACTAGGAATGAGCCTCATCACTGAACAATATTTTGGTCGAAAACCGCGGATGTTGCCGTTTCTCACCGAAAGTAATTATTTTCAAAAAATAAATGCCATAAAATGTCCTTTAAATTAACAAAAAAGTTTCCAAACTTGATATGAATTTTTATATTTTTCTTTGTTCTGAAAAATTCCTCTAGATGGATTACCTATAAGATTAACTTGTATTGCTAGACTTGTAATTTATATAAGTAACATTTTGCCGCTTTGGAACATACTGGGGCGCAGTAGAACATTATGGGTGTGTATATCGACTTTATCACGAGCCATTTGTTATCTTTATTCAGATCAGATTTTCTGTTAATAAGAGTATATATAATCCTAGTCGTTTTGTTAATTTTGTCGATGATGTAGGATATGTGATCGCAAAAATTTAGCTTCTCGTCAAGTATAACACCAAAATATTTTACATGATTTTCCCAGGTAATATGGCGATTAATGAAAACAAGTGGATTTTGAGGAAGGTAACTTGGTTTCCATTTTCTGGTAATGTATATGGCTTGTGTTTTTTCATGATTCACTTCTATTTTCCATTTATTGAAGTTTGTCAGAGCGAGTTGAAGAGTGTTGGCAATGTTGCTAGCGTATAAATCAGAGGACAGTATTAACGTGTCATCAGCAAAAATGGAAATAACACAGTCATTCAGAAAAGGGATATCCGCAGTAAATATATTATAAAGTATCACAGACAACCAGATCCTTCGGGACATGCTTTATCTATACTTTGTTCTCGACAACAGGTTTCCCCAAGGTGTACACAGAATTGTCTATCGATCAGAAAATTCTGGATTATTTTAACAGTTTTGATTGGAAGGCCACTTTTTAATAATTTGAAAACGTGAAAAATGATTTCTGATTCCCGAGAATCAAAATAAGTCGAGAATTTCCTAACCCTAGTTGTATGGGCAGCGTTTTTGCTTTTGTAGCATTTTTACACTGGTTGTCGTGCGATGGGTTCCGTGAACGCGATGTTCGGCATTTTAATTTTTGTTTGGCTTACGTCGATAATCAGTGGGACATATCATTCCACTTCATACTAACATCATTGGGCGGTGCAGTGTTGGGAAAGAAAAACTCGTTGGCTGCCATTTGGGCACACAGCATGGCGTTGTTAAGATCTCTTTGTAAATCGAAATGTACGACTTTTGCCACACCGAATCTGGTGCGTAACTTCGCAATCGGCTTATGCAACTATAAATGTAGAAATAAATTTAAATCTAAGATATTTGCTCAATGTTAAATAACTCTTGTATCGTATAAAATATTCATGCTCTCAACTGATATTCAAATAATATGTTTCCACCTACCTATGTTGAGAGTGTACAAAAGATTTAATAACAGATAGTAGGTTCTTGCTTAAGAAGTTGTCAGATAAGTCTTATCTAAATATTTGTCGTATGCTCTTCGACTATAAATGCGTGCAAATCTGTTGAAACAGGAGTAGTCGTTCATAGGAATTTAGCCAGACCAGCCAGCTCCCCAAAATGAAGTTCGCCATTATTTTCGCCCTTACAATCTTGGCCGTGGCCAATGCCAAAGCAATTTGTGATGGTTGCCCCGAAACTTTGGATTTCCAAGATGCCAAACACATCCTGGACACATCCCTTGTCAAGTTGCCTTCACTTGGTGGACCGTTCTATAAGTAAGTAAACAAAATATTTTGCTGAAATCAATGCGGCCATTACAAGTTCATATATTTCTAGATCTGGAGAAATTCACTCGGCTACTCAACAACTTGTAGCTGGAATTTTATACAAAATTAATGCAGACTTGATTGGCGCTGACCAGAAGGTCGTTGCTTGTGATATTGAAATTATGGAAGTATCATGGGAGAAGAGAACTCAATTCACCATCCAATGTCCAAACCAAGAGAAAATTGTCAAGGAATATTAAAATTTGATTGATAGAAATTGCAAATAAGTAAATAAATGTGAACGAACATTATGACTTATGAGTTTTAATTATTCAAATCCGGAGAGTTTCGCAATGACATCTAAATTATTTTATCCTTGTTCCTTTGAAAACTAATGGTTTTTTAAACATACATTTTTAAACTGCGACGCATGTGCGACATCTTATCAAACAGTAATTCATTAGAGTTGAGAGAACTGCCTCAATTATTGTTCGAATTTGTTGGCGATTTTCATTTGACAAGGGTCGAATCTGTTTAAAATCCGCAAAAACGATTATTTAAAAAACTCTAAAATTTCTTTATCTACCGCAAACGTGTGATGGATATAGACTTCGAAGAAAGTGTGTTTTAAAAATTTGTAGTTTGTAGGAGAAACAACGAATAACGTCATTTAGTTCTTCTACGCTGATCCTTTATAGACTTCCCTTTCACTACGCTACAAACGCCATGCGGGCTCATGCGTATGACCCTAACGTCAACCAAAACTCTAAAATTAATCTTTTTTGGATTCGTAGCAAAACATGCTTTTATTTGAGTGTCAACATGTCCATATTGGCTATTGAACACCCGTACTGACCAGCAGTTATGCCCTCATTTTAGAGGCGAAGAGTGGTGGTATACTGAATTTGTCATTCTGTTTGCAAAGCTACGAAATAAGAAAACTTAACAACAAAGTATTTTTTGTGAGAAATAAGTTGAACTGGTGAAACCAAACAAAGTTTCTACTGATGGACGTTTATATGAGTCAAATCTTCAAGACCGAAAAAAATTGCACCGAAGATGTGAAATTCAACAATTTTATCAATTTGTGCAGCAGTGCTTTGACGAATAGTTGAAACAACATTTTTTTTAAATGTTAAATTGTTTATCAATGTCACTTTGCCATTTTGTTAAATACTTGTCTTCTATTTAAATATAGAAGCATGAGGTCTTGAGCCGGTTCAATGTAAAAAATTAAAACTTCATATGTATATGTTCAACTCCTAGCATCGTTGTCATCGAAAAATTTCCACCATAACATGATTTATAACATAACATGGCCATGAATGGATTTTTTTGTTTGGGGAAGAATACCAGCATATTCGTTTCTAATTAAGAAACCAAAATATCGATGGGCTTAGAGCGTTTAACGCTAACGCTTCTCCAGAATATGACTTGTAGAAGAATTAAACACAAAAATCATTTATCCTTCTTGAATTTTTTGCAGTCGATGATTGGGTTATAAAGGGTGTGAAGATTGTCGCCAAATAGGAACGCAAAGCGCTGTTGCAAGAATGTGTCACATCTAGATGGGATGCCAGCTAGATTGGTCGGGTGACGTACAGGTTCATCCGGGATGTTAGTTTTGTTGGGAGTAATTGCGTTTCTAGCTGGCCAGGCACGTGTCCCTAAACACTTGCTTGCATAAGAGGACCCTTAGCAATAGTCAGTTATGCATGCCTTGAGCGAATGCAATCTCTATGATGACATACGAGACCAGGACGCCATGGGGGTTGTTTCTTCTGAAGGTCAGTGAAGCACTCTTTACTAGCAGGTAAAGGTCTGGCGCCCGTAGAGAAAACCAGGTTGCAAAAAACAAAATTTTCAGGTGCGCCGACGATATTTTAAAAAAAATCATCTTCCGATCCACTTATTTCTTTCCTGCGGCATGTGAAGTCACGAAGAGAGTTAGATTAACTGAAATACTGATATATTAAAAATAATTATATTTTTTTTTAATTTGTTAGTGAATAATTTTAAAACAGTTGTCTTATTTGTAATGAAAAAACTCAAATGTAGGCACTGTTTGTCGTCGAACGGAAGAGGTAGATTTAGGCCTCGTTCTGAGCGGCTAGGAAGCCATGTCCATGTACAGCATGCTCTTAGACCGTTATCCCACTATGTAGGCACTTGCATATATTCTATCTCACGACCGATGCCTTTAATTTTGGGTGACCAATTTCGCGTTGTATGGATCGCCAACTGGCAGAAGTTAGGCTACGAGGATTGTCGGGAATTTCCAAACCCTAGTTGTAATATAGGTAACACTTTTTGCTTCTGTAGCTTTTTTACACTAGTCGTCATACAATGGGTTCCGTTAGCGAGATTTTCGGCATTCTACTTTTTCTTTGGCTTACGTCCGTAATCAGTGGGACATATCTTTCCATTGCGTACTAACATCATTGGGCATTGTTGGGATAAAAGAATTCGTTGGCTGTCTTTTGTGCGCACAGCTTGGCGACGTTTAGATTTCTTTGTAAAATGTAATGTACGGCTTTTGCCACACCGAATCTGGTGCGTAACTTCGCAATCGGCTTATGCAACTATAAATGTAGAAATCAATTTCAATCTTAGATATTTGCTAATCATTAAATAACTCTTGTATCGTATAAAATATTCATGTTCTCAAATGATATTCAAATAATATGTTCCCACCTACCTATGTTGAGAGTGTACAAAAGATTTAATAACAGATAGTACGTTCTTGCTTAAGAAGTTGTCAGATAAGTCTTATCTAAATATTTGTCATATGCTCTTCGACTATAAAAGTGTGCAAATCTGTCGAAACAGGAGTAGTCGTTCATAGGAATTTAGCCAGACCAGCTCCCCAAAATGAAGTTCGCCATTATTTTCGCCCTTACAATCTTGGCCGTGGCCAATGCCAAAGCAATTTGTGATGGTTGCCCCGAAACTTTGGATTTCCAAGATGCCAAACACATCCTGGACACATCCCTTGTCAAGTTGCCTTCACTTGGTGGACCGTTCTATAAGTAAGTAAACAAAATATTTTGCTGAAATCAATGCGGCCATTACAAGTTCATTTATTTCTAGATCTGGAGAAATTCACTCGGCTACTCAACAACTTGTAGCTGGAATTTTATACAAAATTAATGCAGACTTGATTGGCGCAGACCAGAAGGTCGTTGCTTGTGATATTGAAATTATGGAAGTAACATGGGAGAAGAGAACTCAATTCACCATCCAATGTCCGAACCAAGAGAAAATTGTTAAGGAATATTAAAATTTGATTGATAGAAATTGCAAATAAGTAAATAAATGTGAACGAACATTAATGGTAATGAGTTTAAATTATTCAAATCTGGAGAGTTTCGCAATTACATACCAATTATTTTATATTTGTTCTTTTGAAAACTAATGGTTTTTAAAAAAATAGAATTTAAATGACCTTCACGCTCTGCGACGCATGTGCGACATCTTATCAAACAGTAATTCATTACTGGCCAGAGAGTTGCTGAGGAAATTGCCTCAATTGTTTTTCAAATTTGTAGGCGTGTTCTATTTGATAAGCGATAAACCCGTGTAAAACCCGCTGAAGCGATTATTTCCAAAAAATCCTCATCTACCGCATATATGATTTTTATAGAAATCGCACTATACGAATTATGGGTGAGACAATAATTTAGGATTTATGGATATTTGTGAATAGCGTCGAGTGAAAAGAGTAGATTTTATTGCGCCTAAGTCACAGTGCTGTTTTTTGCATCACAGGCAAGTCTCGGACCCAACAGTCGTAATTTTATGGCGATGGTATGGATATCGACCCATTAGATGCCTTGATGTCCTGGGCATAAGAATTCATTGTGACGCTTGTTAGTCGAGCCATGTTTTCAAATTTATCGACTGAAAAACCCCAAAATTAGTAGTTTTTCTTAAAATATGACTTAAACATTGCGGTTTTGCTATTCAGTCTTAGTTTTCGAGGCTTGACATAAAATTCCACTAATATTGCCCGTTGTGAGCACTCGTATAATGCTCCTAAAAGGATCTAAGAATAAAGGGCAATTTTGTATGTAAAAGTTATATTTATGATCTTTATATAAATGAGCGCTGAGGCGACTTCATCACAGGCGAAAACTATCAAAGTGATATAATTTTGGAGAGTTACCCGACACTTTGGATCCAAAGTGAACAATGAGAAAAAATATGTATGTATACTCGTATACTTTTAATAAAGTAAATTATTTCTCAATTAAATGGTCTGTTACCTTTAAATAATATCGTACATATAAATTTGTTTTAGATAATAAAGTTTATTTGTATGGTAGCTTAGTGTACGAGTATTACAATTGTTTCATGAGTAAAAAGCGTTTAGGAAAATTAGTCCTTTTGCTACTTGATAATTGTTAAATTGTTATAACATTTAAGGATATATGAAGGATATATTTCGTTTTTATAAGGAAGGGAAAAGTAAAAAGAAACCCATTGAATGTTTATTTTGACTAGATTTGATAAAGCTACAAGAAAAACAATTAGGATACCAGTGCGTTGATACTCGTATGGTCGTAGTGCGATGGTTCAAATCTCAATTTAAAGCGCAATGTAATTTTCTCAATTTGATCCTTTACAAGTGGAGTACCAGAAAAGGTGTCCAATCGCTGTGTCGAATAATGTCATAGTAGGTTATATATCATTTTGAGTAACTTGTTTTGCTAGACTTTTAATTTATATAAGTGCCATTTTGCGGTTTTGGACCATACTGGGGCGCAGTAAAACATTATGGGTGTTTATTCAGATCATATTTTCTGTTTGGTTATATATAACTTTGAAAGATATATTGAAAGTTACGAAGTATTTTGATTTCATCACCTTTTGATTAACTATTAACAAACATAATTGGTCAACAACTTTTAAATGACTTTGCAAAAGTGCTAAAGTAGAGTGCCAATTCAATCCTTGTAACATTTCCTCAATCGAATTTAATAGCAAAAATAGTCATAAATTGGCATACGTAAACTGAAAAGCGTAAAGAGCACATGTTAACATGTTCGAAAAATTAGTAAAGATCATTATTTCGAGCGGAGAAAAACTGAATATTCAAGCTTCAATATCAATAGATTCTTGAGAAAAGTAATGAAGCATTGCTCCTGCAACTTTGGGATTTTGATAACAAATGAGGATAATTCGTATATTCAGCCAGCCTTTGTAGTAGACGGAAAGTAATCTTAGTAAAACTCCCTATACAGATTATACAATATACAAAATGGAAATTTTTTACACTAAGTATGAAAAATAATGTCACTTTAATGACCTCCGTTTTCAGCTTCGCAATGGTGGGCTCGTTTAAGAGCATTTTCCATAACATCTTTCAAAATTTGTGGCTGTAGCGTTCGAATCTCTGCAACAATGTTGGCCTTGAGTTGAAGGATTATTTCGGGCTTGTTCACATATACTCGCTCCTTCAAACAACCCCAAAGAAAATAGTCGGGTGCTGACAAATCTGGCGATCGCGCTGGACAAATAATTTTTGAATTTCGGGAAATTATTCGCTCTCCAAAAATTTGGCTTAAAAGTTCCATTGTGTCTCAAGCAGTGTGGGCAGTGGCTCCGTCCTGCTGAAACCCCATCTCAGGTCTGTTTTCTAGAGCTGGACGTAAAAAACGTTCTATCATAAACCGATACCACTCACCATTTACGGTTACAGACTTCCATCTTCATTCTCGAAGAAGTTAGGCCCAATGATATTTGCAGATGTGATCCCTCACCATAGTGTACACCTAATGGGGTGCAATTGCCGTTGATGAATGGCTCTTGGATTTTCAGAACCCCAGAACCTACAGTTCTGCTTATTAACAAAGCCATTCAAATAAAAATGAGCTTCATCTCTCATGCGTATGCGTTAAAATAATTGATCGCTGATTTAAATAATAAGATTCTATTATCCTTGTTCTTTGTTCAGGCGTGAATCTCTCCATTATTTATTCTCCAAGTGTTATTTACATAAGTATAATGTGAAACAAAAATACAAAAACGAAAAAGTTATTAAATTATTAAACCCCATGGTAACTTTTAGCCCACAAAATTTCAGGATCTTAGTTTAATTCGTGTGACCGTTATTGAGCTTTCAATAGACACACGGACAGACATGGGATGATCGTCTTAGAATGATACGGAGATCATCGTCCATGTGGTTTACACGATTCTCGCTGTGATAGCTTCAACCATGGTGTGATATCGGACACAACTTCCCCCTTGGTCAGGGACCGAAGCCTATCTAAACCTTTGCTGACATATGGGTCACAGCACCTGGTTGCAATGCAACTCCACACTGAGCCAAAACACTTTTCGAGATTTTGGTTTAAACCACAGCCACCATAATACTCCCACGGCAGATACTAGACAGGCCAGAACAATAGTTCTCGGAACTCGTGACTACCCGTGGTACCAGACTTAAATCTTCGGTGAGACCTCTTACCAGAGCTAGGATTTTGGTCACCCAAAATTAAAGGCATCGGTCATAAGATTGTATATATGCAGGTGCCTACATATAGAAGTGACGGTCAGAATCCATGTTTTATTCAAGTTATGGTTGATATTAAGGTCGGACCGAAGGAGCCCAAACAACGGAACAATTTGTTTTGCGTTTCTGTAGCGTAGTAAAAGGGAAGGGTATTAAGGCTCGGCCTGGAAAGTGCTGTCAATATGGTAGGAATAGTTTCAGTGAGTCGCATGTGTCTCACTCTTCGTCAATAATACTTCGCATATGCAAAATCAATGCAATGCTTTGTAAATATAGATTGCTAAATTACTAAAGACCATGTCGGCAGCACACATATATGGTACTGATGAGCCGTCCCACAGCAACGGCGAAACGTGCGTCTACCAGGCGATGATGTGTTTGCTTTACTGCGCTGACTTACTTTTCCTTCCCTCTAAGACAAACAACAACAAACCTGATTTTATTAGCTTGTGGAGTAATTCCTCTTTCTAAAGTAGAACTTAATGACGTTTTTACTTGTTTTCCTACAAATTATAAATTTTCAAAACACACTTTCTTCGAAGCGTATACCCACAACACATTTGCATAAGGTAAAGAAATGTTATGAATTTAGAAATAATCGCGTTAGCGGGCTTTTGAACGGATTTTTTGCTTGTCAAATAAAACACGCCTACAAATTCGAACAACAATTGTAGCAATTTCCTCAGCAACTCTCTGGCCAGTAATGAATTACTTTTTGATAAGATGTCGCACATGAGTCACAGAACGTGAATGTCATTTAAATTCTATTATTTTTAAAAACCATCAGTTTTCAAAGGAACAAAGATAAAATAATTTATATGTCATTGCGAAACTTTCCGTATTTGAATAATTTAAACTCATTAGCCATAATGTTCGTTCACATTTATTTACTTATTTGCAATTTCTATCAATCAAATTCTAATATTCCTTAACAATTTTCTCTTGGTTTGGACATTGGATGGTGAGTTGAGTTCTCTTCTCCCATGATACTTCCATGATTTCAATATCACAAGCAACGACCTTCTGGTCAGCGCCAATCAAGTCTGCATTAATTTTGTATAAAATTCCAGCTACAAGTTGTTGAGTAGCCGAGTGAATGTCTCCAGATCTAGAAATAAATGAAATTGTAATGGACGCATTGATTTCAGCAAAATATTTTGTTTACTTACTTATAGAACGGTCCACCAAGTGAAGGCAACTTGACAAGGGATGCGTCCAGGATGTGTTTGGCATCTTGGAAATCCAAAGTTTCGGGGCAACCATCACAAATTGCTTTGGCATTGGCCACGGCCAAGATCGTAAGGGCAAAAATAATGGCGAACTTCATTTTGGGGAGCTGGCTGGTCTGGCTAAATTCCTATGAACGACTACTCCTGTTTCAACAGATTTGCACGCATTTATAGTCGAAGAGCATATGACAAATATTTAGATAAGACTTATCTGAAAACTTCTTAAGCAAGAACGTACTATCTGTTTTTAAATCTTTTGTACACTCTCAACATAGGTAGGTGGGAACATATTATTTGAATATCAGTTGAGAGCATGAATATATTATACGATACAAGAGTTATTTAATGATTAGCAAATATCTTAGATTGAAATTTATTTCTACTCTATAGTTGCATAAGCCAATTGCGAAGTTACGCACCAGATTCGGTGTGGCAAAAGTCGTACATTGCGATGTACAAAGAAATCTAAACAACGCCATGCTCTGTTCCCAAAAGACAGCTAACGAGTTATTCTATTCCAATGGTGTTAGTATGTCGAGAATTTCCAAACAACTAGGGTTAGGAAATTCTCGACTTATTTTGATTTTCGGGAATCAGTAATTATTTTCACGTTCCTGGGAATTTCAGAACTAATGCACAGGTGACATATAAATTTTAAAAACAAATCGTTCTAGCATTAAAAGAAATTTAACTGTTAGACATAAAAGCTGCATTTGACTCGGTTTAGCACAACGGACTTATTCGAATTATAAATAAGTGGCCTCCCAATCAAAACTGTTAAAAAATCCAGATTTTTCTGATCAATAGACAATTCTGTGTACACCTTGGGATCACATATCCTACATCATCGACACAATTAACAACACCACTAGGATTATATATACTCTTATTAACAGAAAATCTGATTTGATTAAAGATAACAAATAGCTCGTGATAAAGTCGATATTCACACCCATAATGTAGCTCGTGAGAAAGTCTATATTCACACCCATAATGTCCTACTGCGCCCCAGTATGGTCCAAAGCGGCAAAATGTCATTTTTATAAATTACAAGTCTAGCAAAACAAGTTACTTAAAATGTTAAATAACCTACCATGGCTTTATACGACACAGACATTGCACACCCCTTATGGCATTCCTCTTGTAAACGATGAAATTGAGAAAATTACGATGCGCTATAAATAGAGATGTGAATCATCGACTACGACCATAACGCCCTGGTATCCTAATTTTTTTCTTGTAGCTTTACAAAATCTAGTCAAAATAAAAATTCAATGTGTTTTTTTTTTAAATTTTCCCTTCCTTATAAAATCACAATGTATATTCATTTATCCTTAAATGTAATAAAAATTCAAACAATCATCAAGTAGCAAAAGGAACAATTCTCCCAAACTATTTTTACGCATGAAACAATTGTTGTACATTAAGCTACCATTCAAATTAACTTTATTATCGAAAACAAATTTAAATGTATTATTTAATGGTACTAGACCCTTTAATTGAGAAATAATTTATTTTATACGAGTTTGCATATTATTTCTCATTGTTCACTTTGGATCCAAAGTGATTCATAAAATTGTCGGGCAACTCTCCTAATTTATAGGAGTATCGCTTTGATAGTTTTTGCCTGTGATGTTGTCGCCTCAGCGCTCATTAATATTTATTCCTTTTAGATCCTTTTAGAAGTGCTATCAATGGGCGATATAAGTTGAATTTTATGTAAAGCCTCGATGACTAAGATTCGATAGCAAAACCGCAATCCTTTGTTAACATAAAGAACTAATTTTTCTCAAGTCTATAGGTAAGTGCTGCTGTGGGGTTCCCCTATATCAACTGTACATTGCGCTGGTTAGTTGGAAGTAAGGAGTCGGAAGGGGGAGAAGAGTAGTGGTTAAACACATTAGCCTTGCAGATGTCGTGAGTAGAAGGAAATACACTATGGGCAGTTAACTTGCCAACCGATTGTAAACGGGTGTCAATTCCTGGAAAGTCAGGAGTAAGACGACGGATGTCTGATGAAAAGACACCATGAAAGTAACGAGAGAACAGCGTCATGCAACCCACATTCGGACGATGCTCGAGGGAGACAATTAAGTTAGATACTCTCCTGTCACCTATCAGCTCCATCGTTCTCCTTTGAACACGGCCAAGTAGCTCCGATGCTCAAGAGAGGCAATAAAGTTGTATACCATCCTGTCACTTTTCAGGTCTATCGTTTCTTTGAAGAAAGCCTCAAATAAATCGAATAAAGAAACAATAGGGACGTTCTAAATGCACTCATATTTAGACTACACAAGGAGACCATACAACCATATCGCGGTATTTACAGCCAATAACACAGTTATACAAACCGAATTCAGTTTAACCCTTGGTTGCGACAGCTAACGGTTATGGCTACCAACCAATTGTGGTGTACAAATTACATTGGTGCCAATAATTGGTAGTGACAACAGATAAGTTCCTTGTAGTGACCAAACTCTGTTTAGTTAGCTGTTGTAACATAATATTAGTTATTCCAACATCAACGTAACAACCTGTAATACTACAACATTTTAATCGGTTTAGGTCACAACAAAAACTTTGTTTACGACGAAAACATATTTCAAAATCCCAAAAAACAACAACCATTTTTTTCTTTTTTCCCTAGTTACAATTAATTCTGCAATATATCTTAATTAATTCTTTTCCGGTTGGACAATCACTACAATGCTTATCAAACATGTATCCAAAGACGTATTTATTTTACTGATCTGTTAACCTATTGCAAGGTGGTAAAATATTATATTTTTCCAAAAACTTCTTGTTACCAACACCCTACAACAATATCCAACACATGTACAAATTCAGTTCCAATAATCATCTTAGTCTGTTAGGGTAACCGATTCTTGCTCCCTTCAACCGAAAGTGTCAGTTCCTTCTACTGAATATTGCTATGTACCCAATCAACATTCGGTTGTAACGATGGCACACATTCTTGCAACTACCAACAATCTGTTGGGACAACAAATCTATTCTCTGTGTGTATAAACTTGGGATCGCTCAGAAAATTGTAAGCTAGATTTACTTTAACAAAATAAAAACATGCACGGGTCCATTTATAAATACTTTGTAATTTCCGGGAATCTTAACAAAAACTAACTTGAGTCGAGAAGTGAAGAATCGACAAAACTCCAGGGAATATTTCCCCAAAGCTTTGCGAAATCTTAACCCCAACGTAGCAGGGTGTAGCAACAGATGCTGCATGGGATAGATATCGGTCGGTTATAAGAGAGGAGAAGCAAAAACAACGAGAAATGGACTTGCCAAAGCGTGAGTAGATTAGGATAAACAGGAGAAGATATGATGCCCGAAAATTCCATCAAAAAGTCAAACATAAGACTTGGAGCCTCAATTCATGGTACTCCAATTGCGACTGAAATGGGTTCTGCTGATAGAAACGGCAAGGGTACTGGTAATACGCTGTGACGACTTTTCTAACCACTTGATGCCTGAAGAATCTGTTAGAAAAGACGACCCAGGACCGATCATTGATGACGGCGTAGAATGCTAATTACCCAGCCTAGAAGAAGTCAAGAAAGCAATCGAGCACCTTTAAAATAATACCGGCATAAGTGTTTTAGGCTGGAGGGTATGATGTGGGTAAGAGCATGCGACGACTCATATGCCCAGTTTGGTTAAAAGAAAGATCACTTGATGATAAAAATCTCAGTGCACTGTGACCTGTTTGTAAAAATTCAGATCGCAAGGTTTATAAGTCTTGAGCGTATTATGTGAATGACTGAATCCTCACCTAAACAACATTACTGAACCGTGTCAGTCGCTAAAGGCCTGGTAAATCTTAAGAGTATTTGTAATTCGAATAAACCGAATGACACATGCTTAATTGTTTTTAAAAAACACCAATAAATTTTACGGGAGATAGAGAAATTTCACATGGCTTAGAGATTAATCTTTTACTCGTTGTCACCGGCATTTACAAGGTTTACACCCGCCGTTACAAATGTGTTAGATGATTTTACCGGAATTTAAACCTGGGTATACATGTATACCAGCCGCGGACAACCATTACAGCATGGTCAAATTTTTCTCATAGGAAACATCTGCAGACCGCCCTCCAGTGATGATTAGGTCGCACGACTAATCATCAGGTCGCACGTGTAAGAACATTAAACAGCAGAAAGATTTTCTAACTTACTCTGAACTAACTTCTACGCAATTTCTAACTACTTGGCAACATAAGTTAGTTGGCAGGTAGTTAGAAAATAATCGCTGATAGTTCTAGATTACAAGTAGTACACACGTGAAGTATGCTAAATATTTCAACTACGTACTCAGACTGATATAATAGTAACGAATTGCTTCTTTAAATGATTGATTGCAAAACATGTCGATTTGCAATGAGAAAATACTTTAGATAATAATATTCGATGGTAACACAACATATTTATATGCATGTGCTTTCAAATACGAGGGTTGCTATATATATTTCTGGCGCCATCTAACATTTCCATTGGAAAGTTTGTCATTTTGTAGCATAAACGTTCTCAGAACGTTTTGACGTACGACCATCATTCGTGTTGTTTACAGTGACTTGAAAAAATCAATTTGGCAAAAAAATGGAATTAACTCGTGAACATTTTCGTGTGATCATTTTTCACAACTTTCGACGTGGATTATCACGACAAGAGTGCATCGATGAACTTAAATCTTTGTATGGCGATGAAGCACCATCCTATAGCACTGTGAAAAACTGGTTTGAGGAATTCAATCGTGGCTGACGCTCGCTCAAAGGCGAAGGTCGTGAAGGTCGTCCAAAAACGGGCGTTGTGCCACAGAAAACATTGATGACGTGCGTGAACTAATAATGCAAGATCGTCATGTGACATAGAGATACCGTGAGATAAAGGCATCCTTGGGCATTTTTTCCACCAGCATACATTCGATCTGGCCGTAAAAAATGTTTGTCTCGTTGGATCCCGCACAATTTGACAATTGCTCAAAAAAAGAATCGTGTCAATTGGTGCAAAGAAATTTTGAAAAAATACGATCGCGGTGCTTCAAAAGACAATTAAGAGATCGTCACAGGTGACGAATCATGGGTCAATGCGTATGAGCCCGAAACAAAACAGCAATCGACCGTGTGGGTCTTCGAAGACGAGCCAAATCTAACGAAAGTTGTTCGTGAAAGAAGCACTTCGAAGCAAATGGTCGCCTGTTTCTTCGGCAAAACTGCTCATGTGGCGACTGTTCCGCTTGAGCAACAACGTAGGACGGGCAATTCTGAGTGGTACACCACAATTTGTTTGCCTGAAGTCTTCAGAGAAATTCGAAAAACGAACAAGATAAGACGAATCATTGTGCACCATGACAATGCGAACTCTCACACATCGGCCCAAACAAGCGCCTTTTTGACCGGCCAAAACGTCGAATTGATTGGTCATCCGCCGTGCAGCCCCGACTTGGCACCCAATGACTTCTTCTTATTCCCTAGCACCAAGAAATAAATCCGTGATCAATGTTTTTCATCGCCCGAAGCAGCTGTTTCAGCGTTCAAAAATCATGTTTTGGAGGTGTCTCAATCGGAGTGGAAAAAAGCTTCGAAAATTGGTTTGTGAGCATGCAAAAGTGAATAAATCATGCTGGAGAATACTTTGAAAAACAATAAAACCATTTTTTACGATAAATATTCGCATTTTCATTATTAGGCCAGAAATATATATAGCAGCCCTCGTAGTAATTTCATTGGCGTGATCATAACAAAATGGTTATCGGTCAAACCTATGCTAAACTAAGGTCGTTGTGGTTAACACAGTTCAATGAACCTACTCATGTGAGAATTCTGACTTTTGAATGGGTGCGAAATTTTCGCCAATTGTCATTCCGTGCTCAATAATACAGTTAGTTACCTGTAACGTTATAAAATTGCGATCGATTATATGGAATTTCATTTAAAAACTTGTTGAACCTGAAAGTCACTTGTTATCTTCACAACATAAAATACAGGGAACTTCCTGATTATCTCTTTTACACTTTAAAATTTTCAAGTGTAAAGCAAACCGATTAGACCTAAATATCTATTTTGAAAATATCTAAAATGCTTCGTTAATTGATAAATATGTTTTTGTTTGTTTTATAAAGGGTGGTCCCACTATTATGCACGATGTTACTTGTGAGTCAAACTTTAACCTAAAGTTTTTGCGCACTTAATTCAACATTTCTTTATTTCAGCGTTAGACATATACGAGGGTGGCTATTTATATTTCGGTTCCTGACCATAATAGTGTTCCCAGATGCAAATTCCATTGGAAATCGGAGAGTGACTGTTTGGTGAGGTTTATAAACTGGCAGCGTCATCGGTACCGTGAATGGTGTTTGCTATCGAATGAAGATAACTGACTTGTTGTGGCCAGAAATTGAGGATTTGGACCTAGACGATATGTGGTTCAAACAGGGCGAGAAATTTAATCACTGTGTTATGTCACGTCCTGACGATGTCAATTGGCCGCCACGATCATGTGAAATGAAACCTTTGGACTTCTTTCTTTGGGAATATTTAACTGAAAATATTTAACGTCAATGAGCGAAGAACAATTCAAGAGCTAAAGAAAGAGATAATTCTTCACATTATCGACATTGAACCTCCATTCTCAGTCTCAGAGTAAAAATATGGAGTATCGCATAGAGCTATGGCACCTAAGCTGTGGCATGAATTTGGCCGATATTTGGCCGATACTGGTACATATACAAACAGACAATACAAAAGTACTACTGACGACGACGAAGATCGCGAAGCCTGTGCAAAAGTGCATTGAGAAATTCTACATTAAAGATAAGTCGAAACTCCTGGATTATTTTGTATGGCAGCAGCTACAGCAGCGATTGTTTCCTCTGTCCGAACTGAAAGGTTTCGATGGTAAGGTCTTGTGTTGACTGTCCCATGCTCGGCGAAAATGTGAACAAGTCGGATTATGGTCCATCTGCTCGGAGGATTGTCGCCTAACTTGTGACTATACTCTCCATACTATGATTTCCACAACCATAGTATGATTCACACTCAACCATACTATGATCTCCACAACCATAGTATGGTCCTCACAACCATAGTATGATTCACACGCAACCATGTTATGGTTCCTACATCCAAAGTATGATCACACACAATTATATAGGGTGATCCATCTAGAGGTATTCTTTCAGAACCAAAAAAAAAATTTAAAAATTCTAAACATGTGTGGAATCTTTATTGGTAATTTGAAAGAACATTTAACGGCATTTATTTTTAGAATATAATTTTCTTTAAATGTTGGCCGCAACTACGCATCAGGGTTTCCATTCTGAGTGACCAATTTTGGATAACTCGTTCGAGCATTTCGACCGGTCTGGCTTTAATGATACGCGTAATGTTGGCTTCCAAAACCTGAATCGTAGCTGGTTTGACAGCATAGACTTTGGACTTTACGTAACCCCAAAGAAAAATGTGTAAAGGTGTGATATCACTCGATCTAGGCGGCCAACTCACCTGTCCAAAACGTGAAATTAGCTGCTTTTCGAAATGACCTCCCAATAGATCCATTGTTTGAGCAGCTGTATGGCAAGTGGCACCGTCCTGTTGAAACCAAGTGTCATCAAGATTACGGGCTTCAATTTCAGGTAGCATAAAGATAGATATCATGGCGCGATAGTGAGAACCATTCACCGTTACGTTCTGGCCATCATCATTTTTGAAAAAATATTGACCGATGATTCCGCCAGCTTATAAACCGCACCAAACCATGTTTTTCTCTGGGTATAATGACACCTCTTGAACCTCTTCATGTTGCTCTTCAGCCCAAAAGCGTCAATTTTGTTTATTGACTTTGCCGTTGAACTAGGAATGAGCCTCATCACTGAACAATATTTTGGTCGAAAACCGCGGATGTTGCCGTTTCTCACCGAAAGTAATTATTTTCAAAAAATAAATGCCATAAAATGTCCTTTAAATTAACAAAAAAGTTTCCAAACTTGATATGAATTTTTATATTTTTCTTTGTTCTGAAAAATTCCTCTAGATGGATTACCTATAAGATTAACTTGTCTTGCTAGACTTGTAATTTATATAAGTAACATTTTGCCGCTTTGGAACATACTGGGGCGCAGTAGAACATTATGGGTGTGTATATCGACTTTATCACGAGCCATTTGTTATCTTTATTCAGATCAGATTTTCTGTTAATAAGAGTATATATAATCCTAGTCGTTTTGTTAATTTTGTCGATGATGTAGGATATGTGATCGCAAAAATTTAGCTTCTCGTCAAGTATAACACCAAAATATTTTACATGATTTTCCCAGGTAATATGGCGATTAATGAAAACAAGTGGATTTTGAGGAAGGTAACTTGGTTTCCATTTTCTGGTAATGTATATGGCTTGTGTTTTTTCATGATTCACTTCTATTTTCCATTTATTGAAGTTTGTCAGAGCGAGTTGAAGAGTGTTGGCAATGTTGCTAGCGTATAAATCAGAGGACAGTATTAACGTGTCATCAGCAAAAATGGAAATAACACAGTCATTCAGAAAAGGGATATCCGCAGTAAATATATTATAAAGTATCACAGACAAACCAGATCCTTCGGGACATGCTTTATCTATACTTTGTTCTCGACAACAGGTTTCCCCAAGGTGTACACAGAATTGTCTATCGATCAGAAAATTCTGGATTATTTTAACAGTTTTGATTGGAAGGCCACTTTTTAATAATTTGAAAACGTGAAAAATGATTTCTGATTCCCGAGAATCAAAATAAGTCGAGAATTTCCTAACCCTAGTTGTATGGGCAGCGTTTTTGCTTTTGTAGCATTTTTACACTGGTTGTCGTGCGATGGGTTCCGTGAACGCGATGTTCGGCATTTTAATTTTTGTTTGGCTTACGTCGATAATCAGTGGGACATATCATTCCACTTCATACTAACATCATTGGGCGGTGCAGTGTTGGGAAAGAAAAACTCGTTGGCTGCCATTTGGGCACACAGCATGGCGTTGTTAAGATCTCTTTGTAAATCGAAATGTACGACTTTTGCCACACCGAATCTGGTGCGTAACTTCGCAATCGGCTTATGCAACTATAAATGTAGAAATAAATTTAAATCTAAGATATTTGCTCAATGTTAAATAACTCTTGTATCGTATAAAATATTCATGCTCTCAACTGATATTCAAATAATATGTTTCCACCTACCTATGTTGAGAGTGTACAAAAGATTTAATAACAGATAGTAGGTTCTTGCTTAAGAAGTTGTCAGATAAGTCTTATCTAAATATTTGTCGTATGCTCTTCGACTATAAATGCGTGCAAATCTGTTGAAACAGGAGTAGTCGTTCATAGGAATTTAGCCAGACCAGCCAGCTCCCCAAAATGAAGTTCGCCATTATTTTCGCCCTTACAATCTTGGCCGTGGCCAATGCCAAAGCAATTTGTGATGGTTGCCCCGAAACTTTGGATTTCCAAGATGCCAAACACATCCTGGACACATCCCTTGTCAAGTTGCCTTCACTTGGTGGACCGTTCTATAAGTAAGTAAACAAAATATTTTGCTGAAATCAATGCGGCCATTACAAGTTCATATATTTCTAGATCTGGAGAAATTCACTCGGCTACTCAACAACTTGTAGCTGGAATTTTATACAAAATTAATGCAGACTTGATTGGCGCTGACCAGAAGGTCGTTGCTTGTGATATTGAAATTATGGAAGTATCATGGGAGAAGAGAACTCAATTCACCATCCAATGTCCAAACCAAGAGAAAATTGTCAAGGAATATTAAAATTTGATTGATAGAAATTGCAAATAAGTAAATAAATGTGAACGAACATTATGACTTATGAGTTTTAATTATTCAAATCCGGAGAGTTTCGCAATGACATCTAAATTATTTTATCCTTGTTCCTTTGAAAACTAATGGTTTTTTAAACATACATTTTTAAACTGCGACGCATGTGCGACATCTTATCAAACAGTAATTCATTAGAGTTGAGAGAACTGCCTCAATTATTGTTCGAATTTGTTGGCGATTTTCATTTGACAAGGGTCGAATCTGTTTAAAATCCGCAAAAACGATTATTTAAAAAACTCTAAAATTTCTTTATCTACCGCAAACGTGTGATGGATATAGACTTCGAAGAAAGTGTGTTTTAAAAATTTGTAGTTTGTAGGAGAAACAACGAATAACGTCATTTAGTTCTTCTACGCTGATCCTTTATAGACTTCCCTTTCACTACGCTACAAACGCCATGCGGGCTCATGCGTATGACCCTAACGTCAACCAAAACTCTAAAATTAATCTTTTTTGGATTCGTAGCAAAACATGCTTTTATTTGAGTGTCAACATGTCCATATTGGCTATTGAACACCCGTACTGACCAGCAGTTATGCCCTCATTTTAGAGGCGAAGAGTGGTGGTATACTGAATTTGTCATTCTGTTTGCAAAGCTACGAAATAAGAAAACTTAACAACAAAGTATTTTTTGTGAGAAATAAGTTGAACTGGTGAAACCAAACAAAGTTTCTACTGATGGACGTTTATATGAGTCAAATCTTCAAGACCGAAAAAAATTGCACCGAAGATGTGAAATTCAACAATTTTATCAATTTGTGCAGCAGTGCTTTGACGAATAGTTGAAACAACATTTTTTTTAAATGTTAAATTGTTTATCAATGTCACTTTGCCATTTTGTTAAATACTTGTCTTCTATTTAAATATAGAAGCATGAGGTCTTGAGCCGGTTCAATGTAAAAAATTAAAACTTCATATGTATATGTTCAACTCCTAGCATCGTTGTCATCGAAAAATTTCCACCATAACATGATTTATAACATAACATGGCCATGAATGGATTTTTTTGTTTGGGGAAGAATACCAGCATATTCGTTTCTAATTAAGAAACCAAAATATCGATGGGCTTAGAGCGTTTAACGCTAACGCTTCTCCAGAATATGACTTGTAGAAGAATTAAACACAAAAATCATTTATCCTTCTTGAATTTTTTGCAGTCGATGATTGGGTTATAAAGGGTGTGAAGATTGTCGCCAAATAGGAACGCAAAGCGCTGTTGCAAGAATGTGTCACATCTAGATGGGATGCCAGCTAGATTGGTCGGGTGACGTACAGGTTCATCCGGGATGTTAGTTTTGTTGGGAGTAATTGCGTTTCTAGCTGGCCAGGCACGTGTCCCTAAACACTTGCTTGCATAAGAGGACCCTTAGCAATAGTCAGTTATGCATGCCTTGAGCGAATGCAATCTCTATGATGACATACGAGACCAGGACGCCATGGGGGTTGTTTCTTCTGAAGGTCAGTGAAGCACTCTTTACTAGCAGGTAAAGGTCTGGCGCCCGTAGAGAAAACCAGGTTGCAAAAAACAAAATTTTCAGGTGCGCCGACGATATTTTAAAAAAAATCATCTTCCGATCCACTTATTTCTTTCCTGCGGCATGTGAAGTCACGAAGAGAGTTAGATTAACTGAAATACTGATATATTAAAAATAATTATATTTTTTTTTAATTTGTTAGTGAATAATTTTAAAACAGTTGTCTTATTTGTAATGAAAAAACTCAAATGTAGGCACTGTTTGTCGTCGAACGGAAGAGGTAGATTTAGGCCTCGTTCTGAGCGGCTAGGAAGCCATGTCCATGTACAGCATGCTCTTAGACCGTTATCCCACTATGTAGGCACTTGCATATATTCTATCTCACGACCGATGCCTTTAATTTTGGGTGACCAATTTCGCGTTGTATGGATCGCCAACTGGCAGAAGTTAGGCTACGAGGATTGTCGGGAATTTCCAAACCCTAGTTGTAATATAGGTAACACTTTTTGCTTCTGTAGCTTTTTTACACTAGTCGTCATACAATGGGTTCCGTTAGCGAGATTTTCGGCATTCTACTTTTTCTTTGGCTTACGTCCGTAATCAGTGGGACATATCTTTCCATTGCGTACTAACATCATTGGGCATTGTTGGGATAAAAGAATTCGTTGGCTGTCTTTTGTGCGCACAGCTTGGCGACGTTTAGATTTCTTTGTAAAATGTAATGTACGGCTTTTGCCACACCGAATCTGGTGCGTAACTTCGCAATCGGCTTATGCAACTATAAATGTAGAAATCAATTTCAATCTTAGATATTTGCTAATCATTAAATAACTCTTGTATCGTATAAAATATTCATGTTCTCAAATGATATTCAAATAATATGTTCCCACCTACCTATGTTGAGAGTGTACAAAAGATTTAATAACAGATAGTACGTTCTTGCTTAAGAAGTTGTCAGATAAGTCTTATCTAAATATTTGTCTTATGCTCTTCGACTATAAAAGTGTGCAAATCTGTCGAAACAGGAGTAGTCGTTCATAGGAATTTAGCCAGACCAGCTCCCCAAAATGAAGTTCGCCATTATTTTCGCCCTTACAATCTTGGCCGTGGCCAATGCCAAAGCAATTTGTGATGGTTGCCCCGAAACTTTGGATTTCCAAGATGCCAAACACATCCTGGACACATCCCTTGTCAAGTTGCCTTCACTTGGTGGACCGTTCTATAAGTAAGTTACCAAATAGTTTGCTGAAATCAATGCCGCCATTACAAGTACATTTATTTCTAGATCTGGAGAAATTCACTCGGCTACTCAACAACTTGTAGCTGGAATTTTATACAAAATTAATGCAGACTTGATTGGCGCTGACCAGAAGGTCGTTGCTTGTGATATTGAAATTATGGAAGTAACATGGGAGAAGAGAACTCAATTCACCATCCAATGTCCGAACCAAGAGAAAATTGTTAAGGAATATTGAAATTTGATTGATAGAAATTGCAAATAAGTAAATAAATGTGAACGAACATTAATTGTTATGAGTTTATATTATTTAAATCTGGAGAGTTTCGCAATTACATACCAATTATTTTATATTTGTTCTTTTGAAAACTAATGGTTTTTAAAAAAATAGAATTTAAGTGACCTTCACGCTCTGTGACGCATGTGCGACATCTTATCAAACAGTAATTCATTACTGGCCAGAGAGTTGCTGAGGAAATTGCCTCACTTATTTTTCAAATTTGTAGGCGTGTTCTATTTGACAAGCGATAAACCCGCTGAAGCGATTATTTTCAAAAAATCCTTATCTACCGCATATATGATTTTTATAGAAATCGCACTATACGAATTATGGGTGAAACAATAATTTAGGGTTTATGGATATTTGTGAATGGGGTCGAGTGAAAAGAGTAGATTTTAATGCGCCTAAGACACAGTTTTTTTTTGCATCACAGGCTAGTCACGGACCCAACAGTCGTAATTTTATGGCGATGGCATGGATATCGACCCATTAGATGCCTTGATGTCCTGGGCATAAGAATTCATTGTGACGCTTGTTAGTCGAGACATGTTTTCAAATTTATCGACTGAAAACCGAAAAAATTAGTACTTTTTCTTAAAATATGACTTAAACATTGCGGTTTTTCTATCCAGTCTTAGTTTTCGAGGCTTAACATAAAATTCCACTAATATTGCCCGTTGTGAGCACTCGTATAATGCTCCTAAAAGGATCTAAGAATAAAGGGCAATTTTGTATGTAAAAGTTATATTTATGATCTTTATATAAATGAGCGCTGAGGCGACTTCATCACAGGCGAAAACTATCAAAGTGATATAATTTTGGAGAGTTACCTGACACTTTGGATCCAAAGTGAACAATGAGAAAAAATATGTATACTCGTATACATTAATAAAGTAAATTATTTCTCAATTAAATGGTCTGTTACCTTTAAATAATATCGTACATATAAATTTGTTTTAGATAATAATGTTTATTTGTATGGTAGCTTAGTGTACAATTGTTTCATGAGTAAAAAGCGTTTAGGAAAATTAGTCCTTTTGCTACTTGATAATTGTTAAATTGTTATAACATTTAAGGATATATGAATATACATTGTGATTTTATAAGGAAGGGAAAATTAAAAAGAAACCCATTGAATGTTTATTTTGACTAGATTTGATAAAGCTACAAGAAAAACAATTAGGATACCAGTGCGTTGATACTCGTATGGTCGTAGTGCGATGGTTCAAATCTCAATTTAAAGCGCAATGTAATTTTCTCAATTTGATCCTTTACAAGTGGAGTACCAGAAAAGGTGTCCAATCGCTGTGTCGAATAATGTCATAGTAGGTTATATATCATTTTGAGTAACTTGTTTTGCTAGACTTTTAATTTATATAAGTGCCATTTTGCGGTTTTGGACCATACTGGGGCGCAGTAAAACATTATGGGTGTTTATTCAGATCATATTTTCTGTTTGGTTATATATAACTTTGAAAGATATATTGAAAGTTACGAAGTATTTTGATTTCATCACCTTTTGATTAACTATTAACAAACATAATTGGTCAACAACTTTTAAATGACTTTGCAAAAGTGCTAAAGTAGAGTGCCAATTCAATCCTTGTAACATTTCCTCAATCGAATTTAATAGCAAAAATAGTCATAAATTGGCATACGTAAACTGAAAAGCGTAAAGAGCACATGTTAACATGTTCGAAAAATTAGTAAAGATCATTATTTCGAGCGGAGAAAAACTGAATATTCAAGCTTCAATATCAATAGATTCTTGAGAAAAGTAATGAAGCATTGCTCCTGCAACTTTGGGATTTTGATAACAAATGAGGATAATTCGTATATTCAGCCAGCCTTTGTAGTAGACGGAAAGTAATCTTAGTAAAACTCCCTATACAGATTATACAATATACAAAATGGAAATTTTTTACACTAAGTATGAAAAATAATGTCACTTTAATGACCTCCGTTTTCAGCTTCGCAATGGTGGGCTCGTTTAAGAGCATTTTCCATAACATCTTTCAAAATTTGTGGCTGTAGCGTTCGAATCTCTGCAACAATGTTGGCCTTGAGTTGAAGGATTATTTCGGGCTTGTTCACATATACTCGCTCCTTCAAACAACCCCAAAGAAAATAGTCGGGTGCTGACAAATCTGGCGATCGCGCTGGACAAATAATTTTCGAATTTCGGGAAATTATTCGCTCTCCAAAAATTTGGCTTAAAAGTTCCATTGTGTCTCAAGCAGTGTGGGCAGTGGCTCCGTCCTGCTGAAACCCCATCTCAGGTCTGTTTTCTAGAGCTGGACGTAAAAAACGTTCTATCATAAACCGATACCACTCACCATTTACGGTTACAGACTTCCATCTTCATTCTCGAAGAAGTTAGGCCCAATGATATTTGCAGATGTGATCCCTCACCATAGTGTACACCTAATGGGGTGCAATTGCCGTTGATGAATGGCTCTTGGATTTTCAGAACCCCAGAACCTACAGTTCTGCTTATTAACAAAGCCATTCAAATAAAAATGAGCTTCATCTCTCATGCGTATGCGTTAAAATAATTGATCGCTGATTTAAATAATAAGATTCTATTATCCTTGTTCTTTGTTCAGGCGTGAATCTCTCCATTATTTATTCTCCAAGTGTTATTTACATAAGTATAATGTGAAACAAAAATACAAAAACGAAAAAGTTATTAAATTATTAAACCCCATGGTAACTTTTAGCCCACAAAATTTCAGGATCTTAGTTTAATTCGTGTGACCGTTATTGAGCTTTCAATAGACACACGGACAGACATGGGATGATCGTCTTAGAATGATACGGAGATCATCGTCCATGTGGTTTACACGATTCTCGCTGTGATAGCTTCAACCATGGTGTGATATCGGACACAACTTCCCCCTTGGTCAGGGACCGAAGCCTATCTAAACCTTTGCTGACATATGGGTCACAGCACCTGGTTGCAATGCAACTCCACACTGAGCCAAAACACTTTTCGAGATTTTGGTTTAAACCACAGCCACCATAATACTCCCACGGCAGATACTAGACAGGCCAGAACAATAGTTCTCGGAACTCGTGACTACCCGTGGTACCAGACTTAAATCTTCGGTGAGACCTCTTACCAGAGCTAGGATTTTGGTCACCCAAAATTAAAGGCATCGGTCATAAGATTGTATATATGCAGGTGCCTACATATAGAAGTGACGGTCAGAATCCATGTTTTATTCAAGTTATGGTTGATATTAAGGTCGGACCGAAGGAGCCCAAACAACGGAACAATTTGTTTTGCGTTTCTGTAGCGTAGTAAAAGGGAAGGGTATTAAGGCTCGGCCTGGAAAGTGCTGTCAATATGGTAGGAATAGTTTCAGTGAGTCGCATGTGTCTCACTCTTCGTCAATAATACTTCGCATATGCAAAATCAATGCAATGCTTTGTAAATATAGATTGCTAAATTACTAAAGACCATGTCGGCAGCACACATATATGGTACTGATGAGCCGTCCCACAGCAACGGCGAAACGTGCGTCTACCAGGCGATGATGTGTTTGCTTTACTGCGCTGACTTACTTTTCCTTCCCTCTAAGACAAACAACAACAAACCTGATTTTATTAGCTTGTGGAGTAATTCCTCTTTCTAAAGTAGAACTTAATGACGTTTTTACTTGTTTTTCCTACAAATTATAAATTTTCAAAACACACTTTCTTCGAAGCGTATACCCACAACACATTTGCATAAGGTAAAGAAATGTTATGAATTTAGAAATAATCGCGTTAGCGGGCTTTTGAACGGATTTTTTGCTTGTCAAATAAAACACGCCTACAAATTCGAACAACAATTGTAGCAATTTCCTCAGCAACTCTCTGGCCAGTAATGAATTACTGTTTGATAAGATGTCGCACATGAGTCACAGAACGTGAATGTCATTTAAATTCTATTATTTTTAAAAACCATCAGTTTTCAAAGGAACAAAGATAAAATAATTTATATGTCATTGCGAAACTTTCCGTATTTGAATAATTTAAACTCATTAGCCATAATGTTCGTTCACATTTATTTACTTATTTGCAATTTCTATCAATCAAATTTTAATATTCCTTAACAATTTTCTCTTGGTTTGGACATTGGATGGTGAGTTGAGTTCTCTTCTCCCATGATACTTCCATGATTTCAATATCACAAGCAACGACCTTCTGGTCAGCGCCAATCAAGTCTGCATTAATTTTGTATAAAATTCCAGCTACAAGTTGTTGAGTAGCCGAGTGAATGTCTCCAGATCTAGAAATAAATGATATTGTAATGGCCGCATTGATTTCAGCAAAATATTTTGTTTACTTACTTATAGAACGGTCCACCAAGTGAAGGCAACTTGACAAGGGATGTGTCCAGGATGTGTTTGGCATCTTGGAAATCCAAAGTTTCGGGGCAACCATCACAAATTGCTTTGGCATTGGCCACGGCCAAGATCGTAAGGGCGAAAATAATGGCGAACTTCATTTTGGGGAGCTGGCTGGTCTGGCTAAATTCCTATGAACGACTACTCCTGTTTCAACAGATTTGCACGCATTTATAGTCGAAGAGCATATGACAAATATTTAGATAAGACTTATCTGACAACTTCTTAAGCAAGAACCTACTATCTGTTATTAAATCTTTTGCACACTCTCAACATAGGTAGGTGGGAACATATTATTTGAATATCAGTTGAGAGCATGAATATTTTATACGATACAAGAGTTATTTAATGATTAGCAAATATCTAAGATTGAAATTTATTTCTACATTTATAGTTGCATAAGCCGATTGCGAAGTTACGCACCAGACTCGGTGTGGCAAAAGCCGTACATTACATTTTACAAAGAATTTTACAAGCTGTGCGCACAAAAGACAGCCAACGAATTCTTTTATCCCAACAATGCATCGCCCAATGATGTAAGTACGCAGTGGAATGACCCACTGATTATGGACGTAAGCCAAAGAAAAAGTAGAATGCCGAAAATCTCGCTCACGGAACCCATTGTATGACGACAGTTTAAAAAAGCGGCGGTACGAACTAAGTCCCCAATGAACTAACTCCCCAAATCCGAAATGAACTTAGTCCCCAAATTTGGGGACTTAATTCATAATGAAATAAATCCCCAAAGTAGAAAATGAAATAAGTCCCTAACAAAGTGAATTAAACCCCCAATAAAAAAATGAACTATGTCCCCAATGTTGAGGTTTTTTCCCTTAACGACAAAACCCCCCAATTCAAAAATGAAATAACTCCCCATTTTTCGTCTTTGGTTCTTTATTCAAAAAAAAAAAAATATTTACATACATATATCGAGCCATAAGCGCTAACCTATCGTAAGTCAAATTTTTGGAAAAAAAATTTTATTGCTGAAAAATAATCGTTAGGACAAGCCTCATCGTTTTGTATTTTTAAAATGACAAAATTGTTAGTAAAACATCAAAAAAAAAGCTTTTGCATTTTATCGTAAATGATTGTTTAAATTTTATTGTGTAGCAATTTTATCGTAAGTCACACATCAAATTGCTGCAGCAATCGCAAATGTGTTCAGATTTTTTTTTTTGTTTTTTGATACAGTTATATGAGTAGGTAGAAATCTTAAATTTTTGCATTAAAACATTTGCATTTTTAATAAAGTTGTTTGAAATAAATAATAAAAACCGTCTCCTGTAAAATTTGCATTTTTTCACTTACGAAAGGTTAGCGCTTATGGCTCGATATAATAATACATATTTTCAGGCAATAACAATAAAAAAACTAAATTCATTCAAATATAATATAAAAAAATTAGGTGTAGACATGCATCGAGTCTTCTACGACTTTTCGGCAATACGGGCAATTGTAATTTGGCATGCCCTTTGAAATAGCAGCAGCCTGTAGTTTTAGGTTACATTCGTCGCAAATTTTTAAATGCTTACACGGTATAAAAACTATATTTGGGCTTTTGTCCTGACAGACAACACAGACATTTTCTACGTTGTATGATGGTGGTTCACTAATATCTTCAAACAAATCTTCGTCCGAAGATTCTTCTTTAAAAATATTTTCCTCTTCTACCATATTTACACATATGCCATTCTTCTCGTACACCATTCGGGACAGAAATGTAGCTACTGTTATTTTTCCCTGTTGCAATAAAAGAGATGCTTCCTTTATTTTTTCACTTTTTTCTACACTTGACCTTCTTCTCTTTTTCGCAAGCGATCCCCCACTTTCGCACAGCATTTCGAAATGTCGACTTTTAAAAAACTCTTCATCTCGAATTATTCGTACGAATTTAAGAAAATGACCATTTCTTTCTGCAGAGCGTCCAAGAATTCCGTTGTAAGCCTCAACGGCAGATGTTGTCCGGGTATCCTGGTTATGTATTGTGAAGTGTTCACATCCAACCTGAAACATTACATATGTACATAGAAAAGAATAAACAATATTATTTTATGGAAAAATTATGTGATGAATTTTTATTATTACCTTATTAATCCACTGGTTTTCAAAATATTTCAAAAATGGTAAAAATAAAAAGTTGCTATCCATCAAAAAAATTTTGGATTTTAGGTCAGTAAAAGAACTTTTTATTAATTTCGGCGGCAATAAAGGAAGTGCTAAGATTTTGTGGTAAAGCAATGATGCACTTTTGGAAGACCTAATGTATTCCAATAAGGATTTTTGTTTTGCCATATTTCGCCTTACAGCCTGGCAAAAATGAAACCTGAACGACAAGAAAGGAAACATTTTGTGAGTGTAATCTCAAACTGAAACCCTTAAGTACTTAACTATATGACATTGTTGTAAGTATGTTAAAAATCTATTTTAGATATGTATATGAGCAATATATCAAATCTCTTCGGTTGTAGTGTTCTGAAATTTGTTTCTGAGTGTAATTGGGTTAAAAATAAAAAATTCGCGCGAATTTTTTATTTTTAACACAATTACACTCAGAAACAAATTTCAGAACACTATAACCGATAATGTTTAAATATATGAGAAATGTTTTTTATACTATATACTTACCAGCATCCCACTAGTTTTGCCCGAGGGTAAACAAAATGCACAGCACTTCTCAATCCCTGTTCGTAGTCGGTTATGAATATTGATGGGTCCAAATCAAATATATTTCCCTTAATATATTGAAGGAGGTTTTTGTATATTTCATTTGTTTTTTTGCTCATCAAAACAAAAAATACTGGAAAAATCTAAGAAAACAATTTTATTATCATGCATATAAACATTAACCAAAACTTACCTCTTCAAAATATTCTATGTAAATTACAAGTAACTGCTGAAATCAGCCATGCGGCACTATTTTAAAGGTCCCATCCATTAAATATGTCCTTTTAGAAGCTGGAATATTTTCTCTAATCAAATCAATTGTTTTCAATGAAGAAAACAAGCAGAAGGAATAATTGTCTTCCTCTATTGCCGCCGTGAAGAAATGCCTAGGTTTCAAATTGTCTTTCGACAAACCAAAATCATTCCACACGTGTTCCAGATTGAAAGCTTCAACTGTTTGAAGAGCAGTCTTGGGAGACGTCACCAAGTTTCGGCTAACTATTTTTTGCAATCCCCTTTGAATTTTTGAAAAACTTAAATTTTTTGTGTCGTCTTGCTTGCTATATAAAAATCGTTGCTTTAAATATAAATTATAAAAATGATTTCCAAACATGTACTTACCTTTCACAAGTCTTTCTAAAAGCGCTTCTTATAGTACAAGATTAGTCTTAGTACCACCAAGAGCTCCCGCCGCATCTTCACAATCTCGCTTTATTGCTTTTAAAGCCTTCAACTCTTTGTAGGCTTCCTCCTCGCTGTCATGATCGTGTTCAACATATTTTTTTGGAACAACACATTTTCCATCAGACAGCAAGTTTACACGAGCTTTGCAATTTTGTTGTCTGCACTCGTATTTCGACACACCTTTATAAACCGATTTTCTCATATATATCATTTTTTGCTCGATCACGTACAATAACTCACTGTTTCTCCTTTTGCCAGGAATTATTTCAAAATTCATTTTTTTACTACTTTCCACTTTCACGTTTTATTTCAAACTAATTACTGTCGCTAAAGAATGGACCATGAATGAGTCAAAAGAAAACATTGTTTCATTCATTATTACGGTTTTTACATTGGTATTTTTACAAATTATTTAATTTTAAAGAAAATGAACTAATCCCCCAAAATAATGAACTAACCCCCCAAAAATAATTTTAGGGGGTTTGTTCATTTCTATGAATTGGGGAGTTGTTTCATTATGAACTAAATCCCCAATTTTAAATATGAATTAAATCCCCAAAAAATGAAATAAGTCCCCAAAAGTCGTTGTTGTTTTTCTCTGTATATAATTTTGGGGACTTAGTTCATTTCGGATTTGGGGAGTTAGTTCATTGGGGACTTAGTTCGTAACGCCTAAAAAAGGTACAGAAGCAAAAAGTGTTACCTATATTACAACTAGGGTTTGGAAATTCCTGACAATCCTCGTAGCCTAACTTCTGCCAGTTTGCGATCCATACAACGCGAAATTGGTCACCCAAAATTAAAGGCATCGGTCGTGAGATAGAATATAAGCAAGTGCCTACATAAAGGTGTTACGGTCTAAAACCATGCTGTACGTGGGCATGGCTTCCCAGAACGAGTGCCTCCATTTGAGCTTTTTCGTTACAAAAATTATATCTGTTGATCCGAATAAGATAACCGCTTTAAAATTAAAAAAAATTATAATTTTTTTTCAATATATCAGTATTTCAGTATACGTATCTAAAAAACTAGTAATTTTTAACTTATATAATTATTTTCTAACTCTCTTCGTGATTTCACATGCCGCAGGAAAGAAATAAGTGGATCGGAAGATGATATTTTTTAAAATATCGTCGGCGCGCCTGAAAATTTTGATTTTTGCAAACTGGTGGTTTGCTCTACGGGCGCCAGACCTGAGGGTCTAAAATGACTGGGTGAAGATCCAATTATTCCCAGTCTCCAAAGTTACTCCCACTTCCAGTCCCAAATTACCCAATAGTAGAAGATGTCGAATATCAGATGGGAACACACCACCGGTTACAGCGGAACGCAATCAATCTACGCGAACACAGCGCCTAGAGCATGTCTGAGAGGCGAACTGAGTAATCCTTGCTTGGCATGCGCTAGTAAAGGGCACTTCACTGACCTTCAGAAGAAACAACACCCATGGCGTCCAGGTCTCGTATGTCATCATAGAGATTACATTCGCTCAAGACATGCAGCCAGTCCTCGAATAACGTCGCATTACTGCATACCTGACTATTGCTAAGGGTCCGTGCCGTGCAAGTAGCCCAAATAGAAACCGAGGCCAAACCCCGAATCACTCTCCACAAAACTAACATTACGGATGAACTAGTAATAAATTTTTTGTAAATTTTGTGTCCACTATTCGCATAGCCACTGCTGCTCAAATTGATATAAATTTTTCTATTTCACATCTTCAGTGCGATTTTTTTCGGCCTTGAAGATTTGAATCATATATTAGTAGAAACTTTGTTTGGTTTCACCAGTTCAACTTATTTCTTACAAAAAAATATTTTGTTTTTAAGTTTTCTTATTTCGTAAAGTTGCAAAGTGAATGACAAATTTAGTATACCATCCACTCTTCGCCACTAAAAAAAGGGCATAACTGCTGGTCAGTACGGGTGTTAAATAGACAATATGGACATGTTGACACTCAAATAAAAGCAAGTTTTGCTACGAATCAAAAAAATATTAATTTTAGAGTTTTGATTAACATTAGGGAAATACGCATGAGCCCGCCCGCATGACTTTTGTAGCGTAGTGAAAGGGAAGTTTATAAAGGATCAGCGTAGAAGAACTAAATTATTAGTTGTTTCTCCTACAAATTACAAATTTTTAAAACACACTTTCTTCGAAGTCTATATCCATCACACGTTTGCGGCAGATAAAGAAATTTTAGGGTTTTTAAAATAATCGTTTTTGAGGGCTTTTAAACGAATTCGTCGCTTGTCAAATGAAAATCGCCAACAAAATAGAACAATAATTAAGGCAGTTCTCTCAACTCTAATAAATGACTGTTTGATAAGATGTCGCACATGCGTCGCAGTTTAAAAATGTATGTTTAAAAAACCATTAGTTTTCAAAAGAACAAGGATAAAATAATTTAGATGTCATTGCGAAACTCTCCGGATTTGAATAATTAAAACTCATAAGTCATAATGTTCGTTCACATTTATTTACTTATTTGCAATTTCTATCAATCAAATTTTAATATTCCTTGACAATTTTCTCTTGGTTTGGACATTGGATGGTGAATTGAGTTCTCTTCTCCCATGATACTTCCATAATTTCAATATCACAAGCAACGACCTTCTGGTCAGCGCCAATCAAGTCTGCATTAATTTTGTATAAAATTCCAGCTACAAGTTGTTGAGTAGCCGAGTGAATGTCTCCAGATCTAGAAATAAATGAAATTGTAATGGCCGCATTGATTTCAGCAAAATATTTTGTTTACTTACTTATAGAACGGTCCACCAAGTGAAGGCAACTTGACAAGGGATGCGTCCAGGATGTGTTTGGCATCTTGGAAATCCAAAGTTTCGGGGCAACCATCACAAATTGCTTTGGCATTGGCCACGGCCAAGATCGTAAGGGCAAAAATAATGGCGAACTTCATTTTGGGGAGCTGGCTGGTCTGGCTAAATTCCTATGAACGACTACTCCTGTTTCAACAGATTTGCACGCATTTATAGTCGAAGAGCATATGACAAATATTTAGATAAGACTTATCTGAAAACTTCTTAAGCAAGAACGTACTATCTGTTTTTAAATCTTTTGTACACTCTCAACATAGGTAGGTGGGAACATATTATTTGAATATCAGTTGAGAGCATGAATATATTATACGATACAAGAGTTATTTAATGATTAGCAAATATCTTAGATTGAAATTTATTTCTACTCTATAGTTGCATAAGCCAATTGCGAAGTTACGCACCAGATTCGGTGTGGCAAAAGTCGTACATTGCGATGTACAAAGAAATCTAAACAACGCCATGCTCTGTTCCCAAAAGACAGCTAACGAGTTATTCTATTCCAATGGTGTTAGTATGTCGAGAATTTCCAAACAACTAGGGTTAGGAAATTCTCGACTTATTTTGATTTTCGGGAATCAGTAATTATTTTCACGTTCCTGGGAATTTCAGAACTAATGCACAGGTGACATATAAATTTTAAAAACAAATCGTTCTAGCATTAAAAGAAATTTAACTGTTAGACATAAAAGCTGCATTTGACTCGGTTTAGCACAACGGACTTATTCGAATTATAAATAAGTGGCCTCCCAATCAAAACTGTTAAAAAATCCAGATTTTTCTGATCAATAGACAATTCTGTGTACACCTTGGGATCACATATCCTACATCATCGACACAATTAACAACACCACTAGGATTATATATACTCTTATTAACAGAAAATCTGATTTGATTAAAGATAACAAATAGCTCGTGATAAAGTCGATATTCACACCCATAATGTAGCTCGTGAGAAAGTCTATATTCACACCCATAATGTCCTACTGCGCCCCAGTATGGTCCAAAGCGGCAAAATGTCATTTTTATAAATTACAAGTCTAGCAAAACAAGTTACTTAAAATGTTAAATAACCTACCATGGCTTTATACGACACAGACATTGCACACCCCTTATGGCATTCCTCTTGTAAACGATGAAATTGAGAAAATTACGATGCGCTATAAATAGAGATGTGAATCATCGACTACGACCATAACGTTCTGGTATCCTAATTTTTTTCTTGTAGCTTTACAAAATCTAGTCAAAATAAAAATTCAATGTGTTTTTTTTTTAAATTTTCCCTTCCTTATAAAATCACAATGTATATTCATTTATCCTTAAATGTAATAAAAATTCAAACAATCATCAAGTAGCAAAAGGAACAATTCTCCCAAACTATTTTTACGCATGAAACAATTGTTGTACATTAAGCTACCATTCAAATTAACTTTATTATCGAAAACAAATTTAAATGTATTATTTAATGGTACTAGACCCTTTAATTGAGAAATAATTTATTTTATACGAGTTTGCATATTATTTCTCATTGTTCACTTTGGATCCAAAGTGATTCATAAAATTGTCGGGCAACTCTCCTAATTTATAGGAGTATCGCTTTGATAGTTTTTGCCTGTGATGTTGTCGCCTCAGCGCTCATTAATATTTATTCCTTTTAGATCCTTTTAGAAGTGCTATCAATGGGCGATATAAGTTGAATTTTATGTAAAGCCTCGATGACTAAGATTCGATAGCAAAACCGCAATCCTTTGTTAACATAAAGAACTAATTTTTCTCAAGTCTATAGGTAAGTGCTGCTGTGGGGTTCCCCTATATCAACTGTACATTGCGCTGGTTAGTTGGAAGTAAGGAGTCGGAAGGGGGAGAAGAGTAGTGGTTAAACACATTAGCCTTGCAGATGTCGTGAGTAGAAGGAAATACACTATGGGCAGTTAACTTGCCAACCGATTGTAAACGGGTGTCAATTCCTGGAAAGTCAGGAGTAAGACGACGGATGTCTGATGAAAAGACACCATGAAAGTAACGAGAGAACAGCGTCATGCAACCCACATTCGGACGATGCTCGAGGGAGACAATTAAGTTAGATACTCTCCTGTCACCTATCAGCTCCATCGTTCTCCTTTGAACACGGCCAAGTAGCTCCGATGCTCAAGAGAGGCAATAAAGTTGTATACCATCCTGTCACTTTTCAGGTCTATCGTTTCTTTGAAGAAAGCCTCAAATAAATCGAATAAAGAAACAATAGGGACGTTCTAAATGCACTCATATTTAGACTACACAAGGAGACCATACAACCATATCGCGGTATTTACAGCCAATAACACAGTTATACAAACCGAATTCAGTTTAACCCTTGGTTGCGACAGCTAACGGTTATGGCTACCAACCAATTGTGGTGTACAAATTACATTGGTGCCAATAATTGGTAGTGACAACAGATAAGTTCCTTGTAGTGACCAAACTCTGTTTAGTTAGCTGTTGTAACATAATATTAGTTATTCCAACATCAACGTAACAACCTGTAATACTACAACATTTTAATCGGTTTAGGTCACAACAAAAACTTTGTTTACGACGAAAACATATTTCAAAATCCCAAAAAACAACAACCATTTTTTTCTTTTTTCCCTAGTTACAATTAATTATGCAATATATCTTAATTAATTCTTTTCCGGTTGGACAATCACTACAATGCTTATCAAACATGTATCCAAAGACGTATTTATTTTACTGATCTGTTAACCTATTGCAAGGTGGTAAAATATTATATTTTTCCAAAAACTTCTTGTTACCAACACCCTACAACAATATCCAACACATGTACAAATTCAGTTCCAATAATCATCTTAGTCTGTTAGGGTAACCGATTCTTGCTCCCTTCAACCGAAAGTGTCAGTTCCTTCTACTGAATATTGCTATGTACCCAATCAACATTCGGTTGTAACGATGGCACACATTCTTGCAACTACCAACAATCGGTTGGGACAACAAATCTATTCTCTGTGTGTATAAACTTGGGATCGCTCAGAAAATTGTAAGCTAGATTTACTTTAACAAAATAAAAACATGCACGGGTCCACTTATAAATACTTTGTAATTTCCGGGAATCTTAACAAAAACTAACTTGAGGCGAGAAGTGAAGAATCGACAAAACTCCAGGGAATATTTCCCCAAAGCTTTGCGAAATCTTAACCCCAACGTAGCAGGGTGTAGCAACAGATGCTGCATGTGATAGATATCGGTCGGTTATAAGAGAGGAGAAGCAAAAACAACGAGAAATGGACTTGCCAAAGCGTGAGTAGATTACGATTAACAGGAGAAGATATGATGCCCGAAAATTCCATCAAAAAGTCAAACATAAGACTTGGAGCCTCAATTCATGGTACTCCAATTGAGACTGAAATGGATTCTGGTGATAGAATCGGCAAGGGTACTGATTATACGCAGTGAAGACTTTTCTAACCACTTGATGCCTGAGGACGGCGTAAAATGCTAATAACCCAGGCTAGAAGAAGTCAAGAAAGCAATCGAGCACCTTTAAAATAATACCGGCATACTGGTTTTAGGCTGGAGGGTATGATGTGGGTAAGAGCATGCGACGACGCATATGCCCAGTTTGGTGAAAGAAAGATCACTTGATGATAAAAATCTCAGTGCACTGTGACCTGTTTGTAAAAATTCAGATCGCAAGGTTTATAAGTCTTGAGCGTATTATGTGAATGACTGAATCCTCACCTAAACAACATTGAACCGTGTCAGTCGCTAAAGGCCTGGTAAATCTTTAGAGTATGTGTAACTCGAATAAACCGAATGACACATGCTTACTTGTTTTTAAAAAGCACCAATAACTTTTACGGGAGATAGAGAAATTTCACATGGCTTAGAGATTAATCTTTTACTCGTTGTCACCGGCATTTACAAGGTTTACACCCGCCGATACAAATGTGTTAGATGATTTTACCGGAATTTAAACCTGGGTATACGTGTATACTAGGGTGTCCCAAAAAAAACAAAAATTTCGATTTTCATTGGTGCTCACGCGTTTTTTGATAGATTTTAGGGTAAGGAAATTTTGATTTTTGTTTAAAAATTTTTTGGAAGTGGTTTAGAGGTCGCACAAATTGGGTTTTTGTCAAAAAACGTGGTTCCCTGCCATATTTTAAAAATAATTTAAGATTTTGTCATTAAATTATTTTTTTTTAGAACTTAAGTTAACAGTTCATAAGAAAAACGTGCAATCTTTCATTTTATGTTCAAAAACCGCCAGGTTTGTCAGCGATTTTTTCCATATGGCAGATTAAACTAAAATTTTTTTGTTTTTTTTTCAAAAACATTGACTTTAACGATTTATAACTTTTAAAATTTCTATTAAAGTTACAAAAACTAATGAAGCAGTTTAAAAGATAAATAAATTCTAAACAATTTTCATAAAAAAAATGTTTAATTAGTCGTTACAAACCCAGAGTTATCTACATTTGTCGAATTCAATCCATTGAACCGAACATGATTTCAACTGTTTTTTTATTATTTCTTTTGAGTTTCATTCACAATGCGAGCCTAAGCCTCATTCACAATAGGTATGCTCCCCTCAACGATCTTAATCTCTTAAAGCAATTGGATGACTACAAACGCTTTAATGACAGTGTTGCAAGCGCTGCATTAAAAACGTTTTTGCGTGTATAGACAGCAATACATTACGTTTAATGGTAAAAAATCTACTTCGTCCAACTATAGACAAGGAAAGGCCAATTTGAAAGAAGAATTGCTTAAAAATGCAGAAATTTACACATTTATTTCTGAAGCTAGCCTTAACTTTTTTAAAGCCTGCGATATTTCGACAGCATTTTTACAACTAGATCCAGAAAAATGGGAAACCAACGAACACTTTCTCCATGGAAGAAACAAAATTCAACAATTGTATGTGGTAAACGACGTCGCCGAACGTGGTGTGGCCTTGGCAAGCAGTTACGCAAATTTGACAACTTCTGAAACAGATTTTCAAAATTTATTGCAGGGCATAGAGCAGCATCGAAAGAGCCGCAATAAATAACTTTTAAACAACTAAAGTATTGTGTTTTCTGTTTTTCTTGGTTATGATTTGTTGGGAGCCTAAAGGTTAGTATTATATTTTTATGCAATGGATTGAATTCGACAAATGTAGATAACTCTGGGTTAGTAACGACTAATTAAACATTTTTTTTATGAAAATTGTTTAGAATTTATTTATCTTTTAAACTGCATCATTAGTTTTTGTAACTTTAATAGAAATTTTAAAAGTTATAAATCGTTAAAGTCAATGTTTTTGAAAAAAAAACAAAAAAATTTTAGTTTAATCTGCCATATGGAAAAAATCGCTGACAAACCTGGCGGTTTTTGAACATAAAATGAAAGATTGGACGTTTTTCTTATGAACTGTTAACTTAAGATCTAAAAAAAATTATTTAATGACAAAATCTTAAATTATTTTTAAAATATGGCAGGGAATCACGTTTTTTGACAAAAACCCAATTTGTGCGACCTCTAAACCACTTCCAAAAAATTTTTAAACAAAATTCAAAATTTCCTTACCCTAAAATCTATCAAAAAACGCGTGAGCAAAAAAAAATTTTTCTTTTTGGGACACCCTAGTGTATACCAGCCGCGGACAACCATTACAGCATGGTCAAATATTTTTCATAGGAAACATCTGCAGACCGCCCTCTAGCAATGAGTAGGTCGCACGTGTAAGAACACCAAACAGCAGAAAGATTTTCTAACTTAATCTTCTTTAACGCAAAGAACTTAAGTTAGTTGGCAAGTAGTTGGAAAATAATCGCTGATATTTCTAGATTACAAGTGCAGTATGCTAAATATTTCTACTACGTACTCAGACTGATATTATAATAACGAATTGCTTCTTCAAATGATTGATTATTCCCAGACAGATAAACATGTCGATTTGCAATGAGAAAATACTTTAGATAATACAATTCGATGGTAACACAACATATTTATATGCATGTGCTTTCAAATACGAGGGTTGCTATATATATTTCTGGCGCCATCTAACATTTCCATTGGAAAGTTTGTCATTTTTTAGCATAAACGTTCTCAGAACGTTTTGACGTACGACCATCATTCGTGTTGTTTACAGTGACTTGAAAAAATCAATTTGGCAAAAAAAATGGAATTAACTCGTGAACATTTTCGTGTGATCATTTTTCACAACTTTCGACGTGGATTATCACGACAAGAGTGCATCGATGAACCTAAATCTTTGTATGGCGATGAAGCACCATCCTATAGCACTGTGAAAAACTGGTTTAAGGAATTCAATCGTGGCCGACGCTCGCTCAAAACCGAAGGTCGTCCTAAAACGGCCGTTGTGCCAGAGAACATTGATGCCGTGCGTGAACTGATAATGCAAGATCGTCATGTGACATACCGTGAGATAAAGGCGTCCTTGGGCATTTCTTCTACCAGCATACATTCGATATTGCATGAACGCCCGATTAGCCCTAAATATCTATTTTGAAAATATCTAAAATGCTTCGTTAATTGATAAATATGTTTTTGTTTGTTTTATAAAGGGTGGTCCTACTATTATGCACGATGTTACTTGTGAGTCAAACTTTAACCTAAAGTTTTTGCGCAACTTAATTCAACATTTCTTTATTTCAGCGTTAGACATATACGAGGGTGGCTATTTATATTTCGGTTCCTGACCATAATGGTGTTCCCAGATGCAAATTCCATTGGAAATCGGAGTGGAAAAAGTGCTTAGAAAATTATGTTGAGCGCATGGAAAAGTGTATTGATCTTAAAGAAGAATATTTTGAAAAAAATTAAACCATTTCCAACTATAAATTATTGTGTTTTTACGAAATATTAAAACGAAATATAAATATCAACCCTCGTACAACCATGGAGAGATACACAATTGAGCAACGCGTTGAGATGGTTGATGCCTTTTACGAAAGTGGTCACCAAATATGTACACAATGGGCCCTTTAACAAGCAGAATTGACGCTTTTGGACAAATGAAAATCCACGAGTGATTGTTGAAAAGCCGATGCATCCCCAAAGAGTGACTGTTTGGTGAGGTTTATAAACTGGCTTCGTCGTCGGCACCGAAAATGGTGTTCGCTATCGAAAGAAGATAACAGACTTGTTGTGGCCAGAAATTGAGGATTTGGACCTAGACGATATGTGGTTCCAACAGGATGGTGCCACTTGCCACACAGCGAGAAATTTAATCACTGTGTTATGTCACGTCGTGACGATGTTAATTGGCCGCCACGAACATGTGATTTGAAACCTTTGGACTTCTTTCTTTGGGAACATTTAACAGAAAATATTTAACGTCAATAAGCGAAGAACAATTCAAGAGCTAAAGAAAGAGATAATTCTTCACATTATCGACATTGTCTCAGAGTAAAAATATGGAGTATCGCATAGAGCTATGGCACCTAAGCTGTGGCATGAATTTGGCCGATATTTGGCCGATACTGGTACATATACAAACAGACAATACAAAAGTACTACTGACGACGACGAAGATCGCGAAGCCTGTGCAAAAGTGCATTGAGAAATTCTACATTAAAGATAAGTCGAAACTCATGGATTATTTTGTATGGCAGCAGCTACAGCAGCGATTGTTTCCTCTGTCCGAACTGAAAGGTTTCGATGGTAAGGTCTTGTGTTGACTGTCCCATGCTCGGCGAAAATGTGAACAAGTCGGATTATGGTCCATCTGCTCGGAGGATTGTCGCCTAACTTGTGCCTCACAACCATAGTATGATTCACACGCAACCATGTTATGGTTCCTACATCCAAAGTATGATCACACACAATTATATAGGGTGATCCATCTAGAGGTATTCTTTCAGAACCAAAAAAAAAATATAAAAATTCTAAACATGTGTGGAATCTTTATTGGTAATTTGAAAGAACATTTAACGGCATTTATTTTTAGAATATAATTTTCTTTAAATGTTGGCCGCAACTACGCATCAGGGTTTCCATTCTGAGTGACCAATTTTGGATAACTCGTTCGAGCATTTCGACCGGTCTGGCTTTAATGATACGCGTAATGTTGGCTTCCAAAACCTGAATCGTAGCTGGTTTGACAGCATAGACTTTGGACTTTACGTAACCCCAAAGAAAAATGTGTAAAGGTGTGATATCACTCGATCTAGGCGGCCAACTCACCTGTCCAAAACGTGAAATTAGCTGCTTTTCGAAATGACCTCCCAATAGATCCATTGTTTGAGCAGCTGTATGGCAAGTGGCACCGTCCTGTTGAAACCAAGTGTCATCAAGATTACGGGCTTCAATTTCAGGTAGCATAAAGATAGATATCATGGCGCGATAGTGAGAACCATTCACCGTTACGTTCTGGCCATCATCATTTTTGAAAAAATATTGACCGATGATTCCGCCAGCTTATAAACCGCACCAAACCATGTTTTTCTCTGGGTATAATGACACCTCTTGAACCTCTTCATGTTGCTCTTCAGCCCAAAAGCGTCAATTTTGTTTATTGACTTTGCCGTTGAACTAGGAATGAGCCTCATCACTGAACAATATTTTGGTCGAAAACCGCGGATGTTGCCGTTTCTCACCGAAAGTAATTATTTTCAAAAAATAAATGCCATAAAATGTCCTTTAAATTAACAAAAAAGTTTCCAAACTTGATATGAATTTTTATATTTTTCTTTGTTCTGAAAAATTCCTCTAGATGGATTACCTATAAGATTAACTTGTCTTGCTAGACTTGTAATTTATATAAGTAACATTTTGCCGCTTTGGAACATACTGGGGCGCAGTAGAACATTATGGGTGTGTATATCGACTTTATCACGAGCCATTTGTTATCTTTATTCAGATCAGATTTTCTGTTAATAAGAGTATATATAATCCTAGTCGTTTTGTTAATTTTGTCGATGATGTAGGATATGTGATCGCAAAAATTTAGCTTCTCGTCAAGTATAACACCAAAATATTTTACATGATTTTCCCAGGTAATATGGCGATTAATGAAAACAAGTGGATTTTGAGGAAGGTAACTTGGTTTCCATTTTCTGGTAATGTATATGGCTTGTGTTTTTTCATGATTCACTTCTATTTTCCATTTATTGAAGTTTGTCAGAGCGAGTTGAAGAGTGTTGGCAATGTTGCTAGCGTATAAATCAGAGGACAGTATTAACGTGTCATCAGCAAAAATGGAAATAACACAGTCATTCAGAAAAGGGATATCCGCAGTAAATATATTATAAAGTATCACAGACAAACCAGATCCTTCGGGACATGCTTTATCTATACTTTGTTCTCGACAACAGGTTTCCCCAAGGTGTACACAGAATTGTCTATCGATCAGAAAATTCTGGATTATTTTAACAGTTTTGATTGGAAGGCCACTTTTTAATAATTTGAAAACGTGAAAAATGATTTCTGATTCCCGAGAATCAAAATAAGTCGAGAATTTCCTAACCCTAGTTGTATGGGCAGCGTTTTTGCTTTTGTAGCATTTTTACACTGGTTGTCGTGCGATGGGTTCCGTGAACGCGATGTTCGGCATTTTAATTTTTGTTTGGCTTACGTCGATAATCAGTGGGACATATCATTCCACTTCATACTAACATCATTGGGCGGTGCAGTGTTGGGAAAGAAAAACTCGTTGGCTGCCATTTGGGCACACAGCATGGCGTTGTTAAGATCTCTTTGTAAATCGAAATGTACGACTTTTGCCACACCGAATCTGGTGCGTAACTTCGCAATCGGCTTATGCAACTATAAATGTAGAAATAAATTTAAATCTAAGATATTTGCTCAATGTTAAATAACTCTTGTATCGTATAAAATATTCATGCTCTCAACTGATATTCAAATAATATGTTTCCACCTACCTATGTTGAGAGTGTACAAAAGATTTAATAACAGATAGTAGGTTCTTGCTTAAGAAGTTGTCAGATAAGTCTTATCTAAATATTTGTCGTATGCTCTTCGACTATAAATGCGTGCAAATCTGTTGAAACAGGAGTAGTCGTTCATAGGAATTTAGCCAGACCAGCCAGCTCCCCAAAATGAAGTTCGCCATTATTTTCGCCCTTACAATCTTGGCCGTGGCCAATGCCAAAGCAATTTGTGATGGTTGCCCCGAAACTTTGGATTTCCAAGATGCCAAACACATCCTGGACACATCCCTTGTCAAGTTGCCTTCACTTGGTGGACCGTTCTATAAGTAAGTAAACAAAATATTTTGCTGAAATCAATGCGGCCATTACAAGTTCATATATTTCTAGATCTGGAGAAATTCACTCGGCTACTCAACAACTTGTAGCTGGAATTTTATACAAAATTAATGCAGACTTGATTGGCGCTGACCAGAAGGTCGTTGCTTGTGATATTGAAATTATGGAAGTATCATGGGAGAAGAGAACTCAATTCACCATCCAATGTCCAAACCAAGAGAAAATTGTCAAGGAATATTAAAATTTGATTGATAGAAATTGCAAATAAGTAAATAAATGTGAACGAACATTATGACTTATGAGTTTTAATTATTCAAATCCGGAGAGTTTCGCAATGACATCTAAATTATTTTATCCTTGTTCCTTTGAAAACTAATGGTTTTTTAAACATACATTTTTAAACTGCGACGCATGTGCGACATCTTATCAAACAGTAATTCATTAGAGTTGAGAGAACTGCCTCAATTATTGTTCGAATTTGTTGGCGATTTTCATTTGACAAGGGTCGAATCTGTTTAAAATCCGCAAAAACGATTATTTAAAAAACTCTAAAATTTCTTTATCTACCGCAAACGTGTGATGGATATAGACTTCGAAGAAAGTGTGTTTTAAAAATTTGTAGTTTGTAGGAGAAACAACGAATAACGTCATTTAGTTCTTCTACGCTGATCCTTTATAGACTTCCCTTTCACTACGCTACAAACGCCATGCGGGCTCATGCGTATGACCCTAACGTCAACCAAAACTCTAAAATTAATCTTTTTTGGATTCGTAGCAAAACATGCTTTTATTTGAGTGTCAACATGTCCATATTGGCTATTGAACACCCGTACTGACCAGCAGTTATGCCCTCATTTTAGAGGCGAAGAGTGGTGGTATACTGAATTTGTCATTCTGTTTGCAAAGCTACGAAATAAGAAAACTTAACAACAAAGTATTTTTTGTGAGAAATAAGTTGAACTGGTGAAACCAAACAAAGTTTCTACTGATGGACGTTTATATGAGTCAAATCTTCAAGACCGAAAAAAATTGCACCGAAGATGTGAAATTCAACAATTTTATCAATTTGTGCAGCAGTGCTTTGACGAATAGTTGAAACAACATTTTTGTTAAATGTTAAATTGTTTATCAATGTCACTTTGCCATTTTGTTAAATACTTGTCTTCTATTTAAATATAGAAGCATGAGGTCTTGAGCCGGTTCAATGTAAAAAATTAAAACTTCATATGTATATGTTCAACTCCTAGCATCGTTGTCATCGAAAAATTTCCACCATAACATGATTTATAACATAACATGGCCATGAATGGATTTTTTTGTTTGGGGAAGAATACCAGCATATTCGTTTCTAATTAAGAAACCAAAATATCGATGGGCTTAGAGCGTTTAACGCTAACGCTTCTCCAGAATATGACTTGTAGAAGAATTAAACACAAAAATCATTTATCCTTCTTGAATTTTTTGCAGTCGATGATTGGGTTATAAAGGGTGTGAAGATTGTCGCCAAATAGGAACGCAAAGCGCTGTTGCAAGAATGTGTCACATCTAGATGGGATGCCAGCTAGATTGGTCGGGTGACGTACAGGTTCATCCGGGATGTTAGTTTTGTTGGGAGTAATTGCGTTTCTAGCTGGCCAGGCACGTGTCCCTAAACACTTGCTTGCATAAGAGGACCCTTAGCAATAGTCAGTTATGCATGCCTTGAGCGAATGCAATCTCTATGATGACATACGAGACCAGGACGCCATGGGGGTTGTTTCTTCTGAAGGTCAGTGAAGCACTCTTTACTAGCAGGTAAAGGTCTGGCGCCCGTAGAGAAAACCAGGTTGCAAAAAACAAAATTTTCAGGTGCGCCGACGATATTTTAAAAAAAATCATCTTCCGATCCACTTATTTCTTTCCTGCGGCATGTGAAGTCACGAAGAGAGTTAGATTAACTGAAATACTGATATATTAAAAATAATTATATTTTTTTTTAATTTGTTAGTGAATAATTTTAAAACAGTTGTCTTATTTGTAATGAAAAAACTCAAATGTAGGCACTGTTTGTCGTCGAACGGAAGAGGTAGATTTAGGCCTCGTTCTGAGCGGCTAGGAAGCCATGTCCATGTACAGCATGCTCTTAGACCGTTATCCCACTATGTAGGCACTTGCATATATTCTATCTCACGACCGATGCCTTTAATTTTGGGTGACCAATTTCGCGTTGTATGGATCGCCAACTGGCAGAAGTTAGGCTACGAGGATTGTCGGGAATTTCCAAACCCTAGTTGTAATATAGGTAACACTTTTTGCTTCTGTAGCTTTTTTACACTGTCGTCATACAATGGGTTCCGTGAGCGAGATTTTCGGCATTCTACTTTTTCTTTGGCTTACGTCCGTAATCAGTGGGACATATCATTCCATTGCGTACTAACATCATTGGGCATTGTTGGGATAAAAGAATTCGTTGGCTGTCTTTTGTGCGCACAGCTTGGCGACGTTTAGATTTCTTTGTAAAATGTAATGTACGGCTTTTGCCACACCGAATCTGGTGCGTAACTTCGCAATCGGCTTATGCAACTATAAATGTAGAAATCAATTTCAATCTTAGATATTTGCTAATCATTAAATAACTCTTGTATCGTATAAAATATTCATGTTCTCAAATGATATTCAAATAATATGTTCCCACCTACCTATGTTGAGAGTGTACAAAAGATTTAATAACAGATAGTACGTTCTTGCTTAAGAAGTTGTCAGATAAGTCTTATCTAAATATTTGTCATATGCTCTTCGACTATAAAAGTGTGCAAATCTGTCGAAACAGGAGTTCATAGGAATTTAGCCAGACCAGCTCCCCAAAATGAAGTTCGCCATTATTTTCGCCCTTACAATCTTGGCCGTGGCCAATGCCAAAGCAATTTGTGATGGTTGCCCCGAAACTTTGGATTTCCAAGATGCCAAACACATCCTGGACACATCCCTTGTCAAGTTGCCTTCACTTGGTGGACCGTTCTATAAGTAAGTTACCAAATAGTTTGCTGAAATCAATGCCGCCATTACAAGTACATTTATTTCTAGATCTGGAGAAATTCACTCGGCTACTCAACAACTTGTAGCTGGAATTTTATACAAAATTAATGCAGACTTGATTGGCGCTGACCAGAAGGTCGTTGCTTGTGATATTGAAATTATGGAAGTAACATGGGAGAAGAGAACTCAATTCACCATCCAATGTCCGAACCAAGAGAAAATTGTTAAGGAATATTGAAATTTGATTGATAGAAATTGCAAATAAGTAAATAAATGTGAACGAACATTAATTGTTATGAGTTTATATTATTTAAATCTGGAGAGTTTCGCAATTACATACCAATTATTTTATATTTGTTCTTTTGAAAACTAATGGTTTTTAAAAAAATAGAATTTAAGTGACCTTCACGCTCTGTGACGCATGTGCGACATCTTATCAAACAGTAATTCATTACTGGCCAGAGAGTTGCTGAGGAAATTGCCTCACTTATTTTTCAAATTTGTAGGCGTGTTCTATTTGACAAGCGATAAACCCGCTGAAGCGATTATTTTCAAAAAATCCTTATCTACCGCATATATGATTTTTATAGAAATCGCACTATACGAATTATGGGTGAAACAATAATTTAGGGTTTATGGATATTTGTGAATGGGGTCGAGTGAAAAGAGTAGATTTTAATGCGCCTAAGACACAGTTTTTTTTTGCATCACAGGCTAGTCACGGACCCAACAGTCGTAATTTTATGGCGATGGCATGGATATCGACCCATTAGATGCCTTGATGTCCTGGGCATAAGAATTCATTGTGACGCTTGTTAGTCGAGACATGTTTTCAAATTTATCGACTGAAAACCGAAAAAATTAGTACTTTTTCTTAAAATATGACTTAAACATTGCGGTTTTTCTATCCAGTCTTAGTTTTCGAGGCTTAACATAAAATTCCACTAATATTGCCCGTTGTGAGCACTCGTATAATGCTCCTAAAAGGATCTAAGAATAAAGGGCAATTTTGTATGTAAAAGTTATATTTATGATCTTTATATAAATGAGCGCTGAGGCGACTTCATCACAGGCGAAAACTATCAAAGTGATATAATTTTGGAGAGTTACCTGACACTTTGGATCCAAAGTGAACAATGAGAAAAAATATGTATACTCGTATACATTAATAAAGTAAATTATTTCTCAATTAAATGGTCTGTTACCTTTAAATAATATCGTACATATAAATTTGTTTTAGATAATAATGTTTATTTGTATGGTAGCTTAGTGTACAATTGTTTCATGAGTAAAAAGCGTTTAGGAAAATTAGTCCTTTTGCTACTTGATAATTGTTAAATTGTTATAACATTTAAGGATATATGAATATACATTGTGATTTTATAAGGAAGGGAAAATTAAAAAGAAACCCATTGAATGTTTATTTTGACTAGATTTGATAAAGCTACAAGAAAAACAATTAGGATACCAGTGCGTTGATACTCGTATGGTCGTAGTGCGATGGTTCAAATCTCAATTTAAAGCGCAATGTAATTTTCTCAATTTGATCCTTTACAAGTGGAGTACCAGAAAAGGTGTCCAATCGCTGTGTCGAATAATGTCATAGTAGGTTATATATCATTTTGAGTAACTTGTTTTGCTAGACTTTTCATTTATATAAGTGCCATTTTGCGGTTTTGGACCATACTGGGGCGCAGTAAAACATTATGGGTGCTTATTCAGATCATATTTTCTGTTTGGTTATATATAACTTTGAAAGATATATTGAAAGTTACGAAGTATTTTGATTTCATCACCTTTTGATTAACTATTAACAAACATAATTGGTCAACAACTTTTAAATGACTTTGCAAAAGTGCTATAGTAAAGAGCCAATTCAATCCTTGTAACATTTCCTCAATCGAATTTAATAGCAAAAATAGTCATAAATTGGCATACGTAAACTGAAAAGCGTAAAGAGCACATGTTAACTTGTTCGAAAAATTAGTAAAAATCATTATTTCGAGCGGAGAAAAGCTGAATATTCAAGTTTCAATAACAATAGATTCTTGAGAAAAGTAATGAAACATTGCTCCTGCAACTTTGGGATTTTGATAACCAATGAGGATAATTCGTATATTCGGCCAGCCTTTGTAGTAGACGGAAAGTAATCTTAGTAAAACTCCCTATACAGATTATACAATATACAAAATGGAAATTTTTTACACTAAGTATGAAAAATAATGTCACTTTAATGACCTCCGTTTTCAGCTTCGCAATGGTGGGCTCGTTTAAGAGCATTTTCCATAACATCTTTCAAAATTTGTGGCTGTAGCGTTCGAATCTCTGCAACAATGTTGGCCTTGAGTTGAAGGATTATTTCGGGCTTGTTCACATATACTCGCTCCTTCAAACAACCCCAAAGAAAATAGTCGGGTGCTGACAAATCTGGCGATCGCGCTGGACAAATAATTTTCGAATTTCGGGAAATTATTCGCTCTCCAAAAATTTGGCTTAAAAGTTCCATTGTGTCTCAAGCAGTGTGGGCAGTGGCTCCGTCCTGCTGAAACCCCATCTCAGGTCTGTTTTCTAGAGCTGGACGTAAAAAACGTTCTATCATAAACCGATACCACTCACCATTTACGGTTACAGACTTCCATCTTCATTCTCGAAGAAGTTAGGCCCAATGATATTTGCAGATGTGATCCCTCACCATAGTGTACACCTAATGGGGTGCAATTGCCGTTGATGAATGGCTCTTGGATTTTCAGAACCCCAGAACCTACAGTTCTGCTTATTAACAAAGCCATTCAAATAAAAATGAGCTTCATCTCTCATGCGTATGCGTTAAAATAATTGATCGCTGATTTAAATAATAAGATTCTATTATCCTTGTTCTTTGTTCAGGCGTGAATCTCTCCATTATTTATTCTCCAAGTGTTATTTACATAAGTATAATGTGAAACAAAAATACAAAAACGAAAAAGTTATTAAATTATTAAACCCCATGGTAACTTTTAGCCCACAAAATTTCAGGATCTTAGTTTAATTCGTGTGACCGTTATTGAGCTTTCAATAGACACACGGACAGACATGGGATGATCGTCTTAGAATGATACGGAGATCATCGTCCATGTGGTTTACACGATTCTCGCTGTGATAGCTTCAACCATGGTGTGATATCGGACACAACTTCCCCCTTGGTCAGGGACCGAAGCCTATCTAAACCTTTGCTGACATATGGGTCACAGCACCTGGTTGCAATGCAACTCCACACTGAGCCAAAACACTTTTCGAGATTTTGGTTTAAACCACAGCCACCATAATACTCCCACGGCAGATACTAGACAGGCCAGAACAATAGTTCTCGGAACTCGTGACTACCCGTGGTACCAGACTTAAATCTTCGGTGAGACCTCTTACCAGAGCTAGGATTTTGGTCACCCAAAATTAAAGGCATCGGTCATAAGATTGTATATATGCAGGTGCCTACATATAGAAGTGACGGTCAGAATCCATGTTTTATTCAAGTTATGGTTGATATTAAGGTCGGACCGAAGGAGCCCAAACAACGGAACAATTTGTTTTGCGTTTCTGTAGCGTAGTAAAAGGGAAGGGTATTAAGGCTCGGCCTGGAAAGTGCTGTCAATATGGTAGGAATAGTTTCAGTGAGTCGCATGTGTCTCACTCTTCGTCAATAATACTTCGCATATGCAAAATCAATGCAATGCTTTGTAAATATAGATTGCTAAATTACTAAAGACCATGTCGGCAGCACACATATATGGTACTGATGAGCCGTCCCACAGCAACGGCGAAACGTGCGTCTACCAGGCGATGATGTGTTTGCTTTACTGCGCTGACTTACTTTTCCTTCCCTCTAAGACAAACAACAACAAACCTGATTTTATTAGCTTGTGGAGTAATTCCTCTTTCTAAAGTAGAACTTAATGACGTTTTTACTTGTTTTTCCTACAAATTATAAATTTTCAAAACACACTTTCTTCGAAGCGTATACCCACAACACATTTGCATAAGGTAAAGAAATGTTATGAATTTAGAAATAATCGCGTTAGCGGGCTTTTGAACGGATTTTTTGCTTGTCAAATAAAACACGCCTACAAATTCGAACAACAATTGTAGCAATTTCCTCAGCAACTCTCTGGCCAGTAATGAATTACTGTTTGATAAGATGTCGCACATGAGTCACAGAACGTGAATGTCATTTAAATTCTATTATTTTTAAAAACCATCAGTTTTCAAAGGAACAAAGATAAAATAATTTATATGTCATTGCGAAACTTTCCGTATTTGAATAATTTAAACTCATTAGCCATAATGTTCGTTCACATTTATTTACTTATTTGCAATTTCTATCAATCAAATTCTAATATTCCTTAACAATTTTCTCTTGGTTTGGACATTGGATGGTGAATTGAGTTCTCTTCTCCCATGATACTTCCATGATTTCAATATCACAAGCAACGACCTTCTGGTCAGCGCCAATCAAGTCTGCATTAATTTTGTATAAAATTCCAGCTACAAGTTGTTGAGTAGCCGAGTGAATTTCTCCAGATCTAGAAATAAATGAACTTGTAATGGCCGCATTGATTTCAGCAAAATATTTTGTTTACTTACTTATAGAACGGTCCACCAAGTGAAGGCAACTTGACAAGGGATGTGTCCAGGATATGTTTGGCATCTTGGAAATCCAAAGTTTCGGGGCAACCATCACAAATTGCTTTGGCATTGGCCACGGCCAAGATTGTAAGGGCGAAAATAATGGCGAACTTCATTTTGGGGAGCTGGTCTGGCTAAATTCCTATGAACGACTACTCCTGTTTCAACAGATTTGCACACTTTTATAGTCGAAGAGCATATGACCAATATTTAGATAAGACTTATCTGACAACTTCATAAGCAAGAACCTACTATCTGTCATTATATCTGTTTGTATACCCTACAGCACTCAGCACATAGGAAGGTGGAAACATATTATTTGGAAATCAGTTGAGAGCATGAATATTTTATACGATACAAGAGTTATTTAATGATTAGCAAATATCTTAGATTGAAATTTTTCCACTCTATAGTTGCATAAGCCAATTGCGAAGTTACGCACCAGATTCGGTGTGGCAAAAGTCGTACATTGCGATGTACAAAGAAATCTAAACAACGCCATGCTCTGTTCCCAAAAGACAGCTAACGAGTTATTCTATTCCAATGGTGTTAGTATGTCGAGAATTTCCAAACAACTAGGGTTAGGAAATTCTCGACTTATTTTGATTTTCGGGAATCAGTAATTATTTTCATGTTCCTGGGAATTTCAGAACTAATGCACAGGTGACATATAAATTTTAAAAACAAATCGTTCTAGCCAGGGTTTAAAAGCACCAGTCCGCTAACCATTAGCATCATTTTGCTAAACTAATGCTAACAATCTTTTCCACAAGCCAGAGCTAAAACTAATGTCCGACTAACGTTAGCTCGCGTTAGCGTTAGTCAAAAAAATGACACACCTCTGCTAACCACAATTGACTAATGTGTTGCTAAAAATTTGCTAATTTTGACTAACCATTTTTCGTTAGCAAAAAACTTGAGTTGGTTTCAGTGTTGTCAACGGAACATGACGCAAAGTATCCAATAGTGGTACCGTAGTGGGGATTTCTGATACAAGATTTTTGAAATAAATAGCCTTCAAAAATTAAAAAATTGTTAAACACATTAGTTGAAAAAAAAAATATAAATTTATTTTAGTTTGAAAGAACATTCAAAAGGAAATGAGATTAGGTGAATATGGAAAATAAAAAAAAATTCTATTTTTTATAATGAACGTAATCTTATTGTACAGAATATTTATTCATCAGCACAAAGGTCAAGTTCGAATATGGCTGTATGCAAAAACTCAGGATTAAGCTTTACTAATAAAAGATTTTCCAGAGTATCTTCTCTAAGCCGACTTCTGTTGTCAGCAAGTACAAGTTTCAAGGATGAAAATGCACGTTCAACAGAAACCTAAACCAATTAAATAAATTTTTTGAAAATATTATGATAAAAAACCGGTAATAACAAAAATTGCATTTGTTTACTCATACCTGGGTTGAAGGTGCACCAAAACACACATTGCTTAGAGCGTATAATTCAGGATCGGTAAGTTTTCATGCGATTTTTTAAAAACACAACTTATTGTCTATCAAAGGTAGGCAACACCGTACTCGAGCCGAACACAATTTTCCGTTACACACAAAAACCGAACCAAACACACAAGTCGAAATTAGTCACCAAATTAGCACAATTTAGCAAAGACGTTAGCAAAATCAGCAGTTGCTTCTTCTTCCATTGCTAATAATATATGCATATTTTGGTTAGCGTTAGTTTATTTTGCTAACGCTAACTGAATATTACGACTAATTTAGTTTTAGCATTTGTTCGCATATTAGTTTTGACTTTTTTATGCTAAAACTAATTGACAAATTCTGTACTTTTGACTAAAATTGCGTTAGCATTTTAAACCCTGGTTCTAGCATTAAAAGAAATTTAACTGTTAGACATAAAAGCTGCATTTGACTCGGTTTAGCACAACGGCGGACTTATTCAAATTATAAATAAGTGGCCTCCCAATCAAAACTGTTAAAAAATCCAGATTTTTCTGATCAATAGACAATTCTGTGTACACCTTGGGATCACATATCCTACATCATCGACACAATTAACAACACCACTAGGATTATATATACTCTTATTAACAGAAAATCTGATTTGATTAAAGATAACAAATAGCTCGTGATAAAGTCGATATTCACACCCATAATGTAGCTCGTGAGAAAGTCTATATTCACACCCATAATGTCCTACTGCGCCCCAGTATGGTCCAAAGCGGCAAAATGTCATTTTTATAAATTACAAGTCTAGCAAAACAAGTTACTTAAAATGTTAAATAACCTACCATGGCTTTATACGACACAGACATTGCACACCCCTTATGGCATTCCTCTTGTAAACGATGAAATTGAGAAAATTACGATGCGCTATAAATAGAGATGTGAATCATCGACTACGACCATAACGCCCTGGTATCCTAATTTTTTTCTTGTAGCTTTACAAAATCTAGTCAAAATAAAAATTCAATGTGTTTTTTTTTTAAATTTTCCCTTCCTTATAAAATCACAATGTATATTCATTTATCCTTAAATGTAATAAAAATTCAAACAATCATCAAGTAGCAAAAGGAACAATTCTCCCAAACTATTTTTACGCATGAAACAATTGTTGTACATTAAGCTACCATTCAAATTAACTTTATTATCGAAAACAAATTTAAATGTATTATTTAATGGTACTAGACCCTTTAATTGAGAAATAATTTATTTTATACGAGTTTGCATATTATTTCTCATTGTTCACTTTGGATCCAAAGTGATTCATAAAATTGTCGGGCAACTCTCCTAATTTATAGGAGTATCGCTTTGATAGTTTTTGCCTGTGATGTTGTCGCCTCAGCGCTCATTAATATTTATTCCTTTTAGATCCTTTTAGAAGTGCTATCAATGGGCGATATAAGTTGAATTTTATGTAAAGCCTCGATGACTAAGATTCGATAGCAAAACCGCAATCCTTTGTTAACATAAAGAACTAATTTTTCTCAAGTCTATAGGTAAGTGCTGCTGTGGGGTTCCCCTATATCAACTGTACATTGCGCTGGTTAGTTGGAAGTAAGGAGTCGGAAGGGGGAGAAGAGTAGTGGTTAAACACATTAGCCTTGCAGATGTCGTGAGTAGAAGGAAATACACTATGGGCAGTTAACTTGCCAACCGATTGTAAACGGGTGTCAATTCCTGGAAAGTCAGGAGTAAGACGACGGATGTCTGATGAAAAGACACCATGAAAGTAACGAGAGAACAGCGTCATGCAACCCACATTCGGACGATGCTCGAGGGAGACAATTAAGTTAGATACTCTCCTGTCACCTATCAGCTCCATCGTTCTCCTTTGAACACGGCCAAGTAGCTCCGATGCTCAAGAGAGGCAATAAAGTTGTATACCATCCTGTCACTTTTCAGGTCTATCGTTTCTTTGAAGAAAGCCTCAAATAAATCGAATAAAGAAACAATAGGGACGTTCTAAATGCACTCATATTTAGACTACACAAGGAGACCATACAACCATATCGCGGTATTTACAGCCAATAACACAGTTATACAAACCGAATTCAGTTTAACCCTTGGTTGCGACAGCTAACGGTTATGGCTACCAACCAATTGTGGTGTACAAATTACATTGGTGCCAATAATTGGTAGTGACAACAGATAAGTTCCTTGTAGTGACCAAACTCTGTTTAGTTAGCTGTTGTAACATAATATTAGTTATTCCAACATCAACGTAACAACCTGTAATACTACAACATTTTAATCGGTTTAGGTCACAACAAAAACTTTGTTTACGACGAAAACATATTTCAAAATCCCAAAAAACAACAACCATTTTTTTCTTTTTTCCCTAGTTACAATTAATTCTGCAATATATCTTAATTAATTCTTTTCCGGTTGGACAATCACTACAATGCTTATCAAACATGTATCCAAAGACGTATTTATTTTACTGATCTGTTAACCTATTGCAAGGTGGTAAAATATTATATTTTTCCAAAAACTTCTTGTTACCAACACCCTACAACAATATCCAACACATGTACAAATTCAGTTCCAATAATCATCTTAGTCTGTTAGGGTAACCGATTCTTGCTCCCTTCAACCGAAAGTGTCAGTTCCTTCTACTGAATATTGCTATGTACCCAATCAACATTCGGTTGTAACGATGGCACACATTCTTGCAACTACCAACAATCTGTTGGGACAACAAATCTATTCTCTGTGTGTATAAACTTGGGATCGCTCAGAAAATTGTAAGCTAGATTTACTTTAACAAAATAAAAACATGCACGGGTCCATTTATAAATACTTTGTAATTTCCGGGAATCTTAACAAAAACTAACTTGAGTCGAGAAGTGAAGAATCGACAAAACTCCAGGGAATATTTCCCCAAAGCTTTGCGAAATCTTAACCCCAACGTAGCAGGGTGTAGCAACAGATGCTGCATGGGATAGATATCGGTCGGTTATAAGAGAGGAGAAGCAAAAACAACGAGAAATGGACTTGCCAAAGCGTGAGTAGATTAGGATAAACAGGAGAAGATATGATGCCCGAAAATTCCATCAAAAAGTCAAACATAAGACTTGGAGCCTCAATTCATGGTACTCCAATTGCGACTGAAATGGGTTCTGCTGATAGAAACGGCAAGGGTACTGGTAATACGCTGTGACGACTTTTCTAACCACTTGATGCCTGAAGAATCTGTTAGAAAAGACGACCCAGGACCGATCATTGATGACGGCGTAGAATGCTAATTACCCAGCCTAGAAGAAGTCAAGAAAGCAATCGAGCACCTTTAAAATAATACCGGCATAAGTGTTTTAGGCTGGAGGGTATGATGTGGGTAAGAGCATGCGACGACTCATATGCCCAGTTTGGTTAAAAGAAAGATCACTTGATGATAAAAATCTCAGTGCACTGTGACCTGTTTGTAAAAATTCAGATCGCAAGGTTTATAAGTCTTGAGCGTATTATGTGAATGACTGAATCCTCACCTAAACAACATTATTGAACCGTGTCAGTCGCTAAAGGCCTGGTAAATCTTAAGAGTATTTGTAATTCGAATAAACCGAATGACACATGCTTAATTGTTTTTAAAAAACACCAATAAATTTTACGGGAGATAGAGAAATTTCACATGGCTTAGAGATTAATCTTTTACTCGTTGTCACCGGCATTTACAAGGTTTACACCCGCCGTTACAAATGTGTTAGATGATTTTACCGGAATTTAAACCTGGGTATACATGTATACCAGCCGCGGACAACCATTACAGCATGGTCAAATTTTTCTCATAGGAAACATCTGCAGACCGCCCTCCAGTGATGATTAGGTCGCACGACTAATCATCAGGTCGCACGTGTAAGAACATTAAACAGCAGAAAGATTTTCTAACTTACTCTGAACTAACTTCTACGCAATTTCTAACTACTTGGCAACATAAGTTAGTTGGCAGGTAGTTAGAAAATAATCGCTGATAGTTCTAGATTACAAGTAGTACACACGTGAAGTATGCTAAATATTTCAACTACGTACTCAGACTGATATAATAGTAACGAATTGCTTCTTTAAATGATTGATTGCAAAACATGTCGATTTGCAATGAGAAAATACTTTAGATAATAATATTCGATGGTAACACAACATATTTATATGCATGTGCTTTCAAATACGAGGGTTGCTATATATATTTCTGGCGCCATCTAACATTTCCATTGGAAAGTTTGTCATTTTGTAGCATAAACGTTCTCAGAACGTTTTGACGTACGACCATCATTCGTGTTGTTTACAGTGACTTGAAAAAATCAATTTGGCAAAAAAATGGAATTAACTCGTGAACATTTTCGTGTGATCATTTTTCACAACTTTCGACGTGGATTATCACGACAAGAGTGCATCGATGAACTTAAATCTTTGTATGGCGATGAAGCACCATCCTATAGCACTGTGAAAAACTGGTTTGAGGAATTCAATCGTGGCTGACGCTCGCTCAAAGGCGAAGGTCGTGAAGGTCGTCCAAAAACGGGCGTTGTGCCACAGAAAACATTGATGACGTGCGTGAACTAATAATGCAAGATCGTCATGTGACATAGAGATACCGTGAGATAAAGGCATCCTTGGGCATTTTTTCCACCAGCATACATTCGATCTGGCCGTAAAAAATGTTTGTCTCGTTGGATCCCGCACAATTTGACAATTGCTCAAAAAAAGAATCGTGTCAATTGGTGCAAAGAAATTTTGAAAAAATACGATCGCGGTGCTTCAAAAGACAATTAAGAGATCGTCACAGGTGACGAATCATGGGTCAATGCGTATGAGCCCGAAACAAAACAGCAATCGACCGTGTGGGTCTTCGAAGACGAGCCAAATCTAACGAAAGTTGTTCGTGAAAGAAGCACTTCGAAGCAAATGGTCGCCTGTTTCTTCGGCAAAACTGCTCATGTGGCGACTGTTCCGCTTGAGCAACAACGTAGGACGGGCAATTCTGAGTGGTACACCACAATTTGTTTGCCTGAAGTCTTCAGAGAAATTCGAAAAACGAACAAGATAAGACGAATCATTGTGCACCATGACAATGCGAACTCTCACACATCGGCCCAAACAAGCGCCTTTTTGACCGGCCAAAACGTCGAATTGATTGGTCATCCGCCGTGCAGCCCCGACTTGGCACCCAATGACTTCTTCTTATTCCCTAGCACCAAGAAATAAATCCGTGATCAATGTTTTTCATCGCCCGAAGCAGCTGTTTCAGCGTTCAAAAATCATGTTTTGGAGGTGTCTCAATCGGAGTGGAAAAAAGCTTCGAAAATTGGTTTGTGAGCATGCAAAAGTGAATAAATCATGCTGGAGAATACTTTGAAAAACAATAAAACCATTTTTTACGATAAATATTCGCATTTTCATTATTAGGCCAGAAATATATATAGCAGCCCTCGTAGTAATTTCATTGGCGTGATCATAACAAAATGGTTATCGGTCAAACCTATGCTAAACTAAGGTCGTTGTGGTTAACACAGTTCAATGAACCTACTCATGTGAGAATTCTGACTTTTGAATGGGTGCGAAATTTTCGCCAATTGTCATTCCGTGCTCAATAATACAGTTAGTTACCTGTAACGTTATAAAATTGCGATCGATTATATGGAATTTCATTTAAAAACTTGTTGAACCTGAAAGTCACTTGTTATCTTCACAACATAAAATACAGGGAACTTCCTGATTATCTCTTTTACACTTTAAAATTTTCAAGTGTAAAGCAAACCGATTAGACCTAAATATCTATTTTGAAAATATCTAAAATGCTTCGTTAATTGATAAATATGTTTTTGTTTGTTTTATAAAGGGTGGTCCCACTATTATGCACGATGTTACTTGTGAGTCAAACTTTAACCTAAAGTTTTTGCGCACTTAATTCAACATTTCTTTATTTCAGCGTTAGACATATACGAGGGTGGCTATTTATATTTCGGTTCCTGACCATAATAGTGTTCCCAGATGCAAATTCCATTGGAAATCGGAGAGTGACTGTTTGGTGAGGTTTATAAACTGGCAGCGTCATCGGTACCGTGAATGGTGTTTGCTATCGAATGAAGATAACTGACTTGTTGTGGCCAGAAATTGAGGATTTGGACCTAGACGATATGTGGTTCAAACAGGATGGATACACTTGCCACACAGCGAGAAATTTAATCACTGTGTTATGTCACGTCCTGACGATGTCAATTGGCCGCCACGATCATGTGAAATGAAACCTTTGGACTTCTTTCTTTGGGAATATTTAACTGAAAATATTTAACGTCAATGAGCGAAGAACAATTCAAGAGCTAAAGAAAGAGATAATTCTTCACATTATCGACATTGAACCTCCATTCTCAGTCTCAGAGTAAAAATATGGAGTATCGCATAGAGCTATGGCACCTAAGCTGTGGCATGAATTTGGCCGATATTTGGCCGATACTGGTACATATACAAACAGACAATACAAAAGTACTACTGACGACGACGAAGATCGCGAAGCCTGTGCAAAAGTGCATTGAGAAATTCTACATTAAAGATAAGTCGAAACTCCTGGATTATTTTGTATGGCAGCAGCTACAGCAGCGATTGTTTCCTCTGTCCGAACTGAAAGGTTTCGATGGTAAGGTCTTGTGTTGACTGTCCCATGCTCGGCGAAAATGTGAACAAGTCGGATTATGGTCCATCTGCTCGGAGGATTGTCGCCTAACTTGTGACTATACTCTCCATACTATGATTTCCACAACCATAGTATGATTCACACTCAACCATACTATGATCTCCACAACCATAGTATGGTCCTCACAACCATAGTATGATTCACACGCAACCATGTTATGGTTCCTACATCCAAAGTATGATCACACACAATTATATAGGGTGATCCATCTAGAGGTATTCTTTCAGAACCAAAAAAAAAATATAAAAATTCTAAACATGTGTGGAATCTTTATTGGTAATTTGAAAGAACATTTAACGGCATTTATTTTTAGAATATAATTTTCTTTAAATGTTGGCCGCAACTACGCATCAGGGTTTCCATTCTGAGTGACCAATTTTGGATAACTCGTTCGAGCATTTCGACCGGTCTGGCTTTAATGATACGCGTAATGTTGGCTTCCAAAACCTGAATCGTAGCTGGTTTGACAGCATAGACTTTGGACTTTACGTAACCCCAAAGAAAAATGTGTAAAGGTGTGATATCACTCGATCTAGGCGGCCAACTCACCTGTCCAAAACGTGAAATTAGCTGCTTTTCGAAATGACCTCCCAATAGATCCATTGTTTGAGCAGCTGTATGGCAAGTGGCACCGTCCTGTTGAAACCAAGTGTCATCAAGATTACGGGCTTCAATTTCAGGTAGCATAAAGATAGATATCATGGCGCGATAGTGAGAACCATTCACCGTTACGTTCTGGCCATCATCATTTTTGAAAAAATATTGACCGATGATTCCGCCAGCTTATAAACCACCAAACCATGTTTTTCTCTGGGTATAATGACACCTCTTGAACCTCTTCATGTTGCTCTTCAGCCCAAAAGCGTCAATTTTGTTTATTGACTTTGCCGTTGAACTAGGAATGAGCCTCATCACTGAACAATATTTTGGTCGAAAACCGCGGATGTTGCCGTTTCTCACCGAAAGTAATTATTTTCAAAAAATAAATGCCATAAAATGTCCTTTAAATTAACAAAAAAGTTTCCAAACTTGATATGAATTTTTATATTTTTCTTTGTTCTGAAAAATTCCTCTAGATGGATTACCTATAAGATTAACTTGTCTTGCTAGACTTGTAATTTATATAAGTAACATTTTGCCGCTTTGGAACATACTGGGGCGCAGTAGAACATTATGGGTGTGTATATCGACTTTATCACGAGCCATTTGTTATCTTTATTCAGATCAGATTTTCTGTTAATAAGAGTATATATAATCCTAGTCGTTTTGTTAATTTTGTCGATGATGTAGGATATGTGATCGCAAAAATTTAGCTTCTCGTCAAGTATAACACCAAAATATTTTACATGATTTTCCCAGGTAATATGGCGATTAATGAAAACAAGTGGATTTTGAGGAAGGTAACTTGGTTTCCATTTTCTGGTAATGTATATGGCTTGTGTTTTTTCATGATTCACTTCTATTTTCCATTTATTGAAGTTTGTCAGAGCGAGTTGAAGAGTGTTGGCAATGTTGCTAGCGTATAAATCAGAGGACAGTATTAACGTGTCATCAGCAAAAATGGAAATAACACAGTCATTCAGAAAAGGGATATCCGCAGTAAATATATTATAAAGTATCACAGACAAACCAGATCCTTCGGGACATGCTTTATCTATACTTTGTTCTCGACAACAGGTTTCCCCAAGGTGTACACAGAATTGTCTATCGATCAGAAAATTCTGGATTATTTTAACAGTTTTGATTGGAAGGCCACTTTTTAATAATTTGAAAACGTGAAAAATGATTTCTGATTCCCGAGAATCAAAATAAGTCGAGAATTTCCTAACCCTAGTTGTATGGGCAGCGTTTTTGCTTTTGTAGCATTTTTACACTGGTTGTCGTGCGATGGGTTCCGTGAACGCGATGTTCGGCATTTTAATTTTTGTTTGGCTTACGTCGATAATCAGTGGGACATATCATTCCACTTCATACTAACATCATTGGGCGGTGCAGTGTTGGGAAAGAAAAACTCGTTGGCTGCCATTTGGGCACACAGCATGGCGTTGTTAAGATCTCTTTGTAAATCGAAATGTACGACTTTTGCCACACCGAATCTGGTACGTAACTTCGCAATCGGCTTATGCAACTATAAATGTAGAAATAAATTTAAATCTAAGATATTTGCTCAATGTTAAATAACTCTTGTATCGTATAAAATATTCATGCTCTCAACTGATATTCAAATAATATGTTTCCACCTACCTATGTTGAGAGTGTACAAAAGATTTAATAACAGATAGTAGGTTCTTGCTTAAGAAGTTGTCAGATAAGTCTTATCTAAATATTTGTCGTATGCTCTTCGACTATAAATGCGTGCAAATCTGTTGAAACAGGAGTAGTCGTTCATAGGAATTTAGCCAGACCAGCCAGCTCCCCAAAATGAAGTTCGCCATTATTTTCGCCCTTACAATCTTGGCCGTGGCCAATGCCAAAGCAATTTGTGATGGTTGCCCCGAAACTTTGGATTTCCAAGATGCCAAACACATCCTGGACACATCCCTTGTCAAGTTGCCTTCACTTGGTGGACCGTTCTATAAGTAAGTAAACAAAATATTTTGCTGAAATCAATGCGGCCATTACAAGTTCATATATTTCTAGATCTGGAGAAATTCACTCGGCTACTCAACAACTTGTAGCTGGAATTTTATACAAAACTAATGCAGACTTGATTGGCGCTGACCAGAAGGTCGTTGCTTGTGATATTGAAATTATGGAAGTATCATGGGAGAAGAGAACTCAATTCACCATCCAATGTCCAAACCAAGAGAAAATTGTCAAGGAATATTAAAATTTGATTGATAGAAATTGCAAATAAGTAAATAAATGTGAACGAACATTATGACTTATGAGTTTTAATTATTCAAATCCGGAGAGTTTCGCAATGACATCTAAATTATTTTATCCTTGTTCCTTTGAAAACTAATGGTTTTTTAAACATACATTTTTAAACTGCGACGCATGTGCGACATCTTATCAAACAGTAATTCATTAGAGTTGAGAGAACTGCCTCAATTATTGTTCGAATTTGTTGGCGATTTTCATTTGACAAGGGTCGAATCTGTTTAAAATCCGCAAAAACGATTATTTAAAAAACTCTAAAATTTCTTTATCTACCGCAAACGTGTGATGGATATAGACTTCGAAGAAAGTGTGTTTTAAAAATTTGTAGTTTGTAGGAGAAACAACGAATAACGTCATTTAGTTCTTCTACGCTGATCCTTTATAGACTTCCCTTTCACTACGCTACAAACGCCATGCGGGCTCATGCGTATGACCCTAACGTCAACCAAAACTCTAAAATTAATCTTTTTTGGATTCGTAGCAAAACATGCTTTTATTTGAGTGTCAACATGTCCATATTGGCTATTGAACACCCGTACTGACCAGCAGTTATGCCCTCATTTTAGAGGCGAAGAGTGGTGGTATACTGAATTTGTCATTCTGTTTGCAAAGCTACGAAATAAGAAAACTTAACAACAAAGTATTTTTTGTGAGAAATAAGTTGAACTGGTGAAACCAAACAAAGTTTCTACTGATGGACGTTTATATGAGTCAAATCTTCAAGACCGAAAAAAATTGCACCGAAGATGTGAAATTCAACAATTTTATCAATTTGTGCAGCAGTGCTTTGACGAATAGTTGAAACAACATTTTTTTTAAATGTTAAATTGTTTATCAATGTCACTTTGCCATTTTGTTAAATACTTGTCTTCTATTTAAATATAGAAGCATGAGGTCTTGAGCCGGTTCAATGTAAAAAATTAAAACTTCATATGTATATGTTCAACTCCTAGCATCGTTGTCATCGAAAAATTTCCACCATAACATGATTTATAACATAACATGGCCATGAATGGATTTTTTTGTTTGGGGAAGAATACCAGCATATTCGTTTCTAATTAAGAAACCAAAATATCGATGGGCTTAGAGCGTTTAACGCTAACGCTTCTCCAGAATATGACTTGTAGAAGAATTAAACACAAAAATCATTTATCCTTCTTGAATTTTTTGCAGTCGATGATTGGGTTATAAAGGGTGTGAAGATTGTCGCCAAATAGGAACGCAAAGCGCTGTTGCAAGAATGTGTCACATCTAGATGGGATGCCAGCTAGATTGGTCGGGTGACGTACAGGTTCATCCGGGATGTTAGTTTTGTTGGGAGTAATTGCGTTTCTAGCTGGCCAGGCACGTGTCCCTAAACACTTGCTTGCATAAGAGGACCCTTAGCAATAGTCAGTTATGCATGCCTTGAGCGAATGCAATCTCTATGATGACATACGAGACCAGGACGCCATGGGGGTTGTTTCTTCTGAAGGTCAGTGAAGCACTCTTTACTAGCAGGTAAAGGTCTGGCGCCCGTAGAGAAAACCAGGTTGCAAAAAACAAAATTTTCAGGTGCGCCGACGATATTTTAAAAAAAATCATCTTCCGATCCACTTATTTCTTTCCTGCGGCATGTGAAGTCACGAAGAGAGTTAGATTAACTGAAATACTGATATATTAAAAATAATTATATTTTTTTTTAATTTGTTAGTGAATAATTTTAAAACAGTTGTCTTATTTGTAATGAAAAAACTCAAATGTAGGCACTGTTTGTCGTCGAACGGAAGAGGTAGATTTAGGCCTCGTTCTGAGCGGCTAGGAAGCCATGTCCATGTACAGCATGCTCTTAGACCGTTATCCCACTATGTAGGCACTTGCATATATTCTATCTCACGACCGATGCCTTTAATTTTGGGTGACCAATTTCGCGTTGTATGGATCGCCAACTGGCAGAAGTTAGGCTACGAGGATTGTCGGGAATTTCCAAACCCTAGTTGTAATATAGGTAACACTTTTTGCTTCTGTAGCTTTTTTACACTAGTCGTCATACAATGGGTTCCGTTAGCGAGATTTTCGGCATTCTACTTTTTCTTTGGCTTACGTCCGTAATCAGTGGGACATATCTTTCCATTGCGTACTAACATCATTGGGCATTGTTGGGATAAAAGAATTCGTTGGCTGTCTTTTGTGCGCACAGCTTGGCGACGTTTAGATTTCTTTGTAAAATGTAATGTACGGCTTTTGCCACACCGAATCTGGTGCGTAACTTCGCAATCGGCTTATGCAACTATAAATGTAGAAATCAATTTCAATCTTAGATATTTGCTAATCATTAAATAACTCTTGTATCGTATAAAATATTCATGTTCTCAAATGATATTCAAATAATATGTTCCCACCTACCTATGTTGAGAGTGTACAAAAGATTTAATAACAGATAGTACGTTCTTGCTTAAGAAGTTGTCAGATAAGTCTTATCTAAATATTTGTCATATGCTCTTCGACTATAAAAGTGTGCAAATCTGTCGAAACAGGAGTAGTCGTTCATAGGAATTAAGCCAGACCAGCTCCCCAAAATGAAGTTCGCCATTATTTTCGCCCTTACAATCTTGGCCGTGGCCAATGCCAAAGCAATTTGTGATGGTTGCCCCGAAACTTTGGATTTCCAAGATGCCAAACACATCCTGGACACATCCCTTGTCAAGTTGCCTTCACTTGGTGGACCGTTCTATAAGTAAGTTACCAAATAGTTTGCTGAAATCAATGCCGCCATTACAAGTACATTTATTTCTAGATCTGGAGAAATTCACTCGGCTACTCAACAACTTGTAGCTGGAATTTTATACAAAATTAATGCAGACTTGATTGGCGCTGACCAGAAGGTCGTTGCTTGTGATATTGAAATTATGGAAGTAACATGGGAGAAGAGAACTCAATTCACCATCCAATGTCCGAACCAAGAGAAAATTGTTAAGGAATATTGAAATTTGATTGATAGAAATTGCAAATAAGTAAATAAATGTGAACGAACATTAATTGTTATGAGTTTATATTATTTAAATCTGGAGAGTTTCGCAATTACATACCAATTATTTTATATTTGTTCTTTTGAAAACTAATGGTTTTTAAAAAAATAGAATTTAAGTGACCTTCACGCTCTGTGACGCATGTGCGACATCTTATCAAACAGTAATTCATTACTGGCCAGAGAGTTGCTGAGGAAATTGCCTCACTTATTTTTCAAATTTGTAGGCGTGTTCTATTTGACAAGCGATAAACCCGCTGAAGCGATTATTTTCAAAAAATCCTTATCTACCGCATATATGATTTTTATAGAAATCGCACTATACGAATTATGGGTGAAACAATAATTTAGGGTTTATGGATATTTGTGAATGGGGTCGAGTGAAAAGAGTAGATTTTAATGCGCCTAAGACACAGTTTTTTTTTGCATCACAGGCTAGTCACGGACCCAACAGTCGTAATTTTATGGCGATGGCATGGATATCGACCCATTAGATGCCTTGATGTCCTGGGCATAAGAATTCATTGTGACGCTTGTTAGTCGAGACATGTTTTCAAATTTATCGACTGAAAACCGAAAAAATTAGTACTTTTTCTTAAAATATGACTTAAACATTGCGGTTTTTCTATCCAGTCTTAGTTTTCGAGGCTTAACATAAAATTCCACTAATATTGCCCGTTGTGAGCACTCGTATAATGCTCCTAAAAGGATCTAAGAATAAAGGGCAATTTTGTATGTAAAAGTTATATTTATGATCTTTATATAAATGAGCGCTGAGGCGACTTCATCACAGGCGAAAACTATCAAAGTGATATAATTTTGGAGAGTTACCTGACACTTTGGATCCAAAGTGAACAATGAGAAAAAATATGTATACTCGTATACATTAATAAAGTAAATTATTTCTCAATTAAATGGTCTGTTACCTTTAAATAATATCGTACATATAAATTTGTTTTAGATAATAATGTTTATTTGTATGGTAGCTTAGTGTACAATTGTTTCATGAGTAAAAAGCGTTTAGGAAAATTAGTCCTTTTGCTACTTGATAATTGTTAAATTGTTATAACATTTAAGGATATATGAATATACATTGTGATTTTATAAGGAAGGGAAAATTAAAAAGAAACCCATTGAATGTTTATTTTGACTAGATTTGATAAAGCTACAAGAAAAACAATTAGGATACCAGTGCGTTGATACTCGTATGGTCGTAGTGCGATGGTTCAAATCTCAATTTAAAGCGCAATGTAATTTTCTCAATTTGATCCTTTACAAGTGGAGTACCAGAAAAGGTGTCCAATCGCTGTGTCGAATAATGTCATAGTAGGTTATATATCATTTTGAGTAACTTGTTTTGCTAGACTTTTAATTTATATAAGTGCCATTTTGCGGTTTTGGACCATACTGGGGCGCAGTAAAACATTATGGGTGTTTATTCAGATCATATTTTCTGTTTGGTTATATATAACTTTGAAAGATATATTGAAAGTTACGAAGTATTTTGATTTCATCACCTTTTGATTAACTATTAACAAACATAATTGGCCAACAACTTTTAAATGACTTTGCAAAAGTGCTAAAGTAGAGTGCCAATTCAATCCTTGTAACATTTCCTCAATCGAATTTAATAGCAAAAATAGTCATAAATTGGCATACGTAAACTGAAAAGCGTAAAGAGCACATGTTAACTTGTTCGAAAAATTAGTAAAAATCATTATTTCGAGCGGAGAAAAGCTGAATATTCAAGTTTCAATAACAATAGATTCTTGAGAAAAGTAATGAAACATTGCTCCTGCAACTTTGGGATTTTGATAACCAATGAGGATAATTCGTATATTCGGCCAGCCTTTGTAGTAGACGGAAAGTAATCTTAGTAAAACTCCCTATACAGATTATACAATATACAAAATGGAAATTTTTTACACTAAGTATGAAAAATAATGTCACTTTAATGACCTCCGTTTTCAGCTTCGCAATGGTGGGCTCGTTTAAGAGCATTTTCCATAACATCTTTCAAAATTTGTGGCTGTAGCGTTCGAATCTCTGCAACAATGTTGGCCTTGAGTTGAAGGATTATTTCGGGCTTGTTCACATATACTCGCTCCTTCAAACAACCCCAAAGAAAATAGTCGGGTGCTGACAAATCTGGCGATCGCGCTGGACAAATAATTTTCGAATTTCGGGAAATTATTCGCTCTCCAAAAATTTGGCTTAAAAGTTCCATTGTGTCTCAAGCAGTGTGGGCAGTGGCTCCGTCCTGCTGAAACCCCATCTCAGGTCTGTTTTCTAGAGCTGGACGTAAAAAACGTTCTATCATAAACCGATACCACTCACCATTTACGGTTACAGACTTCCATCTTCATTCTCGAAGAAGTTAGGCCCAATGATATTTGCAGATGTGATCCCTCACCATAGTGTACACCTAATGGGGTGCAATTGCCGTTGATGAATGGCTCTTGGATTTTCAGAACCCCAGAACCTACAGTTCTGCTTATTAACAAAGCCATTCAAATAAAAATGAGCTTCATCTCTCATGCGTATGCGTTAAAATAATTGATCGCTGATTTAAATAATAAGATTCTATTATCCTTGTTCTTTGTTCAGGCGTGAATCTCTCCATTATTTATTCTCCAAGTGTTATTTACATAAGTATAATGTGAAACAAAAATACAAAAACGAAAAAGTTATTAAATTATTAAACCCCATGGTAACTTTTAGCCCACAAAATTTCAGGATCATAGTTTAATTCGTGTGACCGTTATTGAGCTTTCAATAGACACACGGACAGACATGGGATGATCGTCTTAGAATGATACGGAGATCATCGTCCATGTGGTTTACACGATTCTCGCTGTGATAGCTTCAACCATGGTGTGATATCGGACACAACTTCCCCCTTGGTCAGGGACCGAAGCCTATCAAAACCTTTGCTAACATATCGGTCACAGCACCTGGTTACAATGCAACTCCACACTGAGTCAAAACTCTTTTCGAGATTTTGGTTTAAACCACAGCCACCATAATACTCCCCGATGGACGGCAGATACTAGACAGGCCAGAACAATAGTTCTTGGAAATCCTGACTACCCGTGGTACCAGACTTAAATCTTCGGTGAGACCTCTTACCAGAGCTAAGATTTTGGTCACCCAAAATTAAAGGCATCGGTCGTAAGATTGTATATATGCAGGTGCCTACATATAGAAGTGACGGTCAGAATCCATGTTTTATTCAAGTTATGGTTGATATTAGGGTCGGACCGAAGGAGCCCAAACAACGGAACAATTTGTTTTGCGTTTCTGTAGCGTAGTAAAAGGGAAGGGTATTAAGGCTCGGCCTGGAAAGTGCTGTCAATATGGTAGGAATAGTTTCAGTGAGTCGCATGTGTCTCACTCTTCGTCAATAATACTTCGCATATGCAAAATCAATGCAATGCTTTGTAAATATAGATTGCTAAATTACTAAAGACCATGTCGGCAGCACACATATATGGTACTGATGAGCCGTCCCACAGCAACGGCGAAACGTGCGTCTACCAGGCGATGATGTGTTTGCTTTACTGCGCTGACTTACTTTTCCTTCCCTCTAAGACAAACAACAACAAACCTGATTTTATTAGCTTGTGGAGTAATTCCTCTTTCTAAAGTAGAACTTAATGACGTTTTTACTTGTTTTCCTACAAATTATAAATTTTCAAAACACACTTTCTTCGAAGCGTATACCCACAACACATTTGCATAAGGTAAAGAAATGTTATGAATTTAGAAATAATCGCGTTAGCGGGCTTTTGAACGGATTTTTTGCTTGTCAAATAAAACACGCCTACAAATTCGAACAACAATTGTAGCAATTTCCTCAGCAACTCTCTGGCCAGTAATGAATTACTTTTTGATAAGATGTCGCACATGAGTCACAGAACGTGAATGTCATTTAAATTCTATTATTTTTAAAAACCATCAGTTTTCAAAGGAACAAAGATAAAATAATTTATATGTCATTGCGAAACTTTCCGTATTTGAATAATTTAAACTCATTAGCCATAATGTTCGTTCACATTTATTTACTTATTTGCAATTTCTATCAATCAAATTCTAATATTCCTTAACAATTTTCTCTTGGTTTGGACATTGGATGGTGAGTTGAGTTCTCTTCTCCCATGATACTTCCATGATTTCAATATCACAAGCAACGACCTTCTGGTCAGCGCCAATCAAGTCTGCATTAATTTTGTATAAAATTCCAGCTACAAGTTGTTGAGTAGCCGAGTGAATGTCTCCAGATCTAGAAATAAATGATATTGTAATGGCCGCATTGATTTCAGCAAAATATTTTGTTTACTTACTTATAGAACGGTCCACCAAGTGAAGGCAACTTGACAAGGGATGTGTCCAGGATGTGTTTGGCATCTTGGAAATCCAAAGTTTCGGGGCAACCATCACAAATTGCTTTGGCATTGGCCACGGCCAAGATCGTAAGGGCGAAAATAATGGCGAACTTCATTTTGGGGAGCTGGCTGGTCTGGCTAAATTCCTATGAACGACTACTCCTGTTTCAACAGATTTGCACGCATTTATAGTCGAAGAGCATATGACAAATATTTAGATAAGACTTATCTGACAACTTCTTAAGCAAGAACCTACTATCTGTTATTAAATCTTTTGCACACTCTCAACATAGGTAGGTGGGAACATATTATTTGAATATCAGTTGAGAGCATGAATATTTTATACGATACAAGAGTTATTTAATGATTAGCAAATATCTAAGATTGAAATTTATTTCTACATTTATAGTTGCATAAGCCGATTGCGAAGTTACGCACCAGACTCGGTGTGGCAAAAGCCGTACATTACATTTTACAAAGAATTTTACAAGCTGTGCGCACAAAAGACAGCCAACGAATTCTTTTATCCCAACAATGCATCGCCCAATGATGTAAGTACGCAGTGGAATGACCCACTGATTATGGACGTAAGCCAAAGAAAAAGTAGAATGCCGAAAATCTCGCTCACGGAACCCATTGTATGACGACAGTTTAAAAAAGCGGCGGTACGAACTAAGTCCCCAATGAACTAACTCCCCAAATCCGAAATGAACTTAGTCCCCAAATTTGGGGACTTAATTCATAATGAAATAAATCCCCAAAGTAGAAAATGAAATAAGTCCCTAACAAAGTGAATTAAACCCCCAATAAAAAAATGAACTATGTCCCCAATGTTGAGGTTTTTTCCCTTAACGACAAAACCCCCCAATTCAAAAATGAAATAACTCCCCATTTTTCGTCTTTGGTTCTTTATTCAAAAAAAAAAAAATATTTACATACATATATCGAGCCATAAGCGCTAACCTATCGTAAGTCAAATTTTTGGAAAAAAAATTTTATTGCTGAAAAATAATCGTTAGGACAAGCCTCATCGTTTTGTATTTTTAAAATGACAAAATTGTTAGTAAAACATCAAAAAAAAAGCTTTTGCATTTTATCGTAAATGATTGTTTAAATTTTATTGTGTAGCAATTTTATCGTAAGTCACACATCAAATTGCTGCAGCAATCGCAAATGTGTTCAGATTTTTTTTTTTGTTTTTTGATACAGTTATATGAGTAGGTAGAAATCTTAAATTTTTGCATTAAAACATTTGCATTTTTAATAAAGTTGTTTGAAATAAATAATAAAAACCGTCTCCTGTAAAATTTGCATTTTTTCACTTACGAAAGGTTAGCGCTTATGGCTCGATATAATAATACATATTTTCAGGCAATAACAATAAAAAAACTAAATTCATTCAAATATAATATAAAAAAATTAGGTGTAGACATGCATCGAGTCTTCTACGACTTTTCGGCAATACGGGCAATTGTAATTTGGCATGCCCTTTGAAATAGCAGCAGCCTGTAGTTTTAGGTTACATTCGTCGCAAATTTTTAAATGCTTACACGGTATAAAAACTATATTTGGGCTTTTGTCCTGACAGACAACACAGACATTTTCTACGTTGTATGATGGTGGTTCACTAATATCTTCAAACAAATCTTCGTCCGAAGATTCTTCTTTAAAAATATTTTCCTCTTCTACCATATTTACACATATGCCATTCTTCTCGTACACCATTCGGGACAGAAATGTAGCTACTGTTATTTTTCCCTGTTGCAATAAAAGAGATGCTTCCTTTATTTTTTCACTTTTTTCTACACTTGACCTTCTTCTCTTTTTCGCAAGCGATCCCCCACTTTCGCACAGCATTTCGAAATGTCGACTTTTAAAAAACTCTTCATCTCGAATTATTCGTACGAATTTAAGAAAATGACCATTTCTTTCTGCAGAGCGTCCAAGAATTCCGTTGTAAGCCTCAACGGCAGATGTTGTCCGGGTATCCTGGTTATGTATTGTGAAGTGTTCACATCCAACCTGAAACATTACATATGTACATAGAAAAGAATAAACAATATTATTTTATGGAAAAATTATGTGATGAATTTTTATTATTACCTTATTAATCCACTGGTTTTCAAAATATTTCAAAAATGGTAAAAATAAAAAGTTGCTATCCATCAAAAAAATTTTGGATTTTAGGTCAGTAAAAGAACTTTTTATTAATTTCGGCGGCAATAAAGGAAGTGCTAAGATTTTGTGGTAAAGCAATGATGCACTTTTGGAAGACCTAATGTATTCCAATAAGGATTTTTGTTTTGCCATATTTCGCCTTACAGCCTGGCAAAAATGAAACCTGAACGACAAGAAAGGAAACATTTTGTGAGTGTAATCTCAAACTGAAACCCTTAAGTACTTAACTATATGACATTGTTGTAAGTATGTTAAAAATCTATTTTAGATATGTATATGAGCAATATATCAAATCTCTTCCGTTGTAGTGTTCTGAAATTTGTTTCTGAGTGTAATTGGGTTAAAAATAAAAAATTCGCGCGAATTTTTTATTTTTAACACAATTACACTCAGAAACAAATTTCAGAACACTATAACCGATAATGTTTAAATATATGAGAAATGTTTTTTATACTATATACTTACCAGCATCCCACTAGTTTTGCCCGAGGGTAAACAAAATGCACAGCACTTCTCAATCCCTGTTCGTAGTCGGTTATGAATATTGATGGGTCCAAATCAAATATATTTCCCTTAATATATTGAAGGAGGTTTTTGTATATTTCATTTGTTTTTTTGCTCATCAAAACAAAAAATACTGGAAAAATCTAAGAAAACAATTTTATTATCATGCATATAAACATTAACCAAAACTTACCTCTTCAAAATATTCTATGTAAATTACAAGTAACTGCTGAAATCAGCCATGCGGCACTATTTTAAAGGTCCCATCCATTAAATATGTCCTTTTAGAAGCTGGAATATTTTCTCTAATCAAATCAATTGTTTTCAATGAAGAAAACAAGCAGAAGGAATAATTGTCTTCCTCTATTGCCGCCGTGAAGAAATGCCTAGGTTTCAAATTGTCTTTCGACAAACCAAAATCATTCCACACGTGTTCCAGATTGAAAGCTTCAACTGTTTGAAGAGCAGTCTTGGGAGACGTCACCAAGTTTCGGCTAACTATTTTTTGCAATCCCCTTTGAATTTTTGAAAAACTTAAATTTTTTGTGTCGTCTTGCTTGCTATATAAAAATCGTTGCTTTAAATATAAATTATAAAAATGATTTCCAAACATGTACTTACCTTTCACAAGTCTTTCTAAAAGCGCTTCTTATAGTACAAGATTAGTCTTAGTACCACCAAGAGCTCCCGCCGCATCTTCACAATCTCGCTTTATTGCTTTTAAAGCCTTCAACTCTTTGTAGGCTTCCTCCTCGCTGTCATGATCGTGTTCAACATATTTTTTTGGAACAACACATTTTCCATCAGACAGCAAGTTTACACGAGCTTTGCAATTTTGTTGTCTGCACTCGTATTTCGACACACCTTTATAAACCGATTTTCTCATATATATCATTTTTTGCTCGATCACGTACAATAACTCACTGTTTCTCCTTTTGCCAGGAATTATTTCAAAATTCATTTTTTTACTACTTTCCACTTTCACGTTTTATTTCAAACTAATTACTGTCGCTAAAGAATGGACCATGAATGAGTCAAAAGAAAACATTGTTTCATTCATTATTACGGTTTTTACATTGGTATTTTTACAAATTATTTAATTTTAAAGAAAATGAACTAATCCCCCAAAATAATGAACTAACCCCCCAAAAATAATTTTAGGGGGTTTGTTCATTTCTATGAATTGGGGAGTTGTTTCATTATGAACTAAATCCCCAATTTTAAATATGAATTAAATCCCCAAAAAATGAAATAAGTCCCCAAAAGTCGTTGTTGTTTTTCTCTGTATATAATTTTGGGGACTTAGTTCATTTCGGATTTGGGGAGTTAGTTCATTGGGGACTTAGTTCGTAACGCCTAAAAAAGGTACAGAAGCAAAAAGTGTTACCTATATTACAACTAGGGTTTGGAAATTCCTGACAATCCTCGTAGCCTAACTTCTGCCAGTTTGCGATCCATACAACGCGAAATTGGTCACCCAAAATTAAAGGCATCGGTCGTGAGATAGAATATAAGCAAGTGCCTACATAAAGGTGTTACGGTCTAAAACCATGCTGTACGTGGGCATGGCTTCCCAGAACGAGTGCCTCCATTTGAGCTTTTTCGTTACAAAAATTATATCTGTTGATCCGAATAAGATAACCGCTTTAAAATTAAAAAAAATTATAATTTTTTTTCAATATATCAGTATTTCAGTATACGTATCTAAAAAACTAGTAATTTTTAACTTATATAATTATTTTCTAACTCTCTTCGTGATTTCACATGCCGCAGGAAAGAAATAAGTGGATCGGAAGATGATATTTTTTAAAATATCGTCGGCGCGCCTGAAAATTTTGATTTTTGCAAACTGGTGGTTTGCTCTACGGGCGCCAGACCTGAGGGTCTAAAATGACTGGGTGAAGATCCAATTATTCCCAGTCTCCAAAGTTACTCCCACTTCCAGTCCCAAATTACCCAATAGTAGAAGATGTCGAATATCAGATGGGAACACACCACCGGTTACAGCGGAACGCAATCAATCTACGCGAACACAGCGCCTAGAGCATGTCTGAGAGGCGAACTGAGTAATCCTTGCTTGGCATGCGCTAGTAAAGGGCACTTCACTGACCTTCAGAAGAAACAACACCCATGGCGTCCAGGTCTCGTATGTCATCATAGAGATTACATTCGCTCAAGACATGCAGCCAGTCCTCGAATAACGTCGCATTACTGCATACCTGACTATTGCTAAGGGTCCGTGCCGTGCAAGTAGCCCAAATAGAAACCGAGGCCAAACCCCGAATCACTCTCCACAAAACTAACATTACGGATGAACTAGTAATAAATTTTTTGTAAATTTTGTGTCCACTATTCGCATAGCCACTGCTGCTCAAATTGATATAAATTTTTCTATTTCACATCTTCAGTGCGATTTTTTTCGGCCTTGAAGATTTGAATCATATATTAGTAGAAACTTTGTTTGGTTTCACCAGTTCAACTTATTTCTTACAAAAAAATATTTTGTTTTTAAGTTTTCTTATTTCGTAAAGTTGCAAAGTGAATGACAAATTTAGTATACCATCCACTCTTCGCCACTAAAAAAAGGGCATAACTGCTGGTCAGTACGGGTGTTAAATAGACAATATGGACATGTTGACACTCAAATAAAAGCAAGTTTTGCTACGAATCAAAAAAATATTAATTTTAGAGTTTTGATTAACATTAGGGAAATACGCATGAGCCCGCCCGCATGACTTTTGTAGCGTAGTGAAAGGGAAGTTTATAAAGGATCAGCGTAGAAGAACTAAATTATTAGTTGTTTCTCCTACAAATTACAAATTTTTAAAACACACTTTCTTCGAAGTCTATATCCATCACACGTTTGCGGCAGATAAAGAAATTTTAGGGTTTTTAAAATAATCGTTTTTGAGGGCTTTTAAACGAATTCGTCGCTTGTCAAATGAAAATCGCCAACAAAATAGAACAATAATTAAGGCAGTTCTCTCAACTCTAATAAATGACTGTTTGATAAGATGTCGCACATGCGTCGCAGTTTAAAAATGTATGTTTAAAAAACCATTAGTTTTCAAAAGAACAAGGATAAAATAATTTAGATGTCATTGCGAAACTCTCCGGATTTGAATAATTAAAACTCATAAGTCATAATGTTCGTTCACATTTATTTACTTATTTGCAATTTCTATCAATCAAATTTTAATATTCCTTGACAATTTTCTCTTGGTTTGGACATTGGATGGTGAATTGAGTTCTCTTCTCCCATGATACTTCCATAATTTCAATATCACAAGCAACGACCTTCTGGTCAGCGCCAATCAAGTCTGCATTAATTTTGTATAAAATTCCAGCTACAAGTTGTTGAGTAGCCGAGTGAATGTCTCCAGATCTAGAAATAAATGAAATTGTAATGGCCGCATTGATTTCAGCAAAATATTTTGTTTACTTACTTATAGAACGGTCCACCAAGTGAAGGCAACTTGACAAGGGATGCGTCCAGGATGTGTTTGGCATCTTGGAAATCCAAAGTTTCGGGGCAACCATCACAAATTGCTTTGGCATTGGCCACGGCCAAGATCGTAAGGGCAAAAATAATGGCGAACTTCATTTTGGGGAGCTGGCTGGTCTGGCTAAATTCCTATGAACGACTACTCCTGTTTCAACAGATTTGCACGCATTTATAGTCGAAGAGCATATGACAAATATTTAGATAAGACTTATCTGAAAACTTCTTAAGCAAGAACGTACTATCTGTTTTTAAATCTTTTGTACACTCTCAACATAGGTAGGTGGGAACATATTATTTGAATATCAGTTGAGAGCATGAATATATTATACGATACAAGAGTTATTTAATGATTAGCAAATATCTTAGATTGAAATTTATTTCTACTCTATAGTTGCATAAGCCAATTGCGAAGTTACGCACCAGATTCGGTGTGGCAAAAGTCGTACATTGCGATGTACAAAGAAATCTAAACAACGCCATGCTCTGTTCCCAAAAGACAGCTAACGAGTTATTCTATTCCAATGGTGTTAGTATGTCGAGAATTTCCAAACAACTAGGGTTAGGAAATTCTCGACTTATTTTGATTTTCGGGAATCAGTAATTATTTTCACGTTCCTGGGAATTTCAGAACTAATGCACAGGTGACATATAAATTTTAAAAACAAATCGTTCTAGCATTAAAAGAAATTTAACTGTTAGACATAAAAGCTGCATTTGACTCGGTTTAGCACAACGGACTTATTCGAATTATAAATAAGTGGCCTCCCAATCAAAACTGTTAAAAAATCCAGATTTTTCTGATCAATAGACAATTCTGTGTACACCTTGGGATCACATATCCTACATCATCGACACAATTAACAACACCACTAGGATTATATATACTCTTATTAACAGAAAATCTGATTTGATTAAAGATAACAAATAGCTCGTGATAAAGTCGATATTCACACCCATAATGTAGCTCGTGAGAAAGTCTATATTCACACCCATAATGTCCTACTGCGCCCCAGTATGGTCCAAAGCGGCAAAATGTCATTTTTATAAATTACAAGTCTAGCAAAACAAGTTACTTAAAATGTTAAATAACCTACCATGGCTTTATACGACACAGACATTGCACACCCCTTATGGCATTCCTCTTGTAAACGATGAAATTGAGAAAATTACGATGCGCTATAAATAGAGATGTGAATCATCGACTACGACCATAACGTTCTGGTATCCTAATTTTTTTCTTGTAGCTTTACAAAATCTAGTCAAAATAAAAATTCAATGTGTTTTTTTTTTAAATTTTCCCTTCCTTATAAAATCACAATGTATATTCATTTATCCTTAAATGTAATAAAAATTCAAACAATCATCAAGTAGCAAAAGGAACAATTCTCCCAAACTATTTTTACGCATGAAACAATTGTTGTACATTAAGCTACCATTCAAATTAACTTTATTATCGAAAACAAATTTAAATGTATTATTTAATGGTACTAGACCCTTTAATTGAGAAATAATTTATTTTATACGAGTTTGCATATTATTTCTCATTGTTCACTTTGGATCCAAAGTGATTCATAAAATTGTCGGGCAACTCTCCTAATTTATAGGAGTATCGCTTTGATAGTTTTTGCCTGTGATGTTGTCGCCTCAGCGCTCATTAATATTTATTCCTTTTAGATCCTTTTAGAAGTGCTATCAATGGGCGATATAAGTTGAATTTTATGTAAAGCCTCGATGACTAAGATTCGATAGCAAAACCGCAATCCTTTGTTAACATAAAGAACTAATTTTTCTCAAGTCTATAGGTAAGTGCTGCTGTGGGGTTCCCCTATATCAACTGTACATTGCGCTGGTTAGTTGGAAGTAAGGAGTCGGAAGGGGGAGAAGAGTAGTGGTTAAACACATTAGCCTTGCAGATGTCGTGAGTAGAAGGAAATACACTATGGGCAGTTAACTTGCCAACCGATTGTAAACGGGTGTCAATTCCTGGAAAGTCAGGAGTAAGACGACGGATGTCTGATGAAAAGACACCATGAAAGTAACGAGAGAACAGCGTCATGCAACCCACATTCGGACGATGCTCGAGGGAGACAATTAAGTTAGATACTCTCCTGTCACCTATCAGCTCCATCGTTCTCCTTTGAACACGGCCAAGTAGCTCCGATGCTCAAGAGAGGCAATAAAGTTGTATACCATCCTGTCACTTTTCAGGTCTATCGTTTCTTTGAAGAAAGCCTCAAATAAATCGAATAAAGAAACAATAGGGACGTTCTAAATGCACTCATATTTAGACTACACAAGGAGACCATACAACCATATCGCGGTATTTACAGCCAATAACACAGTTATACAAACCGAATTCAGTTTAACCCTTGGTTGCGACAGCTAACGGTTATGGCTACCAACCAATTGTGGTGTACAAATTACATTGGTGCCAATAATTGGTAGTGACAACAGATAAGTTCCTTGTAGTGACCAAACTCTGTTTAGTTAGCTGTTGTAACATAATATTAGTTATTCCAACATCAACGTAACAACCTGTAATACTACAACATTTTAATCGGTTTAGGTCACAACAAAAACTTTGTTTACGACGAAAACATATTTCAAAATCCCAAAAAACAACAACCATTTTTTTCTTTTTTCCCTAGTTACAATTAATTATGCAATATATCTTAATTAATTCTTTTCCGGTTGGACAATCACTACAATGCTTATCAAACATGTATCCAAAGACGTATTTATTTTACTGATCTGTTAACCTATTGCAAGGTGGTAAAATATTATATTTTTCCAAAAACTTCTTGTTACCAACACCCTACAACAATATCCAACACATGTACAAATTCAGTTCCAATAATCATCTTAGTCTGTTAGGGTAACCGATTCTTGCTCCCTTCAACCGAAAGTGTCAGTTCCTTCTACTGAATATTGCTATGTACCCAATCAACATTCGGTTGTAACGATGGCACACATTCTTGCAACTACCAACAATCGGTTGGGACAACAAATCTATTCTCTGTGTGTATAAACTTGGGATCGCTCAGAAAATTGTAAGCTAGATTTACTTTAACAAAATAAAAACATGCACGGGTCCACTTATAAATACTTTGTAATTTCCGGGAATCTTAACAAAAACTAACTTGAGGCGAGAAGTGAAGAATCGACAAAACTCCAGGGAATATTTCCCCAAAGCTTTGCGAAATCTTAACCCCAACGTAGCAGGGTGTAGCAACAGATGCTGCATGGGATAGATATCGGTCGGTTATAAGAGAGGAGAAGCAAAAACAACGAGAAATGGACTTGCCAAAGCGTGAGTAGATTAGGATAAACAGGAGAAGATATGATGCCCGAAAATTCCATCAAAAAGTCAAACATAAGACTTGGAGCCTCAATTCATGGTACTCCAATTGCGACTGAAATGGGTTCTGCTGATAGAAACGGCAAGGGTACTGGTAATACGCTGTGACGACTTTTCTAACCACTTGATGCCTGAAGAATCTGTTAGAAAAGACGACCCAGGACCGATCATTGATGACGGCGTAGAATGCTAATTACCCAGCCTAGAAGAAGTCAAGAAAGCAATCGAGCACCTTTAAAATAATACCGGCATAAGTGTTTTAGGCTGGAGGGTATGATGTGGGTAAGAGCATGCGACGACTCATATGCCCAGTTTGGTTAAAAGAAAGATCACTTGATGATAAAAATCTCAGTGCACTGTGACCTGTTTGTAAAAATTCAGATCGCAAGGTTTATAAGTCTTGAGCGTATTATGTGAATGACTGAATCCTCACCTAAACAACATTATTGAACCGTGTCAGTCGCTAAAGGCCTGGTAAATCTTAAGAGTATTTGTAATTCGAATAAACCGAATGACCCATGCTTAATTGTTTTTAAAAAACACCAATAACTTTTACGGGAGATAGAGAAATTTCACATGGCTTAGAGATTAATCTTTTACTCGTTGTCACCGGCATTTACAAGGTTTACACCCGCCGATACAAATGTGTTAGATGATTTTACCGGAATTTAAACCTGGGTATACGTGTATACTAGGGTGTCCCAAAAAAAACAAAAATTTCGATTTTCATTGGTGCTCACGCGTTTTTTGATAGATTTTAGGGTAAGGAAATTTTGATTTTTGTTTAAAAATTTTTTGGAAGTGGTTTAGAGGTCGCACAAATTGGGTTTTTGTCAAAAAACGTGGTTCCCTGCCATATTTTAAAAATAATTTAAGATTTTGTCATTAAATTATTTTTTTTTAGAACTTAAGTTAACAGTTCATAAGAAAAACGTGCAATCTTTCATTTTATGTTCAAAAACCGCCAGGTTTGTCAGCGATTTTTTCCATATGGCAGATTAAACTAAAATTTTTTTGTTTTTTTTTCAAAAACATTGACTTTAACGATTTATAACTTTTAAAATTTCTATTAAAGTTACAAAAACTAATGAAGCAGTTTAAAAGATAAATAAATTCTAAACAATTTTCATAAAAAAAATGTTTAATTAGTCGTTACAAACCCAGAGTTATCTACATTTGTCGAATTCAATCCATTGAACCGAACATGATTTCAACTGTTTTTTTATTATTTCTTTTGAGTTTCATTCACAATGCGAGCCTAAGCCTCATTCACAATAGGTATGCTCCCCTCAACGATCTTAATCTCTTAAAGCAATTGGATGACTACAAACGCTTTAATGACAGTGTTGCAAGCGCTGCATTAAAAACGTTTTTGCGTGTATAGACAGCAATACATTACGTTTAATGGTAAAAAATCTACTTCGTCCAACTATAGACAAGGAAAGGCCAATTTGAAAGAAGAATTGCTTAAAAATGCAGAAATTTACACATTTATTTCTGAAGCTAGCCTTAACTTTTTTAAAGCCTGCGATATTTCGACAGCATTTTTACAACTAGATCCAGAAAAATGGGAAACCAACGAACACTTTCTCCATGGAAGAAACAAAATTCAACAATTGTATGTGGTAAACGACGTCGCCGAACGTGGTGTGGCCTTGGCAAGCAGTTACGCAAATTTGACAACTTCTGAAACAGATTTTCAAAATTTATTGCAGGGCATAGAGCAGCATCGAAAGAGCCGCAATAAATAACTTTTAAACAACTAAAGTATTGTGTTTTCTGTTTTTCTTGGTTATGATTTGTTGGGAGCCTAAAGGTTAGTATTATATTTTTATGCAATGGATTGAATTCGACAAATGTAGATAACTCTGGGTTAGTAACGACTAATTAAACATTTTTTTTATGAAAATTGTTTAGAATTTATTTATCTTTTAAACTGCATCATTAGTTTTTGTAACTTTAATAGAAATTTTAAAAGTTATAAATCGTTAAAGTCAATGTTTTTGAAAAAAAAACAAAAAAATTTTAGTTTAATCTGCCATATGGAAAAAATCGCTGACAAACCTGGCGGTTTTTGAACATAAAATGAAAGATTGGACGTTTTTCTTATGAACTGTTAACTTAAGATCTAAAAAAAATTATTTAATGACAAAATCTTAAATTATTTTTAAAATATGGCAGGGAATCACGTTTTTTGACAAAAACCCAATTTGTGCGACCTCTAAACCACTTCCAAAAAATTTTTAAACAAAATTCAAAATTTCCTTACCCTAAAATCTATCAAAAAACGCGTGAGCAAAAAAAAATTTTTCTTTTTGGGACACCCTAGTGTATACCAGCCGCGGACAACCATTACAGCATGGTCAAATATTTTTCATAGGAAACATCTGCAGACCGCCCTCTAGCAATGAGTAGGTCGCACGTGTAAGAACACCAAACAGCAGAAAGATTTTCTAACTTAATCTTCTTTAACGCAAAGAACTTAAGTTAGTTGGCAAGTAGTTGGAAAATAATCGCTGATATTTCTAGATTACAAGTGCAGTATGCTAAATATTTCTACTACGTACTCAGACTGATATTATAATAACGAATTGCTTCTTCAAATGATTGATTATTCCCAGACAGATAAACATGTCGATTTGCAATGAGAAAATACTTTAGATAATACAATTCGATGGTAACACAACATATTTATATGCATGTGCTTTCAAATACGAGGGTTGCTATATATATTTCTGGCGCCATCTAACATTTCCATTGGAAAGTTTGTCATTTTTTAGCATAAACGTTCTCAGAACGTTTTGACGTACGACCATCATTCGTGTTGTTTACAGTGACTTGAAAAAATCAATTTGGCAAAAAAAATGGAATTAACTCGTGAACATTTTCGTGTGATCATTTTTCACAACTTTCGACGTGGATTATCACGACAAGAGTGCATCGATGAACCTAAATCTTTGTATGGCGATGAAGCACCATCCTATAGCACTGTGAAAAACTGGTTTAAGGAATTCAATCGTGGCCGACGCTCGCTCAAAACCGAAGGTCGTCCTAAAACGGCCGTTGTGCCAGAGAACATTGATGCCGTGCGTGAACTGATAATGCAAGATCGTCATGTGACATACCGTGAGATAAAGGCGTCCTTGGGCATTTCTTCTACCAGCATACATTCGATATTGCATGAACGCCCGATTAGCCCTAAATATCTATTTTGAAAATATCTAAAATGCTTCGTTAATTGATAAATATGTTTTTGTTTGTTTTATAAAGGGTGGTCCTACTATTATGCACGATGTTACTTGTGAGTCAAACTTTAACCTAAAGTTTTTGCGCAACTTAATTCAACATTTCTTTATTTCAGCGTTAGACATATACGAGGGTGGCTATTTATATTTCGGTTCCTGACCATAATGGTGTTCCCAGATGCAAATTCCATTGGAAATCGGAGTGGAAAAAGTGCTTAGAAAATTATGTTGAGCGCATGGAAAAGTGTATTGATCTTAAAGAAGAATATTTTGAAAAAAATTAAACCATTTCCAACTATAAATTATTGTGTTTTTACGAAATATTAAAACGAAATATAAATATCAACCCTCGTACAACCATGGAGAGATACACAATTGAGCAACGCGTTGAGATGGTTGATGCCTTTTACGAAAGTGGTCACCAAATATGTACACAATGGGCCCTTTAACAAGCAGAATTGACGCTTTTGGACAAATGAAAATCCACGAGTGATTGTTGAAAAGCCGATGCATCCCCAAAGAGTGACTGTTTGGTGAGGTTTATAAACTGGCTTCGTCGTCGGCACCGAAAATGGTGTTCGCTATCGAAAGAAGATAACAGACTTGTTGTGGCCAGAAATTGAGGATTTGGACCTAGACGATATGTGGTTCCAACAGGATGGTGCCACTTGCCACACAGCGAGAAATTTAATCACTGTGTTATGTCACGTCGTGACGATGTTAATTGGCCGCCACGAACATGTGATTTGAAACCTTTGGACTTCTTTCTTTGGGAACATTTAACAGAAAATATTTAACGTCAATAAGCGAAGAACAATTCAAGAGCTAAAGAAAGAGATAATTCTTCACATTATCGACATTGTCTCAGAGTAAAAATATGGAGTATCGCATAGAGCTATGGCACCTAAGCTGTGGCATGAATTTGGCCGATATTTGGCCGATACTGGTACATATACAAACAGACAATACAAAAGTACTACTGACGACGACGAAGATCGCGAAGCCTGTGCAAAAGTGCATTGAGAAATTCTACATTAAAGATAAGTCGAAACTCATGGATTATTTTGTATGGCAGCAGCTACAGCAGCGATTGTTTCCTCTGTCCGAACTGAAAGGTTTCGATGGTAAGGTCTTGTGTTGACTGTCCCATGCTCGGCGAAAATGTGAACAAGTCGGATTATGGTCCATCTGCTCGGAGGATTGTCGCCTAACTTGTGCCTCACAACCATAGTATGATTCACACGCAACCATGTTATGGTTCCTACATCCAAAGTATGATCACACACAATTATATAGGGTGATCCATCTAGAGGTATTCTTTCAGAACCAAAAAAAAAATATAAAAATTCTAAACATGTGTGGAATCTTTATTGGTAATTTGAAAGAACATTTAACGGCATTTATTTTTAGAATATAATTTTCTTTAAATGTTGGCCGCAACTACGCATCAGGGTTTCCATTCTGAGTGACCAATTTTGGATAACTCGTTCGAGCATTTCGACCGGTCTGGCTTTAATGATACGCGTAATGTTGGCTTCCAAAACCTGAATCGTAGCTGGTTTGACAGCATAGACTTTGGACTTTACGTAACCCCAAAGAAAAATGTGTAAAGGTGTGATATCACTCGATCTAGGCGGCCAACTCACCTGTCCAAAACGTGAAATTAGCTGCTTTTCGAAATGACCTCCCAATAGATCCATTGTTTGAGCAGCTGTATGGCAAGTGGCACCGTCCTGTTGAAACCAAGTGTCATCAAGATTACGGGCTTCAATTTCAGGTAGCATAAAGATAGATATCATGGCGCGATAGTGAGAACCATTCACCGTTACGTTCTGGCCATCATCATTTTTGAAAAAATATTGACCGATGATTCCGCCAGCTTATAAACCACCAAACCATGTTTTTCTCTGGGTATAATGACACCTCTTGAACCTCTTCATGTTGCTCTTCAGCCCAAAAGCGTCAATTTTGTTTATTGACTTTGCCGTTGAACTAGGAATGAGCCTCATCACTGAACAATATTTTGGTCGAAAACCGCGGATGTTGCCGTTTCTCACCGAAAGTAATTATTTTCAAAAAATAAATGCCATAAAATGTCCTTTAAATTAACAAAAAAGTTTCCAAACTTGATATGAATTTTTATATTTTTCTTTGTTCTGAAAAATTCCTCTAGATGGATTACCTATAAGATTAACTTGTCTTGCTAGACTTGTAATTTATATAAGTAACATTTTGCCGCTTTGGAACATACTGGGGCGCAGTAGAACATTATGGGTGTGTATATCGACTTTATCACGAGCCATTTGTTATCTTTATTCAGATCAGATTTTCTGTTAATAAGAGTATATATAATCCTAGTCGTTTTGTTAATTTTGTCGATGATGTAGGATATGTGATCGCAAAAATTTAGCTTCTCGTCAAGTATAACACCAAAATATTTTACATGATTTTCCCAGGTAATATGGCGATTAATGAAAACAAGTGGATTTTGAGGAAGGTAACTTGGTTTCCATTTTCTGGTAATGTATATGGCTTGTGTTTTTTCATGATTCACTTCTATTTTCCATTTATTGAAGTTTGTCAGAGCGAGTTGAAGAGTGTTGGCAATGTTGCTAGCGTATAAATCAGAGGACAGTATTAACGTGTCATCAGCAAAAATGGAAATAACACAGTCATTCAGAAAAGGGATATCCGCAGTAAATATATTATAAAGTATCACAGACAAACCAGATCCTTCGGGACATGCTTTATCTATACTTTGTTCTCGACAACAGGTTTCCCCAAGGTGTACACAGAATTGTCTATCGATCAGAAAATTCTGGATTATTTTAACAGTTTTGATTGGAAGGCCACTTTTTAATAATTTGAAAACGTGAAAAATGATTTCTGATTCCCGAGAATCAAAATAAGTCGAGAATTTCCTAACCCTAGTTGTATGGGCAGCGTTTTTGCTTTTGTAGCATTTTTACACTGGTTGTCGTGCGATGGGTTCCGTGAACGCGATGTTCGGCATTTTAATTTTTGTTTGGCTTACGTCGATAATCAGTGGGACATATCATTCCACTTCATACTAACATCATTGGGCGGTGCAGTGTTGGGAAAGAAAAACTCGTTGGCTGCCATTTGGGCACACAGCATGGCGTTGTTAAGATCTCTTTGTAAATCGAAATGTACGACTTTTGCCACACCGAATCTGGTACGTAACTTCGCAATCGGCTTATGCAACTATAAATGTAGAAATAAATTTAAATCTAAGATATTTGCTCAATGTTAAATAACTCTTGTATCGTATAAAATATTCATGCTCTCAACTGATATTCAAATAATATGTTTCCACCTACCTATGTTGAGAGTGTACAAAAGATTTAATAACAGATAGTAGGTTCTTGCTTAAGAAGTTGTCAGATAAGTCTTATCTAAATATTTGTCGTATGCTCTTCGACTATAAATGCGTGCAAATCTGTTGAAACAGGAGTAGTCGTTCATAGGAATTTAGCCAGACCAGCCAGCTCCCCAAAATGAAGTTCGCCATTATTTTCGCCCTTACAATCTTGGCCGTGGCCAATGCCAAAGCAATTTGTGATGGTTGCCCCGAAACTTTGGATTTCCAAGATGCCAAACACATCCTGGACACATCCCTTGTCAAGTTGCCTTCACTTGGTGGACCGTTCTATAAGTAAGTAAACAAAATATTTTGCTGAAATCAATGCGGCCATTACAAGTTCATATATTTCTAGATCTGGAGAAATTCACTCGGCTACTCAACAACTTGTAGCTGGAATTTTATACAAAATTAATGCAGACTTGATTGGCGCTGACCAGAAGGTCGTTGCTTGTGATATTGAAATTATGGAAGTATCATGGGAGAAGAGAACTCAATTCACCATCCAATGTCCAAACCAAGAGAAAATTGTCAAGGAATATTAAAATTTGATTGATAGAAATTGCAAATAAGTAAATAAATGTGAACGAACATTATGACTTATGAGTTTTAATTATTCAAATCCGGAGAGTTTCGCAATGACATCTAAATTATTTTATCCTTGTTCCTTTGAAAACTAATGGTTTTTTAAACATACATTTTTAAACTGCGACGCATGTGCGACATCTTATCAAACAGTAATTCATTAGAGTTGAGAGAACTGCCTCAATTATTGTTCGAATTTGTTGGCGATTTTCATTTGACAAGGGTCGAATCTGTTTAAAATCCGCAAAAACGATTATTTAAAAAACTCTAAAATTTCTTTATCTACCGCAAACGTGTGATGGATATAGACTTCGAAGAAAGTGTGTTTTAAAAATTTGTAGTTTGTAGGAGAAACAACGAATAACGTCATTTAGTTCTTCTACGCTGATCCTTTATAGACTTCCCTTTCACTACGCTACAAACGCCATGCGGGCTCATGCGTATGACCCTAACGTCAACCAAAACTCTAAAATTAATCTTTTTTGGATTCGTAGCAAAACATGCTTTTATTTGAGTGTCAACATGTCCATATTGGCTATTGAACACCCGTACTGACCAGCAGTTATGCCCTCATTTTAGAGGCGAAGAGTGGTGGTATACTGAATTTGTCATTCTGTTTGCAAAGCTACGAAATAAGAAAACTTAACAACAAAGTATTTTTTGTGAGAAATAAGTTGAACTGGTGAAACCAAACAAAGTTTCTACTGATGGACGTTTATATGAGTCAAATCTTCAAGACCGAAAAAAATTGCACCGAAGATGTGAAATTCAACAATTTTATCAATTTGTGCAGCAGTGCTTTGACGAATAGTTGAAACAACATTTTTTTTAAATGTTAAATTGTTTATCAATGTCACTTTGCCATTTTGTTAAATACTTGTCTTCTATTTAAATATAGAAGCATGAGGTCTTGAGCCGGTTCAATGTAAAAAATTAAAACTTCATATGTATATGTTCAACTCCTAGCATCGTTGTCATCGAAAAATTTCCACCATAACATGATTTATAACATAACATGGCCATGAATGGATTTTTTTGTTTGGGGAAGAATACCAGCATATTCGTTTCTAATTAAGAAACCAAAATATCGATGGGCTTAGAGCGTTTAACGCTAACGCTTCTCCAGAATATGACTTGTAGAAGAATTAAACACAAAAATCATTTATCCTTCTTGAATTTTTTGCAGTCGATGATTGGGTTATAAAGGGTGTGAAGATTGTCGCCAAATAGGAACGCAAAGCGCTGTTGCAAGAATGTGTCACATCTAGATGGGATGCCAGCTAGATTGGTCGGGTGACGTACAGGTTCATCCGGGATGTTAGTTTTGTTGGGAGTAATTGCGTTTCTAGCTGGCCAGGCACGTGTCCCTAAACACTTGCTTGCATAAGAGGACCCTTAGCAATAGTCAGTTATGCATGCCTTGAGCGAATGCAATCTCTATGATGACATACGAGACCAGGACGCCATGGGGGTTGTTTCTTCTGAAGGTCAGTGAAGCACTCTTTACTAGCAGGTAAAGGTCTGGCGCCCGTAGAGAAAACCAGGTTGCAAAAAACAAAATTTTCAGGTGCGCCGACGATATTTTAAAAAAAATCATCTTCCGATCCACTTATTTCTTTCCTGCGGCATGTGAAGTCACGAAGAGAGTTAGATTAACTGAAATACTGATATATTAAAAATAATTATATTTTTTTTTAATTTGTTAGTGAATAATTTTAAAACAGTTGTCTTATTTGTAATGAAAAAACTCAAATGTAGGCACTGTTTGTCGTCGAACGGAAGAGGTAGATTTAGGCCTCGTTCTGAGCGGCTAGGAAGCCATGTCCATGTACAGCATGCTCTTAGACCGTTATCCCACTATGTAGGCACTTGCTCATCTCACGACCAATGCCTTTATTTTTGGGTGACCAATTTCGCGTTGTATGGATCGCCAACTGGCAGAAGTTAGGCTACGAGGATTGTCGGGAATTTCCAAACCCTAGTTGTAATATAGGTAACACTTTTTGCTTCTGTAGCTTTTTTACACTGTCGTCATACAATGGGTTCCGTGAGCGAGATTTTCGGCATTCTACTTTTTCTTTGGCTTACGTCCGTAATCAGTGGGACATATCATTCCACTGCGTACTAACATCATTGGGCGATGCATTGTTGGGATAAAAGAATTCGTTGGCTGTCTTTTGTGCGCACAGCTTGTAAAATTCTTTGTAAAATGTAATGTACGGCTTTTGCCACACCGAGTCTGGTGCGTAACTTCGCAATCGGCTTATGCAACTATAAATGTAGAAATAAATTTCAATCTTAGATATTTGCTAATCATTAAATAACATTAAATAACAACTGATATTCAAATAATATGTTCCCACCTACCTATGTTGAGAGTGTACAAAAGATTTAATAACAGATAGTACGTTCTTGCTTAAGAAGTTGTCAGATAAGTCTTATCTAAATATTTGTCATATGCTCTTCGACTATAAAAGTGTGCAAATCTGTCGAAACAGGAGTAGTCGTTCATAGGAATTTAGCCAGACCAGCTCCCCAAAATGAAGTTCGCCATTATTTTCGCCCTTACAATCTTGGCCGTGGCCAATGCCAAAGCAATTTGTGATGGTTGCCCCGAAACTTTGGATTTCCAAGATGCCAAACACATCCTGGACACATCCCTTGTCAAGTTGCCTTCACTTGGTGGACCGTTCTATAAGTAAGTAAACAAAATATTTTGCTGAAATCAATGCGGCCATTACAAGTTCATTTATTTCTAGATCTGGAGACATTCACTCGGCTACTCAACAACTTGTAGCTGGAATTTTATACAAAATTAATGCAGACTTGATTGGCGCTGACCAGAAGGTCGTTGCTTGTGATATTGAAATCATGGAAGTATCATGGGAGAAGAGAACTCAATTCACCATCCAATGTCCGAACCAAGAGAAAATTTTTAAGGAATATTAAAATTTGATTGATAGAAATTGCAAATACGTAAATAAATGTGAACGAACATTAATGGTAATGAGTTTAAATTATTCAAATCTGGAGAGTTTCGCAATTACATACCAATTATTTTATATTTGTTCTTTTGAAAACTAATGGTTTTTAAAAAAATAGAATTTAAATGACCTTCACGCTCTGCGACGCATGTGCGACATCTTATCAAACAGTAATTCATTTGCCTCACTTGTTTTTCAAATTTGTAGGCGTGTTCTATTTGATAAGCGATAAACCCGTGTAAAACCCGCCGAAGCGATTATTTCCAAAAGAAACCTTATCTACCGCATATATGATTTTTATAGAAATCGCACTATACGAATTATGGGTGAGACAATAATTTAGGGTTTATGGATATTTGTGAATGGGGTCGAGTGAAAAGAGTAGATTTTAATGCGCCTAAGACACAGTTTTTTTTTGCATCACAGGCTAGTCACGGACCCAACAGTCGTAATTTTATGGCGATGGCATGGATATCGACCCATTAGATGCCTTGATGTCCTGGGCATAAGAATTCATTGTGACGCTTGTTAGTCGAGACATGTTTTCAAATTTATCGACTGAAAACCGAAAAAATTAGTACTTTTTCTTAAAATATGACTTAAACATTGCGGTTTTTCTATCCAGTCTTAGTTTTCGAGGCTTAACATAAAATTCCACTAATATTGCCCGTTGTGAGCACTCGTATAATGCTCCTAAAAGGATCTAAGAATAAAGGGCAATTTTGTATGTAAAAGTTATATTTATGATCTTTATATAAATGAGCGCTGAGGCGACTTCATCACAGGCGAAAACTATCAAAGTGATATAATTTTGGAGAGTTACCTGACACTTTGGATCCAAAGTGAACAATGAGAAAAAATATGTATACTCGTATACATTAATAAAGTAAATTATTTCTCAATTAAATGGTCTGTTACCTTTAAATAATATCGTACATATAAATTTGTTTTAGATAATAATGTTTATTTGTATGGTAGCTTAGTGTACAATTGTTTCATGAGTAAAAAGCGTTTAGGAAAATTAGTCCTTTTGCTACTTGATAATTGTTAAATTGTTATAACATTTAAGGATATATGAATATACATTGTGATTTTATAAGGAAGGGAAAATTAAAAAGAAACCCATTGAATGTTTATTTTGACTAGATTTGATAAAGCTACAAGAAAAACAATTAGGATACCAGTGCGTTGATACTCGTATGGTCGTAGTGCGATGGTTCAAATCTCAATTTAAAGCGCAATGTAATTTTCTCAATTTGATCCTTTACAAGTGGAGTACCAGAAAAGGTGTCCAATCGCTGTGTCGAATAATGTCATAGTAGGTTATATATCATTTTGAGTAACTTGTTTTGCTAGACTTTTAATTTATATAAGTGCCATTTTGCGGTTTTGGACCATACTGGGGCGCAGTAAAACATTATGGGTGTTTATTCAGATCATATTTTCTGTTTGGTTATATATAACTTTGAAAGATATATTGAAAGTTACGAAGTATTTTGATTTCATCACCTTTTGATTAACTATTAACAAACATAATTGGTCAACAACTTTTAAATGACTTTGCAAAAGTGCTAAAGTAGAGTGCCAATTCAATCCTTGTAACATTTCCTCAATCGAATTTAATAGCAAAAATAGTCATAAATTGGCATACGTAAACTGAAAAGCGTAAAGAGCACATGTTAACTTGTTCGAAAAATTAGTAAAAATCATTATTTCGAGCGGAGAAAAGCTGAATATTCAAGTTTCAATAACAATAGATTCTTGAGAAAAGTAATGAAACATTGCTCCTGCAACTTTGGGATTTTGATAACCAATGAGGATAATTCGTATATTCGGCCAGCCTTTGTAGTAGACGGAAAGTAATCTTAGTAAAACTCCCTATACAGATTATACAATATACAAAATGGAAATTTTTTACACTAAGTATGAAAAATAATGTCACTTTAATGACCTCCGTTTTCAGCTTCGCAATGGTGGGCTCGTTTAAGAGCATTTTCCATAACATCTTTCAAAATTTGTGGCTGTAGCGTTCGAATCTCTGCAACAATGTTGGCCTTGAGTTGAAGGATTATTTCGGGCTTGTTCACATATACTCGCTCCTTCAAACAACCCCAAAGAAAATAGTCGGGTGCTGACAAATCTGGCGATCGCGCTGGACAAATAATTTTCGAATTTCGGGAAATTATTCGCTCTCCAAAAATTTGGCTTAAAAGTTCCATTGTGTCTCAAGCAGTGTGGGCAGTGGCTCCGTCCTGCTGAAACCCCATCTCAGGTCTGTTTTCTAGAGCTGGACGTAAAAAACGTTCTATCATAAACCGATACCACTCACCATTTACGGTTACAGACTTCCATCTTCATTCTCGAAGAAGTTAGGCCCAATGATATTTGCAGATGTGATCCCTCACCATAGTGTACACCTAATGGGGTGCAATTGCCGTTGATGAATGGCTCTTGGATTTTCAGAACCCCAGAACCTACAGTTCTGCTTATTAACAAAGCCATTCAAATAAAAATGAGCTTCATCTCTCATGCGTATGCGTTAAAATAATTGATCGCTGATTTAAATAATAAGATTCTATTATCCTTGTTCTTTGTTCAGGCGTGAATCTCTCCATTATTTATTCTCCAAGTGTTATTTACATAAGTATAATGTGAAACAAAAATACAAAAACGAAAAAGTTATTAAATTATTAAACCCCATGGTAACTTTTAGCCCACAAAATTTCAGGATCATAGTTTAATTCGTGTGACCGTTATTGAGCTTTCAATAGACACACGGACAGACATGGGATGATCGTCTTAGAATGATACGGAGATCATCGTCCATGTGGTTTACACGATTCTCGCTGTGATAGCTTCAACCATGGTGTGATATCGGACACAACTTCCCCCTTGGTCAGGGACCGAAGCCTATCAAAACCTTTGCTAACATATCGGTCACAGCACCTGGTTACAATGCAACTCCACACTGGGTCAAAACTCTTTTCGAGATTTTGGTTTAAACCACAGCCACCATAATACTCCCCGATGGACGGCAGATACTAGACAGGCCAGAACAATAGTTCTTGGAAATCCTGACTACCCGTGGTACCAGACTTAAATCTTCGGTGAGACCTCTTACCAGAGCTAAGATTTTGGTCACCCAAAATTAAAGGCATCGGTCGTAAGATTGTATATATGCAGGTGCCTACATATAGAAGTGACGGTCAGAATCCATGTTTTATTCAAGTTATGGTTGATATTAGGGTCGGACCGAAGGAGCCCAAACAACGGAACAATTTGTTTTGCGTTTCTGTAGCGTAGTAAAAGGGAAGGGTATTAAGGCTCGGCCTGGAAAGTGCTGTCAATATGGTAGGAATAGTTTCAGTGAGTCGCATGTGTCTCACTCTTCGTCAATAATACTTCGCATATGCAAAATCAATGCAATGCTTTGTAAATATAGATTGCTAAATTACTAAAGACCATGTCGGCAGCACACATATATGGTACTGATGAGCCGTCCCACAGCAACGGCGAAACGTGCGTCTACCAGGCGATGATGTGTTTGCTTTACTGCGCTGACTTACTTTTCCTTCCCTCTAAGACAAACAACAACAAACCTGATTTTATTAGCTTGTGGAGTAATTCCTCTTTCTAAAGTAGAACTTAATGACGTTTTTACTTGTTTTCCTACAAATTATAAATTTTCAAAACACACTTTCTTCGAAGCGTATACCCACAACACATTTGCATAAGGTAAAGAAATGTTATGAATTTAGAAATAATCGCGTTAGCGGGCTTTTGAACGGATTTTTTGCTTGTCAAATAAAACACGCCTACAAATTCGAACAACAATTGTAGCAATTTCCTCAGCAACTCTCTGGCCAGTAATGAATTACTTTTTGATAAGATGTCGCACATGAGTCACAGAACGTGAATGTCATTTAAATTCTATTATTTTTAAAAACCATCAGTTTTCAAAGGAACAAAGATAAAATAATTTATATGTCATTGCGAAACTTTCCGTATTTGAATAATTTAAACTCATTAGCCATAATGTTCGTTCACATTTATTTACTTATTTGCAATTTCTATCAATCAAATTCTAATATTCCTTAACAATTTTCTCTTGGTTTGGACATTGGATGGTGAGTTGAGTTCTCTTCTCCCATGATACTTCCATGATTTCAATATCACAAGCAACGACCTTCTGGTCAGCGCCAATCAAGTCTGCATTAATTTTGTATAAAATTCCAGCTACAAGTTGTTGAGTAGCCGAGTGAATGTCTCCAGATCTAGAAATAAATGATATTGTAATGGCCGCATTGATTTCAGCAAAATATTTTGTTTACTTACTTATAGAACGGTCCACCAAGTGAAGGCAACTTGACAAGGGATGTGTCCAGGATGTGTTTGGCATCTTGGAAATCCAAAGTTTCGGGGCAACCATCACAAATTGCTTTGGCATTGGCCACGGCCAAGATCGTAAGGGCGAAAATAATGGCGAACTTCATTTTGGGGAGCTGGCTGGTCTGGCTAAATTCCTATGAACGACTACTCCTGTTTCAACAGATTTGCACGCATTTATAGTCGAAGAGCATATGACAAATATTTAGATAAGACTTATCTGACAACTTCTTAAGCAAGAACCTACTATCTGTTATTAAATCTTTTGCACACTCTCAACATAGGTAGGTGGGAACATATTATTTGAATATCAGTTGAGAGCATGAATATTTTATACGATACAAGAGTTATTTAATGATTAGCAAATATCTAAGATTGAAATTTATTTCTACATTTATAGTTGCATAAGCCGATTGCGAAGTTACGCACCAGACTCGGTGTGGCAAAAGCCGTACATTACATTTTACAAAGAATTTTACAAGCTGTGCGCACAAAAGACAGCCAACGAATTCTTTTATCCCAACAATGCATCGCCCAATGATGTAAGTACGCAGTGGAATGACCCACTGATTATGGACGTAAGCCAAAGAAAAAGTAGAATGCCGAAAATCTCGCTCACGGAACCCATTGTATGACGACAGTTTAAAAAAGCGGCGGTACGAACTAAGTCCCCAATGAACTAACTCCCCAAATCCGAAATGAACTTAGTCCCCAAATTTGGGGACTTAATTCATAATGAAATAAATCCCCAAAGTAGAAAATGAAATAAGTCCCTAACAAAGTGAATTAAACCCCCAATAAAAAAATGAACTATGTCCCCAATGTTGAGGTTTTTTCCCTTAACGACAAAACCCCCCAATTCAAAAATGAAATAACTCCCCATTTTTCGTCTTTGGTTCTTTATTCAAAAAAAAAAAAATATTTACATACATATATCGAGCCATAAGCGCTAACCTATCGTAAGTCAAATTTTTGGAAAAAAAATTTTATTGCTGAAAAATAATCGTTAGGACAAGCCTCATCGTTTTGTATTTTTAAAATGACAAAATTGTTAGTAAAACATCAAAAAAAAAGCTTTTGCATTTTATCGTAAATGATTGTTTAAATTTTATTGTGTAGCAATTTTATCGTAAGTCACACATCAAATTGCTGCAGCAATCGCAAATGTGTTCAGATTTTTTTTTTTGTTTTTTGATACAGTTATATGAGTAGGTAGAAATCTTAAATTTTTGCATTAAAACATTTGCATTTTTAATAAAGTTGTTTGAAATAAATAATAAAAACCGTCTCCTGTAAAATTTGCATTTTTTCACTTACGAAAGGTTAGCGCTTATGGCTCGATATAATAATACATATTTTCAGGCAATAACAATAAAAAAACTAAATTCATTCAAATATAATATAAAAAAATTAGGTGTAGACATGCATCGAGTCTTCTACGACTTTTCGGCAATACGGGCAATTGTAATTTGGCATGCCCTTTGAAATAGCAGCAGCCTGTAGTTTTAGGTTACATTCGTCGCAAATTTTTAAATGCTTACACGGTATAAAAACTATATTTGGGCTTTTGTCCTGACAGACAACACAGACATTTTCTACGTTGTATGATGGTGGTTCACTAATATCTTCAAACAAATCTTCGTCCGAAGATTCTTCTTTAAAAATATTTTCCTCTTCTACCATATTTACACATATGCCATTCTTCTCGTACACCATTCGGGACAGAAATGTAGCTACTGTTATTTTTCCCTGTTGCAATAAAAGAGATGCTTCCTTTATTTTTTCACTTTTTTCTACACTTGACCTTCTTCTCTTTTTCGCAAGCGATCCCCCACTTTCGCACAGCATTTCGAAATGTCGACTTTTAAAAAACTCTTCATCTCGAATTATTCGTACGAATTTAAGAAAATGACCATTTCTTTCTGCAGAGCGTCCAAGAATTCCGTTGTAAGCCTCAACGGCAGATGTTGTCCGGGTATCCTGGTTATGTATTGTGAAGTGTTCACATCCAACCTGAAACATTACATATGTACATAGAAAAGAATAAACAATATTATTTTATGGAAAAATTATGTGATGAATTTTTATTATTACCTTATTAATCCACTGGTTTTCAAAATATTTCAAAAATGGTAAAAATAAAAAGTTGCTATCCATCAAAAAAATTTTGGATTTTAGGTCAGTAAAAGAACTTTTTATTAATTTCGGCGGCAATAAAGGAAGTGCTAAGATTTTGTGGTAAAGCAATGATGCACTTTTGGAAGACCTAATGTATTCCAATAAGGATTTTTGTTTTGCCATATTTCGCCTTACAGCCTGGCAAAAATGAAACCTGAACGACAAGAAAGGAAACATTTTGTGAGTGTAATCTCAAACTGAAACCCTTAAGTACTTAACTATATGACATTGTTGTAAGTATGTTAAAAATCTATTTTAGATATGTATATGAGCAATATATCAAATCTCTTCGGTTGTAGTGTTCTGAAATTTGTTTCTGAGTGTAATTGGGTTAAAAATAAAAAATTCGCGCGAATTTTTTATTTTTAACACAATTACACTCAGAAACAAATTTCAGAACACTATAACCGATAATGTTTAAATATATGAGAAATGTTTTTTATACTATATACTTACCAGCATCCCACTAGTTTTGCCCGAGGGTAAACAAAATGCACAGCACTTCTCAATCCCTGTTCGTAGTCGGTTATGAATATTGATGGGTCCAAATCAAATATATTTCCCTTAATATATTGAAGGAGGTTTTTGTATATTTCATTTGTTTTTTTGCTCATCAAAACAAAAAATACTGGAAAAATCTAAGAAAACAATTTTATTATCATGCATATAAACATTAACCAAAACTTACCTCTTCAAAATATTCTATGTAAATTACAAGTAACTGCTGAAATCAGCCATGCGGCACTATTTTAAAGGTCCCATCCATTAAATATGTCCTTTTAGAAGCTGGAATATTTTCTCTAATCAAATCAATTGTTTTCAATGAAGAAAACAAGCAGAAGGAATAATTGTCTTCCTCTATTGCCGCCGTGAAGAAATGCCTAGGTTTCAAATTGTCTTTCGACAAACCAAAATCATTCCACACGTGTTCCAGATTGAAAGCTTCAACTGTTTGAAGAGCAGTCTTGGGAGACGTCACCAAGTTTCGGCTAACTATTTTTTGCAATCCCCTTTGAATTTTTGAAAAACTTAAATTTTTTGTGTCGTCTTGCTTGCTATATAAAAATCGTTGCTTTAAATATAAATTATAAAAATGATTTCCAAACATGTACTTACCTTTCACAAGTCTTTCTAAAAGCGCTTCTTATAGTACAAGATTAGTCTTAGTACCACCAAGAGCTCCCGCCGCATCTTCACAATCTCGCTTTATTGCTTTTAAAGCCTTCAACTCTTTGTAGGCTTCCTCCTCGCTGTCATGATCGTGTTCAACATATTTTTTTGGAACAACACATTTTCCATCAGACAGCAAGTTTACACGAGCTTTGCAATTTTGTTGTCTGCACTCGTATTTCGACACACCTTTATAAACCGATTTTCTCATATATATCATTTTTTGCTCGATCACGTACAATAACTCACTGTTTCTCCTTTTGCCAGGAATTATTTCAAAATTCATTTTTTTACTACTTTCCACTTTCACGTTTTATTTCAAACTAATTACTGTCGCTAAAGAATGGACCATGAATGAGTCAAAAGAAAACATTGTTTCATTCATTATTACGGTTTTTACATTGGTATTTTTACAAATTATTTAATTTTAAAGAAAATGAACTAATCCCCCAAAATAATGAACTAACCCCCCAAAAATAATTTTAGGGGGTTTGTTCATTTCTATGAATTGGGGAGTTGTTTCATTATGAACTAAATCCCCAATTTTAAATATGAATTAAATCCCCAAAAAATGAAATAAGTCCCCAAAAGTCGTTGTTGTTTTTCTCTGTATATAATTTTGGGGACTTAGTTCATTTCGGATTTGGGGAGTTAGTTCATTGGGGACTTAGTTCGTAACGCCTAAAAAAGGTACAGAAGCAAAAAGTGTTACCTATATTACAACTAGGGTTTGGAAATTCCTGACAATCCTCGTAGCCTAACTTCTGCCAGTTTGCGATCCATACAACGCGAAATTGGTCACCCAAAATTAAAGGCATCGGTCGTGAGATAGAATATAAGCAAGTGCCTACATAAAGGTGTTACGGTCTAAAACCATGCTGTACGTGGGCATGGCTTCCCAGATCGAGTGCCTCCATTTGAGCTTTTTCGTTACAAAAATTATATCTGTTGATCCGAATAAGATAACCGCTTTAAAATTAAAAAAAATTATAATTTTTTTTCAATATATCAGTATTTCAGTATACGTATCTAAAAAACTAGTAATTTTTAACTTATATAATTATTTTCTAACTCTCTTCGTGATTTCACATGCCGCAGGAAAGAAATAAGTGGATCGGAAGATGATATTTTTTAAAATATCGTCGGCGCGCCTGAAAATTTTGATTTTTGCAAACTGGTGGTTTGCTCTACGGGCGCCAGACCTGAGGGTCTAAAATGACTGGGTGAAGATCCAATTATTCCCAGTCTCCAAAGTTACTCCCACTTCCAGTCCCAAATTACCCAATAGTAGAAGATGTCGAATATCAGATGGGAACACACCACCGGTTACAGCGGAACGCAATCAATCTACGCGAACACAGCGCCTAGAGCATGTCTGAGAGGCGAACTGAGTAATCCTTGCTTGGCATGCGCTAGTAAAGGGCACTTCACTGACCTTCAGAAGAAACAACACCCATGGAGTCCAGGTCTCGTATGTCATCATAGAGATTACATTCGCTCAAGACATGCAGCCAGTCCTCGAATAACGTCGCATTACTGCATACCTGACTATTGCTAAGGGTCCGTGCCGTGCAAGTAGCCCAAATAGAAACCGAGGCCAAACCCCGAATCACTCTCCACAAAACTAACATTACGGATGAACTAGTAATAAATTTTTTGTAAATTTTGTGTCCACTATTCGCATAGCCACTGCTGCTCAAATTGATATAAATTTTTCTATTTCACATCTTCAGTGCGATTTTTTTCGGCCTTGAAGATTTGAATCATATATTAGTAGAAACTTTGTTTGGTTTCACCAGTTCAACTTATTTCTTACAAAAAAATATTTTGTTTTTAAGTTTTCTTATTTCGTAAAGTTGCAAAGTGAATGACAAATTTAGTATACCATCCACTCTTCGCCACTAAAAAAAGGGCATAACTGCTGGTCAGTACGGGTGTTAAATAGACAATATGGACATGTTGACACTCAAATAAAAGCAAGTTTTGCTACGAATCAAAAAAATATTAATTTTAGAGTTTTGATTAACATTAGGGAAATACGCATGAGCCCGCCCGCATGACTTTTGTAGCGTAGTGAAAGGGAAGTTTATAAAGGATCAGCGTAGAAGAACTAAATTATTAGTTGTTTCTCCTACAAATTACAAATTTTTAAAACACACTTTCTTCGAAGTCTATATCCATCACACGTTTGCGGCAGATAAAGAAATTTTAGGGTTTTTAAAATAATCGTTTTTGAGGGCTTTTAAACGAATTCGTCGCTTGTCAAATGAAAATCGCCAACAAAATAGAACAATAATTAAGGCAGTTCTCTCAACTCTAATAAATGACTGTTTGATAAGATGTCGCACATGCGTCGCAGTTTAAAAATGTATGTTTAAAAAACCATTAGTTTTCAAAAGAACAAGGATAAAATAATTTAGATGTCATTGCGAAACTCTCCGGATTTGAATAATTAAAACTCATAAGTCATAATGTTCGTTCACATTTATTTACTTATTTGCAATTTCTATCAATCAAATTTTAATATTCCTTGACAATTTTCTCTTGGTTTGGACATTGGATGGTGAATTGAGTTCTCTTCTCCCATGATACTTCCATAATTTCAATATCACAAGCAACGACCTTCTGGTCAGCGCCAATCAAGTCTGCATTCATTTTGTATAAAATTCCAGCTACAAGTTGTTGAGTAGCCGAGTGAATGTCTCCAGATCTAGAAATAAATGAAATTGTAATGGCCGCATTGATTTCAGCAAAATATTTTGTTTACTTACTTATAGAACGGTCCACCAAGTGAAGGCAACTTGACAAGGGATGCGTCCAGGATGTGTTTGGCATCTTGGAAATCCAAAGTTTCGGGGCAACCATCACAAATTGCTTTGGCATTGGCCACGGCCAAGATCGTAAGGGCAAAAATAATGGCGAACTTCATTTTGGGGAGCTGGCTGGTCTGGCTAAATTCCTATGAACGACTACTCCTGTTTCAACAGATTTGCACGCATTTATAGTCGAAGAGCATATGACAAATATTTAGATAAGACTTATCTGAAAACTTCTTAAGCAAGAACGTACTATCTGTTTTTAAATCTTTTGTACACTCTCAACATAGGTAGGTGGGAACATATTATTTGAATATCAGTTGAGAGCATGAATATATTATACGATACAAGAGTTATTTAATGATTAGCAAATATCTTAGATTGAAATTTATTTCTACTCTATAGTTGCATAAGCCAATTGCGAAGTTACGCACCAGATTCGGTGTGGCAAAAGTCGTACATTGCGATGTACAAAGAAATCTAAACAACGCCATGCTCTGTTCCCAAAAGACAGCTAACGAGTTATTCTATTCCAATGGTGTTAGTATGTCGAGAATTTCCAAACAACTAGGGTTAGGAAATTCTCGACTTATTTTGATTTTCGGGAATCAGTAATTATTTTCACGTTCCTGGGAATTTCAGAACTAATGCACAGGTGACATATAAATTTTAAAAACAAATCGTTCTAGCATTAAAAGAAATTTAACTGTTAGACATAAAAGCTGCATTTGACTCGGTTTAGCACAACGGACTTATTCGAATTATAAATAAGTGGCCTCCCAATCAAAACTGTTAAAAAATCCAGATTTTTCTGATCAATAGACAATTCTGTGTACACCTTGGGATCACATATCCTACATCATCGACACAATTAACAACACCACTAGGATTATATATACTCTTATTAACAGAAAATCTGATTTGATTAAAGATAACAAATAGCTCGTGATAAAGTCGATATTCACACCCATAATGTAGCTCGTGAGAAAGTCTATATTCACACCCATAATGTCCTACTGCGCCCCAGTATGGTCCAAAGCGGCAAAATGTCATTTTTATAAATTACAAGTCTAGCAAAACAAGTTACTTAAAATGTTAAATAACCTACCATGGCTTTATACGACACAGACATTGCACACCCCTTATGGCATTCCTCTTGTAAACGATGAAATTGAGAAAATTACGATGCGCTATAAATAGAGATGTGAATCATCGACTACGACCATAACGTTCTGGTATCCTAATTTTTTTCTTGTAGCTTTACAAAATCTAGTCAAAATAAAAATTCAATGTGTTTTTTTTTTAAATTTTCCCTTCCTTATAAAATCACAATGTATATTCATTTATCCTTAAATGTAATAAAAATTCAAACAATCATCAAGTAGCAAAAGGAACAATTCTCCCAAACTATTTTTACGCATGAAACAATTGTTGTACATTAAGCTACCATTCAAATTAACTTTATTATCGAAAACAAATTTAAATGTATTATTTAATGGTACTAGACCCTTTAATTGAGAAATAATTTATTTTATACGAGTTTGCATATTATTTCTCATTGTTCACTTTGGATCCAAAGTGATTCATAAAATTGTCGGGCAACTCTCCTAATTTATAGGAGTATCGCTTTGATAGTTTTTGCCTGTGATGTTGTCGCCTCAGCGCTCATTAATATTTATTCCTTTTAGATCCTTTTAGAAGTGCTATCAATGGGCGATATAAGTTGAATTTTATGTAAAGCCTCGATGACTAAGATTCGATAGCAAAACCGCAATCCTTTGTTAACATAAAGAACTAATTTTTCTCAAGTCTATAGGTAAGTGCTGCTGTGGGGTTCCCCTATATCAACTGTACATTGCGCTGGTTAGTTGGAAGTAAGGAGTCGGAAGGGGGAGAAGAGTAGTGGTTAAACACATTAGCCTTGCAGATGTCGTGAGTAGAAGGAAATACACTATGGGCAGTTAACTTGCCAACCGATTGTAAACGGGTGTCAATTCCTGGAAAGTCAGGAGTAAGACGACGGATGTCTGATGAAAAGACACCATGAAAGTAACGAGAGAACAGCGTCATGCAACCCACATTCGGACGATGCTCGAGGGAGACAATTAAGTTAGATACTCTCCTGTCACCTATCAGCTCCATCGTTCTCCTTTGAACACGGCCAAGTAGCTCCGATGCTCAAGAGAGGCAATAAAGTTGTATACCATCCTGTCACTTTTCAGGTCTATCGTTTCTTTGAAGAAAGCCTCAAATAAATCGAATAAAGAAACAATAGGGACGTTCTAAATGCACTCATATTTAGACTACACAAGGAGACCATACAACCATATCGCGGTATTTACAGCCAATAACACAGTTATACAAACCGAATTCAGTTTAACCCTTGGTTGCGACAGCTAACGGTTATGGCTACCAACCAATTGTGGTGTACAAATTACATTGGTGCCAATAATTGGTAGTGACAACAGATAAGTTCCTTGTAGTGACCAAACTCTGTTTAGTTAGCTGTTGTAACATAATATTAGTTATTCCAACATCAACGTAACAACCTGTAATACTACAACATTTTAATCGGTTTAGGTCACAACAAAAACTTTGTTTACGACGAAAACATATTTCAAAATCCCAAAAAACAACAACCATTTTTTTCTTTTTTCCCTAGTTACAATTAATTATGCAATATATCTTAATTAATTCTTTTCCGGTTGGACAATCACTACAATGCTTATCAAACATGTATCCAAAGACGTATTTATTTTACTGATCTGTTAACCTATTGCAAGGTGGTAAAATATTATATTTTTCCAAAAACTTCTTGTTACCAACACCCTACAACAATATCCAACACATGTACAAATTCAGTTCCAATAATCATCTTAGTCTGTTAGGGTAACCGATTCTTGCTCCCTTCAACCGAAAGTGTCAGTTCCTTCTACTGAATATTGCTATGTACCCAATCAACATTCGGTTGTAACGATGGCACACATTCTTGCAACTACCAACAATCTGTTGGGACAACAAATCTATTCTCTGTGTGTATAAACTTGGGATCGCTCAGAAAATTGTAAGCTAGATTTACTTTAACAAAATAAAAACATGCACGGGTCCATTTATAAATACTTTGTAATTTCCGGGAATCTTAACAAAAACTAACTTGAGTCGAGAAGTGAAGAATCGACAAAACTCCAGGGAATATTTCCCCAAAGCTTTGCGAAATCTTAACCCCAACGTAGCAGGGTGTAGCAACAGATGCTGCATGGGATAGATATCGGTCGGTTATAAGAGAGGAGAAGCAAAAACAACGAGAAATGGACTTGCCAAAGCGTGAGTAGATTACGATTAACAGGAGAAGATATGATGCCCGAAAATTCCATCAAAAAGTCAAACATAAGACTTGGAGCCTCAATTCATGGTACTCCAATTGAGACTGAAATGGATTCTGGTGATAGAATCGGCAAGGGTACTGATTATACGCAGTGAAGACTTTTCTAACCACTTGATGCCTGAGGACGGCGTAAAATGCTAATAACCCAGGCTAGAAGAAGTCAAGAAAGCAATCGAGCACCTTTAAAATAATACCGGCATACTGGTTTTAGGCTGGAGGGTATGATGTGGGTAAGAGCATGCGACGACGCATATGCCCAGTTTGGTGAAAGAAAGATCACTTGATGATAAAAATCTCAGTGCACTGTGACCTGTTTGTAAAAATTCAGATCGCAAGGTTTATAAGTCTTGAGCGTATTATGTGAATGACTGAATCCTCACCTAAACAACATTGAACCGTGTCAGTCGCTAAAGGCCTGGTAAATCTTTAGAGTATGTGTAACTCGAATAAACCGAATGACACATGCTTACTTGTTTTTAAAAAGCACCAATAACTTTTACGGGAGATAGAGAAATTTCACATGGCTTAGAGATTAATCTTTTACTCGTTGTCACCGGCATTTACAAGGTTTACACCCGCCGATACAAATGTGTTAGATGATTTTACCGGAATTTAAACCTGGGTATACGTGTATACTAGGGTGTCCCAAAAAAAACAAAAATTTCGATTTTCATTGGTGCTCACGCGTTTTTTGATAGATTTTAGGGTAAGGAAATTTTGATTTTTGTTTAAAAATTTTTTGGAAGTGGTTTAGAGGTCGCACAAATTGGGTTTTTGTCAAAAAACGTGGTTCCCTGCCATATTTTAAAAATAATTTAAGATTTTGTCATTAAATTATTTTTTTTTAGAACTTAAGTTAACAGTTCATAAGAAAAACGTGCAATCTTTCATTTTATGTTCAAAAACCGCCAGGTTTGTCAGCGATTTTTTCCATATGGCAGATTAAACTAAAATTTTTTTGTTTTTTTTTCAAAAACATTGACTTTAACGATTTATAACTTTTAAAATTTCTATTAAAGTTACAAAAACTAATGAAGCAGTTTAAAAGATAAATAAATTCTAAACAATTTTCATAAAAAAAATGTTTAATTAGTCGTTACAAACCCAGAGTTATCTACATTTGTCGAATTCAATCCATTGAACCGAACATGATTTCAACTGTTTTTTTATTATTTCTTTTGAGTTTCATTCACAATGCGAGCCTAAGCCTCATTCACAATAGGTATGCTCCCCTCAACGATCTTAATCTCTTAAAGCAATTGGATGACTACAAACGCTTTAATGACAGTGTTGCAAGCGCTGCATTAAAAACGTTTTTGCGTGTATAGACAGCAATACATTACGTTTAATGGTAAAAAATCTACTTCGTCCAACTATAGACAAGGAAAGGCCAATTTGAAAGAAGAATTGCTTAAAAATGCAGAAATTTACACATTTATTTCTGAAGCTAGCCTTAACTTTTTTAAAGCCTGCGATATTTCGACAGCATTTTTACAACTAGATCCAGAAAAATGGGAAACCAACGAACACTTTCTCCATGGAAGAAACAAAATTCAACAATTGTATGTGGTAAACGACGTCGCCGAACGTGGTGTGGCCTTGGCAAGCAGTTACGCAAATTTGACAACTTCTGAAACAGATTTTCAAAATTTATTGCAGGGCATAGAGCAGCATCGAAAGAGCCGCAATAAATAACTTTTAAACAACTAAAGTATTGTGTTTTCTGTTTTTCTTGGTTATGATTTGTTGGGAGCCTAAAGGTTAGTATTATATTTTTATGCAATGGATTGAATTCGACAAATGTAGATAACTCTGGGTTAGTAACGACTAATTAAACATTTTTTTTATGAAAATTGTTTAGAATTTATTTATCTTTTAAACTGCATCATTAGTTTTTGTAACTTTAATAGAAATTTTAAAAGTTATAAATCGTTAAAGTCAATGTTTTTGAAAAAAAAACAAAAAAATTTTAGTTTAATCTGCCATATGGAAAAAATCGCTGACAAACCTGGCGGTTTTTGAACATAAAATGAAAGATTGGACGTTTTTCTTATGAACTGTTAACTTAAGATCTAAAAAAAATTATTTAATGACAAAATCTTAAATTATTTTTAAAATATGGCAGGGAATCACGTTTTTTGACAAAAACCCAATTTGTGCGACCTCTAAACCACTTCCAAAAAATTTTTAAACAAAATTCAAAATTTCCTTACCCTAAAATCTATCAAAAAACGCGTGAGCAAAAAAAAATTTTTCTTTTTGGGACACCCTAGTGTATACCAGCCGCGGACAACCATTACAGCATGGTCAAATATTTTTCATAGGAAACATCTGCAGACCGCCCTCTAGCAATGAGTAGGTCGCACGTGTAAGAACACCAAACAGCAGAAAGATTTTCTAACTTAATCTTCTTTAACGCAAAGAACTTAAGTTAGTTGGCAAGTAGTTGGAAAATAATCGCTGATATTTCTAGATTACAAGTGCAGTATGCTAAATATTTCTACTACGTACTCAGACTGATATTATAATAACGAATTGCTTCTTCAAATGATTGATTATTCCCAGACAGATAAACATGTCGATTTGCAATGAGAAAATACTTTAGATAATACAATTCGATGGTAACACAACATATTTATATGCATGTGCTTTCAAATACGAGGGTTGCTATATATATTTCTGGCGCCATCTAACATTTCCATTGGAAAGTTTGTCATTTTTTAGCATAAACGTTCTCAGAACGTTTTGACGTACGACCATCATTCGTGTTGTTTACAGTGACTTGAAAAAATCAATTTGGCAAAAAAAATGGAATTAACTCGTGAACATTTTCGTGTGATCATTTTTCACAACTTTCGACGTGGATTATCACGACAAGAGTGCATCGATGAACCTAAATCTTTGTATGGCGATGAAGCACCATCCTATAGCACTGTGAAAAACTGGTTTAAGGAATTCAATCGTGGCCGACGCTCGCTCAAAACCGAAGGTCGTCCTAAAACGGCCGTTGTGCCAGAGAACATTGATGCCGTGCGTGAACTGATAATGCAAGATCGTCATGTGACATACCGTGAGATAAAGGCGTCCTTGGGCATTTCTTCTACCAGCATACATTCGATATTGCATGAACGCCCGATTAGCCCTAAATATCTATTTTGAAAATATCTAAAATGCTTCGTTAATTGATAAATATGTTTTTGTTTGTTTTATAAAGGGTGGTCCTACTATTATGCACGATGTTACTTGTGAGTCAAACTTTAACCTAAAGTTTTTGCGCAACTTAATTCAACATTTCTTTATTTCAGCGTTAGACATATACGAGGGTGGCTATTTATATTTCGGTTCCTGACCATAATGGTGTTCCCAGATGCAAATTCCATTGGAAATCGGAGTGGAAAAAGTGCTTAGAAAATTATGTTGAGCGCATGGAAAAGTGTATTGATCTTAAAGAAGAATATTTTGAAAAAAATTAAACCATTTCCAACTATAAATTATTGTGTTTTTACGAAATATTAAAACGAAATATAAATATCAACCCTCGTACAACCATGGAGAGATACACAATTGAGCAACGCGTTGAGATGGTTGATGCCTTTTACGAAAGTGGTCACCAAATATGTACACAATGGGCCCTTTAACAAGCAGAATTGACGCTTTTGGACAAATGAAAATCCACGAGTGATTGTTGAAAAGCCGATGCATCCCCAAAGAGTGACTGTTTGGTGAGGTTTATAAACTGGCTTCGTCGTCGGCACCGAAAATGGTGTTCGCTATCGAAAGAAGATAACAGACTTGTTGTGGCCAGAAATTGAGGATTTGGACCTAGACGATATGTGGTTCCAACAGGATGGTGCCACTTGCCACACAGCGAGAAATTTAATCACTGTGTTATGTCACGTCGTGACGATGTTAATTGGCCGCCACGAACATGTGATTTGAAACCTTTGGACTTCTTTCTTTGGGAACATTTAACAGAAAATATTTAACGTCAATAAGCGAAGAACAATTCAAGAGCTAAAGAAAGAGATAATTCTTCACATTATCGACATTGTCTCAGAGTAAAAATATGGAGTATCGCATAGAGCTATGGCACCTAAGCTGTGGCATGAATTTGGCCGATATTTGGCCGATACTGGTACATATACAAACAGACAATACAAAAGTACTACTGACGACGACGAAGATCGCGAAGCCTGTGCAAAAGTGCATTGAGAAATTCTACATTAAAGATAAGTCGAAACTCATGGATTATTTTGTATGGCAGCAGCTACAGCAGCGATTGTTTCCTCTGTCCGAACTGAAAGGTTTCGATGGTAAGGTCTTGTGTTGACTGTCCCATGCTCGGCGAAAATGTGAACAAGTCGGATTATGGTCCATCTGCTCGGAGGATTGTCGCCTAACTTGTGCCTCACAACCATAGTATGATTCACACGCAACCATGTTATGGTTCCTACATCCAAAGTATGATCACACACAATTATATAGGGTGATCCATCTAGAGGTATTCTTTCAGAACCAAAAAAAAAATATAAAAATTCTAAACATGTGTGGAATCTTTATTGGTAATTTGAAAGAACATTTAACGGCATTTATTTTTAGAATATAATTTTCTTTAAATGTTGGCCGCAACTACGCATCAGGGTTTCCATTCTGAGTGACCAATTTTGGATAACTCGTTCGAGCATTTCGACCGGTCTGGCTTTAATGATACGCGTAATGTTGGCTTCCAAAACCTGAATCGTAGCTGGTTTGACAGCATAGACTTTGGACTTTACGTAACCCCAAAGAAAAATGTGTAAAGGTGTGATATCACTCGATCTAGGCGGCCAACTCACCTGTCCAAAACGTGAAATTAGCTGCTTTTCGAAATGACCTCCCAATAGATCCATTGTTTGAGCAGCTGTATGGCAAGTGGCACCGTCCTGTTGAAACCAAGTGTCATCAAGATTACGGGCTTCAATTTCAGGTAGCATAAAGATAGATATCATGGCGCGATAGTGAGAACCATTCACCGTTACGTTCTGGCCATCATCATTTTTGAAAAAATATTGACCGATGATTCCGCCAGCTTATAAACCGCACCAAACCATGTTTTTCTCTGGGTATAATGACACCTCTTGAACCTCTTCATGTTGCTCTTCAGCCCAAAAGCGTCAATTTTGTTTATTGACTTTGCCGTTGAACTAGGAATGAGCCTCATCACTGAACAATATTTTGGTCGAAAACCGCGGATGTTGCCGTTTCTCACCGAAAGTAATTATTTTCAAAAAATAAATGCCATAAAATGTCCTTTAAATTAACAAAAAAGTTTCCAAACTTGATATGAATTTTTATATTTTTCTTTGTTCTGAAAAATTCCTCTAGATGGATTACCTATAAGATTAACTTGTCTTGCTAGACTTGTAATTTATATAAGTAACATTTTGCCGCTTTGGAACATACTGGGGCGCAGTAGAACATTATGGGTGTGTATATCGACTTTATCACGAGCCATTTGTTATCTTTATTCAGATCAGATTTTCTGTTAATAAGAGTATATATAATCCTAGTCGTTTTGTTAATTTTGTCGATGATGTAGGATATGTGATCGCAAAAATTTAGCTTCTCGTCAAGTATAACACCAAAATATTTTACATGATTTTCCCAGGTAATATGGCGATTAATGAAAACAAGTGGATTTTGAGGAAGGTAACTTGGTTTCCATTTTCTGGTAATGTATATGGCTTGTGTTTTTTCATGATTCACTTCTATTTTCCATTTATTGAAGTTTGTCAGAGCGAGTTGAAGAGTGTTGGCAATGTTGCTAGCGTATAAATCAGAGGACAGTATTAACGTGTCATCAGCAAAAATGGAAATAACACAGTCATTCAGAAAAGGGATATCCGCAGTAAATATATTATAAAGTATCACAGACAAACCAGATCCTTCGGGACATGCTTTATCTATACTTTGTTCTCGACAACAGGTTTCCCCAAGGTGTACACAGAATTGTCTATCGATCAGAAAATTCTGGATTATTTTAACAGTTTTGATTGGAAGGCCACTTTTTAATAATTTGAAAACGTGAAAAATGATTTCTGATTCCCGAGAATCAAAATAAGTCGAGAATTTCCTAACCCTAGTTGTATGGGCAGCGTTTTTGCTTTTGTAGCATTTTTACACTGGTTGTCGTGCGATGGGTTCCGTGAACGCGATGTTCGGCATTTTAATTTTTGTTTGGCTTACGTCGATAATCAGTGGGACATATCATTCCACTTCATACTAACATCATTGGGCGGTGCAGTGTTGGGAAAGAAAAACTCGTTGGCTGCCATTTGGGCACACAGCATGGCGTTGTTAAGATCTCTTTGTAAATCGAAATGTACGACTTTTGCCACACCGAATCTGGTGCGTAACTTCGCAATCGGCTTATGCAACTATAAATGTAGAAATAAATTTAAATCTAAGATATTTGCTCAATGTTAAATAACTCTTGTATCGTATAAAATATTCATGCTCTCAACTGATATTCAAATAATATGTTTCCACCTACCTATGTTGAGAGTGTACAAAAGATTTAATAACAGATAGTAGGTTCTTGCTTAAGAAGTTGTCAGATAAGTCTTATCTAAATATTTGTCGTATGCTCTTCGACTATAAATGCGTGCAAATCTGTTGAAACAGGAGTAGTCGTTCATAGGAATTTAGCCAGACCAGCCAGCTCCCCAAAATGAAGTTCGCCATTATTTTCGCCCTTACAATCTTGGCCGTGGCCAATGCCAAAGCAATTTGTGATGGTTGCCCCGAAACTTTGGATTTCCAAGATGCCAAACACATCCTGGACACATCCCTTGTCAAGTTGCCTTCACTTGGTGGACCGTTCTATAAGTAAGTAAACAAAATATTTTGCTGAAATCAATGCGGCCATTACAAGTTCATATATTTCTAGATCTGGAGAAATTCACTCGGCTACTCAACAACTTGTAGCTGGAATTTTATACAAAATTAATGCAGACTTGATTGGCGCTGACCAGAAGGTCGTTGCTTGTGATATTGAAATTATGGAAGTATCATGGGAGAAGAGAACTCAATTCACCATCCAATGTCCAAACCAAGAGAAAATTGTCAAGGAATATTAAAATTTGATTGATAGAAATTGCAAATAAGTAAATAAATGTGAACGAACATTATGACTTATGAGTTTTAATTATTCAAATCCGGAGAGTTTCGCAATGACATCTAAATTATTTTATCCTTGTTCCTTTGAAAACTAATGGTTTTTTAAACATACATTTTTAAACTGCGACGCATGTGCGACATCTTATCAAACAGTAATTCATTAGAGTTGAGAGAACTGCCTCAATTATTGTTCGAATTTGTTGGCGATTTTCATTTGACAAGGGTCGAATCTGTTTAAAATCCGCAAAAACGATTATTTAAAAAACTCTAAAATTTCTTTATCTACCGCAAACGTGTGATGGATATAGACTTCGAAGAAAGTGTGTTTTAAAAATTTGTAGTTTGTAGGAGAAACAACGAATAACGTCATTTAGTTCTTCTACGCTGATCCTTTATAGACTTCCCTTTCACTACGCTACAAACGCCATGCGGGCTCATGCGTATGACCCTAACGTCAACCAAAACTCTAAAATTAATCTTTTTTGGATTCGTAGCAAAACATGCTTTTATTTGAGTGTCAACATGTCCATATTGGCTATTGAACACCCGTACTGACCAGCAGTTATGCCCTCATTTTAGAGGCGAAGAGTGGTGGTATACTGAATTTGTCATTCTGTTTGCAAAGCTACGAAATAAGAAAACTTAACAACAAAGTATTTTTTGTGAGAAATAAGTTGAACTGGTGAAACCAAACAAAGTTTCTACTGATGGACGTTTATATGAGTCAAATCTTCAAGACCGAAAAAAATTGCACCGAAGATGTGAAATTCAACAATTTTATCAATTTGTGCAGCAGTGCTTTGACGAATAGTTGAAACAACATTTTTTTTAAATGTTAAATTGTTTATCAATGTCACTTTGCCATTTTGTTAAATACTTGTCTTCTATTTAAATATAGAAGCATGAGGTCTTGAGCCGGTTCAATGTAAAAAATTAAAACTTCATATGTATATGTTCAACTCCTAGCATCGTTGTCATCGAAAAATTTCCACCATAACATGATTTATAACATAACATGGCCATGAATGGATTTTTTTGTTTGGGGAAGAATACCAGCATATTCGTTTCTAATTAAGAAACCAAAATATCGATGGGCTTAGAGCGTTTAACGCTAACGCTTCTCCAGAATATGACTTGTAGAAGAATTAAACACAAAAATCATTTATCCTTCTTGAATTTTTTGCAGTCGATGATTGGGTTATAAAGGGTGTGAAGATTGTCGCCAAATAGGAACGCAAAGCGCTGTTGCAAGAATGTGTCACATCTAGATGGGATGCCAGCTAGATTGGTCGGGTGACGTACAGGTTCATCCGGGATGTTAGTTTTGTTGGGAGTAATTGCGTTTCTAGCTGGCCAGGCACGTGTCCCTAAACACTTGCTTGCATAAGAGGACCCTTAGCAATAGTCAGTTATGCATGCCTTGAGCGAATGCAATCTCTATGATGACATACGAGACCAGGACGCCATGGGGGTTGTTTCTTCTGAAGGTCAGTGAAGCACTCTTTACTAGCAGGTAAAGGTCTGGCGCCCGTAGAGAAAACCAGGTTGCAAAAAACAAAATTTTCAGGTGCGCCGACGATATTTTAAAAAAAATCATCTTCCGATCCACTTATTTCTTTCCTGCGGCATGTGAAGTCACGAAGAGAGTTAGATTAACTGAAATACTGATATATTAAAAATAATTATATTTTTTTTTAATTTGTTAGTGAATAATTTTAAAACAGTTGTCTTATTTGTAATGAAAAAACTCAAATGTAGGCACTGTTTGTCGTCGAACGGAAGAGGTAGATTTAGGCCTCGTTCTGAGCGGCTAGGAAGCCATGTCCATGTACAGCATGCTCTTAGACCGTTATCCCACTATGTAGGCACTTGCATATATTCTATCTCACGACCGATGCCTTTAATTTTGGGTGACCAATTTCGCGTTGTATGGATCGCCAACTGGCAGAAGTTAGGCTACGAGGATTGTCGGGAATTTCCAAACCCTAGTTGTAATATAGGTAACACTTTTTGCTTCTGTAGCTTTTTTACACTAGTCGTCATACAATGGGTTCCGTTAGCGAGATTTTCGGCATTCTACTTTTTCTTTGGCTTACGTCCGTAATCAGTGGGACATATCTTTCCATTGCGTACTAACATCATTGGGCATTGTTGGGATAAAAGAATTCGTTGGCTGTCTTTTGTGCGCACAGCTTGGCGACGTTTAGATTTCTTTGTAAAATGTAATGTACGGCTTTTGCCACACCGAATCTGGTGCGTAACTTCGCAATCGGCTTATGCAACTATAAATGTAGAAATCAATTTCAATCTTAGATATTTGCTAATCATTAAATAACTCTTGTATCGTATAAAATATTCATGTTCTCAAATGATATTCAAATAATATGTTCCCACCTACCTATGTTGAGAGTGTACAAAAGATTTAATAACAGATAGTACGTTCTTGCTTAAGAAGTTGTCAGATAAGTCTTATCTAAATATTTGTCATATGCTCTTCGACTATAAAAGTGTGCAAATCTGTCGAAACAGGAGTAGTCGTTCATAGGAATTTAGCCAGACCAGCTCCCCAAAATGAAGTTCGCCATTATTTTCGCCCTTACAATCTTGGCCGTGGCCAATGCCAAAGCAATTTGTGATGGTTGCCCCGAAACTTTGGATTTCCAAGATGCCAAACACATCCTGGACACATCCCTTGTCAAGTTGCCTTCACTTGGTGGACCGTTCTATAAGTAAGTTACCAAATAGTTTGCTGAAATCAATGCCGCCATTACAAGTACATTTATTTCTAGATCTGGAGAAATTCACTCGGCTACTCAACAACTTGTAGCTGGAATTTTATACAAAATTAATGCAGACTTGATTGGCGCTGACCAGAAGGTCGTTGCTTGTGATATTGAAATTATGGAAGTAACATGGGAGAAGAGAACTCAATTCACCATCCAATGTCCGAACCAAGAGAAAATTGTTAAGGAATATTGAAATTTGATTGATAGAAATTGCAAATAAGTAAATAAATGTGAACGAACATTAATTGTTATGAGTTTATATTATTTAAATCTGGAGAGTTTCGCAATTACATACCAATTATTTTATATTTGTTCTTTTGAAAACTAATGGTTTTTAAAAAAATAGAATTTAAGTGACCTTCACGCTCTGTGACGCATGTGCGACATCTTATCAAACAGTAATTCATTACTGGCCAGAGAGTTGCTGAGGAAATTGCCTCACTTATTTTTCAAATTTGTAGGCGTGTTCTATTTGACAAGCGATAAACCCGCTGAAGCGATTATTTTCAAAAAATCCTTATCTACCGCATATATGATTTTTATAGAAATCGCACTATACGAATTATGGGTGAAACAATAATTTAGGGTTTATGGATATTTGTGAATGGGGTCGAGTGAAAAGAGTAGATTTTAATGCGCCTAAGACACAGTTTTTTTTTGCATCACAGGCTAGTCACGGACCCAACAGTCGTAATTTTATGGCGATGGCATGGATATCGACCCATTAGATGCCTTGATGTCCTGGGCATAAGAATTCATTGTGACGCTTGTTAGTCGAGACATGTTTTCAAATTTATCGACTGAAAACCGAAAAAATTAGTACTTTTTCTTAAAATATGACTTAAACATTGCGGTTTTTCTATCCAGTCTTAGTTTTCGAGGCTTATCATAAAATTCCACTAATATTGCCCGTTGTGAGCACTCGTATAATGCTCCTAAAAGGATCTAAGAATAAAGGGCAATTTTGTATGTAAAAGTTATATTTATGATCTTTATATAAATGAGCGCTGAGGCGACTTCATCACAGGCGAAAACTATCAAAGTGATATAATTTTGGAGAGTTACCTGACACTTTGGATCCAAAGTGAACAATGAGAAAAAATATGTATACTCGTATACATTAATAAAGTAAATTATTTCTCAATTAAATGGTCTGTTACCTTTAAATAATATCGTACATATAAATTTGTTTTAGATAATAATGTTTATTTGTATGGTAGCTTAGTGTACAATTGTTTCATGAGTAAAAAGCGTTTAGGAAAATTAGTCCTTTTGCTACTTGATAATTGTTAAATTGTTATAACATTTAAGGATATATGAATATACATTGTGATTTTATAAGGAAGGGAAAATTAAAAAGAAACCCATTGAATGTTTATTTTGACTAGATTTGATAAAGCTACAAGAAAAACAATTAGGATACCAGTGCGTTGATACTCGTATGGTCGTAGTGCGATGGTTCAAATCTCAATTTAAAGCGCAATGTAATTTTCTCAATTTGATCCTTTACAAGTGGAGTACCAGAAAAGGTGTCCAATCGCTGTGTCGAATAATGTCATAGTAGGTTATATATCATTTTGAGTAACTTGTTTTGCTAGACTTTTCATTTATATAAGTGCCATTTTGCGGTTTTGGACCATACTGGGGCGCAGTAAAACATTATGGGTGCTTATTCAGATCATATTTTCTGTTTGGTTATATATAACTTTGAAAGATATATTGAAAGTTACGAAGTATTTTGATTTCATCACCTTTTGATTAACTATTAACAAACATAATTGGTCAACAACTTTTAAATGACTTTGCAAAAGTGCTATAGTAAAGAGCCAATTCAATCCTTGTAACATTTCCTCAATCGAATTTAATAGCAAAAATAGTCATAAATTGGCATACGTAAACTGAAAAGCGTAAAGAGCACATGTTAACATGTTCGAAAAATTAGTAAAGATCATTATTTCGAGCGGAGAAAAACTGAATATTCAAGCTTCAATATCAATAGATTCTTGAGAAAAGTAATGAAGCATTGCTCCTGCAACTTTGGGATTTTGATAACCAATGAGGATAATTCGTATATTCGGCCAGCCTTTGTAGTAGACGGAAAGTAATCTTAGTAAAACTCCCTATACAGATTATACAATATACAAAATGGAAATTTTTTACACTAAGTATGAAAAATAATGTCACTTTAATGACCTCCGTTTTCAGCTTCGCAATGGTGGGCTCGTTTAAGAGCATTTTCCATAACATCTTTCAAAATTTGTGGCTGTAGCGTTCGAATCTCTGCAACAATGTTGGCCTTGAGTTGAAGGATTATTTCGGGCTTGTTCACATATACTCGCTCCTTCAAACAACCCCAAAGAAAATAGTCGGGTGCTGACAAATCTGGCGATCGCGCTGGACAAATAATTTTCGAATTTCGGGAAATTATTCGCTCTCCAAAAATTTGGCTTAAAAGTTCCATTGTGTCTCAAGCAGTGTGGGCAGTGGCTCCGTCCTGCTGAAACCCCATCTCAGGTCTGTTTTCTAGAGCTGGACGTAAAAAACGTTCTATCATAAACCGATACCACTCACCATTTACGGTTACAGACTTCCATCTTCATTCTCGAAGAAGTTAGGCCCAATGATATTTGCAGATGTGATCCCTCACCATAGTGTACACCTAATGGGGTGCAATTGCCGTTGATGAATGGCTCTTGGATTTTCAGAACCCCAGAACCTACAGTTCTGCTTATTAACAAAGCCATTCAAATAAAAATGAGCTTCATCTCTCATGCGTATGCGTTAAAATAATTGATCGCTGATTTAAATAATAAGATTCTATTATCCTTGTTCTTTGTTCAGGCGTGAATCTCTCCATTATTTATTCTCCAAGTGTTATTTACATAAGTATAATGTGAAACAAAAATACAAAAACGAAAAAGTTATTAAATTATTAAACCCCATGGTAACTTTTAGCCCACAAAATTTCAGGATCTTAGTTTAATTCGTGTGACCGTTATTGAGCTTTCAATAGACACACGGACAGACATGGGATGATCGTCTTAGAATGATACGGAGATCATCGTCCATGTGGTTTACACGATTCTCGCTGTGATAGCTTCAACCATGGTGTGATATCGGACACAACTTCCCCCTTGGTCAGGGACCGAAGCCTATCTAAACCTTTGCTGACATATGGGTCACAGCACCTGGTTGCAATGCAACTCCACACTGAGCCAAAACACTTTTCGAGATTTTGGTTTAAACCACAGCCACCATAATACTCCCACGGCAGATACTAGACAGGCCAGAACAATAGTTCTCGGAACTCGTGACTACCCGTGGTACCAGACTTAAATCTTCGGTGAGACCTCTTACCAGAGCTAGGATTTTGGTCACCCAAAATTAAAGGCATCGGTCATAAGATTGTATATATGCAGGTGCCTACATATAGAAGTGACGGTCAGAATCCATGTTTTATTCAAGTTATGGTTGATATTAAGGTCGGACCGAAGGAGCCCAAACAACGGAACAATTTGTTTTGCGTTTCTGTAGCGTAGTAAAAGGGAAGGGTATTAAGGCTCGGCCTGGAAAGTGCTGTCAATATGGTAGGAATAGTTTCAGTGAGTCGCATGTGTCTCACTCTTCGTCAATAATACTTCGCATATGCAAAATCAATGCAATGCTTTGTAAATATAGATTGCTAAATTACTAAAGACCATGTCGGCAGCACACATATATGGTACTGATGAGCCGTCCCACAGCAACGGCGAAACGTGCGTCTACCAGGCGATGATGTGTTTGCTTTACTGCGCTGACTTACTTTTCCTTCCATCTAAGACAAACAACAACAAACCTGATTTCATTAGCTTGTGAAGTAATTCCTCCTTCTAAAGTAGAACTTAATGACGTTTTTACTTGTTTTTCCTACAAATTATAAATTTTCAAAACACACTTTCTTCGAAGCGTATACCCACAACACATTTGCATAAGGTAAAGAAATGTTATGAATTTAGAAATAATCGCGTTAGCGGGCTTTTGAACGGATTTTTTGCTTGTCAAATAAAACACGCCTACAAATTCGAACAACAATTGTAGCAATTTCCTCAGCAACTCTCTGGCCAGTAATGAATTACTTTTTGATAAGATGTCGCACATGAGTCACAGAACGTGAATGTCATTTAAATTCTATTATTTTTAAAAACCATCAGTTTTCAAAGGAACAAAGATAAAATAATTTATATGTCATTGCGAAACTTTCCGTATTTGAATAATTTAAACTCATTAGCCATAATGTTCGTTCACATTTATTTACTTATTTGCAATTTCTATCAATCAAATTCTAATATTCCTTAACAATTTTCTCTTGGTTTGGACATTGGATGGTGAGTTGAGTTCTCTTCTCCCATGATACTTCCATGATTTCAATATCACAAGCAACGACCTTCTGGTCAGCGCCAATCAAGTCTGCATTAATTTTGTATAAAATTCCAGCTACAAGTTGTTGAGTAGCCGAGTGAATGTCTCCAGATCTAGAAATAAATGAAATTGTAATGGACGCATTGATTTCAGCAAAATATTTTGTTTACTTACTTATAGAACGGTCCACCAAGTGAAGGCAACTTGACAAGGGATGTGTCCAGGATATGTTTGGCATCTTGGAAATCCAAAGTTTCGGGGCAACCATCACAAATTGCTTTGGCATTGGCCACGGCCAAGATCGTAAGGGCAAAAATAATGGCGAACTTCATTTTGGGGAGCTGGCTGGTCTGGCTAAATTCCTATGAACGACTACTCCTGTTTCAACAGATTTGCACGCATTTATAGTCGAAGAGCATATGACAAATATTTAGATAAGACTTATCTGAAAACTTCTTAAGCAAGAACGTACTATCTGTTTTTAAATCTTTGGACACTCTCAACATAGGTAGGTGGGAACATATTATTTGAATATCAGTTGAGAGCATGAATATATTATACGATACAAGAGTTATTTAATGATTAGCAAATATCTTAGATTGAAATTTATTTCTACTCTATAGTTGCATAAGCCAATTGCGAAGTTACGCACCAGATTCGGTGTGGCAAAAGTCGTACATTGCGATGTACAAAGAAATCTAAACAACGCCATGCTCTGTTCCCAAAAGACAGCTAACGAGTTATTCTATTCCAATGGTGTTAGTATGTCGAGAATTTCCAAACAACTAGGGTTAGGAAATTCTCGACTTATTTTGATTTTCGGGAATCAGTAATTATTTTCACGTTCCTGGGAATTTCAGAACTAATGCACAGGTGACATATAAATTTTAAAAACAAATCGTTCTAGCATTAAAAGAAATTTAACTGTTAGACATAAAAGCTGCATTTGACTCGGTTTAGCACAACGGACTTATTCGAATTATAAATAAGTGGCCTCCCAATCAAAACTGTTAAAAAATCCAGATTTTTCTGATCAATAGACAATTCTGTGTACACCTTGGGATCACATATCCTACATCATCGACACAATTAACAACACCACTAGGATTATATATACTCTTATTAACAGAAAATCTGATTTGATTAAAGATAACAAATAGCTCGTGATAAAGTCGATATTCACACCCATAATGTAGCTCGTGAGAAAGTCTATATTCACACCCATAATGTCCTACTGCGCCCCAGTATGGTCCAAAGCGGCAAAATGTCATTTTTATAAATTACAAGTCTAGCAAAACAAGTTACTTAAAATGTTAAATAACCTACCATGGCTTTATACGACACAGACATTGCACACCCCTTATGGCATTCCTCTTGTAAACGATGAAATTGAGAAAATTACGATGCGCTATAAATAGAGATGTGAATCATCGACTACGACCATAACGCCCTGGTATCCTAATTTTTTTCTTGTAGCTTTACAAAATCTAGTCAAAATAAAAATTCAATGTGTTTTTTTTTTAAATTTTCCCTTCCTTATAAAATCACAATGTATATTCATTTATCCTTAAATGTAATAAAAATTCAAACAATCATCAAGTAGCAAAAGGAACAATTCTCCCAAACTATTTTTACGCATGAAACAATTGTTGTACATTAAGCTACCATTCAAATTAACTTTATTATCGAAAACAAATTTAAATGTATTATTTAATGGTACTAGACCCTTTAATTGAGAAATAATTTATTTTATACGAGTTTGCATATTATTTCTCATTGTTCACTTTGGATCCAAAGTGATTCATAAAATTGTCGGGCAACTCTCCTAATTTATAGGAGTATCGCTTTGATAGTTTTTGCCTGTGATGTTGTCGCCTCAGCGCTCATTAATATTTATTCCTTTTAGATCCTTTTAGAAGTGCTATCAATGGGCGATATAAGTTGAATTTTATGTAAAGCCTCGATGACTAAGATTCGATAGCAAAACCGCAATCCTTTGTTAACATAAAGAACTAATTTTTCTCAAGTCTATAGGTAAGTGCTGCTGTGGGGTTCCCCTATATCAACTGTACATTGCGCTGGTTAGTTGGAAGTAAGGAGTCGGAAGGGGGAGAAGAGTAGTGGTTAAACACATTAGCCTTGCAGATGTCGTGAGTAGAAGGAAATACACTATGGGCAGTTAACTTGCCAACCGATTGTAAACGGGTGTCAATTCCTGGAAAGTCAGGAGTAAGACGACGGATGTCTGATGAAAAGACACCATGAAAGTAACGAGAGAACAGCGTCATGCAACCCACATTCGGACGATGCTCGAGGGAGACAATTAAGTTAGATACTCTCCTGTCACCTATCAGCTCCATCGTTCTCCTTTGAACACGGCCAAGTAGCTCCGATGCTCAAGAGAGGCAATAAAGTTGTATACCATCCTGTCACTTTTCAGGTCTATCGTTTCTTTGAAGAAAGCCTCAAATAAATCGAATAAAGAAACAATAGGGACGTTCTAAATGCACTCATATTTAGACTACACAAGGAGACCATACAACCATATCGCGGTATTTACAGCCAATAACACAGTTATACAAACCGAATTCAGTTTAACCCTTGGTTGCGACAGCTAACGGTTATGGCTACCAACCAATTGTGGTGTACAAATTACATTGGTGCCAATAATTGGTAGTGACAACAGATAAGTTCCTTGTAGTGACCAAACTCTGTTTAGTTAGCTGTTGTAACATAATATTAGTTATTCCAACATCAACGTAACAACCTGTAATACTACAACATTTTAATCGGTTTAGGTCACAACAAAAACTTTGTTTACGACGAAAACATATTTCAAAATCCCAAAAAACAACAACCATTTTTTTCTTTTTTCCCTAGTTACAATTAATTCTGCAATATATCTTAATTAATTCTTTTCCGGTTGGACAATCACTACAATGCTTATCAAACATGTATCCAAAGACGTATTTATTTTACTGATCTGTTAACCTATTGCAAGGTGGTAAAATATTATATTTTTCCAAAAACTTCTTGTTACCAACACCCTACAACAATATCCAACACATGTACAAATTCAGTTCCAATAATCATCTTAGTCTGTTAGGGTAACCGATTCTTGCTCCCTTCAACCGAAAGTGTCAGTTCCTTCTACTGAATATTGCTATGTACCCAATCAACATTCGGTTGTAACGATGGCACACATTCTTGCAACTACCAACAATCTGTTGGGACAACAAATCTATTCTCTGTGTGTATAAACTTGGGATCGCTCAGAAAATTGTAAGCTAGATTTACTTTAACAAAATAAAAACATGCACGGGTCCATTTATAAATACTTTGTAATTTCCGGGAATCTTAACATAAACTAACTTGAGTCGAGAAGTGAAGAATCGACAAAACTCCAGGGAATATTTCCCCAAAGCTTTGCGAAATCTTAACCCCAACGTAGCAGGGTGTAGCAACAGATGCTGCATGGGATAGATATCGGTCGGTTATAAGAGAGGAGAAGCAAAAACAACGAGAAATGGACTTGCCAAAGCGTGAGTAGATTAGGATAAACAGGAGAAGATATGATGCCCGAAAATTCCATCAAAAAGTCAAACATAAGACTTGGAGCCTCAATTCATGGTACTCCAATTGCGACTGAAATGGGTTCTGCTGATAGAAACGGCAAGGGTACTGGTAATACGCTGTGACGACTTTTCTAACCACTTGATGCCTGAAGAATCTGTTAGAAAAGACGACCCAGGACCGATCATTGATGACGGCGTAGAATGCTAATTACCCAGCCTAGAAGAAGTCAAGAAAGCAATCGAGCACCTTTAAAATAATACCGGCATAAGTGTTTTAGGCTGGAGGGTATGATGTGGGTAAGAGCATGCGACGACTCATATGCCCAGTTTGGTTAAAAGAAAGATCACTTGATGATAAAAATCTCAGTGCACTGTGACCTGTTTGTAAAAATTCAGATCGCAAGGTTTATAAGTCTTGAGCGTATTATGTGAATGACTGAATCCTCACCTAAACAACATTATTGAACCGTGTCAGTCGCTAAAGGCCTGGTAAATCTTAAGAGTATTTGTAATTCGAATAAACCGAATGACACATGCTTAATTGTTTTTAAAAAACACCAATAAATTTTACGGGAGATAGAGAAATTTCACATGGCTTAGAGATTAATCTTTTACTCGTTGTCACCGGCATTTACAAGGTTTACACCCGCCGTTACAAATGTGTTAGATGATTTTACCGCAATTTAAACCTGGGTATACATGTATACCAGCCGCGGACAACCATTACAGCATGGTCAAATTTTTCTCATAGGAAACATCTGCAGACCGCCCTCCAGTGATGATTAGGTCGCACGACTAATCATCAGGTCGCACGTGTAAGAACATTAAACAGCAGAAAGATTTTCTAACTTACTCTGAACTAACTTCTACGCAATTTCTAACTACTTGGCAACATAAGTTAGTTGGCAGGTAGTTAGAAAATAATCGCTGATAGTTCTAGATTACAAGTAGTACACACGTGAAGTATGCTAAATATTTCAACTACGTACTCAGACTGATATAATAGTAACGAATTGCTTCTTTAAATGATTGATTGCAAAACATGTCGATTTGCAATGAGAAAATACTTTAGATAATAATATTCGATGGTAACACAACATATTTATATGCATGTGCTTTCAAATACGAGGGTTGCTATATATATTTCTGGCGCCATCTAACATTTCCATTGGAAAGTTTGTCATTTTGTAGCATAAACGTTCTCAGAACGTTTTGACGTACGACCATCATTCGTGTTGTTTACAGTGACTTGAAAAAATCAATTTGGCAAAAAAATGGAATTAACTCGTGAACATTTTCGTGTGATCATTTTTCACAACTTTCGACGTGGATTATCACGACAAGAGTGCATCGATGAACTTAAATCTTTGTATGGCGATGAAGCACCATCCTATAGCACTGTGAAAAACTGGTTTGAGGAATTCAATCGTGGCTGACGCTCGCTCAAAGGCGAAGGTCGTGAAGGTCGTCCAAAAACGGGCGTTGTGCCACAGAAAACATTGATGACGTGCGTGAACTAATAATGCAAGATCGTCATGTGACATAGAGATACCGTGAGATAAAGGCATCCTTGGGCATTTTTTCCACCAGCATACATTCGATCTGGCCGTAATAAATGTTTGTCTGGTTGGATCCCGCACAATTTGACAATTGCTCAAAAAAAGAATCGTGTCGATTGGTGCAAGGAAATTTTGAATAAAATATGATCGCGGTGCTTCAAAGATGTTTATGAGATCGTCACAGGTGGCGAATCATGGGTCAATGCGTATGAGCCCGAAACAAAACAGCAATCGACCGTGTGGGTCTTCGAAGACGAGCCAAATCCAACGTAAGTTGTTCGTGAAAGAATCACTTCGAAGCAAATGGTCGCCTGTTTCTTCGGCAAAACTGCTCATGTGGCGACTGTTCCGCATGAGCAACGTAGGACGGTCAATTCTGAGTGGTACACCACAATTTGTTTGCCTGCAGTCTTCGGAGAATTTCAAAAAAGAGCAAACGAAGACGAATCATTGTGCTCCATGACAATGCGAGCTCTTATTCATCGGCGCAAACCAGTGCCTCTTTAGCCGGCCAAAACTTCGAATTGATGGGTCATCCGCCGTACAGCCCTGATTAGGCACCCAAGGATTTCTTTTTATTCCCGTACATCAAGAAAAAAATGCGTGGTCAACGATTTTCATCGCCAGAAGATGCTGTTGAAGCTTTAAAAAATCATGTTTTGGAGGTGTCTCAATCGGAGTGGAAAAAGTGCTTCGATAATTGGTTTGAGCGAATGCAAAAGTGTATTAATCATGCTGGACAATACTTTAAAACCCAATAAAACCATTTTTGATGGTAAATATTCGCATTTTCATTATTAGGCCAGAAATATATATAGCAGCCCTTGTAGGAATTTCATTGGCGTGATCATAACAAAATGGTTATCGGTTAAACCCATGCTAAACTAAGGTCGTTGTGGTTAACACAGTTCAATGAACCTACTCATGTGAGAATTCTGACTTTTGAATGGGTGCGAAATTTTCGCCAATTTTAATTCCGTGCACAATAAGACAGTTTGTTACGTGTTACGTTATAAAATTACGATCGATTATATGGAATTTCATTTGAAAACTTGTTGAACCTGAAAGTCATTTGTTATCTTCACAACATAAAATACAAGAAACCTCCTGATTATCTCTTTTACACTTTAAAATTTTCAAGTGGATAGCAAACCGATTAGTCCTAAATATCTATTTTGAAAATATCTAAAATGCTTCGTTAATTGATTAATATGTTTTATAAAGGGTGGTCCCACTTTTATGCACGATGTTACTTGTGAGTCAAACCTTAACCTAAAGTTTTTAGGCAACTTAATTCAACATTTCTTTATTTCAGCGTTAGACATATACGAGGGTGGCTATTTATATTTCGGTTCCTGACCATAATAGTGTTCCCAGATGCAAATTCCATTGTAAATCGGAGTGGAGAAAGTGCTAATCGTTATAATATAATTCATTATATTATAAGTCTTGTTGTATCGTATTAAATATTCATAGTCTCAACTGTTTTCCAAATAATATTTTCCCACCTTCCTATGCGCTGAGTGCTGTAGGGTATAAAAACAGATAGTAGGTTCTTGCTTAAGAAGTTGTCAGATAAGTCTTATCTAAATATTGGTCATATGCTCTTCGACTATAAAAGTGTGCAAATCTGTCGAAACAGGAGTAGTCGTTCATAGGAATTTAGCCAGACCAACTCCCCAAAATGAAGTTCGCCATTATTTTCGCCCTTACAATCTTGGCCGTGGCCAATGCCAAAGCATTGTGTGATGGTTGCCCCGAAACTTTGGATTTCCAAGATGCCAAACACATCCTGGATACATCCCTTGTCAAGTTGCCTTCACTTGGTGGACCGTTCTATAAGTAAGTAAACAAAATATTTTGCTGAAATCAATGCGGCCATTACAAGTTCATTTATTTCTAGATCTGGAGAAATTCACTCGGCTACTCAACAACTTGTAGCTGGAATTTTATACAAAATTAATGCAGACTTGATTGACGCAGACCAGAAGGTCGTTGCTTGTGATATTGAAATTATGGAAGTACCATGGGAGAAGAGAACTCAATTCACCGTCCAATGTCCAAATCAAGAGAAAATTGTTAAGGAATATTAAAACCACACGCTACAATTCTATTCTACAATTAATTGATATAAACTGCAAATAAGTAAAAAAATGTGAACGAACATTATGACTAATGAGTTTAAATTATTCAAATATGGAGAGTTTCGCAATTACATACCAATTATTTTATCTTTGTTCCTTTGAAAACTAATGGTTTTTAAAAATAATAGAATTTAAATGACATTCACGCTCTGTATGTGGCACATGTGCGACATCTTATCAAACAGTAATTCATCACAGGCCAGAGAGTTGCTAAGGAAATTGCTGAATAATTGTTCGAATTTGTAGGCGTGTTTTATTTGACAAGCAAAGAATTCAAAAGCCCGCTAAAGCGATTATTTCTAAAAACATGAAATTTCTTTACCTAATGCAAATGTGTCGAAGAAAGTGTGTTTTGAAAAGTTATAATTTGTAGGAAAAACAAGTAAAAACGTCTATTTAGAAAGAGGAGTTACTCCACCATCTAATAAAATCAGGTTTGTTGTTTATCATAGAGGAAAGGTAAAGTAAGTGAGCACATCACCGTCTGGTAGACGCACGTTTCGCCGTTGGTGTGTGACGGCTCATCGGTACCAAATATGTGTGCAGCCGACATGTTCTTTACTAATTTAACAATCTATATATGTGACCAGTTTTGTTCAGGAGAGCCATTTTAAAGATTAGGTCCCTTTCTATTTGCGCTTAGAATCGTCGACTTCACTTTCATAAAACGAGCATATCTCTGGGAGGGAACACTTTTAGGGCATGGGATCGGTCTCATTCGATGCTCAGATGTTGTCCACTTAAAAAAAAGAAAAAAAATTAAAATTGATTTTTTTACCCGTAGGTCCCTTTCTCTATGCGCTGTCACATATATGATTTTTATAGAAATCGCACTGTACGATTTGTAGTAAATGGTTTCTCAGACAAAAGTCGAATTATGGGTGAGACAATTGTTCAGGATTTAGGGCCATGTGCGAATGGGGTCGAGTGAAGAGTAGATTTTAATGCGCCTAAGAGTAGATTTAATGCGCCAGTGCTGTTTGTAGCATCACAAGCAATTCTTGGACCCAACAGAGTCGTAAATTTATGGCGATGGTATGGATATCGACCCATTAGATGCCTTGATGTTCTGGGCATGAAAATTCATTGTGACGCTCGTTGGTCGAGACATTTATTCAAATTGACGAAAGAAGCTGAAGTGTATAGGCATTCTAAAGCGTTGAAAAAAATTAAAAAATTTAAAAAAAAAAATTCACTCCTCGGTTATTAAATGGAATACAACTCTCGTATATGGGCAGGTGCTCTAAAATCATCAGTGGAGCTACTAGACTTACTACTAGACAAAGGAGAAAGATGGAGCTGATACACGCAGAGAAAAGATATGGTTACTACGAGGGCGGTTCGGAAAGTTCTTAGCCTATCAATGAAAGAGAATAGTTAGTTTTTCAAAAATAATTTTATTTTTCAATATAATCTCCTGAAACTTCAATACACTTAGTCCAACGCTTATCTAGCAATTATATCCCTTGATTAAAATAGTTTTCCTCAAGGTCTTCAAAATAGCGGTTTACAACTGTAATTGCATCTTCATTTGAGGTAAAACGCTTGCCAGCAAGGATTTTTTTTAGATTTGGGAACAGGTAAAAGTCACTGGGAGCTAAATCAGGAGAATAAGGTGGGTGGTCAAGCAACTTGTACTTTAATTCGTTGATTTTAGCCATTGTTAAAACACTCTTGTGCGCTGGTGCGTTGTCTTGATGAAAAATTATTTTTTTTGTGTTGTAAGCCAGGACGTTTTTCTCGAATTTGTACATTTAATTTATCTAAAAGGTTGCAATAGTACTCTGAATTTATTGTTTTACCCTTTTGCAGATAGTTTATCAATAAAATACCTTTGAATCCCAAAAAAACCATTGCCATAACCTTACCAGCCGATTGAATTGTTTTTGCCTTCTTTGGGGCACTTCCTCCAGCTTCAGTCCATTGTTTGGATTGTTCTTTTGTCTCTGGAGTATAGCGGTGGATCCATGTCTCATCAACAGTTATGAAACGACGCTTAAAATCCATTTTATTTCGCTGAAAACGATCCAAACAAGCTTGAGAAATGTTCATTCTTATGCGTTTTCGGTCGACTGTTAACAAGTCCGGCACCCATCTTGCAGAAAGCTTTTTCACCTGTAGTTCTTCATGCAAAATTAAATGGACTCGATCATTTAAAATGCCCATGATATTAGCTATTTCACGCACTTTTATTCGTCGATCATTTAATACCATATCATGCACTTTGGCTATAATTTCTGTTGTCGTTGCTGTTTTTGGACGTCATGCTTGTACGTCATGCTTCAATGCTTGTACGACCACGTTTAAATTCAGCAACCCAATTTTTTACTGTTGCATATGAAGGAGCACTTTCACCTAACACATTCACCATATCATTATGAATTTCTTGTCCCGATAAACCTTTTTTATGTAAATATTTAATGACACCACGCATTTCTAATTTTTCCATTGTAAAAAAATCGCGGATGCGTCTTTTGTGAACACCTGTTTCTATATGAAGGTGTTGCCGGATCGAAACAAAATTTAACATGTGTTCATAGCAGAGATGGAAGTTTCCAAAACACTTAACTTTTTTCTGTTTATACCGCGCTTTTTGTGCTAGGCCAAAAAGTTTCCGAACCGCCCTCGTATATGGTCACGGCAACAAAAATATGTTCCCTACAATAAAAGCATGTTCATCGCAACTATAGTATTGTTTTCTGAATTTTATTTTAACAACAAAAGTATTGTTGTTAAAGAGTTACGTTAACAATAATATGATTAAGGCAATCATACTGTGTGTTTGAGACAACGAACAAAGCATAACAGGTTTTAAAGACTATGTGGGTTTTTTTGGTATACCAAAAAAAACCTACGCTCACACAATACAGTGCATGGTTGTTGTTCATTATAAAAAAACAACAATCGGAAGGCAGTGTAAGGGATTTTCATTGTTTACTTTGTTCGGTGGAAGACTCTACTGCCGACTGGTTCTCGTTTATTTGAAATCTGCCTGCACTTAAGTATATAGCCATTCATCATGGTTTAATCTCATTCCTGACTTTGGGTCTACGGATAGTAAAGAAGCATTCACACCCCTGCTTGCAACTGAAAGTCTTTACGACTGCCTTTTGAATACTCGTATATTATTGATTCCTAAATAAACTGTTCAATAGAAACATTGTCTCAAATCCGGCTATGAACTAATTTTAAAAAAATGCTTAATATAAATCTCTAAAGTTTAATAATAACATAACCAAATTATAAAAAATAAATTTGGGTACTATGATCATATTATGGAATCATATTATGGTTGTAGGAAACATAATATGGTTACGTGTGAATCATACTATGGTTGTGAGGATCATACTATGGTTGCATGTAAATGATAATACGGTTGTGAGGATCGTAATATGATTTTGGGGATAATAGTATGGTTGATATATGATTGATATATGAATATGATTGTGGGGATCATAGTATAGTTGTGTGTGAATCATTCGATTGTTGTGAGGATCATAATATTGTTGTGCCACAACCATATACCCAACAATAGTATGATCCTCTTCGAATATTGTCACCACAAACATTATTTTTTTTGTGCGTGTAGGTGCGCAGTTGAAAAGATGAGCAAATTTTTTTTTCTCCTAATGCTAAATTGTATCCCAGTAGAAGCTCATTAGCCGGTGCTTTGCCTGAAAACACCCTTGTCAAATCGAATAATGAGAAAACTGCCCACCGGTGGAGCTACAGTTCATTCAGAAGAACATTGACATAATATTATTGTTCTTATGCCTGAATATTAATTAAATTTACATCCATTGCCACACAATAGACTAGTGGCAAATGGAAATTGATTTTGGACTTCTGTGCGCCTCAGAGAGGTTCTAAATCGGGTTGAGCATGTCATGGTAAAATAGTGACTTTGACCAATTACAAAATCTAGAAAGACATTATAGTCATATGCAACGTTTAAGCATTGTGCAGTCAAAGTTCGGACATGATAGCCTCTTTAGTTTTGTATTACTTTAGAAAAAGATCTTGACCTCAATCTTAGGAAAAATGTTTATGGGAGGATACATTGAGCAATTGTATATCTCTCAAGTTTTTACAATTTTCCAAAATTCAAGAACAATTATAATAGATCGACTAAAATCTCTAAATCTCATTGTTCTGAGTGAACTGAGTCACAAATCATAATACAATGTTTATCATTTTATTTTTCGTTAGAATTATTTTAGATTTTGTCTTGTAAGAACACGACATGAATTAGTTCTGAACTTCACTGTAGGTTTTCACATATTGCGTTTCATCCGGACACGAAATTACCACAGCCGTAATCGGGCCATCTGCGAGCTGCTGATGATTTTTGTATAGTTGTATGACACAACTTTTGGTTTGGGCATATTTATCAATTAAATTAGCGTGGAATTCATAGAGGTCATGGCTCATAATACATTTGATAGCAGAGATGATTTGATCAATCCTGAAAGCAACAGAATTATTTGCAAGAAGTATTTCATTTCAAAAACTGGCAATTTCCATGTAATTACTTGTACTGGTGGTCATCGATAGCAGTCAAATTTATAAGAGCTGCACTAAGCATTTTTTGGGCCTCAGTCAAATCAATGCCATGTCCAACGACTGGACCAACACCGCCGAAAGAGCTCCAGTATGAGATCTTGGCCGGATCATTAAAGTCTACTTGGGCGCACGCTGTACGTTGTTTCGCTGCTGGAAAAGTTTCGGTAATGTTTAAGCCAATGGCAACTCCAGCCATTACTAAAATTAACACAATTTTTAAAGCGCACATTTCACGGTTTGTGTATTCAAATTGAGACTCGTATGTATACAAAGTTGTTCGACACATGCGGTTTTGAAGTCGACTAAGTTGGTTTTGGTGACAGAATGTATATATATTGGGATACTTCGGATCACGGCAAATTTTGGCATGACAGCTTTTTGTTAAAAATTAACGAGTAGATTAGTTCATGTTATAATTATCATCAGTGGATTGACTATTCACTAAAGCAGTGGTCGAACTCAGATCTCAGCATTTCATTTCTATATTATCTGGGTAAACTTTGCCAAATAACTTCTAAAATCACGCATCTGTAATGGAACTATCAATGATGCAACGGCGAACCGTGGTTTTAACATCGATGTACGAGCAATCTAACTCGCAGGCCAGCGACCAGGATCTTTTTCTGCATAAAGCCCATATAGCTTTTCAAATGTGATCCGTTTTCAAACCCTAGTGTATGGGAGGGTTTATATCATTTGTTATGGCCGGGGATATATAGGGTGATCTATTCAGAGGTATTTTTTCAGAACAAAAAAAATATAAAAATTCAAATCAAGTGTGGAATCTTTATTGGTAATTTGAAAGGACATTTTATGGCAATTATTTTTGGAAAATAATTACCTTCAAATGTTGCCAACTGTGTTATGGAAATGAGCGTTCGGTGAGAAACGGGAAGAACCGCTGTTTACGACCAACATTTTGTTTAGTGATGAGGCCCATTTCTGGCTCAACGGCAAAGTCAATAAACAAAATTGCTGTTTGCTCTGTCCCAAAAACATGAAATGTCTAACACACACATAGAGAAAAAATCTGTTGGAAATCGGTCCGAACTACAAAAATTCTTTTGCATAAACCGCATAAACTGTTGCAATAACCAACATTCCATAGTAATGATTTTAAGACGGTTCGATATATCATATGATTGTTGCTACAATTATATCACGGTATTAACAGCCAATAACCGAGTTATTAAAACCGAATTCAGTTTAACTATTGGTTGCGACAACTGGCGCTGATGGCAACCAACCAATTGTGATTTACATGTTACTTAAGTTCCAACAATTGGTGGTGACAACGGATAGGATCTTTGTTGTGACTAAACCTTATTTCGTTGGCTGTTATAAGATTATATTAGTTCTACCAACAACAAAAAATAAACCCTATAATATTAAGCAAAACAAAACATTTGTTTACGACGAAATCGTGTTTCGAAATCACCAAAAAATGTATAAAAACAAAAAAAAAATGGTCAGAAGGTTTTTCGGTTAGACGGGTAAAGCTGCTAAACGATACACTATAAAAATAATCGAACTTAAACAAATAAATATTTTCCAAAATCTAGAAATAGGCTTAGCTGTAGTTTTGCGAGATTCTGAGTAATGATACAAATTTTCTCATATTTTTTAAAACAACCAATTCTTTTTTGGCGGAGACCCGCTTTTCTGGTATTACGATTACCCAATACTTGACAAAAAGTATTGTTATTATTATTTAGTCTGTTAGGATTACCGATACTTGTTTTCTTTAAGCGAAAGTGGCAGTTCTCTCTTCTGAAAATTGCTGTCTACCCAAACAGTGGAATACATGGATAATTCTTGTAACCACCAACATTCGGTTGGCAACAAATTCGGCTGTGGCAACAAATCTGTTCTCTGTGTGCAAGAAGAAATTAATACAAACTAAATAAAATGTTTGTCGTTTCCAATCGTTTTTTTTTTTTTGGATTTCTAAATGTGTTTTCGTCCTAAAAACTGAATTTGTATCAGCCTTAAGTCATAAATTATTATAGGGAAATATTCTGAAGTTAGGATAGTTAATAAACGGTATTTGGTCACTTCAAAGAACTTTTATGTTGTTACCACCGATGATTGGTACTAAAGCACATGTACATAAGTACACCAATAGTTTTACCGCATTCGATTGTTATAACCACTTATATTATCGTACCTACCATCTTATGGTACGTCGTACCATGTTACTATCTATACCATAGAGTGTTGGTCATTGCAACAGAAAGAATGTTAATCCAACTGAATTTTTGTAGTTCGGAACGACTTTTAACTGATTATTTCCATGTGTGTGTTAGTAGAGATGTATTTTTCAATTAAAAAAAATTATAAATTCAGCACTGTAATTAATACGACGGTGTCTTCTTGTACTGGGCCAATCATAATAAATAAATAAATAAATAATCTTCTTTGTGATTATAACAAGTACACTCTGCACAATTTCTGTCATGCTAAAACTTATTTCTATCAAAGTGTTTCAATTGACGTTATCTTTGTTTGCGACGTAGCCATTGTCTTCATTAGTCACAAAATAATATTTACTTATACAGGGGTTTCCAATCAGAGTAGGTCTCTGTTGACAGTCTGTTGTGACTACGGCGTCTATCAAATCGGTTGTTTCAAATTCAGGCGCCGTAGCCAAATTATCACTTTAAGTTAAACGCTTGCTCAAACTTTTCTTTGACAGAAAAAATGTTAGACAAATTGGTCAAAAAATGTGTCAACATTTCGAAAAACTACCTTATCCTTTCATTAATATCGCATTTGTACGAGGGTTGCTATTTAGATTTCGGGTCCTCACAATACTAGTGTTCCCAGATGCAAACTGGAACTTCCATGGGAAACTTTGACATTTTTTGGCATAATTTCACTCAGAACGTTTTGTCATTTGAGGGCGGATTGTTTTGTTTACAGTGTGTTGAAAAATTCATCTCAGTCAAAAAATGGAATTATCCCGTGAACAAATTCGTGCGATGATTTTTTACGATTTTCGGCGTGACAAGAGTTTTTAAATCAACTAGACTTTTGGCGATGAAGCACCATTAAAACTCACTGTTAATCGCTGGTACCAAGAGTTCAGTCTCGGACGCCGTTCGCTCCAGGATGAATTTCGTAGAGGAGGTCCAACTTCGGTCACTTTGCCAGAAACCATCGATGCTGTGCGTGAACTGATTAAGAAAGACCGACATGTGACATACCGTGAGATTGAGGCATCCTTGGGCATTAGTATGAAAAGCCTCAATAAGATATTGCATGTTCATTTGGCCGTAAAAAAATTGTTCTCGTTGGATCCCACATAATTTGACGAGTGTTAAAAAAAGGCTCGTATGGATTGGTGCAAAGAGATGTTGAATAAGTATAACTGCGGTAGCTCAAATGTAGTGTGTAACATTGTCACGGGTAACGAATCATGGATCTATGTACACGCAGAGAAAAGATATGGTTACTATATGGTCACGGCAACAATAGTATGTTCGCTGCAGTAAAAGTATGGTCCTCGCAACCATAGTATTGTTTTTTGAATTTAATTTTGACAATAGTATGATTGCGGCAATATTAATATTGTTGAAATATAACAATAGCATTGTTGCCAAATTTTAAAATGAAAATATGGTTGTAGCAACAATATAAATATGGTTGGTGGGACAAAAGTTTTGTTTTCATGGGTTTTATGTTAACAATAACATGATTACGGCAATCATACCGGCAAAACCTTTTTTTTTTAATTTGACAATGTTATTTTTACGAATCTTACCCAAAAATAGCAATAAAAATTAAATTTTTTCAAAAAAACTACGGATTAGTATAACTTAAATATTATTTCTCCTATTATTACATAACTTACTTAATAAATTTGAATAACAACGTAATCCAGTCTTTACAAAAAATTTTGGGGATCATAGTATGGTTGTGCGTAAGTCATAATATGGTTGTGAGGATCATACTATGGTTGTACGTTAAACATACTATGGTTATGAGGATCATAATATGGTTGTGGGGATCATAGTATGGTTGAATGTGAATAATAATATGGTTGTGGGGATCATAGTATGGCTGTGTGGGAATAATTTTATTTTTGTGAGGACCATAATATTGTTATGGGGATCAAAGTATGGTTGTGTGTGAACCATACTATTGTTTTGATGATCATAATATTGTTGTGCCACATATACCATATAACCAACAATAGTATGATGCTCTTCGAATATTGTTACCTCAACCATACTTTTTTTCTGCGTGTATATGAACCCGAAACAAAACAGCAATCGACCGTATGGGTACCAAATAAACAAAAAAAAAGTGGACAAATTCTGTTCGATCGGGCCGACGGTTTTGTATTCTACATCATGGATTACGGCCCAATATGAACATTTTTTCAACAGGGGCGTGGTACCAGCCTCTCTGCTATCAGGGTGTGTTACTTTTTATACCAACACAATCATCATAGCGGTATTAGTTTGGCCATAAGTTTTGCCATAAATGCAATGTTTTAAGGGGGCATGGCACCGCCTTCTTCTCCGGTATGTCTTTCGATCCATGTCAACATCATATGTTCCTTCCTTTCCTTTTTTTTATTGTTATAAAGGGTGGTCCAACCATAATACACGTATTAATGGTGAGTCGCACCTTAACGTTAAGTTTTTTGTCCAACTTAATTTGACATTCACGCAGCATAATCGACCACAATTTGTCCACAAACGGAAGAATTGTGAGCAAATTGTTCGTCGTGAATACGCCGAATGGTTGAACATACAGAAGATAATGATGACTTTATAAAGAATATCATCTTCAGCGACGAGGCATACTTTAACCGCAGTGGATTCGTTACCAAGCAGATTTGTCGCCTTTGGGCAAATGAGAAACCACGAATGATTGTTGAAAAGTCGATGCCTCCACAAAGAGTGACTGTTTAGAGATGTTTATGGGCTGGCGGCATCACGCGCCGTACTTCTTCGAAAATGAGTCGCCCAATCAGTTTACCGTGAATGGTGTTCCCTTTCGCTAGATGATAACGGATTTCTTGTGGCCAGAAATTGAGGATATGGACCTGGACGATATGTGGATGGACGATACAGGATGGCCAACGAAACAATGGCTCTTTTGCACGAGAAATTCAATGGCCGTGTTATCTCATGTCGTGACGATGTTAATTGGCCGCCACGATCATGTGATTTGACACCGTTGGACTTCTCGCTTTGTGGATATTTAAAAGAAAAAGTGTACGTCAATAAGTCAGGAACAATTAAAGAGCCAGGAACTATTCAAGAGCCAAAGATGAGGTAATTCGGCACATTAAAGACATCCATTACGTGTTATTGAAAATATCGACCTTTGGATAGGTATGCCACCGAAGCCATGGCAAAGTATTTGGCTAATATTTTGTTTACGTATATAATTGCCTTATATCATAATAAAAAATATCAAGAGAATTCTCATAGTTACAATAAACATCGTGCGTTTTTGTTGGACCACCCTTTACATAAGCTTTGAATATCGATATATCGTTTGAGGATTTTAATGTTATAGTATCGACAGTTTTCGTTTGATTCACGCAAAGAGGTTCGATCAGACTGAAAGTCGAGCCGCTCTAGACGTCAACCGATATGGAAAAAACACAATCCCACGACTGCAGGTTCTATGTACCGGCTCGTTCCGAAACGAACACTCTTCATCCAGGGACAGTCACCTCAACAATATGTGTTTTTTGTTTGTCCATTTTTTAGTCGGAGCAGTACTTCCCGGAATGCCTGCTTCGAATATTACTGGCCGCGATCTAACAAAAATACGGGCCTTGGTTCACTCAGTTTGTCACAACCGTATACACCATCGTGCAAGATAATTCTCAGAAAACATTTTAGTTTATTTACAACTAACATCGTTCGTTTTAGCTGGACCACCCTTTATCTCTAATAAGAAATGAGATATTGCGTTTTCAAGTTCAGGATTGTTTATTTTTCTAAGGATTGACCTATTCCTTTGTGAGGACCGCTTGACCGATCTGACCCATTTTCACTACCAAGCGTTTCAGTCCATCAACACATGTTTCTGCAAAATTGCAGCCATCTAGCATAAAAATGCGACCTGAAGTTTACTTTTCAAAGAAAGACAGACGGCTCGGATAAAGCATCTTAGAATTTCTTGATTATGAAGAATAAATATACTTTATAGGGTCTCTGATTAGTGTTGCAAACGGAATGACAAAGTAAATATAACCTCTATCCTTTGATGCAGGATATAAAAACCTATGTTTCCTAGATCATGAAAATGTGTACGTATGCCAACTTTAACATTTAGGAGTGTCCTGGTCATTATACCCTACATCACTCTGTGGAACTGGGTATTAGAAGTTAGTTACATAGCAAATGTTTGTAACTACCAAAAATATTTGATCTATACCAACCTATTAGGGTACCGACCGACTCAGAATCATCGACTCGATAAACCGATGTCTGTCTGTCCGCCCGTCCATTCATCTTAAGCTTGTAATCAAACTATAGGTCGCAACTATTGTCCTGAAATCGGGCAAGAGTTAGTTCTTTGGACCAAGGAAGAACGTTGTTAAAATTTATGAAAATTTGTTTGTATTTAGATACGAGGGCTGATATATATATATTTCTGGCCTAATAATGCAAATGCGATTTTTTTATCATCAAAACTAGTTTTATTGTTTTTCAAAGTAGTCTCCAGCATGATTTATACACTTTTGCATGCACTCAAACCAATTGTCGAAGCACTTCTTCCACTCCGATTGGGAAAACATGGTTTTTAAACGCTTTAACAGCATCTTCTGGCGACGAAAATCCTTGACCACGCATTTTTTCTTGATGTGCGGGAATAAAAAGAAGTCACTGGGTGCCAAGTCAGGGCTGTACGACCGGTCAAAAAGGCGCTGGTTTCAGCCGATGTGTGAAAGCTCGCATTGTCATGTTGCACAATGATTTGTCTTCTCTTGTTCGTTTTTCGAATTTCTCCGAAGACTTCAGGCAAATAACCCGGAACAGTCGCCACATGACCAGTTTTGCCGAAGAAACAGGCGACCATTTGCTTATACGCATAGACCCATGATTCGTCCCCTGTGACGATCTTATAAACGTCTTTTGAAGCACTGCAATCGGATTTTTTCAAAATTTCTTTGCACCAATCGACACGAGCCGTTTTTGAGCGATTGTCAACTTGTGCGGGATCCAACGAGAACAAACCTTTTTTTACGGCCACGTGTTCATGCAATATCGAATGTATGCTGGTGGAAGAAATGCCCAAGGATGCCTCTATCTCACGGTATGTGAGATGACGATCTTGCATTATCAGTTCACGCACGGCATCAATGCTTTCCTGGACAACGGTCGTTTTTGGACGACCTACACGACCTTCGTCTTTGAGCGAGCGTTGGCCACGTTTAAATTCATTATACCAGTATTTCACAGTGCTATAGGATGGTGCTTCATCGCCATACAAAGATTAAAGTTCAGCGATGCATTCTTATCGTGATAATCCACGTCGAAATTGTTCACGAGTTATTTCCATTTTTTTGCCAAATTGATTTTTTTCCAGTTTCTGTAAACAACACAAAGGATGGTCGTACGTCAAAACGTTCTGAGTACGTTTATGCTAAACAATGTCAAACTTTCCAGTGGAATGTCAGATGGCGCCAGAAATATATATAGCAACCCTCGTATTAGAAATACAATTTAGTAAGCAGAATAAATAAACTTAACGAGAATTAGCAGAACACAGCAAAAAATAAGTCAGCAGTATTCACTCCGTTTTGAGCTTATTTTTAGTAAGGCAGTACATGTTTGGTCTCAGCACGGAATTCACAATCCTTTGCTTTTAATAAGTTTTTTTTATATGTCTAGGCATGCTTTCAACTAAATTTTGCATGATTTAACTCGAAATATTTTGCAGGCGTACGATCATTCTGCGCCAATCGCCTCTTGGCCACAGCCCATAAATTTGCGTAAGGATTGAGACCAGGACTTTGTGCTGGCCACCTTAAAGTTTTGTTAAAAGAGCCAGCGTTGTACAATTTTCGCTATATGCTTTGGGTCTCCGTCTCGCTGGGAAACCATTTTCTCTTCAGGTTAGGCGCTTCTATCCACAAAGTCTGTTTAATTTGTTTGCACAATACTGAGATAGCTTTCCTTGTTCATTGACCCTTCAATTTCTACCAGTGGTTCCAAATGCCACCACGTGTACACCCCCAAACCATTAAGCTGCCACCAACATGTTTGACGGTTTGTTTAACAAGGTGTTTTTGGAGGCGTTCATGAGGTCTTTGCCAAAAATATTCTTTCCCATCACTTTCGAAACGATACATTTTTGTTTAGTCGGACCTAATTATCCATTTTCAATTCTCCTCCGTCCAATTCTTTTGACTTTTACTGAACTTGAGTTTTTCTTTTACGCTTTTATCAGATCAAGCTGGCTTTTTATTCCTAACTGCTGACACGCATCCAAGTCTGTGAAGCGCTCTACGATTAGTTGGTACAATTATGTTCTCTCTTATTGCAAAATCAGTCTGTTTAGGTACTTTAAAGCGTTTGTTTCGCATTTGCCGCAACATCAAACTGGCATCTGAGTCACTTAACAGCCTAGGGCGACCCCCAGAATTCGGCACAGGAGCAACATTTCCTCGATTTTTGACATTTATTACGGCGCGTTGACTTACGAGGGTTCATATATATATTTCTTACTGGCGCCATCTGACATTTCCACTGGAAAGTTTGAAATTTTTTAGCATAAACGTACTCAGAACGTTTTGACGTACGACCATCATTTGTGTCGCTTACAGTGACTTGAAAAAAAGAATTTGGCAAAAAAATGGAATTAACTCGTGAATATTTTCGTGCTATCATTTTTCACAACTTTCGACTTGGATTATCACGACAAGTGTGCATCGATGAACTTAAATCTTTGTATGGCGATGAAGCACCATCCTATAGAACTGTGAAAAAGCAGGTTTAATGAATTCAATCGTGGCCGACGCTCGCTCAAAGACGAAAGTCGTGCAGGTCGTCCAAAAACGGCCGTTCTCTGGCACAACATTGATGCCGTGGGTCAACTGATAATGCAAGATCGTCACGACCGTCAGATAGAGGCATCCTTGGGCATTTCTTCCACCAGCATACATTCGATATTGCATGAACACCTGGCCGTAAAAAAGGTTTGTTCTCGTTGGATCCCGCACAATTTTACAATCGCCAAAAAAAAAAGGCTCATGTCGATTGGTGCAAAGAAATTATGAAAAAATACTATCGCGGTGCTTCAAAAGACGTTAATAAGATCGTCACAGGTGACGAATCATGGATCTATGCGTATGAGCCCGAAACAAAACAGCAATCAACCGTGTGGGTCTTCGAAGACCAGCCAAATCCAACGAAAGTTGTTCGTGGAAGAAGCACTTCAAAGCAAATGGCCTTCTGCTTCTTCGGCAAAACTGGTCATGTGGCGACTGTTCCGCTTGTGCAACGTATGACGGTCAATTCTTAATGGTACACCACAATTTGTTTGCCTGAAGTCTTCGGAGAAATTCGAAAAACGAACAAGAGAAGACGAATCCTTTAGCACCATGACAATGCGAGCTCTCACACATCGGTTCAAACCAGCGCCTATTTGGCTGGTCAAAACGTCATTAATGGGCCATCCGCCGTACAGCCCTAACTTGGCACACAATTATTCTTTATTCTCGCACATCAAGAAAGAATGTGTAGTCAACGTTTTTCATCGCCTGAAGCGTTCAAAAATCATGTTTTGGAGGTGTCTCAATCGGAGTGGAAAAAGGTCTTCGAAAATTGATTTGTGCGCATGTAAAAGTGTATTGATCTTAAAAGAGAATATTTTGAAAAACAATAAAAATATTTCACTATTGTGTTTTTATTGCCGGACCCGAAATGAAAATAGCAACCCTCGTATTACCCAGCTGCAGTGCAAATAATAACCCACATAACTTGGCACCAAGTGCATACAATTTGTATAAATCGTGATCTCTATTATATTTTTATAACACCTTGACGCGCGTACGAATAGAGTGGGTGACACGTCCCAATTTGGTACTTCCCATCCAAATGCACCATTTAGCCCACTTTTTGTATCGACTACATTATATTGCATTCATGTGAGTGCAAAAAATACACATCTGATTGAAATGACCTATAATCTAGATGATTTTTTTCATGAAATTTAAATTTTTTCGATTTGAAATGGTATTTAAAAAACTTCATATAAAAGGTCTAAATTTCAATTGGAAATTCTAAAGTTCATATGGAACATCTTAACTTCATTTAAACACTTTCTCAAATTGAAATTCTGAACTTTATTGGAAGTTTTGCAAATTAAAATTCTAAATTTCAAATGGAACAACTACAAATTTTAATTGAAATCCTTAATTTTTGTCAAATATTTTACAATTTGAAAAGATATTTCACAATATGAAAAGATGTTTTAAATAAAAAAGAAATTTTCAATTTTAGATTAAAGTTTTCAATGTCATATTAAATTGTTGTCCACTTTATATGGAATAGATTTTAAAAGGAAATATCAATTTAAAAATGGAAACTTTATCCGATATTTGACTGTTTTTAGTTTGTTTTTAAACATGATTAGTTTAATTTCTGCATATTATTTGCTTCTGTGTTTTAAATAATTTCCAATAAAGCACACACGTTGCAAAAGAAAATCCATAGATGGCTCTGAATATGGAGGTGGTAAAGGTGAATAGAATTTTCGTGGGCAATTGTTTAAAAAAAAAATTGAAAGGAAGATTTACACTAGTAGTTCTCATACGTTTGGTAAGAACCTGGTCTTAAATAGTTCAGTTTTGTTTCAACAATTGCTGCAAAGCTTTCTGATGATGGTGGTCGTCACGGACCTGAAATCGCGATAAAAGCAGTGCGCAGCCACTAAAATGCACGTCACTTTGCCTTTTAGTAGAAAACTTGTCTTCTATTAAAATGTAGATGCAATAGGTCTCGAGCCGGATAATCCCTGTCCAATGTGTTAATAAAAACTCTGTTTAACTAAACGTTTACACTAGGTTCAAGTACTCGTATATTGTCAACAAATCTTTGCAGATCACAATTGTAGAGAAATCGCAACCTAAGCGCTATGCTTCTTAACCAGTTTAGCTTCACCGCTGCATTCGAAAGTAATTTCAATGCCATTTTCCAGCCAAGCTTGCGAGTGGATGGTGATGTCGCAATTCTTGGTCTTATCGCCTTCGCTTAAGTCGGCATTGATTTTGTACAAATGTCCACTGACAACTTGGAAAGTAGCCGTGTTGATTTTAACCAATCTGGAGGAAAATGAGAGCAAATGAATCTAACCACTCTAGATATTCCGCATTAAATATTGATATTTACTTATAGGATGGACCTTCACCAGCAGCCAGTTTAGTCAAGGATAGATTTAAAGCATCTGAGGCTCGCTTCACATCATCGCCTTCCAGATTGGAAACGCATCCGGGACAACTGGATTGGACAAACGCGATGGCAAACGTAGCCAAAACAAAAACGACAGCGACGAATTTCAACATTTTTTTTTATATTCTTAAAGAGCTCACAAACGAGTGTGGGATGGATGTGTTGTGTGAAGGGTACAAACTGCAACTGGTCTTTGCTCTCGCTGTCGGAATTCTATTTATGCCTTTTCTCAGAGCCCAGTAAGAGAAGGTTGCCTGAGACCATTGGTTTGTTTTATTGTTCCTTTGTTCCCATGGCCCATTAGTTTTTAATCTACCTAGCAATTATCTACACTCAAAGCCGGTCTGTACAATCGAAGGTGATGAGGGCACCACGGCCCCGATGATGTTTTAGACACTTTACAGTAGGATGGAGTATGCACTAAATTGGTCATTCGGTTTGTAACAACTATTAATGGTAATGGTAATTAGTTGCCACAACTGGGGACTTTCGCGTTTCATTGGTATGACCAATCAATAAGTTGTGATTACAGTACGATTATAAACATTTGGTGATTGCAACAGACATTTATCTTTTGCAACCGAATCATTGTAGCTACAACCGATTTTCAACTATATTTTTCTTTGTGTATGTTTATTTTTCCGGCAAACACTCGTTTTTTTTAAACTTTTTTGCAATTCTTTTAACTTTTACACATTTTTTTTGGAGGGATTTATTAAAAGGCTCGATTAGCAAAGTAAAGCTGCTTAGCTTAGTTTTTGAAAATCCGTTGGTACTTGACAGAGTTTTTTATTTAAACGGAATTTTTGCAAAAATACACGTTTTGGTCATTCAACTTGAACTTTCACCCCTTTTAATAAATTCAGTAAATATACAACTTCCATATATGAGCAGGTGCTCAAAAATTATTCTTTAGCCTGTTCAAAGCCGAGGGGTGGTCCTGATAGGTGACTGTAGGGTGCCGCTGCTTTATCGTAACTTATTCCTGACGGGTGGATATGCGACTTTTCAGGAATTCACGCCTGTTTGACCCTTTTGTCATTGATTGACCGCTCTATGTACAGGGTGGAGCGCGAATTTTGCTTATTAGGGAATGAAATAAAATAATTATGAATCATAGAAAAATTAATGTTATATTTTAATTATATTGAGCAGTAAGGGAATTTTAAATAACATAGTTTTAAATAGCGTATCTGGCAAATGTCGACCTTAGCTATCCACACACTGCTGCATACGTTTTCTGATGTTTTCATGAACTCTAACAAGCATGTCGACTGGTATTCTGCCAATTTCAGCCTCAATATTGTTAATTAGGTCTTCCAAGGTGTTGGGACGGTTGATATACACCTTCGACTTGAGGTAACCCCAAAGGAAAAAAATCGCATGGGGCTAAGTGTAGTGAGCGTGCCGGCCAGTTCACATCAGCCCTCAATGAGATAATCCGTCCAGGAAACATTTGCCTCAAACAATTCATGGTAACCCTCGAGGAGTGTGCAGTGGCACCATGTAGTTGGATTGCCTCAAGAGCCGGCTGAAAAAATACTGTATCATAGTCAAGTACCGATCGGAGTTTACAGTTACGGCAAGATGGATATCCTTAAAAAAGTAAGGGCTACTCGTGATATGCCGCACCACACAGTGACGCGGTCCGAATGCAGAGGTCTCTGGTGAAGTTCTCTGGGATATTTGTTTCACTCCAGTACCGCATATTTGGGGGAACAGCGTTTTGTAAACAAAAAGCACGCTGCAATGCAATGATCGAGTGCGCATTCGAAAAATACGCTTCAACACAAAATGACCTCTCCTCACGTGTCCAATGCACGATGGGAACTGAAAGGCAGACGAATACAAATCTCCTGTCAACCACTATAAGCCATGCACGCTCTCCAGCCTGCAGTGCAAAAAAGCAAACTACCGCGCTCCACCCTGTATATAACTTCGTTTTATTGATGATAAGCGAAGTCAAAGCATATTAAAGAAAACTCAAGTGCACGAGCAAACATATGATTGTTGTGATAGAATACTTATAGTAGACAAACCGCAACCATGCGGTTGGCAAAACGATTCGGTTGTGACAGCGAATCTGTTCTCTGCGTGTACATGTATTTGCAGGTGCATTCAATTTTCCCCCGATTAAACTCCAGTTCATATATTCTCCTAAATTAAAATGACCGCATCGCAAAATATTAGTATGAAATATAAATTTTCAAGTACACATAGAGAATAGATTTGTTGCCACAACCGAATTTTTTGCCAACCGATTTTTTTTGGTGCTTACACGTACTATTTATGTATTCCATCGCTACTACCGATTATTGATTGTGTACACGGCAGGTTCGGTCGACGGAATTGTCACTCAGTTAAAGCGGCAAAATATCAGTGATCTCAACTTAAAATGCATTGGTTGTTATTATAGACTTTTGGTTTTAAGTTCGGTTGTCATTACCATGAACATTTGTTAACTGGGCCAACTGATGGATAAATTATATGAAGTCGGTGCAACCGAATAATCTAACAGTCTCAATACAATTTCCCAATGATTTTTAGAAAAATTAAAATAAAATATTTATTTTTTAGAACTTTTTTAATCCAATTTGGAAAAAAATATAAATTATAAAATATTAAGAATCATAATGCAATATTAACACCTATATTTGTACTAAATGTATTTTCGTCATAAACTAAGATTTTGTAGTTACTAGAGCCGATAAACTATTGTAGCGATTTTTTTACTAGAAAAAACTTATCTGTTGTCACCACTAATTGTTAGTACCAAAGTAACGTGTACTTCATAACCGGTTGGTTACCATAACCTCTGCTACCGCAGTATAACTACATTCGATTGGTATAACCGATTTATTGTCAGTAAGTACCGTTATAGTATCGTAGCTACCATCTTATGGTATGTCCAACCATCAGCACCACGGAAAGTTGGCAATTGCAACAGAAAGTGTGTCTAACCGACCAACTTTTCGTAATTGGGACCAATTTCTAAATAATTTTTTCTTTGTGTGTGGTTTTTAGGTGCCGGGAATTCCATTAAAAATTCACGGGAATCTGGTATTGGAAAATCGATTACATTCCCAAGAATTTTCTTACACTTTTCAAAGTCCAAATCGTACTAACCATGGACACAAAAAAACATAATTTCTATTATTACCATTTTAATGGCGAATCCACGGTGGAGGGTATATACGATTTGGCCTAGCCGAACTTAACTATATACCTTTTTGTATCTTAATTCAAAGTGAATACGATGTTGCGTAGAAGGTTGGACGGCCGTTCCTCCATGGGTTATCATGAAGTGAATATTTCATGCAGTCACTTCGCATAATAATTCTGGAGACTGAAGAGAAACATTTATTGCTGTCTCGTGTCGCTTGTGTGTGTGTGTTTTTTTGTCAACGAAACCGGAATTGCCTTCCCAATCAGTAAATAAGACATTATCATTGATTTTGAACTATGCCATCGAAATGTTTTTAAGAAAAACATACAAATTCAATATGAGATTAAATAAATTTAAAAATTTGTGAACACATTTTTGGAGATACGTGCATAATGAAATGCTTGTGCAGCGACTTCCAAAACTCTTCATAAAAAAAACTAAAATAAACAAATTTAAGATATTTTTTTTATAACATTGCGAGTATGCGTTAAGATTTATATTCCATTCTTATTGTTTAATAACATAAGTTTAATGAATTTTATCGTAGATATTTTTAGAAGAGAACTAGAGAAGAGAAAAAAATTTTTAGGGAACACTTTGGTTATTATTGGAACACTTCTCAAGTTTCAGTTAAAAGAAATATCTTTGTATTTTGTGAGACCACCTCTGGCTTAAACTACATGTTGAAGTCTGCTTTGCCTGCAATGACTCAAATGTCGTTATAAAGGGTGATCTATCTAGGGGTATTTTTTCAGATCAAAAAAATATATAAAAATCAAATCAAGTGTGGAATCTTTAATGGTAATTTGAATGAACATTTTATTGCATTTATTTTTTGAAATTTATTTCCTTTAAATGTTGGCAACTGTATTATGGAAATGAGCGTTCGGTGAGAAACGGCAATTTTCGCTGTTTTCGACCAAAGTTTTGGTCAGTGATGAGGCCCATTTTTGGTCAATAAACAAAATTGCCGCCTTTGGGCTCAATAGCAACAAGAAGAGGCTCAAGAGGTGCCATTATACCCAGAGAAAACCAAGGTTTGGTGCGGTTTATAAGCTGGTGGAATCATTGGTTTTCAAATATGATCATGGCCGGAACGTAACTGTGAATAGTGCTCGCTATCGCGTGATGATATCGATCTTTATGCTTCCTGAAATTGAAGCCCGTAATCTTTACGACACTTGGTTTCAACAGGACGGTGCCCCTTGCCATACAGCTGCTCAAACAATGGATCTATTGGAGGTCATTTCGAAAAGCAGCTAATTTCACTTTTTGAACAGGTGAGTTGTCCGCCTACACGCAGAAAAAAAGTATGGTTGGGGTGACAATATTCGAAGAGGATCATACTATTGTTGGGTATATGGTTGTGACACAACAATATTATGATCCTCACAACAATAGTCTGATTCACACATAACCATACTATGACAACAATAGCATGATTCATACTCAACCATACTATGATCTGCACAACCATACTATGATCCTCACAACAATAGTATCATTCACACTTAACCATACTATTATCTTCACAACCATAATATGATCTTCACAACCATAGTATTAATCACACGCAGCCATACTATGATCCACACAACCATAGTATGATTCACACTTAACCATACTATGATCCCCATAATTATTCATTAGGATTGGGTAATGTTGTTATTTACAAATAATGATTTTTATCAAGCATGTTATACTAAATTACATTACAATAAGTTAATAGCCAGAATTGAGGCAATGTTTTTATTGAACATTTCATTCAAGAACCAAAAATATATATTCCAACGGCAGTCGAAAATACATTTAGTTCCCAGCAGGGGTGAATGCTACTTCACCATCCGTAGACTCCAAGAAACGAATGTGATTAAACAATGATCAACGGCTAAATACTTAAGTCCAGGTAGATTTTAAATACACGAGAACCAGTCGGCAGTAGAGTCTTCCACCGAACAAAGTTAACACAATAAAAACCCCTGGAACTACCTTCCTATTGTTATTGTTTTTTCAATGGACAACAATCATGCACTGTTTGTATATCAAAAAAACATACGCACACACATACATGTATAAAACCTGTTTTGTTATGTTCATATCCGCAACCATACTGTATGATTGCCGTTATCATATTATTGTTAACATAAATTTTAAAACAACAATACTTTTGTTGCACCAACCATGTTTATATGGTTGCTACAACCATATTTTCATTTCTAAATTTGGCTATTGTTACATTTCAACAATATTAATATTGCCGCAATCATACTGTTGTCAAAATAAAATTTAAAAAACAATACTATGGTTGCGACGAACATGCTTTTATTGTAAAGAACATATTATTGTTGCTGTGACCATAGTGTAACCATATCATTTCTCTGCGTGTAGATCGAGTAATATCACACCATTAAACATTTCCCTTTGGGGTAGGTAAAGTCCAAAGTCTATGCTAAAAAAACAGCTACGATTCAGGTTTTGGAAGCCAACATTACGCTTGTCGTTAAAGCCATACCGGTCGAAATACTCGAACGAGTCATCCAAAATTGGACCCTCAGAATCGAAACCCTGAGGCGTAGTTGCGGCCAAAATTTGAAGGGAATTATATTCAGCAAATAATTGCCATAAAATGTCCTTTCATATTACCAATAAAGATTCCACATTTTATTTGAATTTTTATATTTTTTTTTGTTCAGAAAAAATACCTCTAGATGGATCCCCCTGTATGAGGCTAATCATTTTGGCCCGTTCTTCCATTACACTGCCCCTTCGTTCAGACTTTGAGAAACTAGACTTCTTATTACTTATATAATATACTATTTTCAACGTTTTTTTTTTTAATTTGCACCTAAGCATTTGTTATCTTGAACCGACTTAATAGTCTCATTGGCTTTATGTTTTGGATTCTTATCATGCAAAGAGTATCGCCAGGTTCGCACCCCAAAAACGTTTATGTTAGGTATATACTCGTATGGGTCCTGAAAAGAGCTACATGTAATGTTATGCAATTATTACGCTCTCGATTTTTTTTCTACCGATTACTACCGAAATTTTGAGTCGGTGGTCGCAACGTTGTTCTAAGGAATTTGGCATCTCTCAAACCACACTGTGGCGTATTTTGCATAAAGATCTTAGCCTTCATCCTTATAAGATCAAACAGAACTAAAGTTACTTAATCATTTGAAACGACGAAACTTCTCCGATTATATATATATATATATATATATATATATATATATATATATATATATATATATATATATATATATATATATATATATATATATATATATATATGCCGAGTTTTGAAACCAGTTTTGTTCAGGAGAGTCAATTCAAAGCTTTAAATACGTGTATCTTTGGTGTACCATCACTTTCATAAAACGCGCATATCTCTGGAAACACTTTTGGGGCATGGGATCGGTCTCATTCGATGCTCAGATATTGTCCACATCAAAAAAAAGTGAAAATTGATTTTTTTACCCTTAGGTCCCTTTTTTAGGTCCCTGTCACATATATATATTATTTTTCTGTGTTCTGCCGCAAAATTATTTTTTTCTAAATTTTGAAAATTAGCCTGAAGCATTAGAAATTAAATTTTAAATTAATTTAGAAGTTTTTGCAAACAATTTTAACTAAAAAATTGATAACGGAAATTTAAGTAACGTCACGTCAATCCTACTAAGAAAGTTTCAAACGAAAAGTCTTGCTAATGCGCAATGTTTTGCAATTTTATAATGTAAGAAAAAACTCTCATCCGATTTTTGTCACGTCAGGCCAACACACATTTTTGCTTCTACCTTTATATCCTTGTAGTCGATTGTTCTATTTTTTTACTGAATATTGTGCTTCTTAAAAGCTACGTAAATATATAAAAACCTTTTAAAAATACGACATTTCTATTATACTTTTTAATGTTTTTTCGTGCGAACCCAACGTCACGCCACTTTGAAAACGCCCATATGCGGCGTTTTGCTTGTCAACATAAGCGCACACAGAAAACTAATTACTAGGATCTGGTGATATAATCTTATCTAATATAATCTAATTATAACATGTTATTTCGGTGATATATGAGTATTTCCTGCCCAAATTAAAAAAAGACAATATTTCTTACTTTGGAAATGGGGGGAAATATTCCAAATTGTAAAATATTTATAACAAAACTTCAAGGGCGGGGTTGAAATATTCTACAAATTTTTTGCCTATAAAATTTTACTAGAAAAGTGAGAACACACCAAAACCCAAAACTTAAAATGCCGAGTTTTTGAGATCGATGTCGACCTGTTATTTTCGCACATAAAACCGCACACAAAAGATTTTACATATCCGCGATTTCAGCTATTCCAAAGCGGAGTTTGTTTCAAATTTGTATGATTCAGAACAAATTTTTCGAACAATCTGACTAATCGTTAAATGGAATTGATGTGATGGAACGGGTAGGATGGATATCCTATGATGGATACAATAACACGTTCAGTGCCTGTCAGTTTTGATCAGTTCCGTGATGTATCACATGGTATCTGAGTAGTGCCGATTGACTTTCTCCAATGACAAAGCCATGTAAAAGTTAGAGGTTCTTTCATATAGTTGGGTCGGTACTGGGACCGGTCCCCATTCATGAGGGTCCTATGGTTCTGTTCCAGTCCAATATCCCGTAGGGTAATTTTTTCGCTGACTGAAGTCCCCGTTTGAGAAACAACAAGTAAAATAAAGTAAATTTTTTATATGAAAATTACCTAACTTCTGTGTGACGATTTTACGACGGTTTATATATTCAAAAATGACGATTTAAAAAAAAAAATCGACGGACATTCATTGATTTTCGTTGGCCGCCCTGGTGTTGCGGCCAAAACTGATTTTCAACGAACCCACTGTTTGGAATACACGGATTTGAGCGCATTAAGCAATTTCGTTCAGCGGAGATACGAGTATGATGCTGACTTTCTGTTAAGATTTAAACTGGGACAGAGTTGTCTCTGTCCAAACTACATACTCGTATGATCAAAAAACAAAAGAAACACTGGATGAACCTTCCTGTACGTATCGTGCTTTATATTGCCCGACAACAACGGCAAAACTTCAAGTAAAGTACTGAAAATACTTACCATTTATAGAGCAGAATTGGCCAATGAGCTTAAATTCGAATAATCACTCGCAACACAAAGAAACTCCTTTTTAATATTTTAACAATTGTATGACGTCTCCGCTTAGTTGGCCAGCTACGAAGCGAACACGCCTAATGTGAACCCATTTCAATTCAGTATTGTTTCAACTAAAAAAGTATATTCGATTTAAAGATAACTAAACACTGCTTTATTTTTCAGAGTAGGTTGTCAAACACTTTATATTATTCTTATTAATTTTTAAAAAAAAAATATTAATGAAACATTTTGAATTTCCTACTTTAAATTGTATTGCAAATCGAGAAAAATTAAGCACTATGCTTTTTGATTAGTTGTGGCTCTCCGGGACAATTGAATGTAATGGTAACGCCTTGAAAGTCGATAATTTCGATATCACAGGTCTTGGATTTGTTCTTCTCATCGAGTAAATCGGCATTTATTTTGTACAAGGAACCTTGAATCACTTGTGAAGTGGCCGAATTGATTTTGGCAAGTCTGGCAAACGAAACAAAAATAAAAAAATCGAGTTTTAATCTCAAGAATAATTATACGAACAGTCTTACTTGTAAACGGGTCCCTCGCCAGCGGCTAGTTTAGACAACGAATTATTGAGTATACCTTCAGCAATTTTAAGACCTTTGGCATCATTCAAAGGTTGTGGGCATCCGGGGCACTGAGAAGAAACCTTGGCAATAGCCAACGACGCCAAAAGTACAACTACCACAAATTTTATCATTTTCACTCGATTAAGTTCTGAATGTGTTCCTTGTTCTTCAAACTTCGCTGTTAACTAATTCGCTTTCTTAAGCAGATCGTGATATTTATAGTCCCCCCGATTGCTGCGGCTGAAAGTAATTCAGTTTGAACAACCAAATAGCCACCACCATAGGATGGAGGTTATATTTAGTTGGCGATTTCGTTTGTAACATTTTTTTTAATTTATTTAAAATCGTAAGACGCTCTAACAATAGCCGTACGAGTATGTGAAAAGTGCGCTACAGGCCAGAAAAAATAAGCTAGAAGTTTAAGCCAGGTATAATGGTTCGAAAATATCATTAGCAAATATTCCCTTTTTATATATGTGGCGCGCAAAAAAGAAAGCGACCTAAGGGTAAAAACCAGTTTTCTTCAGGAGAGTCATTTTAAAGATTTAAATACGTGTATCTTTGGAGTAGAATCGTCGACTTCACTTTCATGAAACGCGCATATCTCTGGGAGGGAACACTTTTGGGGCATGGGAACGGTCTCATTCGATGTTGTCCACATCAAAAAAAGAAAAAAAATTAAAATTGATTTTTTTACCCTTAGGTCCCTTTCTCTGTGCGTTGTCACATATACAAATAACATATTTGTTGTCACGAACGAATTTTTCTGCCAATCTACTGATTGTGGTCCGATTTACTACAAGTATTTTATCAGTATAACCGAATGTTAGTTTGTGCAATAACATTTTCAGAACATGGAACTTCAGATATAAAAAAAAATAATTAATTTAACACTTCAATGGCAATTACACAAAATGATTAAAATAAAATAATTTTGTAGTCTAATCAAATTTAGAAACAAAACTGTCAAATTTCTGCATTTGGTCTACTTTCAATTGCCATTCTGACATACAGAAAGGTGGTAAGAATGGTAAAAAGAAACACTGGAACAGATAAATTCAATTTAAAATTTTTAAATTTACATTTTATACTTATATTTCTAGTTTTAGTGTCGGTAAAGGCAATATAAAGATTATTATCAGATAGAAATAAATTGGTTTCATTAGAAATTGTTTGTACTGACGAATAACCCACTATTTTATAGTTATCTCTGCCATAATAGAGCAAAATTATGATCTTATACTATTTCGAACCGAATTTCTGTAATGATTATTGACATTTAGTGATTGATTGAATTTCTGTAGTAAAAAAGGTTTGTTCTAGTTGGACAATTTGACAATCGCTCAAAAACAGGCTCGTGTCGATTGGTGCAAAGAAATTTTGAAAAAATACGATCGCGGTGCTTTAAAAGACGTTTATAAGATCGTCACAGGTGACGAATCATGGATCTATGCGTATGAGCCCGAAACAAAACAGCAATCGACCGTGTGGGTCTTCGAAGACGAGCCAAATCCAACGAAAGTTGTTCGTGGAAGAAGCACTTCGAAGCAAATGGTCGCCTGTTTCTTCGGCAAAACTGGTCTGTTCCGCTTGAACAACGTAGGACGGTCAATTCTGAGTGGTACACCACAATATGTTTGCCTGGAGTCTTCGAAGAAATTCAAAAAACGAACAAGAGAAGACGAATCATTGTGCACCATAACAATGCAGACTCTCACACATCGGCTCAAACCAGCGCGTTTTTGACCGACCAAAACGTCGAATTGATGGGTCATCCGCCGTACAGCCCTGACTTGGCACCCAATGACTTCTTTTTATTCCCGCACATCAAGAAAAAATGGGTGGTCAAAGATTTTCGTCGTCAAAAGATGCTGTTGAAGCGTTTGGAGGTGTCTCAATCGGAGTGGAAAAAGTGCTTCGACAATTGGTTTGAGTGCATGCAAAAATGTATAAATCATGCTGAAGAATACTTTGAAAAACAATAAAACCATTTTTGATGATAAATATTCGCATTTTCAGTATAACGCCAGAAATATATATAGCAGCCCTTGTAGGTGCCTTCTAGAGCTAAAGACACAAAACCGTACAAATATGTGAAAGTTTTATCTAAATCTGAACCGATTTCCTTTTATTTCAATAATGCAAATTCTTGGTCCAAAAAACAAACTTGTCCCAAATTTCGTCAGGGTTAGATGTAATGTGTGGCTTCTAGAGCTTAAAACATAGAACCGGCTTTACATATATGTGGGTATATATAAGTATTAAAATCGGAACCAAATTTCTTTAAATTCCAAAGCGTCCATCCTCGGTGTAAAAAAACCTACTTCTGCCAAATATCATTAACAATATTAGCGGCCTGTTGTTTGATTACAAGTTTTTAGATCTACAGCAGACGGGCGGACAATCAAACAGACAAACATCGTTAAATCGAATCAGCTAGTGATTCTGTGACTTGTAATTGGATAACACGAATTCAATGGACAGCAGACGAACGGACGGACAGATAGACGAATCTGCTTTTAATTCTAAGTCGATCAATACTCTTAAAGGTGGGTCTTGCTTAAATATTTGCCATGAAACTACCCTTTAGTGCACTGTTCCGCGGAAGGCCGCAGGGTAAAAATATTTGTTCAGCCGGTAGCAAAAAGCAAAAGGCGATTGTTCGATTAAAACCGGACGCAAAAGTCCATCACGACTTTTTTATATTTTTGCAACAAAAAGTCGATGAATCGATCATTTTGCAACCCTAGGGCGGTTCGAAAAGTTCTTAGCCTATCAATGAAATCTCTTTTAGTTTTTCAAAAATATTTTTATTTTGCAATGAAACTTCAATACACTGAGTCCAACGCGTATCTAGCAATTCTATCCCTTGATTAAAATAGTTTTCCTCAAGGTCTTCAAAATAGTGGTTTACAACTGTAATTGCATCTTCATTTGAGGTAAAACGCTTGCCAGCAAGGAATTTTTTTAGATTTGGGAACAGGTAAAAGTCACTGGGAGCTAAATCAGGAGAATTAGGTGGGTGGTCAAGCAACTCGTACTTTAATTCGTTGATTTTAGCCATTGTTAAAACACTCATCAAGACAACGCACCAGTCTTGATGAAAAATTATTCTTTTGTGTTGTAAGCCAGGACGTTTTTCTCGAATTTGTACATTTAATTGATCTAAAAGATTGCCACAGTACTCTGAATTTATTGTTTTACCCTTTTGCAGATAGTCAATCAATAAAATACCTTTGAAGTCCCAAAAAACCGTTGCCATAACCTTACCAGCCGATTGAATTGTTTTTGCCTTCTTTGGGGCACTTCCTCCAGCTTCAGTCCATTGTTTGGATTGTTCTTTTGTCTCTGGAGTATAGTGGTGGATCCATGTCTCATCAACAGTTATGAAACGACGCTTAAAATCCATTTTATTTCGCTGAAAACGATCCAAACAAGCTTGAGAAATGTTCATTCTTATGCGTTTTTGGTTGACTGTTAACAAGTCCGGCACCCATCTTGCAGAAAGCTTTTTCATCTGTAGTTCTTCATGCAAAATTAAATGGACTCGATTATTTGAGATGCCCATGATATTACCTATTTCACGCACTTTTATTCGTCGATCATTTAATACCATATCATGCACTTTGGCTACAATTTCTGTTGTTGTTGCTGTTTTTGGACGTCCACCACGTGGTTCATCTTTAATGCTTGTACGACCACGTTTAAATTCAGCAACCCAATTTTTTACTGTTGCATATGAAGGAGCACTTTCACCTAACACATTCACCATATCATTATGAATTTCTTGTCCCGATAAACCTTTTCTATGTAAATATTTAATGACACCACGCATTCTTAATTTTCCCATTGTAAAAAAATCGCGGATGCGTCTTTTCTGAACACCTGTTTCTATATGAAGGAACAGAGATGGAAGTTTCCAAAACACTTAACTTTTTTCTGTTTATACCGCGCTTTTTGTGCTAGGCTAAGAAGTTTCCGAACCGCCCTCGTAGTCTATTGCCCAACTAATTTTTATATGGCAAACCCGCGCAGCACACAACTTATGCGCAATACACGTACAATGCATTTGTACTACGAGAATTTTTTTATAACGTTATGAGCAACTAATCTAATCTAATACACGTACTTGGGGGGGCATAACCCGAGACCTTCCGAGTTAAATAGGCAAAAGTTTCCATTAAAACTCTGCCAGCAAAAAGAACTTCTTACGAAGTCATTAAATAAACCTTCATTTATTAATGTGTTTTTTGCGAGCCACAAAATCCAATCGCTGCATTTCGAAGTAGATAAAAAGCGCTTCATTGGGAATACTTTAATTGTTTTTACTGGATAATCGTATTTAGATTATATAATATGGAAAAAGGACATCAACTTGAGAACTTGATCCTTCGAAAAAACTTATAACAGTTTTGATATGCAATCAATAGATGTTGCGTTCATGATGCTTTCGTATCGAAGGGTATATAAGATTCGACCCTACTGAACCTAACGTTAGCTTTAATTGTTTTAGTGAATTTTTGTTATTATTTCTTTTGCAACCTGTTTAGTGATCTCCTCCTACTCCACACATTTAGTGAGATGGTGCTAATAGAGTGGAGACATATCGTCTAGACAGTCAGCGCCAAACATGTTGTTCTGTATTCTTTACACAGGCCATCACTTTTTTTTACGCATTTGGGACTTATACACTTTTTTACCAAAATCATATAAAACTTTAATAACACCAGGCCGATTCCTACAAACAGGAAATAAACTATGGTTGGTGTAACAATATTCGAAGAGTATTATCGTGTTGTGGGGAGCAACAATATTATGATCCTTACAACATAAGTATGATTTACGCACAACTACTATACTATGGTGCCCACAACCATATTATGATTCACACTCAACCACCCTACAATCCCCAAAACCTTATTACGATGCTCACAACCATAGTATGTTTTACATAAATCACGGCAAAAATGATCCCCCTCAATCATACTATTATTCCCGAATTTATTTATTAGGATTGGGTTATGTTGTATTTTTTTAGAACACCAAAGTGAACCAATGTACAAAAAAGTGGTCGGTTTCACATGGAAGCGACGGATTTTTTAGATATTCGTAAAGTTTTATTATATCTCGTTGGTGGCTTCTTGTCCATACTGCTTTAATGAAATCTTCGCTAATACTAACTGTTGCATGCTGTTTGGCTATAATTTCATTAAAGAGTGCATGTTTTTGTTCTTGCTGGTGGTTATTTCAGTATTTAGGGTGCTTATTTCATTGGGGACTATTTCCTTTCTCGTGAGGGGTTTTTTACTCGAAGGTTATTACGTGTAGCCGCTTATTTCATGTTTTGGACCGGTGAGTTGGCCGCCTAGATAGTGTGATATCACACCTTTAGCCTTTTTTTTGGGGCTACGTAAAGTCCAAGGTCTTTGCTGACAAATCAGCTACGATTCAGTGTTTGTATGCCAAAATGACTCGTGTCATTAATGCCAAACCGGTCGAAATGCTCGAACGAGTTATCCATAACGCTAGTCAACAGTCAAAATGTACTCGGGATGCGATAATTTTTTCTGTGTAGATAACCTTGACATGAGCTCGAAAAACGCAATAAAAATTTTTTTTTTCGTTTGGTTTTTGTTTTAATTTTTTTTTTTTAAATTTTAAAAATTTTTTTTTGGTTAATTTGTTTCGTCCGGCATAACTCGGGAACCACTAGCCCGATTTAATTGAATTAAATTTTAAAAAATTTAAAATTACAATTCCCTTAATCTGTTCATATATTGTTTTCCTATACAAGCAACAGTTTCCAAGTTAAAAATGAATATATAAAGGAAAAAACTTATTTTTTGCCTAAAGATTTAAATTTTTTTTTTTTAAAAAATCCATAAAAAATCCAAAATGAAAAAAAAAAATCTTATTACTTTTACGTAAAGTCACATAACCTATGAGCAAAATGAGACAAAGATCATGAAAATCGATGCACGCGTTTCGCTTTTATTCGCAATTGAGTAAAGGTATGAATTTCAAATCATATATTTTTGTCACCCAACAAATTTTAATTTTTTTTGTAATAAAAAAGAAAAAACCTCACCATAGACAAAGTTGTGCATATGTCGAGCAAATTTTTGAAATTCATACCTTTACTCAATTGCGAATAAAAGCGAAACGCGTGCATCGTGCATTTTGCTCATAGGTTATGTGACTTTACGTAAAAGTAATAAGATTTGACATTTTTTTTTCATTTTGGATTTTTTATGGATTTTTTAAAAAAAAAAATTTAAATCTTTAGGCAAAAAATAAGTTTTTTCCTTTATATATTCATTTTTAACTTGGAAACTGTTGTTGTATAGGAAAACAATATATGAACAGATTAAGGGAATTGTAATTTTAAATTTTTTAAAATTTAATTCAATTAAATCGGGCTAGTGGTTCCCGAGTTATGCCGGACGAAACAAATTAACCAAAAAAAAATTTTTAAAATTTAAAAAAAAAAAAATAAAACAAAAACCAAACGAAAAAAAATTTTTTTATTGCGTTTTTCGAGCTCATGTCAAGGTTATCTACACAGAAAAAATTATCGCATCCGGAGTACATGAAATTTTTTTCATTTTGTTGAGTAGTGTAATTGGACCCCCAGAATGGACACTCTGAGGCGTAGTTGCAGCCAACATGTGAAGGAAAAAATAAATGGCATAAAATTTCCTTTCGAATGAACAATAAAGATTCCACACTTGATTTGAAACCCGATACGTAGGTACGAGCAAGGCTTTCGACAAATGTTTAAACAGTTCTACCCTCGGCCTACTGGGTAAGAAAGTATATATCGTTTGGAACGGACAAAAAGTCTAACGCATCGAAAAGCATTTGAGACCCGATATATGTTTTGACCAAATACGTTTCATGATTTTTAAAGTCAATTGAGCCATATCCGTCTGCGCGGCTGGTTCGCACAATATCCCTCGAAAGGAACTAGCAATGGTTTTTAATTTTGCACGTCATATTATATTTCCGAAACTGCCTATGGGCTTGGAAATCGGCTAAAATTGACACACCTCTTCTGATAGCTTTCACTCAAATGTATCATTACGTTAACGTTTAGTATTCTTGAAATATCCTTAATTCTATTCATAAATTCTAACTCAACATCAATAACACTGTTCTGCAACAAAATCATCCTTTGGACGAAACCAATTGATCCTTATGTAAAATGATCTCCTGAATCCGAATTGAATGTTCGTTTTGGCACATCACATAAAGTTTTCGTTGCATTTTTCATTAATTCGATTTTTAAAAGTTATAATTTACATGAAAGATGCAATTCTTACCAATTGATATTACTCATTTTTAAGTAAATCGCAATAAAATGTTGAAGTTTTAGAAAGATTAATGAAAAATGTCAGAAAATTTCATGTTCACGATATCTCGTAAACTATACGTGGTGGGGAAAAACGGACAATCAATTCAATTCGGATTCAGGAGATCATTTTACATAAGGATCAGTTGCTTTTGTCTAAAGGAGGGCTCAAAAGCTTATTTTTGCAGAACAGTGTAATTAAGAACAGGCTTATAAGCTTAACTTAGTGAAAAATAATTGGATTACTACGCTCCTTCTGGTACCTCCCGCACAAACGTAGATATGAACTCACACAACAACTCACTCGATGAGTGAAATTCGATTAAATTATAAACACCGTAATATTTTTATAGCATACTTACTTGCATATCAAAAAAGGAGTTGCCACGCCCCATTCTGGCACCTCACATACATATGCACCGTTCCGCCCACTTTCTTATTCTCTAAAGATCTATAATGGTACTCATACGATCTAACCCAAAATCAATACCTAAGACCACAAGTATACGGTTAACTTGGTGTCAAATAGTTGGATTCCTGACCACGCCCCATCTGGTAACTACCAAACAAATGGCACTGTTTCGGTGCAAATTAGAATCCACATTATTTGTCACCCAGTAAGTGAAATTCGCTAAATTTGTAAACTCTTTTATATTTTCAAAAAGGATGACACGCCTCATTTTGATACCTCCAGTGCAAATTCAACACTCCGCCCACTTTTGGTATTCGCATAATAACTTTAATACGATTCTGCTGCAATTAATTAATAAGCTAATCTTTAAACATACAAATCTAATGTTAGGTAAAACTCGAGAACCGCTTGACCGATAAACACCAAACTTGGATCATATCTCTCTTAGGGCCGATAGGTGGCGATGTCGGTCTATTTTTTATATTATTTAATTTTCCGTATTTATAATACGATTTCAAAGAATTAAAATCAAAATATAAATCGCTTTAATAAAAATAATTTCGCTGATGAATGAATTTGGGCCCGCTTACTGGCAGCGGATTTGAGACAAATACGAAAAACTGTATGAGCTTCGGAGTCGAGGGTAACATATGTATAAGTCAATATTTGGAGAAAAATTAATTCCATTTGCGTAAAAGGCTTTAACAATTTTAGCGCGATGCTCAATTGTGTACCATTTTTTCCATGGTTGAATTTGTCAAACACTGAAACACAGAAATGTCAAATTTAGTTGGGCAAAAAACTTGACGTTAAGGTGAGACTCACAATTTACATCGTGCATTGTGTTGGACCAACCTTTATTTTACTCAAGAATATTTAAATATTCTGTTTTTTCCGTCAAACACTCGTTCGTTTGTAGCACTGTGTAGAATTTATATATATAGAAAACAGATTCGTTGACACAACCGAATTTGTTTCCCAACTGCACTTTTGTGTTTTTGTACACTCTAAGTATTCACTCAGTGCAACCGAATGTTGGTTCGTGCATTGAAATAGGAACCTCAAATAGAAATAAATTATATTTAACACGTTAGGGCTAATTAAGTAGTGTCGTTGAGATATATAATAAAAATAAATATACAATAAATTATATATATTATAAAATGTATATATATTTTTTTGCCAAATGAATAATTGTAGTTGCATTTTATTTATAGGCACAACCGAAGGATGTGCCTAAATTTTCAGCAAATAAAACTAAAAATAACAGTAGAAGTAGAAGTGACAAAGTATCGGAACCTCAAAAATTGTTTTTTTCTGGATCTAAAAATACATATATTTTAGTTTCGGAAAAACATATCGTTTTTTTTTTTCTTTTATAAAAAAAAGTATCTAATGGAATGTCGAACAGAATTTTCATCAAGATTATTACCATTTGGTGATTGCAGTAGAACAATATCTTATAAAAATGGATATGCATAATCCGAACTGATTGCTAACTAAGTTTTTCTCTGCGTGTATCGCTCGTATATATAGGGAGAACAGTCTCTAGCGAATGTTTTTGGTTGCGGTTGCATCTACTTCAAGTTATCCATTGTATGGGGTGATCCATCTAGAGGTCTTTTTTCAAAACAAAAAATAATAAAAAAAATTCAAATCGAGTGTGGAATCTTTATTGGTAATTTGAAAGGACATTTTGTGGCATTAATTTTTTGAATATAATTTCCTTCAAATGTTGGCCGCAACTACTACGCCTCGGGGTTTCCATTCCGAGGGTCCAATTTTGAATGACTCGTTCGAGCATTTCGACCGGTATGGCTTTAATGACACGCGTAATGTTGGCCGCCAAAACCTGAATCGTAGCTGGTTTGACAGCATAGACTTTGGACTTTACGTAACCCCTAAGAAAAATGTCTAAAGGTGTGATATCATTTGATCTAGGCGGCCAACCCACCTGCCCAAAACGTAAAATTAGCTGTTTTTCGAAATGACCTATCAATAGATCCATTGTTTTAGCAGCTGTATGGCAAGTGGCACCGCCCTGTTGAAACCAAGTGTCGTCAAGATTACGGGCTTTACGTTCAGGTAGCATAAAGATCGATATCATGGCGCGATAGCACGCACTATTCGCGGTTACGTTCCGGCCATCATTATGTTTGAAAAAATATGCACTGATGATTCCACCAGCTTATAAACTGAACCAAACCGTGGTTTTCTCTGGGTATAATGGCACCTCTTGAACCTCTTCTTGTTGCTCTTCAGCCCAAATGCGTCAATTTTGTTTATTCACTTTGCCATTGCCCCAGAAATGGGCCTCGTCACTGAACAACATTTTGTTCGAAAACAGCGGATCATCCCGTTTCTCACCCAACGCTCATTTCCATAATACAGTTGCCAACATTTGAAGGCAATAATTTTCAAAAAAAAAATGCCAGAGAATGTCCTTTCAAATTACTCATAAAGATTCCACACTTGATTTGAATTTTTATATTTACCTCTAGATTGACCACCCTATACTACTAAAAGATATTTCGTTCACTTGAGTTTTCGGTACACGGAACGTCATTTATAAAGCAATTTTTTTATAAGCCTACACTTAGATTAAGGCTTGATTTAAGCGAAGTCATATAAAAGAAAACAATTTGTGCTGAAATTAAAATAATGAATTAATCGGGTATTCGAAAGAACAGCCTTTCCGACTATATGCTTTTTATTTCCGTACAGATAAACAATTCTATACAATTCTGCCGGTTCAACAACCAATAATTTCAATGTAATTCCATTATTATAACCAATTTGTTAGTTGACTGTATCATATTGTTGTCATAACTTTCATCTTATGGAGGATCCAAACGAATTTCCCTCAAAAATATCAACATACGGTGAGTCTTCTTGTCCAATTGTTTTTTTGTAGTTCGTAACGATTTCCAACTTAATTTTATTCTCGGTGTATAACAATCAAAATTCGTTGGTAATCGTACAGACAATAATTTCGAACATATACAAAAAAATGAATTTAGTACCTGCACACGTTACTGACTAACCGAAAAAAATTTAAATACCGTCGAAAAGCCATCAATTACCACAAAACACAAAATCCACCATTATTTCTCTATAAAGACGGAAAAGACGCATATACGAGTATTCGTTAACTGACTCGCTTGCATGAAACAACAACAAAATTAAAGCTATTCAATATAATTAAAAAATCGTGTGACATAATGAAGCAATAAAATAACATTTAAAGAGAACGACTAATACTTAGAATTGCCATTTTAGTGAAGGAAGCCGCGAGAAAGTTTGCCACCGAAAATGTTGAATTTTGTGTAGGTTTGTTTTTGGCCACACACAAAGAACAGATCCGTTGCCACAACTGACGTTTTTGCCAACCGAATGATTGAAGTTGCATGCGTATCGAGTAAGCCATCAGTACAGCCGAATGCTAGTTGGTGATTTGTAACGTGCAGTAATTGTTACTGAAGTATCGGAAGAAAATACGAAGTATTTGAACCTTTTGAAAAGAATTTTTGGAGCTGAAACATTCCGCACTTGTTTATCGAAAAATTTTAAGATAGCAGTTTTAATTTATTTTGTTTATTAAATATGTTTTCCAATATTTCGGTCACCCTTGAAGATCATCCTCAGTAGTTCGTAAAATTAAAACAATAACTGAAGCGATCCCTCGTCGTTTACAGTCCGTCATCTTCAAAAACAATTAGTCATATAAAATTAACTTGAATTTTCTATACAATAAAAAAATAAACGAAATACATTAAAACAATAATTGAAGCGATCCCTAAGTCAACCCTTCAGCCGCAATGACAAATTTTGTGATCAGGTGTCGTTTACGGTCCGTCATCTTCAAAAAAAATTGGTCATATAAAAAAATTTGAATTTTCTACATATTAAAAAAGAAATAAATGAAATACATTGATTAAAAAAAAGTTATTTAAATTTCTTATTGAAGCACAATTGTTGCGCCACCCTGTACTTCAAATGCTCTCAAACATAGGAAGAGTCATGTTGAGGAAAACAAGAAAAGATGATAGCAGATATGCAATGAATAAATTAGATTAAACGATCTGCTTACAGCAGTTATAATAGGATTAATTTCGCATTTGGTTCTGATGATTGTTTTGAAATCATTACGAATATCCGGTTACAACAACAAAATGTGGGACAAACTATTGGTTGCCACAGCCACAATTATGGCAATTCAATGACTTTAAAGACAAAAAAATCGGCCTCGTCGAGACAAAAACACATCGATGTTTTTGTCTCGCACTTTAAAATCCGTTTATAAATGCAGAAGTTATATATAAAAATGTAAAAGCGCGACCCCTACGTTCGGCATAAAAAAATAAAAAAAAAATTTGAAACTACCTTTCAATAATACTTCATATTCGAAGGTGTACGGCGAACTTTTTTTTGAGGTACGCCCTACTGAACATACCCCATTAATGTCATATCGGTTTTGAAAGCTAACCTCGATAGCGTTAGTCTGTAACGGGATTTTAAAATTGTTTCAACTTTGATCATGGAGTGGTCAGATAATGAGAACCGTATTGCTTTAATAGCGCTTTTCAAGTGTGAAATTAAAAAAAACGATATTTTCAAAACGCTCCGGCCACTAGGGATTAGCCGCATGTTCGTCTACCGATGCATAAAACTGTTTGAGGAGACTGGAGATGTAAAAGACCGCCACCGGTCGGGCCGCCCACGCTCTGTTCGAACACCGCATGTCATCAAAGCCGTTAAATCAAGAATTCACAGAAATCCGCTCCGACAACAGAAAATCATGGCCCGTGAAATGAATATCACGCAAAAGTCCATGAGTCGAATCATTAAAAAAGACTTGGGACTTGGGGTTTTCAAACGACGTACCGGACATTTATTGACTGCAGCTTTAAAAAAAAATAGGATTGAAAAATGTAAACGTCTTTTGGTGAAGCACTCTGATAACTTGCACAGAAAACTTTTGTTCACCGATGAAAAAATTTTAACCGTTCAGGAAAAACTTAACAAGAAAAATGATAGAGTGTGTGCGCAGTCATCTAAGGAAGCATCTGAACTGATCCCAAGGGTGGAAAAGGGTCATCACCCAGCTTCAGTCATGGTTTGGTGTGGTGTCTCTTACGATGGGGTCACTGAACTGCATTTCTGCGAACAAGGAGTCTAAACATCGGCCAAAGTTTACTAAGAAACCGTTTCAGAAGCTGTTGTGAAGCCTCTTAACAATTCCCTGTTCCAAAACCAGACATGGACCTTCCAGGCCCGTCTTCAAAACAATTTTTTTCTTTCATTTCCTCTGAAGAATGACCCTCAGGCAGTCCAGATTTGAACCCATTGAATTAACAATTTTGGACGATTTTAGAGGACAAGGTTTGTCACAAAAGATACCCCAACATTGGATCTCTTAATGCTGCTTTGGTTCGAGCTGTGGCCAAATTTCCAATGGACGAGGTTCGTGCAGCTATTGACGATTGACCAGTGCGACTTAAGGCGTGTGTAAAGGCAAAAGGCGGACATTTCGAATAAGTAGATTCTTTTTGGATACAATATACATCAATAAATATACTAAAAAAATATTTAGTCCAAAAAAATTCGGTACTTTTTATTTTACAGCTTAAAACGTGTGTAACAGTATTTATGTCCCTACTAAGTAGTTATGTTAACTAAATACGTTTAATGCGTTTCATTGGTGTAAGCGATCAGTAGTTGCATCTACAATACTATGGTCATATTTATCATCTTGTGGTATGTTGAATCGAATATCCATTAAGCTTATACCTATAAACATTTCTTTTTTTTGCATCGGAATTTTTGTAGTTCCACCGATTTCCAACTAAGTTTTCTCCGTGTGCATTGCTAAGGCTTCTCCTTGTTGATATTTCATGTACACATCTTGGGATAACAGAAAATGCATCAATAATTCATTGACAGTGTGCTTCCCACAGAAAAGATTTGTTGCCATAACCGAATGTTGCTGGTTGAACGTTCTATGCATTCCATCGCTACAACCGGATATTGATTGGGTACACGGCAAGTTTCGGAAGAGGGAACTGACAGTATCGACAGAAGAGACGTATTGGTAACCCGATACTACTCTTCAAAATGCATAAGCCGTTCAGAGCCGGCGGTAAACAGTAGTGTCCGGTCGGTGAGTATGAGAATTGAATTGTGCACAGCTCACTGATTTGAGAGAATTTCCCCCTTGTTCCTTAATTTGGTGTTTTTGGTGTATGTTTATCCAACCGAATTTTTGTAGTTCAGACCGATTTCCAATTGAAGTTTTCTCTATGTGGGTGATTCTGAGATTATGGGCCAATTTCGACATCATTTTTGGAATTCGATTTTTTTGCAGAATTTAAATTTAATTCTGGTAGATGTCTTAGTTCTAAGAAAGACTAGTCATTTTTAAAAGGTACACATCATTTTTTTTTAGTTTTTAACGGAATCATGCAACAATTTAAAAATATGACCTCCAGGGTAATAACTCATTGAACAGAGAAATGACGAAGACAATAAAATATATAGTATTTTTTCTTTAAAATCAACAAATTCATTTTTAATCAGTTCTTTTGTAAAAATAATAAAAGAAAAATTCTGTTAATCGTTATTCCCCTGTGAAAAATGTTGGCAGGGGCATGATGAATTTCTACAAAACCCCCTGAAATGTTTATTTACGAGTAAGTGCCTACCCTTATAAAATTTACTTGAGCTGGAAGTTTATACTTGCGATAAACACAAAAAACACATGCAAAATTATTAAAAGTATTAATTATCTTTTTAAAAAACAACACAGGGGAATGATCAACTTAAGTGTGAACGTTCGTAACGAGTGACAAAACATGACTTACTTAATTTTAACAAGACTGTTGACGAAAAACTTTTAGATGTGCACCTACTTCAAGTACTGTTCAATCATATTTGAGTTGCTTTAAACCAGGATTGGATTTAAGCGAATATTAGATTTTACAGGGAAATACTGTGTATTTTCAGGGACAGAAAATAAACATCCCTAAAAATTTAAATTGAATAAAAAATTATAATCGTTAATAGCAACAAAATTAATTGAATATTTGTTTTACTATGGTCTGGTTTTATTAAATAAATAATTAATATTTTTGTAAGAAATTGAGAAAATTTCAATTGAAAGTTGTGCTAGGGACAACCAGGGTAATGATATTTGAACACTTTGGTAGGAAATTTTTTGAAGAACAAATATTTTTTTTAAAAAACAATTTTAAAGACTTTAACGGTCCTATAAAGATTTATTTTATAGTAAATAATAAGGTATCATATATTTTATTTTTCCCGCTTGGAACAACCAAGGACAACAAAGTGGCCCATAATCTCAGAATCAACCATGTGGATAAACCTGAACTAGATTTGAGGAACAACATTTTTGGAATCATACAAATTTTTAGTAAAATTATCCTGAATTCTAGTTGCCATATTTTTTGTAGTAACACCAAAGGCATTTGAACTCAGCGAAAGTTTGGACTTATTTAATTGTAACAAATTTTTCATCAGTAATGGATATTTTTTTAAGGTAACATTAAACTAATTGGAGTAAAAATTATAAACTACAATTTAGTATGGATTTACTCAAATTTAGAAACCCATTTTTCTTTGTGGGTTGGTAAAGGTCCAAAGAAAACAATGTATCGTGGTTACACATGGTAGTGGGGAAATAATTACCCTCTGAGCGACAGACTTTGTCCATAATACTTGAATTTTATATTTAACATGGGTTTTGAACGGTTCAACAGCATCTTCTGGCGAAAATATCGTTGACCACACATTTTTTCATGATGTGCGGGAATAAAAAGAAGTCATTGGGTGCCAAATCAGGGCTGTACGGCGGATGACCCATAAATTCGACGTTTTGGCCGGTCAAAAAGGCGCTGGTTTGAGCCGATGTGCGAGAGCGTGCATTGTCATAGTGTGCAATGATTCGTCTTCTCTTGTTCGTTTTTCCAATTTCTCCGAAGACTTCAGGCAAACAAATTGTGGTGTACCACTCAGAATTGACCTCCTACGTTTCTCAAGCGGAACAAAGTCCACATGACTACTTTTGCCGAAGAAACAGGCGACCATTTGCTTCGAAGTGCTTCTTCCACGAACAACTTTCTTTTGATTTGGCTCGTCTTCGAAGACCCACACGGTCGATTGCTGTTTTGTTTCGGGCTCATACGCTTAGATCCATGATTCGTCACCTGTGACGATCTTATAAACGTCTTTTGAAGCACCGCGATCGTATTTTTTCAAACTTTCTTTGCACGAATCGACACGAGCATTTTTTCGAGCGATTGTCAAATTGTGCGGGATCCAACGAGAACAAACCTTTTTTACGGCCAGGTGTTCATGCAATATTGAAAGTATGCAGTTGGAAAAAATGCCCAAGGATGTCTCTATCTCACGGTATGTCACATGACGATCTTGCATTATCAGTTCACGCACGGCATCAATGTTCTTTGGCACAACGGCCGTTTTTGGATGACCTTCACGATCTTCGTCTTTGAGCGAGCGACGGCCACGATTGAATTCACTAAACCAGTTTTTCACAGTGCTATAGGATGGTGCTTCATCACCATACAAAGATTTAAGTTCATCGATGCACTCTTGTCGTGATAATCCACGTCGAAAGTTGTGAAAAATAATCGCACGAAAATGTTCACGAGTTAGTTCCATTTTTTTTTGCCAAATTGATTTTTTCAAGTCATTTTAGACGACACAAATGATGGTCGTACGTCAAAATGTTCTGAGTACGTTTACACTTAGTGTTGCCTAGACCAGAAATATATATAGCAACCCTCGTATAACTCTTTTCATGCTACTCATTTAATTTTCAGGATATTCGACATGGCGCCGAACTCTCACTTTACTGACTATTCGTTTCTTTACTAGTTTAAGCAAATACTGCAGAAAGTACTTCTGTTATTGTTTTTGAAAGTCGTGAAGTCAATTTCACAGTCACCATTTAAATGACGTTGATTGTTTGTTAGTGGGATTTTTTCTGAATTTTAAAATGTTTTTAACAAAAAGTTGATGCATTTGTTGTGGGTGAAGTCGAAATCATAAGAAACGATTTTGAATGCGTGAAATTGAAGTATTAAAGACATTTTTCTATAAATATGTTTTTATGCTTTTTTGTCATCCATGCGAGCCTCTATGAGCTGAAATAAATAACAAATTCTTTTATAGGCCTAATTTCACAATATTATAAGAGTTTTTAAGTAGCGACAGTAAAACTCGACTTATGTTATTAGATCTTTACCGGAAAAATTTATATCGGTTATTAAATAGAAGCTCAATCATTTTTTTCTATTGGCACAGCTGTTTTGAAATATACAGAGTAGTACAAAAGTCATAGAGATTATTTAATTTTTCTTAGTTTAACGAAAGATATGCGCAGGTAGCAGAATCGTTGACACTGCCAGGGCTGTGGAGTCGGAGTTTTGTAAATTTTTTCGAAGTCAAAAAAATTAGCTTGACTACAACTCCGGAAGTCCGTGCGTGCAGACTTACTTAGTCTTAGCTGTCCATTCTGATACCACAAAAACTAGTTAAACTTATCAAATTAGCTTGATTTTATTTTCTGTTAACTTAAAGTAAACAATTTTATATTATCAATAAAAAAGGAAAGCCCAAAAAAGTATTTTTTCGTTCCCGTTTCGTATATTGACCCTAAGGTAGACAAACCGACATGTGCTAGGTCGACTAGCTCCCAGTCTATTCGGTAAGAAACAACATGCGAAAAGAATATATTTTGTGAAATTTTTTTTCATTCTCACAGTTTCTGCAGTAGTCGCTAGTGCCATCTTTAAGTCTCATTGCAGGACTTCTAAGTATACAGTGCTCTGTCAGGATGGGTACTATCAGATATGCACATTGTCTCTCGTTTGCTGTTCTAGTATGTTCCTGTGGTCTGAAACCCAAATAAGGTGAATCGAGCCATTGTGTTAAGACAACATGCCAATATTGCTCCCAATTTTTGTTAATCTTTGCAGCCCTGAACACAACCGCACTGATTTGCCAACCGAAATAATTTAGTTGACTGTATTACCAAAGATTTCATCAGTAGAACCCAATTTTAGTTTTGTGCACTGCGATTTTGTAAAAATTTAAAATAAGATTGGATCGTATCATTCCATGGTCTTGCTCAATTTCAGGTCCCTCGCATCAACAAGCCACAATTTATTTCCATATGGTACCGTCCACTGAAGATCATTCCGTTTCCAACACCACGAAATATTAACTGGCCCTAGATAATATATTATTGCTCGTCGTAAAATTATAAGGCGACCTAACCATGTCTGTCCGTCCGCTTGTTTGTTGAATGCACGATAGAGGTCAAACGAATCAACGTAGGATCCTAAAATTTTGCATGAAGATGACTTCTGGTTATAGGGAAAAATGGTTGCCTTTAATGGACTGAAATAAGCTCGAAAAAATGTACACTTTTTTGAGTATTTGTTTAACTACGAGTACTTATAATTTTTTGTGGATGACCAATGGTTTAAATGGGTTCTGTTAGTTGGAATGCTCGTAATACTTCAAAAAAGAATAAAGCTGTTAGGCGTTTTAGATTTTTTTTACTTGTTTGAGTTTCGGTTGCATAAACTGGCATAATCGGTCACTTGTTTGGCTATCCAGGCTTCTCCAACTGCATTTAATTACTGTAACAACCAAATTGGATTAATTTAAATTTAGTAATACTGAAAGGATTCGTAGGCAGTTACCACAACTAAAAATGATATAGTACATGGGACTATTATAATTCAGTTGAAGTCGAATCCGGTTGCCGCAATGAAACATTTTTCAGTGCGTGATGAAACCGCACCAAATCGACCTGTGTGATTAGTTTTTTTGCAGACTCTTCAGATGGTTAGCGTAATTATTTTCAAAATGCTTTTGCGATATGTCATAAATTTAAGAGCACATGGGTTAAAACCCACTAACGACTTTTTTCCCACCCTGTTAAATACGCCCCTGAAAATAATTATAGTAATATGCACAACAAAAGCGATTGAGTTTTACTGGCGAAATCGACTTAGGTGATTTGGTTTTAGCTCAGCGACGCTAGATACACCTGGTTGAAGTCGACTTGTGGCAAGCCACCCTTTGGGTGAGTGATATCTTAAACCGCAGATATTCTTTGTGTCATAGCAGCCCGGTGGTTCGAAACTTCAAGTCAACTGAAATTTTACCAGCAAATATAGAGAGAAAAAATTAGCTTCGAAATCGGTTTGAACTACAAAACTTCTGTTAAAAACTTCTTGATGATCATTGCAATAGCTGTAATGATCAATACAATATGAGTTTGACATGAAATTTAGCTCATCTTATACATTTTTTCGTCGATTTTTCTTTATATGATCCATAGAAATATGATTCTTCTTATAGTAAAATTGAAACTTTTTTTTTAATAAATCCCTGTTAATTCCTGTTCAATGTGTAACATTTAAACTTTCACGAAGAAAAAAAGTATGGTTGGGGTAACAATATTCAAAGAGCATCATTGGTAAAATTGTTGGTAAAATGATTGTGGCACAACACTATTCACAATAATATTATGGTTCACACACAACTATTATACGATCCCCACAACAATATTATGGTCCTCACAGCAATAGAATTATTCACTTACAACCATACTGTGCTTCCCATTATTCACACTCAACCATACTGTAATCCCTATAACCATATTATGATCCTGATTACCATAGTATGTTTAACATACAACCATAGTATGAGCGACACGACCATACTATGATCCCCAAATTATTTGGTAAAGATTGGGTTTGGTTGTTATTCAGCAATAGAGATTTGTATTAAGTAAATTATGTAAAAATACTTTAACTCTTAATAAAAGGAGTGATTTGTTTAACAGTAAAAAAAATTCACTTATTAAAAATATTTTAGTTTTACTAACCGAAAGTAAAGGGTGTTTTTTATTGAGGTATAGAACTTCGAATTGAAATAAAACACAAGAAAATCGTTTTAATGTCCATCAATTTGGCTTTATTGGAAGGATAATTTTATGCCATTAATGTTTAAATATGATTTCGGGCATGTGGCCGCCGCGGCTGGCTCGAATAAAGCCAATTCTACAGGTCCAATTTTCAACCACTTTTTCGAGCATATGGGGCCGTATGTTGGCAATAACGCCACGAATGTTGGCTTCCAAGTCCCCAAACGTGTTTCTGGTTTGTTGGCGTAGACGAGCGACTTCACATATCCCCAAAGAAAATAATCCAATGGTCCATGTTAACCGATCCATGGTTAACCGAATAAATTGCTCTGGTGGACGATAATGTCGACCATAAAATGGACGGAGCTTGCGGTGAACTTCGCGAACTGAACCATTACTTTCGAAATAAATTTGCACGTTTTGCAAGCGTTGTTCTTTTGTCAACCTGTTCATGATGAAATGGCAAACCAAACTAAATATTAATCACTTGACAGCTGACAAAATGGCCGCCAGTTAAAAAAGTGATGCCAACTTAAAGTTCTATACCCCAATAAAAAACACCCCATAGTAGTTCCATAGTAGTTTTGAAAAAATTAAGTTTACTATAAAAGAAAAAATTTAGTTTACTATAAAAAGTACTATTATTGCGTAAGATTCGCAACAATAACATCGTCAATAAAAAAATACGATTTTGCCGGTATGATTGCCGTTATCATATAATTGTTAACGTACAACCCAAACCAAAACAGTACTTTTGTCGCACTAACCATATTTAAATTGTGCTACTACCATATTTTCATTTTTAAATTTGCCAACAATACTATTGTTACATTTCAACAATATTAATTTTGCCGCAATCATACTATTGTCGAAATAAAATTAAAAAAAAACAATATTATGGTTGCGACTAACATACTTTTATTGCAGAGAACATACTATTGATGCCGTGACCATAAAGTAACCATATTTTTTCTCTGCGTCTTGGCCATATACTAAAAAAACCCGTAGTCTGCACAGAAAATTTGAAAAATCATTATAAAAATTGATCTGAAAGCGGGTACGGTCTTAGCGGCAAAAATAAGCGGAGATTAAAAAAAACGCTTAGTTAAGCAGGAACAAAAAATAAAATCTTATAAGAAAAAATGTTAGCAGATCTTTTAGTTTGTCAAATAAAACACTTCTATTGTGTTGGACCAACGATATTCCGTTTGTATTGTTCTGTCTGGGTAATTTTGATATTGCGTTCTTTACTTAATCTCTGATTACAAAAGGAATGACAAAGTGAATATGCCATTCAACCCCTTATGTAGGGCATTAAACTGTGTTGAAAAAAGTATTTAAGCCGCGTATACACAAGTAGTGAATATCATTTAAGGTTAGCTCTCAGGTCCCACTATCGGTTACTAACCAACCCACCCGCGCTCTGCCACAACTCGAAAATGTTGAAATTCTTTGCAATTCTATTTTTGACTTCTTTGGCTATCGTTTCGGCTGCAAACGCCTGTACAGGTTGTATAGAACCTCTGCAGGGACAAGAATTAAGACAAGCCAGAAATATCCTTATCCGCACGCTAAGTAAAGTGGATGCTAGCAAAGGACCTTCCTACAAGTAAGTCATTCTAATTTCGCATAAATAACGAATATTCTTTGACATCCAATACTTTTTTTTTAGAGTCGCAAAAATTAACAAAGCCACAATGCAAGTTGTCCAGGGGTACCTGTACAGATACAATGTCAATTTGACCAATGACAATAATAAAACTCTAACGTGCAAAGTTGAAATCTGGGAGTTTATGAATGAAACCACCATAGAAATTTACTGTCCCGGTAAGGTGGCATACAAAAAGAAATTCACTTCATAAACAGTTTTCGTGCAAGTAATATTTGAAATACTTGCTTTGTTTTTATAAACAAATAATAAAACACTTTATAGTGGAATACTTAAATTGTATTCTAAGAGAAACAATATTAGTGTTTTATTGTTTTCCAAGCAGCTGGTAGCACTCTTCAAGGTTAAGGTTTAAAGTATGGATAATGGATAAAACTGTACTGAGCTGGTCGGTGGTAAGTTAAACTAAGAGTACCTCGGAAAAAAGTTTACATTTTTGTATTTTCATTCTTTTGGAATCGATAGTGATTGCGCACTTAAAACTTCCAAATGGCGATGGTTTCTAGATTAAGAAAGCCCAAAATAGTTTTCTACGCACAAAGGATCGACCACTATTTTCAGCCAAAACTAATTAATTAAGAATTTCTGTTTTTTTTGGCAAATAATGAGGGCCATATGGCCTCTGTTTCCCTCCGTACTTCTTTTTTACTTCTTTTAACGCTTTTACTCCAAAAATCGTTTCCGTACTTCAAAAACTGATAAAAGTGCAAGCAAATTTAAGAGAGAAGAAGAGGAAAATATTTCTTCAATTCCATGTGAAACCGATTACTTTTTACAAGTAGGTCTTTGATTTTGAGGAAATTTTGTTCATTAGTTCACTTAGTGTTCTAAAAAAAATACAGTTTGGGTATTTAAAAAAATTCAGAATTCTTAAAATTACAGTTCTTTTTCTTAAAAAACTCATAACTTTTGTTTTAGTTACGATATTTGAGATATTTTTTTCAACTTTCAGGATTAATTTAAGGTTTACAAAGTATATTTAAAAATAATTCTTTAAAATATTTTTTATATTTTGGAAAAATTGTTTTTTTTTGCGTTTTTGGCAAAACCTTACCTTTGATTTTTTTAAATAAAAATTTGGTAAATCGTTGGTATGTTGGCTAATGGCACAAACTTAGTTTTGGATGGCCATGCTTCTACTTTTCGAGTTAAAAATTACAATTTATGTCAGTCTCCGCATTATTTTCAATTATTTTTTATTTGTTATGCATGAGGAAACTTTTATTTCCATTACAAATAGCTACATAGAGCGATAAATACGAGTAAGTATTTAAGGAAGGAACAAGTTGTAGTAAGGTAAACCGACTAACCCTCACCTATAGAGAGATGCGTTGTAATGTTTGCATTGGTCCTAACGGTAAAAAGGCATGGCAATTATTTAAAAAACAATTCTTATTTTTTTTTATTTTTAAAAACAAAATTTCCCGATTTTGAAAAGACGTACCTTCGATTTTTTCAATTTTTTTTTGGGAAAATTGTAATTGTGTTGGCTAATGACACAATAGAAGTTTTTCGTAGCCACGCTTTAATTTTTTAAGTAATACATTAAAATGTGTTAAAATTTAAAAAAAAAATACATTTCTCCATTTATTTTTCTGGTAATATTTTATATTATAATAAAGTAGGTTGGTTCAAAAAAACAAAATAAACGGAAAAATGTATTTCTTTAAATATCAACATTTTTATTGCTTTTTTATAACCGTTTGTAGATATTGCTAAAGAAAATAAAAAAATACGCATAAATCACAAATGGAATCAGAGTTAGAGTTTTTTTATTTTTAAAGTGTCAAAAACATTGTGGAGACCGTTGCACATGTTAATTTAAAACTTAAAAAATTAAAGCACATAACTCAACATGTCCTATTTGGCCAAAAAAGGGAATATTTAGTTAAAATGGACATATTATTCAAATTAAAGCAAATTTTGCTACCAATCTAAATTTGAGTTATTTTGAAATTGGTGGAGATTAGGAAATACCTCTGTAGGGACGGAGGTATATAAGTTTCGGCCTGGCCGAACTCAACACCGATTTTACTTGTTTTTTTGCGCTTTATTTAGTAGCGTAGGGACGGTTGAGGTTGACGACATTCTTACAAGTTTTTTAGTTGAAACAAATTTTGTAGTTGAAATTTCCAGCTTGTGTTTTGCTACTACTGTTAAAACATGTGGACAGATATGTATTCCATACCTATCAATAAAAGATCCATTATCTTTCATTTAATCAAAAATTATAAACAAACAAAGTAGTATACCTTCCCGACGGACACCCTGTATAATTCAACGTCTATCGTTATATAAGAATTCACGAGAGTCATTCACGAAATATTGCCATTCAAAGTGCAGGGCTGTATGGGCGTGGGCACACCCTTTTGTCCAATTTTAACACAGTATAATGTATAAAAAGTGTTAATACTTGATATTACTCTGTTAAAAACTTATAACGATCGGTCCATTACTTTAGCCAGAAATGCGATTTTCCTGCAGGATGTCTTCGATTCATGCCAACTTCATATGTTCCGAATATCATCGTCATATCTTTATTAGTAAATGAGATATAGTCTTTTTAAGTTAAGGGTTGTGTGGGCGGTACCACGTGCCCATGACCAATTTTACCATAACATAGTCTAAAAATTTCATTTATTTTATTCTGTTAAAATTTAATAACAATCGGTCTATTACGTAGTTTGGCTATAAATTCAATCTTTTAAAGGGGGAGTGGCATTTTTGTTTTTTTTTTTAATTTTCCTAAAAAGATGTAATAAATAGCTATCTAAAGCGCTCAGGACAAGTTTTGCTAGGAACAATATGTAAAACGAAAAAGCACCTGTTAAGCCAAAATGTCAAAATTCGACCTCTAACTCAGAGAGTCCTTGACCGATCTCCTTCAAAGTTTGTTTATAAACTACTATACAATAGGACTTACCTTGGTTCATGTTTCGTCCCGATCGGAAGACATGGATTCCAAAATTTGGGTCACTTGACATGAAATGACCCATATGTATACCCTATATAACAATGTGGTACCGGGTATTATGACCTAGTGCTGATGTTTGCAACACCTTAAAGGAATAAAGATAAACCCTTTGTCCGTCTATTCATCTATCGTTGTATTAAAAAAAACAGATCGTAATTTAGAACCGATTTCGATGAACAGTGGTACATTCTTTGTGCCGAGGACGAACCCTTCTAAAATTGATCCACATCGGTCTGTATAGAACCTGCAGCTCTAAAAGCCACAAATTACATTCAGTTTCGAACAAATTTCGCACAGAGCAATACCACTAAACATCACCCATCTCTGTATAATTTATCCTCATTAATCCAAGTTTTCAAATAGGTCTCACTCTTTGGAAGCCACAAATTTTACCTCATCATGTTCAAATTTTGTATAGTTCAAACTTGATCAAGCTCCAGACAGAGATGCTTAATCGTCTGAATGCAGTGTGTTGTAGGGTATATTATAGTCGGCCACGCACAACTTTATTTCTTTTTACTTATTTTATCTTTGGAATTATTATGTTTTCCAGAGGTTGACCCAGTTATTGTAAGTTGAAAGTTTTTACCTCTTGATCTATCTGGCCTATTTTCAATACCACTGTTTTTTTTTAATCAACACATGATTTTGCAAAATTTCAGCCACCTAGCTTCAATAGAGCGAACTGTGTTTTGCTTTCCACAGACAGACAGACGGACATGGCTAAATCATCTTAGAACTTTACAGTAGCCCAGTTCCTTTGATGTAGCTAGATCGATAATCTGGCAACATTGAAAAAAATTGAAATTAGCATGGCAACATGGTTTCTCTGTGTATACACCAAAGAGAATTAAACAACAAGAGAGTTCATCGGCGCATTAGTCAAAAGCATAAAATAAAAAATATAAATTGTAAAAATAGTCAATGAAATATTAAAAATTAATTAAAATGTTGAAATTCTTTGCAATTCTATTTTTGACTTCTTTGGCTATCGTTTCGGCTGCAAACGCCTGTACAGGTTGTATAGAACCTCTGCAGGGACAAGAATTAAGACAAGCCAGAAATATCCTTATCCGCACGCTAAGTAAAGTGGGTGCTAGCAAAGGACCTTCCTACAAGTAAGTCATTCCAATTTCGCATAAATAACGAATATTCTTTGACATCCAATACTTTTTTTAGAGTCGCTCACACAAGAGTCTCTTCCAATTTGAGGTCTTGCATCTTTGGAAGCCACAAATTGTACCCCATCATGTTCAAATTTTGTATAGTTCGACCCTGGTCAAGCTTCAGACAGAGATGCTTAATCGTCTGGTGTAGGGTATATCATAGTCGGCCACGCACGACTTTTATTTTTTTTACTTATTTTAAGTTTGGGATTGTTAAGTTTTTCAAAAGTTGACCCAGATAATGTAAGTTGAAAGTTTTTACCTCTTGATCTATCTGGCCTATTTTCAATACCACTGTTTTTTTTAATCATCACATGATTTTGCAAAATTTCAGCCACCTAGCTTCAATAGAGCGAACTGTGTTTTGCTTTCCACAGACAGACAGATGGACGGATATGGCTAGATTATCTTAGAACTGTACAGTAGCCGAGTTCCTTTGATGTAGCTAGATCGATAATCTGGCAACATTGAAAAAAATTGAAATTAGCATGGCAACATGGTTTCTCTGTGTATACACCAAAGAGAATTAAACAACAAGAGAGTTCATCGGCGCATTAGTCAAAAGCATAAAATAAAAAATATAAATTGTAAAAATAGTCAATGAAATATTAAAAATTAATTAACTGCTTTACATATGTTTCTGAAAAAATATGTCAAATATTTTTAACTATAAAAAAACATATGTGGTTATAAAGCAGGGTATGCCATATTATATTTTTTGTTGAACAAAATTATGTGGCCACTCTTACTCGTTTCGTTAGCGAGTTGAGGCCAACTCGCTTGCTATCCAAGTAATTTCCATACAAATGCTAGTTTATTAACCCGAGAAGAACACAGCTGATATGATCAAGGTTTTTCAAACAGAATGATAAAGAGATGAGGGTATACAAATTGTATGTATTTAATTTTTGCAATATGCCTCATTTGCATATAAAATTTAGATTCTAATGCATCAGATTCGTTTAAATCTGATAAAAAAAAAAAATGACAGCCGAAATAGTGACAGGTCGGCATAATAAACACAAAAATGATACCAAGGTGTCGTCATCGACAAATCTCGTTTCATCAGTGTTGTGTATGGAAAATCCTGACTTAATACACACAACATCTCATTACGAAACCAAGGAAAACTTCTCCTAAATTCGTGATCAGTGATCGATATAATTCCTGTACTCACTGACCAGGACCTACCGTTTAATACCGGCTACGAACTGCTAATGCATTTTATAGAGAAGTTTTAACGTGGCTTCAAGAATTATCTCTTACTAGCAAATTTGTTGGCATTTACGAGGTAGAAAACCTGCCACTGAAAAAATATTAGATGTACTCACCCAGATTTGAATCACGGCGGCCCACTGTAATTGAGATTAAACAGTTTGTAAGTTTGCAATTGATAGATTGGAAATTAAAACATACAAGTATATGTACTATAAGTATATGCATTTTCTCAGTCGCTTGTATTTTTCCTTTTTTTTATGTCGATGGTGTCAGAGAGGTTGGACATAGGGTTGCCAAATGCATACTGTCTTATATGGAATCAGAAGCAATTAAACTTGATTTTAGGAAAAAAATTTGATTATTATATAACACGTAAATACAACAAGGATTTTTTATAAAGTATTAAGTTAAACATTAGAGATCCAGTACAGTTATAACGTTTGCGAAATGAAATCGCAACAAATTTTACAACGCTGGCTACAAAGCAAAATTAAAAATGTAAAAATGTACTACATGTTTTGTGATATTGCTATTTGATTTTTGCTGAAGTTGATCTTTTATTTTGTTTGCAATGTCGTGCAACGTCGAAAAACGATTTGTAATTTTTTCGACCATCATCCTGTTTGGAAGAAATCCGATATCGTGTCTCATTTTGTAGAGCAAGGAGAAAATCGAAGTTCGGTATATAGAACACTGGCGATATATGAGAAAAGACAAACAACAGAAAGAAAGAAAACGTGGTTCTGGAAAAAAGTGTAGTTTGAACGACTCTTCTATGAGAAGTCGACTTCGAAGAATTACCGATGGTAAAGTCGCTAAATCCTATAGAGAGCTTGGGAAAAAGTTCCAATGTGACGGAAAAACAGTGAAAAAGTATCTGAGTGATATGGGAACTCAGAGAAAGTCCAGAAAAAACAAGGCAAAAGCGAAGTTACCCAAAAGTCTCGACTTAGAAGTTTGGTCAAAAATACATTCAAAGCCGAGAGCGACATTGTATGCATCATGGACGATGAGTCATATTTTACATTGGATGGAAACGAATGGCCAGGAAAACATTTTTTTGAAGGAAAAAAATACGCAGACGATAAAATAAAGTATGTGGAGCATTCAAAATTTCCTAAAAAAGTTTTATTGTGGCTTGCAATTAGTCAGCATGGAATGTCAGAACCTGTTTTTTTTTGAGTCCGGTTTGGCCGTCAATTCTGAAAGATATATTAATTTCTGCTTACCAAAAGTTGAAGACTTTATGAATAAGAAGCATAGAAACTTAAATGTAATCTTCTGGCCCGACTTAGCATCAAGTCATTACGCCAAGAAGACATTGGAAGCCATGGACACGCTTCAAATTCCATATGTATGTAAAGAATAAAATCCACCCAATGTACCCCAATTACGCCTAATTGAGGATTTTTGGGCAAATTTAAAACGAAAAGTATATGCAAATAACTTCATACCCAAAACTACCAAAAATTTAATTCAAAAAATTCGAAAGGAGCTTCAAAACATGCCAACATCGACATTTTCAACAGCCATGGAAAATGTTCCTCAAAATTGCCGCAAAGCAGCTCTAATGGTACCAAATATTTTTTTACAATAAACTAGTACAATGTATTATCTTAAAAAAAATTGAAATAAAATTTTGTTTTTTTAAAAGAAAACAAAATGTTATTTTTTGATGCGATTTCATTCCGCATACGTAAGTTTCACAAAAACTATTACTAACCGGGATTAAAAAAGAATTGACATTAGTTGTGTTCATTTGAGGTAACTAGCTTGGTTACCTAGTTTGTTTGCAACATGGTAATTTGGCCACATTAAACAAAATTGAGAGTAATATGGCAACATTTTTTCTCTTTCACTAAAGAGACTTAAACAGCAAGATGGTTCCTCGACCAATTCGTCAAAAGCAAAAAATAAAAAACTTTATATATAAAGTATTACTATATATAGTAATACATAAATTAATAAAATATAATAAATCAATTGTCATAACAAAGTGATTTTCTGTGTTTATGAACAAGCGATATTTATTTAAAGGGTGGTCCTAATAACAGAATTCCAATAGGGACATAACAATTTCGTTTCTTTATGCCAACGCACCCTCAAACATTTCTAATGATTTTTCCGTGTCAAAACGATAGTCGAAGTCAACATTTTCATCGTGGTAAAGTTCACTTACGAGCAACCTTTAAAAATCATTAAAAATTACCACCGAAATTCTGAGTCCGTGGCTAAGGCAAAGCTATACGATAATCTAGAATTTTTATCGAAAAATCATCTTCAGCGATGAAGCTTATTTTTGGCCGAGAGGTTTTGTCAATAAACAAAATATACGTTATTGGACAGCAAAACAAACCCATATGTGCTTCAGGAGATACAATTGCATCCGCAATAATTACTGTGTGGTGTGGTTTTTAGCCGAAGGTGTGATTGGGTCGTATTTTTTCGTCGGTGAAAACAATCGTCATGTTACTGTCAATGGAGAGCGCTATCACGCCATGTAAGAAAATTATTTTTGGCCAGAATTGGATAAGGTTGACATGGCCGATATGTGGTTTCAACAATACGTTGCCACTAGCCACACAGCTAGCGTTACAATCGATTTACTGAAAGGCAAATTCGGCGAAGGTATTATCTCGAGAAATGGTCCGGTCGAATGGCCACCTCGTTCATGCGGTTTAACGCAATTGGATTTCTTTTTATGGGGTTTGTTGGTCTATGCCAACAAGCCAAATCCCGAAAAATCTCGTACGTTAGAAAGTTACTAGAATTAGGCGGAAATGCATTTGCATTGGAGGTACCAGAATAGAGCGTGGTAGCCAGTCTTTTCGTTCTCCATTATAAAAATGTTATGGAGTTCCGAATAATGGAGAATTTCATACACGTTATGTGAATTCTATTATGCATTGAGTTCTTAAGTTTAGATTTAGAGTTAGATCACATGCATAGCATTAAATATATTACAAGAATACAAAAGTAGGCAGAATGGTACATTTGCACGAGAGATACCAAAATGGGGCGAGTCAAGCACTTTTTTCGTATGAAAAGAAATTTTACGTACTGGGTGACTAGTTCTGTGGTTTCTCATCTGCACCAAAACAGGGTCTTCTGTGTGGGAGCTAGAAGAGCTAGAGAAGGGGCGTGTCAGAAAGTTCGCCTTATAACTTCATTCTTAAGTATTGATTTTGTATAAGATCGTCCAAATATTTTAAGCGATACATAGCAATACAAAAAGTGGGCGTAATTGTACATTTGTGTGGGACGTACCTGAAGGGGTGAGGCGAAATGACCTCATAGGCAGTAGGGCATAGGGAAAATACTACGACATGCTAAATTAAAAAAAAGATTGCTAGCTCATTTTTGAGTCGGAGCCAAGTCTGTCTGGCTGAAATGACTTAATAAGCCATGAAACGGTTTTGGTCAAACTGTATGTAGGGTCTAAGATACTTTTTTCGATTAGTTACACTATTTGTCCGTACCAAAGGATATACAGGCAACTCGCGGAAACGTGAACATTCTAAAACATGAACGATCCAGAAACATGAACACCGTATTGCTGTTATATCAACTATTTTGGACAACGATTTTTAGCTTTTCTTTGCACCAAATGAACTTTTTAAATATGGTTTTTATTTTTGTTCAATAAAATATTTGTTTTTAATATACTGGGTATTGAATTTATTAATAGAAGTACATTTTAGTGAGAAAACAGCACAATTTTGCTTCAAAATTTCAGTATTCGAAAACGTGAAAAGCTTCAACAATAATTAGATCACGTTTCCGCGAATTGACTGTATACTCGTATCCTCTTACCCCGTTGGGTGAGGGTATAAAAATGTGTAATGCATAGTTTCACTTGTCCCATCTTGTGCATATGAACCCAATACGAAGTCGCCGATGAGACCTCTTCTTGTTTAATTATTTTTCAGTATACATAACAAAAGTCATAGTTTTTATAAAGCAGGATGTGCCATTTATGATTTTTTTTGTTAGAAAAATAAGTGTGGCTTCTTTTACTGGTTTCTTTAGCGATTTGAGGTTAAAAATGCTATTTTACTAACCTGAAGAAATATCAGGAATAAAAAAGTAGAACATTTTTTTTTATCAATTTTGACATGTTTTTAGATTGTAAAAAACGGGATTTCCAAAAACCGACACTTTGTATTTTTTTCAAAACCGTGTTTTAAAAAGCGCACTGTCGGGTTTTATTTTTAGTAAAAAAAACGGGCATTAACCGACATTCCGGTTTTAGCCTCTTGTCTAAGAATGGAATATATTTGCCCATTCTGAAGTAAAGTGGTAGACAATATTTTTAGACTCTGACAATGCATTAAAGGCAAATGCTACGAAAAGAAGTTTGTTATTTATTTTAAAATAAACAAGTAAAAAAGATTAGGTCGGCCGTGACCGACATTACTTTAGCTGCACTTCTGGATTTGCATACAAGTTAATTGCAAAGAGGGGTTTAAAACTCTTAAGAGGGCTCTTAATATACTCTTATTCTAAAAATTGCATATGTGACGCGCAAAATAGAAAGGGACCTAAGGCTAAAAACCAGTTTTGTTCAGGAGAGCCATTTTAAAGATTAGCAGCCGTATTCATAAAAAATTAAAACAGCTTTTTAAACGATTGTCAAGCTTAAAGTATGAAAACTGTATTCATAAACGATTACACTGTGCGACAGCCACAATCGGTTTGGGATGAAACCACCGGGGAAAGTTATATCGGTCAAAAAAAGGTCATACGTGTCCCAGCGTTTCGTTGGGTCTCATCTAGGAATCGAGATATATCGATTTGAAGTTAGTAAGTATCGTATAGGGGAATTTGTCACGTTTTTGGCTCTTTTGTTTGACATAACTTGAGAACCACTCGTCCGATTTAGCTGAAATAAATTTTAAAAAACCAAGAATTACAATTCCCTTAATCTGTTCATATATTATTTTTATTTTAAAAAAAAAATAAAAAAAAAAAAAAATTTTTCTTCATGCGCTTATTTTTAACTTGGAAACTATTACTTGTAAAGGAAAATAATATATGAACAGATTAAGGGAATTGTAATTCTTGGTTTTTTAAAATTTATTTCAGCTAAATCGGACGAGTGGTTCTCAAGTTATGTCAAACAAAAGAGCCAAAAACGTGACAAATTCCCCTATACGATACTTACTAACTTCAAATCGATATATCTCGATTCCTAGATGAGACCCAGCGAAACGCTGGAACACGTATGACTTTTTTTTACCAATATAACTTTCCCCGGTGGTTTCATTCCAAACCGATCACTGACCCTTACCATTTATCGCAGAGTGTTATTAGCTTAATAATCGTTTTGTAAACCATTATTAAATGTGTGCATTTTAATATTCTTTCGACCCTACTTTAACAGTGTTTTAAAGTGACGTTTGTGTTTGTTTGTCTACATTTACACACATATTATTTGAATTTTTCGAATACAGCGAAGAAAAAAATATTTTTAAAATATACGAGTAGAATGGATACGTTATTTTTTTGCGTTTGCAATCGTCTTTTTTTCCATTTTCATTTATAAAAACTTCTTTATGGAAAAAATACTACACAAAAAAGGGAAAATTGTAAAAAGTTCACTAGTGATGTGTAAACAATCAAAATAAGAAAAATATTATTCGTTATTCGAATACCTTTTTTATCAGTAATACAAAATTGATCTCAATTTGTCTTTTATTCAAACATGATTTTGTTTTTATTATTTTACAAGTAAGCATATATATATATATATTTTTGTTTATTAAATCAGTTCTTTGTAAAATAAACAATACAAAAAATATAGATTCGAATACTCGCATAATTGATAATCGTATTACTGCATCATTAAGATTGAAATGGCAAGTCAAAACGACAGTGTTGCCAGCATTGAATCGACAAATTGATTAAATTGAATATTAGTTAAAGTAGTGTTTATGAATAAGTTTTCTTAACAATCGTTTGTTAGGCAAAAAGAGTTTGTTAACTAATATGTACTTTATGTCCCAATTAAGATTTTTTTATAAACAAGGCTGCAGGTCCCCTTCTATTTGCGCTTAGAATCGTTGACTTCACTTTCATAAAACGCGCATATCTCTGGGAGGGAACACTTTTGGGGCATGGGATCGGTCTCATTCGATGCTCAGATGTTGTCCACATCAAAAAAAGAAAAAAAATGAAAATTGATTTTTTTACCCTTAGGTCCCTTTTTCTATGCGCTGTCTGTCACATATGTGAATTTGTAAGAAAATTTCATTATTTTCCAAAAAAAAATTCAAGCGAAAAGTATTTTTTTCGACCTTAGGGACCGTCAACTAAACATAGCCAAATATCAAAAAACTAAGGAAACTTTATGGTCCGAAATTTGTTGTTTGTCCATAATGTGTATAAACGGTAGGCCATTAAAAACTTTAAATCGGCTGTAAAAAAAAGTACTGACACTTTTTTCAAATTTCTGTTTTTATTGGAAAGGTCATTTTGTTATTTAAAAATGGAGCACCATTCGATGCGTTTTCGTTTCTCCCAATGGGCTGAAGATTGTTTGGCCGCAGATGAAGAATTTTACGATGTTTTCAGATGAAGATCATTAAGCAAAATCAATAAGCAAAATTGCCGCATAGGCATCAACGAAACCACATGTGACTATTGAGAGACAATTAATCTACAACGAGTCACTGTTTAGTGTAGATTTTGGGCTGGCAGCATCATTGGGCCATTTTTCTTCGAAAATGAGCAGTAAGGCTTACCGTTGACGGTAACGGCTGCTGCGTGTCATGCTCAACGAATTATTGTTTCCGAAAATTTAAGAGAATGACTTGGCCGACAATTTGTTTCGACAAGACGGGGCCAAATGTCATACAGCCAACGCAACCATCGATATTTCACGAACTGCTTTTGAAACTAATCAGACGAAATTTTGATGCCAAATGGCCGCCTGGGAGCTGTGATTTGAGTCCTTTGAATTATTTTCTGTGGGGAGCATCCAGAGACAATTGAAGCGTTAAAATCAGACGAAATTTTGATGCCAATTGGCCGCCTGGAAGCTGTGATTTAAGTCCTTTGAATTATTATCTGTGGGGAGCATCCAGAGACAATTGAAGCGTTGAAATCAGACGAAATTTTGATGCCAATTGGCCGCCTCGGACCTGTGATTTGAGTCCTTTAGATTATTTTCTGTGGGGAGCATTCAGAGACAATTGAAGCGTTGAAACATGAAATTGATGAGATTCGACCCGAAACAATCAAAAATGAACTGAAAATTGGATTGGGTGGGGTACTGCCGAGCCGGTTGTGATTGTTATATGAGTGCTTTGTGTTCCATAATTGAATGACAGCCGATTAGAATTTTAAATGGCCTACGCGTTACTTTATAAAATTTAATCGAAATAGGAAGGAATTGATATGGGTGTTCAATAGCGACTGCACATAAAATCGGGACACAGGGTACAGGGGCTATATCAACACGTGGAACTATGTGACCATTTTTTGATTCATGCAAATTACATCAAGATTGGATTTTTAACGTGGCTACTATTAATTTTAATCGATTGAACATGTGTTAAAGCTAAAAGTAAACCTGAACCGATTTAATTCAATTTCAATAGTGTCCATCCTTGGTCCAAAAAAATTCACTTTTGCCGAATTTCATGAAGATTGGACAACAATTGCGACCTGTAGTTTAATAACAAGCTTTAGGTGGACAGCAGTCGGATGACCGGACATACAGACATCACTAAATCGAATCAGTAGGTGATTTCGAGTCCATCGGTACACATATGTGACGCGCAAAATAGAAAGGGACTTAAGGGTAAAAACCACATCAAAAAAAAAAGAATGCCAGGATTTGGTTTAATTTTGGACATTCTAGTTTTTAGACAGTACAGAAAACTATATATCATTATTAATCATGTGTGTAATGAACAAAAGTTTTGGAAGCTTGGAATGGTATCGCTGATTAAATTACAAAATAGCCCTTGCTAGAAATGAGTGTGCTTTTGCCTTAAACTTCTACCTTCTATTGAAAAATAAACAAACAAATTTTTAATGGGCTTAGCTTTGCTGCCGTACAAAGTTAATCTAAGTACATGGAATTTTGCTCTTAAAATTATTCTTCAAGTCATAAAGCTCTAATTTTGGGTACGAATCACATCTAGGTCTTACAGATTTGAAGAAAATTCATCCATCTAATCAGAGCATAAGCATCATATCAAGTAGCCTACAAATCTATCTGTTTAAAACTTACTGATATTAAACTCGATTTAGCTGAAGAAATTATGCAATGAAGTGTGATGAAGCTCATTTTTATTTGAATAGCTTTGTTAATAAGCAGAACTGTAGATTCTGGGGTTCTGAAAATCCAAGAGTCATTCATCAACGCCAATTGCACTTATCAAATATATGTAAAATCCAGCCCATATCAGTTCGTCTGGCAACCCTAGTTGAACACGATAATGAGTATTCGTTCATGTGTAAACATTTCCAACTAATCAATGGCAGAAATCAGTAATACAATACAAAGTGTGAGAAATGCTCTTTGAAGCTGCCTAGCATCTTGAGTCACACTCTCCAGTTCTGGCACACTAAATAAACAACATCATCAGTCGTCGTTTGTGTTCGCAACGAAACGTTTCACTCGTCCAATATGTGGAAATTCACCATAGTTTTATTTATTGCCAGTTTGGCCTTTGTGGCAGCCCATCCCGATTTCTGTGCCGGCTGTAGGTCAACCTTAGAGGGTGATCGCCTCAAGGATGCCGAAAAGGAATTAAATCACTCGCTGACAAAGTTAGCCGCCGGAACTGGTCCAAATTACAAGTAAACATGAATCAGTGTATTTTTATCTCTAGACCTATAATTATTAATAATCTTGTTTGTGTTTTTATATTTTTCCATAGACTTGGAAAAGTAAATAGTGCCTCGTCTCAAGTTGTCAGTGGTGTGCTGTACAGATTCAATGCCGATATTATTGATGGCGACAAGACCAAGACTTGCAATATTCGCATTCATTCGCAGGCCTGGCTGGAAAATGGCATTGAAGTCACCTTCGAATGTCCCGGCGAGGAAACATTAATTAAGAAACATAGCGCTTAAAAATGTTCCGTATGCCTGAAGGCATCTTGAATATATTAAATGTAACTACAACAACTGAAATTTCTTGTAATGTATTTGCATAGCTTACAGCTTACCGTGATACAGGGTGTTAAAACCTAGAATGAACGAAGGCCAACACTTAGGTTTATCGTTCTATGGAAATTGTTTAATGAACTTCTGGACTGCTTATTTTTGGAAGGCATTAAAGAATCTGTACTGGATCTGAAAAGTATTTTTTGCATGGGGCATGAGCGGGTACCACTATAAGTGGGTTCCCAGACAAGTTCCAGAATCATTTTGGGAATTCATTACCTACTTTCTTTAAGTAAACGTATAGTTCTTATTCTTCTCTTATTTGTACAGTCTCTGGCATTTACGAGGTGGGAAAACTGCTCTGGCTTTAAAAGTGGGTTATTTGTGTGCTAGTCTCGCCTTAATTTCCCATGTCGTGATTTCTAAGATTACATATTTGATTTATTAAAATGTATACAGGGTGGGCGATTTAACATTTTAAATTTGAATCGGCTGTAAAAAAAAAAGGGCTGATAATTTTTTTAAATTTCAGGTTTTATTGGAAAGGTTAAACTTTGTCATTTAATAATGGACCACCACCTGATGCGTTTTCGTTTCGCCCGTTGGTAGGAGATGGAGAATTCTATCGCAAACCGTAGACCGAATCTTCAAGATATTGAAGACAAAAGGCGAATAATGGAAGAGACACTTGACCGGGATTTACTGACCATTTCCGACTGGGGTCGAGTAAATAGAGTAGATTTTAATGCGCGTAAGACACAGTGCTGCTTGTTGTCTCACAAGCGATTCACTGACCCAACAACATCGTCAATTACTATTGATGGTATAGATGTTGAACAATCAGAAGCTCTTGATGTTCTGGGCATGAAAATACCATGTGACGCTCGTTGGGCGAGACATGTATTCGTAGTGTCGAAAGAAGCACTTAAGTGCATAGGCTTTTTAAAGCGGTGCAAGAAATACTTCACTCCTACTGATCTTTTCAATATCTATACATCTTTCATCAGGCCGAAGATGGAATACAACTCCCATATATGGGCAGGTGCTCCAAAATCATTCTTGGAGCTACATGACCGTGTTCAAAGGAGAGCGATGGTGCTGATTGGTGACAGTAGGGTATTCAACTCTATTGTTTCCCTTGAGCATCGTCGGAATGTGGGTTGCGTGACGCTGTTCTATCGTTACTTTCATGGTGTGTGTTCATCAGATATCCGTCGTCTTATTCCTGACGTAAGGATGTTCGGCAGGGATACGCGACTTTCTAGGAATTCACACCCGTTTGTTATCGATTGGCCAGTTGACCGCACTATACACTACAGATCAAATTCGTTTTTTGCTCGTACAGTCCGTGTGTGGAATCGACTTCCGGCGAATGTATTTCCCACTAATTACGACATCCTGAAGTTCAAAGCAAGTGTCAATAAACATTACTCCCTCTTTCCCCCCTCCGATCCTTTACTTTCCACTCGCCAACGCAATGCACCGCATGTATAGGGGGCGTCCCCTGAGTGTTGGTTATTTAAAAAAAAAGAACCCTCACGTGACCTATTAAGAAGCTTCAACAACGAGTCACGGTTTGGTGTGGATTTTGGGTCAGTTTTCTTCGAAAATGAGCTAGGAACCGCCGTTACCGTCAACGGTAAGCGTTAGGAAATTTTGTTTTCAAAAATTCAAGAGAACGACATGGACGACAATTGGTTTAGACAAGACGGGGCTGCATGTCACATAGCCAATGCAACCATCGATATTTTACGCACTGTTTTTGAAAATCGAATAATCTGCCGAAATTATGATGTCAATTGGCCGCCATGGATAGAGATGTGATTTGAGCCCTTTAGATTATTTGCTGTAGCTAGCCATTATGGATAAATGTTACGCAAAGCATCCAGACACAATTGAAGCCTTCAACATGAAACAATCGAAAATATACTATCAAATCGGATTGATCGGATGAGGTACTGTCGAGCCAGTTGTGGTAGTCATGATGAATGATATTGTGTTCTATTAATAAATGACAAAGTTCAATCTTTCTAATACAACCAAAAATTTGAAAAAATGATCAGTACATTTTTACAGCCGCTACAAATTTTAAATGGCCCATTTTGTTTTACAAAAATTCGTTTTACAATTGAAGGTATTTCAAAACAATAACTTTATCAAGAATGCATTACGAGTATTAGCCCATTATATAAAAACAATTTTTATTCGAATTAAGGCTATAAGCCTTTTTCAAGAGCTTTGAAAATTTGTTTTTTTCATACTTTTATATTCCCTTTAAAGCGTACTAGTGTCCCGTTCGCGAGCCATGAAATGCCCATATGTACATGAATGTAAACTTCGAATGTGAAAATCTAATAATGGGTGATCCAAGTAGAGATACTTTTTTCAATAGCCTTCTTTTGACAGATCACGTGTGAGTCGTGTCATGCTGTCATGTTATTTTTGTTTAGTATTGTTTGGTATTTCATCATTGAAAGACTTACGCCTGAACAACGTTTACAAATCGTTCAACTTTATTACGAAAATTCACGTTCTGTGAGGAATGTGTATCGTGCACTTCGTTCAACTTATGGTCAACATAATCGGCCTACTGAGCTTACTATTCGCGACACCATCACCCATCTTGAGACCCAGCATTCATTATTGGATAATATTCGACCGAATAGACCACGCCCAACATACAGTGAAGAAAATATACCGGCCGTAGCTGAGAGTGTACACCAAGAACGTGGAGAGTGGTTTCGGCGCCGTTCTTAGCAACTCGGACTGACGTATGGAACGAATTGGCGCATTTTACGTCGAGATCTTAAATTGAAAGTGTACAAAATACAGCTTGTGCGAGCGACATCGCTCCGCTTTATGGGCTCTTGTAAAATTCCAAGAAGATCCGACGTTTTTGAGCCAAATTTTGTTCAGCGATGAGGCCCATTTCTGGCTCAATGGGTATGTAAACAAGCAAAATTGCCGCATTTGGGACGAAGAGGAACCAGAAGAGGTTCAAGAGCTGCCACTTCATCCAGAAAAAACAACGGTTTGGTGTGGTTTGTGGGCCGGAACCAGAAGAGGTTCAAGAGCTGCCACTTCATCCAGAAAAAACAACGGTTTGGTGTGGTTTGTGGGCCGTTCCTTATTTCTTCAAAAATGATGCCGGTGAGAACGTAACCATCAATGGGCTATGATAACCGAATATTTGATGCCTGAAACTGAAGCTCGTGATCTCGGCGACATTTGGTTTCAACAAGACAGCGCGACTTTCCACACATCGCATCAATCAATGGATTTATTGAGAGAACACTTCGGTAAGCAGATAGTTTCACTTTTAGGGCCACCAAGATCGTGTGATATCACACAGTTAGACTTTTTCCTGTGGGAAAATGTAAAGTCTTAAGTTTATACGAACAAACCCGCTTCGATTCAGGCCTAGGAGCAAAACATCACGCGTGTCAATCGGCAGTTACCAGTCGAAGTGCTCGAACGAGTCATTAAAAATTGGACTTAACGGATGGACCATCTGAGGCGTAGCCGCCAACATTTGATAGACATAATCTTCAAAAAATAAATGCCAAAGAATACTCTTTCAAATGATAATAAACATTCCCCATTCAATTTGAATTTTCTGTGTTTTTTTCCTAAAAAAAATTTGGGAACCTCGAAATGGATCACACGTTACAATCTGTAAACTATATTGTCAGGGCAGATACGCATTATAAAAGATAATTGATAACAGTGATGTTTTTCATTGAACAAAGCCAACACAACAAAAATCTCTTCGCAGAAGCCTTTTTGTTAATCTTTATTAAGTTTGAAATGTAACGAAATTGCGCAAGCAACCTCTTTCTATTAGTAATATATGAATTTAGTTTTGAATTCTGGGAAACATAAAAATAGCACCCAATTACAAATTTTGAACAACACATTTATGAAAATGATAACCCATTGCTATAAGTTATTTATTTAAACGTTTTAATTGGTTGATACGAGTATTTTTCGATTCTATGAATTCGATTACAATTTTTAACATCTTATCAAAAACATTAAGGGTGTTCACAAGGGTGTCCTAACAGTCGTAAGTGTTGTACGCCAATACAACTTTTGTACACCGAAAAATAAATAATTCGAAAATACACCGAAATAATTTAATTTAAATCACACGATCGTGGCGGCCAATTAACATCGCCACGACGTGAGAACACATGGCCAATGCTTTTCTTGCTAAAAAATCGGTTTTTACGTTGGAACCACATATCGTCCTGGTCCATATCCCGAATTTCTGGCCACAAGAAGTTTGTTATCATCTCGAGATAGCGAACACCATTCACGGTAACTGTTGGACCACCTTATTTTAGAAGAAGTACGGCCCGATGGCAGAACGAACTGGGAAAGCATGCACAGCTGTTTTCACATTTTCCACAGACCCGGTTCGCTGAAGTTGGCACACAATTCTCCCGTATGTGGACACATTTGGTCGATTATGCTGACCAAAAAATCACGAAGTGCACCAAATGCATTTGGATTTGAACGCCCATTTCGTCAAAAGCTTTAACAATCTTAATGCGCTGCTTAATTGCGTACCTCTTCATGGTTACATTTTTCGGACACTGAATTAAAGAAATTAAAATTTAGTTGGGCGAAATTGAAATTATGGTGGAGCACACAATTAACATCGTGCATTATGGTTGAACCATCCTTTATATAAAAGTTAAACAAATACAAGTATCTGGTTATTTTTTTATAGCTGGAAAGCCAAAAGCAGAACATTATCAAAATGCAGGTCAAAATTTCAGAGAAACTTTACAAAACATTTTTAATTATAAAAGATTTCTCGTTCATTACAATAATTCGAATAATTAGAAAACAAAAACTCTTTTCACTACGAGGGCTGTCACCTGACATTTCCATTGTAAAGTTTGACATTTTTTAGCATTTACGTACTCAGAACGTTTTGACGAACGACCATTATTTGTGTTGTTCACAGTGACTTGAAAAAATCAATTTGGCAAAAAATAGATTTAACCCGTGAACATTTTCGTGCGATCATTTTTTTCAACTTTTGACGTGGAGTATCACCACAAGAGTGTATCGATGAACTGAAATCTTTGTATGGCGATGAAGCACCATCCTATAGCACTGCAAAAAACTGGTTTACTGAATTCAATCGTGGCCGACGCTCGCTTAAAGACGAAGGTCGTGAAGGTCGTCCAAACACAGCCGTTGTGCCAAAGAACATTGATGCCGTGCGTGAACTGATAATGCAAGATCGTCATGTGACATACCGTGGGATAGAGGCATCCCTGGGCATTTCTTCCACCAGCATACATTCGACATTGCATGAACACCTGAACGTAAAAAAGATTTGTTCTCGTTGGATCCCGCACAATTTGGCAATCGCTCAAAAAAAAGGCTTGTGCCGATTGGTGCAAAGAAATTTTGAAAAAATACGATCGCGGTGCTTCAAAAGACATTTATAAGATCGTCACAGGTGACGAATCATGGATTTATGCGTATGAGCCCGAAACAAAATAGCAATCGGCCGTGTGGGTCTTTGGAGACGAGCCAAATCCAATGAAAGTTGTTCGTGAAAGAAGCACTTCGAAGCAAATGGTCGCCTGTTTCTTTGACAAAACTTATCATGTGGCGACAGTTCCGCTTGAGCAACAAAGGACGATCAATTCTGAGTGGTACACCGCAATTTGTTTGCCTGAAGTCTTCGGAGATATTCGAAAAACGAACAAGAGAAGACGAATCATTGTGCACCATGACAATGTGAGCTCTCAAACATCGGCTCAAACCAGCGCCCTTTTGACCGGCTAAAACGTCGAATTGATGGGTTATCCGCCGTACAGCCCCGACTTGGTACCCAATGACTTCTTTTTAGTCCCGCACATCAAGAAAAAAATGCGTGGTCAACGATTTTCGTCGCCAGAAGATGCTGTTGAAGCGTTCAAAAACCATGTTTTGAAGGTGCCTCAATCGGAAAATCAAAAGTGTATAAATCATGCTGGAGAATACTTTGAAAAACAATAAAACCATTTTTGATGAAAGATATTCGCATTTTCATAATTAGGCCAGCTTCCCTATAGCTTCCCTCGTATTAGAACTCAAGGTTCGCTATTATATTTTATTAATTTGACTTTGCGGTTTAAATCGCAGCGTTTGAGTGTTATTATTTGAGTAAGTTTCGCGACGGTACACGCTAATATACTCCGCTGTGTATGCAAATCGTAAGTCGTATAACAGAATTAAGAATATAAATGCCTTATGACTGGCCAAGATGAAACCAGTCTCTCTGTGAGTATCGAAAGCAAAACAGCGCATAAATCGCAATCGGTAGACAATAAGCAGCAAATTAAGCCGACGAAATGAATAAAGTGTTGATGTTAGCCGTCTTAGCCGTAATTTTTATTGTTGCCAATGCCATGCCCAATGATGGAGGGGTAAGAACTGCGTAAAATATTCGGCATCATTTTATAAGAACTCTTCTCCGCTAGGAATTCAAAGTCCGTGGTGGCGTACGAAATTTAGAAGGTGATGATATAAAGGATGCCGAAGAGACTCTACAACTTTCCCTAGAGAAATTATCAGACGGAGACGAGGGCCTACACTATAAGTGAGTGATCAAACCAGTTTTATTAAGTCATACTTATTCAGTAGCATCAGTAAGTTCGCATTTAATGTCTTTTTAATTACACTGGTCTATGCGTGGTTGCTTTGTTTTCTGGCAGATTATAAAATGTGATGTGTGACGGAGACGTTTAAATTTGCTGTGCGTGTGTATAGTTTTAACCAGCGTAACTCCGTGCTAAGTAATCGTAGAAACTCTGTTTATTTCTCAGCTATTGTTTCGATTAAACGTTTTGTGTTTAAAGATATGTGAATAGTTATTTTTTTAACATGATTGATATAAAACTTCAAAACAGTTTCTAAATCGCAATGTAGATTTTTTTTCTAATGCTTCGACTAATTTCGTATTGTATTCAGTGTAATAGTCGCAAATATATACCGTTGAAACTTTTGGTAACTTGTTCCCATCGGTCATTCTTTTGAATAGGACATTCACTATATTACATTTTCTTTCCGTTTGCCACATCTCGAGGTATTGATCGGTGACCCATAGTATACCCTTTCTGTCTAGTAGTTAAAACGTGTGGGACACATGATCGGAAACGTTCAGCAACTAAGCCCTTTTTTGAAGTATTTAGTGCGTCCCAAATAACCGATACAATTTTAACCATTGTTCGTATACAATAATTATGATTTGTAAGAAAAATACTCAAAAAAGTATACTTTTTCCGAGGTACCTTTAGTCCCTTTAAGGGAAAATTTTTAACCCCAGAGCCAAATTCGCTTATTACAATACCAAACAGCGTATGACCATAAGCTACCATCGTCCAAAATTGCAGGATTCTAGGTTAATAAGACACATCAACGGACGGACAAGGCTACATATGTGACGACGCATAGAGAAAGGGACCTAAGGGTAAAAAAATCAATTTTCACTTTTTTTTGATGTGGACAACATCTGAGCATCGAATGAGACCGATCCCATGCCCCAAAAGTGTTCCCTCCCAGAGATATGCGCGTTTAATGAAAGTGATGGTACACCAAAGATACACGTATTTAAATCTCTTAAATGGCTCTCCTGAACAAAACTGGTTTTTACCCTTAGGTTCCTTTCTATTTTGCGCGTCACATATACTTTATACAAGGGTCTCCCATCAATACTTCGAGGAGTTGCAAACGGAATTACAAATTTAGTATACCACCCCCTACTTATAAACATATTCAATTCTAAAAATTTTGATGAGTTTCTATTACTGAAAATTCCGGTGCACGAACTAACATTTGGTTGTAATGAAAGTCTTCTGGGAGTACACGCAACAAATATCATACGTTTGGTAAAAAGTTGGGCTGTAATAACGAATTTGCTTTCTGTGTGATCGGAATCGTAAAATCGTACGTTTAATTAGTTACAAAAATTAGTTATTGGTTATCACAACCAATAGTTAGGTCAACTACAAATTTATTAAGTTGGCTTAGTGTTCCACAATACTCATAGCTACTTAACCTCATATCTGTGGTTATGGGGTGGTCCAAATAGTTGTTTCTTTATATGTGACGCGCAAAATAGAAAGGGACCTAAGGTTAAAAACCAGTTTTGTTCAGGAGAGCCATTTTAAAGATTAGGTCCCTTTCTATTTGCGCTTAGAATCGTCGACATCACTTTCATAAAACGCGCATATCTCTGGGAGGGAACACTTTTGGACGCTCAGATGTTGTCCCATCAAAAAAAGAAAAAAATGAAAATTATTTTTTTTACCCTTAGGTCCCTTTCATTATGTGCTGTCACATATACACTCTATCATGTCACAGAGTTTATATTTCGTTGACAGCCCCTCAAAATACTGGTCAGAGACCCCATTAAGTATATAAAGGGTAGGACATTTAAAATTTTGAATTTGAATCGGCTGTAAAAAGGGTACTGATAAATTTTTAATTGAAAAGGTTGAACTTTGTGATTTAACAATGGAACACCGACCGATGCGTTTTCGCTTCGCCCAATAGGCTGATATGTGTCTATATGTGTGGATATGTCTATAAGCAAAATTGCCGCATTTGGGGTTCAGAGAACCCACACGTGACTACTGAGAAGCCAATAAACACACGACTAGTCACAGTTTGGGGTGGATGTTGGGCTGGTTGCATCATTGGACCATTTTTCGTTGAAAATAAGCAAGGAGCCGCCGTTACCGTCAACGGTGACCGATACCGAGCCATGCTCAACGATTGTTTTTTTTTCCCAAAAATTCAAGAGAATGACATGGACGATATTTGGTTTCAACAAGAGGGGGCCACATGTAACACAGCCAACGTAACCGTCGTTATTTTTCGTACTGTTTTTGAAAATCGAATTATCAGCCGAAATTGTGACTTCAATTGGCCGCCTCGGAGCTGGAATTTGAGCCCTTTGGATTATTTTCTGAGTTGAGCCTTTAAGGAAGATGTGACGAAAATCATTCATAGACAATTGAAGCGTTAAAACCTGTAATCGAAGTCGCCATTGATTCGACCCGAAACAATCAAAAATGTACTGAAAAATTGGGTTGATCGGATGAGGTACTGCCGAGCCTGTTGTGGTAGTAATATGAATGAAATTGCGTTCCATTAATTAATGAGAAGTTCAATTCTTTCTATAAAACTAGAAATTAGAAAAAAAATATGTGCATTTTTTAAAACAGCCGATCCATATTTAAAATTTTAAATGGCTCACCCTACATGTTCTTAATCTTATGATTCTAATAGGCTGTTTCCACTATGGTCGCGTCCACGTCCGCGTCCAACCTATACAGCCTATACAAAAAACATAGGCAGTTAGGTATGGGAAAAAGTCGCGTTCATATTAGACGCGTTTTTCGATAAGTCGCGTTTACTATAAATTCGATTATTTTTGCAATCGAAACGCACCCATACCCATTAATGGCAACACCGCAAATTGCACATCCCTATTAAAACAGCTGTTTATCAGCATAAACATAATGCGCTGCTGCTAATGCACATTTCCATTAGGCGCAATACCATTTGATCCTCATTTTCCACTGCGGTTAGCAAAATAATATCATTTAACTCCATGATAATGTCACATCACAAAAATATTAAAATTTTTCGCACCGAAAAAAAAAAAACAAATAAACACAAACAGCTTTTGAACGCAAACGTGGACGCAAAACACAATGGAAACATCATTAAAATTTTTCGATAAATCGTGGACGCGACCGTAGTGGAAACAGCCTAAAAGATGATCTAGCCATGTCTGTCTGTGGAAAGCGCAAACTACAGAAAGTTAGCAAAAACATGTGGCTGAAGCTTTTGTTGGTTATAAAAATGGTCAGATCGGCTAAGAGGTAAACATGTTACCCCAACAAGGAGTGGGCCAACCTCTGCAAACACGATAATATAAAGTAAACACGATAATTTTTATAGTTTATGTATGAGCTCCACAATAGGAACATTATTTTCATCAGAGAACGGAATATACCTTGTAAGCTTCGCTGCTATATTCCAGTTCTTTGTCCATTTGATTACCTTAACGATGTGGGTCTCGTTCAAGTCGAGCCTTCACTTGTCAAGCAATTTCATTTGATGTGCGGCTTTTTTCGTCCACCACCAAAGATTTTGGCAAGGACTTTTACATATGTGACAGCGCATAGAGAAAGGGACCTAAGGGTAAAAAAAAATCAATTCCCCATGCCCCAAAAGTGTTCCCTCCCAGAGATATGCGCGTTTTATGAAAGTGATGGTACACCAAAGATACACGTATTTAAATCTTTAAAATGGCTCTCCTGAACAAAACAGGGTTTTACCCTTAGGTCCCTTTCTATTTTGCGCGTCACATATACATATTTCTTCATTCAATATTAATTTTTGTACCCTCCACCGAGGGTGCATGGTATATTCTATGTGTGATTCCGTTTGTAACACCACGATATAAATATATTATTGCTCATCATAAAATTCTATGACGATCTAGCCGTATCCGTCCGTTCGTGTGTCTGTTAAAGGCACGTTAGCTTTTAAACGAATCAACCTAGGATCCTAAGCATGATGATGGATTATGGCCATAAGCTATTTGGAATTGTAAATGGGCGAAATCGGCCTAGGGGGATAAAAGTAAAAGGTACCTCGGTGATTTTGAGGATTTGCTTGCCAAGGGTTAAAATGGGCACTGTTAGTTTGGACGCACTAAATACCTCAAAAACGGTCATAGTTGCTGGACTTTTTTGCTCATTAACCCAAAATAGTCAACTTGTAGTCAATATAGACGTATGGGTATACTCAAATTATTGCAAATTTTACGAATCTAAATATGTAGTCATTTGCCTTAGATAAGGTATGGTCCAAAGGGCCAAAAAAACGTATTTAGTAAAACACTTGGCTTTTACAACCGAGTGTTATGACAGCCAACCAATTATGATGTGCATGTACCTTAGTGGCAATAATCGGTGGGCACAACAGATAAGTTCTTTGTAGTAACAAAATCCCTTTTATTGTTAATTCCAACTGCAGAATAATTTTCCCATAATAATTTATATCTTCAGGAGGCGACAAAATCGTTGCTGTCGATTTGAAGCAACAGAAGGTGTGTGTTTAATTTAATTTCTTCTTGTGTTAGACAGTTTGAGCTTTTTGGGCCAGATGGTAAATGCTTCCAAATAATTTAGACATATAATTTAACCTACTACAGGGTGGGCAAAAGTTACCATGGGGTTAAAAACTTTAATAACATTTTGGTTTATTAATTGTTTTTTCAGATTATACACTAAGTATGAAAAATAATGTCACTTAAATGAAATGAGCATTTTCCATAACATCTTTCAAAATTTGTGGCTTTAAGTTGAACGATTGTCTCGGGCTTGTTCACATACGAGTATACTCGCTTCTTCAAACAACCCCAAAGAAAATAGTCAGGTGATGACAAATCTAGAGATTGCGCTGGCCAAATAATTTGCGAATTTCTGGAAATTATTTGCTGTCCAAAAATTTGACTTAAAAGTGCCATTGTGGGCAGTGGCTCCGTCCTGCTGAAACCACATCTCAGGTCTGTTTTCAAGGACGTACACAATGTTTTACCATAAACCGATAACGCACTCCATTTACGGTTACTTCCGGTTACATTTACTTCCATCTTCATTCTCGAAGAAGTAAGGCCCAATGATATTTGCACATGTGATCCCACACCATACTGTGCACCTAATGGGTTGCAATTGGCGTTGATGAATCACTCTTGAATTGTCAGAACCCCAGAACCTACAGTTCTGCTTATTAACAAAGCCATTCAAATGAAAATGAGCTTCATCACTCATGCGTTTGCGTTAAAATAATTGATCGCTGATTTAAAAAATAAAATTCTATTATTTTGGTTCTTTGTTCAGTTGTGAATCTCTCCATTATTTATTCTCCAAGTGTTATTTAAATAATCTGAAAAAAATTAAAAAAAATATATAAACGAAAAGGTTTTAAATTTTTTAACCCCATGGTAACGTTTGGCCCACCCTGTATTTCAATGGTTTTTGGACAACCGAAAGTTTAGGAAAAATCAGTTTTTACGCTTTTCATTAAATTCAAATATTTTTTTTTCCAAATAACAACTCTGCTTTAGCCATTTTCATTTAATAACATGGCAAATAGTTATAACCGGAAATATTTTATTGGCCTTTGGTAACTTTTGGACCACCCTATATAAAAAATAAATATTTTCGAATGTATTGAAAGAGGCTTAACTGTATTTCATAGACATTACTCATGTTTGATCAACATTTTCACCATAGATACCCCTCCTGAATGTGAAATAACATTAACCAATTTGTTTTTGGCGTCGACACTTATCCCCTGAGTAACGGTCCCCTAAAGTATGACACTAAATATTGCTATTCTAATCAGAGTAGGTCAATATGGGTATCATCGAAAAGCCTATCAAAACATCTAGCCAAATCAGTACTTATTTTACTGATCCGTTAACCCATTGCGAGGCGGTTTAAAATACTAAAATTTTTCTTTAGTAAATATCCCACTGTGCAGTAACCATTGAGGTTTAAAGTTTTTTAGGTATTTTAATTAAACATCAGCATCAGCTTTCTCTTTAAATTGCTTCTGATACTTAAAAGTCAAAATTTAATTTTATGACTCACTCACATCACAAAATCATTCCACTTTGTCACGGTGCTCAAACGACTGCTCTTTGTCGCGTGTTAAACGACAAACAGCTGATTTGGGTTGATCTAACAAGAAATAAAACCAAATCACTCGAAATCGTAAGCATTTTAATACAAATCTCATTAAGTCGAACTGAACTGTCAAAACCAGTCACTAGTTTTTTTTGTTCGTTTACCTGAAAAAAGAAGGCATGCATTGAAAAATGTCTTCAGGCCTCGGTTGAGACACTGCCCAGGAGTAGCAAAATGGTAGCGGTGGTCATACCAACCAGGCAAAGCATCAAATAATGAAGAAACAAATATCGTAGAGGCCACCAACAAACCAGCAGCTTCCAACACACAGAGAAAAAATATGGTTACTATATGGTCACGGCAATAATAATATTGTCTCCGCTAACATAGCATTGTTTTTTGAATCTAATTTTGACAATAGTATGATTGCCGCAATATTAATATTGTTGAAATGTAACAATAGTGTTATTGCCAAATTTAAAAATCAAAATACGGTTGTAGCAGCAATATTAATATGGTTGGTGCGGCAAAAGTATTGTTTTTTGGGTTTTATGTTAACAATTATATGATTAAGGCAATCAAACTGAATGATTGTAATTTTTCTTCATTTAAATATGCTCTAAAAAGTGTTATTGGATTGGATCTAATGCAATAATAGCACTTTTTATATGGAATTTAAATTTGTTAAACAAACTGCTTTAGCTTTGTTTAACTGAAATATTTTAAAAAAAACGCTTACTTTTTTATACCCTCCCCCATACAATGGAGGGTATATTAGTTTTGTCATTCTGTCTGTAACACCTTGAAATAAACATCGGAGACCCAACAAAGTGTATATGTGACAGCGCATAGAGAAAGGGACCTAACGGTAAAAACACAAAAGTGTTCCCTCCCAGAGATATGCGCGTTTTTTGAAAGTAAAGTCGACGATTCTACACCAAAGATACACGTATTAAAATCTTTAAAATGGCTCTCCTGAACAAAACTGTTTTTTACCCTTAGGTCCCTTTCTATTTTACGCGTCACATATATTCCTGATCCTCGTAAAATTCTAAGACGATCTAGCCATGTTGTCCGGCTTTCCGGCTGAAAAACAGCTAGGGAGCTGATATTTGGCACAAACATGTGTAGTTAACCTAGCATGGTTGGTATTGAAAATGGGCTATATAGCTCTACGGGAAGTTGGTGTTGGAGACCCTCAACCGACACTACCTCATAAAAATTAGTTTTTTATTTGGAAATATCCGTCCAGTTTCTTGAGCAAAATTACTGAAATTTTGCAAATAATAATAATCTCTATATAGGCGCAATCATCTGTGTAAAAATGGTTTAGATTGGGCAACCATACAAACGGCCTCATGGGCCTTGAGAAATAATATGACTATAACTCACCACAAACTTGACCTATCGAAATGAAATTTTACACATCAAGATTTCTATAAACAACACACTTCTACGCTGAATTCGGTTGAGATCGGAAAAGTCCTACTGGTACCTCCCACACTAACGGTCTCATGGGCCTTGAAAAATAATATGACAATAACTCACCACCCACTTGACCTATCGAGACGAAATTTTCGACATAAAGATTAATATATAGAACACACCTTTGCGCCTAATTCTGTTTAGATCGGAAAAGTCCTACTGGTACCTCCCACACAAACGGTCTCATGGGCTTTGAGAAATAATATGACGATAACTCACCATCTAACCTATCGAAATGAAATTTTGCACATAAAGATTTCTATATAGAACACACTTCCGCACCAAATTTGGTTTTGTTTGCGAATCTGGTGGAGGTTATATATATACAAAGCTCGGCACAGCCAAACTTAACATTTTTACCTTGTTTAAGCTAATGTTTATCCCTTTTAATAAATCTCATATTATTTTGAATTGAAAGTATTTTTAAATAATTTTCTTAATTCAAATTAATTTTTGACCACTTAACCCAATTCTAATAAATAATTTTGGAGATCATAGTATAATTGTGTGTGATCAAACTATGGTTGTAGGGAACATAACATGATTGCGTGCGAATCATACTATGGTTATGAGGACCATAATATTGTTGTGGAAATCATAGTATGGTTGAGTGTCAATCATACTTTGGTTGTGGGGATCATAGTATGGTTATGTGTGAGTCATACTATTGTTGTGAGGATCATAGTATGGTTGTGAGGATCACAGTATGGTTGTATTTGAATCATACTATTGTTGTGAGGATCATAATATTGTTGTATCAACCCATATACCCAACAATAGTATGATGCTCTTCAAATATTGTTATCCCAACCATACTTTTTTTCTGCGTGAACACACCAGCAGCCACAAGCCGATTTGTTTACATAATTATTTTTTTGTTTACATATATTGAGAATTGTCATTTGTTTGCTCTCTCTCACAGCAGCTGATGTCATTCAAGAGAGGCAGAGTTGTATTTATTATAATATATTCAGAATAATATGAGGGTTTTTGGAAGCAATTTAAAAAATTCTGATCTGGCAACAATGCAGTCCGACTATTTATAGGTTTTAACGTAACGCCGGTCGAAACGAATCGAGCGAGATACATGAACCCAATTCTATTCGAAAGTAAGTGACTGGGTTTCATTTGACTAGATTTTCTTTCGAGCACCGTGAACAGGCCATAAGATTCGAAAGCAAAAACCGAGTTTTAAAAAAAATTCTTATTATTCCAAATTCAGAATCACCGTGAATCAGGCCATAAGATTCGAAAGCAAAAACTGAGTTTTAAAAAAATTTCTTATTATTCCAAATTCAGAACCACTATTTAAAATATTGTATTAAAATTAAATAAAAAAACTTTTTTATTTCGGTTAAATAGCCGAATGCATAAAACTTAACCATCAATTGGTCCAGTTAACAAATGTTCTTGGTAATGACAACCATATTCTTAGAGTACTTATAACCAACGATCCAATATATGAAAAATTCAGTCAATAGTCATCTTAATTAGTTAGGGTTACCGATACTTTTTCTCTTCAACCGATAGCGTCAGTTTGTTCTACTGAAATTGCGGTGTACCCAATCAACATTCGGTTGTAGCGATAGAATGTATGGATAGTACGTACAACTACCAAACTTTCGGTTGGCCACAACTTCGGTCCGAGTTTTCTCAAACTCAATTGGAAATGGTGTAGAAGTTTTTCCATAGTTATTTACAGTGGAAAACAGTATCGAAACCTACAGTAAGGAAATGTTGCGACTTTGAGGATCAGTGTAATTTGCTTATTGTTTTCCATATTTTTGTTTTGGTAACGTCAGTAATGAATTGTAAATAATCTGTAAATAAAATGTTTTTTTGTCTCGTTTGCTGCTCCACAGACTGGATAAAGTAATTTCAGCGACCAAACAAGTGGTATCAGGTTCTCTGTACAAGATTAACGCTGATATCATCGATAGTGATGGGCAGACAAAAAATTGCGATTTTAAGATTTGGTCGCAGCCGTGGTTGGATGATGGCGTTGAAGTTACAATCGAATGCAAGGGTGAGGAGGTGCTTGTAAAAAAACACAGCGCTTAAATGCATCGAGTAAAAAAAATCTACCGTCATTGTTAAGTAATTGTTTGTTATTCAATTTTTTTTTATTAAATTAAAATGTTGATTTTTAATCCATTTAAATTTTTTTTCATTGAACGGGTAATTAATAAAGATGCGAAAAGGCCATTTATTGTTTTTGTTTTTTTTCAGCTTTGCAGTGTAGCAGTGGTTTAAAGAAATTAGTGAAACCAAAATAAATATATTGGGGAGGTAATACATACATATGAGTCATTCCATGTCATAGCGGGTAAAAGAAATATGCAGATTTCTCCAATTTTTCCGAAAATTTCAGAATATGAAAACCCGGCTAACTTAAGTATATTCATATCTTTACATCTTGTGTTTGTTGTAGCGGCACACGCAGAGCCGGGGTGACAGACCTTGGCCGAAGATTGCTGCTTCCGGTCAATCCGGTACCTGGAACCGGCTGTCGTGGGATTGTAATGGGTGATTAGTTGGCGAATGACAAGCGCAATGTTTTGCTGCAATGCCTGAATCCAAGCGGGTTTGTCCGCATAAACTTTAGACTTTACATATTCCCACAGGAAAAAGTCTAACGGTGTGATATCACATGACCTTGGTGGCCAATTGACCGGCTCAAAACGTGAAATAATCTACCCACCGAAGTGTTCTCTCAATAAATCCATTGATTGATGCGATGTGTGGGAAAAGGCGCCGTCTTGTTGAAACCAAATTTCACGAGCTTCAATTTCAGGCGTCAAATAGTCGGTTATCATGGCACGATAACGGTCGCCATTGACGGTTACGTTCTCACCGCCATCATTTTTGATGAAATATGGACCGATGATTCCACAGGCCCACAAACCACACCAAACCGTGGTTTTTTCTGGATGAAGTGGCAGCTCTTGAACCTCTTTTGGTTGCTCTTCGTCCCAAATGCGGCAATTTTGCTTGTTTACATACCCATTGAGCCAGAAATGGGCCTTATCACTGAACAAAATTTGGCTCGAAAACGTCGGATCTTCTTGGAACTTTTTAAGAGCCCATAGAGCGAAGCGATGTCGCTTGGGAACGTTCAATTTAAGATCTCGACGTAAAATGCGCCAAGTCGTTCCATACGTCAGTCCAAGATGCAGCGAACGGCGCCGAATCGACTCTCCACGGTCTTTCTTGGTGTACACTCTCAGCTACGGCCGGTATATATTCTTCACTGCGTGTTGGACGTGGTCTATTCGGTCGAATATTATCCATTAATGAATGCTGGGTCTCATGATGGGTGATGGTGTTGCGAATAGTACGCTCAGTAGGCCGATTACGTTGACCATATGTTGAACGAAGTGTACGATACACATTCCTCACAGAACGTGAATTTTCGTAATAAAGTTGAACGATTTGTGAACGTTGTTCAGGCGTAACTCTTTCCATGATGAAATGCCAAACAATACTAAACAAAAATAACATGACAGCATGACACGACTCACATGTGATCTGTCAAAAAAGGCTATTGAAAAAAGTATCTCTACTTGGATCACCCTATATAACTTCTTGTTATTAGCTTAAGCGATTTTAGAGTTAGATACCTAGTTTTAAAGGTTTTTAAGAGTAAAAATTTCATGACCAATTAGATTAGTATACCCTACACCTGGTGATGTACAGGTCGCAATTATGAACCGATTTCGATGAAATTTGTAAATTCTGCAAGTTTGGGCCAAGGAAGAATCCTATTGATTTGGATGTAGACCATCGGTTCATATTTTGATATCATACAGGGTGGACGATTTTACATTTTTAATTTGAATAGGCTGTAAATAATTGTAAATATCCAAAAATGTTGTTCAGCGATGAAGCTTACTTCTGGTTGAATGGGTACGTAAATAACCAAAATTGTCGCATATGCACGCAGAGAAAAGATATGGTTACACTATGGTCACCGCAACAATAATATGTTCTCTACAATAAAAGCATGTTCGTCGCAACCATATCATTGTTTTTTGAATTTCATTTTGACAATAGTATGATTGCGGCAATATTGATATTGTTGAAATATAACAATAGTATTATTGCCAAATTTAGAAACGAAAATATGGCTGTAGCAACCATATAAACATGGTTGGTGCAACAAAAGTATTGTTGCTTAAAATTTACGTTAACAATAATTTAATTACGGCAATCATACAGTATGGTTGCGTCTATGAACATAACAAAACAGGTTTTATAAAGCATACATGCATGTGTGTGCGTATGTTTTTTGATGTACAAAAAAACACATACACACGATACAGTGAATGGTTGCTGTCCATTATAAAAAACAACAACAATCGGAAGGTAGTTCGAGGGATTTTTATTGTGTTTACTTTGTTCGGTAAAATACTGTACATACAACTGGTTCTCGTTTATTTAAAATCTGTCTGCACTTAAGAATATAGCCATTGATCATGGTTTAATTACATTCGTTACTTGGTGTCTACGGATGGTGAAGTAGCATTCACCCCTGCTGGCAACTAAAAGTATTTTTGACCGTTGGAATATATATTTTTGTTTCTTGAATGAAATGTTTAATAAAAACATGGCCTCAAATCTGGCTATGAAATAAAATAAGTAGTAATGCAATTTAAAATAACTTACTTAATAAAAATCTCTATTTTTGAACCACAACAATAATCAATCCTAATAAATAATTTTGGGAATCATAGTATGGTTGAGTGTGAATCATACTATGTTTGTGGGGATCATAGTATGGTTATGTGTGAATCATACTATTGTTGTGATGATCATAATATTATTGTATCACAACCATATACCCAACAATAGTATGATCCTCTTCGAATATTGTCACCCCAACCATACTTTTTTTCTGCGTGTGGAGTAATGAATTGTTGAGACGCCGTTACATTCTAAAAAAGTCACTGTTTGGTGTGCTTAATGGGCAGAGGGAATCATTGGTACATATTTCTTTAAAAATAAAGCCGACCATAATGTTACAATCAATGGGTAACGCTATAGAGCCATGATAAATGACTTTTTCGTGCCCGAATTGGAGGATGTTGCTGAAGACGACCTTGGGTTCCAACAAGACGGAGCTACATGCCATACAGCCAATGAAGCAATCAATTTATTTAAGGAAACTTATGGTGAGAGAATTTTTTACGTCGTGGACCTGGGGCGTGGTCTCCAAGATCGTGCGATTTAACACCGAAGGACTTTTTTTGTGGGGTTATGTGAATTTGCTTGTCTACGCAGATAAGCCCGACACGATGACGCATTGGAAGAGAATATTCGGCTCGTTATTGCTGACATACGGCTCCAAATACTGCAAAAAGTGGTCCAAAATTGGGCCTCTCGGCTGGAATTTATTCGAGCCCGCCGCGGCGGCCACTTGCTCGAAATTATCTTTAAAACATAATGGCAAGCCCTTGTCTTTGTAATAAAGCTAAATTATTGGCCATAACATTAAATTATATGCGTTTTATTTCATCTTGAAAACCACACGCCTGTGTTCACTGTAATAGGCTGTTATATATGGCTTTTAAGTCGGTTAAACCTACAATCGAGGTTACATTTGTTTTGGGAGCTATATCCACGTCTAAATAGATTCTCTTTCGTTTTAACAGCTTTGACACTTCTGCAAATTTGATTACACGTAGTACTGCAGGTGGAAGAACATATCCTATCAGATAGTGATTTTTAGTCCATCGACACTCTTTAATGTGAGTCCAGCTCAAATATTTTTGATACGAGGGCTGCTATATATATTTCTGGCCTAATACTCGTAATGAAAATGATTTATATACTTTTGCATGCGCTCAAACCAATTGTCGAAATACTTTTTCCACTCCGACTGAGACACCTCCAAAACATAAATTTTGAGCGCTTCAACAGCAGCTTTTGGCAACAAAAATCGTTGACCACGCATTTTTTTTCATGATGTGCGGGAATAAAAAGAACTCATTGGGTGCCAAGTCAGGGCTGTACGGCGGATGACCCATCAATTCGACGTTTTGGCCGGTCAAAAAGGCGCTGCTTTGAGCCGATGTGTGAGAGCTCGCATTGTCATGGTGCACAATGATTCGTCTTCTCTTGTTCGTTTTTCGAATTTCTCCGAAGACTTCAGGCAAACAAATTGTGGTGTACCACTCAGAATTGACCGTCCTACGTTGCTCAAGCGGAACAGTCGCTACATGAGCAGTTTTGCCGAAGAAACAGGCGATCATTTGCTTTGAAGTGCTTCTTCGAAGACCCACACGGTCGATTGCTGTTTTGTTTCGGGCTCATACGCATAGATCCATGATTCGTCACCTGTGACAATATTATAAACGTCTCGTATTTTTTTAAAAAATTTTTTTTGCACTAATCGACACGAGCCTTTTTTTTGAGCAATTGTCAAATTGTGCGGGATCCCACCAGAACAAATCTTTTTTACGGCCAGGTGTTCATGCAATATCGAATGTATGCTGGTGAAAGAAATACCCGTTCTTTTTGGACGACCTTCGTCTTTGAGCGAGCGTCGGCCACGATTGAATTCATTAAACCAGTTTTTCACAGTGCTATAGGATGGTGCTTCATCGCCATACAAAGTTTTAAGTTCATCGACGCATTCTTGTCTTGATAATCCACGTCGAAAGTTGTGAAAAATGATCGCACTAAAAAGGTTCACGAGTTAATTCCATTTTTTGGCCAAATTGAACTTTTCAAGTCACTGCAGACAATACAAATGATGGTCGTACGTCAACACGTTCTGAGTACGTTTATGCTAAAAAATGTCAAACTTTCCAATGGAAATGTCATATGGCGCCAGGCAACACCTAGTGTTGCCTAGGCTAAAATTATATATAGCAACCCTCGTAGTTGAAACAATTTTCCTACGTTCAAATATCTTGTTCCACAGAGAAGTCGAGAGTATTCAAGTTTGTCGGCTTAAATTTAGAAGTAAATTATAAGTCTACTATCTTCGATTTATGTAAGTATTAAGGGTAGTACGAGGGCGACCGCAAAACTAACTGGCCTGGCACATTTTCTGTTTTACTAGCAACTTTTTTTGTTTTGGTTTTTTATAAGCCATCTGTCAAAATTTCCGAAATATTTAATGATTATTTTCTTTGTTACAGGTGATTGAAGTAAACAAGTTTTATAATTTGTGAAAAATGGAAAATAAAGAGTTTCGTGCGGTAGTTCAACATTTTTATATGAAAGGTTATCCGCCACAATTAATCAAAGGTGAATTGGATTCTGTTCATGGTGATAATGCACCATCATACTCCACCTTGAAATCCTGGGTTCAACAATTTAAAATGGGTCGTTCAAGTACGGAAGATGAACAACGCTCTGGAAGACCGAAAACTGCTACTACTATTGAAAACATTAGAAAAATATTTAATGAAGTGACTAAAGATCGACGAATAAAGCTCAGAGAACTTGCTGATATTGTTAAAATTCAAAAAATCGTCCGTTGGACCAATTCCGAGGAGCTTTTAGCGATTTATCAGCGAAATCCAATAGAGTTCTTGCACCGATTCATAACTGTCGATGAAACATGGATCCATCACTACATCCCAGAATGCAAAGAACAGTCAAAACAATGGATAGAAGCTGGTAATAGTGGTCCCAAGAAGGCGAAAACTGTTAAGTCAGCAGGAAAAGTAATGACCACAGTATTTTGGGATGCTAGGGGTATAATATTTATTGATTATCTTGAGAAAGGAACAACAATAAATAGTGAATATTATTGTGCATTATTGGATCGGTTGAGTGAAGAAATCAAGATAAAACGACCGCATTTAGAAAAAAAAGTTATTTTTCATCAAGATAATGCTCCTTCACACACTGCATTTTTAACTCAACAAAAACTGGCCGAATTACGATTTGAAATTGCTCCGCATCCACCATATAGTCCGGATTTAGCTCCTTCTGATTATTTCTTGTTTCCAAATTTAAAAAAAATTCTCGGTGGCAAAAAATTTTCGTATAATAGCGAGGTTATTGCTGAAACTGAGGCATATTTTGAAGGTCTTGAAAAATCTTATTTTTCGGATGGAATTAAAAAACTTGAAAAACGTTTGATGAAGTGTATTGAGTTGGAAGGAGATTATGTTGAAAAATAAATAATAATAATTCCAAAAAACGGTTATTTTTATGTTAGGCCAGTTACTTTTGCGGTCGCCCTCGTACTGTGGCACTGGAATAAAAAATTATACTTTTTTTAACAACGGTTCAGCTGATTTCGAATACTGCAAAAAACAATCAGCTGCAGCTAGACCCCGATTCGAACCTCGTCAGAAAAGCATAATAGTATGTGGCTAAAGTAATGTAAGGACTATTAATACTCGTACAGGGTGGCGGATGAATATTGCTACATTAAGAAACTCAAATAATTTTTTTACAGTGTATTTTTCTTTTATTAATGTGGAAGCTCATTCAATTTTATAAAATATATATCTTTATTAGTTTTAAAAATAATGGAATTTAAATGTCCCCCTACTCGTTGATGCATGTGCGGCATCTTACAAAAAAGTTGTTCATTACTGCTTGGAGAGTTTAGACAGGAATATCCACAATTGTTTCTCGAATGGATGGCTTTAGTTCAATCCAATTTGTTGGTTTTGCTTTGTAGACTTCCTGTTTGTAATAACCTCACAAGAAAAAGTCAGGTGCAGTAAGGTCAGGCGACCTGGGGGGCCAACAATATTAGCATATTTCGTCGCAATTCTGTCATAACAGGTCGGGCTATGTGAGGAGTTGCACCAACTTGCTGAAAGAGTTGAAAAAAATTTTCATTCGGCTTAATTCTGGATAGAAAAACTCTCTCAACCATTTTCTTTGAAGAAGTAGGGCCCGACAATGCAGAGTGATGAAAGTGCACACCACACTGTGACACGAAGTGGATGCAATTCCGTCTCATGGAGTATCTGTAAGTTGGAGGCACTCCATATTCGACATTTTTATTTGTTGATGTTGCCTTTTACATCGATATGGGCCTCGTCAGACATGAAAAGACAGTTCAATATGTTTCCTTACTCTTCCACCATTTGAAGCATATTCTGGCAAAATTCCAAGCGAGTCTGGAAGTCTGCTGCGTTCAGTTTTTTTTTTTTAATATGGGAATAAGTCCAAATCTTTGTGCAAAATTGACTGCAATGAATGTCTGCTTATACCCATTTGAGCAGATATATAAGTAAGCTTCTTGTCGAAACTCTTGGATTATTTTGTATCCTTTGTCCGAACTAAAGGGTTTCGATAGTAAGGTTTTTTGTTGACTGGTCCATCTGCTCGGAGGATTACCGCCAAATGTGCGCCTATACTCTCTTTGAACCGAAACTACGGACCCCAGTGCGTGATAGGGGCGAACAATCCAAATTCTTGTTATCTTGTTATCCATTTTTGTTAAATTTAGAAATCAATCTGCAAAAAAAAATAAACAGATTCATTAAATAGAAAAAAAGTTATAAAATGCTTTATTAGCGGCTTTCGTCAGCCACCCTGTATACTTACACTCATTCAATTCCGCTTAATGAAAACAAAAATTACCAAATCACCAACTTTTCTTTCAGATGTCGTCCGAAGAAGCCAACGAGACCTTAGCCTATGTCCTCAGTAAATATGAAGAAGTTGAAATGAAAATCATTGGAGAGCCCATATCGTACGTATTTCACTTTTTGCGTTGACAATTCCTGTTGTCAACATCAGCACGAGCAACGTGTTGTTCATTGCTGTTGCTGTTGCCTACTTCCCATTACTGTCATGTCTTTCAACTCCCATTTACGCAGCATTTACGGATTGCGTCTGACGACCGGCGATGCCGAGGAGGAAATCAACATACATTTCAAGTACATTGACAATACCCAGCATGACATCATACAGAACTGTGTGTTCGCCTTGTACCACCGGACAAACGAATGCGAGACGATCAGGACGGTGTGCAACACGTTCCTGCCGATTACGCCACGTCCGCTATTGCAGCGCACCGATTTGCGGGTATGCGATGACGGCAGTGATGTGCAACTGGTTGACAAGGAAGACTTTGAAGTGGATACGGAGGAGACAAGCACCCTGACGACAACAGATGCCGAACAGGTTGGTGCGGAGTCCGCACAAGAGCGCAGCGAGGAAACGGAAAAGACGACAGAGTGAGGAAATGTTTTGTTTTTGATTTGTCATAACGTTTTCAAGGACTCATTCAAAAAGTGTAATAAATTTCAGATTGCAATAAAGGCGATTTAAATCAAATTTATTGAATTATGTTTTTCATTTGCTTTTACATACAAACAGGTTATACGAGTATTCTGTAATATTCGGATTTGGCTAAGGGAACAATAAAGAAAATAGTGCTATGAAAAATTTTTTGTCGTGGTCGTTTTTAAATTCGAAATTTGACAAAGGCAGTAAGTTTTAAAGTTATGGCCTAATAATGAAAATGCGAATATTTATCATCAAAAATGTTTTTCAAAGTACGAGTATTCTCCAGCATGATTTATACACTTTTGCATGCGCTCAAACCAATTGTCGCAGCACCTTTTTCACTCCGATTGAGACACCTCCAAAACATGGTTTTTGAACGCTTCAACAGCATCTTCTGGTGAAAAAATCCACGGATTTTTCCTTGATGTGCGGGAATAAAAGGAAGTCATTGGGAGCCAAGCCAGGCCAGAATTTCTCCGAAGAATTCAGGCAAACAAATTGTGGTGTACCACTCAGAATTGACCGTCCTACGTTGCTCAAGCGAAACAATCGCCACACGACCAGTTTTGCCGAAGAAACAGGCGACCATTTGCTTCGAAGTGCTTCTTCCACGAACAACTTTCGTTGGTTTTGGCTCGTCTTCGAAGATCCACACGGTCGACTGCTCTTTTGTTTCGGGCTCATACGCATAGATCCATGATTCGTCACCTGTGACGATCTTATTAACGTCTTTTGAAGCACCGCGATCGTATTTTTTCAAAATTTTTTTGCACCAATCCTTTTTTGAGCGATATTCAAATTATGCGGGATCCAACGAGAACAAACCTTTTTTAAACCCAGGTGTTCATGCAATGTCGAATGTATGCTGGTGGAAGAAATGCCCAAGGATCCCTCTATCTCACGGTATGTCACATGACGATCCTGCATTATCAGTTCAGGCACGGCATAAATGTTCTCTGGCACAACAGCCGTTTTTGGACGACCTTCGCGACTTTGTCTTTGAGCGAGCGTCGACCACGATTGAATTCATTAAGCCAGTTTTTCACAGTGCTATAGGATGGTGCTTTAACGTCATACAAAGATTAAGGTTCATTGTCGTGATAATCCACGCCGAAAGTTGTGAAAAATGATCGCACGAAAATGTTCACGAGTTAATTCCATTTGTTTGCCAAATTGATTTTTTTTAATCACTGTAAACAACACAAATGATGTTTATGCTAAAAAATGTCAAATTTTCCAATGAAAATGTCAGATGGCGCCAGAAATATATAGCAACCTTCGTATCCAAATAGTGGAAACCTAATAGAATATAAAAAAGTGCGCCCTTATACGCTTATTTCTTCGACATTACGCTTATAGTCGTAATCATTCCATGATTAAAGTCACAGTAAAACCAATTTTTGATATGTATTGCAATATTTAAATTTTTTATTCGTTTTACGCTAGATTTAAATCACAAAAAGGCTGTGTGGATTAAAATTTTCCGATAAAGTGTTTTTAACGTTGTAAATATTTTGCATATTTTTTGCATTTATTTTTGAATATATTCTGCATATTGTTTTGCATATGTGACGCGCAAAATAGAAAGGGACCTAAGGTTCAAAACCAGTTTTGTTCAGGAGAACCATTTTAAAGATTAGGCCCCTTTCTATTTGCGCTTAGAATCGCCGGTTTTACTTCCATAAAACGCGCATATCTCTGGGAGGGAAAACTTTTGGGGCATGGAATCGGTCTCATTCGATGCTCAGATGTTGTCCACATCAAAAAAAAGTGAAAAGTTGATGAAAAGTTTTGTTCAGGAGAGCCATTTTAATGATTAGGTCCCTTTGTATTTGCGCTTAGAATCGTCGACTTCACTTTCATAAAACGCGCATATCTCTGGGAGGGAACACTTTTGGGGCATGGGATCTGTCTCATTCGACGCTCAGATGTTGTCCACATCAAAAAAAAAATGCAAATTGATTTTTTTACCCTTAGGTCCTTTCTCTATGCGCTGTCACATATATGTATCTGTTTACCGCAGATATCCCTACCAGCCCAAACGTGCTAACATCCACTTTTGCCGACGATACCGCTATAATGGCCGCACATAAAAAGCAGGATATTGCATCTATGAATCTAGATGTACATCTCAGACGAGTAGAATCTTGGCTCTCTGATTGGAGAATAAAAGTCAATGAGGCTAAATGCACACAGGTAACTTTCACATTGAATTTTAGCACTTGTCCGACATTGAAACTAAACAATATCCCTTTTTCTCAATCTGATCATGTTACATATCTTGGAATCCACCTGGATCGCCGACTCACCTGGAGAAGTCATATCGAAACCAAGAAAACTCAACTGAAACTTAAAGTCCATCAACTTCACTGGCTCCTAAACGCGAACTCAAAACTAAGCCTTGAATATAAGGTCCTGCTATACAACAGTGCAATCAAACCTATCTGGTTATACGGTGCCCAGCTATGGGGCAAAGCAAGCTCGAGCAATCTCGACAAAATCCAAGGAGTCCAATCGAAGACATTGCGGCTCATTCCCGGTGCCCCTTTGTATATGAGGAATGAAAACATCCACCGAGACTTAAAAATACCTCTTGTTAAAGAGGCAATTCAAAAAATCAATATAAAGCACAAAGAGAAGCTCGAACGTCATGATAACATACTTGCTAGACAATTATTGTGCAGTCCAAGCTCTTTAAGACTTCGGGGAAACAAACGCCGTGTTTTCTAATCTGCACTTGTGCTTCATCCGTAACAGTAATCGCGAACACACGCGCCCGAAAGACTGCGTAGAATTCTTTTTTCTACGTCACGTGGCTTAAATGCTCTTATACGTGATCTTTAAAACAGTCAATATCAATCGCGGACGAACACTCAAAAAAGACTGTGTAGAATCCTTTATTCTACGTCACGTGGCTTAAATGCTCTCATACGTGATCCTTAAAACAGTCAACACGAAAAACCTACAATAGCTAAATTACGTCGTCCACTCTGCTATTCTAGAGTTATCCGTTATACATACATAACTAGAGTTCTTCACTCTACATAATATCGCGAACACTCTGTAAATGACTGTAAAGGTCCTCTGGCCCTTTACCACGAGGTTTAAGCCAAACCAGAATTAAAATTCTCAGACATTTGATCCATACCAGTTATATACTATTTTGACCAAATTAATTTTAATTCCTGCCAATTAGCAGAGATCCACACAACAAGAAATCCATACTAGGATTCATTATTGAATTATACCTAAGATTCGTATACTTATTGTAAGGCTCCTTTGGAGCAGATTCAATAATTCAAATAAAGCATATATAAAAAAAACATACGAGGCCGACCGCAAAACTAACTGGCCTGGCACATTTTCTGTTTTACTAGCAACTTTTTTTTTGTTTTGTTCTTTAAAAGCAATCTTTTATAAGCCATCTGTCAAAATTTCCGAAATATTTAATGATTATTTTCATTGTTGAATTGGATTCTGTTCATGGTGATAATGCACCATCATACTCCACCGTGAAATCCTGGGTTCAACAATTTAAAATGGGTCGTTCAAGTACGGAAGATGAACAACGCTCTGGAAGACCGAAAACTGCTACTACTATTGAAAACATTAGAGAAATATTTAATGAAGTGACTTAAGATAGACGAATAAAGCTCAGAGAACTTGCTGATATTGTTAAAATACACGAAAAACAAGTTTGGAGTATTTTACATGATGAACTCCACATGAAAAAGCTATCTGCGAAAAAGGTGCCGCGTTTGTTGACTTTGCCCCAATAAATCGTCCGTTGGACCAATTCCGAGGAGCTTTTAGCGATTTATCAGCGTAATCCAATAGAGTTCTTGCGCCGATTCATAACTGTTGATGAAACATGGATCCACATCCCAGAATGCAAAGAACAGTCAAAACAATGGAAGAAGCTGGTAAAAGTGGTCCCAAGAAGGCGAAACCTGTTAAGTCAGCAGGAAAAGTAATGACCACAGTATTTTGGGATGCAAGGGGTATAATATTTATTGATTATCTTGAGAAAGGAAAAACTAGATAAAACGACCGCATTTAGAAAAAAAAGTTCTTTTTCATCATTGTATATATTTTGCATATTTTTGATATGTACTCTAATTTGTTGTTTTTGAACTATGAAACGTCTAAATAATAAATTGAATTCTAACCGGGTGGAAAATAAACAAAAGTCCGAGGTCTAATAATTACATTTGAAATTTCAAAGAGTAATTTTATTCAACAGAAGGTTTTTCCTTTCCAGATAATTTAAAATATTGGATTTAACTCTTTTTCACTCGAACGTCGCGATATTTGAATCTCAAGTCTTCTAACGGACATTTTTAGTATGGCAATGCCATTCATGCTATCAACAGCTTCTTTGTTTCAATTCCACTGTGTTCTTTTTCTGCTTGCATTCGTGTTGTTCGAGTTACACACATGAAGTTGACCTTCCCTCAGTTTGCTTCAATCATTTTTACGTTCACGTTTTTATATTCAAATACCCACGTACCCATACATACCCGACATAACTTAGCATTCTGATTGTGTTCCGTTTTGGGGTCTGTTTCTTTGAGCATTTTTGGAGACCGGAGATTGACGAAGTGCGAGAGCCCAACCGCTGTTCGACCGAGAGTGTATTTGTAATGGCACAGCGCAGGTCCATGGAGTGCGTCTATTAAATGTTTTGTTCCGGTTTATGGCGACACATGTTTTGCACTTGTCAGCGAAATACAGTGGGGCAAAAGTATGTAAAATGTCGAGAAATACCTAAGTATTTCCGGCTACTTAAGGGTAATGTTACACAAAATACCTTTGATGAATTCCTGAAGTCTTGTGATAAAAAGTATATACATTCATATCGGTGATATTTTGTACGGTATTAAAAAAATGGGTAAAACATTCTAAAGATAACCTTTTCATTAAATTTATTAATTCATTTAAATTCATAAAATTAAAAAAATGGGTAGAACACTCTAAAGATAACCTCTTCATTAAATTTTATTAAAAATATTTTTTTAAAGCTTATTTTGAAAATATTGTGAGTTTATTTTGAAAGATCTGCACTAAATAATGATAAAAGTAGTAATTTAGTAGAAATTTTAAACCAAAAGACAAAGGACACTCTAAGACAAAAGGACACTCCAATCTTAGAATTAAAATGTTAATATGTTCTACGAAAATAAACCCTATATAATAAACACTTTCGGTAAAAAGGTCGAAAGAACGTAGTCAAAATCTAAAGTTAGATGTTCTAAAGGATCATTTTTCGTCAATATATGCAGGATCAGTACTAAATAGAAATTATACAAATATAGGGGCTGGGATAGCGGACACAATAGCAGTAAATGCAAGCTGTATAACAACATTTGGAAAAAAAATTACGGCATTAAATCGCAAGAAGAACTCAAAATTTACGTCTTTAGACAATGTGTTAGAGATTTCAAAGAATGTCAACAGTAAAAAATCAAGTGGCTTTGACAAAATCCCAAATTACTTAGTAGGGACATAAATACTGCTACAACATTGAACATACCCATTTCAATAGAAGAACTGATCATACCCCGTTAATGTCATACGGGTTTTGAAAGCTAACCTCAGTAGCGTTAGTCAGTAACGGGATTTTCAAATTGTTTCAACTTTCATCATGGAGTGGTCACCGTATCGCTTTAAACGCGCTTTTCAAGTGTGAAATGAAAAAAACGATATTTTCAAAACGCTCCGGCCGCATGTTCGTCCACCGATGCATAAAACTGTTTGAGGAGACTGCAGATGTAAAAGACCGCCACCGGTCGGGCCGCCCACGCTCTGTTCGAACACAGCATGTCATCAAAGCCGTTAAATCAAGAATTCACAGAAATCATGGCCCGTGAGATGAATATCACGCAAAAGTCCATGAGTCGAATCATAAAAAAAGACTTGGGACTTGGGGCTTTCAAACGACGCGACGGACATTTATTGACTGCAGCTTTAAAAAAAATAGGATTGAAAACTGCAAACGTCTTTTGGTGAAGCACGCTGATAACTAACTTGCACAGAAAAATTTTGTTCACCGATGAAAAAATTTTTACCGTTCAGGAAAAATTTAACAAGCAAAATGATAGAGTGTATGCGCGGTCATCTAAAGAAGCATCTGAACTGATCCCAAGGGTGAAAAAGGGTCATCACCCAGCTTCAGTCATGGTTTGGTGGGGTGTCTCTTACGATGGGGTCACTGACCTGCATTTCTGCGAACAAGGAGTCAAAACATCGGCCAAAGTTTAACAAGAAACCGTTTTGGAAGCTGTTGTGAAGCCTCTTAACAATTCCCTGTTCCAAAAAACAGCCATGGACTTTCCAGCAGGATTCAGCGCCGGCCCATAAGGCTAAAACGTTTCAGGCCTGGCTTCGAAACAATTTGCCAGCGTTCTTTTTCTCTGAAGAATGACCCTCAGGCAGTCCAGATTTGAACCCATTGGATTACAAATTGTGGACGGTTTTAGAGGACAAGGTTTGTCACAAAAGATACTCCAACATTGGATCTCATAAGACTGCTTTGGTTCGAGCTGTGGCCAATTTTACAATGGACGAGGTTTCGTGCAGCTATTGACGATTGGCCAATGCGACTTAAGGCGTGTGTAAAGGCAAAAGGCGGACATTTTGAATACGTAGATTCTTTTTGGATACAATATACATCGATAATATATTAAAAATATTTGGTCCAAAAACATTAAGTACTTTTTTATTTTACAGCATAAAACTTAACATAACAACCATTTACCAAAAGTTTTTTTTTAAAAAAATCAAAGGTACATTTTTTTCAAAATCGAAAAAAAAAAATTTACATAATATAAAAAAAAATTTAGGAACATATTTTTTGTAAACCAAATATCATAACTAGAACAAACGTAATGAGTTTTAACAAAAACGTAATGCAAATGTTGCCACTGCTGTAATTTTCAGAATTCTGATTTTTTTTAAAAACCCAAACTGTGTTTTTTGAACACCAAAGTGAAACAATGTACAAAATTTCGTCAAAATCGAAGACCTACTTGTAAAAAGTGATCGGTTTCACATGGTGATTGAGGATAATAATAATTTAAAATTGTTTTTGTATAATAAAATAAAATTTAAAGATGGTTATAAATATTCGGAGAAAGGTTTGCAAACTTTTAAAATTTAATAAACACGCACGGTAAATTTATAAAAAGCAAAGCGGGTGAAAGGAACTTTTTCAAAATTATTCTCTAGTAAACCCCTTACGAAGACAACAAAATTGATGGTCCAATTCTCCTATAAGCTTTTCTGATATAGTTTATAGTGAATAAATAAATAGAAAGCTTCAAAAAAGCATACTGCGAAAGTGTATCAACAAGAATTTTTGTATAAACGAGAAATCATCGAATCAATTTATTTAAAGGGAGTCATCATTATTGCCTCTCTCGGAATTCGGGCAACAAAATATCAGACATTTCGTGGAAAATCTACATAGTTTTGAGGGTAGCATTTGTCCACGAAGTTGGCTGCAGCCGGCATAATGGAGGAACATGATGATCTTCCTAGTAAAATTTTTATTTACGATCTACTCCTGGTGCTCATAGGAGGAAGAAAAATATATTTTGGTTTTGTTTCTGCTGAATAGATTCATACTCTACTAGTAAATAATAATTTTATGGAAATTGTTCTTATTTAAATTAGTAATATTTTTTTCACATTTATGTTATTAACTATACTTATACACTACAATTTTTATTTTTCGTCTTTTATTGTATTCTACTTTACTGTTGATTTTAAAAGACTCAAATAAATTTAACTAAACTAAACTTATACGGCTGACATTCCTCAGCGTAATTACTCCATTTTATCAATCTTTGCTAATGACACCGCTTCATTAAGCTCTGAATATATAGCTACAGCCGTCATTAGAAACCTTGAAACAGCCAAATCGGCATTACTAAGTTATTTGCAGAAGTGAAAGATTATAACAAAAGGACAGAAGTCAGGCAAGGAATGTTTTCTCCGACAAAGTAATTTGATGATAAACGACAAGAAAGGTTAATGGTAACAATAAGCGAAGTATTTAGGTAAACTGTTAGATACTAAAATGCAGTTCAAAAATCACATTCCATATACATAATATAATATAATAATAATATATATAATATAAGTATAATAAAGTTAACCAGAACCAGAAAGTTTACCAGAATGCTTATTCATTTAAAATAGAAAATCCTATCTTAGCTAAAAAAAATCCCCCGTCGTAAATGCCGGCAACTTTACGAGTAAGCGATTTATCTCTAAGCCATGTAAAAACTTCTCTATAAAATGCGTTAGCCGTTCGGAGCCGGCGTTAAACAGTAGGTCCCAGTCAGTGAGTGTAAGAATTGAAACACGCACAGCTCACTGATTTCAGAAAAGTTCGGATTCCTAATGGAATGTTGCGGGACTTGAGTAAGTCCAGTTTTAGCTTAAGCAAAAATATTTTAATATTTAAGTCTACATGCCAATTTTCTCTATTCTAGGAAGCTACATTGTGGGCTTCTCCGGCACACTGCCAATAATAGAATTGCAGGTTGTGCAGAACAAGCTGCAGAAATCGATATTTAACCTTCCAATTTTCTTTTCTATATAAGGTATTCATGCTAACGCGAGTATTGTTCTTGTCATCTATAAAATTGAAAGATTAACACAAAATTTTAAGTATAACATGAAATGTACCACATCCACATATGGGACAGCGCATAAGGAAAGCGACCTTAGGGTAAAAAAATCAATTTTAATTTTTTTCTTTTTTTATGTGGACAACATCCGAGCATCGAATGAGACCGATCCCATGCCCCAAAAGTGCTCCCTCCCAGAGATATGCGCGTTTTATGAAAATGAAGTCGACGATTCTAAGCGCATATAGAAAGGGACCTAATCTTTAAAATGGCTCTCCTGAACAAAACTTTTCATCAACTTTTCACTTTTTTTTTGATGTGGACAACATCTGAGCATCGAATAAGACCGATCCTATGTCCCAAAAGTGTTCGCTCCCAGAGATATGCGCGTTTTATGAAAGTGATGGTACACCAAAGATACACGTATTTATATCTTTAAAATGGCTCTCCTGAACAAAACTGGTTTTTACCCTTAGGTCCCTTTCTATTTTGCGCGTCACATATACTCATTTTAATAAATTCATAGTTAGTTTTAAGTATTTTTATCTTTATTAACAGAAAATGCTTCCTATAGATTGTTTTTTTTACATTTTTACCTTTCCACTATACATACACTGTGAATATTGAAGTCTTTTAGTAAAATAATTAATTTTGTTTTTTAATGGTAATTATATAGAAGATATTATTCAAAACACTTTAAATATAAATTACGAAACAAAGCTAAATGTAAATATAATCGATTAATACGAGTAATGACAACTGAAATGAAATCTCAGCCAGAATTTTAAAATTACTCTTTATTTGAATTCGTAGCTAAATTTCCTGTAATGTCATTTTTGGTTTTAAAGCCAGTTGTAACCATGCGTGACGTTTTTAAAGCCACGTGATTCAAAAAGCCCAACAACTTTGCCTTTTGTCTTTTATGTCCTGAAAGACGGCACTAGTGACTTCTTCAAAAATTGTCAGAATAAAAAGGAGTACATAACATATATTTACAATCGGGCTTTTAGAGCGACAGGACCTCAAATCGGAAGCATCGGGAAACTTGAACGGATATAATATAATTTCACCAGAGATGGTGTAAAGGTTAAATTATAAAATGATATAGGATAAATTGAAGAAACCCCTAAAGAAAGCATTCAAAAAAATTGCCGAATAATTTCTTGAACGAAAATCTATACAACATTTTAATTTCTTTCGATAGTTGCACATTTCTACTACAGGGTGGACCAGTTAACATTGTAAACTTCAATTGGGTGTAAAAAAAAGTACTGATAATGTCTTGAAATTGTTGGTTTTATTGATTGAAGGTTGAACTTATTCATTTAATAATGTATCACAATATCATTCATACGACTACCACAACTGACTCGGCAGTACGTCATTCGAACAACCAAATTGTCAGTACATTTTCAATTGTTTCGGATCGATTCTTTTCAATGATAACTTCATTTTTCAACGCTTCAATTGTCTCTGAATGCTTTGCGTAACATTTCTCCTTAATGGCTTCCCATGGAAAATAAGCCAAAGGGCTCAAATCACAGTTTTAAGGCGGCCATCACAATTTCGGCTGATTATTCAATTTTCAAAAACAATGCGAAAAATATCGATGGTTACGTTGGCTGTTTGACAAGTGGCCCCGCCTTGTTGAAAACAAATGTTGTCCATGTCATTCTCTTAAATTTTTGGAAACAAAAATTCGTGGAACATGGCGCGGTAACGCTCACCGTTTACGGTTACGGACATTCCTTGCTCATTTTCGAAGAAAAATGGCCCAATGATGCCGCTAGCCCAAAATCCACACCAAACAGTGACTCGGTGAGGATGCAGTTGGTTCTCTAAACCCCATATACGGCAAGTTTGCTTATTGGTATAGCCACCGAGATGAAAATAAGCTTTACACGATTCTTCATCTCCTAGCAAACAATCTTCAGCTTATTGGGCGCAGCAAAAACGCATCGGATGGAGTTCCATTATATGACCTTTCCAATAAAACCAGAAATTTGAAAAAATTATCAGTTCTTTTTTTTCAGCCGATTCAAATTTAAAATTTTAAATAGCCCATCCTTTATAACAGCGAATGTAGGTCCAAACAAACAGTATGTCCAAACTTGAACAATTTGTTAGCATTGAACGTATGTCGGAAGGATTCTTTTAAGCTTAGTTGAAGGTTTCTTTTAAACTTAGTTGACATAGGTGGTGGTACTATTCGAATCAAATTCACAAAATAATTTTCTTAAATAAAGTTAAAACTACATTCTCTGATACCCCTGTCGTTTGTCTGTTTTATTTTTTCCACCAGCAGCGGACGAGTAATTAAACATAGGTGATTCCAAGAGCTCCCTTTCAATACACAAATACATCTCGTATAATATTATTCATCCTCTATATTAATGGTTAGCATAGAGCGAATTTTTGGTGTAGACATTGATGCTACAAGTCAGAGCGGCGTTCAAAACTGGAAGTTGTCATGTGCTACGAGATTGAACCAGAGACTCATGTCTGGTGCCGCTGGAGTTCAGGAGCCCCATAGAACTGTTGTTCTGCTCTGACCTGTTGGGGAACGGTCCTGCGGGGAGTGCCGCAGTGGGTTTTCCTGCGCTTTAGGTGGCTAACTACGAGTGCTTCACGTGTAATTGCGTATCAACTGGGCGGTACGACCCAAAGAGTAGCAGAGGTTTTAGGTAGACCTCACCAAGAGGTTGGTAAAACCCGCATAGCTGATTCTTAAATTGGTCCCTCCAGTTTATCTGGTGGAGCGTTTTAGTCCAATAAAGCCATAGTGGTGATAATCACGTAAAACTGCCATTAATCTGTTTCAATCCCAATCACGCCTAAGGCTTACTTAGTTCCAGCAACGTGAGCTGGAAGTAGGGGCATAAATACTGTTACACACGTTTTATGCTGTAAAATAAAAAGTACTGAATGTTTTTAGACCAAATATTTTTAATATATTTATTGATGTATATTGTATCCAAAAAGAATCTACTTAATCGAAATGTCCGCCTTTTGCCTTTACACACGCCTTAAGTCGCACTGGCTAATCGTCAATAGCTGCACGAACCTCGTCCATTGGAAAATTGGCCACAGCTTGAACCAAAGCAGTCTTAAGAGATTCAATGTTGGGGTATCTTTTGTGACAAACTTTGTCCTCTAAAACCGTCCACAATTTGTAATCCAATGAGATCAAATCTGGACTGTCATTCTTCAGGAAAAATGAACGCTGGCAAATTGTTTCGAAGCCAGCCTGGGACGTTTTAGCCTTATGGGCCGGCGCAGCATCCTGTTGAAAAGTCCATGGCTGGTTTTGGAACAGAGAATTGTTTAGAGGCTTCACAACAGCTACTAAAACGGTTTCTTGGTAAACTTTGGCCGATGTTTTGGCTCCTTGTTCGCAGAAATGCAGGTCAGTGGCCCCATCGTAAGAGACACCCCACCAAACCATGACTGAAGCTGGGTGATAACCCTTTTCCATCCTTGGGATCAGTTCAGATGCCTCCTTAGATGACAGCGCATACACTCTATAATTTTGCTTGTTAAATTTTTCCTGAACGGCAAAAAATTTTTCATCGGTGAACAAAATTGTTCTGTGCAAGTCATCAGCGTGCTTCACCAAAAGACGTTTGCATTTTTCAATCCAATTTTTTTAAAGCTTCAGTCAATAAATGTCCGGTACGTCGTTTGAAAGCCCCAAGTCCCAAGTCTTTTTTAATGATTAGCCTCATGGACTTTTGCGTGATATTCATCTCACGGGTCATGATTTTCTGTTTTCGGAGCGGATGTCTGCGAATTCTTGATTTAACGGCTTTGATGACATGCGGTGTTCGAACAGAGCGTCTTTTACATCTCCAGTCTCCTCAAACAGTTTTATGCATCGGTAGACGAACATGCGGCTAATCCCTAGTGGCCGAAGCGTTTTGAAAATATCGTTTTTTTCAATTCACACTTGAAAAGCGCTATTACAGCGATACGGTTCTCATTATCAGGCCACTCCATGATGAAAGTTGAAACAATTTTAAAATCCCGTTACAGACTAACACTATTGAGGTTAGCTTTCAAAACCCATAAGATATTAACGGGGTATGTTCAGTTCTACTATTGAAATGGGTGTGTTCAATGTTGTAACAGTATTTATGTCCCTACTAAGTAGATAATAAAATAAGTATACAGAACGTGTAACTTCTGCTTTTTTTCTAATAGCATGAATGGGACAGCGAACAGCGCCGGGTTAGGACTATTTTTTTGTATAAATAAGCCCAAATAAATAAATAGAAAGTAAGAACTTAATCCAACCAACTAGTTGGGTCAAGTTTGTTGTTGTCATATGGGGGAGTAAAAGTAAGTCAGGCGAAGTTAAAGCGAATACAGCACTGAGTACTCGTATTGGAAGCGCGTTTCGCCATTAATAGGATGACTCCTCAATACCATTTAAGTGTGTTTTTTACATAGCCAGCTTTTAGAATGATTTGACCATGGGATCGATCGCTTTTTATATATTGAATATTCCCTTTGCCTGCAGATCAGATGTGGAATAGCGTTCGCCGAAGCTGCACATTTATGTCTGCATGCAATTTAAGTCTTTTTTTTACTGATTTTGCATGATTTTTGCTTTCTATTAAATAAAGGTTTGATAAAAACATGGTCCCAAATCAGGCTATAAACTAAGCATAGTCTTTGCCGAATAAGAAGGCAATGCAAGGGGTTTTATAGTGTTGTTGTTGTTGTAGTAGCACATTGTGTCGGGGTGACAGCCCTTTGCAGAAGAATTCCTCCTTCGGGTCGATTCGTGGGAACGTTTTTTTTAGTTTTTAGAGTGTTAACTTTGTTTAGTGGAACACTCTACTGCCAGCACTTAAATATGTGTTGCCTGCTTTTAAGTGCATAGCCGCTGATCATGGTTCAGCACATTTGTTGCTTGGGGTCTGACGATGATGAAATAGCTTTCATCAGCCTGCGCAGTCAATACTGAATTTTCTGAGCAAATGCTATGATCTTTGGATTTATAATAGGTACATTTAATCCCCGTGTAGGAAAGTTGAGTTTCCACCCCTCTCATGAAGAAGATGATAATTTACCATCTTCATCCTTGCTGCCCATAATCCGCAACTTATTTTTACACTTGAAGGTTCAAAGAAGCTGAATTTCAGCCACAGCCTAGTTTTAACAAAAAATCGTCTAGCCCCAATATTCATGTTGACTTTTGTGCTTCCTGTATAATACCAAAGGAGAAGGCATATTTTCTGCTTTTTCTAAGGAGTCCTTCAAAAACTGAACTTCAGCCACAGTATAATGGGCTCCAGATCCGTATTCCATTTTGATTTTCCTTATTTTAATCATTTTTATATTTGAGTTATTACAAAAATAATGTTTGATGTACTTACCGGACTTATAAGCGATCCCGTTAACACCGCCATGATATTCGAGGAACAAGCCGAGTGTCATCGTGGTGGAGGTTAACGTCCACTTAATCCATGTCCTTGTGTAGGTTCTACATCTTCCTTGCATTTGATCTTGTTTGCGTTGGTACAATGACACAGATTCTAGAATTCCATAGTTCTCTGCCAATATTAACAACTTTTTATTTTTTCACCATTTAAATTTGATCTCTTTCCACAAAATGTATTTTTCGTTATTTCTAAAAAACAACTTCAATGAAAGACAATTTGAAAAAATGTTCCTTTTATGTAAATAAGTCAAAAGTGGTGCCAAATCTTGTCATTAATTTTTCTCTTTCCCAACCAGACTTTGAAGCCGTTTGGATCTACTTATGTAGGCGCCGCTGTCGTTTTCGATCGATTGTTCGGTTCGGTCAGGGATGCCTAATACCGGGCTGCCCATATTCGACGGACCCATCTGGCAACGCCATAACTTTTGACAGAGATGTCAGATCGCTTAATGACATACCGCGTTTGAAGCGTCAGTCCAAGCAGATTTTTACCATGCAACAATACACGCCACGCGAGCGCTCTGAAATAGTTGAAATTTACATTCAACAGAACAAGTCAATTGTGAAAACTCAACGTGCTTTTAAAATATTAAAAAATGTGAGAAGTGCGCCTTCTAAGAACACCATTAAGCGTTTATACGAAAAATTTTCGACTGGTGAGGCTCTTTCTAATCCGAAGAGGCCAAATAAAAGTCGACCAAGGCGATCGGCCGAGAATATCGCTGCCGTACGAGCCAGTGTTGAGAGGTCCCCAAGAACATCCCAAAAACGCCGTTCTCAGCAGTTGGGCATGGCTCGGTCCACTTTACAACGGATTATTCGCGTTGATTTGCATTTGTTCCCGTACAAAATTCAATTGACGCAAAGATTGTTGCCTGTGGACAAGCCTCGTCGATTGGAATGAGCCCAAAGAGTCATCATGGGTCCGTCGAATATGGGCAACCCTGTATATGTATTATTAAGTGTGTTCGTTTACCTGAAAATTTGTACAAATTTGTGCAAATTTTTACTGGATCGTGTTGGTTTACACAAAAAGTACAGTAAATGAGAGCCAGACAGAGAAAATTTTAACATTTCGATGTTAGAGAGTTTGCAAATTTTGGTTGGAGAAATTTAAGCCATTATTATGTGTGTTCGTTTACTTACAAATTTGTGCAAATTATCTGGATCGTGTTCGTTTACACAAAAAGTCCAGTAAATGAGAGCCAGATAGAGAAAATTCTAACAGTTCGATGTTATAGAGTTTACAAATTTTGGTTGGAGAAATTTTAGCCAACCAAAATTTGCAGGACAGAACTGATGTTTGAAATCAGCTGTTTTATGTCAACAAATAAAAGTAAAAATAAATTTACAACAGAATAGCTAAGTAAAAATTGGAATATTATTTTATTTTATTTAATATATATGTTAATCACTGAAATTAGAAAGAAAAAAGAAGTTTTCTTTTGCTCATTTTTTTATTACAAATCTTAACACATTAAAATTCAAAATAAAACGAAATGCAATGCAATCAGTAAACAAAATCAGCTGTTTCATTGCAATTTGTAATAAAGAGAGTAATAGCCTGTTTCCACTACGGTCGCGTCCGCGTCCATGATTTATCGATAAATTTGTAATGGTGTTTCCACTGTGTTTTGCGTCCACGTTTGCGTCCAAACAGCTGTTTGTGTTTATTTGTTTTTTTTTAGGGGTGCGAAAAATTTTAATATTTTTGTGGCCCAACTAGCGCCTACTCCTTTCTGCAATAAACACAATCGATTTAATTCCAAAAAAATATTGGTATATAATTTATATTTACAAAATTACCAGTATTTTTTCGTTAAATTATCCAGTTTTTTTTTACTTCGGCGCCAGTCACTGCCAACTTCTCGCCCATCTCTTTGTGTATGTGGGTGTTTTTTCGGGCACCCCTTAGGCCATCAATGTTCTCCTCCCAGAGGTCCAACAGATGCAGTGTTGTTACTGCTGTCCACTCAGCCTTTTTAAATTCTAAAATAATTGGAAACATTAATATTATAAACAAAACCAAAAATATTAACTTACCTCCTGTTTTTTGCATTTTGGATTTTTTTTATTTATACTGATTGACAGCTGTTTTCATATGGATGTGCAATTTGCGATTTTGCCATTGATAGGTATGGATGGGTTTCGATTGCAAAAATAATCGATTTTATAGTAAACGCGACTTATCGATAAACGCGTCCAATATGAACGCGACTTTTTCCCATACCTAACTGCCTATGCTTTTTGTATGTGCCTTAACGCGCGTTCATTGATTTTTGGATGCGGACGTGGACGCGACCGTAGTGGAAACAGCCTATAAAATTTGCCTTACGCTCTCAAAAGTAGAAACTTGCAAATTTTTACTGGGAAAGTTAACGAACACACTTATTATTACTATATGTTTCAGTAATTTGGCCGTGTTTTTGTTTTGTTGCTCGTTTATTAAGCAAGTAAGTGGTCGCTAAGGCAATACGTTTTTGACAAAAACTGCAAAAATTTCGGTGTTTCAGGACATGAACAACTTTAAACTCAAATACATTTGTAGCTTCAAATGTAATCGTAACTCGAAAAAATAAATAACGTCTTTCCTAAAAACTTTAAATTTTCAAAACAAACTGTTTATGACGCAAATTGTAATTAGTTATCTTTTTTAAAATAAACGAAAATCAAATGTGTACTTATAGACCTCTTAAGCAAAATAGTAAAAATTGTTTCTGCATGTACTCAATTTTGTTCACATAATAATCGTATTAGGGATCCCAAACCACTTTTCATTTGAAAAATCGTACTAGGTTTAAAGTGATAACTTCAAACCTTTACAAGACATTTTTTAAATTTCTTCAAATACAAAAACAGATTAGTTTTATGCTTCATAAACCGTTTGATTTAAAGATTTGTAATTTGTAGAAAAAAGAAAGTTTTTCAAGACTTACTATAAGCGAATAATAATCGAGCTCGCTAAATCTTATTATTGAATAACTTTCTTTTCAAAAATTTGAATTATATAAAACAAACGGGTTTAACAAATTGTCTACAGGTTACTGTTAACGAAAACGTTTTTATATATGTGTACAATGGTTTGAAGTTATCGCGCTAGCGATCTCCTAAGGGAGTTACCTTTAGAACGCCAATAATTGTTTTGAATTATTTTTAAAATCAACCAAGCTGTAATACGAGGGCTGCTATATAGAGTTCTGGCCTAATAATGAAAATGCAAAAATTTACCATCAAAAATGGTTTTATTGTATTTCAAAATATTCACTTTTGCCAATTGTCGAAGCATTTTTTCCACTCCGTTTGAGACACCTCCACAAACGCTTCAACAGCATCTCTGGAAAATTGTTGATCACGCATTTTTTATTGATGTGCGGGTAAAAAGAAGTCATTGGGTGCCAAGTCAGGGCTGTACGGCGGATGACCCATCAATTCGACTTTTAGGCCCGTCAAAAGGCGCAGTTTTCTTTGTGTAATTATAATTTACGGCACCAGAAGTACAAAATAAGAATTTGTATATGGCATACCTAACGGTACCGAACAAACGATCTAATACAACAACGGCGTTAATATTTCACAACGGCTTCAAAATCATGTTGGGAAAGAGAAAAAATTCATGACACGCTTTGGCACTACTTTTGATTTATTCACAAAAAAGGAGCAAGATTTTTTCAAATTGTCATTTACAGACATTTGCTTTCATAAACAAAATTAATTCGTGGCTTGTCTTATAAATTCGTTAATATTGGCACAGAACGGTGGAATTGTGGAATCTGGCATTATACCAATGTCAAAAATAAAAAATGCAACGGAGATGCATATTCTACTCAAGAACACTAAGAAGACGTTATCCTCCACCATGATGACACTTGGCTGGTTCCTCGAATATCATGGCGGTGTTAAGAGGATCGCTTATAAGTCTGGTTAGTACATCACACTTTATTTTTTTATGAACTCAAATATAAAATGATTAACGTTAGGAAAATAAAAGAGGAATTTTCGTCTGGAGTCCATTGTACTGCGGCTGAAGTTCAGATTATGAGAGACCCCCAAAAAAGCAAAAAGTAAATATTCCTCTTCAGTATTATCCAGGAATCACAAAAGTCAATATGAATTGTGGCACTAGACCAACTTTAGCAAAAAATAGGCTGTGGTTAAAGTTACAATGCATGTTGGATAATGGCCAGCAAGGATGAAGATGAGATCTTGTTCAATCCAGGGTTACCGTTGAAAATTTCAAAAAGTCGCACAAAAAGGGGATTATTTTTCAAAAAAAGTGGCACAAAAAGGGTACTTTTTTTTAAAAAAAAAAGTCGCAAACTTTTCGTAAGTTAATTTTATTAAAACAATACATTTAAATTTAATAAGAAAAGTAACAAACATCACAGTAGAAACTTAGTTCCATTAAATCAGAGGTAAAATACACATTCGAACTAAAAACAATATGAAGCGATAATAAATGGGTATAACATGTAGCAAAATTTGCTTTAATTTTAGTTCCTATATGTCCATATTGACTATTAATCTCCGGTTTTGACCATGCTGACCACCTGAGCCTAGCCTTTCAGCAGCTCAGCTCCTTTTTGAGGTATTTAAAACGGTAAAAGCTTTTTCCCCCTGTTCTGATCTCGCCCATTTACAATCCCAAACAGCTTATGACCATAAGCCTGCATCACGCAAAATTTCTGAAAACTAGGTTGATCCGTTTGAACGATATCGTGCTTTCAGAAAACACGCGGACGGACATGGCTAGATCGTCCCAGAATTGTATGACAATCAAGATTATATATACTTTATAGGGTCTCCAATCAAGATTTCGTGGTGCTGCAAACGGAATGACAAATTTAATATTCTCCTGCCTGAAGGGTACCAAAAAATCCAAACATCAAAAGTCGAGCATGGCAGGCTATATTATACCCTGCTCTACTGGAGGCGCAGATGACCCAACTGAAACTAGGCTTTTGGGCTCCTTGAAGTCACGAAACGTGTTCTTAATATATCCAGATTTTAAAAATAATTTCATATAGATTTGTTGGGTTTGTTGTTAAATTTTAAACTTTGGTACCCACATGTGACAGCGAATAGAGAAAGGGACCTATGAGTAAAAAAAATCAATTTTCACTTTTTTTTTGATGTGGACAACATCTGAGCATCGAATGAGACCGATCCCATGCCCCGAAAGTGTTACCTCCCAGAGATATGCGCGTTTTATGAAAGTGAAGTCGAAGATTCTAATCGCAAATAGAAAGGGACCTAATTTTTAAAATGGCTCTCCTGAACAAAACTGGTTTTTAGCCTTAGCTCCCTTTCTATTTTGCGCGTCACATATAATGATACGGATCTAATAAATAAATAATTTTGTACATAAAAAACATAGGTCGCTTAGCTTAAATGATTAACAATTCAAGAGGTAAAGGGTGAGCTGATTCGGCACATTAACGAGATTGAACCTATATTTTATCTCAAAATCATTGAAAATATGGACCAACGGATCGAGGTATGCCACCCAAGCCATGGCGAGCATTTGGCCAATATTTTATTAAACACACAATTGTCATAGATCCTTCTTTCATTATAAAGAATATTGAGATAATTCTCTGAAAACTTTTTGTTTTATTTACAATTAATATCGTGCGTTTTAGTTGGATCACCCTTCATAAGCAAGAGCGTATTTAATTCGTAAAGCGCAATGACCTTTAATCACGAGATATTTTGTACTAAGTACCAATTTCACCGGCTTATGATGCAACTAAATTTTAGATATTCTTTGGGGAGTTAATGACTTCTTTGGGAAATGAAATACTTAGTTGAGTAGTGTAAATTCCCAAAAGAACCGGGTCCTTGTAGGTCTCAGTTTTTGTTCTGTAATGTAATGAGCATGCCATAAGTTAAAAAATAATACATATTCCTTTATTTTAGCAAATTTTCGTAATGAGATGTAAAATCGTATCGAGATTATTTTCGTTAAACATTTTAACATTCTATCTCTAAGTTTTGCGTATCTTTTTCGACCTTATACAAGGACATTAACAAAAAGAATCTTTATAGAGAATTCTAAGTATTTTTTTTCTACAAAAATGTTGGCCAGTTAGTTTCAGAATGTGTTACCGAAATCAAAAATTTGATATCTTTATTTTTAGCTATCGTTATAGGTCCTTAAGTTTAGGAAAATGCATAAATGTGGGTACAGGTGGTTTTTTTTTTAAATTTTCTACTAAAGAACTGAAATTATAATTTTTGTGTAGATCGTCTAAAATTAAATCAGAATATGTGACAGCGCATAGAGAAAGGGACGTAAGGGTAAAAAAATCAATTTTCACTTTTTTGTTGTTGATGTGGACAACATCTGAGCATCGAATGAGACCGATCACATGCCCCAAAAGTGTTCCCTCCCAGAGATATGCGCGTTTTATGAAAGTGATGGTACACCAAAGCTACACGTATTTTAATCTTTAAAATGGCTCTCCTGAACAAAACTGGTTTTTACCCTTAGGTCCCTTTCTATTTTCCGCGTCACATAAAATGAACATTCTGTTGTTCGATCTTTCGTTTTTAATTCTAGTAAAAGTTTAATAAAGCCGAGCTCGATAATTTATTAAACTTTTACTTAAATCAGAATAGCTTAAAAAAAAAGAAATTTATGTTATTAAAGACCACAAATTTTTTAAAGATTCGATATGTGGCAAATCTGTAGTTTTTTTTTAATTTTTACAAATCAACTATTAATTTTTTTGAATCTCTTAAAATTGCACATACAAAACCTAGAGACTACATACAACATCAATAGAAAAATATGGGAAATTGAATTTTTTTTTAAAGCACAAAGTGGCAATTGGTAAAAAAAGCACAAGAGCGATGAAATGTGCATCTTACAAAGAAAATATTTTTAAGAAGTAATGGTCTTAAACTCTTGTATCTTTAAAAAGCTGATGAAGAGTCTCAGAAAGTCTATTAAGAAGGACTATATCACTGAATTACTTTAAAAGTGTTTTTTAGACAATTTAAAAGTCAATGGTTTAATTGGGTAGTTTTTTTCTAGTTTGGCTACAAATTGATTTAAGAGAAGATTATGCATTCAAGGTCAGTCAACATAGATTTCGCTGTCAACACAGTAAGATATTTAAAGCCAGTTCCCCTAGTGTGCTGTGGAACTGTTGGTAATCCACACTGAGCCGGGAAATCACTTTTGCTTAAAGTATTTTCACTTTATTCTGTCAGTTGGAAAATGGATACTGCCAAGCATTCGTTCATAAATTCTAACTTCTACCACCGAAAACAAGTTCTTTGCCAGGGCTCTGTTTTCGAAGTTCTCACTGGACACTGAAAGCATTTCCCTTTATAACGCAGGAAATAACTCTTAATAACTTTTTCGTTTATATATTTTTTTCAGATAATATAAAATAACACTTGGAGAATAAATAAAGGAGAGATTCACAACTGAAAAAATAACCAGAATAATAAAGTACTTAGTAGGGACATACCGTAAATACTGTTACACACGTTTTGTGCTGTAAAATAAAAAGTACTGAATGTTTTTGGACCAAATATTTTTGAATATATTTATTGATGTATATTGTATCCAAAAAGAATCTACTTATTCGAAATGTTCGCCTTTTGCCTTTACACACGCCTTAAGTCGCACTGGCCAATCGTCAATAGCTGCACGAACCACGTTCATTGGAAAATTGGCCAAAACTCAAAACAAAGCAGTCTTAAGAGGTCGAATGTTGGGGTGTCTTTTGTGACAAACCTTGTCCTCTAAAACCGTCCACAATTTGTAACCCAATGGGTTCAAATCTGGACTGCCTGAGGGCCATTCTTCAGAGGAAATGAACGCTGGCAAACTGTTTCGAAGCCAGGCCTGGGACGTTTTAGCCTTATGGGCCGGCGCAGAATCCTGCTGGAAAGTCCATGGCTGGTTTTGGAACAGGGAATTGTTAAGAGGCTTCACAACAGCTTCCAAAACGGTTTCTTTGGCCGATGTTTTGACTCCTTGTTCGCAGAAATGCAGGTCAGTGGCCCCATCGTAAGAGACACCCCACCAAACCATGACTGAAGCTGGGTGATGACCCTTTTCCACCCTTGGGATCAGTTCAGATGCTTCCCTAGATGACGGGGCATACACTCTATCACTTTGCTTGTTAAATTTTTCCTGAACGGTAAAAATTTTTTCATCGGTGAACAAAATTTTTCTCAGCAATTTAAAATCGTGCTTCACCAAAAGACGTTTGCATTTTTCATTTTATAATGATTCGACTCATGGACTTTTGCGTGATATTCATATAACGGGCCATGATTTTCTGTTTTCGGAGCTGATTTCTGTGAATTCTTGATTTAACGGCTTTGATGACATGCGGTGTTCGAACAGAGCGTGGACCGACCGGTGGCGGTGTTTTACATCTCCAGTCTCCTCAAACAGTTTTATGCATCGGTAGACGAATACTAGGGCTAATCCCTAGTGGACGGAGCGTTTTGAAAATATCGCTTTCTTTCATTTCACACTTGAAAAGCGCTATTACATCGATACGGTTCTCATTATCTGACCACTCCATGATGAAAGTTGAAACAATTTTAAAATCCCGTTATAGACTAACGCTATTGAGGTTAGCTTTCAAACCCCATATGACATTAACGGGGTATGTTCAGTTATACTATTAAAATGGGTGTGTTCAATGTTGTAACAGAATTTATGTCCCTACTAAGTATAATTTAAACCAGCGATCAATTATTTTAACGCAAACTCATGAGTGATGAAGCTTATTTCCATTTGAATGGCTTTGGTAATGAGTAGAGCTGTAGGTTCTAAGGTTCTGGAAATCCAAGAGCCATTCATCAACGCCAATTGCGCCCCATTAGGTGTACAGTATGGTGTGGGATCACATCCGCAAATATCATTGGGCCTTACTTCTTCGAGAATGAAGATGGAAGTGCTGAAGTGGAAGTGCTGGAAAGTGGTATTAGTTTATGATAGAACATTTTTTACGTCCTGTGCTTGAAAACAGACCTGAGATGCGGTTTCTGCAGGACGAAGCCACTGCCCATATTGCCCGAGACACAATGGCACATTTACGTCAAATTTTTAGAGAGCAAATAATTTCCAGAAATTCGGAAATTATTTGCCCAGCGCGATCGCCAGAATTGTCAGCAGCCGACTATTTTCTTTGGGGTTATTTGAAGGAGCGAGTATATGTGAACAAGACCGAGACAATCCAATTTTTGTGTCCAATTTTCCAATGCACGAGGTTCGTGCAGCTATTGACGATTGGCCAGTGCGACTTAAGGCGCGTGTAATGGCAAAAGCCGAGCATTTCGAATAAGTAGATTCTTTTTGGATACAATATACATCAATAAATATATAAAAACATATTTGGTCCGAAAACTTTCAGTACTTTTTATTTTACAGCATAAAACGTGTGTAACAGTATTTATGTCCCTACTAAGTAAATACACACATATAAAAAATAAAAATGTTAGTACCATTTCGCTTTAGCCATTTTAAAGTTTTCATTCTAAGGTAGAGTACATATAAATTGTCACTTTCTTCGGCAAATGACTTATCTATTATCCCAATCTTAGGTATTGCTGCTTTCTTAAAACACCCATTAATGTTAGTGGTGTTTTAGGTTAACCTCAATAACTAAGACTGGTTAGCAAAACCGCAAAGTCCTTTGTTAAAAAGGTGGCAATTTTGAGCATACAGGTGAAGTAACTGCAGTACTCGATTCCTATAAACAAATTTTAGAAAACTATTTTTTTCAAGCCCTTTTAGTACTACGATAAGCATGGATGGAGGCTTACACTCGATAGTTTGCCACAAACAGAGAAAAATGCAGTTGCAAATCGGTCCGAACTACAAATGTTTGGTTGAATTGCAATCACCAACATTCCATGGTATGAGTAGTGATGGTTACATGGTTCGACTTACCATAAGTAGTAGCTATACCAACCCAATTCAGAACAACTTTTGATTCCCACGACAGGTGTTTATGACAACCAACCAATTGTAAGGCAAATGTTACTTTGGTATTAATAATTGGCGGTGACGACAAATAAATTCTTTGTAGTAGCCAAACCCAGTTAAGTTCGCAGTTGTAATATTTTACACTATGCAACAAAAGTTTAGACTTTTGCCAACAACGAATTCTTTGTCGCAACCGAGATTAATTGCCAACCGAATGATTTAGGTTACATGCATTTTGAGTATTCTATCAGTGCAATCAAATGTTGGCTGGTGCTCTGTTATTGTCAGTTATTAAAACTGTAGTGCAACATACCATGTATTCGAACCTTCAGATGGGAATTTCTGAATTAACCAAAAAAGTTAAAATTTAAGTTAAAGGTAAAAACTGTTTTCTTACACAATTGAAGTACTTAAAGTATTTGTAGGGAGGGTCATGACGAGGTTACGGAAGAAAAGATAAAAGTAGATCATTTTTACTCGAAAAAAATTGGTTAATCAATTGGCTTAAAGTCGGTAATAATCGAATCGAATTTTATTTAAAACAAATAATCGAATTATTTTTTTTAACAAAAAGACTATTAAACAATTGATAACAGCAAAACTGTTGGTTGCCGCAACTAGAGATGGGTACGTGAGTAATTTTGGCTCACGCTCACGCACGATCATGACGTAAAAATTTTGAATCACGCACGACGGTTTTTTCGCTCACGTGAGTAAAATTAAATTTAACTCACGTTCACGCGTGAATCACATGAGTCACGCAAAAGAAAAAACCCATTTTTAAATCAAAAAAGCAAAGTATATTTTTTTAATAAAACGCTTAAAGTTATAACTATAGTTAATGATTATAAAACAAAAATTTAATTCAGTCTCTTTTTCATTGGGGTTAAAAAATTAAGGTAATTTAGTGTCTTTTGTAAAGCCGATTTTTTTTTCTGCAAAAGTTCGTGAATCGCGAAATTTTTCCACTCACGCTCGAAGATTTGTTTTTGGTCACGTTCACGCACACTCACGTGAGTAAAATAAGATTTTACTCAGGTTCACGCGGGAATCACGCTCATCACGTGATTCACGCTAATTACGCGATTTGTGCCCATCTCTAGCCGCAAACAACTAAATAAATATCCTTTTCGCTTAGTGATACCTTAAGTACCTTAGGTTGCGAGTACAGTACGATGATCATATTTGTCATCTAGTGGTATTTCGAACCGAATATCCATTACGATTATAAACATTGGGTGATTGCAACCGAAATTCTTTTTTTCAAACCGAATCATTTTAGTTCCAACTGATTCCAACTATTTTTTTCTCTGCGTGTAGAAATGAAAGACTGATTACAGTTTTTGATATTGTCGTTTTGACTTCTTCTTGGTTTAAAATGATGTACGAAATTACTACTTTATTGTTTAAGTATAGATCGTCCAAAATAAAATATAAATATCTTCAAGATAAAAAGGACCTTTTGGTCCTTTTTTTAAAAAAAAAAAATAAAATTTTCAATAAAATTTAATGAATGAAATATGTTCTGAATGAAACCAAAATGGACAAAGAGGTTCGATAAATTAAATTAAATTTTTTTTACCCATTTGTGTTAAATAACCTTCAAAATATTACCGATATAAAACTATATTCTTTGTTATCACATCTAGCCAATAATTCAATAATTCATTTGGTGTACTTTGTGTCACAATGCCCTTAGGTAGCCGGAACTTTAGGGTGGGCCATTTTAAATTTGAATCAAGATTTAAAAATGGAATACCATCCGATGCGTTTTCGCGTCGCCCAATGGGCTGAAGTTTGATTGGCGGGAGATGAAGAATTTTTACCGAAAAATCGTGTTTTCAGATGAGGCTCATTTTCATCTTGTTGGCTATGCCAATAAGCAATAAGCAAAATTGCCGCATATGGGGTTCAGAGAACCCACACGTGACTATTGAGAAGCCGATGTATCCAGCTGAAGATTGTTTGGCGGGAGATGAACATTTTTTACCGAAAAATCGTGTTTTCAGATGAATCTCATCTCGAGCGATAAGTAAAAGCCAAGTTTTAAAAAAACCTGCTCATAATTCAAATTACAGAATAAATATAATAAACACAAATATTTAACCACAAGTTGGTTCACTTGGCAAATGCTCATGGTAATTACAACCGAATTCAAAGTGTTATTATAGCCAATTATCTCTAGCAACAACCAATAAATGTGGATGTTTTTTTCACACGTGTGGTTTTCAAAAAGAAATAAAACGCATATGTGACGCGCAAAATAGAAAGGAACCTAAGGGTAAAAACCAGTTTTGTTCAGGAGAGTCATTTTAAAGATTTAAATACGTGTATCTTTGGTGTTCCATCACTTTCATAAAACGCGCTTCTGGGGCATGGGATCGGTCTCATTCGATGCTCAGATGTTGTCCACATCAAAAAAAAGTGAAAATTGATTTTTTTTACCGTTAGGTCCCTTTCTCTATGCGCTGTCACATATAGTTTAATGTTAATTTAGCTTTATTATAAAGATAAGGGTTTGCCATTATGGTTTAAAAATGATTTCGGCAAGCCGCGGCCACTTTAGACCCAGTTTTCGATCACATTTTGCAGCATTTGGTGCCGTATGTCAGCAATTACGTGCCCAATATTCACTTCCATTGCGTCAATTGTGCCGGACTTATCTGCGTAGACAAGCGACTTCACATAACCCAACAAAAAATAGTCCAGCAGTGTTAAATCGCACGATCTTGGAGGCCGCGCCAAAGGACCACGACGTGAGATAAGTTTCCTTCATTAAATTGATTGTTTCGTTGGCTATATGGCATGTAGCTCCGTCTTGTTGGAACCAAGGGTCGTCTATATCAACATTCTCCAATTCAACCAAATGTGGGCTTCATCGCAGATGATTTTCTTTTAAAAATCAGGATCGGTGGCCAACTCGTTTTGGGCCCATTCACCACGATTTGCAAAGGTTGTTCGGGGGTTAGTCTTTTCATTATGAAATGGCATACCAAACTAAACATAAACCAAGTGAAAGCTGTCAAAAAGACCAATTCAAAAATGTGTGGCCAGATTGAAAACCACACGTCTAAAAAATCACCCTTAACAAATTTAGTTCCAACAATCAACCGATTAGTTGGGGTTCGTGAATTTTGTCTTTTCAACCGATACTGTCATTTTCCATGTCAAAATTCGGCTGCAGCGAGGAAATAGGACTTGCAACCACCAATATTTGGTTGGCAAAAAATTCGGTTTTGCAACAAATCTGTTCTCTGTGTGTATGCTTTAGTCTACTTGAAGTGTATACCCAACTAACCAAACGTTTAGAATTCGGTCAGAAATCTATACGAAAATCGGCAAAATGTTCAGATTTCGGATCAGAATTCTTACCGAGTTCGTAAAGACAAACATATAAGAGGGTTGACACGAATTCTAAACTACTACTACTTCTCTGAGGGATTTCTGATGTTTCATTTCGAACCGATTTCTGACCGAATTCCGAACTGTAGTCTTAGAAAATGAAATTTCGATTCGAACGATTTCGGTTAGAATTCTGTACGATATCGGTCGGAATTCTCACTCACGCGTAATCTGTGAAAATAAACCATATTGAAAAAATACCTCTAGATTGACACCCGCTATATATAATTCTGGCGTAGGCAACATTAAGTGTTGCCTGGCGCCATCTGACATTTCCATTGGAAAGTTTGACATTTTTGAGCATAAACGTACTCAGAACGTTTTGACGTATGGCCTTAATTTGTGTTGTTTATAGTGACTTGAAAATATCAATTTGGCAAAAAATGGATTTAACTCGTGAACATTTTCGTCCCATCTTTTTACACAACTTTCGACGTGGATTATCAGGACAAGAGTGCATCGATGAACTTAAATCTTTGTATGGCGATGAAGCACCATCCTATAGCACTGTGAAAAACTGGTTTAATGAATTCAATCGTGGCCGACGCTCGCTCGCCAAAAACGGCCGTTGTGCCAGAGAACATTGATGTCGTGATAATGCCAGATCAGCGTGTGACATACCGTGAGATAGAGGCATCCTTGGGCATTTCTTCCACCAGTATACATTCGATATTGCATGAACACCTTGACGTTAAAAAGGTTTGTTCTCCTTGGATCCCGCACAATTTGACAATCGCTCAACAAAAGTCTCGTCTCGATTGGTGCAAAGAAATTTTGAAAAATACGATCGCGGTGCTTCAAAAGACGTTTATAATATCGTCACAGGTGACGAATCGTGGATCTATGCGTATGAGCCCGAAACAAAACAGCAATCGACCGTGTGTGTGGGTCTTCGAAGACGAGCCAAATCCAACGATTGTTGTTAGTGGAAGAAGCACTTCGAAGCAAATGGTCGCCTGTTTCTTCGGCAAAACTGGTCATGTGGTGACTGTTCCGCTTGAGCAACGTAGGACGGTCAATTCGGAGTGGTACACCACAATTTGTTTGCCTGAAGTCTTCGGAGAAATTCGAAAAACGAACAAGAGAAGCCGAATAATTGTGCACCATGACAATGCGAGCTCTCACACAGACGCTGAAACCAGCGCCTTTTTGACCGGCCAAAACGTCGAATTGATGGGTCATCCGTCTTCTTTTTATTCCCGACATCAAGAAAAATATGGTCAAGGATTTTCGTCGCCAGAAGATGGAGGTATCTCAATCGGAGTGTAAAAAGTGCTTCGACAATTGGTTCGAGCGCATGCAAAAGTGTATAAATCATGCTGGAGAATACTTTGAAAAACAATAAAACCATTTTTGATGATAAATGTTCGCATTTTCATTATTAGGCCAGAAATATTTATAGCAGCCCTCGTATTGACTTGTAAGGGTGATTCCTCTTTCAAAAAGTAATAACAAATCAAAAATATAAAGTTTAACACAACTCACACGTAATCTGTGAAAAACCCTATTAAAAAATACCCCTAGATTGGTCACCCGCTATTTAGTGGAGTATTTTGACTCGTTAATTACAATATTAATACCCAGAAAACAAATTGTGGAGGTAATTATACTTTTTCACTTCTAACGATACTTTTAGTTACATTTACTAGCAATTATAGTGCACCAACCAACATTAGGTTGAACTGATAGAAATTGTATAGTTCATGCAAGCCCAAACATTCGGTTGGCAAAAACATTCTGTTGTGGCAACGAATCTGTTCTCGGTGTGTTCACACAAATTTTAGATTTTTTTATTTGTTTTAGCTAAGTACTAAGTACTGAATGAAGGCTTATACTGCTTATAGATAGTTATCCAGGCTAAGTACTAAAATGGCTACAAAGAATTAATTTTGCTACTTTTCCATTTGTTTTTGTAAAGAGTCTTATTTCTTTAAACACAAACAAAATTTGCATTTTTTGTTAAAAATTAACTTAAATATTATTTTTTTTGCTTTGCAGTCTTAGTCCTTAAAATCCGACTAAAAATAAACATTGCTTTTGAGCATTTGGTGTTTCCAACTGGCAAATTCCACCGTTAGCAAATTTGGGGGTATTAAACTAGATGCCAACATCTGGCAACATTTGGCAGAACACCCACCAGCTGAGCTGCCGAATAAACAGAGCAATACATTTTGCAAACAACTCAAACAAAAGGAACTTGGAGAGAACCTCCTACAGAGAGTGAGTGCGAGAGTAAAAACGATGACAAAACATGCAAAACACTCTTTTACGCACGGGGTAACAGTAACAGTCGCGCCAGCTGGAACAAAAGCAAGAACAACAACAACGCTAGGGAGCAAAAGGAATTTTAAGGTGGAAATATTGCTTACAAGACAGTTGTAAAATTATGACTGGAAAAAGCAGACTTGACATTATTAACGGGACTCCAGACATTAGCAGTCGCAATGTGGCGCCATAGATAAGTGGAGCAAAAATCGAGACAAACACACGGCGGAAAAAGTGTTTTTCTTTTCTATTTTCTTTCCTGTGCACAATAACTCATCTAACAAACAATTATTCGGTTCTCCACTTAAGCTGGCGGTCGTATACAATTAAATGCAGTTCAAAGAAAATAAGTGAAGTGCAACAAAGTAAGCGAAACTCTGAAGTATTTCCTTTTTTTGTGTGTGTGTCGTTTCAAGCAAGCTGCAAAGTACCGTTATATTTATATTCCTTCCTGGAGCTAACGTCCAAAAACAGTTATGACGAAACTAAAACGGCACGGAAAAGAAAGTGACTGAGTGTGTGTGTGTGAGAGACAGAGAGAGTGTGAGAGGAAAGTCAAGAGAGTGTTTGCTCCAGTATTGGGGAGAAAGTATATACAGGCATATGCATGTACGTTTTATGGGAGAATCTAAACTTACACGATTCATGTGCTAGTTTACATTCATGTACTTAGTACACGTTGTAAAGTCATACGGGTGACATGTTCTAACGGTTATTCGGACGGACACTAATCGTTGTTGTCCCTCGTTGCCAGTGCAGTTGTTATTGTGAACTGTGCTACGGCAAAACGCATGCATGTGCCGCCGGTACCACACACACACACATCATTTTGTGTTTTTTTTGCATAATCACTAGAATGAAAATCTCCCCTTGAAATACAAGAAAAAAGAAAACAGACTTTTTAGTGGAAAATTTATAAAATATTTAAAAAAAAAAAACAAAAAAGAATTAAATTGTCGAAAAATCACATGAAGTGTTTACCGTGTGTGGAGGCGAAAAAGAAGAAAATAAAACGTAAAAAAATATGAAAAAAATAAATAAAGTGTTTAGTGCGGAGTCTTATCATCACATGAAATAATAAAACGAAATTCAAATAATAAACAACACAAAACCAAACAAAATAAAATAAAAAACAACAACAAAACACACGCAAAGAAAATACAAAAAAGCTCGTGAGTGTGCGTTCGTATGTGTTGCGGCATTAAATAAATAAATAAATAAATACAAAAGTAAACAAACAAAAAGTAAACCGAAGCAAAAACAAACAAAATTACTATACAAAACAAACCCCCGACCGAAAACACGAAACCAAAGCAACAAACCGAGGAGGAACCTAAACAACAAGAGCAGCAGCAGCAACAACAACAACAAAAGCCAACACAACAACAACTGCAAGAAAAAGGTATGTTACAAAACTTCTGTCGAGAATCAACAGCAAAACAAAAACTTAATTTAAATTGAATTTGCCATGCCCCCGCCTTCCGAGCACCACCCCTTCACATTGCCACCTTTGTCCCGCTGGGTTTGTGTTTATTATTATCACTGGAATTTTCACACCTTTGACTCGGCTGTGGTGGCTCGGCGAGCGCGTTTTTTTTCCATCCGGAAATTATTAGAAATTTTAAAATATCGTAAACGTTCTTTAAGCGTTTGCTGTTGTTACGTATTTCGTGTTATTTTTGTTAAACTTTAAAACAAACATATCAGAATTATTACTGTCTGCTTATTTGTTGTTGTTGTTCTTAAATTGTATTTCGCCATCGCCAGCGTCAGCGTTGTTATTGTTGTTGTTGCCTTGTAGTTATTGACTTTTTCATTTTTTGTGTGTAACAAAATCGTGGGCTTTATCCTCTCTCTCCCCCTCCCACTTTTGTACGCTTCGTTCTTCTTGGTGCGTATAATAAACATCATTTCGTTCATCTCCCCGTATTCTCCAGAAATGCTGCATAGGGCAGCATTTCATACATACATACGTACACTGACTACTGTGTGCGTGTGTGTACAATAGGGTGACCCTTACAGCTTGGTTAACTAACCAGCTGGCGTGTGCGAAATTTTGAATAAGGCGTTTAACTTGATGGCCATTGAAAACTCTTATTATGATTGCTAGGGTTCGGAATTATATGCAAATGCATTTTTGTTGTCGTTTGTCTAAATGAGGTGCTTAAAGTAGAAGTAGTCCAACCCCGAAAATGACCCCGAATTGAGCTTGAAATTTAGGCCAACGAAACCAACGAGACTATTTTTAAAAACAAATTATTTTTCGATGAAGTAGGGCAAAATAAACATTGTGTTTTAGGATTAGCGTCGATAACATATACGGGATAGTATAGGGTGATCCATCTAGAGGTATTTTTTCAGAACTAAAAAATATAATAATTCAAATCAAGTGTGGATCTTTTTTGGTAATTTGAAAGGATATTTTATGACATTTATTTTTTGAAAATTATAACCTTCAAATGTTGGCAACTGTATTATGAAAATGAGCGTTCGGTGAGAAACGGCAACATCCGCTGTTTTCGACCAAAATGTTGTTCAGTGATGAGGCCCATTTCTGGCTTAACGGCAAAGTCAATGAACAAAATTGCCGCATTTGAGCTGAAGAGCAACAAGAAGAGGTTCAAGAGGTGCCACTATACCTAGAGAAAACCACGGTTTGGTGCGGTTTATAAGCTGGTGGAATCTTTCATTTATTTTTCAAAAATGATGATGGCCGGAACGTAACCGTAAATAGTGTTTGCTATCGCGCCATGATACCTGAAATTGAAGCCCGTAATCTTGACGACATTTTGTTTTAACAGGACGGTGTCACTTGCCATACAGCTGCTCAAAAAATGGATCAATGTAAGAGATCATTTTGAAAAGCAGCTAATTTCACGTTTTAGACAGGTGAGTTGGCCGCCTAAATAGAGTGATATCAGGCCTTTAGACATTTTTCTTAGGGGCTACGTAAAGTCCAAAGTCTATGCTGACAAACCAGCTACGATTCAGGTTTTGGAAGTCAACAGTACGCGTGTCATTAAAGCCATACCGGTCGAAATGTTCGAACGAGTCATCCAAAATTGGACCCTCAGAATTGAAACCATGAGGCGTAGTTGCGGCCAACATTTGAAGAAAATTATATTCAGAAAATATATGCCATAAATGTCCTTTCAAATTTCCAATAAAGATTCCAAACTTGATTTGAATTTTTATATATTTTTTGTTCTGAAAAAATACCTTTAGATGGATCACCAATTAAAACTACAATAACTTAGTTATTGGTTGTTCATTTATATTATACTCGTGTTTAAATATAAATAATAACAGTAAAGATGAATTTGAAAAAAAACCTATTCCCTAGTTTAGCTGCTATTCGAATTCTATCGTCTCATGTATATTTTGGCAAAAAATTTGTATTCCTCGAAGAACATGCAATATTGCTTAATCTATTGGAATTTTTTGTTCCAGTTTTCCTTTCAACTGCTCTAGCTACGAAGAGAAAAAGGATGTAAAACAAAAAAAACTGTTCAAAATTGCTAAAATTTTGGTTTTTTTTTATCTGTTGTGAAGTAATCTTTAGAAAAACTATTCCTTATTTTAAAATTTAAATAACATTAGAACACTGTAATACTAGTAAATGTTTTTTCACATTTCTCCATTTGCATTAGTTTCTAGGGCATTGTTATAAACTAAAATCTGGAATTTTCGATGTAAAATACAGCTGGAAAATGTCAAAAATGTATTTTCTAGTAAAACAACTTTCCAAAAAATAGTGAATAATACTGCTTTTTTAAAAAGGAACTAGGGTAGTAGTCGAAAATGAGGACATTTTCTCCGAAAGGAGCACATATGCATAGAGAAAGGGACCTAAGGGTAAAAAAAAATCAATTTTCATTTTTTTTCTTTTTTTGATGTGGACAACATCTGAGCATCGAATGAGACTGATCCCATGATCCAAAAGTGTTCCCTCAATTCGGTTTTTATAACTGTGTTATTGGCGATGAATACCGTGATGTGGTTGTAGCAACCATCGTATGATATCTCGAACCGTGTTACCATCATTACTATGGAATGTTGGTTATTGCAACAGAAATTCGGTTTATCCAACCGAATTTGTGTAGTTCGGACCGATTTTCAACTGATTTTTTTTCTGTGTGCACCTCCATCTTACCATCATAAAAAATTTCAGGATCCTAGACTCATTTGTTTTGCCTGTACTGTGCTTGCAACAGACACACTGACGGACATGGCGGAACACATCTATATATTTTTTTATGTTTAAGAGTTTCCGATCAGTACGCGTATTTTGGGGGTATAAACACGTTTGTTGCCGCACCTTAATGTTTTTTGCCAACCAAATGATTGTACTCAGTAGGGACATAAATACTGTTACAACATTGAACACACCCATTTCAATAGTAGAACTGATCATACGCCGTTAATGTCATGGAGTGTTCAGATAATGAGAACCGTATAGCTGTAATAGCGCTTTTCAAGTGTGAAGTGAAAAAAAACGATATTTTCAAAACGCTCCGGCCACTAGGGATTAACCGCATGTTCGTCTACCGATGCATAAAACTGTTTAAGAAGACTGGAGATGTAAAAGACCGCCACCGGTCAAGCCGCCCACGCTCTGTTCGAACACCACATGCCATCAAAGCCGTTAAATCAAGAATTCACAGAAATCCGAAAACAGAAAATCATGGCCCGTGAGATGAATATCACGCAAAAGTCCGTGAGTCGAATCATTAAAAAAGACTTGGGACTTTCAAACGACTTACTGGACATTTATTGACTGCAGCTTTAAAAAATATAGGATTGAAAAATGAAAACGTCTTATGGTGAAGCACGCTGATAACTTGCACAGAAAAATTTTGTGTACCGATGAAAACATTTTTACCATTCAGGAAAAATTTAACAAGCATAATGATAAAGTGTACGCGCGGTCATCTAAGAAAGCATCTAAACTGAGCCCAAAGGTGGAAAAGGGTCATCACCCAGCTTCAGTCATGGTTTGGTGGGGTGTCTCTTACGATGGGGTCACTGACCTGCATTTCTGCGAACAAGAAACAACATTGGATCTCTTAATACTGCTTTGGTTCGAGCTGTGACCAATTTTCCAATGGACGAGGTTCGTGCAGCTATTGACGACTTAAATCGTGTGTAAAGGCAAAAGGAGGGAATTTCGAATAAGTAGATTTTTTTGGATACAATAAACATCAATAAATATATTAAAAAATAGTTGGTCCAAAAAAATTCAGTACTTTTTATTTTACAGCATAAAACGTGTGTAACAGTATTTATGTCCCTACTAAGTAGTTGCATGCACTATCAAGTTTCTATTAGTGTAATTGAATGTTAGTTAATACACTGAAGTGTTCAGTAAATGGAACTATATATATATATCGTTTGAAGTGTCAAAGTGCATACCTATAAAAAATGAAATGATGTTTGAATTTAAATCTTTAAATAAATAATGTAATGAGGGTTTGAGGCTTCAATTAACGATTCGAAAATTCAATTTAAAAAAATGAGTCAAAACAAGATGCAATCTACATTGTCCCATTTCACGACACATTGATATACTCTTTCGGGCCGCTTGGATATCGGATGATGATGTATTTTAATTTCCACTTCGACGATTTAAGTTTAAAAAAACCGTAAAAATTAGCCGTACTTTCGTTTTTTTTATTAATTGTTTTTATATTTGATATTTACAGTTAAATTGTTTCCAAGATGTACCAATTTTCGGTTATAAGAGCGAACAAATTTATTGTCATTACCAAATGTCGGTTGCATTGAACCGTTCTATACTGATCTATTAGTTGCAACAACAGGCGGTTCTGGCAAACAGTATTTTGAGCTTCATTAGGTTTATGTGACCAAATGCAAAGTTGTGTGTACTATAATATTGTCATATTAATCATCTAATAGTTCTTCCAACCGAACTTTCATCATGATTATTAACATTAAGTGTTAAGAACTGAAAGTCTTTTCGTCCAACAGAAATTCTGCAGTTCAGACTGATTTCCAACTAATATTTTCTCTGTGTGAAGGTATAAAAAATCTCTAAAAGTTTGTTAAGGGTTGTGTTCCATTACGCTGTGGAACATTTTTGGGGTTATTGTCTGGGGGGTGAGAAATTCCAAGTCAGGCTGATGGTACTAGGTCAGTATATTAAAACCCTCAAAGGGTTTTGCGTTCGCATGTGCCAGTTTTTTTGACCTTTTACATTTTTTCCTTATCTTGATGTTTTTTCGCTTAGTTGTAAAATGTTGGCAAAAACGTAGTTTGACATAACACGAGAACGACTAGTTCGATTTTGCTGAAATAAATTGAGGAAAATTAATAATTACATTTTCTTTAATCCATTAATATACTGTTTCTCTACCAAATCATCATTTTTGCAATTAGAAATAAATTTATGAAGAAAATTTTGCCAAATTTTTTTTTTTTTTTTTTAAAACATAAATCCCAAACGGAAAAACGTGTAGAGTCTTATAACTTTCACGTAAAGTCACATAACCTATAAACAAAATGCGACATAGATCATAGAACGCGTAAATCAATTTCTATGACCCCCCAGATTGGCTGATGTACTGTGTAACTTGCACAGAAAAATTGTGTGTACCGATGAAAACATTTTTTCAGTTCAGGAAAAATTTAACAAGCAAAATGATAAAGTGTATGCGCGGTCATCTAAAAAAGCATCTGAATTGAGCCAAAGGGTAAAAAAAGGTCATCACACAGCTTCAGTCATGGTTTGGTGGCGTGTCTCTTACGATGGGGTCACTGACCTGCATTTCTGCGAACAAGGAGTCAAAACATCGGCCAAAGTTTAACAAGAATCGGTTTTGGAAGCTGTTGTGAAGCCTCTTAACAATTTCCCATTCCAAAACCAGCCATGGACATTCCAGCAAGATTCTGCGCCGGCCCATAAAACTAAAACATCCCAGGCCTGGCTTCGAAACAATTTGCCAGCGTTCATTTCTTCTAAAGAATGGCCCTCAGGCAGTCTAGATTTGAACACATTGGATTAAAAATTGTGGACGGTTTAAAGGATAAGGTTTGTCACAAGAGATACCCCAACATTGGATCTCTTAAGACTGCTTTGGTTCGAGCTGTGACCAATTTTCCAATGGACGAGGTTCGTGCAGCTATTGACGATTGGCCAGTGCGAAGGCGTGTGTAAAGGCAAAAGGCGGACATTTCGAATAAGTAGATTCTATTTGGATACAATATACATCAATAAATATTTTAAAAAATATTTGGTCCAAAAACATTCAGTACTTTTTATTTTACTAAGCATACCTATATATACACTGGTGGCCAAAACTAAAGCAACTTTTTTGTGACATATTCAATGATCTCTAATTTTTTTTTTGAATAGAAAAAAATGGGATTTTTATCTGATATTTGTCCTTTATTATCTTATATTTCGTATATACAGAACAAAACTAAATTTTCATTTCAAATACATTTTTTTGTAATATTAAACGTAATTGACTGAAGTTCAACTCCGGGTAAAACTAAAGCAACTTTTCATTTCAGTCTTTCGAATCGTTTTATTATATTAAAAATTAACAGCAAAACCTTTATTTTTTATGACTGCAGCACATCTACGTGACATTGAGTCTATTAGCCTTTCAATTTGGTCCTTGGAAATGCTGTTCCAAGCATTCTGGATACGTCCAAATATAGTGTGCTTATTCGTCGTGGAATCTCGTTTTATTTTATGGACTACTTTACTCCAGAGATTTTCGATGGGATTTCAATCCGGTGGTTGAGCTGGCCACGAAAACACGGTGATATTTGACTCACTCAACCAATCTTTCACCAACTTTAAGGTATGCTTCGGTACATTATAATGCTGGAAAACCCAAATTAGCGGCATATTTTCCTCTACGTACGGGAAGCATGACGTTCGCCAGAAGATCTTCATACACAAATCGGTCCATTACGAGTATTTGCTTTATCTGATAAATCGGTTCAACTCCAGCATAAGAAAAAGCGCCCACACCATCACTGAGCCTCCGCCGTGCTTAACAGTGCCTTTTGCAATACTGAGGTTTAAGACGTTTGCTTAGTGGTCTTCTTACTGTAAACTTTTTCATATCCAACCCCTTTATATTGAATTTTGATTCATCGGAAAAAACATATATCTCCACTGAGCTTTGCTCCAATTCATATGAGCCAGTGCAAAGGCCAACCTGGCTTGTGAGCTCGCAAATTTGCTTCTACCGCACAGTTCTGTCACTGACGTCTAACGATAGCTCTCTTATTAATTTAGTCAAAAGGGATCTTTTTTATTTCACGAACGAATTTTTGATCAGTACGGGTTAATGTCTTTCGCGGCCTTCCACCAGAATGCACTGTTTTCAGGGACCCAGTTGCACGATATCGTTTTATTATTCGAGAAATCACCGATTTGTTTATTGAAAACTTTTAATAAATATTAATTTGTGACAAACCATTTTGTACTCTTTGATGATTTGCTCTTTTGACCATAAATTGTATTTATATCTAGCCATTTTGAATGTTTTTACGAGTGATTAAAAAGTGCATTCAACACGTGCATTCGCAATAAAACTAATTACAAAACCATCTTATATTGTTACACGAAACATATTTAAAAGCAAAACGTCAAATTTATAACGGTAAAACATTGATTTTGTTATAAATAAGAAGAGTACTGTAGAGTTGCTTTTGTTTTGACTGGGTGATATCGGCACTGCATATACTAAATGTAAAAAAATGTCAGTTAAAATATTTGAAATTATTTTTCGAGTGTTAATCTAACAACAACACTTAAACCAAATATTAAAAATTTAAAAAAAAAGTTTTGGTGCTAACCAATATTTTGCGAAAATTTGAATGCTGGGCTTATATGACTTATATTAGTTTTGGCCACCAGTGTACATATAGTTTGGTTGAATGTGAATCATAATAAGTTTGTGAGGATTATAATATTGTGGTGACACAACAATATTGTTACCCTAACCATATTTTTTTTAGAGTAGAACCAACTGTTTAAAACCGACTGTGAGCGGCGAATACATCTTATTTAAATGTTTTTCTATGGCCTGGAGATCGAGCTCTTACTCTTAATTTCCCCGTTAGAATTTTGAAACAAACCACAACAAAATCCCAAAAAAATCTCCATTTTATGTAGGTCAACCCTAGTGTAAATACTCCCTACACGCGCCATAAGCGTTATCTCTAGGCTTATAGCGATTTTTTAGCTTTTAAAGCATTTTTAAACATTGACGCGTGTACGGTCTTCATGGATGGCAGTAATCGCACGGATTATTTGCACAAATTCTCCTGACTGCTCTATGGGCGACAGTGTTTGTATATATTGCAAATGTATGATTACAACATGATAGTTTTTTTTGGCGAAAACTTGCAAATTTCCCTGCCCTGACTTTTATCCCTTGTGTGTTCGAAAGTTGTCTTTGTTTTGCACAGTTTTTTTTTATGATTTTAAACAAAAACGTTTTTCTTTTGATCTCCCCCTAACCCGCAACTATTCCTTTACATTTTAATTTGGGGCATTTACGACGCTTGCTCGATGAATAAATAAACTAGAGAGGGAAGCTTTTAGTCAGGTGAAAAAAAAAAATCCTATTTGGCCTTCCTAATTCGACGATACTGCCTGCGTCTCAGAAAACATGAGTTGAATTTCTTATGTAATATTTACACAATTGCAGAAAAATATCGAGTTGAGTTTACGAAACTAAGCAATAACAACAATATGTTGTATCAACAAATTACATTTATTCATTTTAAACATAACATTAGTCGTGTTTTTTTTTGACAAGCGAAAAAATCCGTTTAAAACCTTTAAGGCAAAGGTAACTAGCGTTATCAAAATCCAGGGATATAAAAACTCGTAGCTGATCTAACAGAAATTTATCTCTTTAACATAACCCGTGCTGTCTTTTAAAATTGCCCAATATTCTTAATTGGAGATAATCGAAATTAAAATATGATTGTACACTCTTTAAAGGACCTCGAAATTGTATACTGACGTAAGCGGCAAGAAGTGTCTTCGATTTTCAACAGGGATGCAGACCATTTCAGAATTCGAGTTGGTTCGGTTCTGTGGTTCAGAGTCAATCTAAACCAATGGTTCGTTTTTAAAAATGGCTTCAAGGTACTATTGAACCGTGGTTCCGGTTCGGTTTAACAATCTTAGATAAAAAATTTTTTTGAGGTAATTTATTTTAATTTAAAACAAAAAATGGAGTTAAAACTGTGATATGTAATAAGCGCATAAATGTGAAAAAAGCCAAGGATGTATAGATTTTTTTTGTTGTGAACTGATCCACTTTTTAACAATTTTTTGCGGTTTTCGATTCTACAATTTTTAAAACATTGGTTTGGTTAACGGTTCATAGCCAAAAAAATGATATGGTTTGTTTTAAACCGGTTCGGGTTCGGTTTGCATCCCTGATTTTCAACAATGTGTATGGAAAGTTTTTTAAAATTGTATTGAGTTTTTGGAGCGATCACTTATTTTTTAAACAAATTAAAAACGATTGATTTAAAAAAACAGAATTTTTCTAATCTCCACCAAGGGCTGGAGTTTCTATACACAGAAATTCCGTTAGTATAACCATAGGATAAAAGCTTTGATAATAATTTTCGAATTTCTGGAAATTATTCGTTCTCCAAAAAATTGACTTAACCGTGCCATTGTATCTCGGGCAGTGTGGGCAATGGCTCTGTCCTGCTGAAACCACACTTCAGGTCTGTTTTCAAGAGCAGGGCGTACAACATTGTCTATCATAAACCGATATCGCTTTCTATTTACGGTTACAGCACTTCCATCTTCATTATCGAAGAAGTTGTGATGGTATTTGTGTTGTAGTTCAATTGTAGACCTGCCTGGCTGTTGTGCCGGCGCTTAAAAACGTCACTGGCAATAAAAAAGGAGTTTGCTTGCGTGCACTCAAAAGCGATAAAGCAGGGTTTTTGTCAGCACTCTAATTAGTGCATCTACTGTTGTATAAAATAAAGCAGTGCCGAATTATTGGCAGTTTTAACTTTGAAACTTTAATGTCCTTTATTTCCAAAAACATCTTATTTTAAACATAATTAACGGTACTCTTAATTCTAATTGTTTTTATTCATGTATCCCTAAAACTAAACAATATTTTAGAACTAATCAGCTGTCGATCAGCCATTCAAATGAAAATGAGCTTTATCACCCATCACTTTGCGTTAAAATAATTAATCGCTGATTTAAATAATAAAATTCTATTATTCTGCTTCTGGTTGTTCAGTTGTGAATCTCTCCATTATTGATTCTCCACGTGTTATTTGTATAATCTGAAAAAAAAATATATATAGGGTGATCCATCTAGAGGTATTTTTTCAGAACCAAAAAAAAAATTGAAAATTCAAATCAATGGGCCTCATCACTGAACAAAATTGTGGTCGAAAACAGCGGATCTTCCCGTTTCTCACCGAACGCTCATTTCCATAATACAGTTGCCAAAATTTGAAGGAAATTATATTCAAAAAATAAATGCCATAAAATGTCCTTTCAAATTGCCAATAAAGATTCCACACTTGATTTTAATTTTTATATTATTTTTTGTTCTGAAAAAATACCTCTAGATGGATCACCCTATATAAACGAAAATGTTATTAAATTTGTAAACCCCATGGTAACTTTTGGCCCACCCTGTACTATGTAGACTCTGCACCAACGAAAAAAAATTGTAAAAAAGTGGTTTACTAACATTCTTTGTGGTCGCAGAAGTACTCGTACAAATGACGCTGAACGTTCTGGACGGTCATTTGAAATCAATACACCTGAAATGTCTACAAATCCACGATATGGTGTTGGCCGATCGAAGAGAAAAAGTGAGTGAGATTGTTGATGCCATACACATTTTAAATGGCAGTGTGGTTTAGATTTTACATGATCAGTTGGTTTTAAGAAAGCTGTCTGCAAGATTTGCTCTCAGTTGACCATAAACGTAATCGTGTTACAACTTCAAAGGATTGTTTGGTTTGGTTTGAGTTGTGGATGAAACTCGGATCCATTACAATACTCCGGAGACCAAGCAGCAGTCTAAGCAATGGGTTTCTCCATGTGAACCGGCTCCGAAAAAGGCCAAGGTGACTTTGTCGTCCAATAAGGTGATGACAACTGTTTTGTGGCATACACGCGGAATAACCCTCATCGAATACCTTCTAAACGGCGAAAATTAGGCCAACTTCGTGGACCGATTTAACGAGGATTAAAAAAAAACGACCCCATAAGGCCAAGAAACAAACAAATTATTTTTCATCAAGCTAATGCACAGGTGCACACGTATGCAGTCTCAATGGCAAAATTGCATTAATTTGGTTACGAATTGGTACCTCATTCGCCATATTCTATGGATTTAGTACCCAGTGACTATTTCCTATTCCCAAACCTAAAAAATGGCTCGGTGGAAAGATATTCAGCTCCAACGATGAAATTATTGATGAAACAAATGCCTATTTTATGGACCTCGAAAAATCCTGTTTTTTTGGAAGGGATGTACAAATTGGAGAAAAGTTGGACTAAGTGTAAAGAGCTTAAAGGAGATAATGCTGAATATTTTTGTTGTTGCAAAAACAACTTTTTTTATTCGAAAAGTCACGGAATTTTTGATATGCCCTCGTATCTTACGGCTAAGATGTTAACTAATAAAAAAGATATTTACTATTTTAAAATTGAAAAAGGATAAAAAAGAATTTCTTTTACTTTGCTTCTATTCGAATCGAAGGTGTCTGGTAGGTGTCCCTGGAAACACCCATATGTGACAGCGCATAGAGAAAGGGGAGACAAAGGGTTAAAAAAATCAATTTCCGCTTTTTTTTGATGAGGACAACATCTGAGCATCGAATGACCGATCCCATGCCCCAAAAGTGATCCCTCCCAAAGATATGCGCGTTTTATAAAAGTGATGGTACACCAAAGATACACGTATTTAAATCTTTAAAATGGCTCTCCTGAACAAAACAGGTTTTTACCCTTAGGTCCAATTCTATTTTGCGCCTCACATATGCAAATTTTTATATCAAAATTGACAATAATTTCTTTCTGTGTATAGTTTTATTTTAATTGCAAAATGTGAATTTCGCCAAATAGTTTGTGGTGAAATATTTTGGCAACCCCATAAAAGACAACATATAAAAATCTATAAACTTGAAGCCTTCCTACTGCGGCCAGGGCCAAATCCTACTGAATTTGTGGCCCAATTAAATTATAATCCCTTCAAAATAGCAAAAGGGCAAACAAAGCCATTACGAATTTTCATTACTTTATCTGTAAATCGTTTGCTGATGAGTAGACAATTACAGGCGTACATACTCGTATCCTTGTTTGCCATACTGAGTAATAACATGCCCCTCCCGCTCCAAAGGCATTGGGGGAGGAGACTATGTTTGTGTTACACTCACAGGTAACGATGTCCTCTGCGTGTTAATTCGGCTAAGAAGTGTAGTGCTGCAGCTTTTATCACACATTCGGATTGTCCTTGCGTTTGCCATCTCGCCGCTCTTTGCCATGCAGACGTGACCAAATACGGGCGGCATCGCTACATTCCTCAAAGAGGAACTTAGAGCTCAGTTGTAAGGGTAGCATTCGTTACCTTTAATGGACATCTCGAGTGTACCAGTTTGTTTTTGCAATGACCGACTTTTTAACGTAGCGTAACTTTGATTCGTTGTAACTGACCTCTTAGTTTGTAGATGCTATTATTTAATTCTCCCTTTCTGTTGGCGTTTTGACATTGTTCCTGCCTGTCTCATTGCCCCTTCCCAACAAGTGTTCCCCACTTTTTAATCAAATTTCTTTGTTTTTATCTACTCTTTGCCAGACCCCCATTTTGGTGGAGCTTCGGTGCTGTGCTCTGCTGTTCTGTGCTCTTTTCTGGCTTTCATTATCATCGCAATTTGGGTGATTGGGTTTGTGTGTTCTGTTCTGTTCTGTTTTGTTCCACTGTTTCGTTTTTGTTTACGTCTTCTGGTTTCATTTTAACGTTTTTGTTTTTGCTCTCTGCTGGGTCTGCTTGGGCGCTAGATTAGTTCGGTTTGTTTTTTTTTGTCGCCGTTCCTTTGCTATCTTATTTGGGCATTAGTTATCCTTCAAGTGCTAGTAAGTTTATCGCTTTCCAGATTCGTCATTCGACTTGTGGGAAGGCACAGACGTACCGACGGGTAGGCAAACATACTTACTCGTATGCACTTACCTACATACTTACAATCAGTTGCTGGCCAATTATATAAATGTATGTTTGTACATTAGGGTGGATTGCTCAAGAGAACTTACTACTCCAGACCAGCAATTAGGCTTATTGGTTTGTTTTGTGGCAATTCCCTACAGAACCTGACACTATAAATGTAACTAGAATAGATATAAAATGACCACCGTTCAATCAAAAAAAAAAAAAACAAGTAAAAACGTCGTAAAGTACGGCCAGTCCAAAACCATGGATTGAGTTGTACTGCGGTGATAGGATTTGGGTATTTGTTCGTTAGTGGTTGGTCCATGCTTGACAGAACTACTTTTTTGGGCCCGATGAACCAAGATCCTATTAAGATTCTTGAAAAAAAATTAATGATTTTAAATACCCATGCCTATATTCCGAAAGGAACATAGAAGGCCCCTAGGTTAGGGTTTTAAATTTAGACATATCTTATAAGTTAATGCATATTGAGATAAGTGAGATAAGTCCACTGTTTCTGGGAACCACACACAGAGAACAGATTCGTTAACATAATCGATTTTTTTGCCAACCGAATTATTAAGGTTACTTACACCTCGAGTATTCTATCAGTACAGCCGAATGTAAGTTATTGCTCTGTAATTTGCAGTTATTGAAACTGTAGTACCAGTGCAACATACCAAGTATCCGAACCTTGAGAGAAGGATTTTTGGATCTTAAAGTCCACATGCCACATTTGTTCAACGAAAAAAAATAAAATTTTAGTCAGAGGCAAACAACTGTTTGTTTAAACAATTAAAGTACTCGTAGCGAGGGTCTTGGTGAGGAAAAAGTGGAAAAGTTGGTACAGTCGAACCTGGATAAGTGGAATTGCAACGGACCGACTGTTCATTTCCACTTAAAGAGGTACTAATATTTAGTACACGCAGAGAAAAGATATGGTTACACTGTGGTCACCGTAACACTAATATGTTCTCTACAATAAAAGCATGTTCGTATTGTTTATTGAATTTTATTTTGACAATAGTATGATTGCGACAATATTGCTATTGTTGAAATGTAACAATAGTATTATTGCCAAATTTAGAAATGATAATATGGTTGTAGCAACAATATAAACATGGTTGGTGCAACAAAAGTATTGTTGTTTAAAATTTACGTTAACAATAATTTGATTACGACGATCATACAGTATGGTTGCGACTATGAACATAACAAAACAGGTTTTATAGAGCATGTATGCATGTGTGTGCGTATTTTTTTTTGATATACAAAAAAACACATACACACGATACAGTGAATGGTTGCTGTCCATTAAAAAAGACAACAACAATCGGAAGGTAGTTCGAGGGATTTTTATTGTGTTTAGTTTGTTCGGTGAAATACTCTAATACCGACTGGTTCTCGTTTATTTAAAATCTGCCTGCACTTAAGTATATAGCCATTGATCATTGTAAAATCACATTCGTTACTTGGTGTCTACGGATGGTGAAGTAGCATTCACCCCTGCTGGCAACTAAAAGTATTTTTGACCGTTGGAATATATATTTTTGTTTCTTGAATGAAATGTTTAATAAAAACATGGCATCAAATCTGGCTATGAACTAATAGTAATGCAATTTAAAATAATATACGAGTACTTAATAAAAATCTCTATTTTTGAATAACAACAATAACCAATCCTAATAAATAATTTTGGGGATTATAGTATGGTTGAGTGTGAATCATACTATGGTTGTGGTGATCATAGTATGGTTGCGTGTGAATCATACTATGGTTGTGAGGATCATACTATGGTTGTGCGATGAACATACTATGGTTGTGAGGATCATAATATGGTTGTGGAGATAATAGTATGGTTGAGTGTGTATCATACTATGGTTGTGTGGATCATAGTATGGTTGCGTGTGAATCATACTATGGTTGTGAGGATCATACTGTGGCTGTATGAGAAACATACTATGGTTGTGAGGATCATAATATGGTTGTGGAGATAATAGTATGGTTGAGTGTGAATCATACTATGGTTGTGAGGATCATAGTATGGTTGTGGAGATGATAGTATGGTTGATTGTGAATCATACTATGGTTGTGGGGATTATAGTATGGTTATGTGTGAATCATACTATTGTAGTGAGGATCATACTATTGTTGTGTGACAACCATATACCCAACAATAGTATGATCCTCTTCGAATATTGTCACCCCAACCATACTTTTTTTCTGCGTGTAGGGACATACATACTGTTACAACATTGAACACACCCATTTCAATAGTAGAACTGAACGTACCCCCTTAATGTCATATGGGTTTTGAAAGCTAACCTCAATAGCGTTAGTCTGTAACGGGATTTTAAAATTGTTTCAACTTTCATCATGGAGTGGTCGAATAATGAGAACCGCATCGCTGTGATAGCGCTTTTCAAGTGTGAAATGAAAAAAAACGATATTTTCAAAACGCTCCGGCCACTAGGGACTAGCCGCATATTCGTCTGCCGATGCATAAAACTGTTTGAGGTGACAGGAGATGTAAAAGACCGCCACCGGTCGCGCCGCCCACGCTCTGTTCCAACACCGCATGTCATCAAAGCCGTTAAACCAAGCACTCACAGAAATCCGCTCCGAAAACGGAAAATCATGGCCCGTGATATGAATATCACGCAAAAGTCTATGAGTCGAAACATTAAAAAAGACTTGGGACTTTCAAACGCCGTACCGGAAATTTATTGACTGCAGCTTTAAAAAAAAATAGGATTGAAAAATGCAAACGTCGTTTGGTGAAGCACGCTGATAACTTGCACAAAAAATTTTGTTCACCGATGAAAAAATGTTTACCGCTCAGGAAAAATTTAACAAGCAAAACAAGCAAGCGGTCATCAAAGGAAGCATTTGACTGATCCCAAGGGTGGAAAAGGGTCATCACCCAGCTTCAGTCATGGTTTGGTGTGGGGTGGGGTGTCTCTTACGATGGGGTCACTGACCTGCATCTGTAGCATCTGACTGATCCCAAGGATGGAAAAGGGTCATCACCCAGCTTCAGTCATGGTTTGGTTAGGGGTGTCTCTTACGATAGGGTCACTGACCTGCATTTCTGCGAACAAGGAGTGAAAACATCGGCCAAAGTTTACCAAGAACCCGTTTTGGAAGCTGTTGTGAAGCCTCTTAACAATTCCCTGTTCCAAAACCAGCCATGGACTTTCCAGCAGGATTCTGCGCCGGCCCATAAGGCTAAAAAATCCTAGGCCTGGCATCGAAACAATTTGTCAGCGTTCATTTCCTCTGAAGAATGGCCCTTAGGCAGTCCAGATTTGAACCCATTGGATTACAAATTGTGGACGGTTTTAGAGGACAAGGTTTGTCACAAAAGATACCCCAACATTAGATCTCTAAGACTGCTTTGTTTCGAGCTGTGGCCAATTTTCCAATGGACAAGGTTGGTGCAGCAATTGACAATTGGCCAGTGCGACTTAAGGCGTGTGTAAAGGCAAAAGACGGACATTTCGAATAGGTAGATTCTTTTTGGATACAATATACATCAATAAATATAGTAAAATATATTTGGTCCAAAAACATTCAATTATTTTTATTTTACAGCATAAAACGTGTGTAACAGTATTTATGTTCCTACTAAGTCCACTTTTAAAATCACACTGAAAAAATCTGTCTCACTCATTTTTTTTTTAAATTTTTTTGTAATTTTTAACATTGGATGCGTTTTTACACAGAATTTTTTAAAAGGAACAGAACAATTTTTTATCTGAATAATAAAGAGAGTATTCTTACGATTACAATACTGTGTCATTTTAAAAATCCGTTAGAAACCCTTTCTTCTTTCCAAATCAGCCAAAAAACTTTAAATCGGTTGCTATTCAACTAAGTTACTGGCATATAAGTGCGTAAGATCCGAAAACCCGTTTTTTAACCCGTAACTCCAGATTTTGGAGGTGTTTGGGAAATTACAAAATCGGTTTCTTGTTGTACTCAGCAAGATCTACAAGAAAAATAATATCACTTCCCAGGTATTTTGACTTTATTCTTTTTTGTTACACTGTGTAATAAGTGGTGACAACAGATAACTTATTTGTAGTAACCAGACATCGTTTAGAATATAATCCCTATAAAAATTTATCGATTCTTGCCACTACCAAATCTTTGTTTTAGACGAATTTTAAATGTGTAGAATTCGCCAAAAAACGAACGGAAACAACAAAAATGTGCTTAATCTGTTTTAATTTCTTCGTGGTCAGACGTAAAATGCTTCCAAACGCTTCAGCGATTTACATAAACCAACTATTATTAAGCGCAGTATGATATTGCGCTATTAAGATTGCTCTACTTAGAGTTCAAAGACTATATGCAAAGGATAATTCTCAGTAATTCAAATGAGACTCCCGTATAAGTCATTTGATTTGTAGCCAAAGTAATCGTTGCCAAAGACTGCTGAAGAAAAACCTTGGCGGGTTTAACAACAGCTGTACAGTCTGCCTGGCAACCAAAGGAGCAATACGTTTCACCAATTTTTACGTTGAGTCTGAAAAAGAAACACCAAAGGTCTCGAGCCAAAATAAAATGTCATAAAAATGATAAAAGTCCGAATAAATGTTAACAAAACAAAAAACAAACTTTTAAAAATATTTTCGAGGATATAAAAACTAGCTTTACATTATTTTAGCAAAATTACTTACAATTGAATTTTTTGGTGGCTACCCATACTTTCCGAGCGCTTTTTTAAGGTATGTCCCTACTAACAGTACCCATATTAACCAAAAAATTATTATTTCTAAAGCAAATACTCAATGAAAACGTTTTTTTTCCCTTAAAGGCAAACTTAACTTAAGATTTGCACCAGATTACGAAAATCCAGCTCACGAATGCAGCCAATTAGTGTCAAAATAGTTAAAATCTCTTTTTAAAACATATCAAACTACATATGTACTTTTGCAACTTTTCATTCGCTCCGTACAAGCCAAAGCACTCGAATGTATAGGGTGATCCATCTAGAGGTATTTTTTCAGAACAAAAAAAAATAAAAATTCAAATCAAGTGTGGAATCTTTATTGGTAATTTGAAAGGACATTCTATGGCATTTATTTTTTGAATATTTTTTCCTTCAAATGTTGGCCGCAACTACGCCTCAGGGTTTCCATTCTGAGGGTCCAATTTTGAATGACTCGTTCGAGCATTTCGACCGGTATGGCTTTAATGACACGCGTAATGTTGGCTTCCAAAACCTGAATCGTAGCTGGTTTGTCAGCATAGACTTTGGACTTTACGTAACCCCTAAGAAAAATGTGTAAAGGTGTGATATCACTCGATCTAGGCGGCCAACTCACCTGTCCAAAATGTCAAACTAGCTGCTCTTTGAAATGACCTCTCAATTGATCCATTGTTTGAGCAGCTGTATGACAAGTGGCACCATCCTTTTGAAACCAAGTGTCGTAAAGATTACGGGCTTCAATTTCGGATACCATAAAGATCGATATCATGGCGCGATAGCGAGCACCATTCGCGGTTACGTTCCGGCCATCATCATTGTTGAAAAAATATGCACCAATGATTTTGTTTATTGACTTTGTCGTTGAGCCATAATTGGGCCTCAACGGATCTTTCCGTTTCTCACCGAAGGCTCATTTCCATAATACAGTTGCCAACATTTGAAGGAAATTGTTTTCAAAAAGTAAATGCCATAAAATGTCCTTTCAAATTGCCAAAAAAAGACACCACACTTGATTTGAATTTGAATATTTTTTTTGTTCTGAAAAAATACCTCTAGATGGACGTCCCTATACAAATCAAGCTCCATTTGCTACCGTAGTGTATTCATTGGTACGGAAATATCAGCATTTACCGTTCCTTCGCAAATCATTTGCAGATTATTGAGGATGAATGAAAACAAAAATGATTTCTCACTTTTTTATGCAACACTGACATTTACGTGAATTGATTGCATATAATAAAGAATAATGTTGGGTAATATATTAAAAGATTTATTGGCTAATTGTATTCATTTCACGGCATATTAAATCCATCAAAGATTAAACAGTCTTTTGCCAGAATGTTAAAATCACAGCAATTATACGTTAATGCAGACGGTCTGCGATTGATGTGGTTGTGTGGTATTTTTAATTAAGGATTTAATATTTTTTATACACATTTTGCATTTTTTATAATTATACAGGGAGGGCCAAAATTTACCACGGGGTTTAAAAATTTTATAACTTTTTCGCTTATACTTAGTAGGGACATAAATACGGTTACACACGTTTTATGCTGTAAAATAAAAAGAACTGAATGTTTTTGGACCAAATATTTTTTGATATATTTATTGATGTATATTGTATCCAAAAAGAATCTACTTATTCGAAATGTCCGCCTTTTGCCTGTACACACGCCTTAAGTCGCACTGGCCAATCATCAATAGCTGCACGAACCTCGTCCATTGGAAGCAATCTTAAGAGATCCAATGTTGGGGTATCTTTTGTGACAAACCTTGTCTTTTAAAGCCGTTCACAATTTGTAATCCAATGGGTTCAAATCTAGACTGCCTGAGGGCCATTCTTCAGAGGAAATGAACGCTGGCAAATTGTTTCGAAGCAAGGCTGGGACGTTTTAGCCTTATGGGCCGGCTAAACGTCCAGAATCCTGCTGGAAAGTCCATGGCTGGTTTTGGAACAGGGAATAGTTAAGAGACTTCACAACAGCTTCCAAAACGGTTTCTTGGTAAACTTGGGCCCATGTTTTGACTCCTTGTACGCAGAAATGTAGGTCAGTGACTCGATCGTAGGACACCCCACCAATCCAAGACTGAGGCTGGGCGATGACATTTTTCCACCCTGGGATCAGTTCAGATGCTTCCTTAGATGACCTCGCATACACTCTATCATTTTGCTTGTTAAATTTTTCCTGAACGGTAAAAATTTTTTCATCGGTGAACAAAATTTCTGTGTGCAAGTTATCAGCGTGCTTCACCAAAAGACGTTTGCATTTTTCAATCCTTTTTTTAAAGCTGCAGTCAATAAATGTCCGGTACGTCGTTTGAAAGCCCCAAGTCCCAAGTATTTTTTAATGATTCGACTCATAGACATTTGCGTGATACTCATCTCACGGGCCATGATTTTCTGTTTTCGGAGCGGATTTCTGTGAATTCTTGATTTAACGGCTTTGGTGACATGCGGTGTTCGAACAGAGCGTGGGCGGCCCGACCGGTGGCGATCTTTTACATCTCCAGTCTCCTCACACAGTTTTATGCATCGGTAGACGAACATGCGGCTAATCCCAAGCGGCCGGAGCGTTTTGAAAATATCACATTTTTCATTTCACACTTGAAAAGCGCTATTACAGCGATACGGTACTCATTATCTGACCACTCCAAGATGAAAGTTGAAACAATTTTAAAATCCCGTTACAGACTAACGCTATTGAGGTTAGCTATCAAACCCCATATGACATTAACGGGGTATGTTCAGTTCTACTATTGAAATGGGTGTGTTCAATGTTGTAACAGTATTTATGCCCCTACTAAGTATATTTTGTTTAATTTTTTTCAGATTATAAAAATAACACTTGAAGAATAAATAATGGAGAGGTTTACAATTGAACAATGAACCATAATAATCGAACTTTATTATTTAAATCAGCGATCAATTATTTTAACGCAAAGTGATAAGGGATGCAGTTCATTTTCATTTGAATGGCTTTGTTAATAAGCTGAACTATAGGCTCTGGAGTTCTGAAAATCCAAGAGCCATTCATCAATGCCAATTGCACTCCATTAGGTGTACAGAACGAGGGCTGCTATATATTTTTTTTGACCTGATAATGAAAATGCGAATAAGACGGCCGTTATTGTTTTGTTGATTGACAACCACTGAAGATGATTGACGAAGTCAATCGAAATATTGGGATAAATAAAAATTAAACAACACATAAAACAACGAGTTTAAATAAATGACCTCAAGCCGAAAAATAATTTTATAAAATAATAACGCCAAAGGCCAACTATTCACTTACAACAATGCGAATATTTATCATCAAAGATGGTTTTATTGTTATTCAAAGTATTCTCCAGCATGAAGTCGAAGCACTTTTTCCACTCCGATTTGAACGCCTCAACAGAATCTTCTGGCGACGAAAATCGTTGACCACGCATTTTTTTCTTGATGTGCGGGAATAAAAAGAAGTCATTGGGTGCCAAGTCAGGGCTGTACGGCGGATGGCCCATCAATTCGACGTTTTGGTTGCATTGTCATGGTGCACAATGATTCGTCTTCTCTTGTTCGTTTTTCGAATTTCTCCGAAGACTTCAGGCAAACAAATTGTGGTGTACCACTCAGAATTGACCATCCTACGTTGCGGAACAGTCGCCGCAGAAGCAGGCGACCATTTGCTTCGATGTGCTTCTTACACGCGATCGTATTTTTTTTCAAAATTTCGTTGCACCAATCGACACGAGCCTTTTTTTGAAGGCCTGTCAAATTATGCGGAATCCAACGAGAACAAACCTTTTTTACGGCCAGGTGTTCATGTAATATGTATGCTGGTGGATGAAATGCCCAAGGATGCCTCTATATCACGGTATGTCACATGACGATCTTGCATTATCAGTTCACGACGACCTTTACGACCAGTTTTTGGACGACCTTTGTCTTTGAGCAAGCGTCGGCCACGATTAAATTCATCAAACCAGTTTTTCACAGTGATATAGGACAGTGCTTCATCCATACAAAGCTTTAAGTTCATCGATGCACTCCACGTCGAAAGTTGTGAAAAATTATCGCACGAAAATGTTCACGAGCTATTTCAATTTTTTTGCCAAATTGATTCTTTCAAGTCTGTGTAAACAACATAAATGATGGTCGTACGTCAAAACGTTCTGAGTACGTTTATGCTAAAAAATGTCAAACTTCCCAATGGAAATGTCAGATGGCGCCAGGCAAAACTTAGTGTTGCCTAGGCCAGAAATATATATAGTAGTATTCTAAGAATATTTTTTACGAATAAAAGCCACTCTCACTTAATTCGCGGAGCTACAAAAGTTTCTTTTAAACTGTATCCGTTGTACAGTAGAGAAAGTGCCAAGCTTATTTGAAATATTTCTTAGAACGAAAATAATTAATATCTATTAACTAGCGGACTTTTTGTAAACAAAACTGGTATTTTGTCATGCTTAAGGATGTGGATTGTATACACACACATACATTAATTTCACTTTAATGCTACTCAATTCAACTCCTCCACTTTTCAAAAAACACGCCATGTCATTGACGTCCTCATCGTGTGTCATGATGATGCACTTTGGTCCTTGATTGCTATCGAAGCGTGTTCGGAAGGTGTTGGATTCTTGTGATTTGTTTTTGTTTGCCTTCTCTTCCCCCTTTACCACGTATTTTGTCGTTTTATTTTCGCACTTTGTCATTTTGATGAACTTCTCCGGGAGAGTGTTTGCTCGTGCAGAAATTGCTTTGCTGCAGTGAATTTTATTAAATAAAGTTTTCGTTTTGACTGCTGCAAGAAAAGTGCAAAAGTGGCACGAAAACATGAAGTTTGATTCAATACGGAGGACGTCAGAGCATTCAAACATACTGAGTATGGACGAATCGAATATGGGTATTTCATGATTGTACATTAGAGTGGCTTAAGCTAGAAAGTTGTCATTTGTCTCTAAATAAGGATTGATATGTTTCAGAGGGATTCCTTAGATATTTCGCGGATGGTGGGATTGAACCTTATAAAAGTAGATGTGAATATTCGGATCCATAGCGAGGCGTACTTATATTTTGTCTTTTTTTAACATGTTGGGAAAAACTCGGGTTACAGTCCTTCCGGGCTGCAAAAATTCCCTTAGACGAGAAGACTTTCTGTTGTTACTAATGGAATAGAATGAAAACAAGTAAGCAAGTGTCAGTCGGTGACAGCGACTTACATATACCCACCCTAACCCTAAAATGTTCGTCCTTATTGTCTAAAGTGTAGCGATTTTAATAAAATCTTGCAAAGGATAGTTTATGTGGGAGGTACAAGAATAGGGCGCGGCATCGACTTTTGTCTGAGGCGGATACAAAGATAAATTAAACATTTTGAAGATAACAAATTTCAAGCGAAATTAATGCATTAGCAAAAAAGGTATGTGGGTTTCAATCTACGCTCGGAAAGTGTGGGAGATTATAAAAGGAACTGGTGTAGTTTATAATCAATCTTTTAGTTACATAAAAAAGACAACCCTTAATTTTCAAACAAAACTTTTGCACCACTCGATTAAAATTTTCGTAAATAAGCTAAACTACTTATCAGATATTGCAAAGATAATTAATGAATTAAAACAACAACAAAATACACGCACTGTATGGTTTGTGTGTGCAGGGACTTTAATTGTGTTCGGTGGAAAACTCTGCTGCCTGCAGTTCTCGTTAAAGCCAACACATATTTATAGCACATTCGTTGCCTGGGGTCTTATGATGGCGCTCACCGAAACTGCCGCCACTCCTGCTTGTAACAAAGTGTTTATGATAGCTTTTAGCAAGTTTTTTTTTAGAATTTTTTTTGTTAATTTAGGGTAATCCATCTAAATGTATTTTTTCAGAACAATTTCTTTGTTCAATATAAAAAATTCATATCGAGTGTGGAATTTTTATAGGTAATTTGAAAGGACATTTTATGGCATTTATTCCTTGAATATAATTTCCTTCAAATGTTGGCCGCAACTACGCCTCAGGGTTTCCATTCTGAGGGTCCAATTTTGGATCACTCGTTAAAGCATTTCGACCGGTGTGGCTTTAATGACACGCGTTATGTTGGCTTTCAAAACCTTAATCGTAGCTGGTTTGACAGCATAGACTTTGGACTTTACGTAACCCCCAACAAAAATCTCTAAAGGTGTGATATCACTCGATCTAGGAGGCCAACTCAACTGTCCAAACCGTGAAATTAGCTGTTTTTCGAAATGACTTCCCAATAGATCCATTGTTTGAGCAGCTGTATGGCAAGTGGCATCGTCCTGTTGAAACCAAGTGTCGTCAAGATAACGGGCTTCAATATCAGGTAGCATAAAGATGATATCATGTCGCGATAGCGAGCACCATTTCCGGTTACGTTCCGGCCATCATCATCTTTGAAAAAATATGCACCGATGATTCCACCACCTCATAAACCGTACCAAACCGTGGTTTTATCTGGGTATAATGGCACCTCTTCAACCTCTTCCTGTTGCTCTTCAGCCCAAATGCGGCAATTTTGTTTATTGACTTTGCCGTTGAGCCAGAAATGGACCTCATCACTGAACAAAATTTTGTTCGAAAAACGTTGCTTACCAAACGTTCATTTCCATAATAAAGTTGCACAAATTGGAGACGTTGTTGCGGTGTAAGTCTTTCCATGATAAAATGGCAAGCAGTACTGAAAAGAAACAAAAATAAAGTTTAACACAACTCACGCGTTATAGGTAATAAAAACCCTATTGAAAAAAATACGTCTAGATTGGTCACCCGTTATATGAATTTTTTCATCGCATCATAACGAAACTACGAGGGCATAACAATAACACCGTGACTTTTCCAACTACCCTCGTAGTTATATGAAATACAACACTGCTCCCATCAACTACCATCTATTAATAGACTACTGTCAAATTTTGAGAGAGTTCCGTCATTTAGTTTGTATTTAACAGCTGTTCAAAACATACAACCTCGTGTATTTTTCCAAAAATGGAAAAAAGTGAATTTCTAGTGCTCATTACAAATAACTTTTTGCGGAAAAACACCGTCAATCAAACCAAGGAAAAGCTCGATAAATACTATGGGGACTCTGAACCATCGATTTCAATGGTAAAAAAGTGTTTTACAGACTTTCGTTGTGGTCGCACTAGTACAAATGACGCTGAACGTTCTGGACGGTAAATTGAGGTCAATACAGCCGAAAATGTTGAAAAAATCCACGTTATGGTGTTGGCCGACCGAAGAGCAAAAGAAAGTGAGAATGTTGATGCCATACGCATTTTTTTATGGCAGTGTGGTTTCAATATTGAAACCATCAAGACAATTTATCTCGCTCTTTTAAAAATAAACTCCACTAAATGCAAATGCTAGCAGTACAATCTTCATAGCGCAATATCATTGCTCTTCGCACAGTTCGAAGACTATACGCAAAGGTTAATTCTCATTAAACATAATGGGACTCCCGTATAAGTCATTTGATTTGTAGCCGAAGTAGTTGTTACCAAAGACTGCTGCAGAAAAACCTTGGCGGGTTTAGAAACAGCTGAACAGTCTGCCTGGCAACCGTAGCCAATACATTTCAGTTGATTCTGAAAAAGAAACAACAAAAAGGAATCGAACCAGCATAAAAACTGTTCAAGTCATAATAATGATAAAATACCGAATAAATGTAAACAAAAACATAATTAGTAGGTTAATTTAATATTATAAATTGTAACAGTAACTATATTTCTGGTTAAAAGAGGTAACCAATAATTAGTTAACTTAACAATAAAAATGATTTCTATAACAATCTTCATAGTTAATAATATTAACAATTTCTTGTTAAATTAACATGTATTGTTTCAATAAATTAACTATGAAATTTTAATATTAACAATTTTCATGGTTAAAAACATTGCATTGTTAAAACAACAATAATTATTTTAATAATAACAATTTTAATGGTTTAAAAGCTCAACAATGCATTGTTAAAACAACAATAATTATTTTACAATTTTAACAATTTTCATGGTTAAAAAATTCAACCAAAGAATAGTTAAATTGATTTTTATTACTGTTAAATACCAGTCAACAACAAAATGTTCAAATTTATTAGGTTAACGTTAACTCCAAAACATGTTTATTTATAGTTAAGTTAACCTTATATAACGTTATTTTTATACTCAGTGATTGTACACGATTAGTTGGGTTTAAGAAAGCTGTCTGCAGGATGGCTGCCTCGATTACCATAAACGCAATCATGTAACAACTTCAAAGGATTGTTTGGAGTTGTTTAACCGCAATTTGGATGAGTTTTTGCGGCTTTTTGTAACTGTGGATGAAACATGGATCAATGACAACACTCCGGAGACCAAGCAGCAGTCAAAACCATAGGTTTCTCCGGCTGAACCGGCCTCGAAGAAGGCCACGGCGACTTTGTCGGCCAATAAGGAGATGGCAACAATTTTTTGGGATGTATGCGGGATAATCCTCATCGATTACTTGCAAAAGGGAAAAACAATAATTGGCGAACTATTATTCTACTACTATTCCAACTTATATGACCGATTTAAAGAGGATTTTAAAAAAGAACGACCTCATATGGCCAAGAAAAAAGTTATTTTCCATCAAGATAATGCACGGGTTCACCCGTGTGCTGTCTCAATGGCAAAAATGCATGAATTGGGTTACGCCATATTCTCTGGATTTAGCCCCTAGTGACTATTTCCAATCCTAAAGAAATGGCTCGGTAGAAAGAGCTTCAACTCTAACAATGAAATTATTGATCAAACAAATGCCTATTTTATGGACCTTGAAAAAGACTATTTTTTGGAAGGGATACAAAAATTGGAGAAACGTTTTGGACTAAGTGTATTGAGCTTAAAGGAGATGATGTTGAAAAATATTCTTTTTTGTTCGAAAAGTCACGGAATTACTGATATGCCCTCGTAGTATCAATTGAGTAGAAAATTTTAATCCAAAATCGACCATTTTTAATAACATTTATACAATTTCATTAAAAGACAGGACGCGGCCCACCTGAAATTAATAAGACAAAAATTATTTCACTTTTTCAAAAAAAAGGACGAAAAGAAAATACCAATTAAAGAGATAGGATTTTAAAATGTTTTACGAAAATAAAGTCCATACGATTTTATTGCTGGCATATCTCCATGAAAATTCGCTTAAAACACGGAATATTTGATTCTTTCTAATTTATATCAACCGGATGAAGCGTTGCAAAGTAAAAATTTTCTTGGCCCATAAAAAAAACTCGTAAACTCGAGTTCCGTCCTTTTGGGAATTTTCTGTAATCACTAAAGTCTGTCGTTTTTTTTATTTCTAAATAACCAACACTCAGGGGATGCCCCCTATACAGGCGGTTTATTGCGTTTGTGAGTGGAAAGTAAAGGATCGGAGATGGGGAAAGAGGGAGTAATGTTTATTGACACTTGCCTTGAACTTCTGGATGGCGCAAATAGTGGGAAATACTCGTACATTTGCCGGAAGTCGATTCCACATACGGCCTGGCCTGTACGAGCGAAATACGAATTTGATCTGTAGTGTTTAGTGCTCGGTTAGGAATTGAAATGACGGACGGACAGTGAGATGTTAGAGGGATGGTTGCTTCACAAGAGGTTTTGGCCAGAGCGAATGAGTTCGCAAATAGGGTTTTCTCGATGCGGCGTGCTAGGGCGAGTTTAGCAGTATAGAGTAGAGGTTGATTGTTGGTTTTAGGATGTAGGTGGCTATGGGTGACCAGTCCCATGTTGTATGGAACAAAAACTGGGAGTAGCCTTTTGGTTACGAGGTCTGACCGGAGACTTAAATCTGGTACCACGGGTAGTCAGGAGCCCCCAGAACTTGTTCTGGCCTGACTATATGGTGCGGCCCCTCGGGGAGTATCGTGGTGGCTGTGGTTTATACCCAAATCGCGGGGAGAACCTCGGTTCGATGTGGAGTTGCATTGCGACCGGGTGCTGTGGCCCATAGAACAGTAGAGGCTTAGATAGTCCTCGACCCCTAACCAAGAGGGAAGTTATGACCCATAACTGTCATGCTTCGAATTGGTACCGGCGGAGTTAATCCAATGGGGCGTTGACCGTCGCATTGTTACGGCCCCAGTGTGATGGCACACCGTGGTTCAGGCCATTTCGGTGATAATCACGTTAAATCCGACATATTCTGTAGTGTTTAGTGCGGTCAACCGGCCAATCGATAACAAACGGGTGTGAATTCCTGGAAAGTCGTGTATCCCTGCTGAACATTCTCACGTCAGGAATAAGGCGACGATGTCTGATGAACACACACCATGAAAGTAACAACAGAACAGCGTCACGCAACCCACATTTCGACGATGCTTAAGGGAAACTATAGAGTTGGATACCCTACTGTCACCTATCCGCACCATCGCTCTCCTTTGAACACGGTCAAGAAGCTCGAAAGGTGGTTTTGGAGCACCTGCCCATGTGTGGGCGTTGTATTCTATCTTCACCCTGATTTAAGTTGTATAGATATTGAAAAGATCAGAAGCTTCTTTCGACACTTCGAATACATGTCACGCCCAACGAGTGTCACATTGTATTTTCATGCCCAGAACATCAAGAGCTTCAGATTGTTCAATATCTGTACCACAGAAATTGACGATATTGTTGGTGGTTCAGCAAATCGCTTTTGAGACAACAATCAGCACTGTGTCTTACGCGCATTAAAATCTACTCTATTCACTCGACCCCATTCGGAAATGGCCTGTAGATCCCGGCCAAGTGTCTCATCCATAAGTCGCATTTTGTCTTCAATATCTTGAAGGCTCGGCCTACGGTCGAATGAATACGAATGACAGAGGTTACTGTCACAAATATCAATAAATAAACTAAATGTTTGCAAAACTATTGGTTGCCACAACCACCAGGTGTGAAAACTAAATACCTTTTTCTAGTTTTATTGGTATAACCCATCAATAAGTTGTGAGTACAGTGCGATTATCATTTTTATCATCTTGTGTTACTTCGAACGGAATATCCATTAAGATTATAAAACATTGGTGATACAACCAAAATTCTTCTTTTAGAATAGATGTTTTACGGTTTCAACCGACTTTCAACTATTGTTTTCTCTGTGTGTACTTTAAGGTTGGGCCATCATTGCAGTTGACCCATTGCAAGGCAGTAAATGTAATTTTTATTTGCTAAAATTACTTATAACCAATAAACTACAACAACAACCAATAAATGTAAAAAATCAGTTCCAATAATCATCTTTATCTGTTGGGATTGCCTACACTTGTTCTCTTTAAACGAAAGTGTCAGGTCCATCTTAAAAAAATTGCTGTGTTTGCAATCAACATTCGCTTGTGTCGATGGAATGCATGGGTAGTACGTGCAATCACCAACAATCGGTTAGCAAAAAATTCGGTTGTGGCAACAAATCTGTTCTCTGTGTGTATGTTATTTTGCTCCGAAGACGTGCAGCCATCTTGTCTTGGGGCTCCTTAAGAAGTCTCCTAAAAGGTCTTGAAAGAATCTAAAAGATGCATAGTAAGTAAAGTTGAAGTTAATTAAAAAAATATTTACACTCCAATCTCAACGTACATGCTATGTGCCTGCAGTTTCTGCTGGAGGCCAATTTTTATATCTCCCTTTAAACTTGGGCTAAGTAGCAATTCTTGCACAGCAACCTCTGCAATGAATGATAACCTTGAAATATGGATTTCGTCCTGTCCATGCAAGTTCCATTTGACAATAATACTTAAAGTGGCTTGCCATTGCGGCCGGATTAGTATAATTTGCGGATTGTTTATAATGAAATTTCATGCTTTGCCTCTTCAAGTGCCTTTACGTATACTTTGAAAATTCAGTAAAAACTTTTCACACCGAGCACACCGCAAGAAATGAAACAACGCAGTGAGGGCAACAATAGTAGCTGCCTGAAAAGAACGTCAACAATATCCGCAACATCTGGAACCAAATTAAAATTGCGTAAAAGTGACGTTGTTCGTTCGTTCGTCCTGCATCGCGGCGTCAAAGAAGCCTAACCTCAGACCCCCAAACCACTGGCCCATTCAGAGTTTTGCGCAATAAAACGTATTCAGAAACACCACAAAAAGTGTTGTAAATTTAACCAATTTTTCTTTTACAATTCACTTCAAAAGTTAAGCGTTCGCTGGTGCGGCAGCAGAATGGGGGTTCTTTTCATTTCGTTGGCCGTCGATGGAAATGAAATTGTATTTTGCCTGTTCACTGATTAAAATAATATCCAAGTTGAAAGGATACAAGTCCTTTGGAGGAGGGGGGGGTGGGGGGTTGTCCGTTTCCTCCTTCAAACTCATTTGTTCACTCACCACTGTATTTATGCTGTCCATTTATATTTGCTTTATAGCCCAGCAGCAAGTAGAGCATAAACAAACAAAACCACAAACGGCGCCATCCTTCAGGGCATTATCCCGTAAAGGGAAACTTTCAATTTGCATATACTCGTACGTACTCTGTACTCGTATACAACAACAAAAAAGGGGAGGAAATGCCGAAAACAGAAATCAAGTAACATTTGCTGATTTGTGAATATTGGTATTGGTGATTCACTGATTTATGCCCATTTTCACGTGCTGTTTACTTTACCCACCGTTCCAAAACTTTGTATTCTTTAAAGAAACATAACCGTTAGACGATTTAAGTACTTTTAAGTGAAACTTTGAAACGTAGATAATTTATATTGAGTTTATTAGAAATTCTAGTAACTTTCTTTGTTGACTTAGACTGATGGCAGAGTGCGCGCTCAAAGCGGAGCCGAGCCGAACTTATTTCATGCTTATATGAAACTTGGAGATGGCAGAGTGAACACTGAAATCGGCGCCGAATCTGCACTGTTTTTACTGTTTTTTCTGTGCGTTTTGAGTTTTTTTTTTATATTTTTTTATTTATGAATGTTATTTTGTAGTTGATATTTGTTAGTCAAGATTTTGGTTAATCAATAATGTCATTAATTAATTAATTTATTAATGAAACTGAACTATAAATAACCAGTTGATTATAAATATCATTGATCAAATTTAAATAATTTTGTTCAATATTCGAAAAATTTGTCAAACAAAACAGTTAGAATCATTTCAACAGTACCAAAACGCGCTTCAAAACAGTTTTGTTCCATTCAATCAGCTTTCAGCTCGGCTCGGCTCGGCGCGCACTCTGCCATCCCGACCCCGATTTCTACTAATTTGTACTCGTATGTACACAGTTTTAAGAATTTCAATCAGCTTTCAGCTCCGCTCGGCTCCGCTTTGAGCGCGCTGATGGAATTTAAAATTCGAAATTTTCCAAGCGATTTTAATTTAATGTTAGTTTATGGTTGACACAGCAGAAGTCGACATTAACACTGATACTGGCGCTTAGGGAGCTTGCGACATCCAAACAATGGACCACTGGCTTACTTGAAGGTCAGTAAGGAGACAAAACCCCAATTAAAACGTTGGCATAAATTATTCATCAAAATTGGGTACCATTCTTGATAAATTTGATATTCAAAATTGTTGCTATATATATTTTTGGCCTAGACAACACAAGTGTTGCCTGGCGCCATCTGACATTTCCATTGGAAAGTTTGACATTTTTAGCATAAACGTACTCAGAACGTTCTGACTCACTAAGGGTAAACAAATAAATTTTCACTTTTTGTTTGATGTGGACAACATCTGAGCATCGAATGAGACCGACCTCATGCCGCAAAAGTGTTCCCTCCCAGAGATATGCGCGTTTTATGAAAGTGATGGTACACCAAAGATACACGTATTTAAATCTTTAAAATGGCTCTCCTGAACAAAACTGGTTTTTACCCTTAGGTCCCTTTCTATTATGCGCGTCACATATGCAGTTTTCTGCCTCTGATGAAAATTTTAAAATTGTTCGTTGAACAATTGCTCTCTGTGGATCCAAATATTCTTTTGTAGAGTTTTGAATACTTTGTATGTTCAATCGACACTTCAGTTCCAATTACTAAAAATTACACTAAAATTTGGTTGTACCGATGGAATCATTTGGTTGGAAAAATATTTGGTTGTGGCAACGACCCGGTTCTCTACACAATAACAAACGGTTCGCACACATATGAAAAATTTAAATATAATTAATATTTTTGAATATCAAATATTCACTGAGTCAATACCACATTGGTTGTCGGTGAAGCCTCTCCTTCTGGGCTACTCCAAGAGAATTTTAATCGATCGCGGCAATTACTCTGGCGTTGTTGACGTTACTATAAGAATATCAAAGTAAATGCCATCTTACATGACTGCTGGGCATTCTGATTTAGACGTCCCCGCTTGTAATGCTGGACTTCCCCCACTTCCCATCAAAATGATCGCTCCTTATACGAGTATGCAAGGGCTGGCGATGCTTTCCGTCATACGTTAGGTCGTATTATTACTTCTGTAGCACCGCATTACATCCCAGCAGGTACTAGTTCGAAAACATGAATTTGTTTAGGCGCTTGGGCAAGTCCTTTTTCTCCTTGTGTATGTAGATGATCGTCCGAAGACATAAGGTGAGAGCAGGTCACTGTTTTTAGGGCGGCATTATGGCAATTCCGAATGTATTTCTACAGCTTTTCACTCATATTTGCTGTGGGCATGGCCGCTGCATACTACACCACTGACCGCCATATCGCTTTATAAAAGACCAACGAGGTTTCTTTGTTAGTGGCCCATGAGCTGCCGACGAGCGACTTGGAGACCTTGCTCTTACTTCTTAGCTTATTGCAGATATTAGTGAAAGGCGCTGATGACTTAAAAAGACTGCCAAACGTGACATCAAATATTTTGACGTAATTGGTGGGCATAACTAATGCAAGTCGAGACATATCTAAGAAAACAACTTTAGTATTTTAAATGTTCCTGCCAAATCAGCTGGATAGCCATGAAGCAATTGAAAACTCAAACAGTTGCGAAAACTCAGTTTAGGACTTAAAATGCTGTAACTAAATCAGTTTGTGACACAAGCTGCTGTCCCAAAGAAACTTTCTGTCAATATTCTTGTGTGCGACCAAATGTCAACAAGGCTAAATTCTTAAAAGTTTCGAATAATTTCGTCCTTCGGCTTGAATTTTCCAAGCATATTTTTTTTGTGCCACATACTCTTCCTTGCCACCTCTTTGAATGTGGGTGGGCAGTTTTTGGTCGTAATGACTTTCGTTTGTTTTTTCGAAAAATATGAACACGAATATTCTGTATTCCATAAAGCGTTGATGTAAAAGTTTCCCTTTAGCTGTCGTAAGTAAAACTTTTACTTTGTCCTTTGCATTTGCGTGCTGCTCGTTGTCGAGTTCCTTTTTGGCTACGTGAAAGGAAAAGCAAAGAAAGTTAAACTGAAACTGAAATGTTTATCATCAGTTGGGTGAAGTTTGCGTTTCTATGCCTGGCCGACTTAATAACTTATAAATGTTGAAAGTGGCTGGAAGACTAGAACATGGAATGACGAATAATTTTACAAGACATACTTTATTCTATTTTTTAAGTTTTACTCGTGTTATGTATTTTGTTTGTTATAATTTTACTTTGTGTTCACTCAGGCTTACCTTCTAAGAAGTTAGTGGTTTTTAAAGTTCGCAGGATGGGGCTTTATAAAGGGGTTTTCATTAAATGAGTCTGAATTCGTTTAGGTATTAATTTCAATATTAAAAAAGGTTAGCAATGCTCGATCGTGAATGGAGTGGAGAGCATTAACAATTACGAACATCTATAGATGGCAATCTACGTGTTGCCTGTCGCCATTTGACATTTCTATCGACAAGACGGTTTTGACGTACGACCATCATTTGTGTTGTTTACAGAGACTTGAAAAAATCAATTTGGCAAAAAAATTTAATTAATTCGTGAACATTTTTGTGCGATCATTTTTCACAACTTTCGACGTGGATTATCACGACAAGAGTGCATCGATGAACTTAAATCTTTGTATGGCGATGAAGCACCATCCTATAGCACTGTGAAAAACTGGTTTTATGAATTCAATCGTGACCGACGCTCGCTCAAAGACGAAGGTCGTCCAAAAACGGCCGTTGTGCCAGAGAACATTAATGCCGGGTGTGAAGTGTTAATGCAAGATCGTCATGTGAAATACCGTGAGATAGAGGCATCCTTGAGCATTTCTTCCACCAGCATACATTCGATATTGCATGAACATCTGGCCGTAAAAAAGGTTTGTTCTCCTTGGATCGCGCACAATTTGACAATCACTCAAAAAAGGCTCGTGTCAATTGGTGCAATGAAGTTGTAAAAAAATACGATCGCGGTGCTTCAAAAGACGTTTATAAGATCGTCACAGGTGACGAATCATGGATCTATGCGTATGAGCCCGAAACAAAACAGCAATCGACCGTGCGGGTGTCTTCGAAGGCCAGCCAAATCTAACGAAGTTGTGCGTGGAAGAAGCACTTCGAAGCAAATGGTCCCCTGTTTCTTCGGCAAAAGTAGGCATGTGGCGACAGTTCCGCTTGCGAAATGAAGGACGGTCAAATCTTAGTAGTACACCACAATTTTTTTGCCTAAAGTCTTCGAAAAACGAACAAGAGAAGACGAATCATTCTGCACCATGATAATGCGAGCTCTCACACATCGGCTCAAACCAGCACATTTTCTACGATCCCCAAACATATCATAAGTTAAACTCAACCATACTATGATTCCCAAAACCATATTATGATCGTCACAACCATAGCGTCTTTTACATACAATAATAGTATGATCCTTACAACCATAGTATGATTCACACGCAACCATGTTATGATCCCAACAACCATAGTATGATTCCACTCAACCATACTATGATCCCCATAATTATTTATTAGAATTGGGTTATGTTGTTATTTAATAATTAAGCAGACTTGAAAAGTGGAATTCACAACAGTACAGTGCGCTCGGGATAACGTCAACTAATTAAAACCGCGGGTGTTGACATTTACCAGATAATTGACGTTTATCAATGTACAAATTTAAGACCAAAATATTATTAATACTGTAGTTTAAAGCGTTTTTATTACTTATAAATTAAAATCTAATCCAAAGAAAAACAAAAAAAGGTTTTCAACCTAAATCGTACATAAAACAACCAAAATATTCTACATAAAATAAAGCTATATGTAATATCTATTCTTTACCAGGTAATAAAAGAAATCTGATATTTATTTCTGCTGTTTTTTCCTTTCTAATAATTTAAATACAGCTTTATCTCTAAACGTCTTAATACATTTAGGCCATCTTGTGCAACATTCTCGCATCCGGCCCAATCCAAAGCCCGGTTAAAAATTTCGAAGGCTTCGCTTGGTTTTACTGTCTGCAGGTTTTCACCAACATGGTAATCGGTATCACCAGCCACTTCTAATTCCTTATTTGCACATGACCCAGTAACGTCATCCAATAAAATATTCTACTCTTTAATGGAGGGCACTGTCTGTTACTGTTCATGAAATAGCTTTGCAACTGCGCTCGCCATTTGTTATTGAAGCTCTGAGTCCATATTTGCTTTCGGAATGCTTAATGGAATATTTCCTCATCTTCCGTGAAACTCAAAAGAGTTTTCCAGCATTTAGCCATAGTGCCTGTTGTGACTCTATACCATGCGATCTTTAGAAGCGTAAAAGCATCTTTCAATGTTACAGTTTTCATTGAGTTGATTAGTTCTGATTTTTCCCGCTATCATGGCTAAAAGACTGTTTCTATAGTACAACTGAACATACCAAGACAATAACTACCTATCTATACACATAAGGGAAACCCCCTAAATAGAAAATTAGGCGGTACGAACTAAGTCCCCAATGAACTAACTCCCCAAATCCGAAATGAACTTAGTCCCCAAATTTGGGGACTTAATTCATAATGAAATAAATCCCCAAAGTAGAAAATGAAATAAGTCCCTAACAAAGTGAATTAAACCCCCAATACAAAAATGAACTATGTCCCCAATGTTGAGGTTTTTTCCCTTAACGACAAAACCCCCCAATTCAAAAATGAAATAACTCCCCATTTTTCGTCTTTGGTTCTTTATCCAAAAAAAAGAAAATATTTACATACATATATAATAATACATATTTTCAGGCAATAACAAAAAAAAAACTAAATTCATTCAAATATAATATAAAAAAAATTAGGTGTAGACATGCATTGAGTCTTCTACGACTTTTCGGCAATACGGGCAATTGTAATTTGGCATGCCCTTTGAAATAGCATCAGCCTGTAGTTTTAGGTTACATTCGTCGCAAATTTTTAAATGCTTACACGGTATAAAAACTATATTTGGGCTTTTGTCCTGACAGACAACACAGACATTTTCTACGTTGTATGATGGTGGTTCACTAATATCTTCAAACAAATCTTCGTCCGAAGATTCTTCTTTAAAAATATTTTCCTCTTCTACCATATTTACACATATGCCATTCTTCTCGTACACCATTCGGGACAGAAATGTAGCTACTGTTATTTTTCCCTGTTGCAATAAAAGAGATGCTTCCTTTATTTTTTCACTTTTTTCTACACTTGACCTTCTTCTCTTTTTCGCAAGCGATCCCCCACTTTCGCACAGCATTTCGAAATGTCGACTTTTAAAAAACTCTTCATCTCGAATTATTCGTACGAATTTAAAAAAAATGACCATTTCTTTCTGCAGAGCGTAGAAGAATTCCGTTGTAAGCCTCAACGGCAGATGTTGTCCGGGTATCCTGGTTATGTATTGTGAAGTGTTCACATCCAACCTGAAACATTACATATGTACATACATAGAAAAGAAGAAAAAATATTATTTTATGGAAAAATTATGTGATGAATTTTTATTATTACCTTATTAATCCACTGGTTTTCAAAATATTTCAAAAATGGTAAAAATAAAAAGTTGCTATCCATCAAAAAAATTTTGGATTTTAGGTCAGTAAAAGAACTTTTTATTAATTCCGGCGGCAATAAAGGAAGTGCTAAGATTTTGTGGTAAAGCAATGATGCACTTTTGGAAGACCTAATGTATTCCAATAAGGATTTTTGTTTTGCCATATTTCGCCTTACAGCCTGGCAAAAATGAAACCTGAACGACAAGAAAGGAAACATTTTGTGAGTGTAATCTCAAACTGAAACCCTTAAGTACTTAACTATATGACATTGTTGTAAGTATGTTAAAAATCTATTTTAGATATGTATATGAGCAATATATCAAATCTCTTCCGTTGTAGTGTTCTGAAATTTGTTTCTGAGTGTAATTGGGTTAAAAATAAAAAAATCGCGCGAATTTTTTATTTTTAACCCAATTACACTCAGAAACAAATTTCAGAACGACGTCACCAAGTTTTGCAATCCCCTTTGAATTTTTGAAAAACTTAAATTTTTTGTGTCGTCTTGCTTGCTATATAAAAATCGTTGCTTAAAATATAAATTATAAAAATGATTTCCAAACATGTACTTACCTTTCACAAGTCTTTCTAAAAGCGCTTCTTATAGTACTAATATTAGTCTTAGCACCACTAAGAGCTCCCGCCGCATCTTCACAATCTCGCTTTATTGCTTTTAAAGCCTTCAACTCTTTGTAGGCTTCCTCCTCGCTGTCATGATCGTGTTCAACATATTTTTTTGGAACAACACATTTTCCATCAGACAGCAAGTTTACACGAGCTTTGCAATTTTGTTGTCTGCACTCGTATTTCGACACACCTTTATAAACCGATTTTCTCATATATATCATTTTTTGCTCGATCACGTACAATAACTCACTGTTTCTCCTTTTGCCAGGAATTATTTCAAAATTCATTTTTTTACTACTTTCCACTTTCACGTTTTATTTCAAACTAATTACTGTCGCTAAAGAATGGACCATGAATGAGTCGAAAGAAAACATTGTTTCATTAATTATAACGGTTTTTACATTGGTATTTTTACAAATTATTTAATTTTAAAGAAAATGAACTAATCCCCCAAAATAATGAACTAACCCCCCAAAAATAATTTTAGGGGGTTTGTTCATTTCTATGAATTGGGGAGTTGTTTCATTATGAACTAAATCCCCAATTTTAAATATGAATTAAATCCCCAAAAAATGAAATATGTCCCCAAAAGTCGTTGTTGTTTTTCTCTGTATATAATTTTGGGGACTTAGTTCATTTCGGATTTGGGGAGTTAGTTCATTGGGGACTTAGTTCGTAACGCCAGAAAATTACACACGGTTGTATGAAGGTATTTTAACTGTTACTATTTTTTGAATTATGTGAGTTATGTGAGTTGAGTTATGTGAGTTGACGTTTTAGAGCTTTGAGGTTTGGTTGACGTTTCAGAGTAGACAATACAAATAAAAAAGGGTTGACGGTTTGGGATGTTGACGAAATGGGGAGTTGACGTTATCCCGAGCTCACTGTAATTCTCATTCGTTTGGAGAGAGCCTGGTCTTAAAGAGTTCCGGTTTTTTTCATTAAAATGTAGATGCAAGAGGTCTTAAGCCGGTTAAACCCTGTTCAATGTGTTAAAGCGAAATAAAACAAACGAGCTAAACATTAAGCATGTTATTTAAAACTATATTACAATTAGTTCAGGGCGGATTTGCGATCATGTTGCTATTAAACATTTCATTAAGAAACAAAAATATACTCCAAAGGCAGTCGAAAAACACTTTGAATTGCAAACAGGAGTAAATTCAGGGAGTGAATTTCACTTCTTTATCCGTATACCCCAAGTAGCGAACGTGATTGAACCATGATCTATGGCTTTAAACTTAAGTGTAGGCAGATTTTAAATAAACGAGAACCATTCGGTAGTAGAGTATTCCACCGAACAAGGTAAATACAATGAAAATCCCTCGAATTGCCTTTAGACTGTTGTTGTTTTTATCATGGACAACAACCATGCACTGTATCGTGTACCTGTTTAAAAGTTGGTCTATAAAACACGTTTTGTTATGTTCATAGTCACAACCCTACGGTATGATTGTTATAATCATATTGTTAAATTTCTACAATATTAACATTTCCGCAATCATACTTTGGTCGCATACAATTGAAAAAAACAATAATATGGTTGCTACTAACATGCTTTTATTGTAGAGAAAATATTATTATTGCCATATGAAAACCATTTTCTTTCTCTGTTTGTAGTTTATAGTAGACTGATACTTAACCCTCTAATGCATGAATTTTTGTTTTGACCCCTAATTTTTTATTAGACTAATTTAAGGTCGCTGATCACGAATCTGAGGTTGTTTTTTTGATTGGATGCCTCGTTCACCTTTTACAGGTAAAAATATTAAATCCGCCTTGAGGCGGGCCTATGCATTAATGTCTTAAAATTTATACAGCTAAATTTTTATTCAAATGTAAAACAAAATAATTTTATCTACATAAGTTGTAAATTTTTATTCATTCTTTATTATGGAACTTGTAAAAACATTTATTTGTTGTTGAATTACATAAATTAATCTTACATTTAACGCAAAATGCTTGAGTTTCCGATTTACATCCTGGATACTTGCATGTTTTTTGCCGGAGCGGTCCAAAAAATCGCACCAATGGCCTATCGTATCTCATATTATGCACTGGCAAATACGTCTTTTTAGCCGTTGTAGGGGGAGTTAAAGATGATGGACGACCACGTTTGCCAGGTTGCACCGTATGAATCAAACACAGTGTTTTTGCCACTTCTGTTCTGAAGTCAGGTAGTGAACAGTTGACGACGTCCTTATTTAGTCTATTATAAAGACAATATGCGTTTACCATAGCTACGTCCAAAATATGATAAAATATTCGAATAGTCCACTTGTTACTCTTCATTTTTATGTGGTATCGACCAATTAGTCCGTCAACATTATCCACACCACCCATATGCTTGTTGTATTCTTTTATAATTGTTGGACAATTCACCTCTATATTTTGCTTTGTTTTACGATCCCAACGATTCACTTTTGAAGAGTAAGGATTTTGCTTACCAACAATTTGTTTTGTTCCAACGTAAGTGGATAGTAGTCGAACTGCTCTTGTGTCATACCACAAAACGCTGCTTACATCTACTCCGCAAACTGTTCCAACGTACTCCTCATCGTACCCACGTTCGACTTTTTTAGACTGTAACTCAGTATCGGTTGGAAGTTTTATGTTTGGTACCCGATTTGCTCTTACTGTACCTAAACTGTGAATTCCACGGCTTCTCAGGTATAATAACAGTCCGAACGACTATTGGGAAAGCGGTAAATAGACGTGAAAATCAAAATCCCCAAAAACTTACGCAGTTCCACCTCATCGATTTTAAATGTTGAAGAGATGTATATCCTCCGGACCTTGAAAAACCAATTCGGTTGCATGCAGCTGAAGACGTTCCTTCTTCCAAATTATTGCTTTTAACGCAGGCATATCATTTCTAATGTCACTTGCAGTTGGTAACCCACCGGTTGCTTCTAGTACTTCTAATGTTCGTTGTCTGGAACGTGTGATTGTCGACGAAGCAGATCCACTAGGGTTAGCAGCATCAGCAGCAGATGAAGAACAAGTATCAGGTGCACTAACCCTGGTAGCTTGCTCATAATCCGTCAAATTTAAATTGGATTCAAGAGCATTACCCATCATTACAGAAGAGTCAAGCAGGGCTTCAATAAAAGAATCATCTTCAGGGAATACGTAACTAGGATCCCTATCATCATTGTCACTATCAAAGTCGCATTCATCGCCAGAAGTATAATTATCGGATAGTGTTTGTTCAAAGAATTCGCTAATTTCATCCTCGGTCATATGTGTTTTACTTTTACGGAACATGTCCAATGCTGGTACAATGAGAATCAGTCCGATAATTTTAATAATAACACAATAAATTTGAAACTGGTTGAAAGATGGTGGCTGAACAAGTGAACAGCGCAATGCATGAGCCCGCCTGAAGGCGGAGTTGAATATCTTTCAATTTACTCACCTGTGAAAATTTTTTTTTATCAAAATACAATTACTCACAGAAAGAACGTCAAATTTCTTAAACGTTGGTATTTTTTTTAAATGAAATCGACACAAAAATGTATACTTTTTTTATTTGCAAAAAGTTGTCAGTTTTCAAAAATAATAAAAACCACGCGAAAGTAGTCATCTGTCACTTTAAATTGACATTACTCGAAAGCTAGAAGGAGTGTTGCCAATCTGAAAAAACAGAAACGCGGCTTGAAGCTTTCACTACACTTTAAGAAAAGTCGGAATTTTAGAATTTAAAAAAATATTTATCAAATCGATTTTTTTCTAGACCCCGTCTAAAGGCGGGGCTATGCACTAGAGGGTTAAGGGAGCTCGCGGCATCCAAGCAATAGACCACCTGCTTTCTTGGAGGACAATAATGGGACAAAAAGCCAATTAAAACTTTGGCATTAATAATTTATCAGAATCGGGTACCATTTTTGATAAATTTGATATTTAAAATTTTTAATTATATTTAAACTTTTCTTATGTGTGCAAACCGATTTTTATTGTGTTGACTTTGTTGTTCTCGTTTAATATGCATAGTCGGCAGCTTTTAAGTGTACAATTGCTGAACATAGAACGTTGTGCAGCAACGGGAAAATTTTGCATACGACACAGCATTAGGTAAGAACGTTATGTAAGACGACTACTTAAAACCATTTTTGTGTTTATTATGCCGACCTGCCATCCACCCCCCCCCCCCTCTTTGCCTCTGATGAAAATTTTAAAATTGTTCGTTGAACAATTGCTCTCTGTGGATCCAAATATTAAGATCCAAATATTCTTTTCTAGAGGTTCGAATACTTTGTATGTTCAATCGACACTTCAGTTCCAAATACTGAAAATTACCAACTAACATTTGGTTGTACCGATGGAATCTTTCGGTTGGAAAAAAATTTGGTTGTGGCAACGAAACGGTTCTCAACACAATAACAATCGGTTCGCACACATATGAAAAATTTAAATATAATTAATATTTTTGAATATCAAATATTCACTGAGTCAATACCACATTGGTTGTCGGTGAAGCCTCTCCTTCTGGGCTACTCCAAGAGAATTTTAATCGATCGCGGCAATTACTCTGGCGTTGTTGACGTTACTATAAGAATATCAAAGTAAATGCCATCTTACATGACTGCTGGGCATTCTGATTTAGACGTCCCCGCTTGTAATGCTGGACTTCCCCCACTTCCCATCAAAATGATAGCTCCTTATACGAGTATGCAAGGGCTGGCAATGCTTTTCGTCATACGTTAGGTCGTATTATTACTTCTGTAGCACCGCATTACATCCCAGCAGGTACTAGTTCGAAAACATGAATTTGTTTAGGCGCTTGGGCAAGTCCTTTGTCTCCTTGTGTATGTAGATGATCGTCCGAAGACATAAGGTGAGAGCAGGTCACTGTTTTTAGGGCGGCATTATGGCAATTCCGAATGTATTTCTACAGCTTTTTACTCATATTTGCTGTGGGCATGGCCGCTGCATACTTCACCACTGACCGCCATATCGCTTTATCGCTTTATAAAAGGTCAACGAGGTTTCTTTGCTAGTGTCCCATGAGCTGCCGACGAGCGACTTGAAGCCCTTGCTCTTACTTCTTAGCTTATTGCAGGTAGAAGTGACTCTGCGCTGATGACTTAAAAAGACTACCTCAAATATTTTGACGTAATTGGTGGGCATAGCTAAGAGGATGTAAATGACCCTCAAACACGCAAGTCGAGACATATCTAAGAAAACAACTTTAGTATTTTAAATGTTCCTGCCAAATCAGCTGGATAGCCATGAAGCAATTGAAAACTCAAACAGTTGCGAAAACTCAGTTTAGGACTTAAAATGCTGTAACTAAATCAGTTTGTGACACAAGCTGCTGTCCCAAAGAAACTTTCTGTCAATATTCTTGTGTGCGACCAAATGTCAACAAGGCTAAATTCTTAAAAGTTTCGAATAATTTCGTCCTTCGGCTTGAATTTTCCAAGCATATTTTTTTTGTGCCACATACTCTTCCTTGCCACCTCTTTGAATGTGGGTGGGCAGTTTTTGGTCGTAATGACTTTCGTTTGTTTTTTCGAAAAATATGAACACGAATATTCTGTATTCCATAAAGCGTTGATGTAAAAGTTTCCCTTTAGCTGTCGTAAGTAAAACTTTTACTTTGTCCTTTGCATTTGCGTGCTGCTCGTTGTCGAGTTCCTTTTTGGCTACGTGAAAGGAAAAGCAAAGAAAGTTAAACTGAAACTGAAATGTTTATCATCAGTTGGGTGAAGTTTGCGTTTCTATGCCTGGCCGACTTAATAACTTATAAATGTTGAAAGTGGCTGGAAGACTAGAACATGGAATGACGAATAATTTTACAAGACATACTTTATTCTATTTTTTAAGTTTTACTCGTGTTATGTATTTTGTTTGTTATAATTTTACTTTGTGTTCACTCAGGCTTACCTTCTAAGAAGTTAGTGGTTTTTAAAGTTCGCAGGATGGGGCTTTATAAAGGGGTTTTCATTAAATGAGTCTGAATTCGTTTAGGTATTAATTTCAATATTAAAAAAGGTTAGCAATGCTCGATCGTGAATGGAGTGGAGAGCATTAACAATTACGAACATCTATAGATGGCAATCTACGTGTTGCCTGTCGCCATTTGACATTTCTATCGACAAGACGGTTTTGACGTACGACCATCATTTGTGTTGTTTACAGAGACTTGAAAAAATCAATTTGGCAAAAAAATTTAATTAATTCGTGAACATTTTTGTGCGATCATTTTTCACAACTTTCGACGTGGATTATCACGACAAGAGTGCATCGATGAACTTAAATCTTTGTATGGCGATGAAGCACCATCCTATAGCACTGTGAAAAACTGGTTTTATGAATTCAATCGTGACCGACGCTCGCTCAAAGACGAAGGTCGTCCAAAAACGGCCGTTGTGCCAGAGAACATTAATGCCGGGTGTGAAGTGTTAATGCAAGATCGTCATGTGAAATACCGTGAGATAGAGGCATCCTTGAGCATTTCTTCCACCAGCATACATTCGATATTGCATGAACATCTGGCCGTAAAAAAGGTTTGTTCTCCTTGGATCGCGCACAATTTGACAATCACTCAAAAAAGGCTCGTGTCAATTGGTGCAATGAAGTTGTAAAAAAATACGATCGCGGTGCTTCAAAAGACGTTTATAAGATCGTCACAGGTGACGAATCATGGATCTATGCGTACGAGCCCGAAACAAAACAGCAATCGACTGTTGTGCGTGGAAGAAGCAGTTCGAAGTAAATGGTCCCCTGTTTCTTCGGCAAAACTGGTCATGTATCGACTGTTCCGCTTGAGCAACGTAGGACGATTCTGAGTGGTATACCACAATTTGTTTGCCTGAAGTCTTGGGGGAAATTCCAAAAATGATCTTGAGAAGACGAATCATTGTGCACCATGACAATTCGAGCTCTCACACAGTAGCTTAAGCCATTGCCTTTTTGACCGGCCAAAACGACGAATTAATGGATCATCCGCCGTACAACCCTGACTTGGCACATAATGACTTCTTTTTATTCCCGCACATCAAGAAAAAAAGGGTAGTCTTCGATTTTCGTCGCCAGAAGATGCTGTTGAAGTGTTCAAAAACCTTGTTTTGGAGGTGTCTCAATCGGAGTGGAAAAAGTGCTTTAATTGGTTTGAGCGCATGCAAAAGTGTATACATCATGCTAGAAGAGAATACTTTAAAAAACAATAAAACCATTATTTATGATTAATATTCGCATTTTCATTATTAGGTCAGGAATATATCAAGCAGCCCTCGTACATCCTTTTCAATAGTAATACAAAAAATATTAATTGAATTTCAGAAACTTCATTTAAAATTTTCAGAAAACAAATTGAAATTCAAAAGACATCAACTGAAGTTCGACAAATCTTTATTTTTAATATATTTTTTAAAAAAAAAAAAAATATTCGCTTTAAACATTTTATTAACAATTTAGAATATTTAAAATTTAAAAATATTCGATTGATACTCAGAACATATTATTGCAAAAATTTAGAATATTCCATTTGAAATTCAAAAGACACAAGTTAATATTTAAAAGATTTCATTTGAAATTCGTAATATTTTTGATTTAGTCAGAAAACACAAATTAAAATTCAAAAGACATCAATTGAAATTTAGAAAATTCCATTTGAAATCTGAATTTTCTGTATGAAATCCCAAAATAATACTCAGAAAAATTTACTTTTAATTTACTTTACTTTAAATTAGAAAATGTCATTTAAAAAAAAATGCTTAATTTGAAATTTGACAGTATTCGATTGAAACTCAGAACACTTCTTTTGAAATTAAGAATATTCTATTTGAAGACACCGAATAGATTATAGACTTCAATTAAAAATCTGAAAATTCCATTTAAAATTTTCGCTTTAAACTTAGAACATTTCCTCTAAAATTTAGAATATTCCATTTGAAATACATATGACACCAAATAATATTTAAAAGATTTCATTTAAAATTCAGTATATTTTTGATTTGAAAGTCCGAAACACAAATTAAAATTAAAATGACATCATTTGAAATGTAGTCCATTTAAAATTAGAATATTCTAAAAGAAATTCCAAAGACTTCAATTAATACTCACAACAATTCGTTTGAGTAATAATTGATGTTTGAACTTCACAAAATTCCATTTAAAATAAAAATATTCTATTTGAAATTAAGGAGTAATCGAGTAAAAATAAGAAGATTTCATTTGAAATATTTCATTTGAAATTCAAATGACAGCAATTATAAAGATTATGTTCAAAATTCAGAATATTTCAATTAAAATTCAGAAAACAGCAATTAATATTTGAATGACACTACTTAAAATTTAAAGGAATTGAAATTCGAGTATAACATTTACAATAAAAATATTTTATTTGAAAGTAAGAATATTCCATTTGAAATTCAAAAGAAACAAAAAAGTTTATATTTTTAGTTTAGAATATTTCATTTGAAATTTATAAAATAGTCATTATTGACACTAATTAAAATTCAAAAGACTTCAATTGAAATTCAGAAAATTACATTTAAAATAAGAATATTCTTTTTAAAATTTAAAAATAATGTATTAAAACTCATAATATTTATTTAATTTATAGAATATTCCGTTTCAAATTAAAATTAAATCTTTTTTAGAATTTTGAATACAATATTTAGAATTCCAAATGAAAGATTTTGAATTTCAAATGGCATTTTTTTAATTACAATTGGTGTGTTTTGAATTTCTAATGGAATATTGTTTGAAATGGAATAAGGTTTCAATGTGTATATTTTGAATTTCTATTGGCGTCTTTTGTATTCCAAATAAAATTTTCTGACCTTTAACTGATGTTTTCTGAATTGCACATAGAATTATTGAATTTTAAACGGAAATTCTGAATATCAAATAGAATTTCTGAATATCAAATGGAATTTCAGAATCTCGAATGGAATTTCTGAAAAGCTATTGCTATATTCTAAACAACAATTGGAAAAGCTGTCGACGGGACTTTAGCGAGACTAGCTGGGTGACTTACATGTTAAACCGCAATGACTGTTTTCTTGGGCTTAAATCGGATTTTGTCTCAGTGCTCTATTTGAATTTTCTGCTGACAGGACATGGATGTTTAAGGCATTTTTGCACAGGATAGCCCAAAGCGATAGTCAGGCGTGCAGATGCGGTATACCAGTCAAGAAGTAGCTAAATTTTTTGTGCGAATGGCTTCTTTACGAGGACGTCGTAGTCGTTGTTTCCTCTGAAGGTGGTGAAAGATTAGTCAGTTTGCCAGTCAAGCAAAAAAAATATGATCCGATTTCGGCCCTTTCGGACCAAGAGCTTGTCCCTACTCTCAGTCAAAAACTGCAAAATTAGTCTATATTTGGTTTCGGATATAAATTTGATTTAATTATTACATATTGACTATTAATCGCCCATTTTGACCATCATGCGGTACGTTTTTGGGCCAAATGAGCCAAAACGTCTACTAACTACGTCCTTGTTTTGAGTCATATGATAAGTCCCAACCAACAATGCTTATATTAAACATTGTTCGTAAAAAAAAATTATTATAGACGGGCCTAATAATACTGAAAGGGGGCTTTTACTAACGAAACTAAAGTTGTAATAGCTGCGGTACTGCACATCTGGAAGTACGCGAACATAAGAACGCTTGTGCAAAATCTTCTCAAAAGAAGACATATCATGTTCTAACGTGGGTCATCCGACCTAGACAGATTTTTTAGTAGCGGAAAGCCTCTAAGTGGTGTGCGATTTCCTCTCCTTTAGAACCTCGCCCTAAATAAAATCCTGTTTTTTTTGGAGGAGGTTGAAGTTAAGGTTATTGCCTGCACTGATATTGTGGCGATAGCAGTGCGAGGGAAGTTTCAGAACATACTTAGAGACACCCTTCTAAAAGCGCTTTTCACTTTGGAAAAATGGGCAGATTTAGCTGCCCCTGGACATCATAATTTTTCAAATGGCGGCAGCCACTGTCATACGATTGAGAGAAGACGTTTACGTTCATCTAACATTCCAGGCATCGATGACTACACCCTGAACGAACCGGTTTTGGACAAGAAGTCTCACACACATATACCAGTCAGGGACGAATGCAACTGTCGGGTAAAAGGACGTATGACGACTTCTACACTAACGTTTCTAGGACAAACAATCAAGTAGTACTCGGTGTCCTTTTAAAGGACCTAGGGCTAGAGATAGCTCGAAGGCAACCTGGTCTAACAAGCGAAGATCTTAGCGATTATGGAAAAAGGCGAATGTTTAAAAAGTAATAATTTTTACCACAGTGGACATAAATTTTCTCTCCGACAGTCAGGCTGCCATAAAATCTCTAAAAATCTGTCTTCCTCAAGTTAACGTCAGCCCTTAACTGCCGCAAATCTCTAAAAGATTTGGCTCAGCAGTTCAGTATTCACCATATTTGGGCGCCGGGCCACAGAAAGATACCAGGGAACTGTAGAGCAGATGAGTAAGCAAGATTCCGTACTACCTTACGGACTCCAGGGCATGCCCCTCGTCTCTTGCAAACTAAACTTGCAGGAGAGGGCCTATAGCGGAGCTAATAATAAGTGGGCTTTAACTACAGTATCTGTTTAATCCAGACAAATGTGCCTTTGACTGGTTTTAAAACGCTTTCGAGCGAAGTTGGCCTCATCAAGACCTGACATTTCACTGGCCACTGTTTGGAAGAGATTGCAAATTGCGTCTAACGACTACTGCAGAAGCTATGAGAATGAGGAGGAATCCATTCAACACCTTTTCTGTATGTGCCCTGCTCTGGTGATCATGAGTTTGTATTTCTTAAGCTGAACTGGCTGATATCGGCATTGACCAACTCAAGAGCTTTGACAATAGTTCTACAGATTTTTCTAATAGTTTCCGAGGTAATACAATGGACCATATAGTCTAAGTGAGTCTGCTTGTACATACCTATTTGATGGGTGTTGGCTGCACTCTCTATGTTAAATTAGAAAATATCGGATGCAGTATGTGGTTTCTAGAGCTGGAGGGTCGGAAAGTAAAAAAAACCTTTGTTGATATCAAAACATGGACCAATATGTATAATTTTGATAAGGTTGTTAACTGACCTAACCCTGAACAACGTACCAAGTTTCATCAAAATCGGTTGATAATTGCGACCTGTACTTTGTTAAGTCTCCAACTTTACTTGCCGCAACTCTGAGTTTGTAAGAGAGAGAGAGAGAGAGAGGTAAGTTGAATGGAAAGGAAGATATCCAACAGTCAATTTCTTTATGTTTTTCATAGTGTGAAGTTGGCTGCAGTTCATTTTAGTATTTTTTCACACAAAAATCAGAGCGAATAAATCACAAAATGTCAAAAAGGCAATATAAAATCAAATAAAACAAAAATTGCCGTAACCGAATTGCCTTGTGTAAACATAAAAAGCAAATTCAAAAGGGAATCATAAAAATTGACACAATTAAAATTGCCTCGTGTAAATGGGGCCCAACAACGGTAGGTGGTCAGACGGACGGACCGGCATCGCTCTATGGAATCATATGTGACAGCGCATAGAGAAAGGGACCTAAGGGTAAAAAAATAAGTTTAATTTTTTTTGATGTGGACAACATCTGAGCATCGAATGAGACCGATCCCATGCCCCAAAAGTGTTCCCTCCCAGAGATATGCGCGTTTTATGAAAGTGAAGTCGACTATTCTACACCAAAGATACACGTATTTAAATCTTTAAAATGGCTCTCCTGAACAAAACTGGTTTTTACCCTTAGGTCCCTTTCTATTTTGCGCGTCACATATAGTGATTCGGAATTAATCGGTATACCTTACATGGGGTCTCTCTTTATTCCTATAGGGTGTTACAAACATCAATACTAATTGATAAAACGTGTACAACAGCGTGGTGTAGGATGTATATTTTGTAAAAAATAGTAAGAGAGAAACAAGAAATAACTACTTATTTATGCTCGTATTGGCCAGTCATTAATTGTTAATGAGTACTCTGAAGGTAATGACATGTCATTATGTGGTAAATCAAATAGTAAGTAGTATTAGCTAGCATAGACAAATATTAACCTTTACTTTTGTACTTTAAGTCTTACCGATGCTTCGGACTGGCCGCCTTTGAATAATATCTGATACGCCTTTCAGCGGCTTAAACCAGGGGCCAACAATTGAATGTTGTAGCACGGTTTTGTAAAGCTTGCTTTGTGTTTAAAGCGACTTAAAAAATACGAAGTTGTTTCTAGTATGAGGGCGGTTCCCCTTTTGTAATGCAACCGCCCTCATATATTCATTATTCAATGTTCGATTTGCTTATCTACGCTACGCTGCGGAACCTTCAAAAGCTTTATTGGATAAAGGACTACATAAGTACTAGTATTACTTATAAATATGCCAAGACAATAGATAATTCATTTAGTCGACACAAAAAACCCGAGTTCAAAGTTCGCTTTAGAAGAATGTGGCTATTTGCATCACGAAACAAGTTAATTTATAAATCGGTCCCAGTGCTCCTTCCACCCCCTTAGAAATGACAATTATTTACTTTTATTGATTGCCGAAGCTTATGAAAGTAAAAATGGATATAAGCGAAGCACCAAAGGAATATGATTGTCGATTTTGTTTCTAACAAAAGCACAGTGGGTTGTAAACGATTGTAAAGGAAAATACATGGGTAATATATGACGAAGAGTCATACACGCAGAGAAAAGATATGGTTACACTATGGTCACCGCAACAATAATATGTTCTCTCCAATAAAAGCATGATCGTCGCAACCATAGTATTGTTTTTTGAATTTCATTTTGACAATAGTATGATTGCGACAATATTGCTATTGTTGAAATGTAACAATAGTATTATTGCCAAATTTAGAATAGAAAATATGGTTGTAGCAACCAGTTAGTGCAACAAAAGTATTGTTGTTTAAAATTTACGTTAACAAAAATATGATTACGGCAATCAAACAGTATGGTTGTGACTATGAACATAACAAAACAGGTTTTGTAGAGAATACATGTATGTGTGTGCGTATGTTTTTTTGATATACAGTGAATGGTTGCTGTCCATTAAAAAAAATAACAATCGGAAGGTAGTTCGAGAGATTTTTATTGTGTTTACTTTGTTCGGTGAAATCTAATACCGACTGGTTCTCGTTTATTTAAAATCTGCCTGCACTTAAGTATATAGCCATTGATCATGGTTTAACCACATTCGTTACTTGGTGTCTACGGATGGTGAAGTAGCATTCACCTCTGCTGGCAACTAAAAGTATTTTTGACCGTTGGAATATATATTTCGGTTCCTTGAATGAAATGTTCAATAAAAACGTGGCCTCAAAATTGGCTATGATCTAATAGTAATGCGATTTATAATAACTTGCCTGATAAAAATCTCTATTTTTGAATAACAACATTATCCAATCCTAATAAATAATTTTGGGGATCATTGTATGGTTGAGTGTGAATCATACTATGGTTATGGGGATCATAGTATGGTTATGTGTGAATAATACTATTGTTGTGAGGATCATAATAATGTTGTGGCACAACCATATAGCCAACAATAGTATGATCCTCTTCGAATATTGTCACCACAACCATACTTTTTTTCTGCGTGTACATGACGGAGATTGTTTGTACAGGGTGGCTTATGAATATTGCTACATTAAGAAACTTAAATTAAGTGTATAGAATTATTTTTTTTTCTTTTATTTATGTTAAAGCTCATTCAATCTTATTAAGTATAGCTTAATTAGTTTTAAAAATCATAAAATTTGAATGCCCCCCTGCTCTTTGATGCAAGTGCGGCATCTTACCAAAAAGTTGTTCATTACTGCTAGTACAGTTAGAGTATCTGTGGTTAGAAACATTCCATATTCGAAAATTTTGTTTGTTTATGTTGCCGTTTAAATTGAAATGGGCCTCATCAGACATGAAAAGACAGTTCAACATGTTTTCGTCCTCTTTCACGATTTGAAGCATCTTCTGGCAAAATTCTAAGCGAATGGGGAAGTCTGCTGCGTTCAGTTTGTTGGCCATTTAAATTTGATATGGGAATAAGTCCAAATCTTTGACTTCAATGACTGCCTGCTTATACCCATTTGAGGAGATAAGCTTCTTGTCGAAACTTAAGGATTGTATTTTATGGCAGCAGCTACATCGGCGATTGATTTCTCCGTCCGAACTGAAGAATTTCGATGATAAGGTCTTCTCTTGGCTGTCCCATGCTCGGCAAAATTGTTAACAAGTCTTATTATGGTCCATCTGCTCAGAGGATTGCCGCCCAACGTGCGCCTATACTCTCTTGAACCGAATCTACAGACTCCAACGCGTAATAGCGGCGGACAATCCTAATTCTTGTTTCAGTTTTCCAGTTATCCAATTTTGTTAAATCTAAAAATCAATCCGCAAAACAAAATAAAAATTTACCAGATTCATTAAAAAGAAAAAAAGTTATGAAATTTTTTTTTGGTAGCGGCTTTCATCAGCCACCCTGTAGTTCCTTTCCATTAGAACCAGCGGTTTTCCTTAGCCACCCTGTACTTCCTTTCCATTAAAACCAGAGAATGCAGCGCATATGGTGCAAATAGGCGATGTGCCGACACTGTTCGTAACCAATGGCATCAACCTAGCCGCTGGTTGGCACTCTTGCGCTGATTAAATTATTTTTTTGCTTCATTAGGAAAATAGCACCGACATTAGAAATGTCGAGAGCTCGGTTGGTTGCGAAAGAATCGCTAAGTTTTAAATATATTCAGATCGTTTGTTTAATTCGGTTTTTTGTTTTAACACATTGAACAGGGATTAACCGGATCGAGACATCTTGCATCTACTTTTTAGTAGAAGAGAATTGCTGCGAAGCTTTTTAAGGAAAGTCGTCATGGACCCGAAATCGCAATAAAAGCAGTGTGAAGCCACGAAAATCAATAATGTCATTTTGCCATTTTTTAAAAAACTTGCCTTCTATTAAAATGTAGTTGCAAGTGGTCTCGAGCCGGTAAATCACCACTATTCAATGATAGACGGATAGAGTGTATGACAAAATTGTCATTTCGTTTGCAACTCCTCAAAATACCTCGAAAGAATATATCGAGCCTTAAAAAAAACACGTGGGTGCAAAAAAAAATTCAGGAGAGGCCTTTTTTTTGGCTTTTTCAAATCCTTTTGGCTTTTTCAAATCCTTTTGGATTTTTCAAATCCTTTTGGATTTTTCAAATCCTTTTGGATTTTTCAAATCCCTTTTCCGATACAATTGAATTTGCTATGTCTTTATAAATATAAATATTTAATTTTGAATATAACGTGTTTTCCAATAGGGATCATCTTCAGCGATGAAGCTCATTTCTGGCTGCGTGGTTTTGTCAATAAACAAAATATGCGTTATTGGAAGCAACTAACCCACATGTGCTTTAATAGACTTAATAGCATCCGCAAAAAAGTACTGAGTGGTGTGGTTTTCATGCCGGAGGTGTGATTGGGCCGTATTTTTTAGTCGATGAAAAAAATCGTCATGTTACCGTCAATAGAGAGCGCTATCGTGCCATGTAAGATAATTGTTTTTGGCCAGAATTGGATGAGCTTGATATCGTCGATATGTGCACGCAAAAAAGTATGGTTGTGGTGACAATATTCGAAGAGGATAATTCTATTGTTGGGTATATGGTTGTGGTACAACAATATTATGATCCTCACAACAATAGTATGATTCAAATACAACCATAATATGATCCTCACAACAATAGTATGATTCACACATATCCATACTATGATCCCCACAACCATAGTATGATCTCCACAACCATAGTATGATTATCACAACCATAGTATGTTTCACATACAACCATAGTATGATCCTAACAACCATAGTATGATCCTCACAATCATAGTATGATTTACACGCCACCATGTTATGATCCCTACAACCATAGTATTATCACATACAATGATACTATGTTCCCCAATATTTTTTATTAGAATTGGTCTAAGTTGTCAACAATAGATTTGAATTATGAAAATTATTTAAAAATACATTACATTTAAAATAATAAGAGTGATTTATTTCACAGTAGAGAAAATAAGTTTAAATAAACGTAAGCGTTTTTATTAAAAATATTTCAGTTAAACAAAGCCAAAGCAGCAGCTTGTTTAAAAAAATTTAATTTTGATAAAAAAGTACTATTATTGCATTAGATCCATACCAATAACATTTGTTCTAAAAAGCCTATTTAGATGAAGAAAAATTACAATCATACAGTATGATTGCCGTAATCATATTATTGTTAACATAAAACGCAAAACACAGTACTTTTGTCGCACCAACCATATTTATATTGTTGCTATTACAATTTTTTCATTTTTTAAATTTGGCTATAACACTATTGTTACAATTCAACAATATTAATATTGCGACAATCATAAGATTGTCAAAATTAAATTCAGTAAACAATACTATGGTTGCGACGAACATACTTTTATTGCGGAGAGCATATTATCATTGCCGTGACCATGTAGTAACCATGTTTTTTCTCTGCGGGTGGTTTCAACAAGTCGGTGCCACTTGCGCGGCTACACGCGTTACCATCGATTTACTGAATGCCAACTTCGGTGAACGTGTTATCTCGTGAAATAGTTCGGTCGAATGGCCACCTCGTTTATGCAATTTAACGACATTGGATTTCTTTTCATGGGGCCACATCAAGTCAGTGGTCACAACTTAAGATGAGCTCAGAGAAAACATCGTATGCGAAATTGCCAACGTTCCGGTCGAAATGTGTGCAAGAGTGGTGAAAAATTGGGTCCAAAGAATATATCGCTGTAGACGGGCTCGTGATGATCATATGACCGAAATCGCTCTACACCTGATATAAATTTGAACTCTGTATCTTAAATGTTCTGTGTTCTATTAATATATAAAATTGTTTTGTCCTTAGTGGAAAACCCGTTACAGGTAGGAATATTGGTTTTCGGTTGCGGTTTTAGACATTGGATAGGTTTTTTTTATTGTTTTGTTTCAAATCGAATGACATTGAACTTAAAAAAAGTATGTGCCGTTTCCAGCCCACTGTCAATGTGGAACACGCTAAGCAGCGCTAAGCGTCAAGAGGATAAAAACCATGAATCAGCACGAATTCATATTTCGTTCGCTAGTGACTTTTTTACTTACGCTGAGCCATAAAATATCGCATGAGAAAATCTATCGATTTATTTATTCCCCAGCAATATTTTGTTACAATAAATATCTTCATTTTGTTTTTTTCTTCTTATTCTCTGCTCGTGTTATCGTGCTGCTGCTGCTGCTGCCTCTCCTCCTGTCGCCTTGGCTGTTTGTCTGCGAAGACAGCGAAAGAGAGAACTGAATAAACTTTTATTATACTGTCAATCATAAACGTTTTCTTTCCATTTCCATTTGCCATTTCAGTGTCACGTTACTTTAAGCCACAATATTTGTAGCGACACAATAACTTTAGACGGGAATGAATGAATGAATGGAATGACTGAATAAACCATTGAATGAGTGAACGGGTGTATTGCCAGCAAGGCCGACATGCTTAGACGCACACAAGCCTACACCCACATTTATTCAAAGGTATCTCGACTCACACGTATACAGGGTGTGCCAAAAACACCATTCGATAGTGTCTTTAAAATTAATCGACATGAATTGATTAATATTTCATAGGATTATAGCGACTATTAGGTTTCCATTTCTTTCTGAAGATGAAAATGGGCCAAGTGGGCAGTGCACCATATAAAGCGGATTTATAATCACATACATAACGGGTTCGAAAATAAGCTTTTGACGATAATGGTTACCTTAGATATCGAAAAGGCGTTTGATTCCGTATGGCATAAAGGTTTGTTATACAAAATGATTCAGTTTAAGTTTCCTCTCTATTTAATAGGAACAATTAAATCTTTCCTAGAGAGCAGATATTTTTGTGTATGTGTCAACAATAGCTACTCTGATCTTGTACAGATTCCAGCTGGCGTGCCTCAGGGCTCAGTCTTGGGTTCAATTTTGTACATTTTATACTGCTCGGACATCCCTGATCTAAATGGATGTAACTGACGAATACGGCCAAAATATAGTAATAAAACTGCAACATGCTTTAGATATATTGGTAGAATACTTCCACAAATGGAAAATTAAGTTGAATAAAGACAAGCCACAAGCTGTATTCTTTAGTAGAAAACGAAATCCACGTTTCTAACCACAAGATCAGCTCAAAATAAATGGGACCAGTATACCATGGAGTCCAGATGTTGACAAAAAACTGATTTTTAATGTCCATATTTCTCGGCAAACTCACAAATTTAACGTTGCAAGAAATTTGCTATACCCACTCATTAAACGTTATTCTCCCTTAAATAGAGAAAATAAAATAAGCTTAGCAAAGGTTGTTTTTCAATCAATTTTATTGTACGCTTGTCCCGTTTGGGGAATTTGTGCAAAAACACACCTCAAGAAGATTCAAGTCTGTCAGAATAAACTTTTAAAAATAATGTTAAATTTACCATGGCACTTCTTCACCACTTCTTTGCACCAATCCAACAATATATGCTTAATACAAACCAGAATAGAAATGATCACAGAACGTTTTAAATTATTCTGCAGTTTATCAACAAATCCTCTGATTTATGACTTACGAGGGCGGTTCGGAAAGTTCTTAGCCTATCAATGAAAGAGAATAGTTAGTTTTTCAAAAATATTTTTATTTTTCAATATAATCTCCTAAAACTTCAATACACTTAGTCCAACGCTTATCTAGCAATTCTATCCCTTGATTAAAATAGTTTTCCTCAAGGTCTTCAAAATAGTGGTGTACAACTGTAATTGCATCTTCTTTTGAGGTAAAACGCTTGCCAGCAAGGAATTTTTTTAGATTTGGGAACAGGTAAAAGTCCATGGGAGCTAAATCACGAGAATAAGGTGGGTGGTCAAGCAACTCGTACTTTAATTCGTTGATTTTAGCCATTGTTAAAACACTCTTGAGCGCTGGTGCGTTGTCTTGATGAAAAATTATTTTTTTTTGTGTTGTAAGCCAGGACGTTTTTCTCGAATTTGTACATTTAATTGATCTAAAAGGTTGCAATAGTACTCTGAATTTATTGTTTTACCCGTTTGCAGATAGTCTGTTATCAAGTGCGGCACCCATCTTGCAGAAAGCTTTTTCATCTGTAGTTCTTCATGCAAAATTATCGAATTATCGAATGCAGAATTATCAAAATTATCGAGTCCATGATCATTTGAGATGCCCATGATATTAGCTATTTCACGCACTTTTATTCGTCGATCATTTAATGCCATATCATGCACTTTGGTTACAATTTCTGTTGTTGTTGCTGTTTTTGGACGTCCACTACGTGGTTCATCTTCAATGCTTGTACGACCACGTTTAAATTCAGCAACCCAATTTTTTACTGTTGCATATGAAGGAGCACTTTCACCTAACACATTCACCATATCATTATGAATTTCTTGTCCCGATAAACCTTTTTTGTGTAAATATTTTATGACACCACGCATTTCTAATTTTTCCATTGTAAAAAAATCGCGGATGCGTCTTTTGTGAACACCTGTTTCTATATGAAGGATCGAAACAAAATTTAACATCTGTTCATAGCAGAGATGGAAGTTTCCAAAACACTTAACTTTTTTCTGTTTATGCCGCGCTTTTTGTGCTAGGCTAAGAAGTTTCCGAACCGCCCTCGTATATAATTATTCATAACTCATATTCCTACATATCAGAACACATTCGTTTACTTAAAACAATGAAGCGAATGTAAATTGTTCCCATAAAAAAATAGGTGATAAATCAGAGGTTTTTAAAAAATTAAAGTTTCCTCTAAATAACAAATTTTATAAAATAAAAAAATTTAATTAAACTGTAAATAAAAAAACAATGTTCTAGATAAAAAGTTGTAAAAAACAACTAAAACTCTGTAAAATATTGTGATAACTAGATTAGGAAAACTGATTTTAACAAAATAAATAAAAAAAAAATACAAAAAAACCATACTTACAGTCATTGTTGCCAAAACATCGGGTGATAACTTCTTAAGAACTTCCTGCGTCTATAGCTGAACCAAATTGATTAGTCACTTGATAAAACCACCTACCAAAGCAGGTAGAAGCAGCCGATCGGGGGATCTTGAGAGACACAGAAAATCGGAATATGAAAGGAAAATGCAGTGCACACAAAGTCCTTCTCTTCTCTTGAACCTGGACTGTTGACTTTGGCACTTTTAAACGACTCCGGACTCCGATTCTGAGCTGCAAATAAAAAAATATACTCCGACTTAATTTGTTTATACCCTGCACCATACTGTGGTCTAGCGCTGATGCTTGTAACACCTCCATGGGGTCTGTCTATTGAATCAGAATCACTTTATGATTTCTTCTAGATATGAAAGACTTAGGCTGTTATAGTAAACTCGCAAAAGGACGGCCCTCGTAGGTCTAAGTTACTTCCTATGGAGCATGGAAATTTTTATTTTAAACGCTATATCATATGAAATAAGTTAAAAAGTAGTAAGTTTTACCGAAGTGTCGTGATGAGATTTCTTAAGTGAAATTATATGGAGTTTATTTTCGTAGAGTATTTGAACATCCTATCTTAAAGATTGAAGTGTGGCATAGTACTTTTTTCGAAAAAGTGCAAAAATTATTAGAACAAGTAAAAAATGTTAAGTTTGGCTTTGCCGAACTTTGGATAACCTCCACCAGATTCCCAAATAAAACCAAAATTTGGTGCGGAAGTGTGTTCTATATAGAAATCTTTATGTGCAAAATTTCATTTCGTGGTAAGTTATCGTCATATTATTTCTCAAAGCCCATGAGACCGAATTTGGCGCAGAGGTGTGTTCTATATAAGAATCTTCATGTAGAAGATTTCATCTCGATAGGTCAAGTTTGTAGTGAGTTATTGTCATATTATTTTTCAAGGCCCATGAGACCGTTTGTGTGGGAGGTACCAGTAGGGCCTTACCGATCTTAGCCAAATTTAGCGCAAAGGTCTGTTCTATACATTAATCTTTATGCGGAAAATTTCGTCTCGATAGGTCAAGTGTGTGGTGAGTTATTGTCATATTATTTTTCAAGGCCCATGAGACCGTTAGTGTGGGAGGCACCAGTAGGACTTTTCCGATCTCAAACGAATTCAGTGTAGAAGTATGTTGTATATAGAAATCTTGATGTGTAAAATTTCATTTCGATAGGTCAAGTTTGTGGTGAGTTATAGCCATATTATTTCTCAAGGCCCATAAGGCCGTTTGTAAGGGTGGTACAAGAAGTGGTGGCCCAATCTAAACCATTTTTACATAGATGATTGCGCCTATATAGAGATTATTATTTGCAAAATTTCAGTGCTTTTGCTCAAGAAACTAACCGGATATTGCCAAATAAAAAAACTAATTTTAATGAGGTAGTGTCGGTTGAGGGTCTCCAACACCAACTATCCGTAGAGCTATATAGCCCATTTTCAATACCAACCATGCTAGGTTAACTACACATGTTTGTGCCATATTTCAGCTCCCCAGCTGTTTTCCTGCAGGCTCTATCTTGTTTTCAACAGACGGACAGCCGGACAACATGGCTTACGAGGATCAAGAATATATATGTACTTTGTTGGGTCTCCGATGATTATTTCAAGGTGTTACAGACAGAATGACAAAACTAATATACCCTCCATTGTATGGTGGAGGGTATAAAAATGTTGCCCAATTAGTTTCAGTTGGGTTGTGTCGTTTTTTAATAAAATTGTATAAAGTTTTAAAAGTAGTCGTTTTTGGATTAAAATATTTACTAAATTACTGCTATTATCATTTTAGTATGGATCGTCTAAAATTAAATCAGAATATCTTCAGGACCCTTTTGTCCTTTTGTTTTAAACAAATACTTTTTTTTAATAAAATTTAATAAATATGTTATGTTGAGAATGGAAACCAAAATCAACACAGAGAAACTATTTAAATATTAAAGTTTTGTTCCACCCATTTTTTTTTGAATAACCTTGAAAATATGACCGATGTGACGCGCAAAATAGAAAGGGACCTAAGGGTAAAAACCAGTTTTGTTCAGGATAGCCATTTTAAAGAATTAAATACGTGTATCTTTGGTGTACCATCACTTTCATAAAACGCGCATATCACTGGGAGAGAACACTTGGCGCGTGGGATTGGTCTCATTCGATGCTCAGATGTTGTCCACACCAAGAAAAAAAGTGAAAATCGTTTTTTTACCCTTAGGTCCCTTTCTCTATGCGCTGTCACATATAAATTTTACTAAGTGTTACCTGGCACCATCTGACATTTCCATTGGAAAGATTGACATTTTTTAGCATAAACGTTCTCAGAACGTTTTGACGTACGACCATCATTTGTGTTGTTTACAGTGACTTGAAAAAATCAATTTCGCAAACAAATGGAATTTACTCGTGGACATTTTCGTGCGATCATTTTTCACAACTTTTGACGTGGATTATCAGGACAAGAGTGTATCAATGAAATTAAATCTTTGTATGGCGATGAAGCACCATCCTATAGCACTGTGAAAAACTGGTTAAATGAATTCAATCGTGACCGATGCTCGATCAAAGACGAAGGTCGTTAAGGTCGTCCGAAAGCAGCCGTTGTGCCAGAGAACACTGATGCCGTGCGTGAACTTATAATGCAAGATCGTCATGTGACATACCGTGAGATAGAGGCATCTTTGGGCATTTCTTCCACCAGCATACATTCGATATTGCATGAACACCTGGCCCTAAAAAAGGTTTGTTCTCGTTGGATCCTGCACAATTTGACGATCGCTCAAAAAAAGGCTCGAGTCGATTAGTGCCAAGAAATTTTGCAAAAATACGATCGCGGTGCTTCAAAAGACGTTTATAAGATCGTCACAGGTGACGAATGATGGATCTATGCGTACGAGCCGAAATAAAACAGCAATCGACCGTGTAGGTCTTCGAAGACGAGTCAAAGCCAACGAAATTTGTTCGTGGAAGAAGCACTTCGAAGCAAATGGTCGCCTGTTTCTTCGGCAAAACTGGTCATGTGGCGACTGTTCCGCATGAGCAACGTAGGACGATTAATTCTGAGTGGTACACCACAATTTGTTTGCTTGAAGTCTTTGGAGAAATTCGAAAAACGAACAAGAGAAGACGAATCATTGTGCACCATGACAATGCGAGCTCTCACACATCGGCTTAAACCAGCGCCCTTTTGACCGGCCAAAACGTCGAATTTATGTGCCATCCACCGTATAGCCCTGACTTGGTACCCAATGACTTCTTTTTATTCCCGCATATCAGGAAAAATATGCGTGGTCAACGATTTTCGTCGCCGGAAGATGCTGTTGAAGCGTTCAAAAACCATGTTTTGGAGGTGTCTCAATCGGAGCGGAAAAAGTGCTTCGACAATTGTTTTGAGCGCATGCAAAAGTGAACAAATCTTGCTGGAGAATACTTTGAAAAACAATAAAACCATTTTTGATGATAAATATTCGCATTTTCATTATTAGGCTAGAAGCATATACGAGGGCGACCGCAAAAGTAACTGGCCTAACATAAAAAGAACCGTTTTTTTTGGAATTATTATTATTTATTTTTCAACATAATCTCCTTCCAACTCAATACACTTCATCAAACGTTTTTCAAGTTTTTTAACTCCATCCGAAAAATAAGATTTTTCAAGACCTTCAAAATATGCCTCAGTTTCAGCAATAACCTCGCTATTGGACGAAATTTTTTTGCCACCGAGAATTTTTTTTAAATTTGGAAACAAATAATCAGAAGGAGATAAATCTGGATTATATGGTGGATACGGAGCAATTTCAAATCGTAATTCTGCCAGTTTTTGTTGAGTTAAAAATGCAGTGTGTAAAGGAGCATTATCTTGATGAAAAAGAACTTTTTTTTCTAAATGCGATCGTTTTATCTTGATTTCTTCACTCAACCGATCCAAAAATGCACAATAATATTCACTATTTATAGTTTTTCCTTTCTCAAGATAATCAATAAATAACATACCCCTTGCATCCCAAAATACTGTGGTCATTACTTTTCCTGCTGACTTAACAGTTTTCGCCTTCTTGGGACCACTTTTACCAGCTTCTATCCATTGTTTTGACTGTTCTTTGCATTCTGGGATGTAGTGATGGATCCATGTTTCATCAACAGTTATAAATCGGCGCAAGAACTCTATTGGATTATGCTGATAAATCGCTAAAAGCTTCTCGGAATTGGTCCAACGGACGATTTTTTGGGGCAAAGTCAACAAACGCGGCACCCATCTAGCGGATAGCTTTTTCATGTTGAGATCATCATGTAAAATACACTAAACTTGTTTTTCGTGTATTTTAACAATATCAGCAAGTTCTCTGAGCTCTATTCGTCTATCTTTAGTCACTTCATTAAATATTTTTCTAATGTTTTCAATAGTAGTAGCAGTTTCCGGTCTTCCAGAGCGTTGTTCATCTTCCGTACTTGAACGACCCATTTTAAATAGTTGAACCCAGGATTTCACGGTGGAGTATGATGGTGCATTATCACCATGAACAGAATCCAATTCATCTTTGATTAATTGTGGCGTATAACCTTTCATATAAAAGTGTTTAATTACCGCACGAAACTCTTTATTTTCCATTTTTCAAAAATTGTAAAACTTGTTTACTTCAATCACCTGTAACAAAGAAAATAATCATTTAATATTTCGGAAAATTTGGCAGATGGCTTATAAAAGATTGCTTTTAAAAAACAAAACAAAAAAGTTGCTAGTAAAAGAGAAAATGTGCCAGGCCAGTTAGTTTTGCGGTCGCCCTCGTATATCACAGCCCTTGTAACTCGGAAAATAGTGAACTCTGTTAATAACTTGCCTAACAGTTTACCATTTTTGTGGACGGACTTTGGTTAACATTGATATGAACTTTATTTCTCAAAAAAGAGCATAGTTGCTGGACTTTTTGGTTCATGTGGTCCAAAAAACGTCCTGCATGGTCAAAGCGGTTGATTAATAGTCATTATGTTTATTTGGGTACTCAAATAAAAACAAATTTTACTACTCATCCAAATGTAGAGTAATTTTGAAGTTTTGGCTGGTATAAGGGTTGGACACATGGTCCGAAAGGCCCCAAAAAACGGACCATTTTGTTTGTTTTAGTGTTTGATTAACTTTTTTTCTATTCGAAAGGAATGGATTGCACATCTAAAAAACCTAGTATTTGTAGTCTAACAGAACAGCATAATTTGCACAAATTGCCTTGTAATATTTCAAATTTCTCGGTTCTGGTATTTTAAAGAAACGACCGATCATTTTACGTTATAGCCTAGCACCCATTAAGAAATAAACCATTGCCTTTTAAGATGTTTAAAGTTTCCACTAGGCTTTGAGCTGCTGTAAATTGTGTGATAGTTGTACACACTTACACCCACGAATATCAAAACAAACATGCACTTGACGCCGTTTTTTTCGCAGTTATAGCATCTTACGTTAGGGTGTTACATTTTCGGCTACCCTGTATATGTGTCAGGGTTATGAAGTGGGATATCCCCCGCCGCGTAAAATGTAGAACAAAAACCGTAACTGTTGAAGCACATCGGTAAGTTTTTGTTCGCTTTTCTCTTCGGCTAAAGGAAATTGTCCACAAAAAAAAAAAAACAAGGGCTGAAGAGGGTGGTGATGCGGAGGTTTCAATATGAAAGGCATTGTAGCGCAAGCCGCCACCATTGATGCAAATATATTGTGTAAGGTCGCATAAGTTTATCGGCCTTTTTCTTTTTTTTTGTGTGCGAAGAAAATGTATAAATGTCCCTAAAACCAGAGCATAACAAAATGTACGCTACGACTGGTCTATCACACAAGTAACTAAGTTTCAAAGCTAAGTGGGAGAAACTAACATTTTGTAGTGTTAGTGTAGGGTAGGGAAACTCCTTAATACGGGCTTCGTTTACCCATAAGTGATTTTTGACATATGTGACGCGCAAAATAGAAAGGGACCTAAGGGTAAAAACCAGTTTTGTTCAGGAGAGCCACTTTAAAGATTTAAATACGTGTGTCTTTGGTGTACCATCACTTTCATAAAACGCGCATATCTTTGGGAGGGAACACTTTTGGGGCATGGGATCGGTCTCATTCGATGCTCAGATGTTGTCCACATAAAAAAAAGAAGTGAACATTGATTTTTTTACCCTTAGGTCCCTTTCTCTATGCGCTGTCACATATACATACATATATAAATGTCTCTGTAAATTACATTCACAGTTCGAACCGGCATTAAAAAGTAGGTTTAGGTGTATACAAGAAAATCGGGCATGCTGTGATGATTTGATGGTGAGATGCAGAAGGACTGGGAAAAATTTCATCTGACTTTGCTGCCTTAAATGGGGACAAGCTTTATATTGCTCTCCGGAGAATATCATTTGTGATTAAAACTTCGTGATAATATATTCAAAGTGATTGTGTTTCTACCGATTCGCCAGTCGGGAAGGTGGGTATCAATCAGAAGTCTCAGCATTTGTTCGCTTAAGTCCATTTGTTCCCATTTCCGTCGACCAGTATTTCCGGCTGCGTATGGGCTATAAACAGGAATTTTTTTAATTTTAGAAAAATCGTTTACGCTGTCTACTTGGCTTACCTCCTAGAGCTACGCTGTCTCATCCCTAAAGCTACGTTTCGCATTTCTTATGGATTTGGTAGCTTCACTTAGTTTCTTGTGATATTCATCCCAGTTCATTGCACTCCTTTCGCATTGTTGAAAAGTCTACGAACTGAGTTGTTTAGATTTCATATCTACCCAGTCATCCTGAGGTTTTCCGAAGCTGATTTCCTGTCCCGGTTTGTGCAACTCTCCTTAAAGTACCGTGTCAGGATTTGGAGACTTTCTGGTCAATCCCATCTGCTCCTATGGGAGGTGCCGCAGGATTCTAGGTTGGACTTACGTTTTCTAAAGAACTTTGTCCAGTTGGTTTTTTCATTGTTCCTAATCTACATTGGGTTAGCTCTTGGTCTCGAAAGAGTTAGCGCTGGTTAGTGAAGGAATGCGTGCACCCAGAAAAGAGATTCGTTGCCACAAGCGAATTTATTTGCCAACCGAAAGATTGAGGTTGCGTGCACCTCGAGTTTGCCATCAGGACAACCGAACGTTAGTTAGTGCTCGGTTTCATTCAGTTATTGTAACTGAAGTGTCGGTAGAAAATACAAAGAATCCAAACATTCAGAAAACAATTTTCGGATCTAAAAGTCCACATGCCGCATTTTTTTAACGAAAAAATTTAACTTTTCAGAAGAGGCAAAAAATGTTTTCTTTTTTACTTGAAGTACTCTGAAGCATAGGGGGAGGGTCATGCCTTAAAATGATGAAAGATTTTTACTGCATAAATTATATCTAAATATTTGCTTAAAGCAGAAAAAATAGAATTATTTTCGCGTTTGTGTATGACGAAAAATATCATCACCAATATTCGTTTACAACAACAAAATGTTAACTAAAATATTGGTTGCCAGAACCTCCAGTTATGGCAACTAAATACATTTGATGCATTTCATTAGTATGACCGATCAATGAATTGCGTCTACAATACAATGATCATATCTATCATCTTGTGGTAGGTGGAACCGAATATCCATTACGATTATAAACTTTGGTGATTGCAAACGAAATTCTGTATTTGCAAGGATTTTTAACTATTTTTTCTCTGATTTTGTCTGAGACATGCCTTCCTTGAACGTCGTCTGGCAGTGTTTCGGAACATACGATGGTTGCTGTATTTCTGGCCTAGGTAACGCTAAGTATTGTCTGGCACCATCTAACATTTCCATTGGACAGTTTGACATTTTTTTAGCATAAACGTACTCAGAACGTTTGGACGTACGACCATCCTTTGTGGTTTTTACAGAGACTTTAAAAAATCAATTTTCGTTCGATCATTTTTCCCAACTTTCGACGTGGATGATCACGATAAGAGTGCATCGATGAATTTAAATCTTTGTATGGCGATGAAGCATCATCCTATAGCACTGTGAAAAACTGGTTTAATGAATTCAATCGTGGCTCAAAGACAAAGGTCGTACAAAAACGGTCGTTGTGCCAGAGAACATTGATGCACTGAGTGAACTGATAATGCAAGATCGTCATTTGACAAACCGTCAGATAGAGGCGTGGGCATTTATTCCACCAGCATACACTCGATATTGCATGAACACCTGGCCGTAAAAAAGGTTTATTCTCGTTGGATCCCGCACAATTTGACAATCGCTCAAAAAAAGAGCTCGTGTCGATTGGTGCAAAGAAATTTTGAAAAAATACGATCGCGGTGCTTCAAAAGACGTTTATAAGATCGTCACAGGTGACGAATAATGAATCTTTGCGTATGAGCCCGAAACAAAACAGCGATCGACCGTGTGGGTCTTCGAAGAAGACCAAATCCAACGAAAGTTGTTCGTGGGAGAAGCAGTTCGAAGCAAATGGTTGCCTGTTTCTTCGGCAAAACTGGCCATGTGGCTACTGTTCCGCTTGAGCAACGTAGGACGGTGAATTCTGAGTGGTACACCACAATTGGTACTCCACAACTGCTTGGTACACCACAACTTTTTTGGTACATCACAATTTTTTTGCCCCAAGTCTTCGGATAAATTCGAAAAGCAAGAGCATGCGAATCATTGTGCACCATGACAATGCGAGCTCTCACACATCGGCTTAAACCAGCGCCTTTTTGCCAAAACGTCGAATTGATGGGCCATCCACCGTACAGCCCTGATTTGGCACCCAATGACTACTTCTAATGCCCGCACATCTAGAAAAAAATGCGTGGTCAACAATTTTTGTCGCCAGAAGAAGCTGTTGAAGCGTTTAAAACCCATGTTTTGAAGGTGTCTCAATCGGAGTGGAAAAATTGCTTCGACAATTGGTTTGAGCGCATGGAAAAGTGTATAAATCATGCTGGCGAATACTTTGAAAAATAATAAAACAATTTTTGATGATAAATATTCGCATTTTCATTATTAGGCCAGAAATATATATAAAGAGGCCCTCGTATCATTCATTATGTCTATAACTTCTTTCCTATTTTCGTTAACAAATGACGCAGGTTTCGATCTCTGGATCAGGAGCCATTATTTACTCCGTGACCTTATTATTTACCCGGTCTTCGAAAGTCTTTGGGGGCTATTCCGAACCTAGCGATGTTTTACTTGTTACTAGTTATTTTTCGGGTTGCTAATATAATAGTCGAGTTTTATTTATCAATTTTTTATAATTTTATTTAAATGCTGGTTATGTCGTACTAAGTTTCACACTTAAAAAATACACATAAATTTTATTCTCAAATTCTTACAGATTTTAATTGTGTGTGTTTTTTTTTATTTTCAGGTAATGTTCTTTACATTTAATTAAATTCCAAATGTAAGTACCTACTTAAATTATTATTAAGGGCCCAGTTTAGCCTTTTTTAGCGTTGCTAGACTCCAACAATATGTTACAGCGCATAGAGAAAGGGACCTTAGGGTAAAAACATCAATTTTCACTTTTTTTTGTTGATGTGGACAACATCTGAGCATCGAATGAGACCGATCCCATGCCCCAAAAGTGTCCCCCCCAGAGATATGCGCGTTTTATGAAAGTGATGGTACACCAAAGATACACGTATTTAAATCTTTAAATGGGTCTCCCGCGTCACATATATTGAAAAAATACGAATACTCTCTCATCTGTAGCCAACAAAAAATTTCACAATTTATATTTGAAACATTTAAGCAGTTCTTCAGAAGATTTCGTAGTTTTTTAAATTGTTCAAATGATATTGTTGCATATTTTTAAATGATATTGTTGCATTTTTTATAAGTAAAAAACTCCTTTCGGAGCACGTAAGGATTTTTTATTTTCGTAAATGGTAAAGTTTTACACGGTGCGTCTTGTTTTTGTTTCGGCAGATGTGTAAAAAGCGCAGTCTGACCAAAAACCGCTGAAAAGTTTCTGCGGATGCAATTGAGAGTGCAGTGGATTACTCTGTCTCTACTCTGCAAACAATTAAACTATTTACGAAAACTATTTTACATCGAAATTTTGATGCAATTGTTCAAGAGCCTACGAATGACGTGTTCGTTGATGTTCAAGTTTCAAACAGTTGAAGTCAAAACGGACTTAGGCTCATGTCTTTCGCAAAGTAGGGGTAGCAAAAATCAAAAATTGTCTCTTTCTTACCCGAATAGCGGTCCTAACACACTAGAGCTCTTAATAAAATTCGATTTTGCGCAATTGACGCCGGTTGCATATCGATTCATTAATAATAAGGCCTGGTAAAATTAAAACCTGTCGATTTGCGACTAGGGGCACTAAAATCGACGCAAACTATAAAATTTCGTCACGAATCGACATCGAGCCATGTACATATGTGAAGCGCTAAATAAAAAGGCACCTAAGGTTAAAAACTTGTTTTGTTCAGGAGAGCCATTTTAAAGATTAGGTCCCTTTCTATTTGCGCTTCGAATCATCGACTTCACTTTCATAAAACGCGCATATCTCTGAGAGGGAACACTTTTGGGGCATGGGATCGGTCTCATTCGATGCTCAGATGTTGTCCACATCAAAAAAAAGTGAAAAGTTGATGAAATGTTTTGTTCAGGAGAGCCATTTTAAAGATTAGGTCCCTTTCTATATGCGCTTAGAATCGTCGACTTCACTTTCATAAAACGCGCATATCTCTGGGAGGGAACACTTCTGGGGCATGGGATCGGTCTCATTCGATGCTCAGATGTTGTCCACATCAAAAAAAGGAAAAAAATGAAAATTGATTTTTGTTTTACCCTTAGGTCCCTTTCTCTATGCCCATATTTCTAAAATTTGTCCAAATTTCTGCCCTCTGCAACAATAGACATGCGGGAACTGAAAACTAAGTTGTAACGAATTCGCATCAAAATGAACAAATATGCTCATTCGCATAAACTAATTTTGAAACAGAATTGGTGCAAATGACATTACGATATACGCAAAGGGTAATTCTCAGTAATTTAAATGAGACTCCCGCACGAGTATAAGTCATTTGATTTGTAGCCTATTAACGTTGACAAATACTGCTCAAGAAAAACCTTAACGGGTTTAGAAACAGCTGTACAGCAAACTAGTCAAAACATGTCACCATTGCGTTGATTCTAAAAAAGAAACAACCGCTGAATTAAAACTGTTCACGTATTATAATAACAAAAGATAAATTTGTAGTATTTGCTTCAAATATTTCGTTTTAACCCTCCGACGGTTGAGTCATCCGTTGTCCACAGGGACCTTTTTCTATTTGTACAGAATTTTATATGAAAACGCATTTTTTGTGTTTTGATTTATTATTATTTACTAATTATTCATGTATAATGAATGTTAGAAAAAACTTTTTTTTATATATAACATTATTTATTTTTTATGAGTTTTATATGAAAAAGCCTAAAAAACTATTGTTGTGTAGATTGTCCCTCGTCCAACATATTTTCTGTGGAGGTGTAGCATCGATGCATAAGTGTTGAATGCTCTGCACAAACTGGATTGTTACAGGAATGGCAATAGGCCCTTGTTTTCTGCTGTCGTCCGTACTCAGAACGGCATAGGCGACATGACGGTCTGTTTGTTCTAGACGCAAACGACGCACTGTGGCTGAAATTTTGATTTCGTTGGCCAAAAGTGTAATTTTGTTTTGTCACCGATTTTTAAAATTTTTACGCCTTTTTGTAGCTTATATATCCAGATTAAGATAGCCAAAAAGTTAGGTTAAACTATTGCTAATTGTGGGCGTGCTGTCAAACTCAACTGTTTTTTTTTTTAATTTCAGAAAAAGGTGTTTTTTTTATCAAAAATAAATGGTTACTTCTCGCAAGCTATAGTCGATAATGGTCTGCGGTCTTTTTTATAATGTTGGTAGGATTATAGTTTTTAGTTGTAGTAAGTGGTCACAGCTCTAGCGTTTAATATTAAGGGCGTTATGAAATATTTATGAAACTACTATATTTTTCTCAAATTTAAACTTTAGTGGAATAGAACTGCCAGGGAACAAAAGGGAACAAGAAACGTGTACAACCCGGAGAAAGGTGAAAGTGTCTTCTTTATGACATATACTTTTGTACCCGACACGACCCGCCGATAGAACACTTTTTTCATTTTAATGAAATTACTCAAAAAAAATCAAATTACTATAATTTAAAGAGCCCTATAAGTACTCGTGTGCAATGGTGTATTAAATGTGTGATTTAGGTATTTTAAAACCTATAATGAAATAATTAAATATAATACCAGCGAAAGGGTTTTATGGCATTGTTTTGATTGATCAGCCAATAAATAAGTCATAAAATTATCACAATAGATTCTACAGTAGACAAATGATCTCTTTCTAAATTTACCTTTTATCAAATTTTAGGTCAACCAAATTCATAAACAATTTTATAAGTGTGTCAATAATCGCAACATTAAACCACAAGAGATAAAAAAAAACCCATATTGGCGAGATACTAATTAGTTTTACCTGAGATTAAGGTTTTGGTAACAAGTGCAGTTTTGTTAAGTTTAAGTACTACCTGCTATGAAATTAAAGATCAATGTGTGAATATCATGTATCTAAAAATCTATACAATTACGGATTCACAAATGAGGAGGCATTAGCATTATTTCAGGATTTGAAATTTACAAAACAGCAACAATATATCCAGCTCAGATTGCGTGCGATTGAAAAGGGCTCGAATTTGTAATCAGCATATTTTCAACACAAATATGGAATATTTGCAATCAATATTTGAGTCAAATGAATAATAATTATAATTGCCTTTCATTGTTATTTAAGTACGAAAAACATATTATTAGTAAAAAATAATAATAAACTGAACCTACGGTTGTTACAAATGATATTAAAATCTATTGCAGTTTTTATTTTAAAAATGTTTTTTAAAATTATCAAATTTGACAGCAAAAAATAATAAATTCTTCTGTAGTAATAGCAAGATTTTTAGATAATATTATTAACGTTAGTTTCAAGTGCAAATATTCATCAACTTTTCACTTTTTTTTGATGTGGACTACATCTGAGCATCGAATGAGACCGATCCCATGCCCCAAAAGTGTTCCCTCCCAGAGACATGCGCGTTTTATGAAAGTGAAGTCGACGATTCTAAGCGCAAATAGAAAGGGACCTAATCTTTAAAATGGCTCTCCTGAACAAAACTGGTTTTTAACCTTAGGTCCACATATGTGCTTCAGTTTCCGCATCCGAATCATCAACACAAAAATTTGCTTGATATGTGAAAACGTCATCATCCGCACCTTCATGACCAAATGCAGGAATAACACCTTCATCACTCATCTCCGCACTCATGAAGTCTGCAAATCTATCATCCACTGCACGTCTTTCATCCTCTCTCATTTGCTGGTAGCGTGTACTACGGCGTACCACAATTTCAGCAATGTCTAAATTTTCCTCTGTCATTGTATTTTACTTTTATTTCTCTTTATAAAATTCAAAATAAAATTTCGCACTCGATGTTCACGGTTCACTGTCTCAACTTTCACTGATTTGGTTTACGAAACAACAGCCGCTTTTATACCCTTTTCTACGTCTACCTGTGTTCTAGCTTGTGTGAGAGTCTATGTGAGAGTCAGAGTAGGTAAGAGTAAGGGTAAATTAAAACAACTCAAAAGGGACGGTAACAAAAATTCAAAAAGGGACGGAATGTTAATTATGTCTCAAGGAAAGGCACCATAAAATAATCCAAAAAGTAACTAAAATTCAAGGAACACGTTTGTGATGTGTTCAAACAATAAAACAAGCCAAAAGACAGTGTACTTATTAACGATTTCTTGAAATTTCAGTACAAGGTCCCAGCGGACCTTTTCACACGTTCCCGTACTAAACACATTTGAATCTCAAAAGAAACTAAACTATTGGTCGGATCGCTTTGAAATATAAAACGATTCTAGATAAAATGTCCTTGGGATACATGTGGGGGTCGGGTATACTTCCCATGGACCATCAAGGAGTAATCTCAGTTTGAAAATGAAAAAGGTCCCCAGGGACCTAGATAAAATTTTCTTGGGATACATGTGGGGGTCGGGTATACTTCCCATGGACTATCAAGGAGTTATCTCAGTTTGAAAATGAAAAAGGTCCCCAGGGACCTAGATAAAATTTCCTTGGGATACATGTGGGGGTCGGGTATGGGAAGCCATGGACCATCAAGGAGTAATTTCAGTTTGAAAATGAAAAAGCTCCCCAGGGACCTTCTCACCCGCCGGAGGGTTAAGGTTGTATTAACAACATCGTTGTTTGTTGTTCTATAACTATTGCATGCAAACATATTTTAATACTTATATATTTATTTTTCTCCGTGTAGAGTATTTGTGTAGAATTACCCAATAGTTGCAATTGTTTATTCATGGTTTCCTTAAATGTTCTTGTACTTCTTTTCGATGGCAGAACTTTCTACCAGGCTTAGATTGCCTTAAGTCGGTAGTAGATTTAGCAGTGCACTTTGACATTTGCATTGCAAAAATCATTATTATGTGCCATTTTCAGCTGGAGCAAAAAACAAAAGCTATCAAATCTTATCGCATTTACTTAAACGAAATCAATTTTTTTATTCGTTCTCACTTGCACATGGACTACTTGTGATTAATAGGTCGTTGTAATGGAAACGTCCGTGAATAAATAGCAAAAGCAAAAAACGAAAACCACTTGTATCGGAACACACTTCAGTATCCAAACAGTACATGGAAGAGAAAAGAGAATTCAATCTCTGGTAGACAACCCATAAAAACTAATTCTCTGATATGGATATCTTCGAAGAATTTGCTATGTTTTATATACTTCAGATTAGCCAACAGCTATTGTGTTAACAACAGGCACCGGGGCGTGCGGAAGGACGGACAAATTTAGGATATACTTCACCCTACGGTTGAGGGAACTATATACCTATGGGTTTAGAGAACCATATATTACATGCAATCGTAATGGAATTTGGCACAGTTCATAACGTTCGACCAGTTAGAAGCTCAGATAGGAATGGGCAATGTCCTTAAACGATTTGATATAGCCTTTATGCCATACATAACCTGATTGTAGATACCACCGCTCTTGAACACCCATTTAAAAATTCGATTTCGATAAAATTTTGTTTAGGAAATAAAGATGGACCAACGACCAATAATGTTGCAATTTGGACAATACGGGTTTTTTTTTGATTTTTAGTCCTCATACAAATGTTTTGGGGTCCACAAAAACCCGGCTTTCAATACTTTTCATCACAAAGCCCAAGGTATGCAAAACTTGTAATTTGATCGGCGGACCCATAAAGTGTGGGGTGATCCAAGTAGAGATACTTTTTTTCATAGCCTTTTTTTAACAGATCACGTGTGAGTCGTGCCATGTTATTTTTGTTTGGCATTTCATTATGGAAAGACTTACGCCTGATCAACGTTTACAAATCGTTCAATTTTATTACGAAAATTCAAGTTCTGTGAGGAATGTGTTTCGTGTACTTCGTTCAACTTATGGTCAAATTAATCAACCAACATTTCTGGCTCAATGGGTATGTAAACAAGCAAAATTGCCGCATTTGGGACGAAGAGCAACCAGAAGAGGTTCAAGAGCTGCCACTTCATCCAGAAAAAAACAACGGTTTGGAGTGGTTTGTGGGCCGGTGGTTGTGGGCCGGAATCATCGGTCCATATTTCTTCAAAAATGATGAAGGTGAGAACATAACCGTCAATGGCCACCGTTATCGTGTTATGATAACCGACTATTTGATGCCTGAAATTGAAGCTCGTGATCTCGGCGACATTTTGTTTCAACAAGAGGGCGCCACTTCCCACACATCGCATCAATCAATGGATTTATTGAGAGAACACTTCGGTGAGCAGATAATTTCACGTTTTTAGCCGTTCGATTGGCCCCCAAGATCAGTGATATCAATCACACTGTTGGACTTTTTTATTTGGGGCTACGTAAAGTCCAAATTGTAAGCTGACAAATCAGCTACGATTCAGGTTTTCCAAGCCAACGTTGCGCGTGTTATTAACGCCATACCTGTCGAAATGCTGGAACAAGTCATCGAAATTTGGACTCAATGGATGGACCATCTGAGACGTAGCCGCGGCCAACATTTGATGGACATACGAGGGCGGTTCGGAAAGTTCTTAGCCTATCAATGAAAGAGAATAGTTAGTTTTTCAAAAATATTTTTATTTTTCAATATAATCTCCTGAAACTTCAATACACTTAGTCCAACGCTTATCTAGCAATTCTATCCCTTGATTAAAATAGTTTTCCTCAAGGTCTTCAAAATAGTGGTTGCTTTTACGACCACGTTTAAATTCAGCAAACCAATTTTTTACTGTTGCATATGAACACCACCTAACACATTCACCATATCATTATGAATTTCTTGTCCCGATAAACCTTTTTTATGTAAATATTTAATGACACCACGCATTTCTAATTTTTTCCATTGTAAAAAATTCGTGATGCGTCTTTTGTGAACACCTGTTTCTATATGAAGGAGTTGCCAGATCGAAACAAAATTTAACATGTGTAGCAGAGATGGAAGTTTCCAAAACACTTAACTTTTTTTCTGTTTATATCGCGCTTTTTGTGCTAGGCTAAGAAGTTTCCGAACCGCCCTCGTAGCTGCACGAACCTCGTTTATTGGAAAATTGGCCACAACTCGAACCAAAGCAGTCTTAAGAGATCCAATGTTGGAGTATCTTTTGTGACAGACTTTGTCCTCTAAAACCGTCCACAATTTGTAATCCAATGGGTTTAAATCTGGACTGTCTGAGGGTCATTCTTCAGAGGAAATGAACGCTGGCAAATTGTTTCGAAGTCAGGTCTGGGACGTTTTAGCCGTATGGGCCGGCGCAGAATTCTGCTGGAAAGTCCATGGCTGGATTTGGATCAGGGAATATTTAAGACGCTTCACAACAGCTTCCAAAACGATTTCTTGGTAAACTTTGGCCGATGTTTTGACTCCTTGTTCGCAAAAATGCAGGTCAGTGACCACATCGTAAGAGACACCACACCAAACCATGACTGAAGCTGGGTGATGACCCTTTTCCACCCTTGGGATCAGTTTAGATGCTTCCTTAGATGACCGCGCATACACTCTATCTTGTTAAATTTTTCCTGAACGGTAAACATTTTTTCATCGGTGAACAAAATTTTTCTGTGCAAGTTATCAGCGTGCTTCACCAAAAGTCGTTTGCAATTTTCGATCCTATTTTTTAAAGCTGCAGTCAATAAATGTCCGGTACGTCGTTTGAAAGACCCAAGTCGCATGGACTTTTGCGTGATATTCATTTCACGGGCCATGATTTTCTGTTGTCGGAGCGGATTTCTGTGAATTCTTGATTTAACGACTTTGATGACATGCGGTGTTCGAACAGAGCCCGACCGGTGGCGGTCTTTTACATCTCTAGTCTCCTCAAACAGTTTTATGCATCGGTAGACGAACATGCGGCCAATCCCTAGTGGCCGGAGCGTTTAAAAAATATCGCTTTTTTAACATCACACTTGAAAAGCGCTATTACAGCGATACGGTTCTCGTTATCTGACCACTACATGATGAAAGTTGAAACAATTTTAAAATTCCGTTACAGACTAACGCTATTGAGGTTAGCTTTCAAAACCCATAAGACATTAACGGGGTATGTTTAGTTCTACTATTGAAATGGGTGTGTTCAATGTTGTAACAGTATTTATGTCCCTACTAAGTACTAGTCTGAGATAAGCACATAGAATCAAAGATGCCTTTTAGGTGAGGAAAATCGTCTTTCAGTTTTTTTCTCTTTGTGTGGTTACCAAATAAAAAATAAAATATTATCACGCATTCTCGCATCATGACAAATGAAGCCTATATTTCTGACAGGGTTTTGACCGATATTATCACTTAGTTTCACATTTCTTCAATTGGCCACTCTGCATACTCAGTGGTGCAGGGTATTATAAAGCCTGCCATGCCGGAATTTAACATTATACGTGACGCGCATAACAGAAAGGGACCTAAGGTTAAAAACCTGTTTTGTTCAGGAGAGCCATGTTAAAGATTAGGTCCTTTTTATTTGCGCTTAGAATCGTCGACTTCACTTTAATAAAACGCGCATATCTCTGAGAGGGAACACTTTTGGGGCATGGGATCGGTCTCATTCGATGCTTAGGTCCCTTTCTCTATGCACTGTCACATATATAGTATAGGAATACCAGTGATTACTGGAAGTTCCTTACATTAAAATTTACTCTTATTGTATCTTCTTTCTGTTAAGTAGAGACTGTAGTTTCCTATCTGTAGGTCTATTTGTATGAGATGATTATGAAATCCAAAAAATCCATAATTTCTTTTGATATACGACGGCGGCTGTTTTCCGTGAGGCACCCTAATACAAACACATTACACGTAAGTAGTCTATTTGTTTGAATGCCTCTGAATAATCTTTTGGGATGCTTCCACTCATACATGATAATTTGTGTATAACCTTGCCGCTCGTCTACAGATAGTTTGCCTCCTCTTCCCTAGGATTAGTTCATTTTTACATAAGCCATCCCTTTTTTTCATTTCGGCTGGGCTTGTTTATGATTATCTGTACACGAGGCTTGCGTTTACACTTACAAATTTACATACTCTCACATCCTTAGAAATGAGCGCCATACATACGCCAGGAATTATTTGCCCTTCACATCTATTTTGTTTTCTAATTCCGCTTCCTGATATTTGTTTTTGGGTTCGTTTCTCTATTCAGTAGTAGTTTCTTCACCCCCGAACAATATCAGTTCGTTTAAAATGAATTTTCATTGTCGGTCGTCTATTATTCCCTCAAGTATGGATTTTCGATTTTTCCGCTTGGGTAAATGCGAGTTTGTATGAAAACATTAAGAAAACTTATGATTGGAATTTGTTGGCCATATTGAAATTCATAAGGATGATTGGCTCTTGGGGTCTATATAAAATGCGCTAGAGTTCGAAACAAAGTGAGATGCCCAAGGAAGTTATTAGTTTTGGTATTTTCAAGATGAATGAGTAGGAATTCTTCAAACCATTTTTAATAAAACCTTTTAATAAATCGCTCCCATCTCTCAATTTCTTGTTAATATTCTTGCTTCTAGTTTGTTGCAAGTATTGACTGAGTTTTTATTTATTTTTTTAATCTTATGGATTTCAATATAACAACTGAACACAAGGGGGGGAAATGGCCATGTAACTCACTGGCACCTTTATGATCCATAATGTACTTAATATATGTGACGCGCAAAATAGAAAGGGACCTAAGGTTAAAAACCAGTTTTGTTCAGGAGAGCCATTTTAAAGATTAGGTCCCTTTCTATTTGCGCTTAGAATCGTCGACTTCACTTTCATAAAACGCGCATATCTCTGGGAGGGAACACTTTTGGGGCATGGGATCGGTCTCATTCGATGCTCAGATTTTGTCCACATCAAAAAAAGAAAAAAAAATTAAAATTGATTTTTCTACCCTTAGGTCCCTTTCTCTATGTGCTGTCACATATATTTATAAAAGCGTAGAGCTTACTCTGTATAAAATTCTCATACTGTTTTTTAAAATCAGCAAAAACTTTGTTTATATCCTATATAAATCGGCGTAACTGGGTCTTACGAGGGTTGCTATTTATATTTCGGGTCCGGCAATAAAAACACAATAATTTATCATTGGTTTTATTGTTTTTCAAAATATTCTCCTTTACTAACAATACACTTTTGCATGCGCACAAACCAATTTTCGGAGCACTTTTTCCACTCCGATTGCAAAACATGATTTTTAAACGCTTCAATAGCTGCTTCGGGCGATGAAAAACGTTGACCACGTATTTTTTTCTTGATGCTGGGGAATAAGAAGAAGTCATTGGTTGCCAAATCAGGGCTGTACGATAGATGACCCATTAATTCGACATCTTGAGTAGTCCAATAGCTCATGTTGTTGTTGTAGCGGCACACACAGTGCCGAGGTGACAGCCCTTGGCCGAAGAATTGCTGCTTCGGGTCAATCCGGTGCATAGAACCGACTGTCGTGGGATTGGTCCAATAGCTCATCGCATCAGGTGACGTGTGAGAACTCGCATTTTCGTGATGCAAAATGATACGTCTTCTCTTATTATCTTTCCTCATTTCTTCGAACACTGCTGGAAAACAGATGATTGTATAACACTCGGAATTGACCGTTCCGCTAAAGGCACTGTGGCAACATGGCCGGTCATACCGAAAAAACGTAATCATTTGCTTCGATGTACTTCTTCCCCGAAACAACTTTAGTTGGATTTGGCTCTTCTTGAAAGACCGATACGGTCGATTGCTGTTTTGTTTCGGCTTCATATGCATAGATCCATTATTCATCATTTGTGACAATTTTATACACTGCCTTTGAGCTACCGCAGTTAAACTTTTTCAACAACTCTTTGCACCATCCAAACGAGCCTTTTTTTTGAGCATTCGTCAAATTATTTTTTTCACGGCAAAATGTACATGCAATATCTCAATATCTGTCATACTAATGCCAAAGGATGCCTTAATCTTACGGTATGTCACATGTCGGTCTTGCTTAATCAGTTCAGGCACAGGATCGCAGGTTTCTGGCGAAGTGACCGAAGTTGGTCGACCTTCAAGAAATTCATGCTGGAGCGAACGGCGCCTGAGACTGAACTCTTGGTACCAGCGATTAAGAGTGGTTTTTAATGGTGCTTCATCGCCAAAAGTCGAAACAAGTTGATTAAAACACTCTTGTCTCGATAACCCACGCCGAAAATCGAAAAAAATCATCGCGCGAAAATGTTCACGGGATAATTGCATTTTTTGAGTGAGATGACTTTTTTAACACGCTGTAAACAAATGACAAAATGTTCTAAGTGAAGTTATGCTAAAAAATGACAAAGTTTCCAATGTAAGTTCCAGTTTGAATCTGGGAACACTAGAATTGTCAGGACGCGAAATACAAATAGCAACCCTCGTAATTTAACGATTTTTTGTTAGGTCGCAATTGTTGCTTAACCACCTTCAGAGCGAAAATGACTTCGTCCGTGAAGGACAAATGGAGACACTTTCTTTATGGAAGAATGACGGGCAGAGCCTAATGGAATCAGATAGTGATTCAGAAGCGATCGGTATGCTTAGCATTGGGGATATGTCCAGCCATATGAGGTGGTACAAATATATAATCTATAGCAAAAACCAATATGTGACGCGCAAAATAGAAAGGGACCTAAGGTTAAAACCCAGTTTTGTCCAGGAGAGCCATTTTAAAGATTAGGTCCCTTTCTATTTGCGCTTAGAATCGTCGACTTTACTTTAATAAAACGCGCATATCTCTGGGAGGGAACACTTTTTGGGCATGGGATCGGCCTCATTCGATGCTCAGATGTTGTCCACACCAAAAAAAGAAAAAAATGAAAATTGTTTTTTTTACCCTTGGGTCCCTTTCTATATGCTCTGTCATATATGTGACAAATTCAGTTCCAATAATAGTCCTATTTAGTTTGGGTTACCGATATTTAGTCTCTTCAATCGATACTGTCATTCCCCACAACTGAATGCTGCCGTGCACCCAATCAACATTCGGTTGGCTAAAAATGGGTTGTGGCAACAGGCCGAATGAAAAAGTTGATAGAAACTACATCCAATGATAAAAGTTATACGAGTACAACGAAATGTAACTTCAAGCCAGCGTTCAATACCAGGCTGCATTATTAGCTGCAGATACATTTTTATAAATCTTAAATTTTAAGCTGTCAGGCGGCTCTATGAAATAAAGCCCCAAGAAATAAGGCCCCAAACTGAAAATGACATAAAGCCCCGAAAGTTTGTACAGAAAGCAACAACAACGATATTTGGGGGTTTGTTTCATATTTTTTAGGGATTTATTCCAGTTTGGTAATTAGGGCATTATTTCATAATAAAATAAAGTCCTAAATTCGAAAATAAAATATAGCCATAAATATTATTTTTGGGGTGTTATTTCGTTTTATTAAAAAGCGAGATTCTCTCCCCCCCTCTTACACTTCGACAAATTTAAGTGCAAATTTTTTTACACACCATCAATTTACGTTTTCCTAAAACTGAAATTCGAATTGTCCCTCTGCACTATGTATTTAGACACGTCTTTCTGTAAGTGTAAATTAAAGCTTCTTTTCGCGCAGAGAAAATATATGGTTACTATATGGTCACGGCAACAATAGTATGTTCTCTGCAATAAAAGTATGATCGTCGCAAACATAGTATTGTTTTTTGAATTTCAATTTGACAATAGTATGATTGCGGCAATATTTATATTGGTAAAATGTAACAATAGTATTGTTGCCAAATTTAAAAATGAAAATATGGTTGTAGCAACAATATAAATATGGTTGGTGAAACAAATGTATTGTTTTCATGGGGTTTATGTTAACAATAACATGATTAAGGTAATCATAACGGCAAAATTGTTTTTTTTAATTTGACAATGTTCTTTTTACGAATCTTACGCAGTAATAGTAAAAATAATTAATTTTTTTCGAAACAAACTACAAATTAGTATAACTGAAATATTTTTAATAAGTAATTGTTTTCACTGTTAAATGAATCACTCCTATTATTACATAAATTACTTAATAAAATTCTCTATTGTTAAAAAACAACTTAACCCAATCTTTATTTTTTGTTAAATAACAACTTAACCCAATCTTTACAAAAGATTTTGGGGATCATAGTATGATTGTGTGTAAGTCATACTATGGTTGTGAGGATCATACTATGGTTGTACGTTAAACATACTATGATTATGAGGATCATAATATGGTTGTGGGGATCATATTATGGTTGAATGTGAATAATAATATCGTTGTGGGGAATAATTCTATTGTTGTGAGGACCATAATATTGTTATGGGGATCATAGTATGGTTGTGTGTGAACCATACTATTGTTGTGATGATCATAATATTGTTGTGCCACAACCATATAAAAAACAATAGTACGATGCTCTTCGAATATCGTTACCCCAACCATTTTTTTTCTGCGTGTTTAAAACCACCAATTTACACTTTCTGAATATTGAAATTCCAATTATCCAATTTGATGCATTTTTCCAATTTGATGCATTTTTCAATAAAGAAACTATAAAACTGTTTTTCTTTTCAAAAATTGGGGCTCTAGTTCATTATAAAAAAAAACTATATTGGAAGTTGTTTTATTTTAGGTTTGGGGTCTCGTTTCATCTTTTTAGGGTTTTATTTCTTTGTAGGAATTGGGGCTAAGTTTCATAACGAAATAAGGCCTCATTTTTGGGTCTTTATTTCATTTTTAGTTTGGGGCTTTATTTCATAGAGCCTGTCAGGCGTGTAATTACACATTGTGGCCTTTGTGGTCTTGGCTTCTCCACACCAAGCATGCATTATAAAACCTTATTCATTTCCAATGATATCGTCGAATTTCTGAAAATCATCACCGTACTTGTAATTAAAATTGTGACATTTTCTTGAAAATGTACTTTGAGCTAATCCTACGCACAACGTTTGCGTTATAGTCCTGTATCCTGTACAACGAATACATTTTCTGGTTAATTGCCTTTTTGACAAACTTTATGGAGCATACATGGTGTGCGTGCTGGATTAGAGCTGTACGTATGCGGTTCTTTAAAATGTCTTGTGCATCGATAACGAGTTCCGAGAATTACCCAAAGTTTACTGCAGACGATTTGCTTAAAGTACGACAGTGTCATGAAGCATCTGTACTCGAGTTTACCAAAAATGCTATAATTCTTCTCTTGATAGCGTCGTTTGTTAAAGTACCTAAATGTAAATGGATCCTAAAGTGTATTTCGTACAATCCCTGTAGAATATTGACTTAAAGCTCTAATGGCTGGGTCATATTTGAGAGCGTGTATTAATTTTCACTTAAATAGCATTTGCAAAATTACAATTCGGTTTTCCGGAATTGTAATTTTGTTTGTTCAAAGACTTAGATTTTTTTGGCATATACGAGTACATTGTTGAAGGTAATTATAGCCTCAAGGACATATACAAACATACTTTGTGTCTCAATATCCTGTTAAGAAACAAACGGGGAAACTTCTCTCAGATTACTGAGTTTCTACTCACTACTGTTAGTAGGTTAAGAGGAGCTGTTTTGCAAGACTTAGAAACGAGTATTTTAATCGTGCTCGTATAGTAGCCAGCATTTACGAAAAACGTTAGAAGTTCTTAACTGGATTGTACCTTGGGTCTAACATAACATTATAATACAATAAACACAAATAAAACTAGTAAAAAAACTAAATTCAGGCGTAGTCGCTTTAAGGCGTGCTCAGAAAAGCTAATCCAAACTAGGGTTTTGTAACCCATTTGGAGGACTCTAAATTTACCAGTTCGTAAAAGCAATTCATATTTGAATTTTCAACTCAATTCAGTATATTGTTTCATAATAATACAATTTTTTTAAACATACGAGGGCTGCTATATATATTTCTCTCCTAATAATGAAAATGCGAATATTTATCATCAAAAATGGTTTTATTGTTTTTTCATCTTCAAATTATTCTCCAGCATGATTTATACATTTTTGCATGCGCTCAAACCAATTGTCGAAGAACTTTTTCCACTCCGATTAAGACACCTCCAAAACCTGGTTTTTGAACGCTTCAACAGCATTTTCTGGCGACGATTATTGTTGACCACCCATATTTTTCTTCATGTGCGGGAATAAAAAAAAGTCATTGGGATGACCCTTCAATTCGATGTTTTTTTCCGGTCAAAAAGGCGCTGGTTTAAGTTGATGCGTGAGAGCTCGAATTGTCATGGTGCACAATGATTCGTCTTCTCTAGTTCGTTTTTCGAATTTCTCCGAAGACTTCTGGCAAACAAACCGTCCTTCGTTGCTCAAGCGGAACAGTCGCCACATGACCTGTTTTGCCGAAGAAACAGGCGACCATTTGCTTCGAAGTGTTTCTTCCACGAACAACTTCGTTGGATTTGGCTCGTCTTCAAAGACCCACACGGTCGGTTGCTGTTTTGTTTCGGGCTCATACATATAGATCCATGATTCGTCACCTGTGACGATCTTATAAGCGTCTTTTAAAGCAACGCGATCGTTTCTTTTTTCAAAATTTCTTTGCACTAATCGACACGAGCCTTTTTTGAGCGATTGTCAAATTGTGCGGGATCCAACTAGAAGAAACCTTTTTTACGGCCAGGTGTTTATGCAATATCGAATGTATGCTGGTGGAACCGTCGCCACATGACCAGTTCTGCCGAAGAAACAGGCGACCATTTGATTCTAAGAGCTTCTTCCACGAACAACTTCAATGGATTTGGCTCGTCTTCAAAGACCCACACGTTTGGTTGCTGTTTTGTTTCGGGCTTATACACATAGATCCATGATTCGTCACCTGTGACGATCTTATAAACGTCTTTTGAAGCAACGCGATCGTATTTTTTCAAAATTTCTTTGCACAAATCGACACGAGCCTCTTTTTTGAGCGATTGTTAAATTGTGCGGGATCTAACGAGAAGAAACCTGTTTTACGGCCAGGTGTTTATGCAATATCGAATCTATGCTGGTGAAACCGTCGCCACATGGCCAGTTTTGCCGAAGAAACAGGCGACCATCTGCTTCGAAGTGCTTCTTCCACGAACAACTTCGTTGGATTTGGCTCGTCTTCAAAGACCCACACGGTCGGTTGCTGTTTTGTTTCGGGCTTATACACATAGATCCATGATTCGTCACCTGTGACGATCTTATAAACGTCTTTTGAAGCAACGCGATCGTATTTTTCAAAATTTCTTTTCACAAATCGACACGAGCCTCTTTTTTGAGCGATTGTTAAATTGTGCGGGATCTAACGAGAAGAAACCTGTTTTACGGCCAGGTGTTTATGCAATATGGAATCTATGCTGGTGAAACCGTCGCCACATGGCCAGTTTTGCCGAAGAAACAGGCGACCATCTGCTTCGAAGTGCTTCTTCCACGAACAACTTCGTTGGATTTGGCTCGTCTTCAAAGACCCACATTGTCGGTTGCTGTTTTGTTTCGGGCTCATACACATAGATCCATGATTCGTCACCTGTGACGATCTTATAAGCGTCTTCTGAATCACCCCGATCGTATTTTTTCAAAATTTCTTTGCACCAATCGACACGAGCCTTTTTTTTGAGCGATTGTCAAATTATGCGGGATCCAACGAGAACAAACCTTTTTTACGGCCAGGTGTTCATGCAATAGCGAATGTGTGCTGGTGGAAGAAATGGCTAAGTATGCCTCTATCTCACGGTATGTTACATGACGATCTTGCATTATCAGTTCACGCACGGCATTCTCTGATACAACGGTCGTTTTTGGACAACCTTCACGACCTTCGTGTCTGAGCGAGCGTCGGCCACGATTGAATTCATTAAACCAGTTTTTCACAGTGCAATTGGATGGTGCTTCATTGCCATACAAAGATTTAAGTCGTGGTTATCCACGTCGAAAGTTGTAAAAAATGATCGCACGTAAATGTTCACGACCATTCCATCCATTTTTTTCAAGTCACAGTAAACAACACAAATGATGGTCGTACGTCAAAACGTTCTGAGTACGTTTGTGCTAAAAATGTCATACTTTCCAATGGAAATGTCAGATGGCGCCAGGCAACACTTAATGTTGCCTTGGCCAGAAATACTCACAGGGACTTTGTCCCCTCACAGGGACTTTATCCCCTCACAGGGACTTTGTCCCCTCACAGGGACTTTGTCCCCTCACAGGGACTTTGTCCCCTCACAGGGTCTTTGTCCCCTTACAGGGACTGGGTTCTCTCTCAGGGACTTTGTTCCCTTACAGTGACGTTGTCCCCTCACAGGGACTGGGTCTACTCTCAGGGACTGGGTCTTCTCTCAGGGACTGGGTCCCCTCTCAGGGACTGGGTCTTCAGGGACTTTGTCCCCTCACAGGGACTTTGTCCCCTCAAAGAGACTGGGTCCCCTCTAAGAGACTGGGTCCCCTCACAGGGACTGGGTCCTCTCACAGGAACTGGGTCCTCTCACAGGAACTGGGTCCCCTCACAGGAACTGGGTCCCCTCACAGGGGCTGTGTTCACGCTCTTTAAAAATTCATATTTATGGCCAAACTAACGGACATATTGTTTTTCTGTCTAATAAATGACAAGGCAATTATTCTACACTTTATTATGGTAAAATACATAAGTGGGCGTGGCACCGCTCACACAATCCTGAACTTAAAAAGACGATATCTTATGAACTAATGGAGATATGACGATGATATTTGTAAGATGTGTGCATGAAACGAAACTCAGCCGTAAAAAAAAGTGGGCGGTGCCACGCCCCTTTTAATAAATCTCATTTATCGCCAGTGTTATGCTGCGATCGTTATAAGATGTTAGCAGAATGAAATCAATGACTATGGAATTGTAATAAAATATGTTATAATAAAATTGGACAAGGGGGTGTGGCACTGCACTTCACGAATATCATTTGATGCCAGCATCATATGATAGTTGAAACATATGATGCTGACATGGATCGCAACACATCCTGAGAGATGTGGCGATGCCACGTCTCCTTTTCTAAATATTCTTATGGAAGACTTCGGCCCGGTCGAACTTAATTTGTCAATTTTTTCCGTTTGTAAGCCTTCGAGTCAAATCAAGTCCTGTCCATAGCAACCGTGTCCATTGTATTAAAAAAAAACAATCAGGTTTCTAAAGCCGTTTTTATTCCATGTGTAAATTAATGAAATTCTGCAGACTTTCTTAGGGGCGCCCTTAAAGAAAGCCCCCTCACATTTCAAGTAGCTGCCACTTCAGCGTTCCTTGCTTTATTTGGCCCATAAAAGTTGCAACATTTGTTCGTTTACATTCCAGCAATTGTCGAAGGTAAATATTTGAGACAAAAACACAAAAGAAACATAACAAAAAGGAAGAATTGCAGAACCAAAGAAATAAAGTTTCGTACCATTTGTTGACATAACAATTCGTCACCCTCTTAGTTCTGACTGAATGGCTGGCGTACGTACATCCAAACAATGTGTGTAAATTGTCCTCCTTCGCTACAAGTGCCTAAAACGTCCCATTGTTTTTATTGTCATTTGTTTTGGTTGATGATTGATTTACATAAAATGACATCCTAAAAAAACAATTGAGTATTCTTCCATTCTTTGTCTGTCATCAGTTTCTTAGTATTCTTCTTCCTTTTTTCGTGGGGTGCTGGAAGCTACTTGAATAGTAGGCCAAGTTGCAATTGCTTGCTTTAACGTAGAAGTCGCTCAAATGAAATCTGGATATAGAAATAGGTTATTTCTAAAATGATTAAGGGATATTCGCGACCTTATGACCATCAGCCATTATCATGCAAACTTCAGTGTCCTAAATTGACTCGCTTGACCGCTATGGCTAAATCGTTTTAGAATTTACGTCGATCAAGAACTCAAGTATGTTTACTTTATTGCGATCAATATTTCGTTGTGTTGCAAATGGAATGACAAATTAAATATACCATCCACTCTTCAGTGGACTTTATGCGTCAAATTAAAGTATACACTTTCAAAAACAGATATTTGTAGTTCATATTTAATATTTTGTTTGGTATCCTTTTGACTTTATACCCTCTTCCAATCTTATATGCGTTGACTCGACAAGTTTCTTAGTGAAATCCTTATTCGCTTCTCTATTTTATTTTGTCCAGATGATCCCACAAATAGGATTAAGGGTGGGGACTACAGAGGATCATCGCAGAGAAAAGATATGGTTAATACTCGTATATGGTCACCGCAACAATAATATGTTCTCTACAATAAAAGCATTGTCGTCGCAACCAAAGTATGGTTTTCTGAATTTTATTTTGACAACTGTATGATTGCGGCCATAATAATATTGTTGAAATGTAACAATACTATTTTTGCTAAATTTAGAAAGAAATATTGGTTGTAGCAACCATGGAAATAATGTTGGTGCGACAAAAGTATTGTTTTTGAAGATTTACGATAACAATAATATGATTACGACAATCACACTGTATGGTTGAGACTATGAACAAAGCATAACAGGTTTTAAAGACTATGTGTCTGTGTTTTTTTGGTATTCCAAAAAAAAACTTAGTGCAAGGTTTTTGTCCATTATAAAAACAACAACAATCGGAAGGTAGTTCTAGGGATTTTCATTGTGTTTACTTTGTTTTGTGAAATACTCTACCACCGACTGGTTCTCGTTTATTTAAAATCTGCCTGCACTTAAGTATACAGCCTTTGATCATGGGGTCTAATCACATTCTTTACTTCCCTTCTACGGATAGTGAAGTAGTATTCACCCCTGCTGGCAACTAAAAGTATTTTCGACTGCCGTTGGAATATATATTTTTGTTTCCTGAATGAAATGTTCACTAAAAACATGGCCTCAAATCTGGCTGTGAACTAATAGTAATGCAATTTGAAATAACTAACTTGATAAAAATCTTTATTTTTAAACCAATCTTAATAAATAATTTTGGGGATCATAGTATGGTTGAGTGGGAATCATACTATAGTTGTGAGGATCAACTATGGTTGTATTAGAAACATACTATGGTAGTGAGGATCATAATATGGTTGTGGAGATAATAGTATGGTTAAGTGTGAATCATACTATTGTTGTGAGGATCATTGTATAGTTGCAGAGATCATATTATGGTTGAGTGTGAATCATACAATGGTTGTGGGGATCATAGTATGGTTATATGTGAATCATACTATTGTTGTGAGGATCATAATATTGTTGTGCCACAACCATTTACCCAACAATGGTATGACCTCTTGGAATATTGTCTCCCCAACCATACTTTTTTCTGAGTGTTTACAATTTTGGACAATTGCTGGGGACCGTTGTCGTGTTGTATGATCCAATTCTCCGATAACCCTTGTCAGTGACGACAAGGTGGCAACATTGGTTTATCAAAATGTTTAGATAATCTTCCTTTTTTTATTGTTGACTCTATAAAAACATCCTGAGGCCATAAAGGAGGCTCCACCATGTTTAGCCGTTTTAACGACATTCTTATCGTTGAAGCCTTCAATTTTTGGTCTTCATATTTTTGGAGGTATTTTTACTTAAAAGATTTCAAACTTACTCTCGTCGGTAAACAAAATGTTGTCGCAGAAGTTTTGAGTCTCATTTTTGTGTGTTTTTTTTTGGCGAAATTCGAGCGTTTGTTCTGGTTAATTTTTTTTTTTAGACGTGTGGTATTCAATCTGGCCACAATTTTTTCGGAGTTGGTCTTTTTGTTAGCTCTCCCTTGATTTATGGTCAGCTTGGTTGGCCATTTCATAATTATGAACAAATTTTATATAAAAAAAAATTGAAATCTATTAAAAATCAATATGTGACGCGCAAAATAGAAAGGGACCTAAGGGTAGAAACCAGTTTTGTTCAGGAGAGCCATTTTAATGCTTTAAATACGTGTATGTATCTTTGGTGTAGAATCGTCGACTTCACTTTCATAAAACGCGCATATCTCTGGGAGGGAACACTTTTGGGGCATGGGATCGGTCTCATTCGATGCTCAGATGTTGTCCACATCAAAAAAAAAGTGAAAATTGATTTTTTTTACCCTTAGGTCCCTATGCGCTGTCACATATGTTTGTTGCATACGTAACATGAGCCGTCAATGAAAAGTCGCCATTCATCTGCCTTATAATTGTGACTTAATGCCGAAAAAAGTTTGGGTACATCAGCGCAATATGAGATTACTGTAATTTTCACCAATCTTAAAACTTTCTTCAAATAACCATGTCTGGTCACCTCTTCTACAGAAAGCTACATGAAAATCTTCTTCCACCAAATTTCACTGCCTTAATCGCGACCCAAGGATTTCAGCCTGTCGTTTTGAAAAACTTTAATCGCGAATTCACATTCACATCTAGACTTCTTCCCAGAAAACCGGGGCCAGTTCAGTGATGAACAAGACGAACACTTTCATCACGAAATAATTACAATGAAAAAACGTTTTGAAGGAAAAAATAAAATCAAAATGATTTTCGAATATTGCTGGTCACTTAAAAGAGATACTGATGATGTTCAATTAAAAAGAAAACGGTCAAACAAACATTTCTAAGTAGCATTGCCAATTATTGTATTTTTTCAAAAAATGTTGTTTTAATAAAAGTTGAATAACTCAATCGTTTTCTGATTTTTTCGGATTTTTAAAACTGACACCAAATTATATTCTCTCTCTTTATTATTCAGTTCAAAAATTGTTTGGTTCTTTTAAAAAATTCTGTGTAAAAACGCATCCAAAATTAAAAAATTACAAAATTTTTTAAAAAAATGAGTTTACAGAAAAAATACACAGATTTTTTTTATGTGATTTAAAAGTGTATACACCATTTGAAAGGTCGCAGTTTCTTCTTTTTAAATCAGTCGAAAAACTGTAGATCAAACAAGTTACTGGCATATAAGTGCGTAAGATCCGAAAAACCGGTTTTGTTACCCGTAACTCCAGATTTGGGAGGTGTTTGGGAAATTTTAAAGCCGGTTTCTTGTTGCAAGATCTACAAGAAAAATTATATCCCTTCCCAGGTATTTTGACTTCATTCTTTTTTGTTACACTGTGTAATTAATAGACTCCGGTACAAAGTTTGCTAATCCTGGTTAATGGGCCCAAAACGAGTTGGTCACCGATCCTGATTTTACAAGAAAATTTTGTTCAGCGATGACGCTCACGTTAAGTTGAATGGGTACGTTAATAATCAAAATTGTCGCATATGTGACAGCGCATAGAGAAAGGGACCTAAGGATAAAAAAAATCAATTTTCACTTTTTTTTGTTTGATGTGGACAACATCTGAGCATCGAATGAGACCGATCCCATGCCCCAAAAGTGTTCCCTCCCAGAGATATGCGCGTTTTATGAAAGTGAAGTCGACGATTTTAAGCGCAAATAGAAAGGGACCTAATCTTTAAAATGGCTCTCCTGAACAAAACTGGTTTTTAGGCTTAGGTCCCTTTCTATTTTGCGCGTCACATATAGAGAAATGAAAATCCACAAGCCATTGTTGAGACGCCGTTACATCCTTAAAAAGTCACTGCTTGGTGTACTCTATGGGCAGAGGGAATCGCTGGTCCATATTTCTTCAAAAATGAAGCCGGCCACAATGTTACAATCAATGGGGAGCTCTACAAAGCCAGGATTATTGTTGATGTGGACGACCAACAAGACGGCGCTACATGCCATTCAGCCAACGAAACAATCAATTTATTGAAGGAAAATTTTAATGGGCGCATTATTTCACGTCGTGGGCCTGTGGCGTGGCCTCCAACACCGCTGGACCATTATTTGTGGGATTATGTGAAATCGCTTGTCTACGCAGATAAGCCCCACACGATTGACGCCTTGGAAGAGAATATTCTGCGCGTTTTTGTTGACATATGGCCCCAAATGCTTCAAAAAGTAGTCGAAAATTCGGCTATTTGTCCGATATTATTTTTAAAACATAATGGCAAACACTTAACTTTATAATTAAGCTAACGTCTTGGCCATAATATTAACTTAGTTTTATTTTTATTTGAAAACCACACCCTTTAAATTTTCAACAACACCGCATGACAACATAAATGGGGAACTTCATTCAAATTAGAGAGCTGGATAAAAGAAATATAATTTGTATGCTCAATTATTGCGGCTTACGAGGGCCTTCGGTGGGTAGAGCTTTATTTTTTTCCAACCATATTTCGTTACGTGTTTTTTAGTTTTAAAGGCAAAGTTCTATCACACAATTAAGCACTGATACGTGAACTCTCTAATTCAGTTCCATTTTCATTTTGCCACCTTGTACAAGCACTAGACCACGTGCATGGGTCGATCCGATGACAAGTACGTAGGTATATATACGAGTATACAAAACTACATGTCTTTGAGTTTATTGGAGCACCCACAGCAAAACACTTTTGCCGTAAAAGCCCACTAGAAGGAAGAGTCGATGGAAACAGAACAACACTGACTGAAGTATCGAATTTCAAATGAATTGTCTTTTCAATTATCGAACAATCCGAGTAATACGAGTATGACAACACATATACAGATACACACGAGCTCGCACACATTCGCAGCAGGTCGAACGAAAAATGTACAACAACAAAAATGTTGGACATGGATTTCAACCTTCAAAGGACATTCCATAATCAAATCTGAGAATGTTTTATTCGTACTCGAATGCCAAATACGAATGACACTTCAATAGACACTGCAAATGTCGTATTCAATAATTATTCTACATTAAATATACGAGGGGTCTAAGACAAAACATGATTGCAACAAACAAGATGAAAATGGGATGTAGATCAGTAGGTACAATTGCTCCTTTCTTGGTACGAGTACATTAACCCTCCGTCATAGGATGGGAGTGCATTTACTATGCCATTTTGTTATATTGATTGCATATATTGATCTGAGATCCCATTAAGTCTAGATCATCGTAAAAATCGAAAGCGATCGAAGAAAATGTCAGTCTGTGGGAAAAAACCAGCAGATCTCAATATTTAGGCTAGGCTGCTCAGAGGCAAATGGACTGAATCGATTAAGAGTTACAAATTTACCCTGACGTAGGACTGAGTATGTCTCTTGGAACATTATGTAATATTTATTTATCCATTCATAAGTCTATGGAAAACAACGTTCCTTACGGACTACCTATATAAACTAGAAGTAAGCTAAGTCGAAATAAGATACTTAAAAATGTATTTATTATTAATGAGAAGTCTAAATCATAACTTATGTTCATAATATAAAATGTTTTAATATTTTACAATTGTATTATTAATACAAACACACGAATATTGTAAAATAAGTAGCCAGTATATTTGAGCTGATTACGCTAAGGAAATACGAGTAGAAGCAATCCACCAACTAATGCAACACAAAATATTAATGAACTTTTTAACCTGCAATTGGCCAGAATTTCCAATTGTATCAACCTATATCTGTATTTATAAGATGGCAAAGGATTTGAAAAATTAATAGACAACATAGAATGCTATATACATTTCTGGCCCAGGCAACATTTAGTCTGACATTTTCATTGGAAAGATTGACATTTTTTAGCGTAAACGCACTCAGAACGTTTTGACGTACGACCATCATTTGTGTTGTTTACAGTGACTTGAACAAATCAATTTGACAAAAAATGGAATTAACTCGTGAACATTTTCGTGCGATCATTTATCACAACTTTTGACGTGGATTATCACGACAAGGGTGCATCGATGAACTTAAATCTTTGTATGGCGATGAAGCACCATCCTACAGCACTGTGAAAAACTTGTTTAATGAATTCAATCGTGGCCGACGCTCGCTCAAAGACGATGGTCGTGAAGGTCGTCCAAAAACGGCCGTTGTGCCAGAGAACATTGATGCCGTGCGTGAACTGATAATGCAAGATCGTCATGTGACATACCGTGATATAAAGACATCCTTGGGCATTTCTTCCACCAGCATACATTCGATTGCATGAACACTTGGGTTTGTTTTTGTTGGATCCCGCACAATTTGACAACCGCTCAAAAAAAGGCTCGTGTCGATTGGTGCAAAGAAATTTAAAAAAATACGACCGCGGTGATTTAAAAGACGTTTATAAGATCGTCACAGGTGACGAATCATGGATCTATGCGTATGAGCCCGAAACAAAATAGCAATCAACCATGTGGGCAATCAACTAAAAGGATCGTGTCGATTGGTGCAAAGAAATTTAAAAAAAAATACGACCGCGGTGATTCAAAAGACGTTTATAAGATCGTCACAGGTGACGAATCATGGATCTATGCGTATGAGCCCGAAACAAAATAGCAATCAACCATGTGGGTCTTCGAAGACGAGCCAAATCCAACGAAAGTTGTTCGTGGAAAAAAGCACTTCGAAGCAAATGGTCGCCTGTTTCTTCGGCAAAAGTGGTCATGTGGCGACTGTTCCGCTTGAGCAATTGTGGTGTACCACTCAGAATTGAATGTCCTACGATTCAATTCTGAGTGGTACACCACAATTTGTTTGCCTGAAGTCTTCGGAGAAATTCGAAAAACGAACAAGAGTAGACGAATGATTGTGCACCATGACAAAGCTAGCTCTCACACATTGGCTCAAACCAGCTCCATTTAAAATTATGCTGGAGAATACTTTGAAAAACAATAAAACCATTTTTGATGATAAATATTCGCATTTTCATTATAAGGCCAGAAATATACTTATATATAGCAGCCATGCTGTTTTGTTTCGGGCTCATACGAATAGATCCTTGATTCGTCACCTGTAACGATCTTATAAACGCCTTTTGAAGGACCACGATCGTATTTTTTTCAAAATTTCTTTGCACCAATCGACACGAGCTTTTTTTTTGACATATCTCACGGTATGGTGATAATCCACGTCGAAAGTTGTGAAAATTGATCGCACGAAAATGTTCACGAGTTAATTCAATTTTTTTTGCCAAATTGTTTTTTTTCTAGTCACTGTAAACAACACAAATGATGGTCGTACGTAAAAACGTTCTTAGTACGTTTATACCGAAAAAATGTCAAAATTTCCAATGGAAATGTCAGATGGCAACATTTAGTGTTGCATTGGCCAGAAATATATATAGCAACCCTCGTACGAATTATTGTAGTCTTTACTATTTTTCGAATAAATGCAAGAGCCTAGTAACAATGTTATCAATGTCAGCTTTGAAAATTATTTACTATCAAAAAGAGCAAGAAAGACAAACTGAAATAAGTTCAGAGATCTCATTCAGTCACTGTCGCCTCCAGCAGAAGAGATGTCAGACGTGCACTACCTGGAAGGCGCAGTGGATCGCGTGACAAAGGCTCTGACGGAGGCTTTCGATAAATCCCGTTCAGAACGCAAGACTACCAAACCCAGAAAAACCAACCAAACGTTGTGGACACCGGAGCTCAGAGTAATGAGAAGGGATAGTAAGAGACTCATTATTCCCCAATCCCCTCGTGCAGTATTTGTAGCCATTGTTTGCTAAATATTAGCCAAAGTTTTGCTCACAATTCAATTAGCACCGACATAAACATAAAAGGCACTAATGTCAATAACTTAACTATTAACTTATTTCCCTGGCTGCTCAAAAGGATATAAGTATCCTTCGGTGTTATATAGCAATACATGCTATTAATAAAACACCAAAAAGTTATTTTCAGGCCTTTCTCATTTTCACTTTCATCAGATGACGGCGTATTGAATCGTTTAAGGGGAATTTCAGCGATATCAGAAATATCGAAACTCGCGTCCCCTTTGTGTCCATGTGGCGTTACATTAGAGGAACTGCTTAGAAGTTGGCACAGTTAAGCTGATTTCAGTAAAGGTTGTTTTTTTTTTTGAAATTATTGTTGGAAACAAACTTTTAAAATTTTGGGTTTATTTTTTGGTTCAAATCCAACAGGCTCAAATCCAACAAAACTGTGCTGGTAATAATTTAAATATGTTTATTACAAACACACTCACGTATAAATATGAAATTCATATTAATCGCTTCGATTAATATGGGGTTTTGCGTATTACAAACTTTAGACGAAGTTTCTCATCTCGTACAAGATACAGAGCAGTTGAATTTGTTTGTGCGAAATTGTTATACAGGGCGGGCGGCTGATGAATATTGCTACATTAAGAAACTCAAATAATTCAGTGTATGGAATCAATTTTTCTTTTATTCGTGTGGAAGCTCATTCAAATTTTTATAAAATATAGCTTAATTATTTTTAAAAATAATGGTAAGTAAATGCACCCCGCCCCCTGCTCGTTGATGCATGTGCGGCATCTTACCAAAGAGTTGTTCATTACTGCTTGGGAAGTTAAGGCAAGAATAGCCGCAAATGTTTCTCGAATGGATTGCTTTAGTTCATTAACATTTGTTGGTTTGGCTTTGAAGACTTTTACTCGCCGAAAAATTTCGAGCGTAGCCGACTATGTTATACCCTAGAGTTGTAGAGTCGTTCGTTACAGCTTGGAGAGTTAAGGCAAGAATGGCCGCAAATGTTTCTCGAATGGATTGCTTTAGTTCACTAACATTAGTTTGTTTGGCTTTGAAGTCTTGCAATAACCCCACAAGAAAAAGTCAGGTGAAGTAAGGTCGGGCGACCGTTGGGGGGCCAACGGAATGTGGAGTTTCTGGATATCAGCTTATTGGGAAATTTTTGTCGCAATTCTGTCATAAGAGGCCGGGTTATTTGAGGAGTTGCATCATCTTGCTGATACCCCACAGAGCTGAAGAAATTCTGCAAAATAAAAAAATAACCAGATTCAGATTTAAATACAAAAAAAAATTGTCAATTTTATTTTGGTATCAGCTTTCATTAATCACCTTGTATATGAGTAAGTATGAACGAGGACGGTTCGGAAACTTCTTAGCCTAGCACAAAAAGCGCGATATAAACAGAAAAAAGTCAAGTGTTTTGGAAACTTCTATCTCTGCTATGAACACATGTTAAATTTGTTTCGATCTGGCAACTCCTTCATATAGAAACAGGTGTTCACAAAAGACACATCCGCGATTTTTTTACAATGGAAAAATTAGAAATGCGTGGTGTCATTAAATATTTACATAAAAAGGTTTATCGGGACAAGAAATTCATAATGATATGGTGAATGTGTTAGGTGAAAGTGCTCCTTCATATGCAACAGTAAAAAATTGGGTTGCTGAATTTAAACGTGGTCGTAAAAGCATTGAAGGTGAACCACGTAGTGGACGTCCAAAAACAGCAACAACAACAGAAATTGTAGCCAGAGTGCATGATATGGTATTAAATGATCGACGAATAAAAGTGCGTGAAATAGCTAATATCATGGGCATCTCAAATGATCGAGTCCATTTAATTTTGCATGAGGAACTACAGATGAAAAAGCTTTCTGCAAAATGGGTGCCTCACTTGTTAACAGTCGACCAAAAACGCATAAGAATGAACATTTCTCAAGCTTGTTTAGATCGTTTTCAGCGAAATAAAATGGATTTTAAGCGTCGTTTCATAACTGTTGATGATACATGGATCCACCACTATACTCCAGAGACAAAAGAACAATCCAAACAATGGACATAAGCTGGAGGAAGTGCCCCAAAGAAGGCAAAAACAATTCAATCGGTTGGTAAGGTTTTGGCAACGTTTTTTTGGGACTGCAAAGGTATTTTTATTGATTGACTATCTGCAAAAGGGTAAAACAATAATAAAACTATTGCAACCTTTTAGATCAATTAAATGTACAAATTCGAGAAAAACGCCCTGGCTTACAACACAAAAAAATAATTTTTCATGAAGACAACGCACCAGCGCACAAGAGTGTTTTAACAATGGCTAAAATCAACGAATTAAAGTACGAGTTGCTTGACCACCCACCTTATTCTCCTGATTTAGCTCCCAGTGACTTTTACCTGTTCCCAAACCTAAAAAATCCTTGCTGGCTGGCAAGCGTTTTACCTCAAATGAAGATGCAATTACAGTTGTAAACCACTATTTTGAAGACCTTGAGGAGAACTATTTTAATCAAGGGATAGAATTGCTAGATAAGCGTTGGACTAAGTGTATTGAAGTTTCAGGAGATTATATTGAAAAATAAAAATATTTTTGAAAAACTAACTATTCTCTTTCATTGATAGGCAAAGAACTTTCCGAACCGCCCTCGTATATGTATATAACGGGCGTAGCCGACTACCCTAGACCTTTATCGTATTCCGACGATTTCTTGTCTATGTCTCGAGTTTGAAGGAAGGAAAGGGACTTTTGGGGCTACTGGAAAACTCGGAAGGACATTGTTTTATTTTACAAGGGCTGGTTAAAGGAAACTTTTTACTCAACATGAAAAATTTTAGCATGGCCGAATTGCGCCTTGAAGAGCAGCATGACCTTAATTTAATCATTGTTTGCTCATAACGTATTTTGGAAATTTGAGCGAGGGTCCTTTGTGTGAGGGCTATTCGAAAATATGGGCCGTTAAAGGCCGTTTCTTTTCTACAACACTGGTAGAAACTTATCAAGACATAGCAAATAGATTTTCAAATGCTTTGAATGTGACTATCAGGCCTAAATAATAGCAATTAGGGAAGCTGCTAGATTGTTAGGGTGTAAAATAACGACCAAATCTAACGGCTTCATCTCTGAATTCACAAAAAGACCTTGACTGTAGCAGTTGTCTCAATGAGGCTGAGTAGTTTAACATAGGCCCATATGAGTGCATGGACCTAGGGATATACCACAAAACTACAAAGTCGATGAACTTGCTAGGAAGGGGACGACACAACGAATTTGCCAAGAATTTTTTAGTGTTGGTGCCCCACTTTCCTCGTTATGTCTCAGGCAAGAGGCTATAAAGCAGTCCGATGAGATATGGACGGATCTTACGGACGGATTATACGTTGATCGGTTTACTTATAGGTGGGTCTAGCTTCAATATTTTTGTAAGTTACAAAAATTTGTCATGAAACTAACTTACATGAAAATAGCCACCCTGTATAACAATTTCGAACAAACAAATTCAACTCTCCTGTTTCTTGTACGAGATGAGAAGCTTCGTCTAAAGTTTGTAATACGCAAAACCCCATGTTAATCGAAGCGATTAATAAGAATTTCATATTTATACGTGAGTGTGTTTGTAATAAACATATTTAAATTATTACCAGCACAGTTTTGTTGGATTTGAGCCCATATAATGTATGGAGCAGAAGATATGCATCGTGAAACCAAAAAATAAATACCAAATTTTTTAAAGTTTGTTTCCAACAATAATTTCTAAAAAAACAACCTTGATTGAAATCAGCTTAACTGTGCCAACTTCTAAGCAGTGCCTCTACTGTATCGCCACATGGACACAAAGGGGACGCGAGTTTCGAAATTCCTGATTTCACTGAAATTCCCCTTAAACGAGTTAAAACGCTGTCATCTGATGAAAGTGCAAATGAGAAAGGCCTGGAAATAACTTTTTGGTGTTTTATTAATAGCATGTATTGCTATATAATACCGAAGGATACTTAAATCCTTTTGGAGAAGCTAGGGAAATAAGTTAATAGTTAAGTTATTGACATTAGTGGATTTTATGTTTACGTCGGTGCTAATTGAATTGTGAGCAAAACTTTGGCTTATATTTAGCAAACAATGGCTACAAATACTGCACGAGGGGATTGGCGAATAATGCGTCTCTTACTATCCCTTCTCAATACCCTGAGATCCGGTTTCAACCACGTTTGTTTGGTTTTTCGGGGTTTGGTTTTTTTTCGGTTCTGGAGAGGATTTGCCGAAGGCCTTCGTCAGAGTCTTTGTCACGCGAACCACTGCGTCTTCCAGGAAGTGTACGCCTGATAGCTCTCCTGCTGGAGGCGACTGTGACTGCCTGAGATCTCTGAACTTATTCCAGTTTGCCTTACTTGGTCTTTTTGATTGTAAATTAACTTCCAAGCTCACATTGGTAACATTGTAACTTGGCTCTTGCCTTTATTAGAAAAAGCAGTAAAGACTACACTAATTCATACCGTAGAAAAATTCTAAATGTAGACATTGTTAGATCAAAGTTGGAACGTACATTAATGGCCCGGAATCCGTAATTGCAAAAGAAATTCATCAGATTTGCAAACCAACGAAAAAAGTTGCAATGCCACGAAAAGTGAAGAAGCAAGTATAAGGAATATCAGGTTTGCATTACTCACCCTTATCTCGTCACTTCAGCCTCATCCTTTCACTTCAGCAACTGCTACAAATGCAAGGCCGCCTTCCATATACCTTCGGGAAAGTAGCACTAACGTACTGTTAAACATTTTTGCTATGATTTTCACACTGTACTCCTAAAGAAAGGCAACATACATAAAACCAAAATTCAGGTATTGCTGTAGTTATAAAAGGAATAAAAGCATACGTAGGATCTGAATCGGTAAAAAGAGCGCAGAATTAAGTAATACTCGGTTCCACAGAGTCACTTTGGCCTTCTTCACCCGGAGAAATCCATTGTTAAGACTACTGCTTGTTCTCCGGAGTGTTGCAATGGATCCATGTTTCATCCACAGTTACAAAACGCCGCAAAAACTCATTTGAATTGCAGTTAAACAACTCCAAACAATCCTATGAAGTTGTCCCACGATTACGGTTATGGTAAATTGAGACAATCGCGGCAGACAGCTTTCACAAACCCAACTGATCAAAATCGAAATCACACTGCCATATGAAGTGCGCATGGCTTCAATAATCTCATGCACTTTTACTCTTCGATCGGCCAACACCATTTCGTGGGTTTTTTCGACACTTTCGGGTGTACTGACCTCAACTGGCCGTCCAGAACGTTCAGCGTCATTTGTACTTGTGCGACCACAACGAACGTCAGTAAACCATTTTTTTACCATCGAAATCGATGGTTCAGAGAACCATAGTTTTTATCAAGCTTTTCCTTGCTTTGATTGCCGGGTTTTTCCGCAAAATATATTGTTTAGTGAGCACTCGAAATTCACTTGTTTCCATTTTTAACAAAATCCACGAGGTTGTATGTTTTGAACTGCTGTTAAATACAAACTGAATGACGAAACTCTCTGAAAATTTAACAGAAGTTTATTAACAGATGGTACTTGATGGGAAGCATTTCATATTACTACGAGGGAAGTTGAAAAAGTCAAGGAATTATTGATATGCCCTCGTATTATGGGGCCTTTTACTAAGAAGTACTAAGCTTATAAGGGGTCTCCCTTATATTTTTGGTCAGAAGAATTGAATCTCAACTATTTAAGAGAGGATACCGTTAAGAATATCAATGAATTTAAAATGTCGTTGCAGGCAGAGAAGGATGTGGTTACTATATGGTCAAAGCAACAATAATATGTTATCTGCAATAAAAGCATGTTAATCGCAACCATAATAAAGCTATTTTTAATTTTGACAATAGTATGATTGTGGCAATACTGATATTGTTGCAATGTAAAAATAGTATTAGTGCCAAATAAAGAAATGAAAATATGATTGTAGAAACCGTATAAATATGGTTGGCGCGACAAAAATTTTGTGTTTTGGGTTTATTGTTAACAATAATAAGGTTACTTATACTTCAATTTCACCGTCTGATTATGACTATGAACCGTTTTTATAGGCCAACAACACACATCAAAATAAAAAAACATCAGCATGCAGTGCGAGGGATTTCTATTGTGCTTACTTTATTCGATGGAATACTCTACTGCCGGCTGGTTCTCGTTTATTAAGAATCTTCCAGCACTTAAGTGTGTAGCCATCGATCATGGTTTAATCGCATTCGTTGCTTGGGGTCTGAGAATGATAGAGCTAACTAAACTGCAGTCACTCCTGCTAGCAACTAAAAGTCTTTTCGACTGTTTTTTAAATAACTTTTTGGTTTCTTTAAATAAAATATTCGATAGAATGAATTATAGTATCAGATCTGTTTATGACATAATTGTAATGTGATTTTAAATAATTTACCTAAAAAATTCTGTTTTGATAAATAACAACATAACCGAATCCTAATAAATAATTTAGGTAACATAGTATGGTTGAGAGGTATCATACTATGTTTGTCGGCATCATAACGTGGTTGCGTATGAATCATACTATGGTAGTGTGGATCATACTATGGTTGTATGTGAAACATACTATGGTTGTGAAGATCGTAATATAGTTTTGGGGATCATAAAATGGTTGATTGTGAATCAATATAGTTTTGGGGATCATAAAATGGTTGATTGTGAATCAAACTATTGTTGTGAGGATCATAATATTGTTGTGCCACAACCATATACCCAACAATAGTACTTACTAGGGACATAAATACTGTTACACACGTTTTATGCTGTAAAATAAAAAGTACTGAATATTTTTGGACCAAATATTTATTAATATATTTATTGATGTGTATTGTATCCAAAAAGAATCTACTTATTCGAAATGTCCGCCTTTTGCCTTTACACACGCCTTAAGTCGCACTGGCCAATCGTCAATAGCTGCACGAACCTCGTCCATTGGAAAATTGGCCACAGCTCGAACCAAAGCAGTATTAAGAGATCCAATGTTGGGGTCTCTTTTGTGACTCTAAAACCGTCCACAATTTGTAATCCAATGGGTTCAAGTCTGGACTGCCTGAGGGCCATTCTTCAGAGGAAATGAACACTGGAAAATTGTTTCGAAGCCATGCCTGGTACGTTTTAGCCTTATGGGCTATTAGAATCGTGCTGGAAAGTCCATGGCTGGTTTTGGGACAGGGAATTGTTAAGAGGCTTCACAACAGCTTCCAAAACGGTTTCTTGGTAAACTTTGGCCGATGTTTTGACTCCTTGTTCGCAGAAATGCAAGTCAGTGACCCCATCGTAAGAGACACCCCACCATACCATAACTGAAGCTGGGTGATGACCATTTTCCCCCCTTGGGATCAGTTCAGATGCTTCCTTAGATGATTGTTGTTAAATTGTTCCTGAACGTTAAAAATGTTTTCATCGGTGAACAAAATTTTTCTGTGCAAGTCATCAGCGTGCTTCACCGAAAGACGTTTGCATTTTTCAATCCTATTTTTTTAAAGCAGCAGTCAATAAATGTCTGTTACGTCGTTTGAAAGCCCCAAGTCCCAAGTCCTTTTTAAAGATTCGGCTCATGGACTTTTGCGTGATATTCAACTCACGGGCCATGATTTTCTGTTTTCGGAGCGGATTTCTGTGAATTCTTGTTTTAACGGCTTTGATGACATGTGGTGTTCAAAGAGAGCGTGGGTGGCCCGACCGATGGCGGTTTTTTACGTCTCCATTCTCCTCAAACAGTTTTATGCATCGGTAGGCGAGCATGCGGCTAATCCCTAGTGTACATAGCGTTTTGAAAATATCGCTTTTTTCATTTCACACTTAAAAAGAGCTGTTACAGCGATACGGTTCTCATTATCTGACCACTCCATGATGAAAGTTGAAACAATTTTAAAATCCCGTTACAGACTAACGCTGAGGTTAGCTTTCAAAACCCATATGACATTAACGGGGTATGTTCAGTTCTACTATTGAAATGGGTGTGTTCAATGTTGTAACAGTATTTATGTCCCTATTAAGTATAGCCATCGATCATGGTTTAATCGCATTCGTTGCTTGGGGTCTGAGGATGATAGAGCAGTCACCCCAGCTTGCAACTAAAGGTCTTTTTGAATACATTTTAAATGCCTGCCATTAAATAACTCTTTAGTTTCTTTTAACAAAATGGTGAATAGAAAATCGTCTCAAATCTGATAATGACATACTTGTAATGTAATTTCTATTAATTTACGTAATAAAAATCTGTTTTTTAAGCAACAACAAAACCCAATCCTAACAAATAATTTTGGGGATCAAAGTATAGTTGAGGGGGATCATACTATGCTTGTAAGGATCATAACATGGTTGAGAGTGAATTATAATTTAGTTGTAATATAGTTATGGCTGTGTGTGAATCATGTTATGGTTGAGAGGATCGTAATATGGGTTTGGGGATCATAAAATGGTTGATTGTGACTCATGACATGGTTGTTGGGATCATAGTATGGTTGTGTGTGAATCATACTATTGTTGTAAGAACCATAATATTGTTGTCCCACAACCATTTACCCAAGCAATAGTATTATGCTCTTCGAATAGTGTCACCACAACCTTACTTTTTTTTCTGCGTGTGCTTTTGCTAAATATAAAAAATAAAGCTCCTGGAGCTATTGAATGGTGGCCCTAAAAAAATCACGTGCTGCCTTCTATTGAACTGTATCAGTTCACTACAGTATAACAATAACTACTGTTAAAGTGATTTAAGTAAAAGGCTGTGAATAACATTTTTCGGATATCGACCTTAAAAAGGATTAATGAATTTACGTCGACATCTATAAATTAACCACACATACACAACAAAAACCTTTTGTTGCTGTTGAGTTGAGTATTGTGACATTGTTGGCCAATAAAAAGATTACGAAAGGGGTTTTTACTTTTTTGTGGAAACACAATAGAAATGAATATATCCTTTATCGTACATTGTGACTTATTGAAACGTTGTCCTTGCCCGCCCTTCTTCCCAGCGCATAATGAAATGAAATCAATTTTTGGTTGATGTAATCTTTAATTTATTTCAAATGAAAATCGTGGGATTCTGTTGCGGGAAAATGTCATTCGTATACAATCGTTTAGCCTTTTTATTTCTCGGACACTTTTTAACCAAATGTCAACACGAGACATATGAAAATTGTTTATCAAAGCAAAAATCTGACTTATTTATAGAAATTAAAAACGGCAACAGAAACTAATTAAATAATGTCAACTCGTACAGATTTAACTCAACTCCGGCCACACAATTGCAGAGAACGATGTTGCGTTGGGAATTAAAAGTGTCGTTTTCTGTATGCAAATATACACCTACTACAAACCAGTATATGTTGCCAGCTGAAATGCCAACAGACTTAACTAACGCAAACTCTGGAATCTGGTATGCTGAGGTCATGACGAAATGATCCACAAAGTAGGTCAGCCAAGGGCTAGTCAATTTTATGGTCGTGATGGCAATAACATATATTGATATGCTTGTTATATGTTTTTGAGCAGTATTAAGTATATGTGACAGCGCATAGAGAAAGGGACCTAAGGGCAAAAAAATCAATTTTCATTTTTTTTTCTTTTTTTGATGTGGACAACATCTGAGCATCGAATGAGACCGATCCCATGCCCCAAAAGTATTCCCTCCCAGAGATATGCGCGTTTTATGAAAGTGAAGTCGTCGATTCTAAGCGCAAATAGAAAGGGACCTAATCTTTAAAATGGCTCTCCTGAACAAAACTTTTCATCAACTTTTCACTTTTTTTTGATGTGGACAACATCTGAGCATCGAATGAGACCGATCCCGTGACCCAAAAGTGTTCCCTCCCAGAGATACGCGCGTTTTATGAAAGTTAAGTCGACGATTCTAAGCGCAAATAGAAAGGGACCTAATCTTTAAAATGGCTCTCTTGAACAAAACTTTTCATCAACTTTTCACTTTTTTTTTGATGTGGACAACATCTGAGCATCGAATGAGACCGATCCCGTGACCCAAAAGTGTTCCCTCCCAGAGATACGCGCGTTTTATGAAAGTTAAGTCGACGATTCTAAGCGCAAATAGAAAGGGACCTAATCTATAAATTGGCTCTCCTGAACAAAACTGGTTTTTAACCTTGGGTCCCTTTCTATTTTGCGCGTCACATATGTACAAAGTGACCGAATAAAGATGACAGTTATAATAAATTAAAATAAAACAAGTGTCCAATTTGAATGTTCAGCTGGGCTGAAGCTTCAGTACTCTTCGCCAAACTGAACCCGAAACGGGTTTTAAACCGAACCATATCACTTGTTTGTCTTTAAACCGAACCTTTAACCAACCGCTATTTGACAAAAATTGTCGATCCGAACCAAAAACCGCAAAAAATTGTTCGGTCGAAATAAATTATTTAAATAAATTTCGAATCTATGTGCATGTTACGCAATATTTTATAATTATTTCTTCCTTTTTTAGTTTTTATCTACAAAGCTTAGTTCTAACCCCACTTTTTGTTTCTAATAAAAATAAATTACAATAAAATTTACATTTTTCTATAGTTTTTGATTCAATTTTGAACCATTAAACCGAACCGGAACCGTGGTTCCAGAGTACCTAAAAATCACATTAAAAACTCAACCATTGGTTCAGACATGCTCTAAACCACTGAACCGAATCTTTTTTTTTGAAAACTTTTATTTACAATCTGTCCAGTTGAGGACAATAAGCAAATTTTATATCTAATTTAAAAATCACAGATTCCTGAGCTCCAACGAGAACAACAATATAAAAATATCTTAATTTATGTCAAAGTTATTTACATACTATTTACCGACTTTAAAAATATTTTAATATAAGAAATTGATTATTAACATCTATGTACGAAATGGAAGATCAAGGATGTGCTAACGCTTCAGTCTTCTGGTTTCGGCTGTATCATCCAGCAACGAATTTCATTCTTTACTAGAGGAATATTTAAATCATTATGAATAGTGTTGTTGGAAACGAACCAAGGGGCATTGATAATTGACCTTAAAGTTTTATACTGAAATCTTTGTAGAATTTCGAGGTTCGAATTGCTTGCCGTTCCCCATAAATGGATGCCATATGTAGGTTTGAGTATAGTTTTGTATATATAAACTGTGTTTTGTACACTCAGCTGCGATCTGCTACCTAGCAACCAATATAACTGTTTAAATTTGATGTTCAAATGGGGACGCTTTTGTTTTATATGTGGTTTCCAAGTCAATCTTCTGTCAATATGGATACCCAAATATTTAACGCACGATTCGTGTGGTATGGCACTTTTATAAATTATTAGCCTAGGGCAATCTCCGACTCTCGTGGAAAATGTGACATGAGTTGACTTTGCAGCATTTATTTTAATTTTCCATTTGCTCATCCAAGATTGAATTTTATTAAGTTCGTTTTGATCAAGGTGGGAAGTTTCTACTCGGCATTGACTAGAGGCCAGTATTGCAGTGTCATCTGCATATGTCGCTACTAATACTTCTTTAGTTGTGGGCATGTCAGCCTTAATTTCGAAGATATCGAAGCCTTAATTTCGAAGATATCGCCTTAATTTCGAAGATATCGAAAAAGTCTATATTTACTATTACGTAGAAGTATCGCTCTGTCAGATAGGATTTTAGTACTAGATACAAGTGGGTTGGGTTGGGTAGGTCATTGTTAGACAAAATGGTGTACTGTATATACTTTCCCAACATCTCTTTGCACCAATCCATACTAGCCTTTTTTGAGCATTCGCCAATTATGTGGGATCCAAGGAGAACAAATTTTTTTCACAGCCAAATGAACGTGCAATATCTTATTGATGCTTGTCATACTAATGCCCAAGGATGCCACAATCTCATGGTATGTCACATGTCGGTCTTGCTTAATCAGTTTACGCACAGCATCGATGGTTTCTGGCAAAGTGACCGAAGTTGGACGTCCTTCGCGAAATTCATCCTAGAGCGGTACCAGCGATTAACAGTGGGTTTTGATGGTGCTTCATCGCCAAAAGTCGAAACAAGTTGATTTAAACACTCATGTCTCGATAACCCACGCCGAAAATCGTAAAAAATCATCGCACGAAAATTTTCATTGGATAATTCAGCTCAGTCAAAAAATGGAATTATCCTGTGAAAATTTTTGTGCGATGATTTTTTTTACGATTTTCGGCGTGGGTTATCGAGACAAGAGTATTTAAATCAACTTGTTTCGACTTTTGGCGTGGGTGAAGTTATGCTAAAAAATGTCAAAGTTTCTAATGGAAGTTGCAGTTTGCATCTGGGAACACTAGTATTGTCAGGACCCGAAATATAAACATCAACCCTCGTAGAGCCATGATTAATGACTTTTTCGTGCCTGAGTTGGAGGATGTTGGTGTAAACGCCCTTTGGTTCCAACATGGCGGCGCTACATGCCATACCGCCAACGAAAACATTAATTTATTAAAGGAAACTTTTGGTGATCGCAATATCTCGCGTCGTTGGCGATTTTTGTCATGTAGCGCAAATCTGTGCTAGGCTAGCACAACTTAGCACAAGCTTCAGAGTGGGAAAACCTTGTATTTTCGCAAAGTTATTTCAAAAAAACGCTAAAAAATTAAAAAAAGGCGTTTATTTTTTAATTTTTCAAAGATACTGCTAGGCTAACACAACTTACTACAAGTTTCAGACTGAAACAAGTATAAGTACTAAAAACCAATGAAAAATATTCGTCAATAGTTCAACATTAAAATGACGAAAAAGTTTAATGATTTGATATACAGATTTTTTCTTTTTGTGTGTCCAGTCGTGAATGAATCACCCTGTATAAGCTCCGGCACGGCCGAACTTAATTTCTACACTTGTTTTCAATACACTTCCCTTAAGACTTCAATGAAATCCTATTTTTGAAATCCTTATCGTAAATGCAGGTTTTACGAGTAAAATATTAAACTCTAAGCCAAATTTTCGATGTAGAAATTTAATGTGTATTTGTGTTCGTTTGTTTTTCAGCTAACTACACGTTCTCACCATTTTGTTGTATATTAGACTGGGTGCTGGGATTTAAACTGAAATAATTGTTGAAATCATGTTATACTTAAAGTCGAGCCCAGATAAATAAAATGCGATTAAATGACAAGTTATAAAATTCAATATGATAAAACCGTGTTAAGTGTGGCCGTGCCGATCCTTATATTTCCTTCACCGTCACACAGATGGTTGAAATCCATCAAAAGTGGCGATTAATTCAAAAGATGAACTTAAACTTTCACAACCGTATATGTGACAGCGCATAGAGAAAGAGATCTAAGGGTAAAAAAATCAATTTTTATTTTTTGATGTGGACAACATCTGCGCATCGAATGAGACCGATCCCATGCCCCAAAGTGTTCCCTCCCAGAGATATGCGCGTTTTATTAAAGTAAAGTCGACGATTCTAAGCGCAAATAGAGAGGGACCTAATCTTTAAAATGGCTCTGAACAAAACTGGGTTTTAAGCTTAGGTCCCTTTCTATTTTAAGCGTCACATATCGATTTAGTACGAAAATAAATTGAACCTTTTCTGAAAATGTTTGTTCGGTTAGAAAATTCCTACTTTCTTTAAATCCTGGAAGACCTAAACCTAACCTAAAACCAAATTACATTTTGTCGTTTAATAAGATTTCAGCCTTTATTCTTGCTCCGACTTCGGGAAAATTAACCAAACTCCGACTCCTTCGCCGACTCTACATCCCTGGATTTTTCCCTCCGTAGAAACCAAAGGGTTAAATGTTAACGCAGCCAATCGACTAATTCGTCCATACATTTAAACGAAGCCATCTTAATGTCTATTTCTATCCATCTCAAGTCGACTGCCACAAATTAAGCCAACCACTTCTTTGGTAACGTAATCATTTCTCAAAATATAAAGACGAAATGAATGAATGGATGAATGCATTACGATTTAACAAGACAACATCGGATGACATGACTTGACTTAAATGGGCTTAGAAAGCGTTTTCATAGCCAACAACTGAAGTGGCTCTACCCATTGTATGGGTGTGTTAGTGTGTGGTCCGTGTGGCGACGCACACGCACACACTGGAACGTTTTGTATTTTTACCACAGGACTTGAGTGGAAACAAAGGAATCATGTGAGTTGCGTATCTAAAAAGGAAATGTCCGCATTACTGATGCTAAGCATAACAACGGACTGGCATTTAAAGGACTTGGAGCAGTGCGACACACAACACCAGCAAGTGGGTGCTTTTGCATAAATAAAAGGGGAATTACTAAAAAAATATGGGACCTCCACAGCCTATTAGTCAAGTGGCAATCTTGCTGCAAATGAGCTGCAGCTACTTGGCGCTTTTTGGCGAATTTGTAGTGTCTAGAGGACATCTGTTATGTGGTGTTGCCATTATATTCTTACTCTTACTATTTGATAATTTTCTAGATATTTGAAGTGGATAGAACTTCTAAGTACAAAAAGAAAACTTCTAAGAAAAAAACGGTCACATCAACAATTAATTGTTTCGTACAACAAACATAAACAATAGTTGCAACCATGATTTCGGCCATATTTGAAATTAAGAAATGTAAAACTGATATATTTTAAAATGTTACGAGGGCGACCGCAAAACTAACTGTCCTAAAACATTTTCTGTTTTATTAGCAACTTTTTTTTTGTTCTTCTGTCAAAATTTCCGAAATATTTAATGATTATTTTTTTGTTACAGGTGATTGAAGTAAACAAGTTTTATTTTTGAAAAATGGAAAATAAAGAGTTTCGTGCGGTAATTAAACACTTTTAAATGAAAGGTTATACGCCACAATTAATCAAAGATGAATTGGATTCTGTTCATGGTGGTAATGCACCATCATACTCCACCGTGAAATCCTGGGTTCAACAATTTAAAATGGGTCGTTCAAGTACGGAAGATGAACAACGCTCTGGAAGACCAAAAACTGCTACTACTATTGAAAACATTAGAAAAATATTTAATGAAGTGACTAAAGATAGACGAATAAAGTTTAGAGAAAGTTTAGAGAGTTTGTTAAAATACACGAAAAACAAGTTTGGAGTATTTTACATGATGAACTCCACATGAAAAAGCTATCCGCAAGATGGGTGCCGCGTTTGTTGACTTTGCCCCAAAAAATCGTCCAATTCCGAGGAGCTTTTAGCGATTTATCAGCGTAATCCAATAGAGTTCTTGCGCCGATTCATAACTGTTGATGAAACATGGATCCATCACTACATCCCAGAATGCAAAGAACAGTCAAAACAATGGATAGAAGCTGGTAAAAGTGGTCCCAAGAAGGCGAAAACTGTTAAGTCAGCAGGAAAAGTAATGGCCACAGTATGTTGGCATGCAAGGGGTATAATATTTATTGATTATCTTGAGAAAGAAAAAACTATAAATAGTGAATATTATTGTGCATTATTGGATCGGTTGAGTGAAGAAATCAAGATAAAACGGCCGCATTTAGAAAAAAAAAAGTTCTTTTTCATCAAGATAATGCTCCTTCACACACTGCATTTTTAACTCAACAAAAACTGGCCGAGTTACGATTTTAAATTGCTCCGCATCCACCATATAGTCCAGATTTAGCTCCTTCTGATTATTTCTTGTTTCCAAATTTAAAAAAAATCTCGGTGGCAAAAAATGTTCGTCCAATAGCGAGGTTATTGCTGAAACTGAGGCATATTTTGAAGGTCTTGAAAAATCTTATTTTTCGGATGGAATTAAAACTTGAAAAACGTTTGATGAAGTGCATTGAGTTGGAAGGAGATTATGTTGAAAAATAAATAATAATAATTCCAAAAAAAACGGTTCTTTTTATGTTAGGCTAGTTACTTTTGCGGTCGCCCTCGTATTGCAAAATAAGGTTGATCGGATAAGGTCCTGCCGATTCAGTTGTGTTACTCATATGAATGAAATTGTGTTCCATTATAAAATGACAAAGGTCAACAAAGTTCAATTCGATATTTGAAGAAATTATTAGTATTTTTTGCAGCCTATTTGAATTTAAATTTTTAAATGACCCACCCTGTATAATCTAAACTTTAAAAATATTATAGTCAGACGAAGTATCTTGCTTGCGTTTGTGGTACATTTACCAAAACTATACTATACGAATAGTCCTGTGTTTTCCAAGGACCTTCGCCATTTAGACCGTCTTATTAGAGTTAACGAAGCGCAAAACCGACAGTCTTAACGGGTGTTTTACCTGCACCTGTTAAGTCCTGAGTGTTGGGTTGAGATGCAGTCCAGTTTAATAGTCCTGCTATGGATGTTCTGAAACTGCCAGTATTCATATCGACAATAATAGTAATTTCCACGCCATAGAGATAACTGAAGTAGATATCCATAAATGTTTATACGGTTGTACAGAAGTGGGATTGCTGTGCCCCATGCTGACTTCTGATGTTGTTCATTTTTTTCTGTACGTACATGCAGGGATACTGCCGCATATCCCTGTACGTACATGTTTGTACATTGAAGGCCTTACATTAGACTTACAACACATGTACATGCAGACAGCAGTACATGTCAACATACATTTTGAATGCATTACACATGTCATAGACATGTCATTGTTAGATTTGTACCGAGTGAATGCTGGAAGTCCTGACGACACAGATGATTCTGCTTTACGAGTACCATTCCAAGCGCCCCGCCCGAAGGGCACATGTTAGATTTCGGAAAAAAGATGATTTTATCAACGACCACATTTCGTGGCCAACATAGATAGCATTACTCGTATCTCTTTTCTCCTCAACATTTGCGAATGTGTATGTACTATTTATGTGCGTTAATGTACGAGGGTGGAGCAAAACATTTAATAGCCTCTTTTAAGTTAAAAGATTTTAAGGTAAGGCTAAAGTTGGAATGAGGTTTAATTTTTTAATACGAGTATCTTACCGAACTGTGATAAAAAAAATATGTGAAAACATATAGCCGGGGTCGGCTGTCTAAACTTCATTGACGCACTCATAAAAAGTTAGTTTGAAATTGGCTTCAACTTCTTCGGTTTGGAAACTTCTTAGCCTAGCACAAAAAGCGTGGTATAAACAGAAAAAAGTTAAGTGTTTTGGAAACTTCCATCTCTGCTATGAACACATGTTAAATTTTGTTTCGATCTGGCAACTCCTTTATATAGAAACAGGTGTTCACAAAAGACGCATCGGCGATTTTTTTACAATGGAAAAATTAGAAATGCGTGGTGTCATTAAAAATTTACATAAAAAAGGTTTATCGGGACAAGAAATTCATAATGATATGGTGAATGTGTTAGGTGAAAGTGCTCCTTCATATGCAACAGTAAAAAATTGGGTTGCTGAATTTAAACGTGGTCGTAGAAGCATTGAAAATGAACCACGTAGTGGACGTCCAAAAACAGCAACAACAACAGAAATTGTAGCCAAAGTGCATGCTATGGTATTAAATGATCGACGAATAAAAGTGCGTGAAATAGCTAATATCATGGGCATCTCAAATGATCGAGTCCATTTAATTTTGCATGAAGAACTACAGATGAAAAAGCTTTCTGCAAGATGGGTGCCGCACTTGTTAACAGTCGACCAAAAACGCATAAGAATGAACATTTCTCAAGCTTGTTTGGATCGTTTTCAGCGAAATAAAATTGATTTTAAGCGTCGTTTCATAACTGTTGATGAGACATGGATCCACTACTATACTCCAGAGACAAAAGAACAATCCAAACAATGGACTGAAGCTGGAGGAAGTGCCCCAAAGAAGGCAAAAACAATTCAATCGGCTGGTAAGGTTATGGCAACGGTTTTTTGGGACTTCAAAGGTATTTTATTGATTGACTATCTGCAAAAGGGTAAAAAAATAAATTCAGAGTACTGTGGCAACCTTTTAGATCAATTAAATGTACAAATTCGAGAAAAACGTCCTGGCTTACAACACAAAAAATAATTTTTCGTCAAGACAACGCACCAGCGCTCAAGAGTGTTTTAAAAATTGCTAAAATCAACGAAATTAAGTACGAGTTGCTTGACCACCCACCTTATTCTCCTGATTTAGCTCCCAGTGACTTTTACCTGTTCCCAAATCTAAAAAAATTCCTTGCTGGCAAGCGGTTTACCTCAAATGAAGATGCAATTACAGTTGTAAACCACTATTTTGAAGACCTTGAGAAAACTATTTTAATCAAGGGATAGAATTGCTAGATAAGCGTTGGACTAAGTGTATTGAAGTTTCAGGAGATTATATTGAAAAATAAAAAATATTTTTGAAAAACTAACTATTCTCTTTCATTGATAGGCTAAGAACATTCCGAACCGCCCACGTACCATTGGACAAGCACACTTTCTGTTGCATTTAACAAATGTCAATATCCTTGTTGGAAATTCGGGTTGACTTAATTAAGAGTGATAGCTGTGATCATATTATGGAAAGAGACTTCAATGTTGGTTGATATTATAACTTACCGAAGGTAGTTGAAGTTATTGGCTAATGTAACTTATTTTTATGCATAGAAGAAGCGTTGTTCTTATCAACATTTAGTTATGGCAACAATTAATTTCGTTTTAAATACCAAAAAACGGATAATTTTTGGTGCATCTTAGGGTTTCTTATCGCGTGTTGCTTAACATAAAAAAGCCAATATTAAGGAGTACAAGCGATGTTGAGTTCAATCATTCAAAGTACCCTCCGCCAGGGAGTTGCTATAGAAAAAAACGAACAAGAGACCTTGTAGGCAGCACACATAATGGTATTGATAAGCCGCCCACACCAATGACGAAACGTGCGTCTACCAGACAAACACCAACACACCTGATCTTAAAGCTTGTGGAGTACTTCATTCTTTCAAAAATAATTACAACAAATAATCACAACAAAACAAAAAACTCAAAAGAAACAATAGCTATTGTCATACGAGGGCATATCATTTTCCATGACTTTTTCAACTTCCCTCGTAGTTATATCAAATGCAACACTGCTCCCATCAAGTTCCATCTGTATATAGACTACTGTCAAATTTTGAGAGAGTTCCGTCATTTCGTATGTGTTTAACAGCTGTTCAAAACATACAAACTCGTGGAAGAAACAATAGCTATTGTCATGCGAGGGCATATCAAAATTCCATGACTTTTTCAACTTCCCTCGTAGTTATACGAAATGCAACACTGCTCCCACCAAGTTCCATCTGTGTATAGACTACTGTCCAATCACAGCTGTTCAAAAAATACAACCTCTTGGATTTGGTTAAAAATGGAAAAAGGTGAATTTCGATTGCTCATTAAACATTATTTTTTGCGAAAAAAAAACGCCAATCAAACCGAGAAAAAGGTTGAAAAAAACTTTGGGGACTCTGCACCATCGATTTGAATAGGGAAAAATGGTTTTCGTTTTTTACTTTCGTTGTGGTCGCACAAGTACAAATGTTTTGGACGGCCAACAAATGTTGTAGACGGCCAATTGAGGTCAATACACCCGAAAATGTCGAAAAATCCACGATATTGTGTTGGCCGAGCGAAGAAGGCATTGTTGAGGCCGTACACATTTCATGTGGCAGTTTGGGTTCCTTTTTACATGATCAGTTGGGTTTAAGGAACATGTTTCCAAAATGGCTGCCGCGTTTTCTCTCAATTGACCATAAACGTAATCGTGTGACAACTTGATGAGTTTTTTCGGCGTTTTGTAACTGTGGATCAAACATGGCGTACTGTAATGGACTCCGGAGACGAAGCAACAGTCTAAACAATGGGTTTCTCTGGGTGAACCGGCCCCGAAGAAGGCCAAAGTGACTTTGTCGGCCAATAAGGCGATAACAATAGTTTTTTGGTATGCACACGGGATAATCCGCTTCGATTACCTTAAAGAAGGAAAAACAATATACGGCGAATATTATGCCAACTTATTAGACTGATTTAACGAAGATTTAACCCCATATGGCCAAGACAAAAGTTATTTTTAATCAAGATAACGCACTAATGCCACGTGTGCAGTCTCAATGGCAAAATTGCTTAAACCGGTTACGAATTAGAACCTCATCCGCCATATTCTCCTGATTTGGCCCCCAGTGACTATTTTTAATGCGTATTTTATGGACCTCGAAAAATCCTATTTTTCGGAACGGATGCGCAAATTGGAGAAATGTTGGACTAAGTGTATTGAGCCAGAAGGAGATTATATTGAAAAACTAATTTTTGTTGTTGCAAAAAACTGTGTTTTATTTGTAAAGTCACGGAATTGTTAATATGCCCTCGTGTTTATGGCCTCTGTCACTATACAGTTACAGGGTGGGCGGTTTAACATTTTAAATTTGAGTTGGCTACATAAAAAAGTACTGAATTTTCTCAAATTTCTAGTTTTATTGAAAAGGTTGAGCTCTGTCATTTAATAATGGAACACAATATCCTACATATGACCACCACAACTGGCTCGACAGTACCTCATCCGGTCAACCCAATTTGTCTATACATTACATTTTTGATTGTTTAGGGTTGAATCTCTTCAATGGCAACTTCGATTTCATGTTTCAACGCTTCAATTGTCTCTGGAAGCTTTGCGTAACATTTATCCTTAATCCAAAGGGCTCAAATCACAGCTACAATGCGGCCAATTGACATCACAATTTCGGCTGATTATTTGATTTTCAAAAACAATGCGTAAAATATCGATGGTTGTGTTGGCTGTGTGATATGTGGCCCCATCTTGTGGAAACCAAATGTCGTCCATGTCATTCTCTTGAATTTTTGGAAACAAAAATTCTTTAAGCTTTGCGCGGTTACGCTCAGCGTTGATGGTAACGGCGGCTGCCTGCTCATTTTTAAAAGAAAAATGTCCCAATGATGCCGCCAGCCCAAAATCCACCCTAAACAGTGAGTCGTTCTGAATGCATCAGCTTTTCAGTGGTCACGCGTGGATTCTCAGAACCCCATATGCAGCAGTTTTTCTTATTGACATAGCCAGCGAGATGAAAATGAGCTTCAACTGAAAACACGATTTTTCGGTAAAATTCTTCATCTCCTGCCAAACAATCTTCAGCCCATTGGCCGAAGCGAAAACGCCTCGGGTGGAAATGAGGCTTTAGTTCTTGGACTACGATAATTTTAGCCTTCTTTATGCAAAATTTTTCTCAAAGAAGTGCAAGAAATGTCCACTTCCTGAGAACAATGACGTGTTGATGGATTCTCTTGGACATTCTTAGCCACAGCAGCAATGTACTCGACGGAACGCGCTGGACGAGAACGTAGTTAGTTTGTGCAATAATGATACGGCCTTCAAACTGAAATGAAGGCCGTTCTCTTCTCGAAAAATTTCCACGTAAATTTCTTTTAGTTTGCGTTAAAAACTCAGTCAAAGTAATCGGTAGGTCAAATTTTAAATGGCCCAACCTTTTTGTTGACATGTATTGAAACACATCCTGGTGGAAAAAAAACGTTGATCGCGTTTATGGCCACTGTAATAGAAATTTAACAGAATTAAATCAAAGCATATTATTATAGACTATATTGTGTGAAAATTAGACAAAAGGGCGTGGCCTCGCCCATACAGCTTTGAAAGACTATTAGACGGTAATCCATGATGGAAGCTATCAAAGCTTCGCGCGGCCAAACTTTATTTTTCCACTTGTTGCTACTATAACGGTTGTTGTTTGGTCCATGCTGTCAATGATGTAAAACACTCCACCGAAGAGTGGTATACTAAATTTGTCATTCCTTTTGGAACACCACGAAAAATTGAAAGCATTTGTTTATATTATTCATCGTTGTAAAATTAGACGACAATCTAGCCAGGTATAATATTTAGCTGCCCTGCTTTCAACAGACACACGGACCGCAGGACAGCTAAACTTTATACCTGTAGTATAAGATTTAGTTTTAATGTTTTAAAAACACTTACACAAAATAGAAAAAAATTCAAAATAGTGCAAATGCTTAAAAATGAACAAACTTTGTTTTGGGTTACAGATAAAAAATACCTAAGATTTCTTTTGAGCCAAAAAAGCGCCCTTTGTGGAAAAAAGTAAAAAGAATTTTTGATTTTAAAAAAGAAGTACCATTTTTTTATTTTTTCTAAAAAGATTGAATAAATAGCTATATAAAACACCCGGCACAAATTTTGCTAGGAACAATAGGTAATAAGTTATACGGCTGCGAAAAAACACCGGTAAGGCCAAAATGTCAAAATTCGATCCCCTCTAATTCAGAGTATCCTTGTGACCGATCTCGTTTAAAGTTTGTCTCTAAACTACAATCCAATAGGACTAACCTTGGTGCAAGTTTCATCCTGATCGGATGACAGCGGTTCTTAAAGTTGGGCCTCTTAACATATGTGACGCGCAAAATAGAAAGGGGCCTAAGGGTAAAAACCAGTTTTGTTCAGGAGAGCCATTTTAAAGATTTAAATACGTGTATCTTTGGTGTACCATCACTTTCATAAAACGCGCATATCTCTGGGACGGAACACTTTTGGGGCATGGGATCGGTCTCATTCGATGCTCAGATGTTGTTCACATCAAAAAAAGAAAAAAATGAAAATTGATATACTAATAATGACCCATTTGTGTATTTGTTTATCGCTTGAAATCGGTAATATTTTCGATGAACAACGTACGAATTTTTTAAGTTGTTATGTGAATTTTTTTATCACAGGATTCCTACTTAATTTGTTTGAATATCTTTTTTAATTGAACCGAAAAAAATGTTTTTTCTGTTTACTTAACGAAAATAAGCAACAAAAATAACTATAAAGGTGGTTTGCCTTCTGTAGACACCGTCTACTGGAGGTCAACAGGATCACCTCAATGTGGAAACCTATTCACAGATTCATTTCATTCTAAATAAAAAGCGGATTTTATTGCACCACTGAGGTAATCCCATGCACATGCATGAACAGTGCTCAAGACAAAGTTTTTAGCTCGATGTGTACAGAAGGACTTTAAAACTATTCCTCAAACTCTTCTGGGGTATGTCAAGCGAAAAGTGTCATGAAGAGGGAGGCTGGCTTCAACTGTGACACTTTTAAATCTCCTGTTTTTGTTTGAAATTCTCTGAATGTCTTAAAGATAAAAATACGTTGTGTCAATTTTGTAAGTCGGTTGTTAAGAAAGATACATTTTCCGTATAACATTTGTATCTCTACCCTTAGATGGAGTACATATTTTGTTTGTCTTGACGTTTTTGGCATTTCGGAATATACTCGTAGACACCGGATCCTATAAACTATGCATATCAATCTAAAAGCATCTACTCGAAGTTATTCTTTATGTTAGACTTTAAACTGTTTCTAACTTACCAATTAATTAGTAAGTAATGCTATTGAACCCAGTCGGGCAAATGGGAAATACGAGTAGTTGTCCTGTAAAAGACTCAAATTATTTAAAAAACTAAAGTCGAACCTGGCCGACTGTATTTTCCCCCCGCACTTCTGCGGGCAGAAAAAAATATGGTTGTGGTGACAATTTTCGAAGAGGATAATACTATTGTTGTGTATATGGTTGTGTTGCAACAATATTATGATCCTCGCAACAATAGTATGATTGAAATACAATCATACAACAATAGTATGATTTACACTCAACCATACTATGATCTCCACAACCATACTCGTAGTATGATTCACGCTCAACCATACTATGGTCTCCATAACCATAGTTGGATTCACACTCAATTATGCTATGATCACCACGACCATATTCTGATCCTCACAACCATAGTATGTTTCACATACAACCATAATATGATCCTCACAACCATAGTATGATTCAAACGCAACCATGTTATTGTACCTACAACCATAGTATGATTACACACGATTATACTATGATCCCCAATATTATTTATTCGAATTGGGCTTAGTTGTCAACAACTGATTTGAGTTATGAAAATTATTTAAAAATACATTCAATTCAAAATAATAGGAGTCCTTTATGAAACAGTAGCAAAAATCAGTTTAAAAATCGTAAGCGTTTTTATTAAAGATCTTTCAGTTCAACAAAGCCAAAGTAGTTTGTTTAAAAAAAATTAATTTCCACATAAAAAGTATTTTTATTGCATTACATCCGTACAAATAACGTTGTTCTAAATAGCATATTCAAATAAAGAAAAATTACAATCATACAGTATGATTACCGGTATCATATTATTTTTAACCTAAAACGCAAAAAAACAATACTTTTGTCGTACCAACCATATCTAAATTGTTGCTACAAACATATTTTCATTTTTAAATTTGGCAATAATACTATTGTTACATATCACAATATTCATATTGTGGTGATCATACTATTGTCAAAATTAAGTTCAGTAACATACTTTTATTGCCGTGACCTTATAGTTACCATATTTTTTCTCTGCGTGTGGCTGTTAAGGTATGTCTATTTAAATAGCATTTTTGAAACCTAAATACAAATTTCGACCAGGTTTCATTTGTAGCATACATAACAATATAGCTATGGACTTTGCAAGGCCATATATCGTAAACTAACACAGGTACGGCGATAGTAGAAAGTGAGCGTTGCCACGTACCTTGAAAAAATTGTCATATTGGACCGAAATCAACAAGCGTAGTATATGGTTCGGCCGAACTTAAATAGTCCACTTGTTTTACTTCTTATACTGTCCATCATATGATGAGAGAATATATACGTTTTTATTTATTGTCTTTTGTAACACCGTAATTTCCTAACTGTGACCATATAAAATAAAGGGTGATCCAAGTAGAGATACTTTTTTCAAAAGCCTTTTTTTGACCAATCACGTGTGAGTCGTGTCATGCTGTCATGTTATTTTTGCTTAGTATTGTTTGGCATTTCATCGTGGAAAGACTTACGCCTGAACAGCGTTTACAAATCGTTTAACTTTATTACGAAAATTCAAGTTCTGTGAGGAATGAGTTTCGTGCACTTCGTTCAACGTATGGTCAACATAATCGGCCAACTTTCTCGCTTAATGGGTATGTAAACAAGCAAAATTGCCGCATTTGGGACGAAGAGCAACCAGAAGAGGTTCAAGAGCTCCAGAAAAAATAACGGTTTGGTGTGGTTTGTGGACCGGTGGAATCATCGGTCCATATTTCATCAAAAATGATGCTGGTGAGAACGTAACCGGCGACCGTTATCGTGCCATGATAACCGACTATTTGATGCCTTAAATTGAAGCTCGTGATCTCTGCGAAATTTGGTTTCAACAAGACGGCGCCACTTCCCCCACATCGCATCAAACAATGGATTTATTGAGAGAACACTTCGATGAGCAGATAATTTCAAGTTTTGGGCCGGTCGATTGGCCACCAAGATCGTGTGATATCACACCGTTAGACTTTTTTCTGTGGAGATATGTAAAGTCTAAAGTTTATGCGGATAAACCCGCTTCGATTCAGGAATTGGAGCAAAACATCACGCGTGTCATTCGCCAGTTACCAGCGTAAATGCCCGAACGAGTCATCGAAAATTGGACTCAACGGATGGACCATCTGAGACGTAGCCGCGGGGAAAATTTGATAGACAAAATCTTCAAAAAATAAATGCCAAAGAATGTTCTTTCAAACGATAATAAACATTTCTCATTCAATTTGAAATTTCTGTGTTTTTCTTTAAAAAAGTAGGGAACCTCGAAATGGTACACCCAATACAATTATATGTATTAATGATTGTCATACAGTTCTTAGACGATATAACCATGTCCGTCCGTTGAAAGCACGTCCGTTGCCTACCACTTCCAAAAAACGTGATTAAAAAGTTAATTTATCAAATTATATACAGCCCGATTGTAAAAACTCCACGGGGAATTTATTTTTCCCGGGAATAAAATCCTCCTGTTCTTAACAAACGGGGAGAAGAGTAAATGGGAGACAATTTTTTAAAGACAGCTGTTTTGCGTCAGCTGTTTTGTTTTGCTATCAATTTGCAAGCTATTTTTATGAAGTTGCAAACGTACAAAGTAAACATAACAAAAAAACTATAAAAAAACCATATAAAAATGATCGGTGTCGGCTTGTAATGATAGCAGAGAACTCCTGATCCATATTGGGGCATCCACCAGTTCCTCTGGGAAATTTGAGGTTTTGTGCCGCCTTGTGCCGTCGTACATACGAGGGCTGGTATGTATATTTCTGGCCTAACAATGAAAATACAAATATTCATCATCAAAAATGGTTTTATTGTTTTTCAAAGTATTCTCCAGCATGATTTATACACTTTTGCATGCGCTGAAATCAATTGTCGGAGCACCTTTTCCCCTCCGAATGCGGCACCTCCAAAACAAGGTTTTTAAACGCTTTAACAGCATCTTCTGCAGGAATAAAAAGGAGGCATTGGGTGCCAAGTCAGGGCTGTACGGCGGATGACCCATCCATTCGATGTTTTGACCGGTAAAAAAGGCGCTGATTTAAGCCGATGTAAGAGAGCTCGTATTGTCATGGTGCACACTGATTCGTCTTCTCTTGTTCGTTTTTCAAATTTCTCCGAAGACTTCAGGCAAACAAATTGTGGTGTACCACTCAGAATTGACCGCTCTACGCTGCTCAAGCGGAACAGTCGCCACATGACCAGTTTTGCCAAAGAAACAGGCGACCATTTGCTTCGAAGTGCTTCTTCCACGAACAACTTTCGTTGGATTTAGCTTGTCTTTGAAGACCCACACGGTCGATTGCGGTTTTGTTTCGGGCTCATACGCATAGATCCATGATTCGTTACCTGTGACGATCTTATAAACGTCTTTTGAAGCACCGCGATCGTTTTTTTTTAAATTTTTTTTGCATCAATCGACACGAGCCTTTTTTTGAGCGATTGTCATATTGAGCGGGATCCAATCAGAACAAACCTTTTTTACGACCAGGTGTTTACGCAATATCGAATGTATGCTGGTGGAAGAAATGCCCAAGAATGGCTCTGTCTCACGGTATGTCACCTGACGATCTTGCATTATCAGTTCTCTGGCACAACGGCCGCTTTTGGACGACCTTCGTCTTTGAGCGAGCGTCGGCCTCGATTGAATTCATTAAACCAGTTTTTCACGGTACTATAGGATGGTGCTTCATCGCCATACAAAGATTTAAGTTCATCGATGCACTCTTGTCGTGATAATCCACTTCGAAAGATGTGAAAAATGATTGTCCGAAAATGTTCACGAGTTAATTCCAATATTTTGCCAAATTGATTTATTCAAGTCTCTGCAAACAACACAAATGATGGTCGTACGTCAAAACGTTCTGAGAACGGTTATGCTAAATAATGTCAATCTTTCCAATGGAAATGTCAGATGGCGGCATGTAAGTGTTGCCTAGACCAGAAATATATATAGCAATAAAAAAAAGTAGCTACAAAACCAAACTCATATGTATGTATATTTTAATCGAGGTCATAACCTAGTAATGCTTATGATAAGGAGTTGTACTGACTTAGTCTTTGCTAGGTTGCCATAGAACTGATTATTCGGATGCATATTCTAGCGCAATGAAGTATATATCATTTCAACAGGAGGCGGGGCCTCTGGAGATATGTATACTTACCCCTAATCGAATAATTTAATAAAACATTTGTTGACAGTTCAAGCAAAGTTGTGCTATGCTCGCTGTGAACTTGAAGGTCTTCTGCACTTTTTTGTCTCTATCTCAAGTCTTACTCAACGAACTGTTTATTCTGCGATATATGGAAGTTGTAAAAAAGGCATCAATGGCAGTGCCAAATAAAAATTTAGTTTCAAACAAAAAATAAAAAGCGAATAACATAAAAAGAAACGCATAAAGATAAAAACATAACCGATAACATGAAATGGGCATACGCAGAAACACACCGTCGAACAGGGAAGAGGAAGTTTTTGAAACCTGTTGTCAGGTGAGCTCACATCCTTGTGCGAACACAGAGGGAATTGAGGGGAAAGTTGGAATAAAAAGTGTACATGCGAGTCATACACGTCGGTTGCGGTAAAGCGATGATTACATTTTATAATCCCCAACACCTGTAACTTCCGTTTGATGCGACACCGGAAACAAACTCAGGCGGAAACGCACACATCCACCATCGCTTACATCCCACACGAGCCAGAATATCGTATTGAGAATTGTTACAAAATGCTCGACATCAATCAAATGTCATTGTGGTTTCCATCTGAGTTGTGCTGCTGCTGTTCCTTCGAATGCTTTGTTCTTCTTGCGGTTGCGATCTGTGTCTGCCAGTACGCCCGCTCGCCTGCCCGCCCGCCTGACTGGCAGGTGGTTCGTTATGGCGAAGTGCTGTTTTCAATTTGATATTCGGTGGTGTGTCTTAAGTTTTGTAAGTGTTTTCCAAATATTGCCGTTTATCATGTATTTTTCCAACATTTTCTTTTGATGTCGATGTGAGTTTAAACATGAACGACAGACAGTCTTACGTTGTGGTTGGTTTGGGAGGCAAGACAATTTTATTTCGAATCTGTTGTATTCAACCGAAGGTGTACGCCTACATAAGACTGTGCCGGGGTACGAAAACAATTTAATTTTGGTCTACTTAATGTTCAGTACCGAAATAATTGGATTTAAAACAACATTTGTTACATGGCTGACAGTTTTCATTATTCTCCTATGAAAATAGCTTAGAAATCAATATGTGCTGGCCCATGGTTTGCCTTAAAAATTTCATTGAGATTGAAAACGCTAGTAAAGGGCATCCAGATTGCAGTGATAGTTTTCCTAATTGCCATATTTTCGAAGCTGTCAGAGTTATCGCGTCATCGAGCTGTCGTAATTTTCATTACACAGAAAGAAAATTGTTTGCGATTGAATGGAAAAATGCAAACAAAAGTGATAACAAATTTCATATATAAACTAAACTATTCGTATTGGATTTATCGAGAATATTTCCGATTTCAGACGATAAACAGATTTAGATACGAGGGTTGCTGCGGGTTATTTCGGGTCCTGACAATACTAGTACTCCCAGATGCAAACTTGAACAAACTTGAACATTGGATACACGCAGAGAAAAAAACATGGTTAATACATGGTCACGGCAATAATAATATGTTCTCCACAACAAAAGTATGTTCGTCGCAACCATATCATTGTTAACTGAATTTATTTTTGACAATAGTATAATTGCTGCAGTATTAAAATTGTTGAAATGTAACAATAGTATTATTGTCAAATTTAAAAATGAAAATATGGTTATAGCAACAATTTAAATATGGTTTGTGCGACAAAAGTATTACGGCAATCATACTGTATGATTGTAATTTTTCTTCATTTTAATATGCTTTTAAGAACAAATGTTATTGGTACGGATCTAATGCAATAATAGTACTTTTTTATCGAAATTAAAATTTTTTAAACAAGCTGCTTTGGCTTTGTTTATCTGAAATATTTTTAATAAAAACGCTTACGTTTATTTAAACTTATTTTTTCTACTGTGAAATAAATCAATCATATTATATAATTTTCATAATTCAAATCTATTGTTGACAACTTAAACCAATTTTAATATTGTCGACAACACAAACAAATTCTATTAAATAATATTGGGGATCATAGTTTAATTGTGTGTGATCATACTATGGTTGTTGGGATCATAACATGGTTGCGTCTGAAAAATACTATGGTTGTGAGGACCGTACTATGGTTGTATATGAATCATACTATGGTTGTAAGGATCATACTATGGTTGTGGAGATCATAGTATGATTGAGTATGAATCATACTATGGTTGTGGGGATCATAGTATGGTAATGTGTGCATCATACTATTGTTGTGAGGATCATAGTATGGTTGTATTTGAATCATACTATTGTTGTGAGGACCATAATATTGGTGTAGCACAACCATATCCATACCCAACAATAGTATTATCCTCTTCGAATATTGTCATCACAGCCATACTTTTTTTCTGCGTGTACTTTCACATTTTTTAGCATAACTTCACTCAGAATGTTGTGTCATTTGAGGGCGAATTGTTTTGTTTACAGTGCGTTGAAAAATTCATCTCAGTCAAAAAATGGAATTATCCCATGAACATTTTCGTGCGATGATTTTTTACGATTTTCGGCGTGGGTTATCGAGACAAGAGTGTTTAAATCGACTTGTTTCGACTTTTGGCGATGAAGCACCATCAAAAACCACGGTAAATCGCTGGTACCAAGAGTTCAGACTCAGATGCCGTTCGCTCCAGGATGAATTTCGTGAAGGACGTCAAACTTCGGTCACTTTACCAGAAACCATCGATGCTGTACGTGAACTGATTAAGCAAGGCCGGCATGTGACATACCGTGAGATTGAGGCATCCTTGGGCATTAGTATGACAAGCATCAATTAGATATTGCATGTTCATTTGGCCGTGAAAAAATTTGTGCTCGTTGGATCCCACATAATTTGACGAATGCTCAAAAAAAGGCTCTTATGGATAGGTGCAAAGAGATGTTGCAAAAGTATAACTGCGGTAGCTCAAAGGCAGTGTATAACATTGTCACAGGTGACGAATCATGGATCTATGCATATGAACTCGAAACAAAACAGCAATCGACCGTATGGGTCTTTCAACACGAGCCAAATCCAACAAGAGTTGTTCTTGGTTGAAGTACATCGCAGCAAATGATTGCATTTATTTCCGGTATAACCGGCTATGTTGCCACAGTGGCTTAAGTGGAACGTAGAACGGTCAATTCTGAGTGGTATACAACCGTCTGTTTGCCAACAGTGTTCAAAGAAATGAGGAAAGACAATAAAAGGAAATGGATCATTTTGCATCACAACAATGCGAGCTATCACACATCAGCTGAATCAATGAGCTAATTGAACAATCAAGATGTCGAATTGATGGGCCATCCACCGTACAAACGTGATTTGGCACCCAATGATTTATTCTTATTTCCTGGCATCAAGAAAAAAATGCGTGGTCAACGTTTTTCATCGCCCGAACAGCTGTTGAAGCGTTCAAAAATCCGATTGAGGTGTCTCAATCGGAGTGGAAAAGGTGCTTCGAAAATTGGTTTGTGGACATGCAAAAGTGTATTGTTCTTAAAGGAGAATATTTTGAAAAACAGTAAAACTATTTTCAATGGTAAATTATTGTGTTTTTATTGCCGGACCCGAAATATAAATAGCAACCCTCATACCTGTCTTGACCCGCCTGTACAACACTTTTTAATTGTAGATAAAACAAATTCCCCAGCAAACCAAAGCTTCAGAATTCGCTCAGAGTTCTGTACGACAATCGGCAAAATGTTCCCATTTCGGATCAGAATTCTTAGCGAGTTCGAAACGAAAAACATATGAGAAGGTTGATACGAATTCTGAACTACTTCTCTGAGGAAATTCTGATGTTTTTGCCGACATTTCGAACCGATTTCTGAACTGTAGTCGTGGGAAATTCGAAAGGAAATTTCGGTTTCTCGTATCGAATTCTGAACGACTTCGGTCAGAATTCTGGCATTAAGTCTTATTAACTTCTGATATTTTAACCGACATTTCGAACCAAAATCTGAACGAATTCTGAGCTTATGTCATGGAAAATTCTAAATGTAAACAATCAAAAAGAAGAAAATATTTGTAAAACATTTTCAAAAAGCGTTCGGAAAGACTTTTAGTTACAAACAGGGGTGTCTGCAGTTTCGCAAGCAATAATTTTGCTGTAACCATGTTTAGTGGCTATACACAAAAGGGCATCCAGTTTTGTATTTAACGAGAACTGCCGGCAGTAGTTTTCCCCCGAACACAATAAAAATCCTTGGCACAGCTAAGCTAACCAAACGTTCAGAATGTGAATTTGAAATATAAAAATACCTCAGACAAACAGTTAAGAATTCGTTCAGAATTAGTTCCGACTTGTCTGAACACAAGAACACCAACTGTAAAATATGAAGCAAATAACAAAAATTTGAAACGAATAGATTACCTCAGATAAAAAGGTCAGAATTCGTTGCGAGTTCGATAAGGGAAGTCTGAACAAAAAATTAATAAAAGTCCCACAGACAAGTCTAACAGAATTCGGGCCGAATTCGTTCTTAACATAATAAACAAAAAATCCTCAGAAAAATCGAACAGAATTTGTAACGATTTCGGTAAGAATTCTCGATAGAGTTCAGATATTGTTTAGAATTGTCTGATATCAAACATTGTCGGCAAATTTGGTTTACTGGGTCTTTTCAGAGAATTACCTTAATATTTTTGATGAAAGTACAAGGATCTATGCAAATTACGAGGGCGGTTCGGAAACTGTTTTGGAAACTTCTATCTCTGCTATGAACACATGTTAAATATTGTTTCGATCTGGCAAGTCCTTCATATAGAAACAGGTATTCACAAAAGACGCATCCGCGATTTTTTTAAAATGGAAAAATTAGAAATGCGTGGTGTCATTAAATATTTACATAAAAAAGGTTTATCGGGACAAGAAATTCATAATGATATGGTGAATGTGTTAGGTGAAAGTGCTCCTTCATATTCAACAGTAAAAAAATTGGGTTGCTGAATTTAAACGTGGTCGTACAAGCATTGAAGATGAACCACGTAGTGGACGTCCAAAAACAGACACAACAACAGAAATTGTAGCCAAAGTGCATGATATGGTATTAAATGATCGACGAATAAAAGTGCGTGAAATAGCTAATATCATGGGCATCTCAAATGATCGAGTCCATTTAATTTTGTATGAAGAACTACAGATGAAAAAGCTTTCTGCAAGATGGGTGCCGCACTTGTTAACAGTCGACCAAAAACGCACAAGAATGAACCTTTCTCAAGCTTGTTTGGATCGTTTTCAGCGAAAAAAAAATGGATTTCATAACTGTTGATGAGGCATGGATCCACCACTATGCTCCAGAGACAAAAGAACAATCCAAACAATGGACTGAAGCTGGAGGAAGTGCCCCAAAGAAGGCAAAAACAATTCAATCGGCTGGTAAGGTTATGGCAACGGTTTTTTGGGACTTCAAAGGTATTTTATTGATTGACTATCTGCAAAAGGGTAAAACAATAAATTCAGAGTACTATTGCAACCTTTTAGATCAATTAAATGTACAAATTCGAGAAAAACGTGCTGGCTTACAACACAAAAAAATAATTTTTCATCAAGACAACGCACCAGCGCACAAGAGTGTTTTAACAATGGCTAAAATCAACGAATTAAAGTACGAGTTGCTTGACCACCCACCTTATTCTCCTGATTTAGCTCCCAGTGAATTTTACCTGTTCCCAAATCTAAAAAAAAAATTCTTACTGGCAAGCGTTTTACCTCAAATGAAGATGCAATTACAGTTGTAAACCACTATTTTGAAGACCTTGAGGAAAACTATTTTAATCAAGTGATAGAATTGCTAGATAAGTGTTGGACTAAGTGTATTGAAGTTTCAGGAGATTATATTGAAAAATAAAAATATTTTTGAAAAACTAACTATTCTCTTTCATTGATAGGCTAAGAACTTTCCGAACCGCCCTCCTATGTGTGATACAAAATATCGGTCACATGCTCGCCGCTGCTTCGATGGTCCATAAATTCTGAAATATAATGGAGGTTCATGTTAATGTGCCGAATTATCTTATCTTCTAGCTCCCCAAGGAAAGAAGTCCAACGATGACAAATCAAATGATGGTTGCGACCAATTAACATGGCCATGTCGTGAGCAAATAAGGCCATAGAATTTCTCGCGCAAGAGAGCCATTGTTTCGGTGGCTGTATGGCAAGTGGTACCATCCTGTTGGAACCACTAATCGTCCAGGTCAATATTCTCAATTTCTGTCCACAAGAAGTCCTTTATCATCACCATTCACGAGTCGAGGTTTGCGGCTCTTCTGCCACACTATTGCGAACAACATCAATGTTTTCCGCAGAAGGAACTGGACGATCATGCGCAGGTGTTTGCACATTTCTTACAATCCTGGTTTACTGAAATTTGCGCACAATTCTTTCGATTATGGACACATTTGGTCAATTCTGCTGACCAAAAAAAAAAAAATGACGAATTACGTTTTTTTTAACTCCCATTTACGTAAAAGGCGTCAACAATCTTAATGCACTGCTAAATTGTGTACCTCTTCATGGCTGTACTTATTTGTCGTATACAGAAACAAAGAATTATCAAATTCAGTTGGACAAAAACTTGATGTAAAGACGTGACTCCTTATTAACATCGTGCATTATGGTTGGACCAACCTTTGTTTACGAAACATTCTTCCCATTATGTTCTTTGTTCATTCTTCATACTATTGACGAAGTTTTTCGTACGGTTCATATATTTTGTGAAGAAGTTTTTACATAATTTTCGAACTGACTTCTTAAAAAGCTTCTAAAAAGTTTCGTAATTTTTCCTTTATATGTTTTATGAAAAGTTTCTTATTTTGTACGAAAAGTAATCCTAAAAATTGTATGCGCATTCTTTTGGGAACATTTTCTTGTAAATTTCGTAATTTTCGTGTAAATTTCGAAATTTTACTTGTTTTACTTCATATGTTCTTATTTAGTATGAAATGTCTTCAAAAGAAAAGCATTCGTAGTTTTTATAAAATAATTTCGTGCATATGTAAAAGGGTAATTCTCATTCATGTGAATAAGAATGCTGTATATAAGTTGTTTGACTTGAACAGTTTTTATTCTGGTTCGAGACCTTTGCTGTTTCTTTTTCATAATTAAGGTAAAAATTGGTAAAATATATTGACTAGGTTGCCAGGCAGACTGTACAAGGTTTGTCTTCAGCAGTCGTTGGCAATGATTAATTCGGCTACAAATGTGGTTTGTGGTCAAGTCTCCTTAAGAAAAAACATAGCTAATAAATTTCACTAATTTTTTGCGTTAAAATGCAATGTCGATAAAATGTAAACAAAACGAAAAAGTTTCATATTTTTCGTGAAAAAATTTCATATTTTTCGTGAAAAAATTTCATATTTTTCGTGAAAAAATTTCATATTTTTCGTGAAAAAATTTCATATTTTTCGTGAAAAAATTTCATATTTTTCGTGAAGATTTTTTCATAAAAAATTGTGAGAAAAGTTTCATAATTTTTATAACAAAAATTTCATGTTTATTGTAAAATATTGTCATAACGATTATAAATTGACATAAAGATTAAAATGAAGAATATGTAGCATTTCATATAAAATATGAAACTACTTAATGAAACGTATGAAACATATTCTTAAAAAATATGAAAGAAATTCATAAAAATTAAGAAAATCGTTCATTAAGTTTCTAAAAATCATTTTCATCATCAAACCGATTTCGTAATTTTTACGACTTGTTATTATGAAAAGTTTCATTGGCTGAAAATATAAGACACAATTCGTAATTTATATGAAATATTTTGGGTATTTTGGGATTTTCACGAATATATTTCTTTCAGTGCACAGTGTCCCGTGTCCAAATGAAATAAGCACGTTTAGTACGAACATACATTTATGAATACGCCTCGATTGTATTTTAAATAATAAAGTGAGCATTTTGTGCGTCACTAAATCTTATTTGTTGCAACACTTGAAGTCTAAAGTTTCCATTCGATTTTCACACCTACTTCAACTACGTACCTACCTGTGGGTATGTACGTTTTCGCCGTTGTCGTCATCGTATGCTGCTCCTGATTCGCGTGGTACGCAGTTTCTTTCAAACGAAAACAAGAATGTTCAAGACTTTTTGCATATCGCGGATGATGGGAATGGGTGGCGCAAAGTGGGCTAAATGAATTTACATAAAAATACTTTAAAATTCTCCGTTCTCCGCTCGCGATGTTGTTGCTTTCTTTTCTTCGAAAAAATATTTGAAATTATTCAATTTATTTTGAATGCCTCTTGTAGTGCGCTGCGATAGCAACGAAATTGATGGCTTTGAAGCGTGTGTAAATTCACCTCCGAAGATAAATCGTTGCCTTTGATAGTAGTGAAAGGGATTTCATCATTAACATAATTTACAGTACCATTTTGATAGTTGAATTAATATTTTGTCTTTTTTTTCTTTTGCAGATTTTCAATTGAGTCGTCCACCAAACCGTTGACATTTGTAGAGGTAAGTTTTTGAAATATATAAAAAATGTTAATATGTTCAGGAAAATCGCGAGTCGAGGGGAGGACTTTAAACAGGGTGTTTTAATAATATTATACTCGTAAATATGGACACTTGGCTACTCAAATGAAATTGACTTTCACTGCAAATCAAAATATGAATTAATAACTTTGAGTGATGGACCCGTTGCACGCAGAAGAAAAGTATGGTTGTGGTGACAATATTCAAAGAGGACAATACTATTGTTGGGTGTGTGGTTGTGGTCAAACAATATTATGATCCTCACAACAGTAGTATGATTCACACATAACCATACTATGATCCCTACAACCATAGTTTGATTCACACTCAACCATACTATGATCTCCTCAAACATATTATGGTCCCCACAACCATAGTATGTTTCACATACAACCATAGTATGATTCTCACAACCATAGTATGTTTTACATACAACCATAGTATGATTCTCACACAAATATAGTACTATGGTCCCCGATATTATTTATAAGAATTGTCAGCAACTTGTCAACAATAGATTTGAATTATGAAAATTATCTAAAAATACATTAAATTCAAAATAATAGAAGTGATTTATTTAACAGAAGAAAAAATTAAATAGACCGTATTTAGAATAGACTGTTATTATAAAGAAAAATGCGGTTGCTATGACTTCTTGACAAAATTAAAAACACTTAACATTTTTATTAAAAATATTTCTGTTAAGCAAAGCCAAAGCAGTTTGTTTGAAAATTTTTAATTTCCACATAAGAAGTAATATTTTTGCATTAGATCCGTAACAATAACATTTTTCTAAAAAGCATTTTTAAATGAGGAAAAATAACAATCATACAGTATGATTGCCGTAATTATATTATCGTAAACATAAAAACCCAAAGACAATACTTTTGTCGCACCAACCATTTTTATATTGTTGATACAACCATATTATCATTATTAAATTTGGCAATAATACTATTGTTACATCTCAACAATCTTAATATGGCGGCAATCATACTATTGTCAAAATTTAATTCAGTTAAAAATACTATGGTTGCGACAAACATACTTTTATTACGGAGAACATGTTATTGCCGTAACCATATAGTAACCATGTTTTTCCTCTGCGTGTGGGGCACAAAAAAAACGGCCGTTATAGTCACAGTCATAAATATGATAATTGTTATTTTCCCCCACTTCAACAGCGCGTCCAGATTATGTCTGGCCGAACTTAATGTCATTTTTACATGTTTCGATTAAATTTATTAATCTTGACCCAATTGGCTTGTCGTAGCATAATTAAGAGACATTTCTTTTATAAATTGACAAGCAGCTACTTTATAAATATTCAAACTAAAACTCACCCTAATGCACTAATCGACGAAGCCATGTCTTTGTGCTGCACAAAAGTCCTTTAACCGGGTTGGCTGAGCAAGGGGGAAACTCCCTCAACCACACACTCATAACAAATATTATTCAAAGTAAATACGTAAAAAATAAAAAAGGAATCAAATATAAAATGAAGCAAGTGCCACGCACACATATATCGAGCGTTAAATTAGCTTTTTATGAATTTAACCTTTTATTTTTACCACTTCCAAAACAAAAGCACAGTGGGAGATAGCCGGCCACTTCAGGTGTACCAGAGGTGATTTCAACCCTTATTGAAATTGGGCAGACTCGTATAATTCCAGGTAAAATAGAACAATCCAATAGCAACAAAAAGGAAATAACTTTTAACAACTGTTGTGTTGGGAGGGGGAGCTAGGGTAGATGATATGGAAACAAACGTTTCCAGGTAAATATTTTTTATGTTTTAAGGATTGCTGTTCCATTATTGGAGTATAGTTCTGAGAAATAAGGCTACTACAATAAAAAAGAGAGCACGCAGAATGAATATTCTGGATGCCATTTGGCACCCTCGATGAGGGATTACGTTTCCAAATTATGTCGAAAGTACACGACTGTGAGTTTTATTGAAAATTTCTGAAAATTTTAGAAATAAACCTACTAAAACGCATAAAGTTAATTGTCAATAAAACAAAAAGTTTTTCGAGGATTTTCTAGATACTTTTTACTGCGATAGAAGGATTTATGACAATTTTTTGTGCAACAAAATATTGGCCAAGTTCTCGCCACGGCTTCGGTCGCATTCCTCTATCCGATGGTCAATATTTTCAGTGACTCTAAGACATAATGGAGCTACGATGTCGTTAATGTGCCGAATTATCTCATCCTTACGTTCTTGAATTGTTCTTGGCTTGTTGGCGTATACTTTTTCTTTTATATATCACAAGATCGTGGCGGCCAAATAACATCGCTACGACGTGTGTTAACATTTTAACAAACAGATGCTTCCTTAGATGACTATCATTTTGCTTGTTAAATTTTTCTTGAACGGTAAAAAAATTTTCATCGGTGAACAAAATTTGTCTGTGCAAGTTATCAGCGTGCTTTAAAAGAAGTTTGCATTTTTCAATCCTATTTTTTTAAAGCTGCAGTCGAGAAATGGTTGCCCTAATCTTATTATTGTTAACATAAAACTTGAAAAATAATAATTTGGTCGCACCAACTATATTTATATTGTTGCTACAACCGTATTTATATTTCTAAATGTGGCAGCAATACTATTATTCCATTTCAAAAATATTAACATTGCTGCAACCAAATATCGTCCAGGTCCATATTCTCAATTTCTGGCCACAAGAAGTCCGTTGTCATCCCGCCAAAGCCAACACCATTCACGGTAACTGCTTGACCGACCTCATTTTCTCTTCCATCACACTATCGCGAACCACATCGATGTTTTCCGCAGAACGAACTGGGCGAGCATGCGCAGACGTTCTTACAATTCCTGCAGACCCGGTTTGCTGAAATTTTGAGCTAAATTCTCCCGATTGTGGACACATTTGATCGATTATGACGAACAAGAAAAAATCACGAAGTGCACGATATTTTGTTTTTAACGCCCATTATCGTAAAAGGCTGCAACAATCTTAACGCGCTGTGTAAATGTGTACCTCTCCACGGTTGAATTTGTCAAACACTAAAGCAGAGAAATGTGAAATTAAGTTGGGCAAAAAACTTGACATTAAGTTGTGACTCACAATTAACAGCGAGCATTATGGTTGGACCATCTATACGAGTATACTTAGTAGGGTCATAAATACTGTTACACACGTTTTATGCTGTAAAATAAAAAGTACTGAATGTTTTTGGACCAAATATTTTTTAATATATTTATTGATGTATATTGTATCCAAAAAGAATCTACTTATTCGAAATGTCCGCCTTTTGCCTTTACACACGCCTTAAGTCGCACTGGCCAATCGTCAATAGCTGCACGAACCTCGTCCATTGGAAAATTGGCCACAGCTCGAACCAAAGCAGTCTTTAGAGATCCAATGTTGGAGTATCTTTTGTAACAAACCTTGTCCTCTAAAACCGTCCACAATTTGTAATCCAATGCGTGGAAAATTGGTGACCACGCATTTTTCTTGATGTGCGGGAATAAAAATAAGTCATTGGGTGCCAAATCAGGGCTGTACTGCGGATGCACAATGATTCGTCTTCTCTTGTTCTTTATTCGAATTTCTCTGAAGAATTCAGGAAAACGAATTGTGATGTACCACTCCGTCCTACGTTGCTCAAGCGGAATAGTCGCCACAAGACCAGTTTTGCCGTAGAAACAGGCGACCATTTGCTTCGAAGTACTTCTTTCACGAACAACTTTCGTTGGTTTTGGCTCGTCTTCGAAGACCCACACGGTCGATTGCTGTTTTGTTTCGGGCTCATAAACAAAGATCCATAATTCGTCACCTGTGACGATCTTATAAAAGTCTTTTGAAGCACCGCGATCGTATTTTTTTATAATTTCTTTGCACCAATCGACACGAGCCTATTTTTGAGCGATTGTCAAATTGTGCGGGATCCAACGTAAACAAACCTTTTTTACTGCCAGCTGTTCATGCAATATCGAGTATATGCTGGTAGAAGAAATGCCCAAGGATGCCTCTATCTCACGGAATGTCACATGACAATCTTACATTATCAGTTCACGCACGGCATAAATGTTCTCTGGCACAACGGCCGTTTTTGACGACGTTCGTCTTTGAGCGAGCATCGGCCACGATTGCATTTATTAAACCAGTTTTTCGCAGTGCTATAGGTTGTGCTATGTATGGTGGTTCATCGCCATACAAAGGTTTAAGTTCATCGAAGATATCTTGTCGTAATCCACGTCGAAAGTTGTGATTGATTTTTTCAAGTCACTGTAGACAACACAAATGATGGTCGTACGTCAGAACGTTCTGAGTACGTTTTTGCTAAAAAATGTCAAACTATCCAATGGAAATGTCAGATGGCGCCACGCAACACTTAGTGTTGCCTAGGCCAGAAATATATATAGCAACCCTCGTATTTTTTTATTACACCTGTAGCCAAGACTATGAGCACAAATTTGAGGTATTTTGTTTCACATTAACACTGAAGTAGGAGGAAATATTAAGGTTTAAAAATCCAATGTATCATAATCATTTTTTCTTAAAATTCGTTGACACTTTAAAATAAAATTTATTTTTATTAATCCCCTACACAAATTTTACAAGTATGCGTCAAATTGTTACACTTGTGCATACAAACTTTATTAGATTCGAAAGTAAAAACCAAGTTTAAAAAAGCCTTTTGACTAATAACAGAATATTTTTTTTCAAATCAGTAAATATAAAAATTAAATAAAAACTGAATTATTTCGGTCAGATACGAGGGCGACCGCAAAAGTAACTGGCCTAACATAAAAATAACCGTTTTTTTGGAATTATTATTATTGATTTTTCAACATAATCTCCTTCCAACTTAATACACTTCATCAAACGTTTTTCAAGTTTTTTAATTCCATCCGAAAAATAAGATTTTTCAAGACCTTCAAAATATGCCTCAGTTTCAGCAATAACCTCGCTATTGGACGAAAATTTTGTGCCACCGAGAATTTTATTTAAATTTGGAAACAAGAAATAAACAGAAGAAGCTAAATTTAATGTGGAGTTCATCATGTAAAACACTCCAAACTTGTTTTTCGTGTATTTTAACAATATCAGCAAGTTCTCTGAGCTTTATTCGTCTATCTTCAGTCACTTCATTAAATATTTTTCTAATGTTTTTAATAGTAGTAGCAGTTTTCGGTCTTCCAGAGCGTTGTTCATCTTCCGTACTTGAACGACCCATTTTATATTGTTGAATCCAGGTTTTCACGGTGGAGTATGATGGTGCATTATCACCATGAACAGAATCCAATTCATCTTTGATTAATTGTGGCGTATAACCTTTCATATAAAAGTGTTTAATTACCGCACGAAACTTTTTATTTTCCATTTTTCAAAAATTATAAAACTTGTTTACTTCAATCATTTGTAACAAAGAAAATAATCATTAAATATTTCGGAAATTTTGACAGATGGCTTATAAGAGATTGCGTTAAAAAAACAATAAAAAAGAAAAGTTGCTAGTAAAACAGAAAATGTGCCAGGCCAGTTAGTTTTGCGGTCGCCCTCGTAGATAACCAAAAACAAAAATTTAACCATCGGTTGATCCATTTAACAAATGCTCGTTGTAATGACATCCGAATTCAAAGAATTATTATAACCAACAATCTATACCAGTATTGGTTATACATGTTCAAATTCAGTTCCAATAATCATGCTAATATTAGTAAGGGTAACCGATAATTAGTCTCTTCAACAGATACTGTCAGTTCCCACTAATGAAAATTGGAATACATATTTATTACGTGGCACCACCAACCACGGCAAAAAAATCAGTTGTGGCAACAAATCTGTTCTCTGTGTCTGTATAATATTAAAACTTGGACCAATTTCAATACGGTTAGTTTATGGACCAAACTTGAAGAATGTACCAAGTTTCATTGAAATCGGTTCGTAATTCCCACCTGTACTGGCAATACAACGTTAGATGTACAGAGTAAAAGCACTAATTAAAAATACCCTGCACCCAAGTGTGATGTGAGGTATACAAATTGGGCACGTGTGGCGAACACAGCTGACAGACAGTGCACAAACACGACATTTGACAAATGTGTAATTCAAATTAATGTTGAAAAATAATCATAATAATTTCAAATAAATTCCACATTCCGTATGCGTACACTGTGGGAGTACAACCACATGTGTCCACATACCGCCATGGCAATGTAAACCTTTTTTTTTTGTTTGTTTGCTTTTAAGCGTTTTCCAAGCAATTGGCGTTGTTATAACAAAAAAAAGGATTTGTGGAAAAAAGGAACACAACCAAAATGTTTGTTCTAAATTTTGTTTCTCACTTTGGAAACGATTACTGAGTAGACGGTCGACGGCATAACCGACATGTGTTATTTACAGGACCGCACATGTTTGATTCGGTTTTAATGTTTAATTCGATTTTTTATGTAAATAGAATGCGGGTTTTCTCTTTCCTTTCCCAGAATAAAGGGTTCAGAAAAACATTGTTTTTTTAACAGAGAATTCGATTGTTGGCGGCGGGAGGTAGAAATACAAGTGTAGGATACATGAAAATGAAAACTTTTTGGGAAAATTACACAATTTATTTGGAAGGCATTGTTATTAGGTACCTTGAATTATTCAAACATTTGGGTATTTCGTTTTCATTTAAAAAATTTATAAAGTTGTTTAATAATGGGTGGTCCAGCTAAAACGTGCGTTGTTAACAACAATTCCGTGTCTTTTTAAAAAAACACACTTTTTTTTTTTGCAAAAAAGCTTAATTTTCAACATAATCTCCTTTTAGCTTAACACACTTAGTCCAACGTTTCTCCAATTTTTGTATCCCTTCCAAAAAATAGGAATTTTCGAGGTCCACAAAATAGGCATTTGTTTGATCAATGATTTCATCCATGGAGCTGAATCTCTTTCCACCGAGCCATTTCTTTAGGTTTGGAAATAGGAAATATTCACTGGGGGCTAAATCCGGAAAACATGGCGGATTAGGTACGAATTCGTCACCCAATTTATGCAATTTTGCCATCGAGACTGCACACGTGTGCACCCGTGTATTATCTTCATGAAAGATAACTAGTTTTCTTGGAAAAAATTAACCCACACTGAGCCGAAAATACAATGATTTTTTTCTGGTTAATTTTTTCATGATAACGAAGACAAAATAACATTATACATTAAACAGGAATTAACCGGCTCAAGACCTCTTGTTCTATATTTAAAAAGAAGACAAGTTTTTAAAAAAATTTCAAAGTGACATTGATTTTCGTGGCTGCACACTGCTTTTATCGTGAGTTCGGGTAATTATTTTCAAAAAATAAATGCCATAAAATGTCCTTTTATTATTACCAATCTAGATTCCACACTAGATTAAAATTTTTATATATTTTTCTTTGTTCTAAAAAAATACCTCTAGATTTAATGAAGGAAATGCAATAAAGATTCCACACTAGCTTAGAATTTTTTTTATTTTTTTTTTCTAAAAAAAATACCTCTAAATTTAATGAAGGAAATGCAATAAAGACTTCACACTAGATTTGAATTTTTATATTTTTTTTGATCAAAAAAAAATACCTCTAGATGGATCACCCTATACAAGACGAAATTAAATGAAGGAAATACAATAGAAATGTTTTTTTTTTGTATGTTGCATTCCGTTTCTGCACATTTTTCATTTTTAATTTATATGAATAAAATCATCCCCAAAATATTGTTTGTTTACGTACATTTATTCAGTGAATACATTTGGGTTTAAAGATATTCCCTTGCCTCTTTTGTATCGAGTTCATAAATACACAAGATGAGGTTTTCCTCAAAATTACGTTAAAAAATCTTGACTTATTAATTAATAATCAATTGAATGTTTCGCATCATATATACGCAAATTTTTGGAATTTGTTAAAGGTTATTTACTTATTTATCTCATATGAACCTTACGAAAAGAATAGATAAACCTCTTGATAAATTGACACTTTTTGCTGTAAGCTGAGCAAAAGCATAGGGCACTTCTAAGCCATTTAAAGTTAGTTCCAAATGTTTGTACTGCCAACAATTTCATTCACTCGCAACACGTAAGGCTATGCGAACGATAAGTCAAAAGATAGTGAGCTCCGTTTTGATACGAAGGTTAGTGACTGGCTTTCGTTCGCAAAGAGTTGGTTTGAGATCGAGATTAAGACACTAAATTTTAGATTCATAATTGTGTTTATTACGAAGTTCCGATAACTAACACTGGTTTTTAAAATCGCAATAGATCGGCCATCCATAAGCAAAGAGTGCCGCTCTTTTTCATACATAAAGGAAACGTCCTACAGTCTTGGCTCTGCAAAAAATAATTTGGTTCCTGGATAAATACTCGTACGTATACTTTATAGGTGTGGCGACTAAAAAGTAAAACTGCTATAACAAATTATACTTATACAAATGTTTTTTGAGACTGAAATACGTCAGAACAGTTCCAATAAACATAAACGGAAGTTCTGACAACAAATAAATATTGCCTTTTTACGAGGGCGGTTTGGAAATTTCTTAGCCTATCAATGAAAGACCAATAGTTAGTTTATTCAAAAATATTTTTATTTTTCAATATAATCTCCTGAAACCTCAATACACTTAGTCCAACGCTTATCTAGCAATTCTATCCCTTGATTAAAATAGTTTTCCTCAAGGTCTTCAAAATAGTGGTTTACGACTGTAATTGCATCTTCATTCAAGGAATTTTTTTAGATTTGGGAACAGGTAAAATTCACTGGAAGCTAAATCAGGAGAATAAGGTGGGTGGTCAAGCAACTCGTACTTTAATTCGTTGATTTTAGCCATTGTTAAAACACTCTTGTGTGCTGGTGCGTTGTCTTGATGAAAAATTATTTTTTGTGTTGTACATTTAATTGATCTAAAAGGTTGCAATAGTACTCTGAATTTATTGTTTTACCCTTTTGCAGATAGTCAATCAATAAAATACCTTTGAAGTCCCAAAAAACCGTTGCCATAACCTTACCAGCCGATTGAATGGTTTTTGCCTTTTTTGGGGCACTTCCTCCAGCTTCAGTCCATTGTTTGGATTGTTTTTGTCTCTGGAGTATAGTGGTGGATCCATGTCTCATCAACAGTTATGAAACGACGCTTAAAATCCATTTTATTTCGCTGAAAACGATCCAAACAAGCTTGAGAAATGTTCATTCTTATGCGTTTTTGGTCGACTGTTAACAAGTGCGGCACCCATCTTGCAGAAAGCTTTTTCATCTGTAGTTCTTCATGCAAAATTAAATGGACTCGATCATTTGAGATGCCCATGATATTAGCTATTTCACGCACTTTTATTCGTCGATCATTTAATACCATATCATGCACTTTGGCTACAATTTCTGTTGTTGTTGCTGTTTTTGGACGTCCACTACGTGGTTCATCTTCAATGCTTGTACGACCACGTTTAAATTCAGCAACCCAATTTTTTACTGTTGCATATGAAGGAGCGCTTTCACCTAACACATTCACCATATCATTATGAATTTCTTGTCCCGATAAACCTTTTTTATGTAAATATTTAATGACACCACGTATTTCTATTTTTTCCATTGTGAAAAAATCGCGGATGCGTCTTTTGTGAACACCTGTTTCTATATGAAGGAATTGCCAGATCGAAACAAAATTTAACATGTGAGATGGAAGTTTCCAAAACACTTAACCTTTTTCTGTTTATACCGCGCTTTTTGTGCTAGGCTAAGAAGTTTCCGAACCGCCCTCGTACTATTGAGTAGTAAATATTAAGGCTTCGAAAACAACACCGCTCAAAACTTAATGTATATTTTTATGGGCGTGTGTCCATTATTTAATTTCTAATAATAACTTCTGAATTAAAAAACAAAAACTTTATAAGATAATTACGGTTTAAAAACTCTCAACTAAGTTTTCTAATAAATAACATTACCAAAGTTAACCATGTAGTTAAAGTCTTAAGCAAATGTCAAAATAATTTGTTTAATTAATAGTTAAAGAATAGTTGAATCGTTTTTCCTTTTTTGTTAACTACGATTTTTACCTATAATCATGAACTTTAGGTAAACTTCTCTTATGCTTACCTATTTCAAACTATCGGAAAAAAGTGTCTATTTAACTTGAAAGTGACTTTAGGTAGTATGACTTTAGGAAAATGTGTCTATTTAACTTTAACGTGATATTTGTGTGTAATAAAACCCTTAAAAGTGGGTTTTTTTAATTTTAATTGCATGGCAATTTCTTCTTAAACATTTGACGATTATAGTTCTCAAATTTGACTATTTTTCGAACCACAGGGCAACATGGAAGTATTGTTTCTCGACGATTTCTTTCGCTTTGGTTTGGTCGCCGTCGTCTGTACAAAAAACTTATCCAAGTTAGCTTAGAGAGAAATAATTAGTTGAAAATCAGTCCAACCTACAAATATTGGTTTGGATAAACATAATTTCTGTTGCAATCGCCAACATTCCAAGGTTTAATTGACCAAAAGATGGTAGCAACAAAAATATTACAATTCTTAAAGCCAAAAAGTAGGCTTTACCAACTAAATTCAGTAAATTTATTGGTTACCACAACTTGTGGTTATGTCAACCAACTAATTATAAAGTACATATTGATTTGGTACCAATTATTTGTGGTGACAACAAATAAATTATTTGTAGTAACCAAACCCCGTATTGTTCGCTGTTAGATCATATCACACTATGCAACAAAAGTTCGCTCTTTTTCGCTTGGGAAGAAATGAAAGACCTATGTCTTTCATTTTTAGAAGAAGGTGATTATAGTAAATTCGCAAAAGGACAGCCCTCAAGGGCCCGAGATATTTTTTATAATCTAAGAATTTTTTTATTTTGTAACGCTCTTCCATATGCAATTAGTTAAATAGTAGGTAATATTCCTTTGTTTTACTAAATTGTCGTCTTGAGATGTCTTAAGTGTAATCGTTTGGTGTTTCTTTTCCTAGAGCATTTTAAGATCCTATATCTTTGGAGTGTCCTGTTCGTCGTTTTTTCAAAAAATTGAAAAAAAAATTAGTCCAAAAAATGTCAGTTGGGAGTTGTCCTTATTTTTAAAAAATTGTATAAATGTTTTTAAAAACGGACGTTTTTGTAATTTTACTAAATTGCTACTATTAACATTTAAGTATAGATCGACTAAAATAAAATCAGAATATCTTCAAAAAACTGAACCTTTTCATTTGCATTGCCTCAAGAGTCGGCTGAAAAAAATTCAGGAAATGCCAAGAGCAAGTGATTGCTTCCGAGTAGAGCTTTTCGAAGATTGCAGTACTACTGCTCTAACGCTCCCGATAATTTGTGGTGTTGTTATCCTTCCCTCAGGTCCCCTTCGTACACATGATTACAATTGATTGCCGCCCAGGTACACGTCCGCGTTAGGGGAACAGCGAATCGTAAACGATAAGCACGCTGCATTGCAATGATAGAGTGCGCATTTGAAAAATACGCTTCAACACAAAATGACCTCTCCTTACGTGTCTAATGTATGATCGCAACTGAAAGGCAGACGAATACAAATCTCCCGTCAGCCACTGCAAGCCATGCACACTTTCCACTCTCTTCGACCAAAAGTGCCGCCACAGCCTGCAATGCAAAAACGCAAATTACCGCGCTGCACACTGTACTAGACCCCATTTCAATGAGGCAACTCGACTTGCCGTAACTCTCAGTAGGAGAGTGGTAAGGGGAATGGAAAGGGAAAAAACTTGCTCGTACAGTCATTTCCTTTTGTGTTTTTGTAGTGTGAAGTTGGCTGCAGATTATTTTAGTATTTTTTCACACAAAAAACAGAACGAATAAATCGCAGAATGTCAGAAAAGGCAATAATAAAAACTAAAATTGCTGTTACCGAATTGCCTTGTGATCCATCTAAAGGTATTTTTCAGAACAAAAAAAATATAAAAATTCAAATCAAGTGCGGAATCTTTATTGATAATTTGAAAGGACATTTTATGGCATTTATTTTTTGAATATAATTTCCTTCATATGTTGGCATCCGTATTATGGATAAAAGCGCGGAAGAAGAACAAATAAAATATTAAAAAATTAAATAGCGAGGACCACTCAAATTATGCAAGTAACACGGCAGGGTTGCCAATAACCTTGACGACCGTTGCTCATCGTCCCTGCGTTCTAGCAACTTTACTTTGAACAACTTAAATGTCACACCCGTTTTTTTATACGTAGTGTCACCACATCAAACGGGATTACGTTATTTAATTACAGCAAAATTGCCTGCCGCTGACAGTCACCGTTTGACTATTACAAACCCCTTCACCAAAATTTCTCTCAATCCAAACGAAAATTAAATATTCCAGGTACACTTGGCATGCTTCCACCTACGTATTTTATATTTTATAACAGATTTCAAATCAGAGTTTTTCTTTTTATAATATTCTGACAGGATACTGTATAGCACCGGCAGGTACTTACGACTTAATGTCCATCAAACAAATCTGTTGCAGAACTACAGTCAACATGAGATTTATCCTTTGGTTATTGCACGATATTTTTTTCCCAAAGATGTGAATTGATTGCATTCATTGAGGAATGAACGAAGTATGAAGAGGAAAACTCGAAAATGATAGCAGAGCAAAAATCCCATAAATTCTACAAAATCAAGCCACGTGGAGGGATTACAAGTAGAATGCACAGATAGACCGAGCAACAGCTCTACAACAGTACAAATTCAATATACATTTGGTGGGATCAATTGGTCCTGTTGTCGTTCACTTTGATACGCATGTCCTTTATATCTTCAAAATGTGAACAGATGAAAGAACACCGAAAAAGGAAGAAATAACATTAAATACGACCAAGACGAATTGCATACATCCTTCACCGGGGAAGGAATTCAACCTTACAACAGTTGAGTGGGAATTAGGCCAAACAACTCAGTTTGATACAGAACCAAAATTATTGTATACAAGGACGAATTTCTATTTATTTTTAGGTACCACATTTTACTGTCGGACAATAAAGAAATAATGAAGAAAAACGTTGGTAAGTTTGGCCACACTAAATCGTATATACCTTTTCCCGTAGAATCCCTGATTCCACTCACCTGAGTCCGAACCCAATCTCAACAAAATATGCAAAATAAATACATTTTTGACTCGCTTTAATTTAAGTACCCATATGTGACAGCGCATAGAGAAAGGGACCTAAGGGTAAAAAAATCAATTATTACTTTTTTTTGTGTGGACAACATCTGAGCATCGAATGAGACCGATACCATGCCCCAAAAGTGTTCCCTCCCAGAGATATGCGCGTTTTATGAAAGTGATGGTACACCAAAGATACACGTATTTAAATCTCTAAAATGGCTCTCCTGAACAAAACTGGTTTTTACCCTTAGGTTCCTTTCTATTTTGCTCGTCGCATATGTATATTTATTAAGGGTAATTCATCTAGAGATATTTTTTTCTGAACAAAAAAAATATAAAAATTCAAATCATGTGTGGAATTTTTGTTGGTAATTTGAAAGGACATTTTATGGCATTTATTTTTTTGAAAATAATTACCTTCAAATGCTGGCAACTGTATTCTGGAAATGAGCGTTCGCTGAGAAACGGGAAGATCCGCTGTTTTTGGCCAAAACTTTGTTCAGTGATGAGGTGCATTTCTGGCTCAACGGCAAAGTCAATAAACAAAATTGCCGGATGCGGGCTGAAGAGCAGCAAGAAGTGGTTCAAGCTTTTAAAGCTGGTGGAATCATCTGTGCATATTTTTTCAAAAATGATGATGGCCGGAACGTAACCGTAAATGGTGCTCGCTATCGCGCCATGATATCGATCTTTATGGTACCTGAAATTGAAGCCCGTAATCTTGACGTCACTTGGTTTCAACAGGACGGTGCCACTTGTCATACAGGGATCTATTGAGAGGTCATTTCCAAAAGCAGCTAATTTCACGTTTTGGACAGGTGAGGTGGCCGCCTAGATCGAGTGATATCACACCTTAGACATTTTCCTTTGGGGTTACGTAAAGTTCAAATTCTATGCTGACAAACCAGCTACGATTCAGGTTTTGGCAACCAACATTACGCGTGCCATTAAAGCCATCGGCCGAAATGCTCGAACGAGTCATCCAAAATTGGACCGTCAGAATGGAAACCCTGAGGCGTAGTTGCGGCCAACATTTGAAGAAAATTATATTCAAAAAATAAATGCCATAAATTGTCCTTTCAAGTTACCAATACAAATTCCACACTTGATTTGATTTTTTATATTTTTTTTTTGTTCTGAAAAAATACCTCTAGATGAATAACCCATTATTTAATATTGATCGCTGGTTATGCCCATATGGAGTTCTTGGTTGGCACTAAGGGTTTATGTGTGTGTTAGGTTAAATCTCAGCACTTTCTTAGAATAAATCCGTATTTGAAATAGTGGTTTAATTTGAATAACTTATCCACTTAAGTCCCACAACATTCAATTAAGGAACATGGCGGAAATTCTCTAAAATCAGTGAGCTGTGCACGATTAAATTTTCATACCCGCTGACCGGTACCTACTGCTTAACGCCGGCTCCGAGCGGCTAATACATCTAATTAGTAGGGACATAAATACTGTTACACACGTTTTATGCTGTGAAATAAAAAGAACTGAATGTTTTTGGACCAAATATTTTTTTAATATATTTATTGATGTATATTGTATCCAAAAAGATTCTACTTATTCGAAGTGTCCGCCATTTGCCTTTACACACGCCTTAAGTCGCACTGGCCAATCGTCAATAGCTGCACGAACTTCGTCCATTGGAAAATTGGCCACAGCTTGAACCAAAGCTGTCTTAAGAGATCCAATGTTGGGGTATCTTTTGTGGCTTACCTTATCCTCTAAAACCGCCCACAATTTGTAATCCAATGGGCTCAAATCTGGACTGCCTGTGGGCCATTCTTCAGAGGAAATGAACGCTGGCAAATTGTTTCGAAGCCAGGCCTGGGACGTTTTAGTCTTAGGGGCCGGCGCAGAATCCTGCTGGATAGTCCATGGCTGGTTTTGGAAGAGGGAATCGTTAAGAGGCTTCACAACAGCTTCCAAAACGGTTTCTTGGTAAACTTTGGCCGATGTTTTGACTCCTTGTTCACAGGAATGCAGGTCAGTGACCCCATCGTAAGAGACTCCCCACCGACCATGACTGAAGCTGGGTGATGACCCATTTCCACACTTGGGATCAGTTTAGATGACCGCGCATACACTCTATCATTTTGCTTGTTAAATTTTTCCTGAACGGTAAAAAGTTTTCATCGGTGAACAAAATTTTTCTGTGCAAGTTATCAGCGTGCTTCACCAAAAGACGTTGGCATTTTTCAATCCTATTTTTTTTTAAAGCTGCAGTCAATAAATGTCCAGTACGTCATTTGAAAGCCCCAAGTCTTTTTTAATGATTCGACTCATGGACTTTTGCGTGAAATTCATCTCACGGGCCATGAATTTATGTTTGCGGAGCGGATTTCTCTGAATTCATGATTTAATGGCTTTGATGACATGCGCTGTTCGGACAGAGCGTGGGCGGACTGACCGGTGGCGGATTTTTACATCTCCAGTCTCCTTAAACAGTTTTATGCATCGGTAGACGAACGTGCGGCTAATCCCTAGTGGCCGGAGCATTTTGAAAATTTCGCTTTTTATTCACTTCACACTTGAAAAGCGCTATTACAGCGATACGGTTCTCATTATCTGACCGCTCCATGATGAAAGTTGAAACAATTTAAAAATCCCGTTACAGTCTAATCCCGTTAGCTTTCAAAACCCACATGACATTAAAGGGGTATGTTCAGTTCTACTATTGAAATGGGTGTGTTCAATGTTGTAAAGGTACGAGGGCGGTTCGGAAAGTTCTTAGCCTATCAATGAAAGAGAATAGTTAGTTTTTCAAAAATATTTTTATTTTCCAATATAATCTCCTGAAACTTAAATACACTTAGTCCAACGCTTATCTAGCAATTCTATCCCTTGATTAAAATAGTTTTCCTCAAGGTCTTCAAAATAGTGGTTTACAACTGTAATTGCATCTTCATTTGAGGTAAAACGCTTGCCAGCAAGGATTTTTTTTTAGATTTGGGAACAGGTAAAAGTCACTGGGAGCTAAATCAGGAGAATAAGGTGGGTGGTCAAGCAACTCGTACTTTAATTCGTTGATTTTAGCCATTGTTAAAACACTCTAGTGCGCTGGTGCGTTGTCTTGATGAAAAATTATTTTTTTGTGTTGTAAGCCAGGACGTTTTTCTCGAATTTGTACATTTAATTGATCTAAAAGGTTGCAATAGTACTCTGAATTTATTGTTTTACCCTTTTGCAGATAGTCAATCAATAAAATACCTTTGAAGTCCCAAACAACCGTTGCCATAACCTTACCAGCCGATTGAATTGTTTTTGCCTTCTTTGGGGCACTTCCTCCAGCTTCAGTCCATTGTTTGGATTGTTCTTTTGTCTCTGGAGTATAGTGGTGGATCCATGTCTCATCAACAGTTATGAAACGACGCTTAAAATCCATTTTTTTCGCTGAAAACGATCCAAACAAGCTTGAGAAATGTTCATTCTTATGCGTTTTTGGTCGACTGTTAACAAGTGCGGCACCCATCTTGCAGAAAGCTTTTTCATCTGTAGTTCTTCATGCAAAATTAAATGGACTCGATCATTTCAGATGCCCATGATACTAGCTATTTCACGCACTTTTATTCGTCGATCATTTAATACCATATCATGCACTTTGGCTACAATTTCTGTTGTTGTTGCTGTTTTTGGACGTCCACTACGTGGTTCATCTTCAATGCTTGTACGACCACGTTTAAATTCAGCAACCCAATTTTTTACTGTTGCATATGAAGGAGCACTTTCACCTAACACATTCACCATATCATTATGAGTTTCTTGTCCCGATAAACCTTTTTTATGTAAATATTAAATGACACCACGCATTTCTAATTTTTCCATTGTAAAAAAATCGCGGATGCGTCTTTTGTGAACACCTGTTTCTATATGAAGGAGTTGCCAGATCGAAACAAAATTTAACATGTGTTCATAGCAGAGATGGAAGTTTCCAAAACACTTAACTTTTTTCTGTTTATACCGCGCTTTTTGTGCTAGGCTAAGAAGTTTCCGAACCGCCCTCGTATTGATGTCTCTACTAAGTAAGTACACTTAGTCCAACGTTTCTCCAATTTTGTATCCATTCCAAAAAATAGGATTTTTCGAGGTCCATTTAATAAGCATTTGTTTGATCAATACTTTCATCGTTGGAGTTAAATTTCTTTTCGCGTTTTCTTGTTGTATTTAGCAATATCGACAAGAAAAATAATATCACTTCCCAGGCATTTTGACTTCATTCTTTTTTGTTAGATTGTGTTATAGACTAACTTTGAAGTTTTGACTGAGATACAACCGAAGGAACCTTAAGAAGGGCCCTTTAGTAGAAAAGAAGAGATCGCCGTTAAATATGGGCATATGGATACTCAAATCAAAAGAAAAGCGTAACGAACCAAGGATGTATTTATTTCAATGATTTGACTGAGATAATGGTCGGAATCAAGGACCATAGGGGCCCAAACAACGGGCTACTATTTTCTACTATACTTCAAGAGAAAAGTCATGGTTATGGATATGAGAAGTTCGGCCTGGCCGAACTTAGCGACGTGTGCACATATTTTAATATAAGTATCCCCCCTACCTCTTATCCAAGTCATTGGTGTTTTAAGCTCTTAGCCCTTTTAACCACAGCCCTTATGTCACACTCAACCCATATTTGTCATCAAATACCAACTATTTTTAGGGCAAGCGAATGCAGATTGAACCATTTTCCAGCCAAACATGTCACCACGTTTTACGGCCTTTACTCTCTTGAGTCCTATTTTTTCTAGGTTGTAGATCTCAGCCCGATTCTTGGAAAACTCATACCCGGTCCTCCAGTTTGCAATGTAATGCCACTTGAAACACAATATTCTTTACTTAGAACCGAGGCAACATGTGGGGTGCCTAAAAGCTGCAAAATGTGATTGATTTGATTTAGGTTATCTTTCCTATTCCGTTTTGCTTTCATTCCTCTCTTCTCGTTTAGGGGGGAGATAGGGATGACAAATACAACACCTAACGTTGTCAATGTTCACGGTGAGGAAAGATACTGTCAAACCAATAACAAAAGCGGCAAAAAAATAAAAGATATTCGAGATTTGATAACACAATAAGGAGATGAAACAAAGCAAAAAATAGAAAAATCAAACATGAAAAATAATCCGGGGTTATCAAACGCCATAAAAATGTAATGATTGAATGAGACAAAGTTGAGAACCACCTGAAGCCTTGTACCACACACACACACCCACTCACACACACGCTTCAACGCAAAAAGAGATACAAAAGCACAAAAACGCTAAAAAAAAAGATTCGGGCAATAACGGATACATGAGACGGAAGTTAATAAAATAATTTTGTCCTGGCAGCGGCGAAGAACAGAAGATGTAACTAGAAAAATAAACAACAACAACAGTATCAGATATCAGATATTCATATCCTTGGGCAATTGATGACATCCGATGCGAAGTATTTCAAAAGGAATGGAATACATTTAAGTGCGTCGCTAAAGTTTTATATCAAATTAAATTACCGATAATGCGCCTTATGCGAATGGGTCTCGTTTGGCAATGGCAAATATTTACAATACACCGAAAAAAATTCTACTAAAATAAATGTAAATACAGAAGCTTTGCTAAAATCAATTAACCCTCGCGGGTGATCAATCGAAAGGTATTTTTTCAAAATAAAAAAAATAAATAAATCAAATAAAATAAAATGTGGAATATTTGTGGTTCTTTCGAAAGGACATTTTATGCCATCAATTGTTTGAATATAATTTCCTTTAAATGTTGGCAGCAACTACGCTTCAGGGTGTCCATTCTGGGGGTCCAATTTAGGATGACTTTTTCGAGCATTTCGACCGGTATGGCTTTAATGCCACACGTAATGTTGGCTTCCAAAACCTGAATCGTAGCTGGTTTGTCAGCATAGAATTTGGACATTGCATAGCCCCAAAGAAAAAAGTCTATAGCTGTGGTACTACACGAGCTAGGCGGCCAACTCACCGGTCCAAAGCGTGCTCTTAGTAATGACCTCTCAATATATCCATTGCTTGAACAGCTGTATGGCAAGTGGAGTCGTCCTGTTAAATCCAAATGTCGTCAAGATTACGCGCTTCAATTTCAGGAAGCAAAAAGTCCGATATCAAGGCGCGACAGCGAACTCCATTCACGGTTACTTTCCGACCATCATCATTTTTGAAAAAATATGGACCGAATTTTTCACCAGCCCATAAACCGCACATCTTATGGTTGCTCTTCAGCTAAAATGCGGCAATTATGTTTATTGACGTTGTCGTTGAGCCAGAAATGTGCCACATCACTGAACAAAATTGTGGTCGAAAACAGTTTCTCACCGAACGCTCATTTCCATTATACTAAGTACACGCAGAAAAAAAGTATAGTTGTGGTGACAATATTCGAAGAGAATAATACTATTGTTGGGTGTATGGTTGTGGCACAACAATATTATGATCCTCACAATAATAGTATGATTCAAATGCAATCATACTATGATCCTCACAACCATACTTTGATCCTCACAACAATAGTATGATTTACATATAACCATACTATGATCGCCACAACCATAGTATGATTTACATTCAACCATACTATGTTCTCCACAACCATGTTATGATCCTTACAACCATAGTATGTTTCACATACAACCGTGAGGATCATACCTCACAACCATAGTATGATTCACACGGAACCATGTTATGATCCCTACCTTTATGTTGTCATCAATAGATTTGAATCATGAAAATTATTTAAAAATATATTAAATATATAATAGTAGTGATTTATAAATATAATAATAGTAGTGATTTATTGACCAGTAGAAACAGTTAGTTTAGAAAAACGTAAGCGTTTTTATTAAAAATACTTCAGTTAAGCAAAGCCAAAGCAGTTTGTTCGAAAAATTTTAATTTCCATATAAAAAGTACCATTAATGCATTAAATCCGTGACAATAACATTGTTCTAAAAAGCATATTCAAATGATGAAAAATTACAATCATACAGTATGATTGCCGTAATCATATCATTGTTAACATAAAACGCAAAACACAATACTTTTGTCGCACTAACCCTATTTATATTGTTGCTATAACCATATTTTCATTTTTAAATTTGGCAATAATACTATTGTCACATTTCAACAATATTAATATTGCAGCAATTATACTATTGTCAAAAATAAATTAAGTTAACAATGCTATTGTTGCGACGAACATACTTTTGTTGTGGAGAACATATTATTATTGCCGTGACCATGTAGTAACCATATTTTTTCTCTGCGTGTAGGGACATAAATACTGTTACACACGTTTTATGCTGTAAAATAAAAAGTACTGAATGTTTTTGGACCAAATATTTTTTTATATGTAACAGCGCATAGAGAAAGGGACCTAAGGGTAAAAAATCCATTTTCACTTTTTTTTGATGTGGACAACATCTGTGCATCGAATGAGACCGATCCCATGCCCCAAAAGTGTTCCCTCCCAGAGATATGCGCGTTTTATGAAAGTGATGGTACACTAAAGATACACGTATTTAAATCTTTAAAATGGCTCTCCTGAACAAAACTGGTTTTTACCCTTAGGTCCCTTTCTATTTTGCGCGTCACATATATTTATTGATGTACTTATACAGTTGCACAGTTTTGAGACGTTGTTTCGGTGTAAGTCTTTCCATGATGAAATGGCAAGCAATACTGAAAAGAAAGGAAATAAAGATGAACACAACTGTGAAATCTGTGAAAAAAGGCTATTAAAAAAAAAGACCTCAAGATAGATCTGAATTTGAGCAAGGTCGAACTTCTAGACCGCGAGAATGTTGTTTTAAATATCTTGAGAACTTAAAATGATAACGGCCGTGTTTTATGGCATTTCGCTTAGGAGGTCGCTAACGTTATAACTGGCGTTAGAAACTGTTTTATTTTTATTAATTAAAATTTTTGGGAAAACAGTAATTCAAGAAAAACCTTAAGCCAGTTTCAACGAGTTCGTTTATCACCGGCTTATACCATTTCATGGCAAACTTTTTTTTCTACAAATTAAAAAAAATCAAATCAAACGGTTTATGATGCGGAAAGCCAATCAGTTCTTGTATACAAATAAGTTGCCAAAATGTTCTAGGAAATTTTAAAGTTATCGCCTTAGCGACCACTTTCTCGTTTAATAAGTAAGTAGCAATGGAGCAAGCCTAATACAGGGTGGGCGATTTAAAATTTGAATTGCCTGTAAAAAAAAGACTGACAATTTTTTAAAATTTCTGGTTTTATGGGAAAGCTTGAACTTTTTGTTTAGTAATGGAACACAATTTGTATTCATATGACTACCACAACTGGCTCGTCAGTACCTCATCCGATCAACCCAATTTTACAATAGTGCATTTTCGATTGATTAGGGTCGAATCTCTTTAATGACAATTTCGATTTTTTCAACGCTGCAATTGTCTATGGATGCTTTGCGTAACATTTATCCGTAATGACTCCCCACACGCAGAGAAAAAACAAGGTCACGGCAATAATAATATGTTCTCCGCAATAAAAGTATGTTCGTCGCAACCATAGCATTGTTAACTGAATTTAATTTTGACAATAGTATAATTGCTGCAATATTAATATTGTTGAAATGTAACAATAGTATTATTGCCAAATTTAAAAATATGGTTATAGCAACAATATTAATATGGTTGGTGCGACAAAAGTATTGTGTTTTGCGTTTTATGTTAACAATAATATGATTACGGCAATCATGCTGTTTGATTGTAATTTTTCTTCATTAAAATATGCTTTTAAGAATAAATGTTATTGGTACTGATCTAATGCAATAACAGAACTTTTTTTTAGCGAATCATGTGTGAATCATAATATTGTTGTGAGGATCATAGTATGATTGTATTTGAATCATACTATTGTTGTGAGGATCATAATATTTTTGTATCACAACCATATACTCAACAATAGTATTATCCTCCTGAATATTGTCACCACAACCATACTTTTTTCTGCGTGCACAGAAAATAATCCAAAGGGCTCATATCACAGCTCCGTGGCATTCGTATGTGCCAGTTTTTTTTTATGACCTTTTACATTTTTTCCTTATCTTGATGTTTTTTCGCTTAGTTGTAAAATGTTGGCAAAAACGTAGTTTGACATAACTCGAGAACGACTAGTTCGATTGCTGAAATAAATTGAGAAAAATTAATAATAACATTTTCTTTAATCCATTAATATACTGTTTCTCTACCAAATCAACATTTTTGAATTAGAAATAAATTTATGAAGAAAATTTTGCCAAAAAATTTTTTTTTTTTTTTTAAACATATAAATCCCACATACGAAAGCAAAACCTTTTGAGGGTTTTAATGTACTGACCTAGTACCATCACCCTGACTTGGAATTTCTCACCCCCCAGACAATAACCCCAAAAATGTTCCACAGTGTTTTCAAAGAAAATGGCCAATGATGCCCCCAACCCAAAATTCACACCAAACAGTCACTCTTTGGGTCCATTGGTTTCTCAATAGACAGGTGTGAGTTCTCTGAGCCCCATAAGCGGCAATTTTGCTTATTGACATAGCCAGAAATGGGCCTCATCGTTGAACAAACTTATGCTCGAAAACGTCTTTGAACTTTTTAAGAGCCAATAGAGCGAAGCGATATCGCTTGGCAACGTCGGGCGGCTTCAGTTCTTGCGCAAGCTGTATTTTGTACGCTTTCAATTTAAAATCCCGATGTAAAATGCGCCAAGTCGTTCCATACGTCAGTCCGAGTTACTGCGAACGGCGCCGAATCGACTCTCCACAGTCTTGGGGTACACTCTCAGCTATGGCCGCTACATTCTCTTCACTGCGTTCTGGACGTGGTCTATTCGGTCGAAAATTATCCAATACTGAATGCTGGTTCTCAAGATGGGTGATGGTGTTGCGAATAATACGCTCAGTAGGCCGATTATGTTGAACATGAGTTGAACGAAGTGCACGAAACTCATTCCTCACAGAACGTGAATTTTCGTAATAAAGTTGAACGATATGTAAACGTTGTTCAGGCGTAAGTCTTTCCATGATGAAGTGCCAAACAATACTAAGCAAAAATAACATGACAGCATGACACGACTCACACGTGATCTGTCAAGAAAAATATCTCTACTTGGATCACCCATTACAAGGATCCTATAGTCTATTAGTTTGTTAGTTTGCCACCATATTTGACGCGCAAAATAGAAAGGGACCTAAGGTTAAAAACCAGTTTTGTTCAGGAGAGCCATTTTAAAGATTAGGTCCCTTTCTATTTGCGCTTAGAATCGTCGACTTCACTTTCATAAAACGCGCATGTCTCTGGGAGGTAACACTTTTGGGGCATGGTTCGGTCTCATTCGATGCTCAGATGTTGTCCACATCAAAAAAAGAAAAAAAAAATGAAAATTGATTTTTTACCCTCAGGTCCCTTTCTCTATGCGCTGTCACATATACACTTTAGTTAATTTTTGTATAATTGAGAAATTGTGTGCTAACAGCTCTCGCTCTCTCATTCTCTCTCCAGTTGGGTAGCGCTGTTGTCACTTTGGTGTTGAATGTCCTTTTTTTATAATTTATAAAGAAAAGGATTGGTTAGCCTCATTTTCTTGATATTGGATTGTCCTCCAAAGTGAATGAGTGTGTGTGTCTGTATGTGTTATGTTAGGTAGCTATTTATGTCCTTTTCCTGCCCACCATAATTAGTATACCCCTCGAAGGGATGGTGGCAGCGAAGGGCAAGGAATTCGTGTTTTTGTACCATAAACATAATAATGAAGGTTGTTGTTGTCGGGACGTAATGATGCGTTAATGACTTTATGATAATTGCTTTCTCTTCATCGTGCTCGGGCGATTCTTTGTGTATGTGTGTGTGTGTATGCGCGCATGTTAGTAGGTGTCCTTTTTGCCATTGCATAATAATTAAACGTGTTTCAATTTAGTTTTTATCCGCAATTATTGTAAACGACGTTTACGTGTCTCGGGTTTCGATGTACGTGCGTACGTACGTAGCGTTCTTCGCTGTATATCGTTTTTAATTAAATACTAAAATATCGCTCATACGCCTAGTAGGACGACCAATTAATAAAAACTGAAAATGAACAAACATGCATTGAGAACAACAATAAAAGTCCAATAAATGACAAATAATGGCTGATGTAAAACATCAAAGTGGTTTCGAAAAGAAAAACTTAAAAAAAAGTTAGATTTTCAAAAAAAAAAACAATATGGCGATTCATTTGTCTCGCAGCCACCAAAGGATGGAATGTATTCTAAATTTATCATTCCGTTGGCAACACCTCGAAATATTGATTGAAGATACTATCAATCATGTTAAGATTCCATTTTTTCGGGTAACTAGTGCCGAATTAGAAATTTCACGGTCTCTTAATAACTGATGTCATTGGAGGTGTTCAATTGAAGATTCTCTGCTTTACGACTATTGTGCCGACTATTCGGTTAATCATGAAATCATACATTTTAAAAATGTTAATAAAACAATAATATATTTTATGATTTTGAATAAAACACAAATTATTTAGGAAATTATTGTTTTTATTATGATAATATTGGTATGGTTAAACTATGTATGGAAGAAAATATCTGCCAAATGGCCGCGACCTCGGCGGCACACCTCTATCCGATGGACCGAATTTTCGATGACGCTGAAGCATAATTAAGGTTCAATGCCGTTAAGGTGTCGAATTATCTCATCCTTGTTGCTGGCTTATCGATGTCCACCTTTTCTTTCAAATAACCCCAAAGAAGGAATTCCAATGGTACCTAATCACATGATATGGTTGGACCGACGACGCCGCCAGCCCATAAACCGCACCAAACAGTCACTCTTTGTGGGTGCATTGTTTTTTTGACAATCACTCTTGGATTATCATTCGCCCAAATGCGGCAGTTTTGCGTATTGACGAAACCACTGAGGTGAAAATGTGCCTCATCGGTGAAAAAGATTACCTTCGAAAATCGATCATAATAAGCCTGAATAACTTTAACTCGCTTGTGTATCTTTCCATGGTTCAAATTGAGTTAGTCTGAATTTGAGAAATATCAAATGAAATCCAGTAAAAAACTTGACGTTAGGTGTGGTTCAAATTGAACATTGGCCCTTTAAATTTAACCACCCTTTGTTAAGAATAATATTATTATTGATGTAATAATTGTGTTTAGTGTTGCATCCTTAAAAAGAGCATGCAACTCTAAACACAAGAAAGAAATAAAACGGATATAATTTAATTTTAAGGCCAAGAATTCAGCTTTTTTTTTATAAATATAAGGGTTTGCCATTATGTTTTAAAAATGATTTCGGCCAAATGGCTGCCTCGGCTGACTCGAATAAATCCAGCCGAGAGGCCCAATTTTCGGCCACTTTTTGTAGCATACGGGGTCGAATGCCAGCAATAACGCGCCGAATATTCTCTTCCAAGGGTCGGGATTATCTGCGTAGATAAGGGACTTCACATAATCCTTCAAAAAATATTCCAGCGGTGTTAAATCGCACGATCTTGGAGGCCACGCCACTGGCCCACGACGCTAGATAATGCGCTACCCAAAAGCTTCCTTCAATAAATTTATTGTTTTGTTAACTGTATGGCATGTAGTGCCGTCTTGTTGGAAACCAAGGTCGTCCACATCAACATCTCCAATTCAGGCACCAAAATGTCAATAATCATGACTCTATAGGATTCCCCATTGACTGTAGCATTATGGCCGGCTTCATTTTTCTATATGGAAATATGGACCAATGATTCCCTCTGCCCATAGAGCACACCATAGAGCCAGCGTCTCAGCAATGGCTTGTGGATTTTCATTTCTCCAAATGCGACAATTTTGGTTATTAACGTACCCATTCAACCAAAAGTGAGCTTCATTGCTGAACAAACTTTTCTTGTAAATCAAGATTGGTGGCATCTCGTTTTGGTCATAAATATCTACGATTTGCAAACGTTGTTTCAAAGTAAGTCTATTCATTATGTAAAAGCAAAACAAACTGAGCATAAATTGAAGGGCAGCTTTAAAAAAGACCAGCTCCGAAAAAAGTGTGGCCAGATTAAAAATCACACGTCTTACAAAACACCCTTTATAATACCCTTTATAATACAAATTAACAGCATAAATTGACGCATGGAAGATTTATTTTTAACTTATTTAAAAGTTCGCTCTTCATGCAACATGTTAGCATACTCAGTAGGGACATAAATGCTGTTACACACGTTTTATGCTGTAAAATAAAAAGTACTGAATGTTTTTGGACCAAATATTTTTTAATATATTTATTGATTGTATTCAAAAAGAATCTACTTATTCGAAATGTCCGCCTTTTGCCTTTACACACGCCTTAAGTCGCACTGGCCAATCGTCAATAGCTGAACGAACCTCGTCCAGTGGAAAATTGGCCACAGCTCAAACCAAACCAGTCTTAAGAGATCCAATGTTGGGTATCTTTTGTGACAAACCTTGTCCTCTAAAACCGTTCAAAATTTGTAAACCAATGGTTTCAAATCTGGACTGCCTGAGGGCCCTTCTTCAGAGGAATTGAAAGCAGGCAAATTGTTTCGAAGCCAGTCCTGGGACGTTTAAGCCTTATGGGCCGGCCCAGAATCCTGCTGGAAAGTTCATAACTGGTTTTGGAACAGCGAATTTTTAAGAGGCTTTACAACAGCTTCCGAAACGGTTTCTTGGTAAACTTTGGCCGATGTTTTGACTCCTTGTTCGCAGAATTGCAGGTCAGTGACCCCATCGTAAAAGACACCCCACCAAACCATGACTGAAGCTGGGCGATGACCCTTTTCCACCATTGGGATCAGTTCAGATGCTTTCTTAGATGACCGCGCATACACTGTATCATTTTGCTTGTTACATTTTTCCTGAACGGTAAAAATTTTTTCTTCGGTGAACAAAATTTTTCTGTGCAAGATATCAGCGTGCAGACGTTTGCATTTTTCAATCCTATTTCTTTTTAAAGCTGCAGTCAATAAATGTCCGACACATTGTTTGAAAGCCCCAAGTCCCAAGTCTTTTTTAATGATTCGACTCATGGAATTTTGCGTGATACTCATCTCACGCGCCATGATTTTCTGTTTTCGGAGCGGATTTCTGTGAATTCTTGATTTAACGGCTTTGATGACATGCGGTGTTCGAACAGAGCGTGGGCGGCCTGACCGGTTGCGGTCTTTTACATCTCCAGTCTCCTCAAACAGTTTAATGCATCGTAATTATATGCTAATAATAGTAATTATATACTTTTGTCCCACCAACCATATATTGTTGCTACAACCAAGTTTTCATTTCTAAATTTAGCAATAATACTATTGTTACATTTCAACAATATTAATATTGCCGCAATCATACTTTTGTCAAAATGAAGCTCAAAAAACAATACTATGGTTGCGACGACCATACTTTTATTGCAGAGAACATACTATTGTTGCCGTGACCATATAGTAACCAAATCTTTTCTTTGCGTGCGGTTGTGAAATATCCCACACTACTATGCAATTCATGAGATAAAGCACCTCTGTTTGGAGCTTGTCGCTCATAACGTCCCATAAACATTTGCGCGTGATGGGGTATAATATGTGTCTTCTAGAGATGTAGGACTTCAAAACGCAAGCAACCTTTGTGTGGGGGCCTTACGTAAACACAGTCCTAAAAAAAGGTCAAGTTGGACACTCGAAATGCTCTGTGTGAAATTTAATCGAAATCGGTTGTAATTTGAGGTTTTTAAAGCTGTAGGATCTGACCTTTGTTTGGGGGGCTATACGAAAATATGGATTTATGTTCTCCAGTTTCACCACATTTACTTAACGGTCGCTCGAAACTTACCATGCAAACTTTGGGTGTGATCGAGTGAAATTTTAAGATTCTAGAAACGGGAGGGAGCTTTGTGTGGAAGCTATTCGAAAATTTGGACTGATAGGGAAACATTTAAAGAGAGATTGGTGTTGGAAACTCGTAATGCTCTGTCTAAAATTAGGTAGAAATCAGATGTAATATGTGGCTTTAAGAGCTGTAGATTTTGCAATTGGGAAAATTCTATGTAAGATATCAAAATATGAAACGATGCGAACCATTTTCTATAGGGTTTGGCACTGGTCCAAACATAACCAATGTACCAAGTTTCATCGCTATCGGTTAATCGGCTAATTGTAACCTGTATTTTGATTACAAAGATCGATGGACAGACGGACGGAGTGACGGGCGGACGACCATCGCTCTATACAATCAGATAATGATTCTGAGTCGATCGGTATACTTAACATCAGCATTAAGCCATAATTCCCTCTACCACAATGTGTTGTAGGGTATAAAGTATTTGTGTTTCACTTGTTTTGGTTTCATTTTGGTAGAAGAGATTGGTTCGATGAGAGGTTGCTTCCTTTTTTTTTTACTGATAATCTGCTATCAATCAGTATCATTCGACAATTATTTGAATTTGTTTGCTCAGATCAAACAGGCAGACAAGCACACAGAGAAAAAAATTAGTTGGAATTCGGTTGGAACTACAATGACACGGTTGCTAAAGGTGAATGTCGTCGGTTGCAATCACCGAATGTTTATAATCGTAGTGGATATTCGGTTCGATATACCACAAGATAATAAATATGAACATCCTACTGTACTCACAACTTATTAATCAATCATACCAATTAAACGCAAAAATGGTGGTTTTGGCAATCAATAATTTTGCAAATATTTCCTTGTAGTAACCAATTGTTAGTGATTATAACTAAAACTTAATCATAAACAAGAAAGGGTTGTTTAATGTTTTTTTTTTAAATAAAATAATTCTACTTTTACTGACTTTAAGCCAATCAATCGATTAACCAATTTTGTTTTCAATTCTGTTTTTGCTTGTCACGACCCTCCCTATGAGTACCGAGTTGCCCATATTCGACGGACCCATCTGGCAACGCCATAACTTTTGACAGAGATGTCATCGAAATGGCCGAAGATGACGAGCAATTTTGGAACGTTAGTGCGAAAACGGTCATTGGGCCGTTTTTCTTCCAAAATGAAAATGGCCATGCTGTTACCATCAACCAGGAGCGTTATCGCGACATGATGACCAATTTTGTGATGCCAATTATTCGTCGAAAGCGTATGAGGCAGTTCTGGTTTCAACAAGACGGCGCTCCACCGCACACAAGTCGCATAACAATCGATTTTCTGAAGAATTTGTTTCCGGGCCGTTTGATGTCGAAAAGTGGTGATTTGGACTGGCCACCGCGTTCGCCCGATTTGACGCCGCCTGACTTCTTCTTGTGGGGATATTTGAAGTCAAAGGTTTACGTTAACAAGCCAAGGAGAAGAGCCGTAGAAGAGCTCAAGGACAACATTCGTGAAGAAATAGCCGCTATTCCGGCCGAAATGTTGGCGAAAACGATGGAAAATGCTGCAAAAAGGGCACAATACGCCATCAACGCCAGAGGCGGCCATTTGAGAGATATCATATTCAAAAATTGATGTAAACAAATCTACTTCTTCTTGGAAAGATTGCCAACCGCCAAATTTTTATTTTTTTCTTTGATTTTTTTAAAAAAAACATGGGTCCGTCGAATATGGGCAACCCTGTACTTCAAGTACTTTTATTGTGTAAGCTACACGCAGAAAAAAAGTATGGTTGTGGTGACAATATTCGAAGAGGATCATACTATTGTTGGCTATATGGTTGTGCCACAACAATATTATGATCCTCAACAATAGTATTATTCACACATAACCATACTATGATCCCCACAACCATAGTATGATTCACACTCAACCATACTATTATCTCCACAACCATACTATGATCATCACAACAATAGTATGATTCACACTCAACCATACTATTATCTTCACAACCATATTATGATCCTCACAACCATAGTATGTTTCTCATACAACCAAAGTATGATCCTCACAACCATAGTATGATTCGCACGCAACCATACTATGATCCCCACAACCATAGTATGATTCACACTCAACCATACTATGATTCCCAAAATTATTTATTAGGATTGGATAATGTTGTTATTCAAAAATAGAGATTTTTATTAAGTTTGTTATTTAAAATTGCATTACTATTAGATCATAGCCAATTTTGAGGCCACGTTTTTATTAAACATTTCATTCAAGAAACCAAAATATATATTCCAACGGTCAAAAATACTTTTAGTTGACAGCAGAGGTGAATGCTACTTCACCATCCGTAGACACCAAGTAACGAATGTGATTATACTTAAGTGCAAGCAGATTTTAAATAAACGAGAACCAATCGGTATTAGAGTATTTCACCGAACAAAGTAAACACAATAAAAATCCCTCGAACTACCTTCCGATTGTTATTTTTTTTAATGGACAGCAACCATTCACTGTATCGTGTGTATGTGTTTTTTTTTGTATATCAAAACAACATACGCACACACATACATGTATTCTCTACAAAACCTGTTTTGTTATGTTCATAGTCACAACCATACTGTATGATTGCCGTAATCATATTTTTGTTAACATAAATTTTAAACAACAATACTTTTGTTGCACTAACCATGTTTATATGGTTGCTACAACCATATTTACATTTCTAAATTTGGCAATAATACTATTGTTACATTTCAACAATAGCAATATTGTCGCAATCATACTATTGTCAAAATGAAATTCAAAAAACAATACTATGGTTGCGACGATCATGCTTTTATTGGAGAGAACATATTATTGTTGCGGTGACCATAGTGTAACCATATCTTTTCTCTGCGTGTAACAGCTTTTAGCCTATGACTAAAATTGTTTTCGTTGAACAAGTATGTGGATTTTTGGACCCAAAAATTCTATTCTGTAGGTTCGGATGCTTGGTGTGTTGTACCGATACTACACACAGAGAAAAATGTAGTTGCAAATCGGTTGGAACTATTAAGATTCCGTTGCAATCACCAAATGTTTGTAATCGTATTGGATATTGTGTTCGATAAACCGTGAGATGATAAATATGATCATCGAATTGTAGACGTAAGTTATTGATCGATCATACCAATGAAACGCATCGAATGTATTTAGTTGCCATAACCGGTGGTTGCGGCAACCAATAGTTTTGCCACATTTTGTTGTAACCGAATATAAATGATGATATTGAAACTTGCATCATAACCAATAGCAAAAATAATCCTATATTTATTCAGTTAAGATCTTCCATCACATTTTTCTCTTTTTCCTCGACATGGCTCTCCCTATGCTTAAGAGTACTTCAAGCATCTTAGAAAACAGTATTTGCTTCCACTAAAAATTTAAATTTTTTTCGTCAAACAAGTGCGGAATATGGACAAAAATTCTTTTCTGAGGTTCGAACACTGTATTTTTTACCTATGTATAAGTATACTTCAGTTACAATTACTGGACGTTAAAATGCACCAAATAACATTTTTTTGTACTGACGGAATACTCGAGGTACATGCAACCTCAATCATTTGGTTGGCAAAAAAAATTCGGTAGTGGCAACGAATCTGTTCTCTGTGTGTACAGTTCCAATAACTAAAAATTACAGAGCACCAAATAACATTCGCTTGTACTTATGGAGCATGGAACCTCAATCATTCGGTTGAAAAAAAATCGGTTGTGGCAACGAATTTGCTCTCTGTTTTTTGCGTTACAATTGATTAAATACGAGGGCGACCGCAAAAGTAACTGGCTTAACATAAAAAGAACCGGTTTTTTGGAATTATTATTATTTATTATTCATCATAATCTCCCTCCAACTCAATACACTTCATCAAACGTTTTGCAAGTTTTTTTAGTTCCATCCGAAAAATAAGATTTTTCAAGACCTTCAAAATATGCCTCAGTTTCAGCAATAACCTCGCTATTGGACGAACATTTTTTGCCACCGAGAAATTTTTTTAAATTTGGAAACAAGAAATAATCAGAAGGAGCTAAATCTGGACTATATGGTGGAGCAATTTCAAATCGTAATTCGGTCAGTTTTTGTTGAGTTCAAAACGCAGTGTGTGAAGGAGCATTATCTTGATGAAAAAGAACTTTTTTTTTCTAAATGCGGTCGTTTTATCTTGATTTCTTCACTCAACCGATCCAATAATGCACAATAATATTCACTATTAATAGTTTTTCCTTTCTCAAGATAATCAATAAATATTATACCCCTTGCATTCCAAAATACTGTGGCCATTACTTTTCCTGCTGACTTAACAGTTTTCGCCTCTTGGGACCACTTTTACCAGCTTCTATTCATTGTTTTGACTGTTCTTTGCATTCTGGGATGTAGTGATGGATCCATGTTTCATCAACAGTTATGAATCGGCGCAAGAACTCTATTGGATTACGCTGATAAATCGCTAAAAGCTCCTCGGAATTGGTCCAACGGACGATTTTTTGGGCCAAAGTCAACAAACGCGGCACCCATCTTGCGGATAGCTTTTTCATGTGGAGTTCATCATGTAAAATACTCCAAACTTGTTTTTCGTGTATTTTAACAATATCAGCAAGTTCTCTGAGCTTTATTCGTCTATCTTTAGACACTTCATTAAATATTTCTCTAATGTTTTCAATAGTAGTAGCAGTTTTCGGTCTTCCAGAGCGTTGTTCATCTTCCGCACTTGAACGACCCATTTTAAATTGTTGAACCCAGGATTTCACGGTGGAGTATGATGGTGCATTATCACCATGAACAGAATCCAATTCATCTTTGATTAATTGTGGCGCATAACCTTTTATATAAAAGTGTTTAATTACCGCACGAAACTCTTTATTTTCCATTTTTCAAAAATTATAAAACTTGTTTACTTCAATCACCTGTACCAAAGAAAATATACATTAAATATTTCGGAAATTTTGACAAATGGCTTATAAAAGATTGCTTTTAAAAAACAAAACGAAAAAAAGTTTCTAGTAAAACAGAAAATGTGCCAGGCCAGTTAGTTTTGCGGTCGCCCTCGTATTAATTGATTGGTATTTTCAAGGCTCTAGTATAGTGTAGGAATTTGGTTGACTACTGCTATGTGTGGCCTGAGTCCACTACTACAATCTTCTTGAATAATGGCTTGCGACCGCCCCACTAAGATGTACTCGTATTTCCAATGGTTTCACGCTGTTCCCTAGGCCTAGGCCTATCGAAGGGTTCGTTAACACTTTTGATACTTCAGTTATACAAATACTCGCATTACTGTAATGACGTCGTTTCCATTTAATCGTATTCAATTTGGTATTTTATGAATCTCTGTTGAATACTCGTACATCATTCATTCAGAATTATTTATTTTATTTTCTCATTACAGCGAACAAAAAGTGAGGAAATATTATCGATTTTACATATCCAATTGATATAACAAATGACGAAATAAACCTCCTCTATAAAAAGTAACGATTTTCTTTGTCTGCTGCCTGTATGTTTGCTACCCTTTGTAATGTGAATGTAAACGGCAATCTTCGGTAAATGTCAAAAAAATGGGGTCATTACAAATGAGGGACAATTTATTTGGGTTTACTTGCCCATATGTACATACATGTGTGTGTGTGTGTTTGTGCTGTCAAGTTAAGGAACGGCGAGGGTTGCACGGTAATTTTACATGAATTTTCCGATTTTATTTATCGACAAGAAAACATTGTCCAGGGGTCCTGTACAATCGGCGAGGGAAACAGTCCATGTTTATTTACCAAAGCTAAGTTCAAGTTTTAATTACAGTTTACTTGTAAAGTACAACACACTATAAATTAGGTCTAGCAGTCTGTTTGTAATGTCCAGTGTAGACGTGATTCATGACAGCCTTTTGCAGAGCCTCGTCTTAGCCAACTTTTGGACTAAAATGCTGGGGGGAAAAAGGCAAGAAAATTACAATGCAGGAAAGTGGGAGGTAAGAATTGCAATCAAAGCTGTTTTTCTAATAACATATTCAAGGGCTTTATTTTAGATTCAATGGGTTTCAAGTAACGTTGCCCAGATTCCATCCCCAAGCTGTTGATTCCAAGAAACAATAGCGGCATCAAATAGTTTTTTTTTCCAAGCTACAATTTTGCCAATATGAATGGCATATCGCGTTGTTGGCCGCCCAAGCTTTGCTAACAGTGCTCGGTTACGTTTTTGATAACTAAATCCCATATGTGCGGTGTTATTTGGGCAATAGGATCTCAAACGTGGGCTACAATCTAGTACAAAGTGTTTGCTTTGTTAGCGTAAGCCAAACTTGCCGTAGTCGACGGGTTTCAGTCCAGTCGTAATCATTTACAGTTTAAGCGTTTCGTCAACATCTAGCTCTGTTTTCTTGAACCTAAATTCGAAATAATATCGGCAAATGCTGCCATTTTTTATAGAAACAACGTAATAGCCCACACTGAGAATAGATTCGTTGCCACAACCGATTTTTTTTGCCAACAGAATGATTTAGGTTGCATGTACCTCGAGTATTCCATCAGTACAAAATGTTAGTTGCTGCTCTGGCGGTTTCAGTAATTGGAACTAAAATATCGTTAAAATATGCCAAGTATCCGAACTTCTAGAAAAGAATTTTTGTATCTAAATATCCACATTCCGCACTTGTTCAACAAAAAAATTGTAAACTTTCCGTTGAGCCAAAAAACATAGATGGAAATGATGATGAAGATTTTTAACGAAAAACGCTGGCCTAATCGATTGGCTTAAGGCCATTAATAATCGAATCATTGTATTTTTTTAATGACTATTCAAACCGAGAAAATCACCATTAAACAATTCGTTTTTTGTTATGATAAAATTTTAGTTATCAACACTAATAATTGGTAGCAACATTTTTTTTTTGCAAAACTAGTAACACCAGTTGTGGCAACTAAATAACTTTTCCGATCAATTAGTTGTGTGTACCATGCGATGATCATATTTATCATCTTATGGTATGTCGAACCGAATATCCATTATGATAATAAATATATGGTGATTGCAACCGTAATTCTTCTATTGCAACGGGATTGTTGTAGTTCCAACCGACTTCCAACTAATTATTTCTCTGTGTGTACACTATCTAGACGACACTTCGTATAATCGCTCTTATTGCAGTTGTCATGCTCGAAATACGACTAGGGCTATTTTTAATAACGCCGAAGGAACGACAACGGTATTAATGGTGATTGCTTTATATTGGATCAAAACACAAACACCATTGGAATTTTTCCGAATTCCAATCTTGTCACTCAGAAGTCTCATATGAGTCCCGTTCTTCATCAAATTATTAGGCATCAGTTGCCAAGCTAGGTGTACGAGGGCTGCTTTATATATATTTCTGACCTAATAACGAAAATGCTAATATTTATCATCAAAAATGGTTTTATGGTTTTTAAAGTATTCTCCAGCATGATTTCTACACTTTTGCATGCGCTCAAACCAATTGTCGAAGCACTTTTTCCACTCCGACTGAGACACCTTCAAAAATGGTTTTTTAACTCTACAACAGCATTTTCTGGTGAGGAAAATCGTTGACCACGCATTTTTTTCTTCATGTGCGGGAATAAAAAGAAGTCATTGGGTGCCAAGTCAGGGCTGTACGGCGGATGACCCATTAATTTGACGTTTTGGCCGGTCAAAAAGGCGCTGGTTTGAGCCGATGTGTGAGAGCTCGAATTGTCATGTTGCACAATGATTCGTCTTCTCTCGTTCGTTTTCGAATCTCTCCGAAAACTTTAGGCAAACAAATTGTGGTCTACCACTCAGAATTGACCTCTAACGTTGCTCAAGCGGAACAATTGCCACATTACCAGTTTTGCCGAAGAAACAGGCGACCATTTTCTTCGCAGTGCTTCTTCCACGAACAACTTTTGTTGGATTTGGCTCGTCTTCGAAGACCCACACGGTCGATTGCTGTTTCGGGCTCATACGCATAGATCCATGATTCGTCACCTGTGACGATCTTAAAAAAGTCTTTCGAGGCACCGCGATCGTATTTTTTTTTTAAAATTTCTTTGCACCAATCGACACGAGCCTTTTTTTGAGCGATTGTCAAATTGTGCTGGATCCAACGAGAACAAACCTTTTTTACGGCCAGGTGTTCTTGCAATATTGAATGTATGTTGGTGTATAAATTGCCCAAGCATGCCTCTATCTCACGGTATGCCACATGACGATCTTGCATTTTCAGTTCACGCACGGCATCAATGTACTCTGGCACAACGGCCGTTTTCGGACGACCTTCACAACTTTCGTCCTAGAGCGAGCGTCGGCCACGATTGAATTCATTTAACCAGTTTTTCGCGGTGCTATAGGATAATGCTTCATCGCCATACAAAGATTTAATTTCATTGATGTACTCTTGTTCTAATAATCCACAACAAAAGTTGTGAAAAATGATCGCACGCAAATGTTCACGAGTTAATTCCATTTTTTTTTTGCCAAATTAATTTTTTCAAGTCACTGTAAACAACACAAATGATGGTCATACGTCAAAATGTTCTCAGTACGATTATGCCGAAAAATGTCAAACTTTGAGATGGAAATGTCCGATGGCGCCCGGAAACACTTAGTGTTGCCTAGGCCAGAAATATATATAGCAATCCTCGTAGTTGCGTCTTTTTCGCCCATATATTGTTAAGGTCTCCATACCAAATTCCCTGCCAATTTGTATCAGTATCACTTCAGAAGCTAAATGTTGCGCATAGTTTATACTAATGATTTTCATTTTGCCCTAATTGCATTTTAGACCGAGTTACCCACATATCCAACCGTATCTTGCCCAAATTTCTTACGGACAATTCAAATTGAAATTTCTCCATAAAACCGTTTCATAAATGTAAAAAATTGCATATGGTTAAAAAACGTTCTTCAAGATTACCTGTGAAGTGTTGCGTTCCGCTTGATATCTTTCTGGTTTTTAGTCTGAAAATCTTTATAAACATTTATCATCTAATAGTGAAAACGGTTTTCCGCTTGCAAACTTGAAATTTGGGAAAAATATTGATTCAAACTCCAATGAATTTGATAACTGCATGCGATAAAATTAATTTTAAACATTTGCTATTACTTTCACCCTGTGAAAGTAATATTTCTTCTTCTAAAGAAATGACCTTTTTATGATACTTTTTGAAAATTGCTGCTGGCATGAGGGACCTAAGTCCAGCAGGTTGCCATCAATTTTCACCCAAGACAATCCAGAACTACGCGTGTCTTCCCTGGTCCCTGGTGAAATTTCCTGTAATGTTACCCAAGTACTTCATTCACGCTGTAGCGTAGAATCGCCTGTAGTTGAAATCGCCAAAGTAGCCATTTTTTTTTTTAAAAAAAAACGCTACTTTTGCAAAATAGTTTTTTGGTAATGAGAAATAACCAAAAACGGTGGAAAAATCCACTAAGTTGGCATCGCTGCACATGGACGGCTCTCTCACGCCTACACGTGCTCTCAACGTCGTCTGTTACTCGGAAATCGGTTGGAACTACTTCAGCAGTCTTTGGCAATCCGTTGCAAAAACTTAATTTCGGTTGCAATCACCAATTGTTTATAATTGTAATAGATATTCGACACGCCTACACGTGCTCTCAACCCCGTCTGTTACTCGGAAATCGGTTGGCAACCCGTTGCAAAAACTTAATTTCGGTTGCAATCACCAATTGTTTATAATTGTAATAGATATTCGGTCATTCCAATGAAACATATTAAATGGTTTAAGTAGCCATAACTGCTGGTTGTGCAACAACACTCCGTTGTGGCTACAAATCTGTTTTCTGTGTATGGTAGCGGTTAAACAGTGTCGAAAATATTACCCTGTCCTGTGGACCTCCTTTGAGGTGATGCAAACTGAGTGTATCGTCGGTGTTCCCAGCAGAAGGCCTATGTGTGTTTCCGATACTTTTCATTTATTTATTTTGCGGAATTTCCAAAAATTACTAATTGCAGTCGATTTGTTTTATAGACTTACCCAACAATATATAAGTATACAAAAATGCACTTAGGCCCTTTTCGTATTACCTTGTCTGCATTAAAATAAAAAAATTGGTAATTTCCACTAAAGGTCTTTTTATATTCTCCACCATAGAAAGGGGGTTTACCAAATTTGCCATTTCGTTCGGTACACCTCAAAATATTGATCTGAAACCATATCAAGTATATATGTTTTTTTTATCAGCGTATTATTCTAAGACGCTTTAGCTATGTTCGACCGTCCGCCCGTCAATGTGTCTGTTGAAAGCACGATAGCGGTCACAATAATCAATCTAAAAAGTCCAAACTTTGCCAATAAATGTATTGCAAGTTGTTTGGGATTTATACTTAGTAGGGACATAAATACTGTTACAACATTGAACACACCCATTTCAATAGTAGAACTGAACAAACCCCGTTAATGTCTTATGGGTTTTGAAAGCGGGCCGCCCACGCTCTATTCGAACACCGGCATCAAAGCCGTTAAATCAAGAATTCACAGAAATCCGCTCCGAAAACAGAAAACCATGGCCCGTGAGATAAATATCACGCAAAAGCCCATGAGTCGAAGCATTAAAAAAAACTTGGGACTTGGAGCTTTCAAACGACATACCGGACATTTATTGACTACAGCTTTAAAAAAAATAGGAATGAAAAATGCAAACGCGTCGTTTGGTGAAGCACGCTGATAACCTGCACAGAAAAATTTTGTTCGCCGATGAAAAATTTAACAAGCAAAATGATAGAGTGTATGAGCGGTCATCTAAGGAAGCATCTGAACTGATCCCAAGGGTGGAAAAGGGTCATCACCCAGCTTCAGTCATGGTTTGGTGGGGCGTCTCTTACGATAAGGTCACTGACCTGCATTTCTGCAAACAAGGAGTCAAACCTTCGGCCAAAGTTTACCAAGAAACCGTTTTCGAAGCTGTTGTGAAGCCTCTTAACAATTCTCTGTTCCAAAACCAGCCATGGACTTTCCAGCAGGATTGTGCGCCAGCCCATAAGGCTAAAACGTCTCAGGACTGGCTTCGAAACAATTTGCCAGCGTTCATTTCCTCTGAAGAATGACCCTCAGGCAGTGCAGATTTGAACCCATTGGATTACGAATTCTAGACGGTTTTAGAGGACAAGGTTTGTCACAAAAGATACCCCAATATTGGATCTCTTAAGACTGCTTTGGTTCGAGCTGTGGCCAATTTTCCAATGGACGAGGCTTAAGGCGTGTGTAAAGGCAAAAGGACGGACATTTCGAATAAGTAGATTCTTTTTGGATACAATCAATAAATATATTAAAAAATATTTGGTCCAAAACCATTCAGTACTTTTTATTTTACAGCATAAAACGCGTGTAACAGTATTTATGTCCCTACTAAGTAGTTGACCTAATCCATTCAGAGGAAAAAAAGGTTTTCTCTACAAGGGCTCAAGCAGCATCTGTAAAACTAGGGGTATTTTGTATAAAAGTGGGTACATGTGTTTGACCTAGTCTGCTGAAACTAGGTATGACAGTCTTTTGGACAAGGCTTATTTAGGATTGAGTATGGACCAATTCGGTAATTGTTTTGATACAGCCCCCATACGAAGTACCTTTCCGAGTTCAGGTATTGGCGCTCTAGAAACTGAATTTGTGGTCTGATCTGGACGGATTTTGACACGAAGTAGTTTCATGGCATTGAAATTAATGTTTACAATTAAGACCATATCGCTCCATGATTATAAACAGCCCTCATACAAAGGTCCCTTGCGATTTTAGATCCCGACGCTATAAAAGCCACATATATTGACCGATCTGGACCAAATTTAATACAATGTTGTTCTATGGAGTGACGATTAACTGGATTATATTAGCCCATGATTTAATTTAGCGCACATATAAAGACGCGTAATTATTATGATTCTTGCTTTGAAAATAATCCATGGTAGAGGGTATATATAATTCGGTCCGAACGAACTTAGCGCCATTTTTATTTGTTATTAATTAATATTAATATACTGTCAATTATATGGGCAATACAGCGCGATAGTATGCTTATTTGGGAATGAAATAAAAAAAATATGAACCTTAGAAAAATTTATTTTATATTTTAATTATATTAAACAGTAAGGGAATTTTTAAATTACATAGTTTAAAACAGTGTATCTGGCAAATGTCGACCTTAGCTATCCCCATACTGCTGCATACGTTTTCTGAAGTTTTCTTGAACGATTTAGCTCGTTTGTTTTATTTCGGTCTGTTGCTTTTACACATTGAACAGGGATTAAACCGGCTCAAGACCTATTGCTTCTATATTAAAATAGAAGACAAGTTTTAAACAAAATAGCAAAGTGACATTGATTCTCGTGGCTGCACACTACTTTTATCATGATTTCGGGTCCGTGACAACCCTCTTCAGAAAGCCTTGCTGCAATTGTTGAAAGTAAAACCAAACTCTATAAGGCCAGGCTCTCCCCAATCGAATGAGAACTACTGTTGTAAACCTTACTTTTCAAGTTTTCTTCACACAATTGCCCACGAAAATACAACGCACTCTTGCAACCTCTAAAGAGACTCCACATCGAGAGATTTCTTTTACAACTTTCGTTTGGGGAGAGCCTGGCCTTATAGAGTTCGGTTTTACTTTCAACAATTGCAGCAAGGCTTTCTGAAGAGTGTTGTCACGGACCCGAAATCATGATAAAAGTAGTGTGCAGCCAGCCACGAGAATCAATGTCACTTTGCCATTTTCTTGAACTCTAACAAGTATTCTTCAAATTCCAGTTAATGAGGTCTTTCAAGGTGTTGGGACGGTTGATATACACCACCTTCGACTTCAGGTAATCCCAAAAGAAAAAATCGCATAGCGCTAAGTCTGCTGAGCGTGCCGGCCAGTTCACATCACCCCTCAAAGTGATAAGCCGTCCAGGAAACTTTTGCCTCACACAATTTATGATAACCCTCGCTGTGTGTGCAGTGGCGCCATCCTGTTGGAACCATGTATTCTGTAACTGCATTGCCTCAAGAGCCGGCTGAAAAAAACTCTGGAAATGCCAAGAGCAAGTGATTGCTTTCGAGCAGAGCGTTTAGGAGATTGCAGTACTGCTTTTCTAATTCTCTCGATGTTTTGTGGTGTTGTTGTAATCTTTCTCTCAGGTCCCCTTGACACATTCCCTGCTGTTTTCAATGAAGTTACCCAATTAGCAGTTGATTGCCGCCCAGGAACACTTTCGCGTGGGGAAACAGCGAATCGTAAACGAAAAGCATGCTGCACTGCATTGATCGAGTGCGCATTTGAAAAATAAGCTTTAACACAAAATGATCGCTCCTTACGTGTCCAATGCATGATGACAACTGAAAGACAGACGAATATAAGTACTATTTAAATGGGTATGTTCAATGTAACAGTATTTATGTCCCTACTAAGTACAAATCTCCCGTCAGCCGCTATAAGCCACGCACACTCTCCACTCTCTACGACAAACAGTGCCGCTACAGCCTGCAGTGCAAAAAAGCAAATTATCGCCCTCCACAGAATTATTGATTTGGAAGTTGTATAGAAAAACACAAAAAACTACTACTATAATTTCTATAGAGAAATGCATATAGACCTTTTTCTAAATCCTTAGCTAATAAAGATATCGAAAAACGATGTATGGGTTTTAGCAGTTCAAAGGCGCCAATAAAACAATCTAAAATTTACACATACGAGTAGGTTTTCTGCTGGGAACTTCGACGATATAAATAGTAAACCTTATCTCTCTTTTTTCGTTGTTTCAAAGCTCCAGCTCACAAAGAACAATTTGTAATTCGGTCAATCACTGTTAACTTATTAATCGACCCTCGTAATGGATTTCAAGTTTATGACACATTGTAGTATTAAGTACATTCGAGTTTTTGCCTTTAACGTCAATCCTTCACAAAACGTAGGCCAAATGGAAATGAGAAAAACCATCATTAACCGATTAGTGTCTGAAATAAAAATGCATACAAATAAAATTAAATCTTAGACATGCAATGAATTGCGTATAGTTGTGAACAAATTCACAAAGCTGTACGTTTGGCTTATGCAGACATGCGATAAGTACTTCGATAAATGACAGAGACTCATGCCAAAAGTTAATGACGTCAATAAGTTTTCCTGTTTTTCTTCTTCTTGAAGGTAGCGAAAAATTATTCATCTGTCAAAAAGCGAGCAAAGCCTTCAAAAGGTAAAAGTCCATTAAGCCGGAACATGCCATATTGACGCGCCAAGGGGGTGTCCCCAAAGAAACTTCATACGTAATATTTTGATAGCAAAGGAAAAACATCCTGTAGGTAGAAAAGAAAAGGTATAGGAAAATATGCCAAAGTATAAAAGATGTGGGATAATTATCTAACGTATTTATTGGATGTATGTGAAGGAATTGGCATCGCTTGGAGTACTTAACGATGCTATTTGCAAAATCGAAGGAAGTTATGAAAGCTAAACAGCTTGTCCTTTCTTAAAAGCAGATTTCACTCGAAAGTCACGAATGGAATTATGGTAATACGTATGAATGAGGAAAGTACAGAAGGAAGAAGACTGACTGAGAGGGCGGTACTAGTTTTGGAGAACCTAATTCTGTTAATACACACTTCTGACTGATCTTCTTCAAAGAAAACATTTCTGAACCGTTGTTCTCGTGATGGCATTAAACTAAAAGCATTTCACTATGAAAAAAAACAAAACATTTTTTGGTCATAACAACTAATTAAACCTCCATCATAGGATAGAGGGTAAAGGAACTATGCCATTCCGTTTGCAACACCTCGAAATACTGGTCAATGCACCCATAAAGTATCAGTATTTTGAATCAATGTCACTTTGCCATTTTGTTAAAAACTTGTCTTCTTTTTAAATATAGAAGCAAGAGGTCTTGAGCCGGTCAATCCCTGTTCAATGTGTAAAAGCAACAGACCGAAATAAAACAAACGAGCTAAACATTCTGAATGGTTTTGTAAAATAATCTAGCCATGTCCGCCTGTCTGTAAAAAGCAAACTACAGGTCTAGGTGGCTGAAATTTTGCAGAAACATGTGCTGATGGACTGAAACGATTGGCATTAAAAATGAGCCAGATCGGTCAAGAGGTAAGAATTTTCCCCTCACAAGGACTGGGAGATTTGACACATATGGAACATATATCGTCGTTCCGAAGTTATCTTAACGTATATCACAAAATCAAAAAAAGAGATAATACCACTTCCTGGTATAATTTTTTGAGAGCTATCGATCTGTCCAATCTCCAGGTCCGTATCGCTTACGGTTCCTGAGATATTATAGTGTCATTTGGTTTTATATCCAGTTTTGCTAAAAATTTAACTCGTTATGTTACCGTATGAACCATTTTTGTGGATATACAATAAAAAATATATGAAATTTATGAATTAAAAAAAAAATGTTATCTTCACGTATGTGCCAAAAAAATATATTTGGAAAAAAATTATCACAATATTATCACCATATGTGACCCGGTCTACGAAAAGGGACCTTCGGTGTGAAAATATCATTTTTCACTTTTTTGGCGATTCGGATAGACTAAAGTGTGCTCTTTCTAATGGCGCAAAGCAGAAGTTTCCAACTCGTAAAGAAGTTTGTCAAAGAACGAAACTAACCTCTTCATCTACACTCATTTCACATGACTTGTTTATCTTTAACAGCTGTTTTCTCGAAAACTTGTTTTTACACCGAAGGTCCCTTTTCGTAGACCGGGTCACATATTTTAATAATATTTTCGGATAAAGAATCTCACATGATTTTCTGGAAGGAAAACATAAAGGCTTTCAATATTTTTTTTTTGTACATGTATTAAGTTCTTTTTCAAAAAAGTTTTCTGAAGTTGCAATGACTCCCTTTCTCGCTTGTTTTCGTAGGCTTGATGTTTGAAAGTTGCGTTCACTTGCAGACTTTTTATATTGCAGAGAAAATAAATTGTATTTATTATATTTAATTGATTTAATTTTACTGAAAGGAACTTTATGTTAATTGATTTGCTAAAGACGAATAAACTTTGAAATCGGTCGGAATCATTTCTATCACTTTTAGCGCAAAGTTTTTGGATGGATAGTTTTTTAATTTTGTTATTAAATCTAATGGACTGTAAATTTCTTTTAATTTTAGGTACCGGTCTATTGCACTATGGACTGCGTCAATCTCCTGAATTTGAGAATGACCTGGTTCTGAAAATTTTTGAACAATTGTTTTTACATTGTTTGTTCTATATAAAAAATGAAGGATAGCAGACGATAATATTTTATTTTTATTTTGCGGCACACAGGAGTCACTCCACAAAATGATGTGCTTAATATTATTAAAATCCTGCAAAATTTGTTCCAAAATTTTAATGACAGTACTAGCAATATCATTTCCAGAGCGACCACTATGTGCTTCATTCCAAATGGCACAATAAGTTGTATTCTTTGCACTTGCTTTCTGAGCACATACAGTCATATTGAATGCGGAGAGTTTTCTTTTATAATAAAATGTGGAAGAAAATCCCTTTGGAAGATTAAAAGTGCTTTGCAAGTCGAAGCACACCACAATTGTGTTATTCGATACCAACTGTCTATCTGTATCGCGTTCACTTTTGCAACTGCGATTCTCTTCTATGTGCTTTTGTACATGATTTTTTTATAATATAATAATGTTAAATAAGAGCTTATAAAAGATAATTATTTGACCTTCAACTAACGAAGTAGTGGTTAATTTATCACAAAAAAATAGTATGGTTTTTACGGATTATTTTCACGTATGCGCCATAAAAAAAAAATATTTCGCAAAAGGTGACGTATACAACAAAAAGTAACTTTTTTTTTATATAGGTAAAAATGGTTGTAACTTAAAAACTTTCTTCTACAACCTTGAATATTTTTAACATAATCGACGCAGAATTGCAAGCACTACGCCTAACAAAAATATTGGACAACTTTTTTCGTGCCACTTTTTTTCTATATGAGTTTGAAACTTAAAAGTCAATTGCCCCAAAAAATTTTTTTTGGAGATACGTGAAGATAACTTCGGAACGACGATATGACAGCGCATAGAGAAAAGTACCTAAGGGTAAAAAAATCAATGTTGACTTTTTTTGGTGTGGACAACATCTGAGCATCGAATGAGACCGATCCCCTGACCCAAAAGTGTTCCTTCCCAGAGATATGCGCGTATTATAAAAGTGAAGTCGACGATTCTAAGCGCAAATAGAAAGGGACCTAATCTTTAAAATGGCTCTCCTGAACAAAACTTTTCATCAACTTGTCACTTTTTTTTTGATGTGGACAATATCTGAGCATCGAATGAGACCGATCCCATGCCCCAAAAGTGTTCTCTCCCAGAGATATGCGCGTTTTATGAAAGTGATGGTACACCAAAGATACACGTATTTAAATCTTTAAAATGGCTCTCCTGAACAAAACTGGTTTTTACCCTAAGGTCCCTTTCTATTTTGGGCGTCACATATTATTTTGCCATGAATCGAAACACATCCTAGAGAGAAAGAGGGTGGCGCCACGCCCCTTTAAAATAATCGCTTTTATAACCATATAAAGTTTTAACAGAATGAAATCAATGACTGGGAAATTATTTTAGACTGTCTTATGGTAACAGTGGACAAGGGGGCGTTGAACTGCCCACACAGCCCTGAACTTAAAACAACAATATCTCACGAACTAATAAAAAGATAACGATTATATCCTGTTTTTCTCTCTCTTTTGTTTATATAGGGTGATCCATCTAGAGGTATTTTTTTAGAACAAAAAAATATAAAAATTCAAATCAAGTGTGGAATCATTATTGGTCATTTGAAAGGACATTTGATGGCATTTTTTTTTTGGAATACAATTACCTTCAAATGTTGACAACTGTATTATGGAAATGAGCGTTCGGTGAGAAACGGGAAGATCCGCTGTTTCCAATCAAAATTTTGTTCAGTGATGAGGCCCATTTCTGGCTCAAAGGCAAAGTCAATAAACAAAATTGCCGCATATGGGCTGAAGAGCAACAAGAAGAAGTTCAAGAGGTGCCATTATACCCAGAGAAAACCACGGTCTGGTGCGGTTTATAAGCTGGTGGAATTATCGGTGCACATTTTTCAAAAATGATGATGGCCGAAACGTAACCGTGAATGGTGCTCGCTATCGCGCCATGATATCGATCTTTATGCTACCTGAAATTTAAGGTCGTAATCTTGACGACACTTGGTTTCAACAGGACGGTGCCACTTGCAATAATCAAATCAAACAATGGATATATTGAGAGGACATTTCGAGAAGCAGCTAATTTCACGTTTTGAACAGCTGAGTTGACCGCCTAGATCGAGTGATATCACACCTTTAGACATTTTTCTCTGGGGTTACGTAAAGTCCAAAGTCTATGCTGACAAACCAGCTACGATTCAGGTTCGGAAGCCAACATTACGCATGTCATTAAAGCCATACCGGTCTAAATGCTTGAACAAGTCATCCAAAATTGGACCCTGAGAATGGAAACCCTGAGGCGTAGTTGCGGCCAACATTTAAGGAAACAATATTCAAAAAATAAATGCCATAAAATGTCCTTTCAAATTACCAATAAAGATTTCACACTTGATTTGAATTTTTATTTATTTTTTGTTCTGAAAAAATACCTCTAGATGGATCTTTTATCATTATTATGACCTGTCCAGTTTTTATTCTGGTTCGAGACCTTTGTTGTTTCTTTTTTTAGAATCAAGATATACGAAGCCCCTGACATCCAAATCCTGACTGCCAGTAATAGCCAATAGGATGAGCCGAGTGTTTTATCGCCTTTAACTTGTCGAGGCAACCATTAGCGTTTGTTTCCTAGTTGGGGCAAGTGTTAGGAGGTGTGGGATCTTGCAACGAATGAGCTGTAACAATGTTCAGCGGCTTTATACTAAAGGGCAAGCACCTTCTTTTTTAACGAGAACTGCCGGCAGTAGAGTTTTCCATGGAACACAATTCAATCGCAACGCCCATCTGGTTGCGACTTCCCTAGCCATAATATCCTTACAGAGGAGCAGTATATAATACAGGGTGTCCGCCAGGAAGGTACACTACTTTGTTTAGCCGCTATTCTGGTAAACATTAGTCTTGGCAGTCGTGAAATAGAGACATGGCAAATTTATTATGGAAAAATATTTGATAAATCGTTAAACATTTTATGAAAATCAATCGTCGATTACTGTGACGATGAGAAAGTTACGTGAAATTTTTGGGAAAAACAACGTGCCAACAAAACGCACTTTTTATCGTGTAGTGAATGATTTCGAAGAAAGAGGGTCTATAGCTGATAAGCCCAATCATGGACCACAACTTACTTCAAGATCGGCTGAAAACATTACTGCTGCTCAAGAATGTGTTCATTCGACGCCGTGCTGAATGTAATGAAAAATATGCTCAAAAGGGCTCGCATTTGTGAGGCTAACAGAGGCGGACATTTATCTGATATTGTCATCCATACATAATTGCCGATATTAAATAAAACATTTATCAATATAAAATCCATCCTCTTTCATTTAATCAAAAATTATAAACAAACAAAGTAGTATACCTTTCCGAAGGACACGCTGTAGTATACCTTCCCGGCGGGCACCCTGTACAAATAACGCTTGATCCATTTCGAGGCTCTACTTTTTTAAAGAAAAAAAAACACAGAAAATTCAAATTGAGTGGCGAATGTTTATTATCATTTGAAAAAACATTCTTTGGCATTTATGTTTTGAAGATTTTGTCTATCAAATATTGACCGCGGCTACGTCCCAGATGGTCCTTCCGTTGAGTCCAATTTTCGATGACTCGTTCGAGCATGTCGATTTCGATTGGAAACTGGCGAATGACACGCGTGATGTTTTGCTCCAAGGCCTAAATCGAAGCGGGTTTGTCCGCATAAACTTTAGACTTTACATATCCCCACAGGAAAAAGTCTAACGGTGTGATATCACACGATCTTGGTGGCCAATCGACCGGCCCAAAACGTGAAATTATGTGCTCACCGAAGTGTTCTCTCAATAAATCCATTGATTGATGCGATGTGTGGGAAGTGGCGCCGTCCTGTTGAAACCAAATGTCGCCGAGATCACGAGCTTCAATATCATACATCAAACAGTCGTTTATCATTGGATACCATTGACGGTTGCGTTCTTATCGGCATCATTTTTGCAGAAATATGGACCGATGATTCCAACGGCCCACAAACCACACCAAACCGTTGTTTTACCTGGATGAAGTGGCAGCTCTTGAACCTCTTCTGGTTGCTCTTGGTCCTAAATGCGGCAATTTTGCTTGTTTACATACCCATTGAGTCAAAAATGGGCCTCATCGCTGAACAAAATTTGGCTCGAAAACGCACGAAACACATGCCTCATAGAATGTTAATTTTCGTAAAGTTGAACGATTTGTAAACGTTGTTAAGGCTTAAGTCTTTCCATGATGAAGTACCAAACAATACTAAACAAAAAATAACATGACAGCTATTGAAAAAAGTATCTCTACTTGAATCTCCCATTATATTGATAAAATAATATAAATTTAGCAAAAACTGGGTCAGTGCCCGAACTAAACGCCCACGGCCATAACGCCGAAATGAATTTGTTGTCACTTTATGTTTTTAGGCACATCTTTGCGCGGACATATCGCCAAATTGTTATACGTGGGCTGCTATATATATTTATGGCCTAAGCTACACTTAGTGTAACCTGGCGCCATTTGACATTTCCATTGGATAGTTTGACATTTTTTAGGCTTGAAAAAATCCATTTGGCAAAAAACTGGAATTAACTCGTGAACATTTTCGTGCCATCATTTTTCACAACTTTCGACGTGGATTATCACGACAAGACTGCATCGATGAACTTAAGTCTTTGTATGTCGACGAAGCACCATCCTATAGCACTGTGAAAAACTGGTTTAATGACGTCAATCATGGCGGACGCTCGCTAAAAGACGAAGGTCGTAAAGGTCGTTCAAAAACGGCACAACATTGATGCCGTACGTGAACTGATAATGCAAGATCGTCATGTGACATACCGTGAGATAGAGACATCTTTGGGCATTTCTTCCACCAGCATTCAATCGATATTACATGAACACCTGCCCGTAAAAAAGGTTTGTTCTCGTTGGATCCCGCACAGTTCGTCAATCGCTCAAAAAAAGGCTCGTGTCGATTGGTGCAAAGATATTTTGAAAAAATACGATCGCGGTGCTTCAAAAGACGTTTATGAGATCGTCACAGGTGACGAATCATGGATCTAAGAGTATAAGCCCGAAACAAAACAGCAATCGAGCCAAATCCAATAAAAGTTGTTCGTGCAAGAATCACTTCAAAGCAAATGGTCGCCTGTTTCTTACGTTTGAGAAACGTAGGACCGTCAATTCTGAGTGGTACACCACAATTTGTTTGCCTGAAGTCTTCGGAGAAATTCGAAAAACGAACAAGAGAAGACGAATCATTTTGCACCATGACAATGCGAGCTCTCACACATCGACTTAAACCAGCGCCTTTTTGACCCGCCAAAATGTCGAATTGATGAGTCATCCGCCGTACAGTCCTGACTTGGCACTCAATGACTTCTTTTTTTCCGCACATCAAGAAAAATATCGGTGTTCAACGATTCTCGTTACCAGAAGATGCTGTTGAAGCGTTCAAAAACCATGTTTTGGAGGTGTCTCAATCGGAGTGGAAAAAATGCTACGACAATTGGTTTGAGCGCATGCAAAAGTGAACGTGAATCATGCTGGATGGAGAATACTTTGAAAAACAATAAAACCATTTTTGATGACAAATATTTGCATTTTCATTATTAGGCCAGAAATATATATAGCAGCCCTCGTATACATACACACATTCAAGGATCAGTTCACGCACGGCATCAAAGTTCTCTGGCACATTGGCCGTTTTTGGACCACCTTCAAGACCGCCGTGTTTGAGCGAGCGTCATTGAACGATTGAATTCATTAAACCAGTTTTTCTCAATGCTATAGGATGTTGCTTCATCGCCATCCAAAGATTTAAGTTCATCGATGCACTCTTGTCGTGATAATCCACGTGTGAAAAATTATCGCAAAAAAAAATTATCCAATTTTGCCAATTTGATTTTTTCAAGTCACTGTAAACAACACAAATGATGGTCGTACGTCAAAACGTTCTGAGTACGTTAGTGCTAAAAACAGTCAAACTTTCCAATAGAAATGTCAGATGGCGCCAGGCAACACTTAGTGTTGCCTAGGCCAGATATATATATAGCAACCCTCTTAATAGAATACAAAATAGTTCAATTCATACAATTCTGGTTCAATAAGTCCTGCTTTCAATATTATTTGTTGTGTAACTCGTATGAGTTTAAAGTAGATAGCTCTTTTTGATATCTGGATTCGAACCGACCACTGGATATGGCCTGTTTATATTTTCTTTGTAGTACAAGCAGAATGACAAGCTATTCCATCCTAGAATGTGTGTGTGTGTATACAACATTTTCATTGTTGTATTCCATTTGGTACTTGTTGTAAGTTTGAAAATATAGATGGAACAAGTACGGATTAATGATTCCCATTTTGTGTTGTAGTCCGTTACATGCATTTTCTTTCTGTTTGGATTGTGTATTCCATTATGGAATTTATTTTAAAGATTTCGGAGATTTGGTTAGTTTGGATACGAAAAACAAATCCTTTATCCTTTCAAATTCATTTTTGTAGTTTTTCATTTGCGTTTTGATCGTTTTCAAATGCAATGTAAATCGATGGAATTGGCAGTTCAATTTCCATTCCCATCGAATAGTTTTTTCTAGAAACTGATTTGAAATAAAGGGATTTCTAGTTCAGGCATGGTGAATTCACTGCGTTTAAACAAGCATTTCGTTTATAAAACACGAATGTTAGGTTGGTGCATGATGTATGGGCAAATCAGAAATTTTAAATTGTACGAGTTTTTACTTTTAAACAAGTGAAAACGCAATTAAGTTTGTCCTGGCTGAATCTTACATAGGGTGGGCCATTTAAAATTTTAATTTGAATCGGCTGTAAACAAGTGCTGATAATTTGTTCAAATTTATGGTTTTTTAGAAAGGTTGAACTTTGCTATTTAATATTGGAACAACATCCAATGCGTTTGTGTTTCGCCCTATGGGCTGAATATTGTTTGGCAAGAGATGAAGATGTTTACCGAAAAATCGTGTTTCCAGATGAAGCTCGGTGGCTATGCCAATAAGTAAAATTGCCGCATATGTGGTTAAGACAAACCAATCGATCCACCACAAGTCACTGTTTGGTGTGGATTTAAAGCTGGCGGCAGAATTGGGTAATTTTTCTTCGAAAACGGTTAAGGAGGCGTCGTCACCGACAACGAATTTTTGTTTCCAAAAATTCAAGAGAATGACATGGCAGACATTTGGTTTCAACAAGACGGGGCCACATGTCACACTTTTGCATGCGCTCAAACCAATTGTCGAAGCACTTTTTCCACTCCGATTGGGACACCTCCAAAACATGGCTTTCGAATGCTTTAACAGCATCTTCTGGCGACGCAAATCGTTGACCACTCATTTTGTTCTCTATGTGTGGGAATAAATAGAAGTCTTTGGGTGCCAAGTCAGAGCTGTACGGCGGATGACCCATCAATTCGTAGTTTTGGCTGGTCAAAAAGGCATTGATTTGAGCCGATGTGTGAGAGCTTACATTGTCATGGCGCACAATGAGTTGTCTTTTGTTCGAATTTCTCCGAAGACTTCAGGCAAACAAATTGACCGTCCTACGTTGCTCAAGCGGAACAGTCGCCACATGAATGGGCAAGGAGCCGCCGTTACAGACAACGCATTTTTGTTTCCAAAAACTCAAGAGAATGACATGGACGACGTATGGTTTCAACAAGACGGGGCCACATGTCACACAGCCAACGCAACCAACGATATTCTACGCACTATTTTTGAAAATCGAATAATTAGCCAAAATTGTGATGCCAATTGACCGCCTCGGAGCTGTGATTTGAGGCCTTTGGATTATTTTTTGTGGGGAGCTATTAAGGATAAATGCGACGCAAAACATTTAGAAACAATTAAGGCGTTGAAATATGAAATCAAAGTTGCTACACGCAGCAAAAAAGTATGGTTGTGATGACAATATTGGAAAAGTATAATACTATTGTTGGGTATATGGTTGTGCTACAACAATATTATGGTCCTCACAACAATAATATGATTCAAATACAACCATACTATGATCCACACAATAATAGTATGATTCACACATAACCATACTATGATCCCCACAACCATAGTATGATTCACACTAAACCATACTATGATCTCCACAACCAAAGTTTGATCCTCACAATCATAGTATGTTTCATATAAAACCATAGTATGGTCCTCACAACCATAGTATGATTCACACGCAACCGTGTTATGATCCCAACAACCATAGTATGATCACATACAATTAAACTATGATCCCTAATATTATTTAATAGAATTTGTTTGAGTTGTCGACAATAGATTTGATCCCCAATATTATTTATTAGAATTGGTTTAAGTTGTCAACAATAGATTTGAATTATGAAAATTATTCAAAAATACATTAAATTCAAAATATTAGGAGTGATTTATTTCACAGCAGAAAAAATAAGTTTAAATAAACGAAAGCGTTTTTATTAAATATATTTCAAATAAACAAAGCCAAAACAGCTTGTTTAAAAAATTTTAATTTCGATAAAAAAGTACTATTATTGCATTAGATCCGTACCAAAAGCATTTGTGCTAAAAAGCATATTTAAATGAAGAAAAATTACAATCGTACAGTATGATTGCCGTAATCATATCATTGTTAACATAAAACGCAAAGCACAATATTTTTGTCGCACTAACCATATGTATATTGTTGCTATAACCATATTTTCATTTTGAAATTTCACAATAATACTATTGTTACATTTCAACAATATTAACAATGCAGCAGTTATACTATTGTCAAAAATAAATTCAGTTAACAATGCTATGGTTGCGACGAACATACTTTTATTGCGGAGAACAAACTTTTATTGCCGTGGCCATGTAGTAACCATGTTTTTTCTCTGCGTGTATTGAAGAGATTCGACCTGAAACAATAAAAATATACTGAAAAAATGGGCTTATCGGAGGAGGTAGTGACAAGCCAGTTGTGACTTTCATTAGTAAATGACTAAGTTCAACTTCTACAATAAAACCAGAAATTTGAAAAAAATATCAGCAATTTTTTACTGCCTATTTAAATTTAATGGCCCACCTTTTATATGAGTTAATTAATACACAGTTTATTAATTTAGGAGAAATTTCCCCTTAGTTGCTAATGAAAGTACGTCGCGCTTTTGGTTATTTCATCTAATTGAAAGTAATTAAGCGTGTTAACTTTAAATAGGCTTAATTTTAAAAAAAACTGCAAAGTTTAAGTTTTGTGTAAAGGGTTGTCCAACTAAAACGCACGATGTTAATTGTAAATAACACAAAAAGTTTTTAGAGAATTATTTTAATATCGCCTATGATTAAAGGATCTATGACAATTATGTGTGTAGAAAAATATCGGTCCAGTGCTTTCCACGGCTTCGGTAGTATACCTCTATCTTATGGGCAATATTTGCAGTGGCTCTGAGATATAATGGAGGTTCAATGTCGTTAACGTGAGGAACTATCTCGTCCTTTAGCTCTTGAATTGTGCACTTTTTATTTTAAATATCACCAAAAAAAGAAGTCCAGCGTTGTCAAGACACATGAGCATGGCGACGTGAGATAACACGGCCATTGAATTTCTCGAACTTTTTAAAGAAGTACGGTCCAATGACGCCTCCGGCCCATAAACCGCACCAAACTGTCACTCTTTGTTGATGCATTGCCTTTTTACCAATCATTCGTGGATTATCATTTCCCCTAATGAGGTAATTCTGCTTGTTGGCGAATCCACTGTGCTAAAAATGCAGCTCGTCGCTGAATATGATTTTCTTTGTTAAGTCACCATTAATTTCTGGCTGTTCAACCAACCATTGGGCGTATTGACGACGTTTAAAATTTTCCGTAGGCTTCAGATCTATAGTCATTGAACCTTGTAAACGTGTTAATTTAAAACTTTATTCAAAATTCGCATCAGTGATGTTCGTGAGATGTTAAACTGTTGAGAACTTCGACGAGGAGATAATGTTAACGTATTTTCTGCCCCACTATCGAAAACAACATCAATGTGGTCCTCAGAACGAACTGGATGAGCATGCACAGCTGTTTTTAAATTTCCTACATACCGGTTTTGCATAAATTTGCGCACAATTCTCCCGATTGTGGACACATTTGGTCGATTATGCTGACCAAAAAAATTACGAAGTGCAGGAAATGCATATTTATTTAAACGCCCATTTTCATAGAAGGCTTTAACATTCTTAACGCGCTTCTCAAATGTGTAACTCTCCATGGTTCAATTTTTCAAACACTGAAACAAAGAAATGTCAAATTAAGTTGGACAAAAAAAATTACGTTGGGATGTGACTCAAAATAATCATCGTGCATTATGGTTGAGCCACCCTTTATTAATTCTTTATTTTTATTTTGAATCGTTTCTATACAATTTTATTATATCGATATTCGACTGAATAGCAGGTAATTATATAATACTGACAATCACTTGTATTGCTTTGCTTAATTAAAACATGCCTTTTTGCAATACACACCTGCCATTAATGCGCTTGTTAATTATTAATTAAATTATAGTAAAATGCAATAAATTCTTTTAAAAGTTTAAGTGCGGAATGATATGTAAATGTATGCATCATAGTTGAAAATACTTAGTGGGGACATAAATACTATTACACACGTTTTATGCTGTAAAATAAAAAGTACTGAATGTTTTGGAACCAAATATTTTTTAATATGTTTATTGATGTATATTGTATCCAAAAAATCCAATTATTCGAAATGTACGCCTTTTGCCTTTGCACACGCCTTAAGTCGCACTGGCCAATTGGAAAATTGGCTACAGCTCGAACCAAAGCAGTCTTAAGAGATCCAATGTTGGGATATCTTTTGTGACAAACCTTGTCCTCTAAAACCGCCCACAATTTGTAATCCAACGGATTCAAATCTGGACTGCCTGAGGGCCAATCTTCAGAGGAAATGAACGCTGGCAAATTGTTTCGAAGCCAGGCCTGGCTTGTTTTTGCCGTATGGGCCGGTGCAGAATCCTGCTGAAAGTCCATGGCTGGTTTTGGAACAGGGAATTGTTAAGAGGCTTCACGACAGCTTACAAAACGGTTTCTTGGTAAAATTTGGCCGATGTTTTGACTCCTTGTTCGCAAAAATGCAGGTCAGTGACCCCATCGTAAGAGACACCCCACCAAACCATGACTGAAGCTGGGTGATGGCCCTTTTCCACCCTTGGGATCAGTTCAGATGCTCCCTTGGGTGACCTGACCGCGCATACACTGTATCATTTTGCTTGTTAATTTTTTCCTGAACGGTAAAAATTTTTTCATCGGTGAACAAAATTTTTCTGTGCACACGCAAAAAAAAAGTATGGTTGCGGTGACAATATTCGAAGAGGATAATACTATTGTTGGGTGTATGGTTGTGGTACAACAATATTATGATCCTCACAATAATAGTATGATTCAAATACAACCATACTATGATCCTCACAACCATACTTTGATCCTGACAACAATAGTATGATTCAAACATAACCATACTATGATCCCCACAACCATAGTATGATTTACAATTAACCATGCTATAATCTCCACAGCCATAGTATGATCCTCACAACCATAGTATGTTGCACACACAACCATAATATGATCTTCACAACCATAGTATGATTCACACGTAACCATGTTATGATCCCTACAACCATAGTATGATCACACACAAATATAATATGATCCCCAATATTATTTATTAGAATTGCGTTAAGTTGTAAACAATAGATTTGATTAATGAAAATTATTTAAAAGTACATTATATTCAAAATAATAGAAGTGATTTATTTAAAAGTAGAAAAAATCAATTTATAAGTAAAAAAACGTAAGCGTTTTTATTTAAAATTTTCAGTTAAACAAAGCCAAAGCAGTTTATTTGAAAAAATTTAATTTCCTTATAAAAAGTTCTATTATTGCATTCGATCCGTAACAATAACATTGTTCTAAAAAGCATATTCAAATGAAGAAGAATTACAATCATACAGTATGATTGCCGTAATCATATTATTGTTTACATAAAAACCAAAAAACAATACTTTTGTGCCACAAAACTAATTTATATTGTTGCTACGACCATATTTTCATTTTCTAATTTGACAATAATACTATTGTTACATTTCAACAATATTAATACTAAGGCAATCATACTATTGTCAAAAATAAATTTAAAAAAAAAATGATTGCGACAAACACACTTTTATTGTGGAGAACATACTATTATTGCTGTGACCATATAGTAACCTCTGCGTGCAAGTTATCAGCGTGCTACACCAAATGCGGTTGCATTTTTCAATCCTATTTTTTTTAAAGCTGCATTCAATAAATGTCCGTTACGTCGTTTGAAAGCCCCAAGTCCCAACTTTTTTTTAACGATTCGACTCATGGACTTTTGCGTGATATTCATCTCACGGGCCATGATTTTCTGTTTTCGGAGCGGATTTCTGTGAATTCTTGATTTAACGGCTTTGATGACATGCGGTGTTCGAACAGAGCGTGGGCGGCCCGACCGGTGGTGGTCTTTTACATCTCCAGTCTCATCAAACAGTTTTATGCATCGGTAGACGAACATGCGGCTAATCCCTAGTGGCCGGAGCGTTTTGAAAATATCTTTTTTTTCATTTCACTCTTGAAAAGCGCTATTACAGCGTACGGTTCTCATTATCTGACCACTCCATGATGAAAGTTGACAAATTTTAAAATCCCGTTACAGACTAACGCTATTGAGGTTAGCTTTCAAAACCCATAAGACATTAACGGGGTATGTTCAATTCTACTACTGAAATGGGTGTGTTCAATGTTGTATCAGCATTTATGTCCCTACAAAGTATATAGCAACCATACCCTTAGGGTATGGGTCCGTTTTTTTGGATCCCTTTCCTTTTATGTGTTACAAACATCACTAGAGAGTATAATTAAAACAAAGCAATCTCAAAACCAGCCACAATACGAAATTCTGTCGTGGTTCTCCTTGCCCTGAAAGGATATTTTTTATTAAAAAAAACCTTCTTCAATACAGCCATATTTAACTTTCACGTAGATTCGTATGAATAATTTATTATCACCCCATGTGGAAATCAGTAAAGCTTCAACTCTAAGAAGTCGTTTGTGTATATGACAAACGTTCATTAAAAAGTTATGCTTTTTTCCAGCATCTTCTTCGGAAAACCATAATCCTTATATTAAGATGTCACATACAGAATGCTTTTGTAGCTTGACATTTTCTTCTTTCGTTGCTGCTGCTGCTGCTGTTTTATGACGTTATAAGAAAATATATGAATATGCACATATTCGTAATTCAAGAATGACTTCGTACGTACGCATGTATGTACGTATGTAAGCATTTGTTACGGCCGTGTTAAGTGGAAGACACTTAAATTATTACACGCTCAGTGAATAATATTTGGCCAGAGAGGCAAAGATGTTGCCCGGAATTAATGTAGTCACGTTAATCATAAAAAGAACACATTCAATTTGAAGAAATGTGGCCGGAAATTAAGGTCGGGTGCGTTGAAACGTATATAAGCCCTACAATGGCGTGGGTCGGCGCCGTAATGTCAGCGACACGCCCACTCGCTATTTATACTTAAATATTTTCCGTAAACAATCTGGCAACACCACAGCGAAGAAATTACATAAAATTCTTTAAGCACCGCTTTGAAAATAGTTGTTGTTGTAACAAAGATATATAGGGTGGGCCATTTAAAATTGTAAATGTAAATCGGCTGTAAAAAAAGTGCTGATTATTATTTGAAAATTTCTGGTTTTATTGGAAATGTTGAACTTTGTTATTTAAAAATGGACTTGGGCTGCAGATAGTTTGGCAGGAGATGAAGAATTTTACCGAAAAATCGTGTTTTCATCTCGGTGGTTATATCTGTAGGCAAAGTTGCCGCATATGGGGTATATAGAACCCAAACGTGGCTACGTATTGAGAAGCCAATGCATCCACAACGAGCCAATGTTTTTTGTGGATTTTGGGCTAGCGGCTTCATTGGGACCATTTTTCTTCAAAACTAAGCAAGGAGCCGCCGTTACCGTCAACAGTGAGCCTTACCGCGCCATTCCACAACAAATTTTTGTTTCCAAAAATTCAAGAGAATGACATGGACGACATATGTGACGCGGAAAACAGAAAGGGACCCAAGGCTAAAAACCAGTTTTGTTCAGGAGAGCCATTTTAAAGTTTCGGTCCCTTTCTATTTGCGCTTAGAATCGTCGACTTCACTTTCATAAAACGCGCATATCTCTGGGAGGGAACACTTTTGGGGCATGGGATCGGTCTCATTCGATGCTCAGATGTTGTCCACATCAAAGATAAAAGTGAAAAGTTAATGAAAAGTTTTGTTCAGGAGAGCCATTTTAAAAATAAGGTCCCTTTCTATTTGCGCTTAGAATCGTCGACTTCACTTTCATAAAACGCGCATATCTCTGGGAGGGAACACTTTTGGGTCATGGTATCGGTCTCATTCGATGCTCAGATGTTGTCCACATCAAAAACAGAAAAAAAAATGAAAATTGATTTTTTTTTACTCTTAGGTCCCTTTCTATATGCGCTGTCACATATGGTTTAACCAAGACGGGGTCACACAGCTAACGCAACCATCGATAATTTACGCACTGTTTTAAAAAATCGAAAATTCCTCCGAAATTGTGATATCATTTAGCCGCCTCGAAGCTGTGATACGAGTATGAGCCCTTTGGATTATTTTTTGTGGGAAGCCATTAAGGATAATTGTTACGCAAATCATTCAGAGACAATTGAAGAGTTGAAATATGAAATCGATGTTGCCATTGAAGAGATTCGCTCGGAAACAATCGAAAATATACTTAAAAATTGGGTTGATTAGATGAGATACTGCCGAGCCAGGTGTGTTAGTCATATGACTGATATTGTGATCCATTAAATGACGATTAAATGACGAAGTTCAACCTTTTCAATAAACCAGAAATTATCAGTACTTTTTTACAGCCAATTAAAATTTAAAATGTTTAATCGCCCACCCGTCTTTTGTTTTGTAAGTCTTGTTCGTTTATAGAGGATCTGCTCCGGTATCCCGGTAAAGAAACGCACCATTTGAAATGTATGCGAGGGATACCTGGGGGTCCGCTGACTGGTGCTTGGCCGGACAATTGAAGAGGTGCAGTACGTCATGTAACCCTGGAAGGCGGGACAAATGTCCGGAGCTTTAGCATTAATTCGCTTTGAGGTGGCTGCACTACCCTGAGCCCAAACCACGAGTGTCTGCCGAGGTAGCGTCTTCTACTCTGGTGAAATCTCCAGGGGATGTACTCCGAGCACTACGTTCACGCTATAGCTGAAATATCCAGGGAATGTACTCCTAGCACTACATTCACGCTATAGCTGCATACTGCTGCTGCAATTTAATCAGCATGTTTGTCGTTAAGACCTGTCTGTTAGTTTCGATGATCTATAGGCTCTCTCTTGTATCGCTGGACCTCTCACTGTCTAGATCGTATAGATCGTACCTGATCTGCCTGGGCGGAGGCATTCTGTCCATTAGATGATAGTTGGGTTGACTACTGCGAGGACACCCAAGCAGAAACTGCTTAGGCAACAAGAAATTGTGTCTGCACATCTTCATCTTCTTATGTAGCATGTAACGGGTGATCATTCTAGAGGTTTTTTTCAATACGTTTTTTTTTCACAGATTACGCATGAGTTGTGTTAAACTTTTCTTTTTAGTATTGTTTGCCATTTCATCATGAAAAGACTTACCCCACGAAAACTACGGTTTGGTGTGGTTAATGGGTTGGTAGAAACATCGGCACATATTTTCTCGAAAATGATGATGGCCGGAATGTCACCGTGAATGGTGCTCGGTATCGCGCCATGATATGAGACTTTTTGCTATCTAGAATTGAAGCCCGTAATCTTGACGACACTTGGTTTCCACAGGACGGTGCCACTTGCCATACTCAAATCAAACAATGGATCTGATCAGAGGTCATATTGAAGAGCACCTAATTTCAAGTTTTGGTTGGCCGCCTAGATCGTGTGATATCACACCTTCAGACTTTTTTCTTTGGGGCTACCTAAAGTCCATAGTCTATCCTTACAAACCAGCTACGATTCAGGTTTTCGAAGCAAACTTTACGCTTCTTATTAACGCCATGCGGGTTTAAAGGTTCGAACGAGTCGACCAAAATTGTACCGTCAGAATGGACACCCGAGACGTTGTTGAGGCCAACATTTGAAGGAAATTATATTCAAAAAATAAATGGCATAAAATGTCCTTTCGAACGAACAAAATAGATTCCACACTTGATTTGAATTTTTGAATTTCTAATATATAAAAAAAACCTCTAGATTGTTCAACCGTTATAAAGAGACACCCTGTTGATGTCCTCAGGGCGGCATTCTGGCAAGTTTGAATTTTCTTCAAATGCGTCGTACTCATGCTCGGCGATCACACCTGCGAGGCGTAGTTATCTACAGACCGACCTATCGCTTTGTATGAGTTCAACAAGATTTCTTTGGCGGCTTCCCAAGTACTGTCCGCTACACGCAGAAAAAAAGTATGGTTGTGATGACAATATTCAAAGAGGATAATACTATTGTTGGGTATATGGTTGTGCTACAACAATATTATGGTCCTCACAACAATAGTATGATTCAAATACAACCATACTATGATCCTCACAACAATAGTATGATTCACACATAACCATACTATGATCCCAACAACCATAGTATGATTCACACTCAACCATACTACGATCTCCACAACCATAGTTTGATCCTCACAACCATAGTATGTTGCATATACAACCATAGTATGGTCCTCACAACCATAGTATGATTCACACGCAACCATGTTAATATCCCTACAACCATAGTATGATCACACACAATTATACTATGATCCCCAACATAATTTATTAGAATCGGTTTAAGTTGTCAACAATAGATTTGAATTATGAAAATTATTCAAAAATACATTAAATTCAAAATAATAGGAGTGATTTATTTCACAGTAGAAAAAATAAGTTGAAATAAACGTAAGCGTTTTTATTAAAAATACTTCAGTTAAATAAAGCCAAAGCAGTTTGTTTAAAAAATTTTAATTTCGATAAAAAAAGTACTATTATTGCATTAGATCCGTACCAATAACATTTGTTCTAAAAAGCATATTTAAATGAAGAAAAATTACAATCATACGGTATGATTGCCGTAATCATATCATTGTTAACATAAAACGCAAAACACAATACTTTTGTCGCACTAACCATATTTATATTGTTGCTATAACCATATTTTCATTTTTAAATTTGGCAATAATACAATTGTTTCATTGCAACAATACTAATATTGCTATAATTACACTATTGTCAAAAATAAATTCAGTTAACAATGCTATGGTTGCGACGAACATACTTTTGTTGTGGAGAACATATTATTATTGCCGTGACCATGTAGTAACCATGTTTTTTCTCTGCGTGTAGTGACTAGGGGACCTTGTTCCTACTTTTGAGCGTATCGCAGATAGCTGTAGCATGTGCAGAGGATCGGCAAAGGCTTTCCAAAGTAACCCTAAGTATTTTATGGTAGTTGGTCGACGCGATGTTGACGTCATCAACTTTCACATTGAGTGACAACTGCATCTCTGCGATCCATGTAGTAAACATTATGGCCGATGAATTTAAGGCGGATATTTTCACATTCGTCGCAGTGAAAAGCGTGCTAAGTCAGTGAGGTAACATTTGATTTTCTCGCAAATGTCATTCACTTTAGGTCCTGACTCCTGAATTTTACAATCGTAAGCGTACGACACAATTTCAACGCCGTCTGGTGGTGCAGGAATTTTAGAGAGGTTGAAGTTAAACAGAGCCGGGGATATCACTTCACCCTGGGGAACTTCTTGTTTAACACTACAAGCAGAAAAAAAGTATGGTTAATGTGACAATATTCGAAGATGATCATACTATTGTTGGGTATATGGTTGTGGCACAACAATATTATGATCCTCACAACAATAGTATGATTCGCACATAACCATTCTATGATTCCCACAACCATAGTATGATTCACACTCAACCATACTTTTATCCCAAAAGTTATTTATTAGGATTGGGTAATGTTGTTATTCAAAAATAGAGATTTTTATCAAGTAAGTTGTTTTAAATTGCATTACAATTAGTTCACAGCTAGATTTAAGGCCATGCTTTTATTGAACATTTCACATAAGAAACAAAAATATATATTCCAACGGCAGTCGAAAATACTTTTAGTTCCCAGCAGGCGTGAATGCTACTTCACCATCCGTAGACCCCAAGTAACGAATGTGGTTAAACCATGATCAGTGGCTATATACTTAAGAGCAGGCAGATTTTGAATAAACGAGAACCAGTCGAGTCGAGTATTTCACCGAACAAAGTAAACACAACCAAAATCCCTCGCACTACCTTCCGATTGTTGTTTGTTTTTTATAATGGACAACAAACATGCACTGTATCGTGTGTATGTGTTTTTGGTATATCAAAAAAAACATACGCACACACATATAAAACCTGTTTGTTATGTTCATAGTCGCAATCATACTGTATGATTGCCGCAATCATGTAATTGTTAACGTAAATTTTAAACAACAATTCTTTTGTTGCAACAACCATGTTTATATAGTAGCTACGACCATATTTTCATTTCTAAATTTAGCAAAAATACTACTGTTACATTTCAACAATATTAATATTGCCGCAATCATACTGTTGTCATAATGAAATTCAAAAAACAATACTATGGTCGCGGCGAACATGCTTTTATTGTAGAGAACATATTATTGTAGCGGTGACCATATAGTAACCATATCTTTTCTCTGCGTGTACGTGGCTTCGACTTTCTGTCTCTTAATTCTACATATGACTGGCGTTTCTTCAATGTCCTTGAACTAAGTGGCATGATTGACCGTGTTAAGGCTTTTGTAAAGTCAAGAGCCACGAGGAACATCCTGTCGTTGAGCTTGTTCTGGTTATGGCCACGACTTATACGTGTGGTGATGGCGTATAAAGCAGTTGTTGTGCTATGCTGCTTGTGGAACCCTTGCTGATGATCAGCACAAGTAAGGTATTTGATCTGGCTAAGGAGGAGCGGTGCCTCAAGCGTCTTTGCTACAGGCGAAAGCAAGAAGATCGGCCTGTACGACTCTCCTTTGCTAACGTCTTTCTTTGCCTGACTTCAGTAGCGGTATCACTCTGCCCATTTTCCAGGCATCGTTAACTAAGTGAGTGCCTAGCGACAGATTGGACACTTTGGCCATGTACTCTACTCCCGAGGTATCCAAGTGCTTCAACATCAGCATTAAGATTCGGTCCGAACCGAGCGCCTTTAATGACTCTGAGCTGCGGATGACATGGTCAACTTCGCCAACGTTAAATTATGGTGGTGCCTGTCTGACTTGTAGAGCGCGGATACGACGCAATACTCTCACTCTCTGGGTATTTTATAAAAAGGCGTTTAATAAAGGGTGTTTTTTTTAGGCGTGTGGCTTTCAAGAAGAAATAAAATGCATATAATTTAATGTTATGGCCAAGACTTCAGCTTTATTATAAAGATAACGGTTTGCCAGTATGTTTTAAAAATGATTTCGGGTCAGTGGCCGGCGCGGCTGTCTCGAATAAATTCCAGCCGAGCGGCCCAATTTCGACCACTTTTTCCAGCTTTTGGGGCCGTATGTCAGCAATAACTCGAAGAATATGCTCTTCCAAGGCGTCAATCGTTTCGGGCTTGTCCGCGTATACAAGCGAATTTACATAACCCCACAGAAAATAGTCTAGCGGTGTTAAATGGAACGACCTTGGAGGCCACGCCACAGGCCCACGCAGCGAGATAATGCGCTCACCAAAAGTTTCCTGCAATAAATTGATTGTTTCGTTGGCTGAAGGGCATGTAAGTAGAGCCGGCTTGTTAAAAAGGTCGTCCACATCAACATCCTCCAATTCAGGCACGAAAAGGTCCTTAATCATGGCTCCATAGCGTTCCCCATTGACTGTAACATTATAGCCGGTTAATTTTTTTATGAAATATGGACCAATGATTCCCTCTGCCCGTAGAGCACACCGAACATTGACTTTTTGAGGATGTTACGGCGTCCCAACAAAGGCTTGAGGATTTTCATTACTCCAAATGCGACAATTTTTGTAATGAACGCACCCATTCAACCAAAAGTGAGCTTCATCGTTGAACAAAATTTTCTTGATCAATTCGGGATCGGCGGCCATCTCGTTTTGAGCCCATTCACCATGATTGGCACCGGTGTAAGCCTATTCATTATAAAGCAAATGACAGTCAAAAAGATCAACTCCAAAAAAGTATGGGCAGATTGAAAACCACACGTCTAAAAAAACATCCTTTAGAAGTAGATATATTTATAGTTTATATGCTCTTCGATCAATATTTCAAGGTATTGCAAGCCGAGTGACACATTTAACATACTCCATTCTTCGGTTGAGGGTATACAAACCACAGTGGCACGGAATCTAATAAGTAGCAAAGCAGGGTCGTATCTCATACTTTATACAAGGGATGTAACGAAAGTGGGTTTAGAGAATGCGAAAACGAATTTTCAAATATGTGTGTTGCGAATCAGAAAGGGAATATTGCAATACAGATTTTGGCAAATGCGAATATTTTAAATTTGTTTTTTGTGAATAAATATTTTTGGTTTTTTGCGAATGCGAATAATTATTTTTTTAATTCGCAGATTAAGTTATATGAATTAATAGAAAAGAACATAATTTTCTTGTAAAAAACAGGATCGGTGGCCATCTCGTTTTGGGCCCATTCTCCACGATTAGCAAACGTTGTTCCGGAGTAAGAATATTCATTAAATGACAAACCAAACTGAACATAAATCAAGTGACAGCTGTCAAAAGGGTCAACTCCGAAAAAAGTGTGGCCAGATTAAAAAGTACACGTCTAAAAAATCTCCCTTTATAACTCGCGCACCGCTTCGGAATTGTCACTGTCTATCACCGAACGTGACAGCTGTCAGATCATCCTTTCTTCCAGGGTCAGGGAGTGATTTGACCGTTGTCTACAATTTACCAATTCTGGAACTAAAGTTGCACTGCTGTAAATGATCCTCTTATATTCGTTGACTACCCAACTGAAATCAGAGTTGAGATCCCTAATTCTAGAGTCAGCAGGATTCAAGAGACGAATGCCAGAACGCTCATCTGCGAGTCCCGCTGCCTTTGCAGAGAAGTTTGGTCGTATCTCGGGTATTCGTCCAGTAAAAATATGGCGTACGGATGCTGAGTCAATGATGGCGCGGAAATTTTTCTCGGCTATCCGAACATCCGACGGAATGGCTAGATTAAGCTGCGGATGGTGGCGTCTCTGAAGGCATCCCAATTAGCCTTTTTTGATTGAGATACGTACGGCGTTCAGAGATTATGAAGTCGGATGGCCAGTTAAAGGGGAGAATTTTGGATAGGTTGTCGCATCCTAACTAGATGACGGGTTGCCAGATGACGTCATTAGGCTAGGCGATGCCATAGTTATGTCTGGCGAGATATGGCCCAGAAACCACGTGGGGGCGTCCTCATTCACTGTGCAGAACGAAGAGCTATCAATTTGCTCTGAAAGAGCTATGTCCCTCTGGTCGTTGTCTAGGAGAGAATGCCACGGTTAGTGGTGGGCATTAAAGTCTCCATAACGCAACGCTGCACGGTGTAGCAGAGTTAAATTTAAGTGAAAATATCAAAATGGAAGAAATTGTCTCGACAAGATCCGTAAGCAGAGTCTATACCAATTCTTTACTATGCCGGTTTAGAAGCCGCAAAACTCAGTTCGCAATACTCAAACTTAGTTGGACGATAGGACTGTAGCGAACCACTCGTATGTACATCACCATCTTCGAAAACAAAGTATCGATGATTGATGTGATGCAAATATTTTAAATTTCTTGCTGTATCATTATTCATCGATATGATGACGGACGGTTGTGTAATATTTTATTTATTCGCCATGGCTTCCGAGTTATTGTAGTCGATGGAAGGAAGGAAGGAAGCATGAATAAATTAATAAAACAAAATATCTGATATGCCAAATGTTCATATTCATTATTGATTCTTCTGGGTGTAAGAAATATGTTTAAAGCTAAATAGGTATCGTTACCAATGGGTTTGTAAAATCTCATGTGAAGCACATAAGAACAGTTGGTTAAACTTGGAATTTAAGATGAGAATTGTAGACAAATTAGAATACAAAAGGCCAGTGCACATTTAAGAGATCGCTATAGCTAAACCTGAACCGACTTCGAAACGAAATGTTCCCAAATGTTATTAAAATCCGACAATAATTGCAATCTGGACAAATAAGAACATCCGCTTTTTTAAGCGACGGAGATTAATATCGAAGGTCGTGTAAAAGCTTCCCTATAAATCGCGTCCAGCAGGAAACAATCAGTGTATGTCAATGAGCAGAAGAGCAGCCAAAATAAAAGTCTGTTTCTTGATGTCGAACGAAAACATGAGCGAACGAATGACAGTCCCTTCAATTCAAATAAATTTGGGTTTCACTATCTCCAACGTTTTCGTTCGTCGGCACTTATGTTTTTCATATTGATTATGAGCTTGGCATTTCCATTCGCAGTTTTTGAAATAGAGAAACCGAATTTTGTATGACGACGTTTACGAGGGCGACCGCAAAACTAACTGGCCTGGCACGTTTTCTGTTTTACTAGCAACTTTTTTTGTTTTGTTTTTTAAAAGCAATCTTTTATAAGCCATCTGTCAAAATTTCCGAAATATTTAATGATTATTTTCTTTGTTACAGGTGATTGAAGTTTTATAATTTTTGAAAAATGGAAAATAAAGAGTTTCGTGCGGTAATTAAACACTTTTATATAAAAGGTTATACGCCACAATTAATCAAAGATCAATTGGATTCTGTTCATGGTGATAATGCACCATCATACTCCACCGTGAAACCCTGGGTTCAACAATTTAAAATGGGTCATTCAAGTACGGAAGATGAACAACGCTCTGGAAGACCGAAAACTGCTACTACTATTGAAAACATTAGAAAAATATTTAATAAAGTGACTAAAGATAGACGAATAAAGCTCAGAGAACTTGCTGATATTGTTAAAATACACGAAAAACAAGTTTGGAGTGTTTTACATGATGAACTCCACATTAAATTTAGCTTCTTCTGTTTATTTCTTGTTTCCAAATTTAAATAAAATTCTCGGTGGCACAAAATTTTCGTCCAATAGCGAGGTTATTGCTGAAACTGAGGCATATTTTGATGGTCTTGAAAAATCTTATTTTTCGGATGGAATTAAAAAACTTGAAAAACGTTTGATGAAGTGTATTGAGTTGGAAGGAGATTATGTTGAAAAATAAATAATAAAAATTCCAAAAAAAACGGTTCTTTTTATGTTAGGCCAGTTACTTTTGCGGTCGCCCTCGTATACATCAATAAATATATTAAAAAATATTTGGCGCAAAAACATTCAGTACGTTTTATTTTACAGCATAAAACGTGTGTAACAGTATTTATGTCCCTACTAAGTATTACAACCTCTTACCCACATGAAGTTATCGTCAGATATTACTTTCTGAGGTCTTATAAGCATTAACGCTTTCGTTGTATCAGCAAATCTTAATTCTAGATGTCGAACGAGCTGAGCTCTTCACAGAACCTTCGGCACTGTTACCGTGTGAGCTTTAACTTAAGCCCAGTTTATCACACATTGGAGCATAAATTCCAAAGCTTGCTCGGAGCCCCAAATGTCCATAAGCTATGTTCTTAATCTAGGGCAGTTAAGTTAAAAGCAGATTAATCTACGTTCTTCTTCTACCACGCACCGTGTGGGCATCAGGCATGCTGTCACGTTCAAGAATTCGGTTTGAAAGTAGTTAGCCACTTACTGGGACTTATTAGTTCCCACCTAGCTTGACTTTTTAAGCTGGGTTTTCTTGTCTCGTGTTATACATACGCCGCTTTCCACCTTCTCGTACCAGTACGTCGATTGACATCATCGCTGCTACTATGAAAGCTGCTACAGCCGATATGGCTCGAAATTCGCTAATTATTCGTAGGTCACTCAATCGATAAATCGAGGTTTGCTTACTTTTGGCCTCCTTCCTTGCCCATAATAAAGCTGCTCAAAGAAACACGGCATTAACGACTGCCGCTGGTTATCTTCTAGCCGGCTTGGGGCCTCCTATTTTAGACAACGACCACTATTTTTGTGCGCTTTAGTTATGTGGGCCGGTGGAGGGTGTATAAATTATTGGCCAGGCCGAACTTAACTTGTTTGATATTGTGTTTAGGAGGACTAATCTAAACGTGATGTTATAATCTAAACTTATTTTTTCCAATAGGGTTTTTTTTTCTCATATTACGCGTGAGTTATACGAAAGCAGATCAATAATTCCGCGCCACTTTTTTAAAAAGAAACACTTTTTTTTGCAACAAAAAAAATATTTTTCAACATAATCTCCTTTTAACTCAGCACACTTAGTCCAACACTTCTTCATATTTTGTATTCGTTCCAAAAAATAGGATTTTTAGAGATCCTTAAAATAGGCGTTTGTTTGATTAACAATTTCATCGTTGGAGCTGAATCTCTTTCCATCTAGCCATTGTTTACGTTTGGAAATAGGAAATAGTCACTGGGAGCTAAATCCGAGATATGGCGGATGAGGTACCAATTCGTTACCCAATTCATGCAATTTTGCCATTGAGACTGCACACGAGTACATCCGTACACTATCTTGATGAAAAAAAACTTTTCTTGGCCATGTGGTCGTTCTTTGAAATCCCCGATAAATCGGTCCAATAAGTTGTCATTATATTCGCCATTTATTGTTTTTCCCTTTTGAAGGTAATCGATGTGGAATATCCCGCGTGCATTCCAAAAAACTGTTGGCTTCACCTTATTGGCCGACAAAGTCACCTTGGCCTTTTTAGCAGCCGGTTCACCCATTGTTAATACTGCTCCGGAGTGTTGTAATGGATCCTTGTTTCATCCAAAGTTACAAAAGGCGCAAAAACTCATTCGAATTGCGGTTCAACAACTCCAGACAATCCTTTGAAGTTTTTACACGATTACGTTTATGGTCAATTGAGAGCAAACGCGGCACCCATCATGCAGACAGCTTTCTTACACCCAATTGATCATGTAAACTCAAAACCAAACTGTCATATGAAATGCGTATGGCATCAACAATCTTACGCACTAGTACTCTTTTATCGGCCAGCATTATAGTGGATTTTTTTCGACATTTTCGGTTGTATTGACCTCAATTGGCCGTCCGGAACTCTCAGCGTCATTTGTACTTGTGCGACCACAACGAAAGTCAGTAAACCACTTTTTTACCATTGAAATCGATGGTGCAGAGTCCCCATAGTATTTATCAAGCTTTTCCTTGGTTTGATTGACTGGGTTTTCTGCCAAAAAGGGTTTAATGAGCACTTGTAATTCGTTTTTTTTTTCCATATTTAACAAAATCCACGAGGTTTTATGTTTTGAACAGCTGTTTTACAGAAAGTAAACGACGGAACTCTCAAAATTTGACAACAGTCTACAGATAGTACATGATTTCATATAACTACGATGGAAGTTGAAAAAGTCAAAGAATTATTGATATGCCCTCGTATGTATAAAAATTGTGTATTCGGAAAGGTTTTTTTTTCGCTTTTTGTCTACTTAGATTGTCAAAAAAAAACATTGCGCGCAGTGTAAATCAAACGTTCTACCACTGTGCACTCTATGGTCTGAGTAGGAAGGAGTTCCTCCAAGCAGCGGGCGGGTCTGCTGGACATTTCTTTTTATTAACATCAACTTCCGCTGTTATTTCTTGTTACTACGAGTATCCCTGTTCACCTTGGCTTCCCCCAAAGTTGGTGCGTGTTTATTTTAGTCGTTGACTTAGTATAAATTCTAATCTTAAATACGTTGCAAAAACATTAACGTTTTTAGTTTTACATTCGGCCCCATGGAAACTTACTTGCGGTCTATTTAAATTGCGCATCAGATTTGGACTTCAACAAGAATTAGGTCAGCCCATGGAACGACGCCACAAAGCTGACGTGCTAAGCTGTTGCTGTGAATAAATTGGCTATGGCGTGTGGCGGCACGGCACCACCACCACCGGCATGGTATTGTCATATCGACTCGTATATACGAGATATTGGCTGATAACTATCAGTGGCACTTGACCACGTTTGTTTACTTACACACAAAACCACTTCCGTCCGACTGCGTCAGGTTTGGTGAGTGCCGCCTAGTCCTTGGGTGGCGGACAAGCGTATGTATACTTGAGAGCGATCTGGTTTAATTTATTCCCAGTATTCGAATAATTTATTTTTTTTATTCATGATTAATTAAATGTTTATTCCATAATGTGTTGTTTATTTATGGTTTTTGCAGTTAGTCGTTAGAGGAACGACAACGGCGTTTATCATAAGGCTTTAGCGTAAAAGGCCTCTTTACTGCAAGGGCTTTTCTTGGCACTTAAAATACATGACATATTTCTTGAAAAATATTCGCCAGAAGATTTCGCTTGATTGTTGTAGACAATTACAAGTAAGTGGCGCAGGACAGTAGACCTAGATAAAACAAAACAAAAATATAGTTAAGTTCGGCCGAACCTTGAATACCCTCCGCCGTCCCTACGCTACTAAAGCGCAAACAACAAAAAAGGTTAGTTTTTAGACTATTACTATCCTAGTAACAGCCCCAACTTCAAAATTGTTCTATATTTGGATTTGTACCAAAATTTGTTTTAGGTTGAGTACCCGCAAAGAAAAAAATATTTCGGTTCAATTAAAAAACTCAAATATTCACACAAAAAATTAATAAGGAATCCTGTGATAAAAAATTTCACATATATGGTGATCCATCTAGAGGTATTTTTTCATAACAAAAAAATATATAAAAATTCAAATCAAGTGTAGAATCCTTATTGGTAATTTGAAAGGACCTTTTATGGCATTTATTTTTTCAAAATAATTTCCTTTAAATGTTGGCAACTGTATTATGTAAATGAGCGTTCGGTTAGAAACGGGAAGATCTTCTGTTTTCGACCAAAACTTTGTTCAGTGGTGAGGCCCATTTCTGGCTCAACAGCAAAGTCAATAAACAAAATTGCCGCATTTGGGCTGAAAGCAACAAGAAGAGGTTCAATAGGTGCCATTATACCCAGAGAAAGCCACGGTTTGGTGAGGTAATTAACCTGGTGGAATTATCCGTGCATATTTTTTCAAAAATGATGATGGCCGGAACGTAACCGTGGCGCTATCGTGCCATGATATCGATCTTTATGCTACCTAAAATTAATGCTACCTAAAATTAAAGGACGGTGCCACTTGCCATACAGCTGCTCAAACAATGAATCTATTGAAAGTTCATTTCGAATAGCAGCTAATTTCATGTTTTGGACAGGTGAGTTGGCCGCCTAGATCGAGTGATACCACACCTTTAGAATTTTTTCTTTAGGGTTACGTAAAGTCCAAAGTCTATGCTGAGACACCAGCTACGATTCAGGTTTTGAAAGCCAACATTACGCGTGTCATTAAAGCCATACCGGTCGAAATGCTCGAACGTGTCGTCCAAAATTGGACCCTCAGAATGGAAACCCTGAGCCGTAGTTGCGGCCAACATTTGAAGGAAACTATATTCAAAAAATAAATGCCATAAAATGTCCTTTCAAATTACCAATAAAGATTCCACACTTAATTTGAAATTTTAATATATTTTTTGTACTGATAAAATACCTCTAGATGGATCAGCCTTTATAAACGACAATATTCGTACTTTATTTATCGAGAATATTTTCGATTTTATGCGATACACAAATTCACATATTTAAAAAATGTATTCCGTTCATCGAAAATATTTTCGTTAATTTTCTTTCAAAAAGCAGTCAGAAAGACTCTTTTCGTTATCATAAGACCCCAAGCAACGAAAGTGATGTTACTACGTTTGTCCCTATACTTATTCAGTTAAGGGCAGACAGGTTTTCATTTAACGAGAACTGCCAGCAGTTGATTTTTCCAACGAACACAATAATAAACCCTCGTACTGCATATATACTAAAACACATACACCCATACACACACACACACGATACAGTTCATGCATTTTGTTGTTGTTTAACTAACTGACTTGGCAGTACCTCATCCGATCAACCCAATTTTTCAGTACATTTGCAATTGTTCCAGGTCGAACCTCTTTAATGGCAACTTCGATTTCATGTTTGATCGCTTCATTTGTCTGTCGATGCTTAGCGTAACATTCATCATTAATGGCTATCTACAGTAAGTAATCCAAAGGGCTCAAATCATAGCTCTAAGCTGGCAAAATGAGATCACAATATCGGATGGTTATTCGATTTTTAAAAACAGTGCGTAGAATATCGATGGTTGTGTTGGCTGTTCAACATGGAGTCATTCATTCTTAAATTTCATTATTCTCTTAAATTTTAAAAACAAAAATTCGTTGATCATGGCGCGGTAACGGCGGCTCCTTGTCCATTTTCGAAGAAAAATAGCCCAATAATGCCGCCAGCTCAAAATCCACACCAAACAGTGACTCGTTGTAGATTAATCGGCTTCTCAATAGTCACGTGTGGGTTCTCTGAGCCCTAGATGCGGCAATATTGTTTATTGACACAGTCACCGAGATGAAAATGAGCTTCATCTAAAAATACGATTTTTCGGTAAAATTCTTCATCTCCTGCCAAAAAATGTTCAGCCCATCGGGTGAAGTGAAAACACATCGGATGGTATTCTACGAGGTCTGCTATATATACATATTTGTGGCTAATAATGAAAATGCGAATATTTATCATCGAAAATGGTTTTATTGGTTTTCTAAGTATTCTCCAGCATGATTTATACACTTTTGCATGCGGTCCAACCAATTGTCGAAGCTCTTTTCCACTCCGATTGAGACACCTCCATAACATGGTTTTTGAACGCTTCAACAGCATCTCCTGGCGACGCATTTTTTTCTTGATGTGCGAAAATAAAAATAAGTAATTGTGTGTCAAGTCAGGGCTGTACGGCGGATGACCCATCAATTCGACAAATTGTGGTGTACGAGTACCATTCAGACTTGACCGTACTACGTTGCTCAAGCGAAACAGTCGCCACATGGCCAGTTCCTTCACGACCTTCGTCTTTGAGCGAGCGCCGGCCACAATTGAATTCTTAAAACCAGTTTTTCACAGTGCTATAGGATGGTGCTTCATCGCCATACAACGATTTAAGTTCATCGATGCACTCTTGTCTTAATAATCCACGTCGAAAGTTGTGAAAAATGATCGCACGAAAATGTTCACGAGTTAATTCCATTTTTTTGCCAAAGAAATTTTTTCAAGTCACTGTAAACATCACAAAATGATGGTCGTACGTCAAAACTATCAGAGTACGTTCATGCTAAAAAATGTCAAACTTTCCAATGGAAATGTCAGATGGCGTCAGGCAACACTCTGTGTTGCCTAGTTGTATATAGCGATCCTCGTAAAACCATTTTTAATGATAGATATTCGCATTTTCATTATTAGGCCAGAAATATATATAGCAACCCTCGTATTACGGCACAGTTTACTTAATATTTCGATATATGACTAAAAGGAGGGCCAAACTATTGGCTTTCAGAAACAGTTATTTTATTTGTTGATACACACAATTGGGTAGGCCAACAATTTTTATATTCTGATAACCTAAATTTTAGTAATTTATTAGTGAATCTTAGTATTGCTTACCGAAACATGAAATTCCAAGAATATTCAAACAAATGAATAGAAAATAATGAAAAGAAACATAATATCGTCGGAGAAAAACATAAATATCTTCCTGCAAGTCAAGCGGATCCGAAAGTTGATAATGTGTCCTTAAGTGGAATAACTATATTTTTATCTTGAGCTAATTGCACGTTTTTTATTTACTCCCCTAAATAAAATCCGTAAGCTTGCTAGAGTTAATTAATTGTTTACCTTCTCCTTGTGTAAAAACACTCACAGGTCAGAAGTCTCCGAACTTACTTTTTTTATTATTTGCTTCATCATAATTTTTTGTGAACCGAAATGGGCACTGTTAATTAGGAAGAACTTAATACCTCAAAAAGAGCATAGTTTCTGGACGTTTTGGCTCATGTGGCCCAAAAAAAAACGTACGCTAGGTCAAAATGGGCGATCAATAGTTAAAATGGACATATACACAGTAAATAAAGGCAATCCCTAGATTTCAACTAAAAATATGGTAAAAAAATGTAAATTTCGTCACCACGCAATTAAAAAATTCGTAAAAAAAGACATTTATCAGACATTTAGTTCGTACTCTGTAATTGGATCTAAAAATCCTCATACAAGGGTTACTTTATATATTTCTGGCCTAGGCAACGCTAAGTGTTGCCTGACATTGGAAAGTTTGACATTTTTTAGCATAAACGTATTCAGAACGTGTTGACGTAAGACCATCATTTGTGTTGTTTACAGTGACTTGAAAAAAAATCAATTTGGCAAACAAATGGAATTAACTCGTGAACATTTTCGTGCGATCATTTTTCACAACTTTCGACGTGGATTATCACGACAAGAGTGCATTGATGAACTTAAATCTTTGTATGGCGATGAATCATCATCCTATAGCACTGTGAAAAACTGGTTTAATGAATTCAATCGTGGCCGACGCTCGCTCAAAGACGAAGGTCGTATAAATACGGCCTTTGTGCCAGAGAACATAGATGTCGTGCATAAACTGTTAATGCAAGATCGTCATGTGACATACCGTAAGATAAAGACATCCTTGGGCATTTCTTCCACTAGCATACATTCGATATTGCATGAACATCTGGCCGTAAAAAAGTTTTGTTCTCGTTGGATCCCGCACAATCTGAAAATCGCTCCAAAAAAGGCTCGTGTCGATTGGCGCAAAAGATATTTTGAAAATATACGTTCGCGGTGCTTCAAAATACGTTTTTAAGATTGTCACAGGTGACGAATCATGGATCTATGCGTATGAACCCGAAAAAAACAGTAATCGACCGTGTGGGTCATCGAAGACGAGCCAAATCCAACAGAAGTTGTTCGTGGAAGAAGCACCTTCAAGCAAATGGTCGCCTGTTTCTTCAACAAAACTGGTCATGTGACGACTGTTCCGCTTGAGCAAGGTAGGACGGTCAATTCTGAGTGGTGCACCACAATTTGATTGCCTGAATTCTTCGGAGAAATTCGAAAAACGAACAAGAAAAGACGACAAATCGACGTGGGTCAAAAAGGCGTTGGTTTCAGCCGATGTGTGAGAGCTCGCATTTTCGTGCTGCAAAATATCCGTTTCTCTTGCGTAATTTTTTTCCTCATTTCTTCGAACACTGTTGGCAAACAGATGGTTGTATACCACTCAGAATTGACCGTCCTACGTTCTACTAAAGGCACTGTAGCAACATGGCCGGTTATACCGAAAAAAACGCAATCCTTTGTTTCGATGTACTTCTTTGACGAGCAACTTTTGTTGGATTTGGCTCGTCTTGAAAGACCAATACGTTTCGAGTTCATATGCATAGATCCATGATTCGTCACCTGTAACAATGTTATACACTGCCTTTGAGCGACCGCAGTTATAATCTTTCAATATCTCTTTGCACCAATCCATACGAGCCGTTTTTTGAGCATTCTTCAAATTATGTGGGATCCAACGAGAACCAATTTTTTCACGACCAAATGAACATGCAATATCTTATTGATGCTTGTCATACTAATGCCCAAGGATGCCTCAATCTCACGGTATGTCACATGTCGGGCTTAATCTGTTCGCGCGCAGCATCGATGGTTTCTGGTAAAGTGACCAAATTGGACGACCCTCACGATTTTCATCCTGGATCGAACGGCGTCCAGCGATTAACAGTGGTTTTTGATGGTGCTTCATCGCCGAAAGTCGAAACAAGTTGATTAAAATTCTTGTCTCGACAACCTACGTTGAAAATCGTAAAAAATCATCGCACGAAAATGCTCACGGGATAATTCCATTTTTTGACAGATGAATTTTTCAACACACTGTAAACAAAACAATCCACCCTCAAATGACAAAACGTTCTGAGTGAAGTTATGCTAAAAAATTTCAAAGTTTCCAGTGAAAGTTCCAGTTTGCATCTGGGAACACTAGTATTGTTAGGACTCGCAAGATAAATACTCGTAGCAACCTATAATTTTAATTGTAATAAATATTTAATTTAAAAAATAAAATTATTTTATTTGTTTAATAATACCATTAAACAACCCGTTTTTGGTTATAAGGATGTTTTAGTAATCATCACTTATATTGGTTACAGCAGCAAAATTTTCGCAAAACTATTGGTTGCCACAACTACTAATTAATTCCTTTTTCACGTTTAATTGGTATTCCCGATCAATAAGTTGTCAGAATAGTAGGCTGATCATATTTATCATCTTGTGGTGTTTCGAACCGGGTATCCAGTATGATTAAAAACATTTGGTGATTGCAACCAAAATTCCTCTTTTGCAACCGAATCGTTGTAGTTCCAAACGATTTCCAACTTATTTTTTCTTTGTGTGTATAATAATAGTGCCGAGAGTTTTCATATTTTTATATCATAGCATAAAGAGTAGTTGAAGTTTTCAAGACCTCATCTGATGTTCAGTCGTTTCCCTGTGTGTTGTGGCGTAAAAATAAAACTTGCCGTTAGTCACGATATTTTGATGATATCAAAAACATATGTGACGCGCAAAATAGAAAGGGACCTAAGGTTAAACACCAGTTTTGTTCAGGAGAGTCATTTTAAAGATTAGGTCCCTTTCTATTTGCGCTTAAAATCGTCGACTTCACTTTCATAAAACGCGCATATCTCTGGGAGGGAACACTTTTGGGGCATGGGATCGGTCTCATTCGAGGCTCAGATGTTGTCCACATCAAAAAAAGAAAAAAAATGAAAATTGATTTTTTTACCCTTAGGTCCCTTTCTCTATGCGCTGTCACATTTGCCAATATTTAAATGTTCCTGTTGCAACGGCGTCTTAATCTCTAAATTTGTCAAAAAGTGGATTTAGCTCAAGTGGCCCCTGAGTGACTCTTTTATGGCAACTGTACAAAAGGGTGACCCTTTACGCCTCAGTGAAACGACGTGAATAAATATGTATATAAAAAGTTGAGCCCATTTGGTAAGGGCAATAACCCGCCACCCGCCGCTGTAATGTCCTTCAATTATGTTTGCGCCCTGTTAATTGTTTATCGCATCCATCTTCGTTCGAAATGGGACAGGTATCTGCCCTTCAGTTCATCTACACATTCCTACGGCCGAGTTCGCATTTAGTTAAAGGTGGTGACTTATTAGGCTATAATTATGTTTACGATGTTTACGGAAAAGTTGAAATATCTATTTATTATTGAATAATTAATTATTGTGAAAAGATATTCATCGAAATGAGAACATGAATCATTTGTTCCAGCATGCGCAGACGTTATTATTTTCATTAATCTCGAGCTATTGTCAGTAATTGTATACATTCGTCAGGGCTTATCAGGTCAATGGTAAGAAATGTAGCCACGTTTATAGGTAGTACGAGTATATGTGACGCGCAAAATAGAAAGGGACCTAGGGTTGAAAACCAGTTTTGTTCAGGAGAGCCATTTTAATGATTAAGTCCCTTTCTATTTGCGCTTAGAATCGTCGACTTCACTTTCATAAAACGCGCATATCTCTGGGAGGGAACACTTTTGGGACATGGGATCGGTCTCATTCGATGCTCAGATGTTGTCCACGTCAAAAAAAAAAATGAAAATTGATTTTTTTTACCCTTAGGTCCCTTTCTCTATACGCTGTCACATACGAGGGCGACCGCAAAAGTAACTGGCCTAACATAAAAATAACCGTTTTTTTGGAATTATTATTATTTATTTTTCAACATAATCTCCTTCCAACTCGATACACTTCATCAAACGTTTTTCAAGTTTTTTAATTCCATCCGAAAAATAAGATTTTTCAAGACCTTCAAAATATGCCTCAGTTTCAGCGATAACTTCGCTATTGGACTAAAATTTTTTTCCACGAGAATTTTTTTTAAATTTGGAAACAAGAAATAATCAGAAGGAGCTAAATCTGGACTATATGGTGGATGCGGAGCAATTTCAAATCGTAATTCGGCCAGTTTTTGTTGAGTTAAAAATGCAGTGTGTAAAGGAGCATTATCTTGATGAAAAATAACTTTTTTTTTCCTAAATGCGGTCGTTTTATCTTGATTTCTTCACTCAACCGATCCAATAATGTACAATAATATTCACTATTTATAGTTTTTCCTTTCTCAAGATAATCAATAAATATTATACCCCTTGCATCCCAAAATACTGTGGCCATTACTTTTCCTGCTGACTTAACAGTTGTCGCCTTCTTGGGACCACTTTTACCAGCTTCTATCCATTGTTTTGACTGTTCTTTGCATTCTGGGATGTAGTGATGGATCCATGTTTCATCAACAGTTATGAATCGGCGCAAGAACTTTATTGGATTACGCTGATAAATCTCTAAAAGCTCCTCGGAATTGGCCCAACGGACGATTTTTTGGGGCAAAGTCAACAAACGCGGCACCCACACGCAGAAAAAAAGTATGGTTGGGGTAACAATATTCGAAGAGCACCATACTATTGTTGGTTATATGGTTATGGCACAACAATATTATGATCATCACAACAATAGTATGGTTCACACACAACCATACTATGATCCCCATAACAATATTATGGTCCTCACAACAATATAATCATTCACACACAACCATACTATGATCCCCACAACCATATTATTATTCACATTCAACCATACGATGATCCCCACAACCATATTATGATCCTCATAACCATAGTATGTTTAACGTACAACCATAGTATAACTTACGCACAACCATATTATGATCCCCAAAATTGTTTGTAAAGACTGGAATACGTTGTTATTCAACAATAATGAACTTTATTAAGTAAGTTATGTAACAATAGGAGTGATTTATTTAACAGTAAAAAATCATTTATTAAAAATATTTTAGTTATACTAATCCGTAGTTTTTTTTAAAAAAAAATAATTTTTATTGCTATTATTGCGTAAGAATCGTAAAAATAACATTGTCAATTAAAAAAAATTAAGGTTTTGTCGCTATGATTGCCCTAATCATGTTGTTGTTAACAAAAAACCCATGAAAACAATACTTTTGTCCCAACAACCATATTTATATTGTTGCTACAACCATATTTTCATTTTACAATTTGGCAAAAATACTTTTGTTACATTTCAACAATATTAATATTGTCGCAATCATACTATTGTCAAAATGAAATTCAAAAAACAATACTATGGTTGCGACGATCATACTTTTACTGCTGAGAACATACTATTGTTGCCGTGACCATATAGTAACCATATCTTTTCTCTGCGTGCATCTTGCGGATAGCTTTTTCATGTGGAGTTCATCATGTAAAATACTCCAAACTTGCAAGTTCTCTGAGCTTTATTCGTCTATCTTTAGTCACTTTATTAAATATTTTTCTAATGTTCTCAATAGTAGTAGCAGTTTTCGGTCTTCCAGAGCGTTGTTCATCTTCCGTACTTGAATGACCCATTTTAAATTATTGAACCCAGGGTTTCACGGTGGAGTATGATGGTGCACTATCACCATGAACAGAATCTAATTGATCTTTGATTAATTGTGGCGTATAACCTTTTATATAAAAGTGTTTAATTACCGCACGAAACTCTTTATTTTCCATTTTTCAAAAATTATAAAACTTGTTTACTTCAATCACCTGTAACAAAGAAAATAATCATTAAATATTTCGGAAATTTTGACAGATGATAAAAGATTGCTTTTAAAAACCAAAAAAAAAAGTTGCTGGTAAAACAGAAAATGTGCCAGGCCCGTTAGTTTTGCGGTCGCCCTCGTATATATCAATATAATAGGTAATACATAAGAGTTAACTTGACAACTAGTTTGCTTTGTACATACTCTTCAGTGGTGTGGGTTATCATCATCATGGCTTTCCACGTGCTATTTATTACAATTTCAATCTTATTCGGCTTGCTAATGATGTCACAGCGAAATGCTCGCCTATGTGTACTCTAAATACAATGGCAAGGGTTGGCAAACATTCGCCCACGGGGCCATTTCAATTGAAAATTTGTCAAACGTCCAAAGTCCTTTCCATTCATATGACGGAGGAGGAGAAAAATACACCAAATTTATTCTAGGAAAACCTCTTTGGCATGCGATTTTAATGAAATGAAATTGAAGCATTAATAAATGCGCATACAATGTGTTTATAGCACGACCGCTTGTCAAGTTACAGCGATCCAAAATTTACTCGGCTGCCTGGAGGTTTAATTTTCAACCCCATTTAGTTGAACAATAAATAAGGAAATGCAAAGTAGCTTTGGTCTGTATAGTTACAGTTTGACTACACTGAGAGAATTATGTTTTTACTATTTACGAAACATCCATCATATTTTTAACATGGTTGTTTTATTTCGGTCTTTTGCTTTAACTGGCTCTGAATGTGGAGTCTCTGTAGAGGTGGTTAAAAAAACTTGAAAAGTTATATTTACGACAGTAGTTCTCATACGTTTGATGCGAAACTGGTCTTAAAGAGGTCAGTTTTTCTTTTCGGATTGTGATAAAAGCAGCGCGCAGCCACGAAAATCAATGTCACTTTGCCATTTTGTCTTCTAAACCCCATCAATCCCTGTTCAATTCTTCTTATTATGTTCTTAGTACACGCAGAGAAAAAATATGGTTACTATATGGCCACGACAACAATAGTATGTTTTCTGCAATAAAAGTATGGTTGTCGCAACCTTAGTATTGTTTTTTGAGTTTAATTTTGACAACAGTATGATTGCGGCAATATTAATATTGTTGAAATGTAACAAAAGCATTGTTTCCAAATTAAAAAATGAAAATATGGTTGTAGCAACAATATAAATATGGTTGGTGTTACAAAAGTATTGTTTCGTGGGTTTTATGTTAACAATAACATGATAACGGCAATCATACAAGCAAAATCGTAATTGATTTTTAATTTGACAATGTTATTTTTACGAATCTTACACAATAATAGTAGTTTCTATATATAAATTAAATTTTTTCAAAACAGTATAACTGAAATATTTTTAATTAATAAATTGTTTCTACTGTTAAATAAATCACTCCCTTTATAAAGAGTTTTATGTATTTTTACATAACTTATTTAATAAAAATCTCTATTGTTGAATAACAACTTAACCCAATCTTTACAAAAAAATTTGGGGATCATAGCATGGTTGTGTGTAAGTCATACTATAATTCTGAGGATCATACTATGGTTGTATGTGCAACATTCTTTGGTTGTGAGGATTATAGTATGGTTGTGGGGACCATAGTATGGTTGAGTGTGAATAATAATATAGTTGTGGGGATCATAGTATGGTTGTGTGTGAATAAATCTGTTGTTGTGAGGACAATAATATTGTTATGGGGATCATAGTATGGGTGTGTGTGAACCACACTATGTTGTGATGATCATAATATTGTTGTGCCACAACCATATAACCAACAATAGTATGATGCTCTTCGAATATTGTTACCGCAACCATACTTTTTTTCTGCGTGTACATTCTTCATATTATTGACGAAGTTTTTCGAACATTTTGCGTATTTTGTTACGAAGTGTTTTCGAATAAAAATGCTTCTAAAAAATGTTGTAACTTTTTCTTCATATGTTTTATGAAAAACTTCTTATTTTATGTAAATTCAATGTACACATTTTTTGCGTAATTATTTTGAAAAAACTTCTTAAATTTGTTTTAGAAATGTCTTTACAAAAAAAATTATTCGTCATTTAAAAACATAATTTTGTGCAAACGTAAAAGCGTAATTCTCAATGTAAAAGTCATTTGATTTGTGGCCTGAAGAAACAATTTGGCGGACTTTGAAACAGCTTTCCCGAACGTTGATTCAGAAAAGAAACAACAAAGGTCTTTTATCAGAATAAAAACTGATTAAAGACCAAATAAATGTTAACAGAAAACTATATCATGAAAAATTTCAAAGAAACTAAAACAAATTTTGTAATTTTTTATAAAAGAACTTCATCTTTATTGTGAAATATTGTCATAAAAATTATGAAAATTGTCATGAAAAATATAAAAAAATTTATAAAAAAAAGTAAGCTTTCATATATTATGATACATTTTTTCAAATTTCTGGTTTTATTGGAAAGGTTGAACTTTGTCATTTAAGAAAAGAAAACAATATCATTCATATGACTACCACAACTGGATCGACTGTACCTCTTTCGATCACCCCAATATTGCAGAACATTTTCGATTGTTTCGGGTCGAGTCTCTCCAATTCAATCAAATAATCCGAAAGGCTCAAATCGAAGCTCCGAGACGGCCAATTGACATCACAGTTTCGGCTGATTATTCGATTTTCAAAAACAGTGCGTAAAATATCGATGTTTGCGGTGGCTGTGTGAAATGTTGTCCATGTCATTATCTTGAATTTTTTGAAAAAAAAAACGTTGAGCATGGCGGCTCATTTTCGTAGAAAAATAGCCCAATGATGTCGCCAACCCAAAATCCAAACCAAACACACGCATAAAAAAAGTATGGTTGGGGTTACAATATTCGAAGAGCATCATACTAATGTTGGTTATATGGTTGTGGCACAACAATAATATGATCATCACAACAATAGTATGGTTCACACACAACCATACTATGATCCCCATAACAATATTATGGTCCTCACAACAATATAATTATCACACACAACCATACTATGATCCCCACAACCATAGTATGATTCACACTCAAACATACTATGATCTCCATAACCATATTATGATCCTCACAACCATAGTATGTTGCACATACAACCATAGTATGATCCTTAGAACCATAGTACACAACCATGCTATGATCCCCAATTTTTTTTTGTTGTAAAGATTGGGTTAAGTTGTTATTCAACAATAGAGATTTTTATTTAATAAGTTATGTAAAAATACATAAAACTCTTTATAAAGGGAGTGATATATTTAACAGTATTTTTTTTAATTATTTATTAATCCAAAGAATACATGTCAATCTTTCGTAGGATATGTTACAGTAGTTTGAGTTTTATCACAAGAATATTTCAGCAATTGAAGATACATGGTTGTTTCATTTATTAAAAATATTTCAGTTATACTAATCCGTAGTTTGTTTTGAAAAAATTTAATTTATATGTAGAAACTACTATTATTGCGTAAGATTCGTAAAAATAACATTGTCAAATTAAAAATAAATTACGATTTTGCCTGTATGGTTGCCGTTATCCCTTTATTGTTAACGTAAAACCCATGAAACAATACTTTTGTCCCACCAACCATATTTATATTGTTGCTACAACCATATTTTCATTTTTTAATTTGGCAACAATGCTTTTGTTACATTTCAACAATATAAATATTGCCGCAATCATACTATTGTCAAAATTACTAATTACAAAAAAAAATAAGGTTGCGACAACCATACTTTTGTTGCAGAGAACCTGCTACTGTTGCCGTGACCATATAGTAACCATATTTTTTCTCTGTGTGCAGTGATTCGTGGTGGATGCATTGGCTTATTAATAGTCATGTCTGGGTCCTTTGAACTGTGGACGACTTTAAAATGGTTGAGTCGATTTTGTTCTTAGGCGCGGTATTTTACGTACTGTTTTAATCCTTTTCACATAATCACATCATTAAGAGCTTTAAGCCAAGTTAAACCTCGTGAACTAGAGGTGGTGCCCTCTAAAGCCAGACATTTTAGTAATTTAGGTATTGTAGTTTTTTCGTGTTGACTGTTTGAAGGATCACGTATCAGAGCACTTAAGCCAAGTACGTAGAAAAAAGAATTCTACCAAGTATTTCGGGCTCGCATGTTCGCGAGTACTGTTACGACTGAGGAAAAGGTGTAAATTAGAAAACACGGCGTTTGTTTTTCCTAAGTCTTAAACAGCTTGGACTGCGCAATAATTGTCTAACAAATATGTTATCATGACGTTCGAGCTTTTCTTTGTTCTTTATATTGATATTCTGAATTACCTCTTTAACGAGAGGATGTTTTCTTTCCTCATATACTAAGGGGCAGCGTTAATCAGCCGCAATGTCTTCGATTAGACTCTTTGGATTTTGTAGAAATTGCTCGAGCTTGCTTTGCCCCATAGCTGGGCACCGTATAACCAGATAGGTTTAATTGCACTGTTGTATACACGCAGAGAAAAGATATGGTTCCTATATGGTCACGGCAACAATAGTATGTTCTCTGCAATAAAAGTATGGTAGTCGCAACCATAGTATTGTTTTTTGAATTTCAATTTGACAATAGTATGATTGCGAAAATAATAATATTGTTGAAATGTAACAATAGTATTTTTGCCAAATTTAAAAATGAAAATATGGTTGAAGCAACAATCTAAATATGGTTGGTGGAACAAATGTATTGTTTTCATGGGGTTTATGTTAACAATAACATGATTACGGTAATCATAACGGCATAATTGTATTTTTTTTTAATTTGACAATGTTCTTTTTACGAATCTTACGCAGTAATAGTAAAAATAATTAAATTTTTTTCGAAACAAACTACAAATTAGTATAACTGAAATATTTTAAAAAAATATTTTTTTTTTACTTTTAAATGAATCACTCATATTATTACATAACTTACTTAATAAAATTTTCTAGTGTTAAATAACAACTTAACCCAATCTTTACAAAATTTTTTGTTAAATAACAACTTAACCCAATCTTTACAAAAGATTTTGGGGATCATAGTATGATTGTGTGGTAGTCATACTATGGTTGTGAGGATCATACTATGGTTGTACGTTAAACATACTATGATTATGAGGATCATAATATGGTTGTGGGGATCATAGTATGTTTAAATGTGAATAATAAAATCGTTGTGGTGAATAATTCTATTGTTGTGTGGACCATAATATTGTTATGGGGATCATAGTATGGTTGTGTGTGAACCATGCTATTGTTGTGGTGATCATAATATTGTTGTGCCACAACCATATAAAAAACAATAGTATGATGCTCTTCGAATATTTTTACCCCAACCATACTTTTTTTCTGCGTGCAGGACGCTTTCCTGGGGCACACCTGCTAGTATTTCGCAGTCATCGGTGACGTGCTGCCCACATTTGACTCTTAATCTGCGGTTTTTTAAGTAAGACCCAAGAATTCGATGCGTATTTGCTGGCAAGTATTTGCAAATTTTGTAGGTCAAGCCAAAGTGCCAGACTTTGTCAAATGCTTGAGCAACATCCAGAATTACGGCGCAGCAATATTCTCGCCGTTCAAATAATTTTTTAATTGCTTGGGTCGAACAAGTAAACCGTGTTCGATGGTGCTGTGACCTTCCCGGAATCCAAACTGATGGTCTGGTATAATGTCATTTGACACAAGGAACGATTTTATTTTCGATAAAAATAACGTTTTCAAATAGTTTGGATAAGCAGGGAAGCAAACTGATTAGCCTGTATGAGTAAGGTATTGATTTGTCCTTTCTTGGCTTTAAAATCGTTTAAATCAGAGAAATTTTATACGCTTTCAGAAGGTAACCGTGTCTCGAAATTGAGTTAAATAATTTTGTCAGGAACTTCACAGCAATAAATTAAAATAAATTAAATTAAATATTTATGAGGTGGCAAACCGCCGCTGAAAATTTGTTAGATATTCTTAACTGTGTTCCTTGGATTACTTTAATGTAGAGTACCATCATACCACGACAGCCAATCCCTTTTTAAAGGAATGGAAAATTGCCCACTTATGAACTAATAAAAAAAAATATTTTTTTGTTATTGGCCTTTGCATTGAAACAAAGAGGATGTGCTATTTAAGTGGCGCGGAGAGAACTTCAATGGCAAAGATACGGTGGAGGTTTCATAAGATTCAAGCTGGCCGAACTAAAGGACGATTTAACTTGTTTACTGCCTGCTTTATATGAATTCTCTAATAAAAACTCTTGTTTTTAGGTCTATACAAACAGAATCAATGTTGCCATGCTATTCTTTTTTTTTGTTAACAGCTGCCAGGATACCTTATTTGTAACTTATTAGCCGAATAATGTCATCATGTCCTTGGACATTATGACAAACCTCCTTCCCTTTTTCAGGCTACTGGAAAACACAAGATGTTAATTAAAATTATTAATTTCTTTTACGACTTTGCTTTTTAACCACATCCCCCCATTTTTTCACTTCGAAATCCTTATCTGCCACATTAATCTATTAATGAATGAAGTGCCAGCGATCGCTGTTCAAATCAAATCCAATCTAAGGCATTGTTATCACAAATCAATATGACAATTGTTCCGATGACGGCGCGTCTCATGAAAAAGTTATTGATAGTTGTTCTTCAATTATTGTCAAACACTCTACGCTCGGCCCACACGCTAATCACTCAAACATTGTCTGCTCCCGCACATCTTGTTCCAAAGTCAATTTGGGGAAACATTTCAATTAACTTTTGATAACATGATTGATGTCTCCTGATCCTTATGAAATCACTTTCAACTGTGGTGTCAGCGATAAAAATTACTTTAAGTAAATATCACCGACACACCGAAAATTTCCCTATCGACGTACATACGTAAATCTCAAGGAAGCCGAGCGTCGCCCGTGACGCACCCACGCGGGCTGCCAGTGAGACAAGCCTTATTGCCAACGCAACCGAGAGCGATGAAAACAAAACAAACAAAAAACAGAAAATCAAAGGCAGACGGGCGGACGGACGATTAATGCTCGAAACCTAAGACGAAAGATTTTCAATAAAATAATTACACCGAAATTTTATAAATAGAAAAGTTTAATACAACAACAAACAAAAAAAATACAACAAAAGAAAAACTGAAAGGAGAGGTTAGGGCTTCGTTCTGCTCACTCGCTCACTCACTGTAGTACGTTTGTGCTGCCTATGATTGCCTGACAAAATGTTTGAATATTCCCCCAGTATTGTCGACAGACGTCTCGGTGTTTGACGTCGCTGGCAGCCAGTCGGAGAATTTCTGACATTGGCCTGGAGGCAAATATTTAATCGGAGGATGTGGAAGGATGTACAAATGAATACAATTAGCATTAAAGCATGGCATTGTGCTGTATCTGGGGGGCGGGGAAATAAAATATTCTCCGAAAAGAAATGCCGGCACAAGTAAAAATCACAACAACAACAATAACATCAATAACAAAAGTCACTCGAACGAAAGAAGATTTTTTTTGGGAAAATTTTCGGTAATTAATCACAATCATTTGCTGGCAATGTGTTGTAAAATTGCCAACAAATTAGTAAAGTATTTATTAGGCTGTTGTGTTTCCTCGTTTCTTTGGTTTTTGTTTACTTTCAATTGCAAAATTTACACTTTGTCCTTTTGTTTGTATAACCTTCACCATAGGATGATGTGTATACAAATCTTTAATATTTTGAAATATTGGAGAGCTAAATATTTTGCTAGCCTAATAATGAAAATGCGAATATTTATCATCAAAAATGGTTTTATTGTTTTTCAAAGTACTCTCCAGCATGCGCTCAAACCAATTGTCGAAGCACTTCTTCCACTCCGATTGAGACACCTCCAAAACATGGTTTTTGAACGCTTCAACAGCATCTTCTGGCAATCGAAAATCGTTGACCACGCATTTTTTTTCTTGATGCGCGGGTATAAAAAGAAGTCATTGGGTGCCAAGTCAGGGCTGTACGGCGGATGATCCATCAGTTCGACGTTTTGGCCTGTCAAAAAGGCGCTGGTTTGAGCAGATATGTGAGAGCTCGCATTGTCATTATGCACAATGATTCGTCTTCTCTTGTTCGTTACTCGAATTTCTCCAAAGACTTCAGGCAAACAAATTGTGGTATACCACTCAAAATTGACCGTCCTACGTTGCTCAAGCGGAACAGTCGCCACATAACCAGTTATGCCGAAGAAACAGGCGACCATTTGATTCGAAGTGCTTCTTTCACGAGCAACTTTCGTTGGATTTGGCTCATCTTCGTAGACCCACACGGTCAATTGCTGTTTTGTTTCGGGCTCATACGCATAGATCCATGATTCGTCACCTGTGACGATCTTATAAACGTCGACACGAGCCTTAGATGAGCGATTGCCAAATTGTGCGGCATCCAATGAGAACAAAGATTTTTGACGGCCAGGTGTTCATGCAATATCGAATAAAAGCTGGTGGAAGAAATGCCCAAGGATGCCTCTATCTCATGGTATGTCACATGATGATCTTGCATTATCAGTTCACGCACGGCCGTTTTTGGACGACCTTCGTCGTCGTCGTCGGCTAGCTCAAAGACGAAGGTCATAGAATCTTTATTGGTAATTTAAAAGGACATTTTATGGATTAAAAATAATTAACTTTAAATGTTGGCAACTGTATTATGGAAATGAGCGTTCGGTGAGAAACGGGAAGATCCGCTGTTTTCGACCAAAATGTTGTTCAGTGATGAGGCCCATTTCTGGCTCAACGACAAAGTCAATAAATAAAATTGCCGCATTTGGGCTAAAGAGCAAACAGAAGTGGTTTAAGCGGCTCCATTATACCCAGATAAAACCACAGTTTGGTGCGGTTTATAAGCTGGTGGAATCATCTGTGCATATTTTTTTAAAAATGATAATGGCCGGAACGTAACTTTGAATGGTGCTTGCTATCGCGCCATGATATCGATCTTTATGCTAACTGAAATTGAAGCCCTTAATCTTGACGACACTTGGTTTCAACAAAACCACGTGCCACTTGTCATACAGCTGCTCAAACAATGGATCTATTGCCAGGTCATTACGAAAAGCAGCTAATTTCACTTTTTGGACAGGGGAGTTGGCCGCCTGGATCGAGTGATATCACACATTTAGACATTTTTCTTTGGGGCTACGTCAAGTCTAACTACGATTCAGGTTTTGGAAGCCAACATTACGCGTGTCATTAAAGCCATATCGGTCGAAATGCACGAACGAGTCATCCAAAACTGAGCCCTCAGAATGGAAACCCTGAGGCGTAGTTGCGGCCAACATTTGAAGGAATTTATTTTCAAAAAATAAATGCCTTAAAATGTCCTTTCAAATTTGAATTTTTATATATATTTTTTGTTCTGAAAAAATACCTCTAGATGGATCACCCTTTACCTTCTCCTCGGGTGAAATCTCCAGGGGATATGCCCCAACACTATGTTCACACGGTAGCTGGATGCTGCTGCGACTTCATCGGCGTGAATGTTGTTCAGAACTGCCTAAAAGTTTCGATAACCTAAAGGTTCTCTCTTATACCGCTGAACTTCTCTCTCTAGATCATCAAGATCGTACCTGATCTGCCTGGACGAAGGCATCCTGTCCGAAAGATAGTGGTTAGTATGACTGCTGCGAAAACACCCTAGCAGGTATTTCTTAGACAACAGGAAATTGTGTCTGCGAACGGTAAGGATCTTCGTCTATTCATGTAGATGGTCCTCATAAAACATCAGGAGTCACTCTGTTGATGTTCTTAGAGCGGCATTCAGGCTAGTCTTAATTTTCTTCTGAAACGAGGAGAGCAGCCCAGAAGCCCTTCCTGGTATAAATTTCATTCCAGCATACCTCCCCATTTGCCCCCACTGGGGGCGTATCCATAAATGGAATTTAACTTTATATCCAAAATTAACAAAATAACAAATTGTTTTTCGATATCTTGATTACAGAAATAAGGAGAGCAGCCCAGGAGCTCCAGCATACCTCCCCGTTTGCCCCCATTGGGGGCATATCCAAAACAAGAACTTGCATTTTTTGCTTATCAAAAAATGCACCTCTTATAGCAGGAAACATTGTCTATTATTCTAATATTATCTTAACTTTGTATAAATCTTACTTATTTCATGAAATTTAGTACTTTTTCCTTTATTGATATCTCAGATATCGTCTTTATATGTGACGCGCAAAATAGAAAGGGACCTAAGGGTATAAACCAGTTTTGTTCAGGAGAGCCATTTTAAAGATTTAAATACGTGTATCTTTGGTGTGCCATAACTTTCATAAAACGCTCATATCTCTGGAAGGGAACACTTTTGGGACATGGGATCGGTCTCAAAGGGACCTTAGGGACCCTTAGGTCCCTTTCGCTATGCCTGTCACATATAAGAAACTTAGCTGTTTAACATTACTCAGTTCACCCGTTTATGGCGAACTGCGAATAGTGCTGGTTGTTGTCTTTGCTAGTTAAATTCGGAATTTAACTTCACACACACGTATTAAATGACAAAATCCAAACTTTCAAACAAAGCCAGAAATTTAAAAAAATATCAGTACTTGTTTTTACAGTCGATCCAAGTTTAAAATGTTAAATCGTTTTTTGACGATAAATATTTGCTTTTTCATTATTAGGCCAGAAATGTATATAGCAGCCTTCGTATTCTAAATTTAACCTTTTTCCTACTGTAAAAACTTCCGCGGACTACAGGTAATAACTAAAACCAAGCACGAGCCTATTATTTCGAGGATTTGTCATACCCACCCCTGTCATTAATTTTTCAAAGAAATCATTTACCATCCCCCAAACAGTTATTGCAAATTGTAAAGGGTGTCCTAAGAAGAGCGCAATTTTTAAATTTTAAATAAAACAGATATTTAAGAAAAAATCGTGAAACTTTATTATAGCGTAAAGTAGACAGAATGAAGTTATGTATGGAACAATATATCGTGCAGATGGCTGCCGCGGCTTTGCTGGCATGCACGCGATCTTTTAATGAAATTTTCAATGACCGTTTTGCATGAATGCTGCGGTATTTCATTAATGCAGCGTCCAATTTCGTCTTTTAAGGCTTTAGTCGTCGTCGGCTTATTCGCGTAAACCATCGACTTCAAAAACCCCCAAAGAAAAAAATCTAATGGTGTTAAATCGCACGATCTAGACGGCCAATTCTGATCTCCAAAACGCGAAATAACACGACCGGGAAATGACTGATGCAGTAATTGAATTGTTTCTCTGGCTGTATGACATGTGGCGCCGTCTTGTTGGAACCACATGCCCTCCACATTCATTTCTTCAATTCTAGGCAAGAAAAAACTGGTTATCATTTCACGATACCAAACACCATTGACTGTTTGCGCTTGACCTGCCTCATTTTCATAAAAAAAAGGTCCAATGATTCCTCCAGCCCAAAAACCACACCACACAGTGACACGTTGAGGATGCATTTGCTTCTCGTGAATCACTCGAAGATTTTCCGCACCCCAAATGCGACAATTCTGCCTATCAAGATGAAAATGGGCCTCGTCACTGAAGATGATTTTATCGGCAAAATCAGCATTTTCATGTTGTCTCTCCAATACCCAATTAACGAACTCCCTTTTTACTAACCTCGTACCTTCTACTAACAAACAATAACAATTGTTCAAATGTCAAACAATGACACTTCGAATGTTGCCAGATTTAAAAATTGCGTTCTTCTTGGGACACCCTTTAATAGAAATGTTTGCAAATACGAAAATATTTCATAATTACTTTTTCGCTACTATTGCTATTTCAAAGACACAAATTTTCGTATTAAATTTTTCACTGAACAGTAACAGAACCTCTTAAACTTAAGGAAATTTAAGCTTCGACACAAACAACATCCATTCCTAATTTATCTGTATTTCTTTGTCAAACATTTCGAAATGGCGTTTCAACTTTAAATTGCCTTAATTCATTTATGCCATTGGACATTAAACTGCCTTCTAGGCAACATAATTAGGATTATTTCATAATTACACATTTTTGTTTTGTACTCATTCACATTCAGTGCCGTTGTCGTCATTACTGCGACATCGCCAAACATCGTTGGCCCTGTTTCACTTGTCGTGGTCCTTGTTCATCAAAACGAACTACACGAGCCAACGACACATGTATTCATTAGGATAATTATTTCTTCATATATCAAATTATATTTTCCTACAAGGATATTTTGCTTCCAGCTATTGGCAGTGTCCTCCATCGTCCGTGTCCCATTCCAACGCCCACTCTACTCCAGGGCACTTCCGGTAAAAGAAATGACTACAGCCATAGTTTACACTGGCGTATTATTGTGTGTATTAATTGCATTTGTTCGAGTATATAAATTCAGACAGATTACTTCAGAGTTATGTTTATGTTTGTAAGAGCGAGTACTAGGATGTCCCTTACTTTCTGGAATGGAAAATTCGCCAACACTTAGAACTCCGTGGATAATAAACCATTTGATTTGAATTAGAAAGAAAACAAATAAAAAAATCGGTCGTGGTTGACAATGAGATACCCTACACCACTCTGCTAGAGTTAATTATTTGTCGCTCATATCGTAACATACAAAAATTGAGTTTGATCGAGTCTACTTGTGGCTTCGTGAGCTGCAAGAGTTCAAATCGGGAGGGACCTTTGTGTGGACTTGTTCGAAAACATGGAACGCTATGGTCCGATGTTACAGGACATGTACGTTGGTCGCTCGTTACGCTCCATGCCAAGTTTCATAAGATTCGGATGTAAAATATAGTTTCTAAAGCTGCAGATTCTGAAATCGAAAAGAACCTTGGATTGGGGGCTATAAGGAAAATATGGACCCATGTGATCCAGTTTTACCACAGTTATTACAAAAAATAAAGTTAATTAACGGTAGCTCGCCTAAAACGTTCAGCTGCGTTCAAAATAATAGTAGTGCACATAGCGAAAATGAAAAAATGTTAAAAAAAATATTTCTATTGTTCATTGAAACCTATATTTTGCATTTTTGAGAAGTTGCATTTCCATGTCCTCTGTTGGCTATAACTGCAGCGCAGCGCCTCTGCATTGAGTCCACCAGGCCTTCGCATCTTTCGGCAGTTATTGACTGCCAGGCAGCCTACACAGCCTACCAAAGTTGCCCATTACTTTGGCCAAAAAATCGAGTTTTTAGAGGGGGCGTGACACCGCCCTCTTTTCCTTCCGGCTGTGTTTCGATGCGTGCCTACATCATATGTTTCAAATATCATCGTCGTATCCCTACTAGTTCATGATATATTTTTATTTCAAGTCTATGGATGTGTGGGCGGTGCCACGGCTCCTTGTTCAATGTTTCCATAACATTTTTTCCATTCTGTTAAAAGTTTATAACGGTGTCTCCATTAATTTAACCATAAGTGAAATTTTTTTAGGGAGTCGTGGTACCGCCCTCTTTTCCTTCGGGTTGTGTTTCGATCCATCATCATATATTTTAAATATAAGCGTCATATCTCTCTAAGTTCATAAGTTATTGTCTTTTTAAGTTCAGAGTTATGTGTGCCACGCCCCCAAATCCAAAATACCATAACATTGTTAATAATTATTTCCTAGTCATTGATTTCATTCTGCACTTTATAACGATCGGTCTATTACTTTGGTCATAATTGCGTTTAAAGTGGGCGTGGCACCACCGACGTTTACTCCAGGATATTATATGTTCCAAATATCATCGTCATATATCTAATAGATCATGTATGTGTTGTTTTTAAGTTTAGGGATGTTGATTTTTCCAGAGGTTGACCCAGTCCTTGTAAGAAGGAAATTTTTACCGCTCTGGCCCTTTTTCAATAGCTACCGCTTGAGTGTATCAGCAAATGTTTTTGCAAAATTTTAGCTACCTTTCTTCAATAGTGCGATAAAAAGTTTGCTTTCCACAAACCGATAGAGGGACATGGCTATATAATCTTAGAATTTTGCGAAGATTCAGAATATATATACTTTATGGGGTCTCCGGCCAGTATTTTAAGGGTGTTGCAAACGGTATGACAAAGTTAGTATACCCCTATTCTATGGTAGAGAGTATAAAAGAGCAATGTTATTGCACCGGGATACAACGATTAGCCTACATTTCATCAACGAATGCTTTGCCAGTACGTATTTTTCCAAATGGGCTGGTGTTCGTTAAACTAAAGCATCAAGGTCGGACTTGGCCGACTATGAGATACCCTACACCACTCTGTTCAAAAGATTCCGCGCCTTTGTCTTAAGTTTGAGATGGCAGGTAAAATGTAATTTCTACAGCGAGCGACACATATTTTGTAGGGGCTTTATGAAGAGATACGAAATTAAAGCATGATTGGATTTAATTTGTTGTTTCTAGAGCAGCAGGACCTTAAATCGGCATTGACCTTTGTGTGGGGCTAGATGAAAACATAATCTGATATGGTTCACCATTCTTAATTCAAGCAATATTGGATATTAGGGCGTGTCGATTTAAAACTTTGACCAAGGAACCATACCTTTAAAACGTACTCTGATGTCCCGACTTTGACCCGTAGCGCCAAATTTTGAAAAATCCCACTTTGAACTCATTTGGTTTACGATAGTTGTTGATGTTGTTCATGCTTCATCTTGTGGTGTAGAGGATGGTGGATTCATTGTAAACTGAAGAAAATATAAAAAAAAAAAACAGAAAAGGCGAAATTTCTTTATTTCAAAGAAAAAAAATTTTGGGTCACTCTATTGGGTCAAAGTGGGATTTTTCAAAATTCATCAGAATTCGTTTTAGAGGTATGGTTCCTCGGGTGAAGTTTCTTATTTTTATGCCTAGGATACGATTTTCCTTGTCACTTAAGCGATTTTTTTGCCTTCCTACAAATCGACCCGTCCTATTGATATGTCGCTTCTATAGCAAAATGGCCGTAAGCCATCAAGGACCTTTGTGTAGGGACTACGAGTATATAAAAATATTGATTAATTCGGACTAGTTTCGCCTGAGATTATTATTGGTCAATTATCAGTATGATCGGATTAAATTTACCGAAATTAATTTATTATTGCCTTTAAATAATGCATCCAACAATAAAAGTTTGGTGATGGGGATATGAGTTGTCTTTGCGATGCAAATCAGGATCTGTTCTGTGCTAATATATACGAGCTTTATAACTAGAAATAATCAACAGGAGCTTGGAGTTTGCCACATGATAGAAATCATGTTACATGAATGTGGGAATGTGGAGAATGTTCAACTCTTCTAATAAGGACATAAAATACTTAATGAAATAAAGTTGCAAAACTCTTCGTATTTTTTATGTAGAAACAAATCAGGGCCACGCTAATATAGATACATATGCTTTTCGAAATTCACTTAGTTGACCGACCACATGCTGTCCATCGTTGACTCGTGGGTGAATGGTTTTCCCAAGTTTCTTACTGCGGCATCTGTTTGCCTGATCGAGGGCTGATTGACTTGACTCCAGATACGAGTATGACTTAGTTATTGTGTAAGTAAATGCCTCCCTCCTTTCCTGTGATCTAATTATTATTCACATTGAGATTTGCGTTCGCATTGAATTTGTAGAATGTTAATATCGAATTTGTATTAAGCACTTGCAATTATATAATAACTTCTTTAATTAATTCCGATTCGCCTTTGTCTATTTGCAGATTGAAACGTTCGATTTGATTGGTGAGTACACATTTTCTGATGACATTATTGTATAATTTCAATTAATTTTAGTCAATATCAATGGTTATGTTTCGAATACCAAAACGAATTAGCTTCCATTGGATTTCGCATGCCTTATATAATGGGTGCGGAACTAATTCGATGGACAGGACACTGTCGGTCGGGTAAAATATTGTCGCCGTTCAGTGGAACAATTTAAGACAAGCCAAACATGGATTAATGATGAAAAATTTTCTTTCGTTTCATTACCTTATCTCAACTGCCTATCTACGAGGGCGGTTCGGAAAGCCTATCAATGAAAGAGAATAGTTAGTTTTTCAAAAATATTTTTATTTTTCAATGTAATCTCCTGAAACTTCAATAAACTTAGTCCAACGCTTATATAGCAATTCTATCCCTTGATTAAAATATTTTTCCTCAAGGTCTTCAAAATAGTGGTTTACAACTGTAATTGCATCTTCATTTGAGGTAAAACGCTTGCCAGCAAGGAATTTTTTTAGATTTGGGAACAGGTAAAAGTCACTGGGAGCTAAATCAGGAGAATAAGGTGGGTGTTCAAGCAACTCGTACTTTAATTCGTTGATTTTAGCCATTGTTAAAACACTCTTGTGCGCTGGTGCGTTGTCTTAATGAAAAATTATTTTTTTGTGTTGTAAGCCAGGACGTTTTTCTCGAATTTGTACATTTAATTGATCTAAAAGGTTGCAATAGTACTCTGAATTTATTGTTTTACCCTTTTGCAGATAGTCAATCAATAAAATACCTTTGAAGTCCCAAAAAATTGTTGCCATAACCTTACCAGCCGATTGAATTGTTTTTGCCTTCTTTGGGACACTTCCTCCAGCTTCAGTCCATTGTTTGGATTGTTCTTTTGTCTCTGGAGTATAGTGGTGGATCCATGTCTCATCAATAGTTATGAAACGACGCTTAAAATCCATTTTATTTCGCTGAAAACGATCCAAACAAGCTTGAGAAATGTTCATTCTTATGCGTTTTTGGTCGACTGTTAACAAGTCCGGCACCCATCTTGCAGAAAGCTTTTTCATCTGTAGTTCTTCATGCAAAATTAAATGGACTCGATCATTTGAGATGCCCATGATATTAGCTATTTCACGCACTTTTATTCGTCGATCATTTAATACCATATCATGCACTTTGGCTACATTTTCTGTTCTAGTTGCTGTTTTTGGACGTCCACTACGTGGTTCATCTTCAATGCTTGTACGACCACGTTTAAATTCAGCAACCCAATTTTTTACTGTTGCATATGAATGAGCACTTTCACCTAACACATTCACCATATCATTATGAATTTCTTGTCCCGATAAACCTTTTTTATGTAAATATTTAATGACACCACGCATTTCCAATTTTTCCATTGTACAAAAATCGCCGATGCGTCTTTTGTGAACACCTGTTTCTATATGAAGGAGTTGCCAGATCGAAACAAAATTTAACATATGTTTATAGCAGAGATGGAAGTTTTCAAAACACTTAACTTTTTTTTTGTTTATACCGCGCTTTTTGTGCTAGGCTAAGAAGTTTCCGAACCGCCCTCGTAAAGGTTATTAATTGGAAATTTAAAGGTTATTAATTGGAAATTTTCAAAATGTTATTTCTTGTTAGATGCCATCATACTGATATATTCTCTACCGACTGTAAAAATATTCCATCGTTTGCTGGATTTTTTTTTAAAACCTGGTACTAAACAAGTGTACAAACTACAGGGTGCGGTGATTGAAGTGTTACCTATTGAAAGTTTTGTACAGATTTTTTTTGTTGGTATTTTTTTTTGTTGAAAATTTTATCTATTTTTTAAAACATAGTAGATTATAGAAATTTATTTAAAATTTTAAATTTAGGAAAATTCATCTAAAGGTATTTTTTCAGAACAAAAAAAATATAAAAATTCGAATCAAGTGTGAAGTCTTTATTGGTATTTGAAAGAACATTTTTTGTTGGCATTTATTTTTTGAAAATAATTACCTTCAAATGTTGGCTACTGTATTATGGAAATGAGCGTTGTTCGGTGAGAAACGAGCAGATCCGCTGTTTTCGACCAAAATTTTGTTCAGTGATGAGGCCCATTTCTGGCTCAAAGGCAAAGTCAAGAAACAAAATTACCGCATTTGGGCTGAAGAGCAACAAGAAGAGGTTCAAGAGGTGCCATTATACCCAAAGAAAACCACGATTTGGTGCTGTTTATATGCTGGTGGAATCATCGGTGCATATTTTTACACAAATGATGATGGCCGGAACGTAACCGTGAATGGTGCTCGCTATCGCGTTCTGGTATCGTTCTTTATGCTACCTGAAATTGAAGCCCGTAATCTTAACGACACTTGGTTTCAACAGGACGGTGTCACTTGTCATACAGCTGCTCAATCAATGGATCTATTGAGAGGTCATTTCGAAAAGCAGCTAATTTCACATTATGGACAGGTGAGTTGGCCGCCTAGATCGAGTGATATCACACCTTTAGACATTTATCTTGGGGTTACGTAAAGTCCAAAGTCTATGCTGACGAACCAGCTACGATTCAGGTTTTGGGAGCCAACATTACGCATTTCATTAAAGCCATACCGGTCGAAATACTCGAACGAGTCATCCAAAATTGGGCCCACAGAATGGAAACCCTGAGGCGTAGTTGCGGCCAAGCATTTGAAGTAAATTAAATTAAAAAAAAATCGATGGCATAAAGTTTCCTTTCGAAAGAACCACAAATATTCCACATTTTATTTAATTTTCTATTTTTTTTTTTTTTTGAAAAAATACCTTTAGATGGATAACCCTATATAAGATGAACTAATTAAATATTCAAGCTCGAGGTTGTGGTTTTGTAATTATAGTCTCTACTTAATGCAATATTTCGTCTCTACAACTAAATTGCATGGGAAACTTTGATAGCTTTGAAAATAAAAAATCTAAAAAACTACACACAGAGAACAGATTAATTGTCTCAACTGAATTTTTTGCTAACTGAATGATTGACGTTGCATGCACCTCAAGTATTTCATCAGTACGACTGAATGTAAGTTGGTGCTCTGTGGTTAGTGGAACTGAAGTATCGCTGAAACATACGAAGAGACAAAAACTATTAACACTATACCAACAGTACTCCAAAACATAGGAAGGTCATGTTAAGAAAAAAATGGAAAATATAATGGAAGATTTGTACTAAAAACATTGGCTTAAGGTCATTAATAATCAAATTATTTTATAACATAACTCCGATTTGAAACCAAAAAGTACTTTTAACCAACCCGTTTTGGTTAGGATGAAATTTTAGCCGTCATCACCAAGAACCGGTTGCAACAGCAAATTATTTGCAAAACTAAGTAACTTCTCCGCTTTTAATTCACCTGACCGACCGATCAATTAGTTGCGTGTGCAATGCGATGATTATATTTGTCGTCATGTGGTATGTCAAAACGAATAAGCATTGCGATTATAAACATTTGGTGTTTGCAACCGAAAGTCTTCTTTTGCAACGGAATTTTTGTAGTTCCAACCGACTTGTAACTATTTTTTTTTCTTTACCATTACCATTTGGTCAGCAGGAAATAAGAATCAATAGAAACTGTCCATTATCGTTTAACATCGGCTCTTTCAAGTAGTACTCGTATAACCCGCCCAAACAGTAGGTACACTGGCTTTTACCTTTCGTTACATATTTTACGCTGTCTTTCATACTAAAGCCATTCCGATTGCGTGTATTGTTGAAACTACCTCCTGGGAATCCATTAATGGCTTTTAAATGTCCCTCCACCCCAAAAGAAGGCCATTTGTTTTATAATAAGAAATACACATTTACTTTTTTATGTTTTCATTTCCATGGAAGGCATGTTCTGCGAATTGGATTTCAAAATATTGCCAGCATAAGTAAGTATTTTGACTCGTCATAAAGTGATTCTCGAGAAAATTGAATTTCTTCTTTCCTCTATGGAAAGATTTCACTGGCGTATTTATCATAAATCCACTCACCCTTCGAAACGGATTGCAAGATGGCCAGTATACCAAAATATGTACCATTGAAGTATAAAAAATAAAAGTCCATGTACGAGTATTTAAAGTACCTTCTGGAATTTAATCATTGTCATGGTTTATTCATTCCTCCGCCCTCGCGCTATTTCCCAAATGCATCGTATTCTTACAAAAATCCGTTTTCCATATATGAGTGATATTGCTTTAAAGGAGGTACAGGGATTTTAACTTAAAATCAAGAAAATTTGTAGCAATTTTTTTTAAATTAAAAAAAATCAATCTAATCTGGAAAATTTCTATTAACGTAACATTTTAAATATCAAAATGGATGCGAAAGCTTTTAAAAAAGAGTGCTGGCACTGTACTTAATTTTGGTGCTCAAATGCTTTCCACCACTTATTTTTCCAAATGGGCACCGGGTCGTTTTGAAAGTGCGGATTCTTTGTAGAAAAAGAAGAAGTGTAAAAGCTTCTGCAAGACACAGGTTTCTAATGTTTGGCCAATAGTGCGTAACGGAATACTTAGCCAAAGGACCACCTGTTCATCAAATACAAATTTTTATTTAATAACTTTTTTTATTCCATACTTTTACCAAATGATTTCCCTGCGAACTTTGTATATCCTTATCACAGCCTGCCTCCAGCAAAGGATTTACGAGTAACATTCTGCAACTTTAAACTTTGGCCAACTTTCTGAAATACAATTGTAAATTGATGTTTTGATTTGGGATCCTGTGCCAGTTCATTATTTTTAGATTGCGCTATTTGTCAGTACTTGCTCCACCATGTTTGGCACTGGGCCAACGCCTTGCCGTTTGTATATATTTATATACCCTACACCCCACTGTGGTTCAGGGTATTATTACTTAGAGCTGATGATTGTAACACTTTAAACGAACAAAGATAGATCCCATGTTGGGCATACCGATCGATAACGAGCCAGTATCTGATTTCATTGAGCGATGTCAGTCTGTCCTTAAAATCAAAGTACAGGTAGCAAGTACGGGTGCGGCTAAAGTAACTATATGATTTGTTTTTTAAATAACTATTGAATGGAATGAAAAAAACAAAAAAAAATATGATAAAAAGAAAGTTTATTTTATGTTATTTTTTACATTAATTATGAAAAATAATATCAGTTAAATGAGAACCGTTTTCTCTAACGCAAAAATGTGCTCTTTTTATGGCATTTTCCATAACTTTGTTGAGTGTTTCTTGTGGTATACGATCAATTTCTTCTTGAATGTTGTCCTTTAGTTGCTGCAAGGTTTGGGGCTTATTCACATAAACTTTGTCTTTGAGATAGCCCCACAAGCCCCACCGTTCAAGTGAAAATGCGCTTCGTCGGTCATCATTAAATTTGACAAAAAATTTCATTTTGATCAACGAGATTTAAAACTGCTCTAGCATATTCCAAGCGCAATACGAAGTCCTCAGGATTTAGTTTTTGGACTAGTTGGATTTTGTAAGGGAAGAGGTGCAAATCGTGTTTTAAAATTCGCCGAAGAGTGCGGTCAGAAAGCTGCAACTGGGAAGATCGTCTTCTCGTTGATGTCTTCGGATTTTCTTCGACGCTCTGTCGCACAGCATCAATATTTTCGGCCGATCTGCCAGTTCGAGGTCTGCCCGTACGTCTTGAATCTCCGACAGTCCCATATTCAGCAAAATTATTCACCAACGAACGAATGGTTGGACCCGTTGGAGCAGTTCTTACACCATAAAATCTTCTGTATGCACGTTGAGTATTAATTATCGAACGATGATTTTCAATGAATAGAAAAACAATCTTAGTTCTTTGCGCAATTGTATAGCGTTCCATTTTTAAATATTCTCCCAAGTTTAATTTCTGAAATAGGAAAAAAGAAAAAGTTAAATACTCGCAAGCAAAGAAGTTACAATTGTTTTACATCATATAGTAACTTTAGCCGCACCCTGTATGAAGCGATTTCGATGAAACTCGGTTTACACTAAGTATGAAAAATAATGCCACTTAAATAACCCCCGTTTTCAGCTTTGTAATGATGGACTAGTTTTAGAGCATTTTTCATAACATCTTTCAAATTTTGTGGCTGTAGAGTTCGAATTTCTGCAACAATGTTGGCCTTCAGTTGAAGGATTGTCTCGGTCTTGTTCACATATACTCGCTCCTTCAAATAACCCCAAAGAAAATAGTCGGCTGCTGACAAATCTGGCGATCGCGCTGGCCATATAATTTTCGAATTTCTGGAAATTATTTGCTCTCCAAAAATTTGACCATGGTGTCTCGGTCAGTATAGGCAGTGGCTTCGTCCTGCTGAAACCGCATCTCAGGTCTGTTTTCAAGCACAGGACGTAAAAAATGTTCTATCATAAACCAATACCGCTTTCCATTTACGGTTACAGCACTTCCATCTTCATTCTCGAAGAAGTAAGGCCCACTGATATTTGCAGATGTGATCCCACACCATACTGTACACTTAATGGGGCGCAATTGGCGATGATGAATCGCTCTTGAATTTTCAGAACCCCAAAAACTACAGTTCTGCATTAACAAAGCCATTCAAATGAAAATGAGCTTCACACTCATGCGTTTGTGTTAAAATAATTGATCGCTGATTTAAATTCTATTATTCTGGTTCTTTTTTCAGTTGTGAATCTCTTCTTTATTTATTCTCCAAGTGTTATTTATGTAATCTGAAGAAAAATATATATATAAACGAAAAAGTTATTAAATTGTTAAACCCCATGGTAACTTTTGGCCCACCCTGTATTATAAAGGGAAATGCTTTAAGTGTCCAGTGAGAACATCGAAAACAGAGCACTGGCAAAGAACTTGTTTTCGGTGGTAGAAGTTAGAGTTTATGAACGAATGCTTGCCAGTATCTATTTACCAAATGACAGAATAAAGTGAAAATGCTTTAAGAAAAAGTGATTTCCCGGCTCAGTGTGGACTACCAACTGTTCCACAACACACTAGGGGAATTCGCTTCAAATTTCTTGCTGTGTTGACAGCGAAATCTACGTTGACTGACCTTGAATGCATAGTCTTCTCTTAAATCAATTTGTAGCCAAATTAGAAATTTCTTTTTTTTTAAGATATTTTTAATTGTCTAAAAAAACACTTTTAAAGTGATTCAGTGATTTAGTCCTTCTTAATAGACTTTCTGAGAACCCCTTCATAAGCTTTTTGAAGATACAAGAGTTTAAGATCATTACATCGCTCTCGTGCTTTTTTTAACAAATCGCCACTTTGTGCTTTTAAAAAAAATTCAATTTCCCATATTTTTCTATTGATGTTGTATGTGGTCTCTAGGTTTTGTATGTGCAATTTTAAGAGATTTAAAAAAAAAAACTGCAGATTAATAGTTAATTTGTAAAAATTAAAAAAGAGTGAGTTGTATTTTCGTGGGCAATTGTGTGAGGAAAACTTGAAAAGTAAGGTTTACAACAGTAGTTCTCATTCGTTTGCGGAGAGCCTGTCCTTATAGAGTTCGGTTTTACTTTCAACAATTGCAGCAAGGCTTTCTGAAGAAGCCATTTTGCCATTTTGTTAAAAACTTGTCTTCTATTTAAATGTAGAAGCAAGAGGTCTTGAGCCGGTTTAGTCCCTGTTCAATGATTAAAAAAAACTGCAGATTTGCCACATATCCAATCTTTACAAAATTTGTCGTCATAAATAACATAAATTTCTTTTTTTTAAGATATTCTGATTTTAGTAAAAATTAAATAAATTATCGAGCTTGACTTTATTAAACTTGTACTAGAATTAAAAACGAAAGATCGAACAACAGAATGTTCATTATATTCTGATTTAATTTTAGACGATCTACACAAAAACTATAAGTTCAGTTCTTTAGTAGAAAATTTAAAAAAAAGACCACCTTTACCAACATTTATGCATTTTCCTAAACTAAAGGACCTATAACGACAGCTAAAAATAAAGATATCAACTTTTTGACTTCAGTAACACATTCTGAAACTAACTGGCCGTTATTTTCATAGAAAAAAAATACTTAAAATTCTCTTTAAAGATTCCTTTTGTTAATGTCCTTGTATAAGGTCGAAAAGGATACGCAAAACTTAGAGATAGAATTTTAAAATGTTTAACGAAAATAATCTCGATACGATTTTACATCTCATTACGAAAATTTGCTAAAATAATGAAATATGTCTATTTTTTAACTTATGGCATGATGTAGTGCACTGCAAAACACAAACTGTGCTTTTGGGAATTTACAATACTCAACTAAGTATTTCATTTCCCAAAGAAGTCATTTACTCCCCAAAGAATGTCTAAAATTTAGATGCATCATAAGCCGGTGCAATTGGTACTTAGTACAAAATATCTAGTGATTTAAGGTCATGGCGCTTTACGAATTAAATACGCTCTTGCTTATAAAGGGTGATCCAACTAAAACGCACGATATTAATTGTAAATAAAACAAAAAGTTTTCAGGGAATTATCTTAATATTCGTTATAATGATAGAAGGATCTATGACATTTATGTGTGAAACAAAATATCGGCCAAATGCTCGCCTTGGCTTGGGTAGAATACATCGATCCAATGGTCCACATTTTTAATGATTCTGAGGTTCAATCTCGTTAATGTGCCGAAACAGCGCATCCTTTTTTTTGAATTGTTAAGCATTTAAGCTCAGCGACCTTATGTTTATTATGTTCAAAATTATTTATTAGATCTATATGATTATATGTGACAGCGCATAGAGAAAGGGAGCTAAGGGTTTGTTTTCCACGGACATGGCTAGATCGTCTTAAAATATTACGAAGATTTAGAAAATTTACACTTTATGAGGTCTCCGACTAGACAAAATGAATGTACACTCTACCCTACAACACTAGTTTACAGCCCGTTTTGGTCCAGAGTTCTAAATATTTTTTTCCTATAGATTTTGGCGTCCTAAACATAAAAATTAATTTTAAAAAATGTCCTGCTGATTAGTTTTCAAGATAGAATTTTTGGATTTTTTATGAAATGTCTCAGCTTTTTAGACCATAACTCCCAAACGCTACTACTGATTTGATCAAGAGTTGTCTCAAATGAAAGGAAATTAGCTTTTTATACTTTACATGGTACTAAAATCTGTTCTGGCATAGTTTTGACGTTAGAGACATTTAAGATTTGAAAAATTGATTTTTTTTTGTGCAAAAATCTCGATTATAAATCGAATAAAAATATATATAAATAATTCTATAAAAATATATATAGGGTGATCCATCTAGAGGTATTTTTCAGAACAAAAAAAAGTATAAAAATTCAAATCAAGGAATCTTTATTGGTAATTTGAAAGGATTTATTATGGCATTAATTTTTTGAAAATAATAACCTTCAAATGATGGCAACTGTATTATGGAAATGAGCGTTCGGTGAGAAACGAAAGGTCCGCTGTTTTCGACCAAAATTTTGTTGAGTGATGAGGCCCATTTCTGGCTCAACGGCAAAGTCAATAAACAAATTTGCGGCATTTGGGCTGAAGAGCAACAAGATGAGGTTCAAGAGGTGCCATTATACCCAGAGAAAACCACGGTTTGGTGCGGTTTATAAGCTGGTGGAATCACGGAACATAACCGTGAATAGCGCTCGCTATCGCGCCATGATATCGATTTTTATGCTACCTGAAAGTGAAGCCCGTAATCTTGACGACACTTGGTTTCAACAGGACGATGCCACTAGCCATACAGCTGCTCAAACAATGGATCTATAAAGAGGTCATTTCGAAAAGCAGCTAATTTCACGTTTTGGGCAGGTGAGTTGGCCGCCTAGATCGAGTGACATCACACCTTTAGACATTTTTCTTTGGTCCAAAGTCTATGCTGACAAACCAGCTACGATTCAGGTTTTGGAAGCCAACATTATGCGTGTCATTAAAGCCATACCGGTCGAAATACTTGAACGAGTCATTCAAAATTGGACCCTCAGAATGAAAACCTCGAGGCGTATTTGCGGCCAACATTTGAAGGAAATAATATTCAAAAAATAAATGCCATAAAAGGTCCTTTTAAATTACCAATTAAGATTCCACACCTGATTTTAATTTTTATATTTTTTTTTGTTCTGAAAAAATACCTCTAGATGGATCACCCTATATAAATAAATTGAGCATAAAGTTTGGACTTTCTCATGCAAAGATAGGAAAAAGCTGATTCCAAAACATAAAACATCTGCGTCAACAACGAATGGAATGGGTCATATACTCACTCGTATTTGTACAAAATATAGTATGTAAACACATACATACAGACATGTGTACGTCCATCCGTCTATGGGATGTGGTGCTTAGCGTAAACTTACAAATCCCTTGGCATTGTAGCCGGGCCTGCGAGTGCTGGCTGTTGCTGCTGCCGCCTGTTGAGGGTCCGCAAGATGAGCAACAACTTGCCGCATCATGGCACAATACAACGTAACAGAACTCTTAAGTAACGGGCACAATGCACACATTAACAACATGAATTTTTTAATATCCTCATCTTGAAGGATATGACTTACACACACACACACACACACGCACACCCCTACTCACACATGCATAGTCAAAGTGCCGTATAGAAGGTTTCATTCATAGTCTCTGCGTTGGGTTTTCAACCCCAACCAACGGATGCTCCTGAGCTCGTGATTCACAATTCGTATGAATGCAGGTGGGGAGATGCCCTTTGTATTTGCTTTGTGAAAGGAACAAGTACGAACATAAAATGCCCTTCTCTTTTTGTTCAAGTGCCCTTAGTTCCACTGGCTTTCCCAAGCATGACTGGTACGTAAAAATATTTAAAATTTTATTTGTTTGTAACGCGTAGAGAAGTGCTTGCATAGCTCGACACCATGGCTCTGAGAGGCACAGTCCACGAGGAATCTCCGCATAACTGGCAAACCAATTTAGGTAATGTTGTGATATTTGGAACTAAGTTTACAGCAAAAGCGTTGCCGTTGGTGACTCTAAAGAGTCATAATTACTCAGTTTTTGTGCCCTGGGTTTTTTTTATACCATACACAGTGGTACGAGTGTAGGGTATTATGATTTAGTGCTGATGTTTGCAAATACCCTATGTTATCGATCGCTTCAGTATAACTATCTGCTATCATTGAGCGATGTCCGTCTGCCCTTCCTCGGTCCGTCTGTCCATCTGTCGTTGAAATCAAAGTGCAGGTCGCAATTATGAACCGATTTCGATGACACTTTGTACATTCTTCAGGTTTGGACTGAAGATGAACCCTATTGAAAGCATACACAATTTTTTCGATTTCAGAACCCGCCGATCTAAAAGCCACATACGGGGGCTGCTATATATATTTCTGACCTAATAATGCGATTATTTATAATCAAAAACTATTTTACTGTTTTTCAAAGTATTCTGCAGCATGATTTATACACTTTTGCATGCGCTCAAACCAATTGTCGAAGCACTTTTTCCATTCCGATTGAGACACTTCCAAAATATGGTTTTTGAACACTTCAACAGCATCTTCTGGCGATGGAAATCGTTGACCACACATTTTTGTTTTGATGTGCGGGAATAAAAAGACGTCATTGGGTGCCAAGTCAGTAGTGCGATTCTGTAACTTTTTTTTAACGATAATCGGAATGGTTTAAAAAAGGCTAACAGCAAAATTGTCGATTTTGTAATTCAGTAAAATTTTTTAAGAAAGTCGTTACTGTAAAATCAGCTGTTGTTGTTAAGTAAACGACAAAAAATTTTGTGTTGTTAAAAATTCGATAAACTGTTTTAAACGTTTTTAAATGCCTTTTGAGTATTTGGCATATAAAGTAATTTGTCGCGGAATGAATCATTAAATCGTGTTCCAACAGTTGATAGGCGCTTGCTCCGATATTTACATAACCCATTTGAATTGACTGGAACCGAATTTTGGAAACTCTATTCTTCTATTCTTCTTGGAACTTTTCGCTTTTTTGACAGTTCGTTCGCCAGAGTTGCCTACTGAAGCCAAAAGTTGTCTTCTGTTGGTAAGCAGTAGTTAAAGAATCACATAATCGTTACTGCAAACAACAAATGCTGTTGACAACTTTAGCAATTCTTGTTATTGTTTAAAGTTACAGAATCGCACTATGGATGACCCATCAATTCGACGTTTTGGCCCTTCAAAAAGGCGCTGGTTTGAGCCGATGTGTGAGAGCTCGCATTGTCATGGTGCACAATGATTCTTCTTCTCTTGTTCGTTTTTCGAATTTCTCCGAAGACTTCTGGCAAACAAGTTGTGGTGTACCACTCAGAATTGACTGTCCTACGTTGCTCAAGCAGAACGGTCGCCACATGACCAGTTTTGCCGAAGAAACAGGCGAACATTTGCTTCGGAGTGCTTCTTCCACGTACAACTTTCGTTCGGGCTCATACGCAGAGATCCATGATTCGCCACCTGTGACGATCTTATAAACGTCTTTTGAAGCACCGCGATCGTATTTTTTCAACATTTTTTTGCACCAATCGACAAGAGTCTCTTTTTGAGCGATTGTCAAATTGTGCAGGGTCCAACGAGAACAAACCTTTTTTACGGCCAGGTGTTAATGCAATATCGAATGTATGCTGGTGGAAGAAATGCCCAAGGATGCCTCTATCTCACGGTATGTCACATGACAATCTTGCATTATCACTTCACGCACGGCATCAATGTTCTCTGGCACAACGGCCGTTTTTGGACAACCTGCACGACCTTCGTCTTTGAGCAAGGGTCGGCCACGATTGAAGTCATTAAACCAGTTTATCACAGTGCTATAGGATGATGCTTCATCGCCATACAAAGATTTAAGTTCATCGATACACTTTTGTCCTGATAATCCACGTCGAAAGTTGTGAAAAATGATCGCACGAAAATGTTTATGACTTAATTCAATTTTTTTGCCAAATTGATTTTTTCAGGTCACTGTAAACAACTCAAATTATGGTCTTACATCAAAACTTTAAACGGGTACGTTAATGTTAACAAAATATCAAACTTTGCAATGAAAATGTTAGATGGCTTTAGGCATTACTGAGTGTTGCCTAGGCCAGAAGTATATATATATATATATATATATATATATATATATATATATATATATATATATATATATATATATATATATATATATATATATATATATATATATATATATATATATATATATATATATATATATATATATATATATATATATATATATATATATATATATATATATATATATATATATATATATATATATATATATATATATATATATATATATATATATATATATATATATATATATATATATATATATATATATATATATATATATATATATATATATATATATATATATATATATATATATATATATATATATATATATATATATATATATATATATATATATATATATATATATATATATATATATATAAGTAGCAACCCTCGTATTATATCCGATTTCGAACAAATTTCGCGCAAAACATTTCGAGTGAGTAACATATATCTCTGGTGAAATTTTTGTTTAAAATAGTTTTCAAATAGCTCCAAATCAAAAGTTTCACCTGATTCAAGTATAATTTGCAGATCAAAGCCGTTAGATCAAGAATTCACAGAAATCCGCTCCGAAAACAGAAAATCATGCCCGTGAGATGAATATCACGCAAAATTCCATGAGTCAAATTATTAGAAAAAACTTGCGACTTGGGGCTTTCAAATGACGTACCGGACATTTATTGACTGTAGCTTTAAAAAAAATAGGATTGAAAAATGCAAACGTCTTTTGGTGAAGCACGCTGAAAACTTGCACAGAAAAATTTGGTTCAACGATGAAAAAATTTTTACCGTTCATGAAAAATTTAACAAGCAAAATGATAGAGTGTATGCGCCGTCGTCTAAGGAAGCATCTGAACTGATCCCAAGGGTGGAAAAGGGTTATCACCCAGCTTCAGTCATGGTTTGGTGGGGTGTCTCTTACGATGGGGTCACTGACCTGCATTTCTGCGAAGAAGGAGTCAAAACATCGGCCAAAGTTTACCAAGAAACGGTTTTAGAAGCTGTTGTGAAGCCTCTTAACAATTCCTTGTTTCAAAACCCGCCATGGACTTTCCAGCAGGATTCTGCGCCGGCCCATAAGGCTAAAACGTCCCAGGCCTGGCTTCTAAACAATTTGCCAGCGTGCATTTCCTCTGAACCCATTGGACGGTTTTAGAGGACAAGGTTTGTCACAAAAGATACCCCAACATTGGATCTCTTAAGACTGCTTTGGTTCGAGCCGTGGCCAATTTTCCAATGGACGAGGTGCGTGCAGCTATTGACGATTGGCCAGTGCGACTTAAGGCGTGTGTAAAGGCAAAAGGCGAACATTTCGAATAAGTAGATTCTTTTTGGATACAATATACATCAAGAAAGATATTAACAAATATTTGGTCCAAAAACCATTCAGTACTTTTTGTTTTACAGCATAAAACGTGTGTAACAGTATTTATGTCCCTACTAAGTAAGTCCATGTTTTTGAATAGCCCCCTTACAAAGGTCCCTCCCGATTTCAGGTCAAGCCACAAATTACACCATATACCACAATTTGTGTGGTACTTTATGAGCGACCATTAATTAACAGTGGTGAAAATGGACCACAGAGGGGTATACGGGGTTGCTTTTTATATTTTGGGTCCGGTAATAAAAACACAATAATTTATCATTGGAAATGGTTTTATTGTTTTTCACAATATTCTCTTTTAAGATCAATACACTTATGCACGTGCACAAACCAATTTTCGAAGTACTTTTTCCACTTCGATTGAGACACCGCCAAAACATGATTTATGAACAGTTGCTTCGGGCAATAAAAAACGTTGACCACTAATTTTTTTTCATGATGCTAGCGAAAAATAAAAAGAAGTTGTTGGGTGCCAAATCAGGGCTGTACGGTGGATGTCTCATCAATTCGACATCTTGAGTGGTCAAATAGTTCATCGTTTCAGCTGATGTTGAGAGCTCGCATTGTCGTGATTCAAAATGATCCGTCTTCTCTTATTATCTTACCTTATTTCTTGGAACACTGTTGGTAAACAGATGGTTGCATAGCACTCAGAATTGACCGTCCTACGTTCCACTAAAGGCACTGTGGCAACATGGCCGGTTATACCGAAAAAAACGCAATCCTTTGTTTCGATGTACTTCTTTGACGAACAACTTTTGTTGGATTTAGCTCGTCTTAAAAGACCCATACGGTCGATTGCTGGTTTGTTTCGGGTTCATATGCATTGAACCATGATTCGTCACCTGTAACAATGTTATACACTGGGTTTGAGCTACAGCAGTTATACTTTTTCAACATCTCTTTGCACCAATTTTTTGAGCATTCGTCAAATTATGTGGAATCCAACGAAAACATTTTTTTTCACGGCCAAAGAAACATGCAATATCTTTTTGATGCTTGTCAAACTAATGCTTTATGATGCCTCAATCTCACGGTATGTCACATGTCGGTCTAGCTTAACCAGTACACGCACAGCATCGATGGTTTCTGCCAAAGTAACCGATGTTGAACGTCCTTCACGAAATTCATCCATGGTATGCAAAGTGGCGATTTATTCAGAGAAGCCGTAATATTAAAATATTGTTATTTTTCATTGATGGATATTCATAAATATATATAAAAAAGTATTATTTAAAAAAAAATACTAAAAAAAAAATTTAACCTTTTATGGGCTATTTTCTATTTTGGAAAAACGATAAATAATTAAATGCAATTGAAAATTAAAGGATACTTAATGTGCTTTGAGAAAAAATGTGATTTTAAAAAATAAAAATTAATAAATATTTATTATGTATTAGCAAATTCCATAATTCCACAAATTTAAAAAAAAAAGTTACATTATAAAATATTATTAAACCATAGCATAAAAATAAAACAAAGAACAATTACAGAAAAAAATATTTTAAACAAAAATATAATTGTAATTTTTTTATTTACTATTCGTGTGAATAAACCGGAATTAACGTTTTTTTCGTGAGTGCGCGTGATTAAAAATTACTCACGCACCCATCTCATATAAACTGCACACTCAGTAGCTACAATAACAACTACTAAACGGAATATAAAGACAAAAGATAATAAAGACAACGTGACGTTTTGTTTGTTTTTTTCACATAGATTTTTAGCAACTGGAGTTCTTTTACAAAAACTTTAATAAGTCAAAAAATTGTAAACATTTGCAAAAAGATATTCTGAGATTTATTAGCTAAAATCTTATACTTTAAGACTATATAAACGGTTTCGCCCAGTTTCACCCAGAAAGTTGTTTAAACTCAATACAAACATTTATTTATCCAACAAACAAATATATATCATATGCTCAAATACCTGAAGTAGACGGCTCCATAATAAAACTTTCACTTTTAGAAGTCTTAATAAATAAAATATTCACTTGAAGTATACAATTTTTCGCTTTTAACCAATGCGCGCAAAAATAATAATAATTATTGAAATTTGAAGTCACACTGCAAATTAAGTAAATCACTATGAACCTTTATATTTGCAATTAGTGGTGTAGAATTTTATATAGTTTCATTCGGTACCAAATAAGGTTGTGAAAGCTAAAGTTAATTTTTTTGAATTAATCGCCACTTTTGATGGATTTAAACCCTCGTGCGGCGTCCGAGACTGAACTCTTGGTACCAGCGATTAACAGTGGTTTTTGATGGTGCTTCATAACCAAAAGTCGAAACAATTCGATTAAAACACTTTTGTCTCGATAACCCACGCCAAAAATCGTAAAAAATCATCGCACGAAAACGGGATAAATCCATTTTTTGACTTAGATGAATTTTTCAACACACTGTAAACAAAACAAATCGCCCTTAAATGACACAACATTCTGAGTGAAGTTATGCTAAAAAATGTGAAAGTATCCAATGGAAGTTCCAGTTTGCATCTGGGAACACTAGTACTGTCAGGACCCGAAATATAAATAGCAACCCTCGTATTTTCCTCTAGCACTTGCGCTTTTCTTAGTATAAGGAGTGTAAGGTGGAGTGTATACGAGTATAAGATTCGCCCGGCCGAACTTAACGGCGTCTTTACTTGTTTTTATCTAACTATTCCTCAAGAATTCGCCTCTTTTTCTTAACTTGTGAATAAATTAAACCCTTCAACTTATCATGCAATTATTTTCTTCATGTTATATTTCATACCATAATAAGGTAAGATAAAGGGCGGATTTGATTCTGGGAATGGATTTGATTCTGGTTATGGCCTTTTACCTAATGGTGTGTCTAAAGACCGGCATAATCAAATTTGGCAAACACTCCTGTTTCCACATCAAAACTTTTCCGTTACTTAGTACTGAAGTTTAAAAATGTTTTCGAAAATCAGATTAACTTTCTTTTGGGCCGGCTACCAACTACGAGCGTTCGTTCAACCAGTGGGAAGAGCAAACAAGTGAACACGACAAATAAACTAATTTAAGCTCTCCAGACTCCTACGTAAACCTGACAATGTATCCTCCACTGCAGTGTGTCATCTGACAGTATTTTTCCCTGCACGGGGTGGCTAAAAACAAAAAAACTTTGCCAAGGATGGCGTTTGGGAGCGTTGAGTTACATCTTCCAGTTGCTTGACTACTGCATGACACCATAAGTTATGGCTCTGGAGCAAACAAAACTGTTGTTTATTGGCGAAGCGGGATACAAGGGGGCTACTGAGTGCGTGGGGTGTCACAACAACAAGTTAACGTTCCCATAAATTAAGATATCCCAGCAATTTATGTTTATACAAACCGCACCAACAACAACCTGCGTTTAAGACAGACCGACATATGGATATGAGCCATTACACTTGATGTAAGGCTGGTCATAAAACGATTTTTTAAAAATCCCACCTCGTTGGAGGGTTTCCGCTTGCTCGAATTTTGTTTATTATCCTCGAGAGCGTTTAGTTAGGCTCACTGGCAACGGTTGCCCGAGAGTTACATTGGGTAAAAATCTTACTATGAGAACCAGAAACTCTAGCCACGTTTTTTTTTGTTTGAGGTACATCCTAGTAAATTCCAAATGAAAAGATTACCTATGATCTCTTAGGTCTATTTTTTTAGCGCAGTATAATTCGCTTTCCTTTTTTTCATAGTGGAATAAGAACGATGGCAACAACATGATTCTGATTTAAAAAAAAAAAAACGATTTAAAATGATCACCTTGGTTTCACTGTCTGTGCTTGGTCGGCCAAATTATTGATTACTAAGGCCAATAGCGCTTGTTTCACTTACTGCTTGCTTTTGAATCCTTTATTCTTTTGACAGTGTCAACGCATTTCCGCTTGAAATAATGACAGTAAGTCAACTAAATGGAACGAAAGGAATCGCTTTACACATCAAAAACGTTGAGATATACTTCAAATTCATTTCCAAACTCAATGATGCATTGACCACACTGTGCGTTGTTGTACGCAAGTTTGTGCCTAAAGTTTGCGGATTACGGAGCGCTGCCTCCATTGGGCCATTTTTTTATCGTGGGGCTGGAAACGACATTCTAATTGCTTTCATCAGGATGGTTCGTCATACCATTGAAGTTTTCCGCATCATGTTTGGCGATATCGATTGGACACCTTGGAGCTGCGATTCGACGCCGCCAGGCCGTTGTGGGGTTCCGTGAAGGACCAATATTATGCAAAAAATTCTCAGACCTTTACAAGCATATTGTCGAAGGGTGCGTGTTACCGGCTTCTTTTAAATCAATGTGTGTTTCTTTCCACCAACAGTATATTTACCAACTACTATCGACATTAGTTCACGAGATATAGCCCTTCAAAGTATAGAGTTGTATGGGTGGGGCCACGCCCTCTTTGTCCAATTTACACTCAGTATAGTTTACTATAATATAGTAATCATTGATATCATTCTCTTTAAATTTTATAATGATCGGCCCATTACTTTGGCCATAAATGCGATTTTTTAAGGGGCGTGCCACCGCCTTCTTATTCTCCAGGATGCACTTAGCCAAAAATACAATGATTTTTTTAACCATGTGTCTGGTTACATTTTTCATGGTAAATGTTTGATAACGAAGACATAATAGCGTTATATAAAGTCAAATGTGCTTACAAAATATTTGATTTAACATTATATCAGGTTGGTTTTTTCAGGAGAGGGGCTTCTGCCTCTTTTACGTGCGACATAAACAATAGTTTAAAGATCATTCGCCTCTGTTGTATCGAAGTTTTAGATCTGGTTTGTGTTGTACGAAGTTCAAAATTAAGTTACACGAAGTTGCAACGATTGCGACTGCCTTATCCCCCCACTCTTTTTACTTTCTTCCTCTGCTCTGAACGTGTGTGTAAATGTGAGAAAGATCACAAGACAATTTATCTCGCTTTTTTAAAAAAATCTTCGCTGTACAATCTTCTTAGCGCAAAGATTGCTTTTCGCACAGTTCGAAGACTATACGCAAGGGGTATTTCTTATTAATAATAATGGGACTCCCGCTTAAGTCATTTGATTTGTAGCCGAAGTAATCGTTGCCAAAGACTGCTGAAAAAAACCATGGCGGGTTTGGAAACAGCTGCACAGTCTGCCTGGCAACCGTAGCAAAAACATTTCATCAATTTTTTAGTTGATTCTGAAAAAGAAACAACAAAAAGGTCTCGAACCAGAATAAGAACTGTGCAAGTCGTAATAATGACAAAAGACCGAATAAATGTAAACAAAAAACATAATTAGTTGGTTAATTTTATATTAAAAATTATGACAGTAACTATATTTTTGGTTAAAAGAGGTAACCAATAATTAGTTAACTTAACAATAAAAATAATTTATTTAACAATCATCATATAATATTAACAATTTCATTGTTAAATTGAACATGTATTGTTTCAATTAACTATGAAATTTTAATATTAACAATTTTCATGGTAAAAAAACAAAGCATTGTTAAAACAACAATAATTATTTTAAAATTACCAGTTAAATTAACTATTATTATTGTCATATGCCAGTCATTAACAAAATGTTCGAATTAACTTTATATAACGTAGACTCCAAATCATGTTTATTTATTGTTAAGTTAACTTTATATAAGGTTAGTTTTCTTCTCAGTGTGTATTTCGATTCATGCCAACACAATATGTTCCCAATGTCATCGTCACATCTGTAATTGGTAATGCGATATTGTGTTTTTGAGTTCAGGGTTGTGTAGGCGGTGCCACGCCCCTTGTCCAATATAACCATAACATAGTCTATAATAATTTCCTATTCATTGATCTCACTTTGTTAAAAATTCAAATCAAACGGTTCATTACATTTGCCATAAATGCGATTTTTAAAGGGCGGAGTGGCACCGCCCACGGCTACTTAAAATATACTTACTTTTTGGCGACTCCAACAAACAACATAATGAAATGTTGCAAGCGAAATGACAAAGTGAATCCCTCCTCTATGAGGGTATACTTGTAGAAAGAAAAATGTATGTGGAACATATGCAGCCTTATTCCGGTCATACCATCTCCAATGGTGGTTTTCAAGCTGCTGTTGGCTGCGAGCTCTAAAGTAGCGAAAACTATGGCTTTGATGTAAACTCAGAGAACGCAGTCGAGCCTTCAGGCGTTGCTTGTATGTCATCTTCAAACCACAGTTCGGATATAAAGATGGTGCTTTGAACACAGAGACTAACATGGCTCTATGCCAACGACCTGCGACGGTAAAGGTGTCTTCACTCTCATTTCAACGGAAATGAGATCCGAGTCAAGCGTTGTGGATGCAGGGTTACACTTGCGGATGACAGCAACATGGCATTTTAGCATATCTGGGCTTCATACGGGATTATGTTTTTTTCAGATAAAACCAGGATCTCCGACAGACTTAATAATACTCTTTATAGAGTCTTCAGATATATAAATAGCGGCGCCATCATATTGTTGTAAATGCAGTAAGAATTAGATACCAGTCTTATTGTGTCCTGATTACTTTAACTATATGTGACAACGCATAGACAAAGGGATCTAAAGGTAAAAAAAATCAATTTTCATTTTTTTGATGTGGACAACATCTGAGCATCGAATGAGACCGATCCCATGCCCCAAAAGTGTTTCCTCCCAGAGATATGCGCATTTTATGAAAGTGAAGTCGACGATTCTAAGCGCAAATAGAAAGGGACCTAATCTTTAAATGGCTCTCCCGAACAAAACTTTTCATCAACTTTTCACTTTTTTTGATGTGGACAACATCTGAGCATCGAATGAGACCGACCCCATGCCCCAAAAGTGTTCCCTCCCAGAGAAATGCGCGTTTTATGAAAGTGAAGTCGACGATTCTAAGCGCAAATAGAAAGGGACCTAATCTTTAAAATGGCTCTCCTGAACAAAACTGGTTTTTAACCTTAGGTTCCTTTCTACTTTGCGCGTCACATATATAGAATATTTGCTTTTTTATGTTGGTTACATTGGGTGATCCATCTAGAGGTATTTTTTCAGAACAAAAAAAAAATATAAAAATTCAAATCAAGTGTGGAATCTTTATTGGTAATTTAAAAGGACATTTTATGGCATTTATTTTTTGAATATAATTTCCTTCAAATGTTGGCCGCAACTACGCCTCAGGGTTTTCATTCTGAGGGTTCAATTTTGGATGACCCGTTCGAGCATTTCGACCGGTATGGCTTTAATGACACGCGTAATGTTGGCTTCGAAAACCTTAATCGTAGATGGTTTGTCAGCATAGACTTTGGACTTTACGTAACCCCAAAGAAAAATGTGTTATCACCCAATCTAGGCGGCCAACTCACCTAACCAAAACGTGAAATTAGCTACTTTTTGAAATGACCTCTGAATAGATCCATTGTTTGAGCAGCTGTATGACAAGTGGCACCGTCCTGTTGAAACCAAGTGTCATCAAGATTTCGGGCTTCAATTTCTGGTAGCATAAAGATCGATATCATGGCGCGATAGCGAGCACCATTCACGTTTACGTTCCGTCCATCATCATTTTTAAAAAAATATCCACCGATAATTCCACCAGCTTATTAACCGCACCAAATCGTGGTTTTCTCTAGGTGTAATGGCACCTCTTGAACCTCTTATTGTTGCTCTTCAGCCGAAATGCGTTAATTTTGTTTATTGGCTTTACCTTTGAGCCAGAAATGGGCCTCATCACTGAACAAAATTTTGGTCCAAAACAGCGGATCTTCCCCACAGTTGTCAACATTTGAAGGTAATTATTTTCAAAAAATAAATGCCATAAAATGTCCTTTCAAATTACCAATAAAGATTCTACACTTGATTTGCATTTTTATATTTTTTTGTTCTAAAAAATACCTCTAGCTGGAATACCCCATATTAGTCCAGTCTTTAGACAAGAAATACATTTAGTCCTTTTCCTAAAAATCTTAGAGATGTTTTCCAAAGCCTTGGTGCTAAATTGTCAATGGCTCTAAGCGTTTTATTTCAGTTTAAACTTCTGAATTCGGAGATTTTAGTTTCGATTGTTTTATTAAAAATTTCATTTCGGCTCTAAAGTGCAAAACCTAGTAAATAAATTGGCAGCTGAATGGGATTATGAAATTTGAAATGTTCCGAAATATAACAAATGGAAAAACTATCAGGTCACCCTTTATAACAGTGAGCTTTGACTTATCTCAGTAAATGCTAAAATTGGAGGTGGAGCATCAGTCTCAATACTCGTTAAGCAATGCCGTGATGCGGTGGTAGGGTGTGCAACTATCACACAAGTAGTCCAGTTGTAAAGCCAGGTAGAAACATCTAACATTTGTTTAGCGGCGGTTTTGCAGCTCTATAAACTGTCTGTTTAATAGAAAAGTAAAATGTAATTTTTCTTATAAAAATATTTATTTTTTTCATTAATTTCTATTTTGTTCCCTTCAAAATATTCCCACTTTGATATAAATACACTCGTGCCAGTGTTTTTTCTAATCCTCAAAACAATCTCATCGATTTGGCTTTTATTTTCTAAATCGTCACAAATCGACATCGTTTCATGGGTCTCTTCAATTTTGGGAACAGGAAAAGTTGCGGGAGTCCAAATCTGGAAAATACAATTGCTGAGGCATGATTACGGTATTTCCTTCGGCCAACAAAATTACGAACAAGCAATCACCAGTGGACAGCCATTTTGGAAAGAACTTCGCTGTCACACGCTTCTTATTTCCGAAAACATGGTTTTTCACGAACCAAACGATATGCAAACATTCTATGCAACTTCTCTAGCAGTGATTCGGAGATTCATCATAACAATTTTCTTCACTTTCTTTACCTTTTTATCGGTTTTGATGTGGACACGAGCGTTTGAAAACTTTGTAACACTTTTGACCATTTTGCTGACTCAGAGTACAATCACCATATGCCACTCTCAACATATCAAATGCTTTTAAGCACATAATTCCATTTTTTACACAAACTCTATTGCAAATTCTTTGATCCATTTTTTCTACAACAAAAAATCGCCGAACTCTCAAAACAAATCTAACTGTTATACCTCTCTCAAACAAACTTAAATTAACTCAAACAAACTCAACTAAAGAAATATGTTCGTGACTAGTGTGTGAGCAAAAAAAAACCGCTAATCAAATGCTTATAGCCCGAGAAAATTCAAAACTCGCCTTTTCTATTGAACAGACCTCGTAGTCGGCACCTACTCTGTTATTCAGAATATTTCGCTCCTCTGTCTGGAGTTTGAGTTTTCTGGAATGGAAGGGACGAATTTCACCAGGGCCAATTTCACTTTGGCCAATTGCATAGATCGCTACTAACGCGCTATACAACATTAAAGCTTAATCAAATCTAAAATGTATCCTGTGTAGCGGCAGGGCTCAAACCGGAACGGCCAGTTCTGTGGATGCTATATCAATAGATTAACTAATACGAGGGCTGCTATATATATTTCTGGTCTAATAATTAATATGGGAATATTTATAACAAAAATGGTTTTATTGATTTTCAAAGTATTCTCCACTATGATTTTTATACTTTTGCATGGTGTCGAACCAATTGTCGAAGCACTTGTTCCACTCCGATTGAGACACCTACAAAACACGCAACAGCATCTTCTGGCGACAAAAATCGTTGACCACGCATTTTGTTCTTGATGTGGGGGAATAAAAGGCGCTGTTTGAGGTGATGTGTGAGAGCTCACATTGCCATAGTGCGCAATGATTCGTCTTCTCTTGTTAGTTTTTCGAATTTTTCCGAAGACTTCAGGCAAACAAATTGTGGTGTACCACTTAGAATTGACCGTCCTACGTTGCTCAGTCGCCACATGACCAGTTTTGCCGAAGAATCAGGCGACCATTTGCTTTAAAGTGCATCTTCCACAAACAACTTTTGTTGGATTTGGTCGTCTTCGAAGACACACAATCGATTGCTGTTTTGTTTCGGCCTCATACGCATAGATCCATGATTCGTCACCTGTGACGATCTTATAAACGTCTTTTGAAGCACTGCGGTCGTATTTTTCAAAATTTCTTTGCACCAATCGACACGAGCCTTTTTTGAGTGATTGTCAAATTGTGCGGGATCCAACGAGAACAAACTATTTTTACGGCCAGGTGTTCATGCAATATCGAAGGTATGCCACATGACGATCTTACTTTATCAGGTTACGCACGGCATCAATGTTCTCTGGCACAACGGCTGTTTTTGGACGACCTTCGTCTTCGAGCGAGCCTCGGCCACGATTGAATTCATTAAACCAGCTTTTCACAGTGCTATAGGATGGTGCTTCATCGCCATACAAAGATTTAAGTTCATCGATGCACTCTTGTCGTGATAATCCATGTCGAAAGTTGTGAAAAATGATCGCACGAAAATGTTCACGAGTTAATTCCATTTTTTGCCAAATTGATCACTGTAAACAACATAAAGGATGGTCTTACGCCAAAACGTTCTGAGTACGTTTATGCTAAAAAATGTAAAACTTTCCAATGGAAATGTCAGATGGCGCCAGACAAACTTAGTGTTGCCTAGGCCAGAAGTATATACAAGCAACCCTCGTATAATCGAGCTTCTGTACAAATGGCTATAATTCGATCTTAAAGTTCTATGCAAAATTTGGTTGGAATAGGATGTCATTTGTGATTTTTAGAGCTACAGAAACTGAAATCGAAGAGGTCCTTTATGTAGGGCTTTTCAAAAACATTAGCCGATATGGCCCAATTTCATCACCAATTGGGTATTGGTCCCTCATTTATCTAAATACGCGCAGATAAAAATAGCATGCTGGAAATTTAAACTAAAAAAATTGTTAAAAAAACTTTTACCAATAATTGTTCAGCTGAGTTGTTAAAATTTTAATCAAATTTGATTTGATCAAAGTACTCGTATAATCAGAATGCGGTTTCATTTTTAAAAAAAAATGTTACTGGATATTTTATTACTCCGTGCTATTTTTATACTTTGCAGTATTCATAGACAAAAAACAATTCGGTTCAATTAAAAAATTCAAATATTAGAGAAAAAAATTAATTAGGAATAACGTGATAAAAACATTCGCATATTAACTAAAATATTCGTAAGTTGTTTAACGAAAATATATATTTACAAAAAAAACTGTATGACGTTTATAAAAAGTCATATATAAAAACTCCCGAAATCATGATAAAAGCATTGTGCAGCCACGAAAATCAATCTCAAAATCAAACTCTTTATTTTCCATTTTTCAAAATGTATTTTCGTTGGCAATTGTGTGAAGAAAACTTGAAAAGTAAGGTTTACAACAGTAGTTCTCATTCGTTTGTGGAGAGCCTGGCCTTATAGAGTTCGGTTTTACTTTCAACAATTGCAGCAAGGCTTTCTGAAGAGGGTTGTCACGGACCCGAAATCATGATAAAAGTAGTGTGCAGCCACGAAAATCAATGTCACTTTGCCATTTTGTTAAAAACTTGTATTCTATTTAAATATAGAAGCAAGAGGTCTTGAGCCGGTTTAATCCCTGTTCAATGTGTAAAAGCAACAGACCGAAATAAAACAAACGAGCTAAACATACTTACATGCACGGCACGGCACACAAGTTGACATAGTCAACTAAACTCTTTTTACAACACACACACACACGTTGTTGTAAAAGAAATCTATTGATGGCTCTCGATGTGGAGTCTCTTTAGAGCTGGCAAGAGTGAGTTGTATTTTCGTGGGCAATTGTGTGAAGAAAACTTGAAAAGTAAGGTTTACAACAGTAGTTCTCATTCGTTTGTGGAGAGCCTGGCCTTATAGAGTTCGGTTTTACTTTCAACAATTGCAGCAAGGCTTTCTGAAGAGGGTTGTCACGGACCCGAAATCATGATAAAAGTAGTGTGCAGCCACGAAAATCAATGTCACTTTGTCATTTTGTTAAAAACTTGTTTTCTATTTAAATATAGATGCAAGAGGTCTAGAGCCGGTTAATCCCTGTTCAATGTGAAAAATTAATTTCGTGATAAGGTGATGTAAAAATTCACTTATTTACAAAACAACTTGTAAGCCGTGGCGATGAAAAAATTCACATATTTTCGAAAAAAAAATTTAAAATTTTTTTCAAAAGCAAAGTTTAAGTTATAAACAGGGAGTGACTGCAGTTTCGGTGAGCTCCACTTCAACGTCATAAGACCCCAAGCAACATTTTTTGCACATTTCCATCGCACCTTCTAGCCATGACCAAATTTGAATATTAATCGGTGGACCAATGGCGCTCAATGTCCCATATACTCCTTCGCTGGGTATGCATGTGTAGTTACTCTATGGTATGCACATGACCTTTTTGTATAAATGGCCAACTTCATGTGTGAATATGTGTGCTGTTTTGTGTTACGTTAGCTGCTGAGTGTGCCGTCTATGCCAGAGCAGCAGTTGTCCTTTCAACGAAGGAACTCAATGTGACAGTAACGATGGGCGGAAGGAATTGTACGACTAACTGACTGAAGTGTATGAATGCCATTGCGGGAGACATTAAAGATTTTGGTTTAAGCAAATTGAGATGGATTAGACAAACATCACAAATTTTCCATTCAAGTTAATGTATGCTGCAGACCAGAATGGCATAATTCGTCAAATGGCTTAAGTTTTAAATGATGTCATTTCTGTCATTGTTTACGAATGTCTTTGAAGTGGTTTGGTTGAAACAATGTTTACATGATCTGAATAATAACGACAAACATGAGTCATGTTGGCTAGATCGTAGCAAAAGTAATGAACACAATGAAATTTTAGCAAAATAATCTATGCAATTTCAAAAACCACGACACATATTTAAAAAATCTTCAAACAGCTGCGTTTAGTGCTGAGCTTATCCAAGTAGCTTTTAGGTCAATGCGTTAACGATGCGGAAGGTTGTGTGCCTTTAATTGCTGAATCAATTGCATCAATTTCTAAGTAAGCGTTAGGGTGGGCCGGAAAATTTGCCGTAACTTTTTTTACTCGTGCCAAAAGCTATCGAAAAATCGATAGCACAATATCGATTGTTAAATTGACCCACCCTAGTAAGTGTATTTCTCGAAAGTTGATTAATTGGGCACCGGCAATAGAATGCGAGTCTGTAAGCCAGATGTTGTAATTCTCAGCAATGAGTTGAAAATTAGTCAATATATTTGAAATATATCACATACAGCCAAAAACAGTTGGTTTAACCAGGCATGCAGGGATGCTGTCAGATCAAAGGAGGAAGCGTTCAGAAATTGGCGTTTGAACAAACACTCCATTACTGAACTGCTGCGAAAACAGGCAAGAGCTTCGTGTGCTAGAGTGCTTAGGCGTGAAAAATTTCTGCACGAACAACGTCTACGTACAAAGGTTCTTACTTCTCCCAGGGGAAGTAAAAGCTTTTGGTCGTTTGTAAGAAGAGTAAAGGATAGTTTTTCATCTATCCCAACTCTTGTTAAAGACGACCAGCCATTCACTGACCCGGTTGATAAAGCTAACCTTTTGGCTGAAATATTTGCAGGAAATTCTTCCTTGCCGGAAAGCAAACAACCACTCCCCGCGATCGAAAACGTATCAAGTTCCATGCCTCAGATATTTTTTCGAACGCGTGCAGTTAAAAGAGTTCTTGCGAACCTCGATGTAAATAAATCCCCGGGCCCGGATGGTATCTCTGCACTTGTCCTATGTAAGTGCTCGTCGACGCTAGCCCGTCCATTACGCAACCTTTTCAACCTTGCTTACCGTGCGGGAGTTTTCCCAGCGTGTTGGAAGGTTGCGAACGTCCAGCCGATCCCTAAAAAGGGTGAAGCCAATAATCCTGCGAATTACCGGCCAATTGCGATTTGCTCTGCGCTCTCCAAGGTAATGGAGAGCATGGTAAACCACCATCTTGTGAGGTATTTAGAGACCAACGACTTGCTGAGTGATCGACAGTATGGCTTCCGTAGAAACCGCTCTACGGGAGACCTGTTGGCGTTCTTGTCGGAGCGTTGGAGTCGGTCTATCCACCAGTTTGGTGAGAGTAAGGTCGTGGCTCTAGATATCTCCAAGGCCTTTGATAGAGTCTGGCACGGTGCACTCATATCAAAGCTGATCGCTTTTGGTGTCGGTAATACGTTTGCTCGGTTTATATCGAGCTTTCTTAGAGATCGCACTATTAGAGTTGTTGTAGATGGGTTCTCATCCAACACACATAGGCTGACCGCAGGTGTACCACAGGGCTCTGTCCTTTCTCCCTCTTTGTTTCTTATTTTCATTGACGATCTATTGGGTCAGACCGTGAATCGAATCTACTCTTTCGCAGATGATAGTAACCTCTGCCATTCATATTCATTCGACCGTAGGCCGAGCCTTCAAGATATTGAAGACAAAAGGCGAATTATGGATGAGACACTTGGCCGTGATCTACTGGCCATTTCCGAATGGGGTCGAGTGAATAGAGTAGATTTTAATGCACGTAAGACACAGTGCTGCTTGTTGTCTCACAAGCGATTCGCTGACCCAACAATATCGTCAATCTCTCTCGATGGTACGGATATTGAACAATCAGAAGCTCTCGATGTTCTGGGCATGAAAATACAATGTGACGCTCGTTGGGCGAGACATGTATTCGAAGTGTCGAAAGAAGCACTCAAGTGCATAGGCTTTTTAAAGCGGTGCAAGAAATATTTCACTCCTTCTGATCTTTTCAATATCTATACAACTTACATCAGGCCAAAGATGGAATACAACTCCCATATATGGGCAGGTGCTCCAAAATCATCCTTGGAGCTACTTGACCGTGTTCAAAGGAGAGCGATGGTGCTGATAGGTGACAGTAGGGTATCCAACTCTATTGTTTCCCTTGAGCATCGTCGGAATGTGGGTTGCGTGACGCTGTTCTATCGTTACTTTCATGGTGGTTGTTCTTCAGACATCCGTCGCCTTATTCCTGACGTGAGGATGTTCGGCAGGGATACGCGACTTTCTAGGAATTCACACCCGTTTGTTATCGATTGGCCAGTTGACCGCACTATACACTACAGATCAAATTCGTTTTTCGCTCGTACAGTCCGTATGTGGAATCGACTTCCGGCAAATGTATTTCCCACTAATTGCGACATCCAGAAGTTCAAGGCAAGCGTCAACAAACATTACTCCCTCTTTTCCCCCTCCGATCCATTAATTTCCACTCGCCAACGCAATGCACCGCATATATAGGGGGCATCCCCTGAGTGTTGGTTATTTAAAAAAAAAAAAAATAAAAAAGGGTGGCTGATGAAAGACGCTACCAAAAAAAATTAAAAAGTTTTTTTTGGTTAATTTTTTTACTTTGCAGATTGATTTTTAGATTTAACAAAAATGGATAACTGGCACACAGGAACAAGCATTTGGATTGTCCGCCGCCTATCAAGCACTGTAGTGCGTAGTTTCGGTTCAAAATTTTGCCGAGCATGGGACGGACAGTCAACAGAATACCCCACCATCGAAACCCTTCAGTTCGGAAGAAGGAAATAATCGATGCCATACACAACAATTCAAGAGTTTCGCCAAGAAGCTTATCTGTTCAAATGGGTATACGCAGACAGTCATTGCAGTCAATTATGCACAAAGATTTGGACTTAGTTCCATATAAAATTCAAATGGCCAACAAACTGAACGCAGCAGACTATCCAATTCGCTTGGAATTTTACCAAAAGATTCTTCGAATGACGAGGCCCATTTCGATTAAAACGGCCACATCAACAAACAAAATTGTCGAATATGGAGTGCTTCCCTTAGGTACTCCATGAGACGGAATTCCACTTCGAGTGACAGTGTGGTGTGCAGTTTTATCACGCTGCATTGTCAGGCCCTACTTCTTCAAGAAAAACAGTCACACCGTTACGGTTACTGGAGACCGTTATTTGAGCATGTTGAGAGATTTTTCTATCCAGAAATACACCGAATAAGAATTTCTTTCAACTCTGTGTGGTTTCAGCAAGATGCTGCAGCTTCTCACATAGCCCGGCCTGTTATGACAGAGTTGCTACGAAAATTTCCCAATAAGCTGATATCCACATTCCGCACCTGACATTTTCTTGTTGAGTTATTGCAAACAGGAAGTCTACAAAGCAAATCCAACAAATTTAAGCAAACCATATGCGAAACAATTACGGCTTTTCCTGTCTCAACTCTCCAAGCAGTAATGAATAACTTTTTGGTAAGATGCCACACATGCAATAACGAGCAGGGGGCATTTAAATTTCATTATTTTTAAAACTAATTAAGCTTTATTTTATAAAATTGAATGAGCTTGAACATGAATACAAGAAAAATAAATTCCATGCACTGAAATTGAGTTTCTTAATGTAGCAATATTCATCAGCCACCCTGTATAACTACCACAACTGGCTCGGCAGTATATCATCCTATCAACCCAATTTGTCAGTACATTTTCGATCGTTTCGGGTCGAATCTCTTCAATAGCAACTTCGATTTTATGTTTCAAAGCTTCAATTATCTCTGGATGCTATGCGTAACATTTATCCTTAATGATTCCCCACCGAAAATAAGCCAAAAGTCTCAAATCACAGCTTTAAGGCAGCCAATTGACATCACAATTTCGGCTGCTTATTCGATTTTCAAAAAAAGTGCATACAATATCGATTGTTACTTTTGATTACGTCTTGTTGAAACCTAATGTCGTCCATGTCAATCTCTTGATTTTTTGGAAACAAAAATTCGTTGACAATGGCGCGGTAACGCTCACCGTTGACGGTAACAGCGGCTCCTTGCTCATTTTCGAAGAAGTATGTCTACGATGCCGCCAGCCCTAAATCCACACCAAACAGTGTGGATGCATTGGTTTACGGGTATTAGGTTTATTCGTATGTAGCCCCGACACAGAAACAAATCAGTTGAAGTTCGGCCGAACTACAGAAATTCGGTTGAATAGCCACCTTTTCTGCTACAACCACCAAAATTCCACAGTGTTGTTGCTTACGAGGGCGACCGCAAAAGTAGCTGGCCTAACATAAAAAGAACCGGTTTTTTGGAATTATTATTATTTATTTTTCAACATAATCTCCTTCCAACTCAATACACTGCATCAAACGTTTTTCAAGTTTTTTAATTCCATCCGAAAAATAAGATTTTTCAAGACCTTCAAAATATGCCTCAGTTTCAGCAATAACCTCGCTATTGGACGAAAATTTTTTGCCACCGAGAATTTTTTTTAAATTTGGAAACAAGAAATAATCAGAAGGAGCTAAATCTGGACTATATGGTGGATGCGGAGCAATTTCAAATGTGTGAAGGAGCATTATTTTGATGAAAAAGAACTTTTTTTCTAAATGCGGTCGTTTTATCTTGATTTCTTCACTCAACCGATCCAATAATGCACAATAATATTCACTATTTATAGTTTTTCCTTTCTCAAGATAATCAATAAATATTATACCCCTTGCATCCCAAAATACTGTGGTCATTACTTTTCCTGCTGACTTAACAGTTTTCGCCTTCTTGGGACCACTTTTACCAGCTTCTATCCATTGTTTTGACTGTTCTTTGCATTCTGGGATGTAGTGATGGATCCATGTTTCATCAACAGTTATGAATCGGCGCAAGAACTCTATTGGATTACGCTGACAAATCGCTAAAAGCTCCTCGGAATCGGTCCAACGGACGATTTTTTGGGGCAAAGTCAACAAACGCGGCACCCTACTTGCGGATAGCTTTTTCATGTGGAGTTCATTATGTAAAATGCTCCAAACTTGTTTTTCGTGTATTTTAACAATATCAGCAAGTTCTCTGAGCTTCATTCGTCTATCTTTAGTCACTTCATTAAATATTTTTCTAATGTTTTCAATAGTAGTAGCAGTTTTCGGTCTTCCAGAGCTTCTTCCGTACTTGAACGACCCATTTTAAATTGTTGAACCCAGGATTTCACGGTGGAGTATGATGGTGCATGAACAGAACAGAATCCAATTCATCTTTGATTAATTGTGGCGTATAACCTTTCATCTAAAAGTGTTTAATTACCGCACGAAACTCTTTATTTTCCATTTTTAAAAAATTATAAAACTTGTTTACTTCAATCACCTGTAACAAAGAAAATAATCGTTAAATATTTCGGAAATTTTGACAGATGGCTTTTAAAAGATTGCTTTTAAAATACAAAACAAAAAAAAAGTTGCTAGTAAAACAGAAAATGTGCCAGGCCAGTGAGATTTGCGGTCGCCCTCGTACACATGGAATCGCCAACATTCGGTTGCGATACTCATAGCCAATAAATCGTTATGCCGAATTCAATAAAACTTTAGGTTATTGCTACCAACCAATTACTACGAGGGATGATTTATATATTTCTGGCCTAATAATGAAAATGCGAGTATTTATCATCAATAAAGGTTTCACTTTTGCATGCGCTCACACCAATTGTCGAAGCACTTTTTCCACTCCAATTGAGACACCTCCAAAACATGGTTTTTGAACGCTTCAACAGCATCTTCCGGCGACGGAAATCGTTCACCACGCATTTTTTTCTTGATGTGCAAGAATAAAAAAAAGTCATTGGGTGCCAAGTCAGAGCTGTACGGCGGATGACCCATCAATTCGACGGCCTGACAAAAAGGCGCTGGTTTGAGAGAGTTCGTAGTGTCATGGTGCACAATGATTCGTCTTCTCTTGTTCATTTTTCGAATTTCTCCGAAGACTTCAGGCAAACAAATTGTGGCGTACCACTCAGAATTGACCGTCCTTCGCTGTTCAAGCGGAACTGTCGCCACATGACCAGTTTTGTCAAAGAAACAGGCGACCATTTGCTTCGAAGTGCTTCTTCCACGAACAACTTTGGATTTGGCTCGTCTTCGAAGACCCAAACGGTCGATTGCTCATACGCATAGATCCATGATTCGTCACCTGTGACGATTTTTTGAAGCACCGCGATCGTATTTTTTCAACATTTCTTTGCACCAATCGACACGATCCTTTTTTAAGCAGGTTCCAACGAGAACAAACCATTTTTTACGGCCAGGTGTTCATGCAATATCGAATGTATGCTGGTGGAAGAAATGCCCAAGGATGCCTCCTCTATCTCACGGTATGTCACATGACGATTTTGCATTATCAGTTCACACACGGCATCAACGTTCTCTGTCACAACGGCCGTTTATGGACGACCTTCGTCTTAGAGCGAGCGTGTGCCACGATTGAATTCATTAAACCAGTTTTTCACAGTGCTATAAGATGGTACTTTATCGCCATACAAAGATTTAAGTTCATCGATGCAGTCTTGTCGTGATAATCCACGTCGAAAGTTGTGAAAAATGATCGCACGAAAATGTTCACGAGTTAATTCCATTTTTTTTGCCAAATTGATTTTTTCAAGCCACTGTAAATAACACAAATGATGGTCGTACGTAAAAACATTCTGAGTACATTTATGCTAAAAAATGTCAAACTTTCCAACGGAAATGTCAGATGGCGCATGGCAACACTTAGTGTTGCCTTGACCAGAAATATACATAGCAACCCTCGTAAAAACATATTATTAATGAATACAAATAATACTTAGTAGCGACATAAATACTGTTACAACATTGAACACACCCATTTCAATAGTAGAACTGAACATACCCCGTTAATGTCATATGGGTTTTGGAAGCTAACCTCAATAGCGTTAGTCTTTAACGAGATTTCAAAATTGTTTCAACTTTCATCATGGAGTGGTCAGATAATGAGAACCGCATCGCAGTAATAGCGTTTTTCAAGTGTGAAATGAAAAAAGCGATATTTTCAAAACGCTCCGGCCACTAGGGATTAGCCGTATGTTCGTCAACCGATGCATAAAACTGTTTGAGAAGACTGGAGATGTAAAAGACCGTCACGCTCTGTTCGAACACCGCGTGTCATCAAAGCTGTTAAATCAAGAATTCATAGATATTCGCTCCGAAAACAGAAAATCATGGCCCGTGAGATGAATATCACGCAAAAGTCCATGAATCGAATCATTAAAAAAGACTTGGGACTTGTGGCTTTCAAACGACGTACCGGACATTTGTTGACTGCAGCTTTAAAAAAAAATAGGATTAAAAAATGCAAACGTGTTTTGGTGAAGCACGCTGATAACTTGCACAGAAAAATTTTGTTCACCGGTGAAAAAATGTTTACCTTTCAGGAAAAATGTAACAAGCAAAATGATAGAGTGTATGCGCGGTCATCTAAGGAAGCATCTGAACTGATCCCAAGGGTGGAAAAGGGTCATCACCCAGCTTCAGTCATGGTCGGTGGGGAGTCTTTTACGATGGGGTCACTGACCTGCATTTCTGCGAACAATGAGTCAAAACACCGGCCAAAGTTAACCAAGAAACCGTTTTGGAAGCTGTTGTGAAGCCTCTTAACAATTCCCTGCACCAAAACCAGCTATGGACCTTCCAGCAGGATTCTGCGCTGGCCCATAAGGCTAAAACGTCCCAGGCCTGACTTCGAAACAATTTGCCAGCGTTCATTTCCTCTGAAGAATGGCCCCCAGGCAGTCCAGATTTGAACCCATTGGATTACAAATTGTGGACGATTTTAGAGGACAAGGTTTGTCACAAAAGATGCCCCAACATTGGATCTCTTAAGACTGCTTTGGTTCGAGCTGTGGCCAATTTTCCAATGGACGAGGTTCGTGCAGCTATTGACGATGGCCAGTGCGACTTAAGGCATGTGTAAAGGCAAAAGGCGGACATTTCGAATAAGTAGGTTCTTTTTTAGATACAATACACATCAATAAATATATTAAAAAATATTTGGTCCAAAAACATACAGTACTTTTTTTATTTTACAGCATAAAACTTGTGTAACAGTATTTATGTCCCTACTAAGTAGATACGTTGTGACATATAAGTGTTAGTCCCAATACCAGAATATATTCCATTTAATAATTTATCGTTTCACTTACAGGGAACAGATTTGTTGCCACAACCGATGTTGTTGCCACAACCGAACTTGTTGTCACAACCGAACTTGTTGTCACAACCGAACTTCTTGCCAACCGAATGTTGGAGGTTGCACTTAATATGTATTCACTGGTATGTCCGATCAATTAATTGCTCTTAACATACCTCAATAAGATATTGAGGTTTGTTAAACCAAATATCCATTACTATTATAAACATTTGGTGATTGCAACCAAAAATAATTTTTTTGCAACTGAATTTTAGTTGTTCCAACTTATTTTGCCTCTGTGTGTAAACACCACAAAAAAAATGTAAACTAATTATTTATTTTGTTGGCAACAAGCTTGAAAAGCATATTTCAAAAAATACACAGACATAGAAAATTTGTAAATTTGTTTTTCAATTTAATAAATTACAATTTGTTAATGGCGAATGACTGGTGTGTGTTCATAATATTTTCAACGCTCATCGCGTGTTTTTTTTTTGGTTTGGTTGTGGCTAATGTCATTGTAATTTAAATAATTAACTAAAAATGCGTATTGAAAGTCCCTTTGTACATTAAAATAATTTGGTTTTCATGTACAGCTCAAGTGCGTCAAGGAAGAAAAGTTAATGTCACATAATGGTCGTAAAAACCTCCCAAAATAAAACGAAAAAAAATAATAAAGTTAAAATGTACTGCGTGAGTTCGTATGGGGACATTTAGGATGGACTTAGTGTACTCGCCGCTGAAATAACGTAAATATCTAACGTTAAAGTTATGCGTGGAAATGCTTTAATACGAGGGTTGTTGGACACAAATACATACTCGTTGGAGGGAAGAAATATTGCGTTGGAGGGGAGAAATACTCGTATTGCAATGCCTGCCTGTCCCTGTAGGGCCTTCTTCTTGTTCGCAAGTTCATGTTGACTTTAACGGAAAATAAACTACGCCGGATTAAACATAAATATTTATCCGCCAGAAAAATTTGTATAGTTGCTTTTTGTTATTTACTTTTTTAAAGACAGATTTTTTCCTTAAGAGTGTCCACAGATATGCTGTTTTTAGCTCATAGTCTCATAGTTTATGCTACTCGGTACCGGACATGTGCATAAATGTAGCCACCTTAAGAAATATCTCTGACTGAAAAATATAAAAGCCAAACCTTTGGCTCGGCTCCATGCGAGGGTTGCTATTTATATTTCAGGTCCGGCAATAACAACACAATAATTTATCATTAGAAATGTTTTTTTTTATTTCGTTTATTTATTAATACATTATACTCGTATAACTTACATCATCTACCAATAAACAAATAGTTACATAAAAATAAGTTTACGCACTAGTCCTTAATCGACATTAGAAATGGTTTTATGGTTTTTCAAAATAATCTCCTTTAAGATCAATACACTTGCAAGCGCACAAACCAATTTTTGAAGTACTTTTTCCACTCCGATTGAGGCACCTCCAAAACATGATTTTTGAACGCTTCAACAGCTGCTTCGGGCAATGAAAAACGTTGACCACGCATTTTTTTCTTGATGCAAGGGAATACGAAGAATTCATTGGTTGCCAAATCAGAGCTGCACGGTTGATGGCCCATCTTGAGTGGTCAAATAGCTCATCGTTTCAGCTGATGTGTGAGAGCTAGCATTGTCGTGATGCAAAATGATCCGTCTTCTCTTATTACCTTCCTCATTTCTTCGAACACTGCTGGCAAACAGATGATTGTATACCAATAAGAATTGACCACCCTAGGTTCCTTTAACGGCACTGTGGCAACATGACCGGTTATACCGAAAAAATGCAATCATTTGCTTCGATGTACTTCTTCCACGAAATTTTTTTGTTGGATTTGGCTCGTCTTGAAAGACCCATACGGTCAATTGCTGTTTTGTTTCGGGTTTATATGCATAAAGAGCCATGATTCGTCACCTGTGACAATGACAACCTTTGAGCTACCGCAGTTATACTTTTTCCACATCTCTTTGCACCAATGCATACGAGCCTTTTTTGAGCATTCGTCAAATTATGAGGGATCCAACGAGAACAGATTTTTTTCACCGCCAAATGAACATGCAATATTTTTTTGAGGTTTGTCATACCAATTCCAAGGAGGCCTCAATCTCACGGTATGTCACATGTCGGTCTTGCTTAATCAGTTCACGCACAGCATCGATGGTTTTTGGCACAGTGACCGAAGTTGGACGTCCTTCACGAAATTCATCCTGGAGCGAACGGAGTCCGAGACTGAACTCTTGGTGACAGCGATTAACAGTGGTTTTTGATGGTGCTTCATCGCCAAAAGTCGAAACAAGTTGATTAAAACACTTTTGTCTCGATAACCCACGCCGAAAATCGTAAAAAATCATCGCACGAAAATGTTCGCACGAAAATGTTCACGGGATAATTCTATTTTTTGACTGAGATGAATTTTTCAGCACACTGTAAACAAAACAATTCGCTCTCAAATGACAAAACGTTCTGAGTGAAGTTATGCTAAAAAATGTCAAAGGTTTGAATGGAAGTTTCAGTTTGCATCTGGGAAAACTAGTATTGTCAGAACCCGAAATATAAATAGCAACCTTCATATATGTAGCCGCCTAAAGGAATATCTCCGACTGAAGAATAGAATAGGCAAACCCAGCTCCATGCATGCTGCTGAGCACTACCACACGGTTTGTTTACTATAATTCTAGTTCGGTCATTCTAGAGCGACAGGATCTCAAATAGGGTGAGAACTTTGTATGGAGGCTATATACGAATAAATCTAGGATGGCCATAAGCTGGAATTGTAAATCGGAGAAATTGGCCCCGGGTGGAAAAAGTTTCCTTTAAAAGGTCCATGGACTCTCGGAAAAAGGACACTTTTTGGAGTATAGGGTGGCCATAATGAGCAAGGAGCCGCCATTGCCGTCAACAGTGGCCGTCACCGCGCCATAATTTTTTCTATGGTTTTTAATTTTTTTGTTTCATTCCCAAATAAGCAAATTTCAGCGCCCCACCTTATACTTTAAGTACTCACAGTGAGGGTCATGACGAGGAGAAAGTAGAAGAGATGACGAATGATTTTTCCTGGATAAAAATGGTTGATCGATTGGCTTAAAGTCAGTATTGTCGGATTATTTTATTTGTAAAAAACCCAATAAATAATTGGTTACAGCAACAAAATGTTTATAAATCTATTGGTTTGGCACAACCAACAGTTGTGGCGGCTAATTACCTTTTTCGCGTTTCGTTGGTATGACCGATCAGTAAGTTTACGATGGAGGTTCGGAAACTTCTTAGCCTAGCACAAAAAGCGCGGTATAAACAAAAAAAGTTAAGTGTTTTGGAAACTTCCATCTCTGCTATGAACACATGTTAAATTTTGTTTCGATCTGGCAACTCTTTCATATAGAAACAGGTGTTCACAAAAGACGCATCCGCGATTTTTTTACCCTGGAAAAATTAGAAATGCGTGGTGTCATTAAATATTTACATAAAAAAGGTTTATCGGGACAAGAAATTCATAATGATATGGTGAATGTGTCAGGTGAAAGTGCTCCTTCATATGCAACAGTAAAAAATTTGGTTGCTGAATTTAAACGTGACGTACATGCATTGAAGATGAACCACGTAGTGGACGTCCAAAAACAGCAACAACAACAGAAATTGTAGCCAAAGTGCATGATATGGTATTAAATGATCGACGAATAAAAGTGCGTGAAATAGCTAATATCATGGGCATCTCAAATGATCGAGTCCATTTAATTTTGCATGAAGAGCTACAGATGAAAAAGCTTTCTGCAAGATGGGTGCCGCACTTGTTAACAGTCGACCAAAAACGCATAAGAATGGATCGTTTTCAGCGAAATAAAATGGATTTTAAGCGTCGTTCCATAACTGTTGATGAGACATGAATCCACCACTATACTCCAGAGACAAAAGAACAATCCAAACAATGGACTGAAGCTGGAGGAAGTGCCCCAAAGAAGGCAAAAACAATTCAATCGGCTGGTAAGGTTATGGCAACGGTTTTTTTGGGACTTCAAAGGTATTTTATTGATTGACTATCTGCAAAAGGGTAAAACAATAAATTCAGAGTACTGTGGCAACCTTTTAGATCAATTAAATGTACAAATTCGAGAAAAACGTCCTGGCTTACAACACAAAAAAATAATTTTTCATCAAGACAACGCACCAGCGCACAAGAGTGTTTTAACAATGGCTAAAATCAACGAATTAAAGTACGAGTTGCTTGACCACCCACCTTATTCTCCTGATTTAGCTCCCAGTGACTTTTACCTGTTCCCAAATCTAAAAAAAATTCCTTGCTGGCAAGCGTTTTACCTCAAATGAAGGTGCAATTACAGTTGTAAACCACTATTTTGAAGACCTTGAGGAAAACTATTTTAATCAAGGGATAGAATTGCTAGATAAGCGTTGGACTAAGTGTATTGAAGTTTCAGGAGATTATATTGAAAAATAAAAATATTTTTGAAAAACTAACTATTCTCTTTCATTGATAGGCTTAGAACTTTCCGAACCGCCCTCGTAGTTCGATGATTATATAGGGTGATCCATCTAGAGCTATTTTTTCAGAACAAAAAATATATAAAAAGTTAAATCAAGTGCGAAATCTTTATTGGTAATTTGAAAGTACATTTTATGGCATTTATTTTTTGATTATAATTTCCTTCAAATGTTGGCCGCAACTACGTCTCTGGGTTTCCATTCCAATTTTGGATGACGCATTTCGACCGATATGGTTTTAGTGACACGCGTAATGTTGGCTTACAAAACCTGAATCGTAGTTGGTTTGTCAGCATAGACTTTGGACTTTTCGTAACCCCAAAGAAAAATGTCTAAAGGTGTGATATCACTCGAACTAGGCGGCCAACTCACCTGTCCTAAACGTAATTTGCTCTTCGAAATGAGCTCTCAAAAGATCTATTGTTTGAGCAGCTGTTTGGCAACTGGAACCGTCTTCATGAAACCAAGTGTCGTCAAGATTACAGGCTTCAATTTCAGATAGCATAGATTGATATATTGGCCCGATAGCGAGCACCATTCACGGTTACGTTCCGTCCATCATCATTTTTGAAAAAATATGCACCGATGATTCCACCAGCTTATAAACCACACCAAACCGTGGTTTTCTCTGGGTATAATGGCACCTCTTGAACCTCTTCTTGTTGCTCTTCAGCCGAAATGCGGCAATTTTGTTTATTGGCTTTGCCCTTGAGCCAGAAATGGGCCTTGTCACTGAACAAAATTTTGGTCCAAAACAGCGGATCTTCCCGTTTCTCACCAAACTCTCATTTCCATAATACAGTTGCCCACATTTGAAGGTAATTATTTTCAGAAAATAAATGCCATAAAATGTCCTTTCAAATTACCAATAAAGATTACACACTTGATTTGAATTTTTATATTTTTTTTTTTTGTTCTGAAAAAATACCTATAGATGGATCGCCCTATATTTATCATCTTTTAGTATTTCGAACCGACTATTTGATTATAGGATGGATCACCCTATATTTATCATCTTTTGGTATTTCGAACCGACTATTTGATTATAAACATTTGGTGATTGCAACCGAAAATCCTCTTTTGCAACCGAATCACAATGATTCCAACCGATTTCCAACTAATTTTTCTCTGTGTGTGGGTGGGTGTGAGACACTACGATCAGCACAAACGTATAATACCCCCTGTGCCTCAGAGTTGTAAAGCTTTTAGAATTTATATGCAAATAACCATGAACTTATTGTAAGAATTCATAAGAGCGATGAAGTTGATGCCCGTTATGTAGTTGCCCCGATATGAGAACAAATTGACCGAAAATATGTTAAATTTCCAATCTCACGGCAGTTCTCTCAGAATGTTTTAGTATTTTTAACTAAGCAATGCTTGCTTTTGAATAAATATTTTCCACTTTTCACTGTTCCCCTTTCATACGCTTTAGACACCAACCACCTCGAGGGTTTATGTAACGCAGCTTACCCGGCAATAACTTTTTACTGGTTTTTATAAGCCGAAAAGCAGTTAATCGACGTTATTACTCCATCCTTTTACCAGCCAAATTTCCATATTTTCGTGAGTACACTTTCAGGAAAGACAACACCATTTTTCTAAACCGAAATATCTAAATTCGTTGTACTCCACGATTATCTTTGAATGAATCACATTAGCTTCATTCCTTACATTTCAAGAATTTTCGCTTTTCATGTCCTGGTGGTAAATGGGCACACACACACACATATATGTGTATTGCCTTTTTGCCCCATTTCGCTTCTAGGAGATGCTGAAATATTTGATGACTGTGGAAATCATTCCATTGGCATTTCAAGCACGTTCATTGAAAAAGTGTAGACCAAAGACAGAAACTGAAGAATGTCTTTGCATTGCATCTTGTTAACAGTTTCCATTAGAGAGCATTTCTGGTTCATCAGAGTGATGGTTGTTTGGTTCTTCGTATTACATCACTACATTAGAGGGGGTCGATAAAAAAGATAGATGGAAACTTGCAAATAAATGAAAACTTTCAAAGTTGAAACGATTTTTTACAAAACAAGCGGACAATTGTCAAGTTCGGCCTGGTCGAAAGTTTTTTACTCTCCACTATACGGAGGGGAAAACGACCCATATAACATATTGCCAAAACATATTATGCAGGAAACATAAAGGGTGTTATCTAAAGTAATATATATTCAAACAACCATAGAGGGAAGGAAAAGTACGAGGGCATACCAATAATTCCGTGACTTTTCCAACTTTCCTCGTAGTTATATGAAATTTAACACTGCTCCCATCAAGTTTCATCTGTTAATAAGAACTGTTTTGAGGGAGTTCCGTCATTTAGTTTGTGTTTAACAGCTGTTCAAAACATACAACTTCGTGGATTTTGTTTAAAATGGAAAAAAGTGGATTAAACATTTTTTTGCGGAAAAAAACCGCCAATCGAGCTAAGGAAAAGCTTGATCAATACTCGTTATATAGGGACTCTGCACCATGGATTTCAATGGTAATCAAGTAGTTTACTGATTTTCGTTGTGACGCTGGACGTTATGGACGGCCAATTGAGGTCAATGAACCCGAGAATGTCGAAAAAAGCAACGATATGGTTTTCTGATCAACGATTAAAAGTGCTTGAGATTTTTGATGCCATACGCATTGCATATTTGTTTTTTAAGTAACCAACACTCAGGGGATGCCTCCTATACATGCGGTTCATTGCGTTGGCGAGTGGAAAGTAAAGGATCGGAGGGGGAAAGATGGAGTAATGATTATTGACGCTTGTCTTGAACTTCTGGATGTCGCAATTAGTGGGAAATACATTTGCCGGAAGTCGATTCCACATACGGACTGTACGAGCGAAAAACGAATTTGATTTGTAGTGTATAGTGCGGTCAACTGGCCAATCGATAACAAACAGGTGTGAATTCCTAGAAAGTCGCGTATCCCTGCCGAACATCCTCACGTTAGGAATAAGGCGACGGATGTCTGAAGAACAACCACCATGAAAGTAACGATAGAAAAGCGTCACGCAACCCACCTTCCGACGATGCTCAAGGGAAACAATAGAGTTGGATACCCTACTGTCACCTATCAGCACCATCGCTCTCCTTTGAACACGGTCAAGTAGCTCGAAGGATGATTTTGGAGCACCTGCCCATGTATGGGAGTTGTATTCCATTTTTCGCCTGATGTATGTTGTATAGATATTGGAAAGATCAGAAGGAGTGAAATATTTCTTGTACCGCTTTAAAAAGCCTATGCTCTTGAGTGCTTCTTTCGACACTTCGAATTTTATTTTCTTGCCCAGAACATCGAAAGCTTCTGATTGTTCAATATCCGTACCGTTGATAGAAATTGACGATATTGTTGGGGCAGCGAATCTCTTGTGAGCTAACAAGCAGCACTGTGTCTTACGTGCATTAAAATCTACTCTATTCACTCGACCCCATTCGGAAATGGCCAGTAAATCTCGGCCAAGTATCTGATCCATAATTCGCCTATTGTCTTCAATATCTTGAAGACTCGGCCTACGGTCGAATGAATATGAATGACAGAGGTTACTATCATCTGCGAAAGCGTTGATTGGATTCACGGTCTGACCCAAAAGATCGTCAATGAAAATAAGAAATAAAAAGGGAGAAAGGACAAAGCCCTGTGGTACACCTGCGGTCAGCCTATGTGCGTTGGATGAGAACCCATCTACAACAACTCTAATAGTGCGATATTTAAGAAAGCTCGATATAAATCGAGCAAACGTATTACCGACACCAACAGCGATCAGCTTTGATATGACTGTACCGTGCCAGACTCTGTCAAAGGCCTTGGAGATATCTAGAGCCACGACCTTACTCCACCAAACTGGTAGATAGACCGACTCCAACGCTCCGACAAGAACGCCAACAGGTCTCCGGTAGAGCGATTTCTACGGAAGCCATACTGTCGATCACTTAGCAAGTCGTTGGCCTCTAAATACCTCACAAGATGGTGGTTTATTATGCTCTCCATTACCTTGGAGAGCGCAGAGCAAATCGCAATTGGCCGATAATTCGCAGGATTATTGGTTTCACCCTTTTTAGGGATCGGCTGTACGTTCGCAACCTTCCAACACGCTGGGAAAACTCCCGCACGGTAAGCAAGGTTGCGTAATGGACGGTCTAGCGTCGACGAGCACTTACATAGGACAAGTGCCGACATACCATCCGGGCCCGGGGATTTATTTACATCGAGGTTCGCAATAACCCTTTTAACTCCACGCGTTCGAAAAAATATCTGAGGCATGGAACTTGATACGTTTTCGATCGCGGGGAGTAGTGGTTGATTGCTTTCCGGCAAGGAAGAATTTCCTGCAAATATTTCAGCCAAAAGGTTAGCTTTATCAACCGGGTCAGTGAATGCCTGGTCGTCTTTAACAAGAGTTGGGATAGATAAAGAACTATCCTTTACTCTTCTTACAAACGACCAAAAGCTCTTACTTCCCCTGAAAGAAGTAAGAACCTTTGTACGTAGACGTTGTTCGTGCAGAAATTTTTCACGCCTAAGCACTCTAGCACACGAAGCTCTTGCCTGTTTTCGCAGCAGTTCAGTAATGGAGTTTTTGTCCAAACGCCAATTTCTGAACGCTTCCTCCTTTGATCTGACAGCTTCCCTGCATGCCCGGTTAAACCAACTATTTTTGGATGGTTTAGCCGACATAATTTTATTTGGAACAAAAGTCTTTATTCCAGATAAAATTATGTTTTTGATCATTTCAGCCGCTGCATTTACGTCGTTATCAAGAAAGCAAAGTTTCCAATTGAAATGCTCGAAAAAGTGGTTGAGCTCATCCCAACGTGCCTTTTCGTAGAAAAAAACTGTCCGCTTTGGGGCTGGTATCGAAGCGACACGAAGAGCGGAATACAGAAAGGATGCTGAAACAATGCAGTGATCGGAGTTTCCAAGAGGTGCAAGTACATTAACTTCGTACTTTAAAGGGTGCGAAGTTAAGTAAAGGTCAAGAATGTTACGTTGGTGCCCTTCTACACACGGAATATGTGTCGGTTCATTCACTAGTTGCGTCAAGTCATTTTGCGCGGCGAAGAGCCGACTTCGTATTGGCCCTCCGGAGTTGTATGGCTCGAATGTGAAAGCCAGGCGGAATTATGGACATTGAAATCTCCAGCAACAACTTTGGAGCTGTTTTACCGCAATTCGAATGAGTTTTTGCGGCGCTTTGTAACTGTTGATAAAACGTGGATCCATAACAACACTCCGGAGATCAAGAAGTAGTCTAAACAATGGGTTTTTCCGGGAGAATCCTCTCCGAAGAAGGCGAAGGTGAATTTATAGACCAAAAAGGTGATAGCAACAGCTTTTTGGGTTTTACGCGAGATAATCCACATCGATTACCTTCAAAAGGGAAAGACAATAAGCGACTAATGTTATGCCAACTTATTGAATAGATCTAACGAGGACGTTTTTTTAGCTCGTTTGTTTTATTGCGGCCTGTTGCTTTTACACATTGAACAGGGATTTACCGGCACAAGACCTCTTGCTTCTATATTTAAATAGAAGACAAGTTTTTAACAAAATGGCAAAGTAACATTGATTTTTGTGGCTGCACACTTCTTTCATCATAATTTCGGGTCCGTGACAACCCTCTTCAAAAAGCTTAGCGGCAATTTTTGAAAGTAAAACCGAACTCTATAAGGCCAGGCTCTCTCCAAACGAATGAGAACTACTGTTGTAAACCTTACTTTTCAAGTTTTCTTCACACAATTGCCCACGAAAATAGAACTCAATCTTGCCACCTCTAACGAGGACTTAAAAAGAAAACGACCCCATATGGCCAAGAAAAAAGTTATTTTTCATCAAGATAATGCACGGATGCAATGGCAAAATTGCATGAATTTTGTTACGTATTGGAACCTCGTCTGCCATATTCTCCGGATTTAGCTCCCAGTGACAACTTCGAAACCTAAAGAAATTGCTCGGTAGAAAGATATCCAACGATGAAATTGTTTTTTAACAATGCCTATTTATGGACCTCCTATTTTTTGGAGACACGTTGGACTAAGTGTGTTGAGCTAAAAGCAGATTATGTTAAAAAATAATTTTTTTTTTGCCAGAAAACTGATTTTTATTCGAAAAGTCACGGAATTATTGGTATGCCCTCATAATACAGCGAAGTTAAAGAAAATATCGGGTGATCAATATAAGAGTATTTTTATTTCAAAATAAAAAAATACATAAATTCAAATCAAGTGTGAAATCTTTATCGTTCATTTGAAAGGACTGTTGATCTCATTTATTTTTTGAATATACTCGTATTTCCTACAAATGTTGGCCGCAACTACGCCTCAGGGGCTGTCCATTCTGAGGGTCCAATTTTGGATGACTCGTTCGAACATTTCGACCGCTATGACGTTAATGGCACGCGTATTGTTGGGTTCCAAAACCTGATTCGTAGCTGGTTTGTCTGCATAGACTTTGGACTTTACGTAGCCCCAGAAAAAAGTGTTAAGGTGTGATATCACACGATCAAGGCGGCCAACTCACCAATCCAAAACGTGAAATTAACTGCTCTTCGAAATGACCTCTTATTAGGTCCACTGTTTGTTTGAGAAATTGTCGTCCAGATTACGGGCTTCAACTTTTGGTAGCAAAAGGTCCGAACGATAGCGAGTACCACTCACGGTTACGTTCCGGCCGTCGTTTTCTCAAGGTATAATGGCACCTCTTGAACTCCTTCTGGTTGCTCTTCAGCCCAAATTCGGCAATTTTGTTTATTGACGTTGCCGTTGAGTCGGAAATGGGCCTCATCACTGAACAAAAAACGCACGAAAAACGTTTCTCATCGAACGCTCATTTCCATAATGCAATAGCACAATTTGGTGACGTTGTTGCGGTGTTAGTCTTTCCTCGATAATTAGGCAAACAATACTGAAATGAAAAAGAAATAATGGTTAAAAAAATAAAAAAATACCTCCAGATTGATCACCCGATATGTATATAACAAATGCAATTATCCCGAGATAGATATGTCGTATTTTCTCTTATCCATAAATCTCTTTTTTTAATGTTCTTTTAATTTTTGAGGGAATTCTGAGCGAATATCGAAAATGTTAACATTCGCTTGCATTTGCTGATATATTCGCAGAAGAAATGATTTAAGATCAATGGTGCGCCTAAAAGCGCTTAAAAATATTTGACCAACTCTAATACACATGCTTGCACAAATACTCGTCTAAACGTATGTTGTTGTAAGTACATTTCCTTTACACATGTGTTTGTTTATGCGTTTCCTTGAAGTCCAATAAAATTCAACAGGCACGTCCTTTATCTGTATCCAACAGTGTCCATGGTATAGCAGGCATGGCATGCCCCATCTACCACGAACTGAAAGCAGTGCAAGCAGTTGCAGCAGAGTGTTCTACAATCACGACCTCTCTTCTGGTAGGTTTGGCATGAAGTGTTCACTTTCATTTCATTTGTTGGCGGTCCTTATCTGTTTCCTGCTCTTTCTCGATTAAATATCTGCTTCGAGGCCTGCGGCATAAGTTTGTGATCAACAGTAATATTTAAAAAATGTCTCCACACTTTGATCGAACACCCTATGAAGTGTAATTATTATTATTTGTGGTTTAATAAAACGGTACAGTACACAGGACACTCCGTTTATCGGCGTTCCACGCTCCAACGATAAGGGTCCAAGGAAATCCGCACTATTACTAAATGCAACAACCAAAATGTGAATGGAATGAAACCAATTGCAAATTAAAGTTGACATTATCCATAAAAAATCAAGGGTTTTTTTAGTTCAGTGCGATATTTTTTACACGAATTTTAAGTTGGCGATTTAGGAACGCAGTCTAACAAGAAAATATCATTGAAACATTGATAAAATAATGCCTTTTAAAAAAAAGTTGTGGTATCTTACTGTAATTAAACACTTTTATATGAACGGTTATACGCCACAATTAATCAAAGATGAATTGGATTCTGTTCATGGTGATAATGCACCATCATACTCCACCTTGAAATCCTGGGTTCAACAATTTAAAATGGGTCGTTCAAGTACGGAAGATGAACAACGCTCTGGAAGACCGAAAACTGCTACTATTATTGAAAACATCAAAAAAATATTTAATGAAGTGACTAAAGATAGACGAATAAAGCTCAGAGAACTTGCTGATATTGTTAAAAGACACGAAAAACAAGTTTGGAGTATTTTACATGAAAAAGCTATCCGCAAGATGGGTGCCGCGTTTGTTGACTTTGCCCCAAGAAATCGTCCGTTGGACCAATTCCCAGGAGCTTTTAGCGATTTATCAGCGTAATCCAATAGAGTTCTTGCGCCGATTCATAACTGTTGATGAAACATGGATCCATCACTACATCCCAGAATGCAAAGAACAGTCAAAACAATGGATAGAAGCTGATAAAAGTGGTCCCAAGAAGGCAAAAACTGTTAAGTCAGCAGGAAAAATAATGGCCGCAGTATTTTGGGATGAAAGGGGTATAATATTTGTTGATTATCTTGAGAAAAGAAAAACTATAAATGGTGAATATTATTGTGCATTATTGGATCGGTTGAGTGAAGAAATCAAGATAAAACGACCGCATTTAGAATAAAAAAGTTCTTTTTCATCGAGATAATGCTCCTTCACACACTGCATTTTTAACTCAAAAAAAAACTGGCCGAATTACGATTTGAAATTGCTCCGCATCCACCATATAGTCCAGATTTAGCTCCTTCTGATTATTTCTTGTTTCCAAATTTAAAAAAATTTCTCGGTGGCAAAAAATTTTCGTCCAATAGCGAGGTTATTGCTGAAACTGAGGCATATTTTGAAGGTCTTGAAAAATCTTATTTTACGGATGGAATTAAAAAACTTGAAAAACGTTTGATGAAGTGTATTGAGTTGGAAGGAGATTATTTTGAAAAATAACTAATAATAATAATTCCAAAAAAAACGGTTCTTTTTATGTTAGGCCAGTTACTTTTGCGGTCGCCCTCGTACATAAAATTTAGCCAGCAGTTGACTCAGTTAACAAATGCTCGTGGTAATGACAACGAAATTCAAAGAGTTCTTATAGCCAATTATGTATAACAACAACCAATACATGTACAAATTCAGTTTCAATATTCATCCTAATTAGTAACCGATACTGCCAGTTCCCACTACTGAAAATTGCCGTGTAACCAATCCACATTTAGTTGTAGCTATGGAAGACATGGATGGTACGTGTGACCACCAACATTCGGTTGGCAAACATTTCGGTTGTGGCAACAAATTTATTCTCTGTGTGCGTTTAAGTGTTGTTCTGAACTTTAATATGAATGTAGTGATGAAGATGAGTATTTATGAGTTTCGTGGCCAGGGGAAATAGTTGTATTGAGACATATGCAGGCTGAGGGAAATAACCAATGCAACGCAGAATGAAAAATCGATCTATTTGGCCTTTCCTGCATTTTCTTTGTTTACAATTAAACGAACAAGGTTTGCGAGATTGAACATTTTGGATCAACTAAAAAAGTTGGTAAACGTTTTAGAAACCAGAAATGAAGTGCGTCGTTCGTAATGGAAGCGCCAGCACGGATGAAATACACATGTTAAATACCGCCGTTAAATAATTTTTTGTAATTTTCGTTGATATTGAGAACAAATTTTAAATTTTGGATCGCAGCGAGCAAGATGTTTCTCCGACTTATAAATTCTATTACCTCAACCTCACTGATTTTGTTGCGTAGAGCATTGCAATTAAATTGCAAAATTGATGTACTGTCAGGAGTGGCAACAGCAATCTGTGGTGTAAGATGCTGTATATGTGACGCGCAAAATAGAAAGGGACCTAAGGTTAAAAACCAGTTTTGTTCAGGAGAGCCATTTTAAAGATTAGGTCCCTTTCTATTTGCGCTTAGAATCGTCGACTTCACTTTCATAAAACGCGCATATCTCTGGGAGGGAACACTTTTGGGGCATGTGATCGGTCTCATTCGATGCTCAGATGTTGCACATCAAAAAAAAAGTGAAAAGTTGATGAAAAGTTTTGTTTAGGAGAGCCATTTTAAAGATTAGGTCCCTTTCTATTTGCGCTTAGAATCGTCGACTTCACTTTCATAAAACGCGCATATCTCTGGGCGGGAACACTTTTGGGGCATGGGATCGGTCTCATTCGATGCTCAGATGTTGTCCACATCAAAAAAAAAGTGAAAAGTTGTTGAAAAGTTTTGTTTAGGAGAGCCATTTTAAAGATTAGGTCCCTTTCTATTTGCGCTTAGAATCGTCGACTTCACTTTCATAAAACGCACATATCTCTGGAAGGGAACACTTTTGAGGCATGGGATCGGTCTCATTCAGATGTTGTCCACATCAAAAAAAGAAAAAAAATTGAAAATTGATTTTTTTTACCCTTAGGTCCCTTTCTCTATGCGCTGTCACATATGTAACTGCGGGAGAGTCCAGTAGTTGATGATGATGATGACGACGAAATGTAGACGACGATGATGACACCAAATCCAGAGACCCACTGCTAACTTCGTTGATACAGCACGGGGAACATAGTCCGCTTCGCTATACTCCCTGATTTGGTTCAGACCTGAACAGCTTCTGAATGCAATGATTACACGTTACAGACGTAGCACGTAGCTGCCCGTTTCTGACAAACCGAGCAGATTAAAGGTCCGGGGTTTTGTTCTCTCCCGGCTCGGACCAGTATTATTCGAAGCAGGCATTCCTAGAAATGCTGCTTCTACGACGAAAAAATAACACATACTGCTTAGACTGCCCCTGGCCGATGAGTGTTTGTTTCGGATCAATCCGGTACATAGAACCGGCAGTCGCGGGATTGATTTTGAAATCTAAAATATAACAGCAGCCTGAATCGTGAAATTTAACTAAATTCGACTTTTCTAAATGAATTTTCTGAATTTTACAGTCGGTTGTAATTTATCATTGTACAAACTGTATCAAATAATAACTGCAAACTCATAAGCCACCCCACCGTGTATCTGTCGTGCCATTCATGTTTTCATTTGATTCAAGTTTAACGACATGACAGAGGTTAACTACTTAAATATCTTAAGGATGTTGATCCTTTTAGCGTTATTTGGTTTTGTTTTTCATCCTCATAGTTGTGGAACTTGATTGAATCTTGAGTTTCTAATGTTTTCTTATGCTTAGAGATATATTTCTATTCATGAGTTTGGCTTCGTTTCTTTTGGAACTCGGACCGAACTATAAAAACCCATTGGGACGAGGAGACTTTCTGTTGCAATCAACAAATCTTTATTACGATTGTGGTCAATCCAAAGGTAGTTTTTCAATAGGTTTTTTTTGCAGATTGCGTGTGAGTTGTGTTAAACTATATTTTTTGCTTTTCAGTATTGTTTTCCATTTCATCATGGAAAACCTTACCCAGCGAAAATCGCTGTTTGGTGAGATTAATGGGCTGGTGGAAGCATCGGTCCATATTTTTTCAAAAATGACGATGGCCGGAACGTAACCGTGAAAGGTTCTCGCTATCGCGCCACGATATCGGACTTTTTGCTACCCGAAATTGAAGCCCATAATCTTGACGACATTTGGTATCAACAGGATGGTGCCACTTGCCATACAGCTGCTCAAACAATGGATCTATTGACAGGTCATTTCGAAGAGCAGCTAATTTCACGTTTTGGACCGGCGAGTTGGCCGCCTAGATCGTGTGATATCACACCTTTAGACTTACTTCTTTGGGGCTACCTAAACTCCAAAGTCTATGCTGAGGAACCAGTTACGATTTAGATTTTGGAAGCCAACATTACGCGTGTCATTAACGCCCTACCGGTCTAACGGGTCGAACGAGTCATCCCAAATTGGACCCTAAGAATGGACATCCTGAGAGCAAATCTGCTAAAAGTGTACTTTTTTTGAGGTACAGTAGGTTAGAGGGTACATTAACTTTGTCATTTCGTACGCAACGCTTCAAAATACTGGTCAGAAATAAAGGGTGAGCCATATAAAATGTTTAATTTGAACTACCAATAACTTGGACTTCGAAAGGTAGAATAACATTCATTATCATTTTCAGGTTATTGTTGAACATTTGCAAATTGGGACTCTATACGCTCGAACAAATTGGGAAATATTAAAAAGCTACTTTCAAATGAACGCTAGACGCTAACTGTAAGAAATTTGCGTGGACAATTTTCGAGATGAGGTGGACCTTTTGTAAATGCGTTAATTTGTGAAACGAGTTCATGGTCAAAAGTAAAATTAGTCCAAGAACTGAAGTCTCATGACCATCCGGTGCAATTTCGCTACGTCCAATGGGCTGAAGATTGTTTGGCAGGAGTTTTCAGATGAAGCTTTATTTCATCTCGGTGGCTATGTCAATAAGCAAAATTGCTGCACATAAGGGCTCATAGTACCACATGGGACTTGGAGTCCAAAATACCCCTAATGCAGAAATCCAGGGGATTAGCACTCGGTGTAGTTAAAATATGGTCACGGCAATAATTATGTGTTCTCCGCAATAAAAGTATGTTTATCGCAACCATAGTATTGTTAATCGAATTTAATTTCGACAATAGTATAATTGTCAATATATTAATATTGTTGAAATGTAACAATTGTATTATTGCCAAGTTTAAAAATGAAAATATGGCTGTAGCTACAATATAATTATGGTTGGTTTCGACAAAAGTATTGTTTTTAGTTTTTATGTTAACAATAATATGATTACGGCAATCAATTGTAATTTTTCTTCATTTGAATATGCATTTTAGAACAATGTTGTTGTTGCGGATCGAATGCAATAATATTATTTTTTCAAACAAATGGCTTGGGCTTTAACTGAAATATTTTTAATAAAAACGCTTATGTTTTTTTTTTTAATTTTTCCCTTTATTTTGTATTTAATGTATCTTTTGAATAATTTTCATAATTCAAATCTATTGTTGACAACTTAACGCAATTCTAATAAATAATTTTGCGGATCATAGTACTTTATAATTGTGTGTGATCATACTGTGGTTGTAGGGATCATAACATGGTTGCGTGTGAACCATGCTATTGTTGTGAGAGTCATACTATGGTTGTATGCGAAGCATAATGTGGTTGTGAGGATCATAATATGGTTGTGGAGATCATAGTATGGTTGTGGGGATCATGGTTATGTTTGGATCATACTACTGTTGTGAAGTTCATAATATGGTTGTATTGGAATCATACTATTGTTGTGAGGATCGAAATATTGTTGTACCACAACCATATACCAAACAATAGTATGATTCTCTTCGAAGATTGTTATCCCAACCGTACTTTTTTTCTATTTGCACTGTTCAGACGAAAGTAGATGAGGAATATTGATTTTTAACCAGTCCTGATTCACGAGTGTATTAGGCGATGGTGTTGAGTCTTGTTGAAAAGTAAAGAAGAAAATTTTCTGTGCCCACGGCTGAACGTTCTACGGTATACAGTTGCATTCACTTTAACACCAGCTGAGAGCATCGATCGGCGGTTACTACGGCCTAAACCATGACGTCAGGAGGAGCTTGAGTTCTAGTGAGCAATCTTTGCTCCAAGTTATCGTATCGATCTCTTCGCTAACCATAACCGGTTACTTTGTTTGTTTACGTACTGCTCTATTGGTTAATTTTTCTCGTCGACGATATTTGGTAATTACCCGCTGACGTGCAAGCGTTTAATCTTCTTTGCTCTTTGCAGTCGTTGGAGTTGTTGCTTAGGTTTACGGTTATGTCCCTTTTGAAACTTGAAAGCCTTCACAACGAGCTTCTTTTTTTTTAATATCCCTATAGCTTTGGTCAGAGATTGCGAGATCTTCGGCTAATTTCCCAGCACTCTGTCTGGGAATTCTAATAAGTCCGAAGTTGCTGTTCGGCCGCCGCCTTGCTTTTTTTTTAATACTACCAGTGTCCTTCTATCCTTTTATGAGACGACACACGAACATTTTATTACTTTATAATATAGGGTGATCCATCTAGAGGTATTTTATCAGACCAAAAAAAATATAAAAATTCAAATCAATTGTGGAATCTTTATTGGTAATTTGAAATGACATTTTATGGCATTTGTTTTTTGAAAATAATTACCTTCAAATGTTGGCAACTGTATTATGAAAATTAGCGTTCGGTGAGAAACGGGAAGATCTGCTGTTTGCGACCAAAATGTTGTTCAGTGATGGGGCCCATTTCTGGGCAAAGTCAATAAACAAAATTGCCGCATTTGGGCTAAAGAGCAACAAGAAGAGGTTCAAGAGGTGTCATTATACCCAGAGAAAACCACGGTTTGGTGGGGTTTATAAGCTGGTGGAATCATCGGTGCATATTTTTTCAAAAATGATGATGGCTGGAACGTAACTTTGAATAGTTCTCGCCATGATATCAATCTCTATGCTCCCTGAAATTGGAGCCCGTAATCTTGATGACACTTGGTTTCAACAGGACGGTGCCACTTGCCATACAGCTGATCAAACAATGGATCTATTGCGAGGTCATTTCGAAAAGCAGCAAAATCCACTTTTTGGACAGGTGAGTTGGCCGCCTAGATCGCGTGATATCACACCTTTATACATTTTTCTTTGGGGCTACGTAAAGTCCAAAGTCTATGCTGACAAACCAGCTACGAGTCAGGTTGTGGAAGCCAACATTACGCGTGTCATTAAAGCCATACCGGTCGAAATTCTCGAACGAGTCACCTAAAATTTAACCCTCAAAATGAAAACCCTGAGGCGAAGTTGCGGCCAACATTTGAAGGAAATTATAATAACAAAAAATGCCATAAAAGGTCCTTTTAAAGTACCAATAAAGATTCGAGACTTGACTTGAATTTTTATATTTTTTTTGTTTCGAAAAAATACCTCTAGATGGATCACCCTATATTTAACTTTTTAGTTCTTGGACTATCGCTTAACTCGGTCTTCCAGCTAAATAAAGCGATGTGACACTGTTCCGCTTAAATTCTATGTCATATAAAATTAATAACTCAAAACTTAAACACTTGGGCTTTGGTAATCCTGTAAATAATGTAACAAAAAGCTTGCACTGATAGCTTGGCAGATATGTCAAGTTGTAACAAAAATGGTAACACTTCAATCCCCGCTCCCTGTATATGGGCCCTGTATTAATGAACTATAAATTTTGATATTCTCTTGCTTTTGATTCCGTTGTCCTTTTCGAACGTTGATAGGGAGACGGTAATATTTGCCAGTACCCCAAGCAACATAACGTTGCATTATCCAACTCCTAATCCAAGGCCTCATCAAAAGCAAACAGAATCAAACTTTAGTGTATTTATTTGAAAAAACTGCTACTGCTTCTAACTGCTGCTGTCACTAATCAACTTTCAACATTATTATGTAAAGTGTTTGCTAATTAAAACCACACATACCACCCCCACTGAACCCCTAGGGACCAGCCTCGCAGTTACTGGCGCACAGTTAGCGTGTCCATTTAAATAATGACTGTGCTTGCAGGCAAATTTCCCTTGAAAATGACGGGCTGGTCAACTACGCCCGGCAACCAAGTGGAACGACGAACCCAAACAAAATAACAGCATCATCGACATTAGCCAACAAGAGCAGCAACAGCCTTATGTAGTGGCGCCACAGCCATTTTACAACTCTGCCTGCAGCTTGCTTTATTTTCGCAAGGACTTTATGATGGATATGGTGGAATGTAGTACAAGAAAGGTACGACATAAACATGAGTCGGATTATAATCGACAGATTTAGTGACGGCTACATGGAGATGTAAACAAGGGATACTCACTTCATTTGGTGTTGGTTGACTTAATAATGACATTGTTGGGCACATCACATAAAAAGGTTGCAACGTTCGGGACGAATTTTCTACACCCTTCAGCAAAGAGTAATTTTCTCAGTGCCTTTGTTAGAAAATTTGTGATTGGCAAATAGATTAAGATTTTAAATAAGCAAAAGGAAACTGGTATGCGGAAACTCAGCACGCTCGTACACTCTTAAGTCGGAATATCCAACGCGAGCATTTTTGGATCAGAAGATGGATAGTTCGAAAAGAGAGGCTGGCCGGTACGGGATCAGGCGCTGATTAAGAATCCCTCAAACTAAAAAAAAATCGCTATCAGACAAATGCACGGTCTTTTAGGCAGGGATTTTTGTCATCAGTGCAGCCGCACACGAGATTCTGAAACTAGGCATATCTCGGTCAAATATCAAAATATATGTGGAAAGTATGGCAGCCATAAAAACGTTGTACTGTATGAGATGCAGCAAATCACTCATTCAAATCCGAAGAAACAATAGCTCGCTGACATGGGTACCAGGTCACTGCAATATATAAGTAAAGGGTGGTCCAACTAAAACGCATGATATTAATAAAAAATAAAACAAACAGTTTTCAGTGAACCATCTATAAAAGAATTTATGTCAATTATATGTCATATGTCTATCCGATGGTCCATATGTTCAATGACTGAGACATAATGGAGGTTTAATGTCGTTAATGTGCCGAATTCTTGTCTCATTGACGTACACGTTTTCTTTAAAATATCTCCAAATAAAGAAGTCCCACGGTGTTAAAGCTCATGATCGTGGCCGTCAATTAAAATCGGCCCTTGTTTCGTGGGTTAAGTGGCAAGTGGCACCACACTGTTGGGACCACATATAGTCCAGTTTCGTATCCTCAATTTCTGCAGCGAACACCATTTACGGTAACTGCTTGGCCGACCTCATTTTCGAAGAAGTACGGCCCGATGACGCCGCTAGCCCATAAGCCGCACCAAACATTCACTCATTGTGGATGCATCGGCTTTTCAACAATCACTAGTGGATTCGCTTTCGCCCAAATGCGACAATTCTGCTGGTTAACGAATCCTCTGTGGACACATTTAATTGATTATACTGGCCAAAAAAAATAACGAAGTTGTTTACGTCGCCCTTGTTATTTAGGGATCGCCGGCCGTCGACAATTTCATTTTGAGATCGCCGACGGCCGACGATCTCGCAGCACGGACTGCGCAGGACTCTGTGTTGTGCCGCCGTTGCTACTGACTTGGTTGGCTTAACCGTCTTGCGGCTTTCCATAACCAAGCCTCTTTCTATTAGTTGAAAACTGTCAGACGAGCAACACATCACCAACCACAGCAAAGCATTTAGCAAATATAATTACTAAAAAACTGTAACATACAATTAATTAAAGTGTTCCGTGGGCTCGAAGACGCCCTCAATCTTGAAAAAAAGGACCTTTTTTAATTGGGAGAATCCGCGGGGAAAGGCCGAAACCCCTTAAAAGAATAAGTGACTCGGGAAGAAGAAGCAGCAACTTTGCCGGCAACACCAACCACCTGTGGAGTACCCCAGACACCCGGAGCAGCTACCATCATCCCAGGAATCCTCCAGACGCCCACCAACTCTACAAAGTGCTCGAAATGCATTTTGATTTGAACGCTCATTTTAGTAAAAGGCTTCGACAATTTTAATGCGCTACTCAATGGTGTACCTCTCCACGGTTGAATTTGCAAACACTGAAATAAATAAATATCAAATTATGTTGCAAAAGACGTTAAGATGTGACTCACAATTTAGATCGTGCATTATGGTTGGACCACCCTTTACGAGGCGACGAAGTGACGGACGAATGTGTCACAATAGGCATAGGACCAGTGAGCAAGCCGACAAAAACAAAGCGTAAAATATCGATGGTTGCGTTGTCTGTGGGATAAGTGGCCCCGTCTAGTTGAAACCAAATGTCGTCCATGTCATTCTCTTGAAGTTTTGAAAACAAAAATTCGTTGAACATGCCGCGGTGACGCTCACCGTTGACGATAACGGCGGCTCCTTGCTCATACTTGAAGAAAAATAAACCAATGATGCTTCCAGCCCAAAATCCACACCAAACGGTAACTCGTTGTGGATGCATTGGCTTCTCAATACTCGCGTGTTGGTTTTCTGAAGCTCATATGCGGCAGTTTTTCGGTAAAATTCTTTTTCTCCTACCATACAATCTTCAGCATATTGGGCAAAGCGAATACGCATTGGATAATCATGAGGCTTCAGTTTTTAAACCAGTTGAACTTGGTAAGCCTTCATACCGAGGTCTTTATGCAAAATTCTTCTCAAAGAAGAGCGGGGAATGTTCACTTCCTGAGAACGATGACGAGCTGATGTTGATGGATGCTCTTGGCCACAGCAGCAATGTTTTCGATTGAACGCACTGGACGAGAACGCACTCGGGTTGGTGTGTCCAATAACGATCCATTTTCATAAATTCGCTTCACAAATTTCTGCACAAACTGAACTGAAGGACGACCTCTTCTCGAATATTTTTACGTAAATTTATTACATCTTGCGTTAAAGACTCACTAGTTTGGAATAAGTTTTTAATATTTCGCAATTTTGTTGCAGCGAATAGAGTCCCCTACAAAAGTCGAACATAAACCTGAAATTAAAAATAATAATATATGTTATTCTACCTTTTAAATTCTAAGTAATCAAGGAAGTTCAAATTTAAAATTTTAAATGACCCACCCGTGTTCTGCGACTTTATACTAAAGGGCAGGCAAATTAAACGAGAACTGCCGGTAGTAGAGTTTTCCACCGAACACCATAAAAATCACACATACATGGAAACATTTTCTAATGTTTCCATTCATTAAATATAAGTGCTACACGAGCTATATATATTTCTGGCCTAGGCAACACTAAGTGTAGTCTGGCGCCATCTAACATTTCTATTGGAAAGTTTGACATTTTTTAGCATAAACGTACTCAGTGTTCAAAGTTGAACACGTTTTAAGAAAAGAATAATAAAGAAAACCTTAAGCACTTTTTCCGCTGGCAGAATGTTCAAAGTTAAACATGTTTTAAATTGTGTGTTGGGTATTGTTGCATTCTTAAGTGCAGCCCTTAAAATTGTTAGCCGTATACATTAGATAATATTTGTACGCTCCTCATGATCTACTTTTCCACATGGTGATAGGAGCAGCCCGCACAGACAAGACAGGTGTCGCTTTTCGAGTACTTAGGATGAATTTACAGCCTAGGATGTACATATGTTATTAAAAATTGTATTGTATATTTTGTATTGAATATTTGGCTTTCGCTTTGATTTGTAATCTCTGCAGCAGGTTTTACTAGATGACTTGAAATATTTTCAACATTTGATACAATCACTTTTTGTTTAAATACAATTTAGTATCTTACAAGTACTCAACATGGAATGACGTGTGTTTCATTCTTTTTGGTCCATTCGAGCCTTTAAAAACGAAGAGTTTTCCCCTACCAAAGGTAAGAGACTCTAAGTTAAAAAAAATCGGATCTTTAGCGCCAGAGCTAAAGGAATCTATTTTACCACCTGAGGTAAAATTTAAAAACCAACGAGTTTTCCCCCATCAGTGGTAGGAGACTCGGAGTAATAAATACTCAACATGGAATGACGTGTTTTTCACTCACTCAGAACGTTTTGACGTACGACCATCATTCGAGTTGTTTACAGTGACTTGAAAAAATCAATTTGACAAATAAATGGAATTGACTCGTGAACATTTTCGTGCGATCATTTTTCACAACTTTCGACGTGGACGACAAGAGTGCATCGGTAAACTTAAATCTTTGTATGGCGATGAAGCACCATCCTATAGCACTGTGAAAAACTGGTTTAACGAATTCAATCGCGCAAAGGCGAAGGTCGTCCAAAACGGCCGTTGTGCCAGAGAACATTAATGTCGTGCGTGAACTGATAAATCAAGATCGTCATGTGAACTTACCGTAAGGTGGAGGCATCCTTGGGCATTCCTTCCACCAGCAAACATTCGATATTGCATGAATACCTGTCCGTAAAAAAGGGTTGCTCTCGTTGGATCCCGCACAATTTGACAATCGCTCAAAAAAGGCTCGTGTCGACGTGGATTATCACGACAAGAGTGCATCGATGAACTTGAATCATTGTATGGCGATGAAGCACCATCCTATAGCACTGTGAAAAACTGGTTTAATGAATTCAATCGTGGCCGACGCTCGCTCAAAGACGAAGGTCGTGAAGGTCGACCAAAACGGCCGTTGTGCCAGAGAACATTGATGCCGTGCGTGTACTGACAATGCAAGATCGTCATGTGACAAACTGTAAGATAGAGGCATCATTGGGCATTCCTTTCACCAGCAAACATTCGATATTGCATGAACACCTGTCCGTATAAAAGGTTTGTTCTCGTTGGATCCCGCACAATTTGACAATCGCTCAAAAAAAGGCTCGTGGTGCAAAGAAATTTTGAAAAAAACGATCGCGGTGCTTCAGAAGACGTTTATAAGATCGTCACAGGTGACGAATCATGGATCTTTGCGTATGAGCCCGAAACAAAACAGCAATCGACCGTGCGGGTCTTCGAAGACGAGCCAAATCCAACGAAAATTGTTCGTGGAAGAAACACTTCAAAGCAAATAGTCGCCTGTTTCTTTGGCAAAACTGGACATTTGGAGACTGTTCCGCTTGAGCAACGTAGGACGATCAATTCTGTGTGGTACACCACAATTTGTTTGCCTGAAGTCTTCGGCGAAATTCGAAAAACGAACAAGAGAAGACGAATCATTGTGCACCATGACACTGCGAGCTCTCAAACATCGGTTCAAACCAGCCCCTTTTTGACCGGCCAAAACGTCGAATTGATGGGTCAACCTCCGTACAGCCCTGACTTGGCACCCAATGACTTCTTTTTATTCCCGCACAGCAAGAAAAAATGCGTGGTCAACAATTTTCGTCGCCAGAAGATGCTGTTGAAGCGGTAAAAAACCATGTTTTGGAGGTGTCTCAATCGGAGTGGAAAAAGTGCTTCGACAATTGGTTTGAACGCATGCAAAAGTGTATAAATCATGCTGGAGAATACTTTGAAAAACAATAAAACCATTTTTGATGATAAAAATTCGCATTATCATCATTAGGCCAGAAATATATATAGCAGCCCTCGTATCTAATAAAAAGTTTAGCTTAGTTACGAAATTTTTAATTGAGTGGTAAAAAAATTCACATACCAAATTTTTGGGTGGAAATTTAAGGGCTGTCTTTTTTCTGTTTAGTGGAAGTGCGTTAATTTTCGGCATAGAAAAAACCAAGAGCAGATTTGAATACAGCGTCCCAAATAACCTTTTAAACAACATTCAGTTCTTTATCAACAAAACCTTGTTCCCTTCTCTTGTATTATTTTCCATTCATACGAAAGTAATTTCTGATCTAAGGAAACGTGTTTGTCCATTACAATTTCGCTGCAAGGTTTTAAACTCCTGAATGTAACTGAATTATCATAAAAGCTGCTTACTTTGGCCAAGTAATTTAAGGACCACTCAAATAACAGCAACAGTCCATAAAAAAGCAATACGTACAGGCATTCATTGGCCCAGTCTTAATGGACGGCATTCCTATCGGAACACAGTAGGAGTCCTCATGATGACGATAATGTCGATTAGAACAACGGACACTGTTGTCGTCCCACACAAAACACACAGTCTTTCAGAATCCACTTCCGCTGAGACTACAACTTAAGCCATCCATTCCCGTGATGGCTTTTAGTTCAGTCTGCCAATTTGAGCTAATCATAGTTGAAAAACACTTTGCACTTGCATACTTTTAGGCGCCTCGGCCAATGCCATCTCAATTGGGCTATGTGTTACTTATGCCGTATCATTCCTTCTCAGCCCCACTAAATGCCTTAAACGGACATTTTCACCATCTCTGCGACAATTCACTTATTCTTTTTCTCTGGCATTTTTGGTTTTTGTTTTCGAGAAAAAAATGTCAGCGGTTGTTTTTAATGCCGGTTGCAACGTTTATGCGCAGCCAAACTTCTCCTCCTTTCACTGTCGCCCATTGCAATCTGTGCAACTGGCCGGAGGATTTTTTTTTTCTACGAAACTCGTTCTGGGAAACCACAAAATAAATCGATAATTGCTCCAAAGGCACATGCTATTCTTTCTGGTTGGGGGTTGTGCTGGGTCAACATGCAAAAGCCACAACAAGAACAACAAAATACGTAATACCGTGTACCGCAGTGTGGTGTAGGGTATAATGAATGAAACGCTTGCAACACATTGTAAACCACTGAAATTAATTAATAAAATAAAATTGGGGTCATGTAAAGTGCACAATTTTTTAAAATGAAAATTTAAGAGTTTTTTGAAAAGTACCACAATAATTGTATTATTGAGGGATGTTGAAGGTTGAATACCACAAATAGCAACTAGGCTAGGACTAACGACATTAAACAAATATGTTAGCATTGACAAAGACAAAAACTAAATATCCCTGTTCAATATGTAAAACTCATTATGTTTGGACAATTCCATACCCATGCCAGAGAAAAATGAGTAGAAAACAGCTTTAGACTTTCAAATATACTTCGCTCTCGATAGCAATCGTGATTTTTTGATATTATGAATGCTTATTGGCTTCAATCGGTCATTTGACGATACCAGAGTGTCTAGACTTGTGTGAAACCAAATAGTTTTGGGACCAGACCCCTTGGTTGATTTTAAATACCGTCTTAAAATACACGACACCGATAGTGGACCAAGCCAAACCGACCTTCGGTCAGTTTTCTAAAGTTATACATATATTTAGTCCCTCTGTGGAATAGGGTATTTTGAGTTTCACTGCAAATGTTTGTTACTACCAGAAAATATTTCAGCCAGAACCACCTTTAAGTGAACCGCTCGACTCAGAACCACTACACACAGAGCACAGATACGTTGCCACAACCGAATTTTTTTGCCCACCAAATGACTGAGGTTACATGCACCTCAAGTATAACATACTGTTTAAATTTTAAGACGTTCTGTCTATAATTATGGCTATTACATCGACTTTAAACTTAGGGGGCGTGACATCGCCTACTTTCCCCCCGAATAAATTTCTTTTTACACTAATAGTATAGGATGTATTAATGATATAATAGTATGATATTTATATTTTTGGATAAGTGTGCGTCGACACGCCCTTTTAAATTGTATCTCTTTAAAGCAGTTGGATCATATCGCCCAATGTACCATGTATCCTTGCAAAGGTCTCTCAAAATTTGAGTTCCTGCCATTCCACAAGCCACATATAACATTTGATCTTCGTCAAATTTAGTATAGTGCAATATGAAAGATCTATAACACAGTACAACAGCCAATCTGGGGGGTGAGAAATTCCAAGTCAGGGTGATGGTACTAGGTCAGTATATTAAAACCCTCAAAGGGTTTTGCGTTCGTATGTGCCAGTTTTTTTTATGACCTTTTACATTTTTTCCTTATCTTGATGTTTTTTCGCTTAGTTGTAAAATGTTGGCAAAAACGTAGTTTGACATAACTCGAGAACGACTAGTTCGATTTTGCTGAAATAAATTGAGAAAAATTAATAATTACATTTTCTTTAATCCATTAATATACTGTTTCTCTACCAAATCAACATTTTTGCAATTAGAAATAAATTTATGAAGAAAATTTTTTTTTTTTAAACATAAATCCGAAACGGAAAAACGTGTAGAGTCTTATAACTGGCACATACGAACGCAAAACCCTTTGAGGGTTTTAATATACTGACCTAGTACCATCACCCTGACTTGGAATTTCTCACCCCCCAGACAATAACCCCAAAAATGTTCCACAGTGTAATCAATCTTAGAAATATTTGAAAATATCGGTTCACGTTTTCATGTAGCCCCCATATATAAGTAAATGCCGAGGCCCGGTCTACAATTCCTATATTTTATCCGATCTCACTTAAATTTAAAATAGGGCGTTATAAGCGACTTAAACTAAACCTACCGAAGCTCGACCATATTGGTCCATCTTTTGAAATAGCCCTGTCGCCATATATTTACGTTCTTCTTATTTCAATTCTACTTAAAGAATTTTTCGGAAGCACACATAAAAGGTATTGAAAAGTCGCCCACACTAAGGACGAAAGGCCGCGTCTACCAGATGGCGATGTGTTTGCTCTACATCGCTGACTTACTCTTCCTTCCCTCTATGACAAACAACAACAAACCTGATCTTATTAGCTTGTAGAGTAATTCCTCTTTCAAAAGTATTTTTTTTTGGTTTAAGCATTAAATAAGTACGAATAATATAAACTATGCATTTTGCCATATTAAAAAGTTATGAAATGAGTTGCAGGGGTACCACAGTACTTTTCCGGATAAAAAAGAATCAAAAAAGTACCAAAGTATAAACTTTATGAACCCTGGTTTGCATGTATAATTTTAACACTGTGGGCCATGTCAGCAAAAGTAATTTCACCTTTCTTTCAAATAAATTCTTGTTTTTTGCCAACAGCATAGCTTTCAATCGTTATTTCATTCTTTTGTCCATTTTATATCGAAGCGAATGGCAAAAAAATAGTTGACAAACAGTTGTTTGCAATCAAACAGCTGTTTACACGCAGAATAAAAGTATGGTTAGGGTGACAATATTCGAAGAGGATCATACTATTGTTGGGCACATGGTTGTGGCACAACAATATTATGATCCTCACAATAATAGTATGATTCACACATAACCATACTATGATCCCCACAACCATAGTATTACTCACACTCAACCATACTATGATCTTCACAAACATACTATGATCCTCACAACAATAGTATGATTCACACTCAACCATACCATTATCTCCACTACCATATTATGATCCTCACAACCATAGTATGTTTCTCATACAACCATAGTATGATTCTTACAACCATAGTATGATTCACACGAAACCATACTATGATCCCCACAACCATAGTATGATTCACACTCAACCATACTATGATCCCCAAAACTATTTATTACGATTGGCTAATGTTGTTATTCAAAAATAGATTTTTATGAAGTAAGTTATTGTTATTAAATTGCATTACTATTAGTACATAGCCAGATGAGATGACATGTTTTATTGAACATTTTATTCAAGAAACTAAAATATATATTCCAACGGCAGTCGAAAACACCTTTAGTTGACAGCAGGGATGAATGCTACTTCACCATCCGTAGTCACCAAGTAACGAATGTGATTAAAATATAATCAATGGCTACTTTATATACTTAAGTGCAGGCAGATTTTAAATAAACAAGAACCAGTCGGCAGTAGAGTATTCCACTGAACAAAGTCAACACAATAAAAATTCCTCGAACTACCTTCCGATTGTTTTTGCTTTTAAACGGCCAACAATTATGTGTATGTGTTTTTCTTTGGTATATCAAAAAACATACCCACACACATGCATGTATGGTCTATAAAACCTGTTTTGTTATGTTAATATTTGCAACCATACGGTATGATTGCCGTAATCATATTATTGTTAACATAAATTTCAAACAACAATAATTTTGTTGCACCAAAGATGTTTATATGGTTGTTACAACCATATTTTTATTTCTAAATTTGGCAATAATACTATTGTTACATTTCAACGATATTATTGCCGCAATCATACTCTTGTTAAAATGAAATTCCAAGAACAATACTATGGTTGCGACAAACATGCTTTTATTGTAGAGAACATATTATTGTTGCGGAGTAACCATATCTTTTCTCTGCGTGTAGTAAATGCAGTTACCTAAATACAGTTTCATAAATACAGATAATGTCGTCTGTCGCCATTAAATTTTAATTCGATTTTTAACGCACATTAACGCTGTTGTCTGTCTATTAAGATAATTATCTGAAAACTTTTTGTTTTACTTACAATTAGCATCTTCCTAGGATTTGCCCTTAGAAAATAAACAAAGTAACGCAGCTCTGCATTTCGATATCAGCATTGGTGGCTTTAAACCCCGGTCCCCTATAACACTGTTCTACTTAACACTGTTGTACTACGACGTCATTCATATTCATATGACAAATGTTTACATTAGCTCTCGTCGAAGGTAAAGTGCTTACAAGAATGCAAACATTTATAGTCTTCGTGTGTAGACAGACACTTCACCAAGTAAATTTGTAATCATCACTACGACCATCATCATCATTGTTCTGTACAAAATATAACATCACCCGTATCGTAACCGTAGACACCAACTACACAATAGGGCTATTGAAGTGCTCTTGACAAGTCGTCAATGGAATGCTCAATATGCAGCATCTTACAACTGCATCTGGTGAAGAATTGGTAAGGCTGATAAAAGATATATTTTATTTCAAAGAATGGGCACACAAAAGACACTCAGTCGCGAGTTTCATACATTTACGTATGTATAAAGGGAGGGTCACACACAAGTTTCTTTTTAAAAGTGCAATAAATAAAAAAATATTTTCTTTCAAGTATTATGGCCAGACACAGAGAACAGGCTTGTTGCAACAACAGAATTTTTTGCCAACCAATTGTTAGTTTTTACTCGTACTATCCATGTATTCCATCGTTCCCACCGAATTTTGATTGGGAAAACAGCTATTTTCAGTAAAGGAACTGACACTTTCGGTGGAAGAAAACAATTATCGGTAATCCTAACAGACTAAGATGATTATGGGAACTGAACTTGTACATGTATTGGTTGCTGTTATAGATTGTTGGTTATATGTACTTTTTGAAAGATATGTAATATTTTACTGCCTTGCAATGGGTCAACTGATCAGTAAAATAAATACGTCTTTGGATGGATGTTCTGAGAAGCAAACAGTGATGTCCTAATCAGAAAACAATTAATTAATCAAGCTTTTACAATAACTCGGGAAAAATGGGTTGCCACCAAAAAAATTGGTTGGTTTGAATTAGAAGGTCTATCTATGGCGAAAATTCTGATGAAGTCTGAGTAATGTCGCTAAATAGCAATCCTGGAAAATATTAGTTTGTTTTTTTATTTTTGTTTTTATACATTTTTTGGGGATTTCGAAATATGTTTTCGTCGTAAACATAGGTTTCGCTGTGACTAGAACTGATATAATATTATAGGTTTTTTTGATGTTTGTATGACCAATATTATGTTACAGCAGCCAAATAAACAGGGTTTGGTCACTAGTCTGTTGCCAGCACCAATCATCGGTACCAAAGTAACATGTACATCACAAGTAGTTGGTTACCATAATCGCCAGTTGTCGCAAGCAATAGTGAAACTGAATTCAGTTTGTATAAGTAGAACTGTGTTGTTGGCTGTGAATACCATGATATGGCTGTAGCAACCACCATATGATATCTCGAACCATGTTCCCATCAACACTATGGAATGTTGGTTAATGCAACAGAAGTTCAGTTTATCCAACCGACCACTACCACTAGATTGATCACCCGTCACTATATTTATTATCTCTTTGGCAAAATAGTTTTTTCTCTGTTTGACAAAATAAACTCTGGTTTTCCAATAGGCTCATAACAATTTCGTTTCTTTATGTCAACGCACCCTCAAACATTTTTATGGTCTTTCAGTGTCAAAACGTTAGTCGAAGTCAACATTTGCATCATGGTAAAGTTCATTAAGAGCAACGTTTGGAAATCATTTAAAATTACCACCGAAATTCTGAGTCTGGGGTCGCAACTTTAAGAGCGCTTACTCCAATTTTCTGCCGTAATAATCATCCCACCCGACAGGAGGCTGTACATGCTATAGTGGGTAAGTTTGGATCCAAGTTTTCACTTTTGGATGTTTCGGCGCCAAAGAGACGCCATACCGCTAGAAGAGACAAATATATCGCAGCCGTAAGTCTATACGATCTAAAAAGGTTACATCAGTCGGTTCTATGTTGTTCTCAGGAATTTGGCATCTCTCAAACCACGCTGTGGGGGTATTTTGCGAAAAGATCTTGGCCTTCATCCTTATAAGATCAAACTGTCTCAAGAACTAAAGCCACTTGATCAATTGATACGCCAAAACTTCTCCGATTGGGCTCTGGCAAAGTTTCACGATAATCCTCGCCCTACACACACACTCTGCGCTTTTGCATTTGTGGTTTTCAACGAAATGATATTGGTATTGATATGGTGGAAATGATATTGAGCTGTGAAGATTGCTCTTCGCACAGTTCGAATACTGTACGCAAAGGGTAATTATCATTAATTATAGTGAGGCTCCTGTTTAAGTCATTTGATTTGTAGTCGAAGTAATCGTTGCCAAAGACCCTGTATATAATTCTTACAATATATGCCGATTAAGTATAGGAGAATATCTTGCAAAACGATTCATTAAAAAAATTAAAAAAAAAAACTGTTCGATTTTGGCTGCTTGTCATATGAGTTGGAGCTTCGGTAAACAACACTGAACTTCACAAGAAATATTTTTTTGGCTGCCCACAATCGGATCAGCCTTTAAATCAGCACAATTCAACTGAGATTAGCTAAACAATGCAGCTAAAAAAGGCTGGTTTTTGTTTTTTTAGTGCTAATGCTTTTTGTGACATTTTTTTTAGCTGTTTAGTGTTTTTTTTCATAAGCTTGCCATGTTTAAAAGTGGTAGCTTTCTTAAGCGTGTGCTTTTGAATTATGCTATATTTTTTAGCTACACTTGCTGTTTGCTATTATTTTTGGTGTTTTTTTTAGCTAAGGAAAATTAAACAAGTAAAAAATGTTAAGTTTGGCTGTGCCGAACTTTGGATACCCTTCACCAGATTCCCAAATAAATATAAATCTTTATGTGGAAAATTTCATATCGATAGGTCAAGTGTGTGGTGAGTTATTGTCATATTATTTTTAAGGCCCATGATACCGTTAGTGTGGGAGGTACCAGTAGGACTTTTCCGATCTCAACCGAATTCAGCATAGAAGTGTGTTGTATATAGAAATCTTGATGTGTAAAATTTCATTTCGATAGGTCAAGTTTGTGGTGAGTTATAGTCATATTATTTCTCAAGGCCCATCAGGCCGTTTGTATGGGAGGTACAAGAAATGGTAGCCCAATCTAAACCATTTTTACATAGGTGATTGCGCCTATATAGAGATTATTATTTGAAAAATTTCAGTGATTTTGCTCAAGAAACTGGGCGGATATTTCCAAATAAAAAACTAATTTTAATGAGGTAGTGTCGGTTGAGGGTCTCCAACACCAACTTCCCGTAGAGCTATACCAACCATGCTATGTTAACTACACATGTTTGTGCCAAATTTCAGCTCCGTAGCTGTTTTCATGCAGGCTCTATCTTGTTTTCAACAGACGGACTGACGGGCAGACGGACTACTAGATCGTCTTAGAATTTTACGAGGATCAAGAATATATATATACTTTGATGGGTCTCCGATGATTATATCAAGGTGTTACAGACAGAATGACAAAACTAATATACCCTCCATTGTATGGTGGAGGGTACACAAATTCGTGGCTTCGGTGGCTAACATTGCGTTAGCTATTGAAACCCTGATTACGGCTTAACTCGAAAGAACAAACATTTCTATTAATTATGGAATACAACTTCGTTTAAGTGGTCGCCTCGATTGGAGCCACTTTTGGTATCGGCTTAATATAGGGTGATCCATCTAGAGGTATTTTTTAATAGGGTTTCTCTTCACAGATTACTCGTGAGTTGTGTTAAACTTAATTTTGTTTTGTTTTCAGTATTGTTTGCCATTTTATCATGGAAAGACTTACAGCGCAACAACGTCTCCAAACTTCATTGTTTGGGCTCTTTAAAAGCTCAAAGAAGATCAGCGATGAGGCCCAATTCTAGCTCAACGGCAGCATCAAAAAACAAAATTGCCGTATTTGGGCTGAAGAACAACCAGAAGAGGTTCAGGAGGTGCCGTTTGATTTGGTGTGGTTTATGGGCTGGTGGAATCATCGGTCCATATTTTTTTTAAAAATGATGATGGCCGGAATGTTGGCTGCCTAGCTCGTGTGATATAAACCCTTTAAACGTTTTTCTTTGAGGCTGCGTTAAGTCAAAAGTCTTTGCTGACAAACCATCTACTATTCAGGTTTTGGAAGCCAAAACTACGCGTGGCATTAACGCCATACCGGTCGAAATGCTCGAACGAGTCATCCAAAATTTGAGCCTTCGAATGGACACCTTGAGGCGTGATTGCGGCCAACATTTCAAGGAAATTATACTCAAAAAATAAATGGCATAAAATGTCCTTTTGAATAAACAATAAAAATTTCACACTTGATTTGATTTTTTGTACTTTCTATTACTTTAAAAAAAAACCCTCTAGACTGAACTCCCATTATTAAAATTTTCAGTGCAATTGTAGTGAAAATATGTACTCTGAGAAACCTAAATTATAATAAATTAAAGCCTTGGTATATTCTCACCTTATGATACCATAAAGACTCGATCAAGCCCACTTTGACCTTCTTTATTTTTAAAAGCAACGTCGTGGAGAAGCTTTAAAAATGGACCGCCTTGGGTGTGGCTCAAGCGACCGAAATTGTCTCAACTCCTAAGTGAAAATATCCTATCATTTGAACGAGTTCGTTCCAGAGAGTATATTCTCTGGGAATCAATTCTAATTATTTTCGCTTGCTGCTGTATATAGTCCTCTGACGATAATACAAAGCGTATATGGTACTTGTAACTAGTATTTACACAGTTTGTGTTTGCACATAGTCTGCTTGCTTCTAGCTTAAGGACATGTACAAGGGTTTATACACATGTACTACATATGCCTATATGAACGAGTCTACCATAAGACCCTAACATTAACTGGGTATTAATGCGTTGTTGTGGCAAACACACTTCCCAACTGAAGGGGCGAGTTGCGGGGCTATAGGAATCAAGCAGGCTTTCATGAGCATACCGTTCTTTTTCGGTTACAAATAATTAATTGAGTAATTAAATTAAATGACATCTCATTGTGACATTTAAGTGATTTAAATTAATTGTGTAATTTTCACAATTGGAGATGCTCTTTAATAAAAAATTAATTTAAAATAAATATTTTTAGGCTATATTTAATTATATTTATAAATATTTTTCGAACATTTTAATGTTAAAGGAGCTCAATTGATATTGGCATTTAAGTTGCTAAAATTTTGTTGTTCATGTTATATTTCTTATTGTATCTTTTATTAACAAACAGAAAATAGAAAATAAGTATTCAAATCTTAAATAAGGTGGCTCAAAAGTAATGGCATATTGTGAAGGTGCTTCAATTTTTCCAAATGGCGTTCTTTGTTGTAGACAAATAGAGTATTTTTTGACAAGCATTGGAGCAATACATACCTATAGAACTTGGAATAGTGGTTCCTGCATTTTTGATCATTTTTTTGGTCTGTCTTAGCGTCTAAAATCATAATTGTCATATCAATAATTCCGTGACTTTTTTGCAAAAAAAAGGTTAATTCAACACAATCTCTCATAATCTCCTTTCCAAAAATAGTATAGTCCATAAAATAGGCATTTGTTTGATCAATAATAAGCTGAATCTCTTTCCACCGAGCCATTTCTTTAGGTTTGGAAATATGAAATAGTCAATAGGGGCTTAATCTGGAGAATATGGCGGATGAGGAAACATTTCGTAACCCAATTCAGGCAATTTTGGCGTTGAGACTGCACAAGTGTGCACCCTTGCATTATACACGCAGAGGAAAAACATAGTTGCTATATAGTCTCGCCAATAATATGTTCTCCGCAATAAAAGTATGTTCGTCGCAAACATAGTATTGTTTACTGAATTTAATTTTGACAAATGTATGATTGCCGCAATATTAATAATGTTGAAATGTAACAATAGTATTATTGCCAAATTTTATAATGAAAATATGGTTGTAGCAACAATATAAATATGGTTAGTGCGACAAAAGCATTGTTTTTTGGGTTTTATATAAACAATAGTATGATTACGGCAATCATACGGTATGTTTGCAATTTTTGGCTACGGAACATTGTTGGATGTTTTTGTTACGGATCTAACGCAAAAATAGTACTTTTTATATGGGAATTCAAAATGTTCAAACAAACTGCTTTATTATTGGGTTTGTTTAACTACTCGTAATCTACCATAAGACCCTAACATTAACTGGGTATTAATGCGTTGTTGTGGCAAACACACTTCCCAACTGAAGGGGCGAGTTGCGGGGCTATAGGAATCAAGCAGGCTTTCATGAGCATACCGTTCTTTTTCGGTTACAAATAATTAATTGAGTAATTAAATTAAATGACATCTCATTGTGACATTTAAGTGATTTAAATTAATTGTGTAATTTTCACAATTGGAGATGCTCTTTAATAAAAAATTAATTTAAAATAAATATTTTTAGGCTATATTTAATTATATTTATAAATATTTTTCGAACATTTTAATGTTAAAGGAGCTCAATTGATATTGGCATTTAAGTTGCTAAAATTTTGTTGTTCATGTTATATTTCTTATTGTATCTTTTATTAACAAACAGAAAATAGAAAATAAGTATTCAAATCTTAAATAAGGTGGCTCAAAAGTAATGGCATATTGTGAAGGTGCTTCAATTTTTCCAAATGGCGTTCTTTGTTGTAGACAAATAGAGTATTTTTTGACAAGCATTGGAGCAATACATACCTATAGAACTTGGAATAGTGGTTCCTGCATTTTTGATCATTTTTTTGGTCTGTCTTAGCGTCTAAAATCATAATTGTCATATCAATAATTCCGTGACTTTTTTGCAAAAAAAAGGTTAATTCAACACAATCTCTCATAATCTCCTTTCCAAAAATAGTATAGTCCATAAAATAGGCATTTGTTTGATCAATAATAAGCTGAATCTCTTTCCACCGAGCCATTTCTTTAGGTTTGGAAATATGAAATAGTCAATAGGGGCTTAATCTGGAGAATATGGCGGATGAGGAAACATTTCGTAACCCAATTCAGGCAATTTTGGCGTTGAGACTGCACAAGTGTGCACCCTTGCATTATACACGCAGAGGAAAAACATAGTTGCTATATAGTCTCGCCAATAATATGTTCTCCGCAATAAAAGTATGTTCGTCGCAAACATAGTATTGTTTACTGAATTTAATTTTGACAAATGTATGATTGCCGCAATATTAATAATGTTGAAATGTAACAATAGTATTATTGCCAAATTTTATAATGAAAATATGGTTGTAGCAACAATATAAATATGGTTAGTGCGACAAAAGCATTGTTTTTTGGGTTTTATATAAACAATAGTATGATTACGGCAATCATACGGTATGTTTGCAATTTTTGGCTACGGAACATTGTTGGATGTTTTTGTTACGGATCTAACGCAAAAATAGTACTTTTTATATGGGAATTCAAAATGTTCAAACAAACTGCTTTATTATTGGGTTTGTTTAACTACTCGTAATCTATTTTTAATAAAAACGTTGCTAAATAAATCACTTCTATTATTTTGAATTTAATGTATTTTTAAATACTTTCATAATTCCAATCTGTTGTTGACAACTTAACCCATTTCTATTAAATAATTTGGGGATCATAGTATAATTGTATGTGATCATACTATGGTTGTAGGGATCGTAACATGTTTACGTGTGAATCATACTATGGTTGTGAGGATCATACTATGGTTGTATGGGAAATATACTATGGTTATGGGGATCATAATATGGTTGCGGAGATCATAGTATGGTTGAGTGTGAATCATACTATGGTTGTGGGGATCATAGTATGGTTACGTGTGAATTATACTACTGTTGTAAGAATCAAAGTCTGGTTGTGAGGATTATAGTATGGTTGTATTTGAACCACACTATTATTTTGAGAATCATAATATTGTTGTTCCACAACCATACACCCAACAATAGTATTGTCCTCCGCGAATATTGTTACCACAACCATGCTTTTTTTCTGCGTGTATTGATGAAAACGAACTTTATTCTATTCCAATTGAGCTCGCTTTTTTCAAATCCTCGTTAAATCGGTCCACTAAGTTGGCATAATGTTCGCCGTCTATTGTTTTTTTCCTTTTGAATGTAATCGATGTGAATTATCCCGCTTGCATCCCCAAAAACCGTTGTCATCACCTTATTGGCCGACAATCTCACCTTGGTCTTCTTCGGAGCCGGTTTACCCGAGAAACCTATAGTTTAGACTGCTGCTTGGTCTCCGGAGTATTGTAATAGATCCACGTTTCAGCCACAGTTGCAAAACGCTGCAAAAACTCATTCGAATTGCGGTTAAACAACTCCAAACAACCCTTTGAAATTGTCAGACGATTACGCTTATGGTCAATTGAGAGCAAACGCGGCAGACATCTTGCGGACAGCTTTCTAAGAGCCAACTGATCATGTAAAATCGAAACTACACTGCCATATGAACTGCGTATGGCATCAACAATCACACGCACGTTTACTCTTCGATCGGCCAACACCATAACGTTGATTTTTCGCTATTTTCGGGTGTATTGACCTCAATGGACATGCCAGAACGTTCAGCGTCATTTGTACTTGTGCGACTACAACGAAAGTCATTAAACCTCTTTTTTACCATTGAAATCGATGGTACAAAGTCCCAATAGTATTTATCAACCTTTTTCTTGGATTGATTGACGGGGTTTTTCCGCAAAAAAAAAAATTCACTTTCTGCCATTTTTAACAAAATCCACGAGGTTGTATGTTTTGAACAGCTGTTAAACACAAACAAAATGACGGAACTCTTTCAAATTTTGACAGAAGTCTATTAACAATACTTGAGGGGAGCAGTGTTGCAATACATATAACAATGAGGAAAGTTGGAAAAGTCACGGAATTATTGATATGGCTGCGTTCTGGGGCACAGAAAACCCACATGGAATGCAAGAAGAGAGCAGAGTTTTTTCCTTGTTTTTCTTAACGGGAAAGCGAGAAAAATTTTAAATTTTTTCGGGCCAAAAAATATATAATTTAAATTTGCTTAAGGTTGAACCAAACAAATTTAATTATAGGTTTTTTTTTGTCAAAATTAAAAAAAAAAAAAACAAAAATTATAATTAAGTGTGAAATCTTTATTGTTGATTCGAAAGGACATTTGATGCTATTTATTATTTGAATATAATTTCCTTCTTATGTTGGCCGCAACTACACCTTAGGTTATTCATTCTGAGGGTCCAACTTTGGATGACTCGTTCCGACATTTCGGCCTGTCTGGCATTAATAAATCGCGTATTGTTGGCTTCCAAACTCTGAACCGCAGCTGGTTTGTCAACATAGACTTTGCACTTTACGTAGCCCCAAAGAAAAAGGTCTAAAGGTGTGATAAAACCAACTCACCGGTCCAAAACGTGAAAACAGTTGCTCTTCGAAATGACTTATCAATAGGCCAATTGTTTGAACAGCTGTATGGCAACTGGTACAGTTCTGTTGAAACCAAATGTCGCCAAGATTACGGGCTTCAATTTCAGGTAGCATGAAGATCGATATCATGGTGCGATAGCGAGCACCATTCACGGTTACGTTCCGATCATCATTTTTTTTGAAAAAATATAGACCGATGATACCACCTACCTAAATACAGTGGTTTCGCGGTGTAAGTCTTTCCATGCTGAAATGGCAAACAAAACTGAAAGGGAAATAATAATGTTAAGACAACTCATGCGTAATCTGCGAAAAAACCCTTTTTGAAAAAAATTCCTCTCGATTGATCACCCGTTACAAAGAATTTATGTGTTCTTACCACCAATTATTGGTGTCAAAGTAACACATACTTTATAATTGGTTGGTTTTCATAACTAACAGCTGTAGCAACCAATAGTTTTACTGAATTCGGTTGGTATGACGGACTTATTGGCTGTAAGAATCGTAATATTATTGTAGATACCTTTTTATGGTTAACGGAACTATGTAACTATCAATACCATTGGTGATCGCAACAGAAAGTCTGTCTAACCAATCGAATATTTGTAGTTCGGACCGATTTTCAACTAATTTTTTCTGTGTGAGTTTCAATTACTTATAGCAGCAAATGCGTTTGTAAAGAAATCTATAGAGATATGGTTTAGAGGCCATGAAAAATAACACCTTAAGCGCTAATAAGAAGAGATGACAAAGTTGTTAAATTAAAGACCATCCATCCTTTTATAAGCTTGGATAAAATCATTGGATCCGATACTTCCGCATTGCAGCTTGTGCTCACGCAGAGAACAGATTTCATGCCACAAGTGAATTTTTTGACAACCGTATGATTGTGCTGGCATGTACCTCGAGTATTCCATCAGTACAACCGAATGTTGGTTGGTGCTCGGTCAGTTTCAGTAATTAGAACTGAAGTACTCGTATGGGTGGAAGATGCGCAGAGACAAAAAACTGTTTACATGGGAGGGTCATGTCTAGGAAAATTTGTAAAAGAGAATGGAAGTTTTGACTGAAAACCATTGGATTAATCGGTTGGCTTAAGGTCCGTGATAATAAAATTATTATTTGTTTTATTGAATTATTTTATTTTTCAAACCAAAAAAAATACAGTTTAACAAATGCTTTTGGTTATGATGAACAAAAATGTTATCATCACTAATTATTGGTTGCTAAAAAAAATTGTTTGGAAAATTATTGATTATTGACTAGTTGTGGCAACTAAATACCTTTTCCGCATTTTATTGGTATGACCGCTAAACTAATTGTGTAAACAATGCGATGATCATAATTATCATCTATTGGCATGTCGAACCGAATCCATTACGATTATAGATATTTGGTAATGGCAGCCGAACGGAATTTTTGTAGTTCCAACCAACTTCGAAAGTTATTTATTCTCTGTGTGCATTTATTCGGTTTTTTGAATGTCAGTTTTTTGTTCTGTCTGTCTGTCTCAATCTAAAACTATGTCTCATTTAAAGTTGTGAACTTTCTTAATAAAATTTCAACTTTTTCTTGGGCTTGCCTAAAAATTGGGCTTATGGAGCATTGTCGTATAACTCCTTTGTTGATCATTAAATTGATGATACCACGCTGCGTGCCAGCACGGTCCTCAATTTACAAGAATCTTTATTAATCCAGTCATTGCGTTGATGTTTTCCCCCTTTCTCTTGTACACTGCGTCTGTTAGTCGAAATACATTTTTATTTTCTTAGAACTCATTTATTTGTTGGACTTGTTTTTTTTTGCTCTCCCCCATGTCCTTCCAAGAGGGTGCCATAAAAAGCCACGCTTGGCACTAAATTGAGTTTATTTCCACAGTGACAGCGAAAGGAGAAAAAACAACAGATAATTATGCCTAGGAAACGAACACAACATAAAAAGTGTAAACGTATCTGCTCGTTTAAGTTCTACAAATAATTACATTAATTTTAAGGATTTTATAGTCTTTAGCCTGTTTTTCGACATTCCGCTTTGGCGCTTTTTTCTTTTTGATGTTCGGATTTCCCTTTTTGCAATCTAAATGGACGATTATAGAGAGAATAAACATGTAGTCAGGAAACATCGCCAAGACTACTAATTAAATGGAGACGCCGCGACGAGTTGAAACAGCATATTGGGGTTTAAAGGGAATACTAATTGTTGCTTTATTCTTTTAAAGTTGACAACTGAGTTGTACAGCTTAAAATCATGTGAATCCGCTTTCAGCAAAAACGACTGACAAAAACACTATCGGCATTATTTAACATTTCATTTTCAGTTTTTAAATGTAGGTGAGACATTAATGGGATTTAAGGGATGTGGTACCGGTGAAAATGTTAGGTCTGATCAAAAATCCTGCATTTCGTCGCCATAGAATATCAAATTGAAGCTGGATTATTACCAGCTCGATAATTTTTTACCAATTGTTATAGCAAAAATGTCGACAACTCTTATCGCGATTTCGGGTCCATGACGAACTTCAACAGAAAGCGTAGAAGCAGTTGTAAAAATGGACATCTAATCTCTGTACGACCAAGTTCTCGCCAATGAGCACTTCTTTTGTTAATAAAACGTTTGAGTTTTCTTAAAACAATTGCTCACGAAAATACTATTGTAAATATTTACATCAATCCCACCTCTACATGGAGACAAAATTAATTGGAAATCGGTAAGAACTACAATTATTTACTGGATAATCATACATTCTGTTGCAATCACCAACATTCCATGGTATTTATGGTTATATAAAGTAGTTCGACTTACCATAAGAAGGTAGCTACAATTATACTACTATTCCTACAATTAATAAGTCTGTTATTACAACCGAATTTAGTAAAGCTTTTGGTTGTCACATTGTTACCAATAATTGGCTATGACAACAAAAAAACATTTGGTAGCAAACACATCCAGTTTAGTACCCTGCTTTAACATACGAGTATTACACTATGCAACAAAATTTTGGACTTTCTCTGGTGGTTGAATGATTTCTTCTACAAAAGGTAAAACTTAAGTACTTATAAATTCGTAAATTCGCAAAAGGACGGCCCTCGTAGATCCGAGTTACTTTATAAGGCCCAGCGAAAATTTTATTTTGCAACGCTATGCCATATGAAATTAATTCAAAAGTTGTAAACATTCCTTCGTTTTACCAAATTGTCGCGATGAGATGTCATAAAAGAAATCGTCTGTTGTTATTTTTCGTAGAGCATTTTAGCATCCCATATCCAAAATTGAAGTGTCCTTTTTTTTAAAAAAAAATGTTGTCCACACGCAGAGAAAAAATATAGAAAGGGACTTAAGGTTAAAAAACAGTTTTGTTCAGGAGAGCCATTTTAAAGATTAGATCCCTTTCTATTTGCGCTTAGAATCGTCGACTTCACTTTCATAAAACGCGCATATCTCTGGGAGGGAACACTTTTGGGGCATGGGATCGGTCTCATTCGATGCTCAGATGTTGTCCATAAAAAGAAAAAAAAATGAAAATTGATTTTTTTTACCCTTAGGTCCCTTTATCTATGCGCTGTCACATATGGTCACGACAAACATAATTTGTTCTTCGCAATAAAAAATATGTTCGTCGAAACCATAGAACTATTTTTTAGAATTTAATTTTGACAATCCTATGATTGCCGCAACATTAATATTGTTGAAATGTAACAATAGTATTGTTGCCGAATTTAAAAATGAAAAATATGGTTGTAGAAACAATATAAATATGGTTGGAGCGACAAAAGTATTCTTTTTTTTTAGTTTTATCTTAACAATTATATTATTACGGCAATCATACTGTATGTTTGTAATATTTTTTTTTATTTGAATATGCTTTTTAGAACAATGTTGTTCTTACGGATCTAATGAAGTTCGTCAAAAAACAAATACTCGTAACGGAGTATCTTCAAGATAGACTGACCCTTTTGGTTTTATTTTAAAAAATAATTTTTTATTAAACTTTAATGAATTATTGGAAATCAAATTCGAGGGGCGATTTGAATATTAAATTTTCATCCTTTTTTTAAATAACCAACAAAATATGACTGATGTATAGAAGTACGTTATATATAATTTATCACAGTAGCCAATACTTCATGCATTAAAAAACACTTTACTCCAGTTAAATAACGTATGACAATCATCTCTTTTTTTTAAATTTTTTTAACACATTGAACACGGATTAGCCGGCTCCTTCTACGGGGTGGCTGATGAGTATTGCTACATTAACAACGTCAAAGAACTTTTTTTCAGTGTATGGAATTCATTTTTCTTTTATTCATGTTTAAACTCATTCAATTTTATAAAATATAGCTTAATTAGTTTTAAAAATAATGGAGTTTGAATGCACCCCCCATGCTCGTTGATGCATGTTCGGCATCTTACCAGTTAACAAATGCTAGTGGTAGTGACAACCGAATTCAAAGAGATAATATAGCCAATAAACTATAGCAACAACCAATACATATACAAATTCAGTTTCTACAAACATCCTAATTAATTAGGGTTACTCCCTTCTTTCAATTCCTCTATTATCTTATAAATCAATATTTATGCAACGCTTTTTTAAAATTTTTCTTTGCAAAATAGTATTTGCATAACGTTTATGTATACTACAATAACAATACCGTTTTATAAAAAGAAAGTTAAATGCATTTGTTAATTGAACAGAGTGCTCAATTAGAGACTAGTCTTAAGTTAATAATTGTTAATTGCACTTTTGATTGTTTTAGTATGTAAGGAAATACTTTTGCTGAAATAAATATTCATTTAAAACAAAAATTAATTAGGGTTACCGATACTTTATCTCTTCAACTGATACTATCAGTTGGCACTAATGAAAATTGTAACATTTAGTTGTAGCGATAGAATAAAGGATAGTAAGTGCAAACACCGACGTTCGGTTGGCAAAAAATTCGGTTGTGCCAACAAATCATTTCTCGGTATGTAAAAATAAGCATACCGAATAATGCTTAAATGTGTTGTGGCACTATACAGTTTGCCAACTGTTTCCAGAATATCGTTGAACCTTTCAATAATATTTTTAAATATTGTAGAGGTTTGAAATTTCAGTTTTTCAAAAGTCGAAACGTTGTTTAGTTCTTATATGGTCGATTCTGAGATTATAGGCCACTTTGTTGTACTTGGTTGTTTCAAGCGGGAAAATAAAATATATTATACTTTATTATTTACTATACAATAGATCTTTATAGGACCTTTAAAGTCTTTAAAATTGTTTTCAAAAAAATTATTTGTTCTTCAAAAAATTCCAACCAAAGTGTTCAAATATCATTACCCTGGTTGTCCCACTACTTTCAATTAATTTTCTCAATTTTTTACAAAAATATTAATTATTTATTTAATAAAACCAGTCCATAGTAAAAAAAAAATATTCAATCAATTTTGTTGCTATTAATGATTATAATTTTTTATTCAATTTATATTTTTATGGATGTTTATTTTCTGCCCTGAAAATATACAGTATTCCCCTGTAAAATAAAATATTCGCTAAAATTCAAATTTCAAACCAATCCTGATTTCAAGCAACTCAAATATGGTGGAACGTTCATTACTTGAAGTGGGTGCACATCTAATAGTTTTTTCATCAACAGCCTTATTAAAATTAAGGAAGTCGTGTTTTGTCATACTTAATTTGGTCATTCCCCTGTGTTGTTTTTTAAAAAAGTAATTAATACTTTTAAAAATTTTACAAGTGTTTTTTTGTGTTTATTGCAAGTATAAACTTCCAGTTCAAGTCATTTTTGTAAGGGTAGGTACTTAAATAAACATTTCAGAGGGTTTTTGTATAAATTCATCATTCCCCTGCCAAAATTTTTCACAGGGGAATGACGATTAATAGATTTTTTCTTTTATTATTTTTACAAAAGAACTTAAATAAAACGAATTTGTTGATTTTAAAGAAAAAATACTATATATTTTATTGTCTTCGTCATTCCTCTGTTCAATGAGTCATTACCCTGGAGGTCATATTTTTAAATTGTTGCAAGACTCTGTTAAAAATTAAAATTTTGACGTGTACCTTTTAAAAATGACAAGTCTTTCTTAATTATTCTTAATCTTATATTAAATATTAAATTCTGCAACAAATCGAATTACAAAAATGATGTCGAAATTGGACCTTAATCTCAGGATCACCCATATACCATTCACTGTAAATTAGGTGTAATCAAATCTTAAAAATTAATTCGACTTAAATTTTAGAACCCATATTTACTGGTGGTCGCTTCTTTTGAACACAAGGGGTTTTGTCCGACCCTTATCTTAGCGAAACCTAAAAATAAATACACTTTTAATTTTGTACTAAAAATGCTTTAATTTGGTTACCCAAAACATCCATATTGACTATTGATCGATCTTTTTAACCATACGTCCCGTTTTTTGGCCTAAATAAGTCCAACCATCCTTTTAAGATGTTATATGTGTGTAATAATCTAACTATCCACACAGGGAGCTGATTCGTTGTCACAACCGAATTTGTTTGCCAACCGAATGCTTGATGTTGCATAAACTATCAAGTTTTCTTTAGTATAGCCGTGTGTGGTGGAACTTATGTAGGAGCTATATTTAAATCTAAAACTATTATCTTAAATTTTAATACCGCCGTCCTTGTTCCAAAAAACTTACTGCTGCCAAGTTTCATAAAGATCGCGCAATTGCGATCTGAACTTTAATTGACAGCAGACAGCAGACATAAATCATTAAATGGAAATATCTCGTGATTTTTATCGATCGGTAGTCTTAAAAATGGGTCTAACTCAAATATTTTTGGCAGTTACACACATATGCCATGAAACTTACTTATAATACCCCGTTTCGCCAAGTAGTGCGTTTTCCCGTTTCTACCTATCCCTATTTAAAAACCCCTTTGTGCTAGCCATTATTACAGAGACTCATGTCCAAATGGTGGCAGCTTCTCGTATACATTTTCAAATACGTCAAAGATTTGTATCTATCACAAATTGCATTGTATGGTGCAATCTAGCTCGAATACAATTCTCGTTTGTTTGCTTTTCGCAAATTGCATTTCTGAATGCATTTGTAAAAAACGCAGCGCTTTTTATTGCACCCCAAATTCCGTATCCACGTTTGTGTGGCGTGAGTCCTTTGCCATTTTTAAATTGGTAATAAATTTTTAATGTCGAGAAAATACACTATTTTAGCACACCTACTTTTACGATATCCATAGAATGTACATTCAACCTGGTTTGCTCCGTCGTTATTCTCTTTTGCTACGTTAACGTTGTGCTCGTTTTCTTTTTAAGGTTTCCGGTTTCTTTGGAAGCACAAGACGGACACGCATCCTGTTGCAAATATGGTGTCGGCAACATTTTCCTATGTGCTCGTATGCACGGGAGAATAGCTTTTTGCGAAAGTGGTGTAAGTCAATTTGTTTCGAAGTGCTGCTGTTATGTGTTTCGAGAACTCTTAAGTGTGGTGGCTTAGGAGGGGCGTGGCTTTAAAATAGAAGAGCGTTAGGGGTCTGCTCATAACTTTGTTTTTTTTTTGACAATATCTTAAACTTTCTGACAGTGTATGATGAATCTGAAAATACATTTTGAATACCATCTATTTCTGAGATATAAACCGATGTGAATTAATTCGAATAATGAGACTAATTTTACAAAGGCGACATACAAAAGTCAACCATTATGGATCAGCTCTTTCAGAGTTATTACCGAGACCGGAAATCAATTGCAAATTTATCTAAAAAAAATATTTCCCCTTTAAAACCATAAACTGTTTACTTACGCTGAAAAGAAGTATGGTTGCGGTGACAATATTGGAAGGACATGATACTATTGTTGGGTATATGGTTGTGGCGCAATAATGTTATGATCCTCACAACCATAGTATGATTCAGACTCAACCAAACTATGATCCCCACAACCATAATTTGATCCTTACAACAATAGTATGTTTGAAATACAACCATAGTATAACCTAACTGCCATATGGTTATAATATAGTTTACATGAAATTCAAAATACAATTCTATGGTTGCGACGAACATACTATTATTGCAGAGAACATATTATTGTTGCCGTGACCATATGTGACGCGCAAAATAGAAAGGGACCTAAGGTTAAAACCTAGTTTTGTTCAGGAGAGCCATTTTAAAGATTAGGTCCCTTTCTATTTGCGCTTAGAATCGTCGACTTCACTTTCATAAAACACGCATATCTCTGGGAGGGAACACTTTTGGGGCATGGGATCGGTCTCATTCGAAGCTCAGATGTTGTCCACATCAAAAAATGAAAATTGATTTTTTTTACCCTTTGGTCCCTTTTTCTATGCGCTGTCACATATAGTAACCATATTTTTTCTTTGCGTGTGTATCATTTTATTATGCAGATGTTGTTTTTCAAAACCATGACTTAAGTCATTTTTAAATCAGCACGCTCCACGTGAGTTTGTGCATAAAGTTGACTTGTTAAACGTTGTACCTTTAAATGTGCCAACGTACATATCGTTTTACGTTTATCATTTATCCTTGTTGTCGCATCTTTAACTTTTAATAAATTCATTTTAATGTCAACTCAGGAGATTGAATCGCTTTTGAACACTTTGATATGCCGTACAAGTTCAAACATATCGTAAAACTCAAATGTTTTTTAGCTGAAGATAAAAAGATGCATTACAAGAATACAGTATTCTGATATTGCAATATTTATTTTATGTTAAGGACATCCTAGCACAATCCTTTGAGGTACAAAGCGAAGTTCACTTGCAATCAATTTAATGCGCATATTTTTTCTTAATATGCCATTAAGTTAAATAGTAAAAAAAGCTTAAGCCGTGCGTTGCCGACGCTTTTGGATGTTCAGAAAACATACTTACTTAATAAAGTCCCTCAACATCCCATTAGGGAACAAGGGGGAACTTCTATCAAATCACTGAGCTGTGCACGATTTTATTGCGGATCCACTGTTTAACGCCGGCGCCGAACGGCCAAAGCATTTTGTAGAGAATTTTTTACTTGGCTTAGAGATCTCTCTTACTCGTAGGCGCCAGCATTGGGGATTTCGCGGAAAAAAGTCAAATTGTCAATAAAATGATCAAGCAATATACAGTGGGATTTTAAAATTTAAGACTAAATGGTGGAATCAAATCGACAGCAATTACTTCGATCTGGCTGCTAGTTTTTTAAGCTGTTTCAAACTCAGTACTTGTATGTTTAACCAAACGGACTTAAAATAAACCTAAAAACTTCAAGACAAATATTATTTAACTATGTGAACTAAGGGTTTTCTTTTTATTTTTATTTAAAGTAGGATATTTCAATATACTAAAATTTTAAAAATAAACTCTGCAGAGACTTAAGTGTTTTGTTTATTTTCTTGCACATATAACAAAACCCCCTTTTCGTCCAGACATTTAGATCTGCTATTTTAGTTTTACTTGCCAACAGTTAAAAAATTCATTACTAATACATTGTCTTATATCTGTTTTTACATTTTTAAATGATTTCAAGTGCCTCCAGATGCCACCTCTCAACTTGTTGCTGACTCAAAACCCATTATTTTAATTTGTCTGCTAAATGTCCGGTTGAAAAAGTTGAGTTTTTTTAAAGGTCATAAGTGGCATAAGTGGCCATTTACAACTTTTAATTATTAAATTTTCCCTGCAAAATAAAATTTAATTTTTTTATATTTCATATTATTAAAAATTATTAAAAAAAATATCATTTAAATTATATATTTTTTGGTTTGTTTTGTTGTTAGGGCCTTTTACATTGTAGGGGACGATATATATTTCTTCAACTTTCTTGAGATTGATAACTTTTGTATTTTACTATATAAATAAAACTAAATCCAATTGAAAACAGGCTGTTGAACCCCCTTTATCATATTTTAAATCTAATAAAATGTTTTTGTTTTCAGTAACTCAACCAAACTTAGCTAAAGCGCAAAGATAAGTTTATTTTTGGCTTCTTGAAAAGCGTTATAGTTATTTGATACTCATATTTTAATTTTTTGAGCCTCTATCACATGTAAAAAAGTGAGCTAATATGACCAAATAGCTCCAAGATTGTTTTTTTTACCATATCACATGTTATGCCAAATTTTTTTGAAATCGGAAATAGGGCTGTTGTATGTAAAATCTGGAGGGACTTTGTACCGGTGCAATATCAAAATGTAAACCGATATCACCCATTTTTATGAGTGCTAACTGTAACTGTTTGATCAGACTAAAATGTTCCAAAGTTCATAAAGATTAAATGTAATACGAGGGCGACCGCAAAAGTAACTGGCATGGCACATTTTCTGTTTGCCATGCCAGCAATCTTTTATAAGCCATCTGTCAAAATTTCCGAAATATTTAATGATTATTTTCTTTGTTACAGGTGATTGAAGTAAACAAGTTTTATAATTTTTGAAAAATTGAAAATAAAGAGTTTCGTGCGGTAATTAAACACTTTTATATGAAAGGTTATACGCCACAATTAATCTAAGATGAATTGGATTCTGTTCATGGTGATAATGCACCATCATACTCCACCGTGAAATCCTGGGTTCAACAATTTTAAATGGGTCGTTCAAGTACGGAAGATGAACAACGCTCTGAAAGACCGAAAACTGCTACTACTATTGAAAACATTAGAAAACTATTTAATGAAGTGACTAAAGATAGACGAATAAACCTCAGAGAACTTGCTGATATTGGTAAAATACACGAAAAACAAGTTTGGAGTATTTTACATCATGAACTCCACATGAAAAAGCTATCCGCAAGATGGGTGCTGCGTTTGTTGACCGTTGGACCAATTCCGAGGAGCTTTTACCGATTTATCAGCGTAATCCAATAGAGTTATTGCGCCGATTCATAACTGTTGATGAAACATGGATCCATCACTACATCCCAGAATGCAAAGAACAGTCAAAACAATGGATAGAAGCTGGTAAAAGTGGTCCCAAGAAGGCGAAAACTGTTAAGTCAGCAGGAAAAGTAATGGCCACAGTATTTTGGGATGCATGGGGTATAATATTTATTGATTATCTTCAGAAAGGAAAAACTATAAATAGTGAATATTATTGTGCATTATTGGATCGGTTGAGTGAAGAAATCAAGATAAAACGACCGCATTTAGAAAAAAAAGTTCTTTTCCATCAAGATAATGCTCCACACACTGCATTTTGAACTCAACAAAAACTGGCCGAATTACGATTTGAAATTGCTCCGCATCCACCATATGGTCCAGATTTAGCTCCTTCTGATTATTTCTTGTTTCGAAATTTAAAAATTTTCGTCCAATAGCGAGGTTATTGCTGAAACTGAGGCATATTTTGAAGGTCTTGAAAAATCTTATTTTTCGGATGAAATTAAAAAACTTGAAAAACGTTTGATGAAGTGTATTGAGTTGAAAGGAGATTATGTTGAAAAATAAATAATAATAATTCTAAAAAACGGTTCTTTTTATGTTAGGCCAGTTACTTTTGCGGTCCCCCTCGTATGTGGCTACAAGAGCTTCAGTCATAAAATGGGTTGATGATGTGTGAGGAAGCTATGAATATCTAAATTTAAAACGATTTTCCTCACAAGTTCAATTCCATTCATCCCTGTCCACAAAACTTGTTTCAAACATATGTGCGGAAGCTTTATCTAAACTGGAACCGTTCTTCTTACATTTTTAGAGCGCTCTCCCTTTGTCCAATTAACTAACTTGTGCCAAGTATCATCAAGAGTGGATATTTTATGCGACTAATAGGGCTAAAATTCAAAAATCGTCTATAGTGAAAAATGCACCGATTCCCTTAAATTTCAATAACTTCCGCCCGTGATCCAAAAACTGACTTGTGCCAAATTTTATTAAGATTCCATGCTATATGTGGCTTCTAAAACTATACACATTAAATCGGTTCAATTTTAATAGCACCCATCCTTTGTCCAATTATGTTATCTGTGCCAAAACTAAACAAGATTGAACATTTTTTGCGGCTACTAGAGCAAAAGACATTAATTTGGTTAAAAATATGAGCGAGAACTATGTCCTGATCTGAGCCGATTATCTTTAATTCTGATAACATCCTTTTTTTGGTCTAAAAACACTAACTCGTGTTAAATTTCATCAAGATTGTATAAAATATGTAGCTTCTAAAGCTTAAAACATAAAATGCGATGAACATGTGTAAGGGAGCTATAAATAAACCTGGTCCAAAACTCACTTCTATCAATTTTCATGAAGCTCGAACCACAACTGTGAACTGTATCTTAGATGGACAGCATACAGGCGGGCAATCGGATGTCATAAAATGGAATAAGGTGATTACGCGTCGATCGGTACACTTAATGTTGGGTCCAGCTCAGATATTTTTAGTTAGAAACATGTGCCATAGAACTAACTTATAATACCCTGTTTCACAGTGGTGCTGGGTAAAAAACGGTGAACTTTTCGCAACTTACTCACTGTCAGGAAGCTAATGTTTAATGTCAGCTCGGAACGGCTAATGGATTTTTTAGAAAGGCTTTTACGTAGATCTCTCTCTCTCTCTCTCTCTCTCTCTCTCTCTCTCTCTCTCTCTCTCTCTCTCTCTCTTTTGGAAAGTCTCGTTTTTATACGCGATGAAAACCCCACCGTAGTTTAGCCAGAATTTTTTTGTATGGTAGTCATGCACACTACCCGCAAACCACGGTCTTCAATCAAATTGCTTAAATTGCTGGGAACCATCTTTTATTAGGCCTGTTTACTATCTACACACAGAGAACAAATAAGTTGGAACTTCATGCATTCTGTAGCAAAGAACGAATTTCCGTTGCCATCACCGATTGTTTTCAATCGCAATTAATGTTCGGTTCAACATACCTCTGGGTGATAAATATTATTAAGGTATGGTGCACACAACTAATAGTTCGGTTATGCTAATGAGTTGCGAATAATCATTTAGTTTCAACAAGAAGCGTTTGCGGTACCCAATAGCTTTGCTACAAATTAATTGTTGTAACCAATTATAAGTAATGATACTAACTAATTTACAATAACGGAACAACGAGTTTTTTTTATATTAAGAATTTATTTATTACAATATTTATTTACAACAGGTTAATATTGTGCTCCAGCGCCATTTGAACATTGTTGGGGCGAGTTGGCATAAATTTACAGAAAAAATAAATTACAGAAAAGTAAACGAATATCTAATAATTAAATAGAATTAATAATGAATTATTACATAATAAGCTTAATTAAATTTTACAATAGAAGCATTCTTAAGTTTTGAAGTAAATATGCTTTCAGACTCGATTTAAATGTAGATATTGGTAATATATTTTTGAGATTTTGAGGAAGATGATTATACTCCGAGCAACTAATGTGCTCAATAGTGACTTCAAGACGACATCTTTTAATAAGCAAATTTGAGCCATTTCTGGTATTGAAAAATGTTTGATTTTGAGAAAATTCGATAGCATGAGTAGTTGTTTCTTAGGAAAACTTTGCTTTGAATGTAGACAGATTTAGAATGAAATTATTAAATATTTATATCTTTTAAGCCGATCGAAATTAAGTTTACATAGTCAGTAAATTTAGTTTAAAATTACCCCTTGGGACAATACAAAGTAACAATATGGGAAAAATTAAGATAATACTTGTACCCATGTAACGTTTACTTGGATATTTCTTTAAGAGATAGGTATAGTGTTTTATGAAGAACAATCTGATGGTGTTTTCATTGTTTTATGTTTTATAGGGCGAATAGTGACGAGGCACTTGATAATGGTAATAACTTAAAATATTAAAATTTTCAATTTAAAAAAAAATCATTATTTTTTTGTGAAAATCATTTTTAATTTTTTCCACCCTATACTTAACAAATCGTCATGTTTTAGAGTACTTCAATTACATTAGCAAACGCATTTTAAAGACAAAAAAGACTAACGAATTACAAGTGCGAGATATGAATATTTAGATCCAGAAAAAATAGAGGAGTTTTCAAAACTTTGTCTCTTCTTTGGTTACTTAAAAGTTTTTTTTACGGAAAATTGAATGGCACCAATCAACATTCCGTTGTACTAATAAAAACTTGATAGCTCATGCAACCTCAGTCATTCGGTTGGGACAACAAATCGTTTCTCTGTGTGTCCAAATTGCTTGTTACCCACAAGGTCTTCTAATGCTCTTTTTTCACTAGGCACTATTGAAGTGTTTTCAAAAGTTTGGCCAAAACAAGTAAAAGTTAGACGTTTTCCCATACAAATTCAAGTGATGAAAACGTCTCACTTTGACTTGTTTTTGTACGAAAGAGGAACGAAAACGTTTCGCACAGGCGATGCCACCTTAAATTAAGTGTGTCATCTCCAAAATAATCGTTTTTTTTATCGTTGGTTTGTCATCTCAATGCAGACATTTTTAATCAATCGTCAAACATATTTGGTAAAATAGATATTTTATGAAGTAAAATTAAAAATGAGCGTGCTAAAAGAAAAAAAACTTAATTTAATTTATCCATTTGTTTAAGAAAAATATGTATTTCAGTATCTTAATAGTCACCACGATGTTCTTTCTTTGTAAACAATAATGAACTGTCAAACAAACCAAAACAAGAATGAAAACGACCACAAATTGTGTGAAAATTGGTTGAGACGTTTTGAAAAGTTTCGAGCGAAAACAAGAATAAATGGCCTAATGAAAGTGCAGTATAAGTTGCCTTCTGATTTTAGTGTAAAGTGTTGTTAAAGGGACGAACTTCTTGTCGGTAATTTATGCAAAGGTCTTGGAATCTTGAAAGGATGATTTTCTTTAATGCTTTTTATAAAAAGGCCTTGGAATTTATTTCGATAAAATCATAAGCTGTGCAACCGAGCGTATGGTTGTTATAACGACCGATTTCCATAATAAGTATACGCACCAAACACAAACACCTTTAGTTAGTGGAGTAAAGATCAGTTGGACGTGCACATTTCTTGTTTGAAAAATTAAATTTTCAAGAATGCAGTTGTTATTTTGTAAACTTGAAAAAATAAGTTAGAAAGGCTAAAGTTGAAACTGTGTCTATTCAACTGCCACGCGAATTAAAGTCGAATGAGCATTGTATGTGCTGTGAATGAGCTCAAATGTAAGAAAAATTGCAGCCTTTGAAGTGTAGAGAATCTACTAGAGTTCAGGGGGCATGACATTACAAAGGAGTAAGTAAAGTATAAAGTCGAACAAGAACGTCTGCATCATCCCTTATCACACTCTTTACAAAATATATACCGGTTAAACTCTGAATGGTGATGCACATTTGAAAGGGTGTTTTTTTTAGACAAAATAGAAAGGGACCTAAGGGTAAAAACCAGTTTTGTTCAGGAGAGCCATATTAAAGATTTAAATACGTGTATCTTTGGTGTACCATCACTTTTATAAAACGCGCATATCTCTGGGAGGAAACACTTTTGGGGCATGGGATCGGTCTCATTCGATGTTCAGATGTTGTCCACATCAAAAAAAGAAAAAAAAAATTAAAATTGATTTGTTAACCCTTTCTCTATGCGCTGTGACGTATATAAGTAATTTAATGTTATGGCCAAGAATTTAACTTTACTATAAAGATAAGGGTTTGCCATTATGTTTTAAACATGATTTCGGTCAAGTGGCCGCCGCGGCTGGCTCAAATAAATTCCAGCCGAGAGGCCCAATTTTTTGACACTTTTTGCAGCATTTGGGGCCGTATGTCAGCAGTGTTTAATCGCACGATCTTGGTGGCCACGCCACAGGCCCCCGATGACAGCTGTCAAAAGACCAACTCTGAAAAAAGTGTGGCCAGATTGAAAACCAAACGTCTAAAAAAATCACCATTTATACTTATTTCCGTCGTTCCGTTGTGGAACATAGGGCCATATGACCGATTATACTATTTCATACCTCATGATCCATAGCATTTGGTTTTGTGTGAGCAAGAAACGTCCGTCCGTCTGTCCATCTACCTTTTGTACGGTTTTCCCTATTTTAATACCGTTGCGAGCATTCATCACTCATCTCTGGTGAAATTGGACCATATTGATACATGTAAGAGAATTGAGGCCACAAAAAGGTTCTCTCAATTTGAGGCCCTGCAGATCAAATAACATCATTAGTCGTGTTCTATTGGCAACTCGCGTAGGAGGTCGCTACCGCCATATTTTCACAAAATTGTACAAGAGTATAAAAATATAATGTTGTTTACATAAAACTTTAGGCAAGATGCATTAACATCCATCTGACTTATATAATTAATATTTTTGCGAAGAAATTTATTCAAGAATAAGTTAAATCGAGCTCGGTCGCTTATTGTATTTATTGAATAATTTTTTTTTAATTTTTCAAATAAAACAGCTTATGATGCATAAAGTCAATCAGTTCTTGTAAAAAAAGAAATTTCAAAAGGTTCTCATAAAGTTTTCAAGTTATAGCCTTAGCGGCCACTTACACGTTTAATAATCGAGTACCAATAGAACACGCCTATTGTAAATCCAATCCAATCAATCTAAAGCTCCAGAATCTTCTGAATAGTAAAGTGGTGTAGAGTACCTCAAAATCAGTTACGCTCGTCTTTTTACTGGTTTTTGTCTTGATTTGACGAATAAACTATTGTCTCCCTTGGGCATCGTTGGAATGCGAGTCACTGTTGTAAGTTCTTCTGAAATCCGTCGTCTTATTCCTGACATAAGGATGTTCGGCAGGAATACGCGACTTGGCGCGTTGACCGCACTATACACTACAGATCAAATTCATTTTTCTCTGAACAGTCCGTATGAGGAATTGACATCCAGCAAATGTTCTTTCCACTAATGGCGACGTCCAGAGATACAAGACAAATGTTAATAAAAAAATAAGTCCCTTTTCCCTCCTCCTCTCCCTTACTTTCCTTCCACCAACGCAATGCACTGCATGTATAAGGGACAATTCCTGGGGGTTGGTCAAATAACAAATAATCTGAATCGACGTAAAATTCCTAGATGATTCAGCCATGTCCGACTTTTTGTCAGCCTGAAGGTTCCACTATTGAAGTTAGGTCGTTAAAATTTGGCATAAGCGTGTGCTGATGGACTAAAACGTTTGGTATTGAAATAGATTTTAGGGAGGAATTACACAGAAGGACAACCTAAGGAAAAATCAACTACCCCAAACTTAAAAAAATACAATATCCATGAAATATTTGAGATACTACGATGATATTTGAAACATATGATATCTTTTAGTAGAAGTCGGTGGTGCCACACCCACTTGCAACGCATTTATGGCCAAAGTAATGGACCGATCGTTAACAAATTTTAACAGAATAAAATCAGTGACTAGAAAATTCTTATAGACTATGTATTAGTAAAATTGGACTAGTGGGCGTGGGCACAACCCTGAACTTAAAAAACAATATCTCATAAACTGTTAGAGATATGATGATGATATTTGGAATAGATGATGTTGGAATAAATCAAAACACATCCTGGAGGAAAGGCGTTCGCACTACTCCCTTTATAATTCGCACAAACTTATATTGCCCTCCTAATGGACCGCTCATTCTAAAATTTTAACAGAATAAAATCAATGTCTATGAAATTATTATAGACTATGTTTAGCTTAATCTGGACAAAGGGGCGTATCACCGTCTACACAACCCTGAATTTAAAAAAACAATATCTCTTGAACTTATAGAGATATGACGATGGTATTTTGAACATATAATTTAATTTAAAACACTTTGATTTAAAACACTTCCTGGAAGAAAAGTGGGCTTCACCACGCCACCTTTAAAAATCGAATTTATGGTTAATGTAATGGACCGATCGTTTTAAAATTATCAGAATAAAAATTGGGCAACCCTGAACTATAAAAGGCTATATATTGTGAACTAATACCGATTTGACATAGTAGTTTGTACATATAATGTTGGTATGTAAAGAAGCATATCCTGATGGAAGAGGCCACGCTCTCCTGACAATATTTTCGGGTCAGATCGGACTTAGTTAGACCACTTGTTTTTACATAAATGCCACCAATATTTGCATTTTAGCTTACTCGTAATAGAAATGCTCCACTAAAACTCGGTTGTACAGATTTGACACATGAAGTACAAGCAACCTGGATAATTCGGTTCGAATCTGTTGTCTACGTGTGCAGCAAGCGTTCTCACGTATTTTTGTTTCAATTATTAGATCGCGTCAAGTGGCGATTTTCAATTTATTTTGTTTTGCATAAATATTTGAGCTTGAAAACAAAATACCATTTATACTAAATTCAATCTAAATATGTAAGTGTGTTTTTTACTCCCTTACTAACATCAGATTTTTATTTACATTTTTTTCCAGAACATTTACAATTCAAGTAGCACTTCAACTCCTTAAAGATCTCCAAGGCACCAAAAGAAGAGGAAGCAGAAAGGAGCGAAGAAAATGGCAAGGTGGGCACACCACTCAAGAGACCGGCGACGAAACAGGCAATGAAACAAATGCCGAATATCGAATATTCCATATGTATCCATGGATGTGGAGGCAAATATGAAACTGACCCACTGAGAACAAACATAGCAACAACTGTGTGAAAGGTGTGAATCCACCCACAGTCCAACCTACAGTTTGGCTCAGATCTCACGATGATGTAGAGTGAGCATGACGATTTCCCAAAACAAAGTCATCCATTATATGCCACAGGTTTTAATATGATTACGAAGCCAACTAATATTGATACAGTTGATTTCAATCGATAGCTACAATCAGCGTCATCATATAATAGCCAAAACAAAAAGGGTTGCTTTGACTTGTCCAAGAGCGACTGCCTGCTGCTGTTGGCTTGGGCTGTGATTGATGATGTTTGTGTTGACGTTCTAGTCTCTAGATTGTTGGTAAACATCAGTTTGACTAGCAGCTTTTATTTTCGTTCGTTCCTCGTTTCGTTTTTGTTTTTCGATATATGAAGTGACGTACACACGTAAATGCCTGCGACGGCATTTGAAGCGTGATGGGAAACTTGAGCTGGCCTCAACACAGCCGAGAGCAACATGACAGATGTGTCAACGCCACAGCAACAAAGTAACGCACTAACAAGTGCAAAATCAATAAAACCCAACAATGAAACATGTCAGTCAACAGTGAAGACCACCGGCAACGCTACTATACCGCCTTCATCGCCGCCCCCAGCCGCAACCGCCAAAGCAGCACTAACGAATGGTTCAGCTGGACGACCGTCAGGAGCAGCCTCAACTCTAGACAGCACTAGTAGCCAACAGCAAATACCGAGAATTACTAGCGCCAATAACAAACGTACCACCCCAACAATGTCAAATGCCGGCCTCAAAAGTCTTACCTCACCCACAACTCAATCACCTGTATCGAGTGCAACGCTAAATCAAAAGTCATCGTCGTCCGGCGCCCAGCACGCCAGTCCCACTAATCCAGACAGTGCACAACCCGCCTCACAAATGGATAAGGATTCCATTTCACCGGAAACTATTGTCGGCTCCACATCAACGGCTATAATTAGCAGTTGTAGTGGCAGCAGCAGTAGCAGCAGCCTCAATCCCTCCCAGAATAATGCAAAGCAGATGCAACGCGAAGTCACGTCGCAGGATGTCGACGAAGTGGCACGTTTGTTTGAGGAGAAACCAGAGGCCTTTGAGAAATGGCTAATGGAGCGGGCACCACCCGAAGCTTTGGTGCGTCTGCATGAGTTTATAGAGGGACGCAAGCATCCGCCAAAGAGACCATCGGTTACGTCGGATTTATTTCAGCAATGGATGGCATCCTCGCCCTTACAGGTAAGTGGGTGAAAACTATGCATTACATTTATCAATGGAATTTGGACAATAAATTCCAATGGCACTTAAATCTTAAATGGCTGTTCAAAATACAAACAGATGGTAAATTAATAAGACGACTGTCAGCTGAATGTCGGTAGTTCTTTATTTACCAGTCCGTTTTTTACCAAACTTTATATCCTGCACCTCTCTGTGCAACAGGATATTATAAGCAAATTTGTGTACCTACAAAAAACATTTTATCTAGACCCACCTTAAAGTTTTCCGATCGAACCAAATGATCCTAATTAGCGCTGCCTGTCCGTCCATTCGTCCGTCCGTTTATCTTAAGATTGTCTGATATTCATGAAATTCGACAGAGGAAAATTTTTTGGATTAAGGAACAACGTTATAAAAATTGAATAAAATCGGTTCTGATTTACGTAAAGCTCCCGTCCACATATAAGTATGTTCATCCGAGTTTATGTCTCTCACTTTAGAAGCCAAATATTACATCCATCCTTGATGAAATTGGTCTCAGATAAGTTTCTTGTACCAAGGCACTGATTCAAATATTTTAATAGTTTTAAATCTGGTTAAATTCAAAGCCCACCCTAGGGGCTAAAAATGCTTTTTTTAGTTGACGTTTTGGAGCATCCAATAGTGAAGGGAATGCTTAGTAGGGACATAAATACTGTTACACACGTTTTATGCTGTAAAATAAAAAGCACTGAATGTTTTTGGACCGAATATTTTTTAATATATTTATTGATTGTACCTAAAAATAATCTAAAGGGTTTCCCAAGAAGAACGCAATTTTAATATCTGGCAACATTCGAAGTGTCATTGTTTGTCATTTGAACAATTGTTATTGTTTGTTAGTAGAAGGTACGAGGTTAGTAAAAATGGAGCGCTACACGAATGAACAACGCATTCTCATTGTGAAATTGTTTTACCAAAATGGTGAAAGTTTTGCGGCTACAGTTCGCAAATTGCGATCAATTTGGGGTCACAATAATGCTCCAAAAGAGTCAACTGTAAAGAGATTAATGGATAAATTTGCCGAAACTGGGTCTGTTAGTGATGTAAAGACAACAACGCGCCATCAACCAGGTCGATCGACCGAAAATGTCGCAGCTGTACGTGATGATGTCGCTCAAACTCCATCCACCTCAATTCGACACCGAGCTCAGCAAATTGGTGTCTCCAAATCCACTTTGCAGCGAATTTTGACGAAAGATTTGCATCTTCATGCATACAAAATTCAATTGACTCAGGAACTGAAGCCAGCTGACCATGGACAGCGAAGGGAGTTCGTTAATTGGGTATTGGAGAGACAACATGAAAATGCTGATTTTGCCGATAAAATCATCTTCAGTGACGAGGCCCATTTTCATATTGATGGCTTCGTCAATAGGCAGAATTGTCGCATTTGGGGTGCGGAAAATCCTCGAGTGATTCACGAGAAGCAAATGCATCCTCAACGTGTCACTGTGTGGTGTGGTTTTTGGGCTGGAGGAATCATTGGACCTTTTTTTTATGAAAATGAGGCAGGTCAAGCGCAAACAGTCAATGGTGTTTGGTATCGTGAAATGATAACCAGTTTTTTCTTGCCTAGAATTGAAGAAATGAATGTGGAGGGCATGTGGTTCCAACAAGACGGCGCCACATGTCATACAGCCAGAGAAACAATTCAATTGCTGCATCAGTCATTTAAAAATTGCGCTCTTCTTGGGACACCCTTTACTTATTCGAAATGTCCGCCTTTTGCCTTTACACACGGCTTAAGTCGCACTGCCCAATCGTCAATAGCTGCACGAACCTCGTCCATTGGAAAATTGGCCACAGCTCGAACAAAAGCTGTCCTAAGAGATCCAATGTTGGGGTATCTTTTGTGACAAACCTTGTCCTCTAAAACCGTCCACAATTTGTAATCCAATGGGTTCAAATCTGGACTGCCTGAGGGCCATTCTTCAGAGGAAATGAACGCTGGCAAATTGATTCGAAGCCAGGCTTGGGACGTTTTAGCCTTATGGGCCGGCGCAGAATCTTGCTGGAAGGTCCATGGCTGGTTTCGGAACAGGGAATTGTTAAGAGGCTTCACAACAGCTTCCAAAACGGTTTCTTGGTAAACTTTGGCCGATGTTTTGACTCCTAGTTTGCAGAAATGCAGGCCAGTGACCCCACCGTAAGAGGCACCCCACCAAACCATGACTGAAGCTGGGTGATGACCCTTTTCCACCTTTTGGATCTGTTCAGATGCTTCCTTAATTTTTCCTGAACGGTAAACATTTTTTCATCGGTGAACAAAATTTTTCTGTGCAAGTTTTCAGCGTGCTTCGCCAAAATTCGTTTGCATTTTTCAATCTTTTTTTTTAAGCTGCAGTCAATAAACGTCCGGAGCGTCGTTTGAAAGCCCTAAGTCTATTTTAATGATTCGACTCATGGACTTTTGCGTGATATTCATCTCACGGGCCATGATTTTCTGTTTTCGGAGCGGATTTTTGTGAATTCTTGATTTAACGGCTTTAAGGACAGGCGGTGTTCGAACAGAGCGTGGGCGGCCCGACTGGTAGTGGTCTCTTACATCTCCAGTCTCCTTAAACAGTTTTATGCATCGGTAAACGAACATGCGGCTAATCCCTAGTGGCCGGAGTGTTTTAAAAATATCGTTTTTTTTTGTATTTCACACTTGAAAAACGCTATTACAGCGATACGGTTCTCATTATCTGACCACTCCATGATGAAAGTTGAAACAATTTTAAAATCCCGTTACAGACTAACGCTATTGAGGTTAGCTTTCAAAAGCCATATGACATTAACGGGGTATGTTCAGTTCTACTATTGAAATAGGTGTGTTCAATGTTGTAACAGTATATATGTCCCTACTAAGTACTAGTCGCAACCATCGTATTACTATTGAATTTTTTTTAAATTTTGACAGTAGTGTGATAGCTACAATTTTAATATTGTTGAAAAGTAACAAAAGTTGTCAAATTCAAAAATGAAAATATGGTTGTAGCAGCATTAGTATTGCTTCTTGGGGTTACTTATATATGCTAATAATATTATGATAGCGGCAATCATATCGTATGGTTGCAGTTTTTATAAATTTGTATATAGTTTACGAAGTTACGCAAAAATAGTGCCTTTTCTGAAAATTAAAATTTTTCACACAAACTGGCTTAGGATTTGTACAACTGAAAAATTTCCAATAAAATATTTAAAAAAAACTTATATTTTTTTTAAAAAAAAACTTGTATTTAAAAAAACTTATATTTTTTTTGAAAAAAAACTTGTATTTAAAAAAAACTTATATTTTTTAAACGGATTGTTTTTATTGTAAAATAATTCAATTCTATTATTTGCATAGTATGGTTGCTTGCAGTTGTAGGGATCATAACATGAAAGCGAGTTAATCATACTATGGATGTATGTGAAACTATGGATCGTAGAATGGCTGATTGTGAATCATAATAGGGTTGTGGGTATGACTGTGTGTGAATCATACTATTTTTTTAAGGATACGATGACGCTCTTCGAATATTGTCACCCCAGCCATACTTTTTTCTTCAAGTATTAGCAGATTTTTTTCTTTTATGTCTAGACGATTTAGTTGTTGTAAAATTCCTCATTTTTATCTCTGACATCTGACACTTCACTTTCCGAAAAGTCGATTTTCCTACCTCATCAGCAATCGGAACAGCTGCAAAAAAAACCGACCTTGTACGCTACTTTCTTAGGTTTAGCGACGACGTTGCATTCCTATCGTACGATTGTTTCCTTTACATCTCATAGCTACCGACAATCAAATATTTTTGGCGGTGCTTTGTCATGGAAAGTTTTTTTGTGGACCAAAGGTTTTCCCTTCCATTGCCATCAAAGCGTTGGTTTGGAAAGACTTTACTAGGTGCAGTTGGAATAGTTTCATGAAATAGCTTTGCTTCCGTCAAATTGAATGAACAGGAGACGGCAATCCCACGACTGCCGGTTCTATGGACCGGATTGACCCGAAGCAACAATTCTTCGGCCAAGGGCTGTCACCCCGGCACACAGTTGCCGCTACAACAACAACAACAGGATACGGTGCAAGAGACTTAAACTTAAAAGCAAAATCTGGTAATCTAGCTACCAATAGATGTCGCCGCGTGATGATGAATTATGGTCATAAGCTGTTTGGGGTTGTAATTGGTCGAAATCGGCACAAGGAGATAAAAGTTTCCCTAGAAAACTGACACTAAAAATTAATATTCATACTTTTCCGTGTGCTGATCATAGATTAAATGGAGACTGACAACGACACTATGATTTCTCATGGTTTTTTTTAAATATTCATCTTTATTTTCGTGTTTCAAGTATACTACAAAAGTTTACGAATGCGATTTTATCAACATAGATATTACTACAATTAACAGTGAGGGTCTGAGATATTAACATTGTTGGATTTTTTAAATTAAGTTTATGAAAGGAAATTGTAGGATGAAACCCCATTATAAAAATGACAAGTTTGATAGAAAATACGTATATACTCGTATACAAATGAAGCTATCATGATAATAGCGTATAGTTAAAATACTATTTTCAAATTGGTGACTTCATAGTTTATAGCATAATTAACTAAATAATTGAAATTAAATTGGATCCCGGACCTTATCAAGGGATAAGGGGAACATTCTACTTTGCTTAAATAATGAAAATTTAATGTATCTATAAAATCGACAATTTTATCGTAGCCCGCAGAATAGAATATCTCCAATGTTTTTTATTTAGAATATCTCCAATGTTTTTATTTATAATTTTTAAACATCTGTTTTGAATTATTTTTAATTTCTTCAAATGATTTCTTGCTGCATTATTCCACACAGGGCAAGCATACGTCAATGTTGGCCTAATAATAGTTTTATATAAAAGATTCTTATTTTTAAAAATAAGGAGTGAATGCTTATGAATAAGTGGCCATAAAGCTCTAACAGTCTTTAAAGATTTTTTGCACACTTCGTCAATGTGTTTTGCAAAGGTAAGCTTCTTGTCCAGAGTGACTCCCAGGCATTTTACATGTTCTTGAATATTTACTATCTCATTCCCGAAGTTAAGTTGGCGGTTGGGAATTCGCTTAGGTGATTTATTGAATGGAAATATAGTAGCTTGAGTTTTACAAGGGTTTATTTTAATCTTCTATTTTGAAAAGTATTTGTGGCAATCTAAAAGCCCTTTTTCCATTTTTTTAAGCAAGGCGCTCGTGAGTTTACTTAAAGTTATCAATGCCGTGTCATCTGCGTAGTACGCAGCATTTAGATAGCCTGATGGTGATTTCTCATGGTTGTCGGACTCATGTAGCATTCAAAAACGGTCTCTAGTAAAAATATGAATATATGGTATTCCAGATAATGACCATTTCACTGCGACGCTATATATGTGATGCGCAAAATAGAAAGGGACCTAAGGGTAAAAACCAGTTTTGTCCAGGAGAGCTATTTTAAAGATTTAAACACATGTATCTTTGGTGTACCATCACTTTCATAAAACGCGCATATCTCTGGGAGGGAACACTTTTGGGGCATGGGATCGGTCTCATTCGATGCTCAGATATTGAAAATTGATTTTTTTACCCTTAGTTCCCTTTCTCTATGCGCTGTCACATATATGGTTTTATTTTGAAAATTTGTCTAAGATTGGGGTCCGACTTGTAGACTTAAGAGGTCCAAAAAAGGACATTATGGTCCAAAGTAGGCACCACTAGTAAAAAAAATAAAGGATATTTCGTAGGGTGTTTAAATATCGTATCCGTATCGCGCTTAAAAACGATATTATGTTTTCAATCGTCCCAAAAAATGTCCTTATGGTTAAAAGTAGCGACCTCTAGTAAAAAGTAAAAGCAATTTCGTAGGGTATCCAAATATCGTATCTGTATCGCGCTTGAAATTAATATTATCTCTCCTATCGTCCCAAAAAAGAGCTTTATGGTCAAAAGTAGCTACCACTAGCAAAAGAAAAAATACAGGACAATTCGTAGGGTATCGTATCTGTATCGCGCTTGAAAACGTTATTATCTTTCCAATCGTATTGTCACCGTCCCATAATATTAATATGCTACAATTACATTTGCGTTGCGCTAGTAACTAGCTGGCAGCGTACCACTTTGAAATCTTGGTATAATCATTTTCAAATACCCTTTTTGCCCACGAAGTCTTAATAAAACGCGTTATTGTCGGCATGGCAGCCGTTTTACAACTGTCACGGATTTTCTACTCAATTTGCACAACTGAAATATACTCGGCTTACTTGTCTGGCATTTTCTAAAGTATTCTCTGCTTTCGCTCGTTCGCAATCATTATCGCTGTGAATGAAAACGCTTTGATTTCATTAAAGACATCGCTGACAATCGTTTGCAAACCGAGATGGTATCTTCCCAAGTCGTTTCATGATTTTTATGTCAACAATGCCAATTAATTAACAACGCGTCACATTATGACGTTTTTCAGAGCCAAACGAACAATGTAATATGTACAAACGAGGGCGGTCCGGGAACTGGGCGACCCAGCAAGCTATAATATATTCAAACCCGATAGTCGGCTTATTAAAAATAGCTAAAGCCCGACATGTCGGTTTACCCGGTATTTTCAGTCTGGTTTTCCGGTTTTAAGTTTTTTTTTGTTTATTGTAAATAAGAGCAAAGAAAATTCATGATTTTAAAACACGTAATACGTAAAACTAAGTTAGCTGGGGGGTCCACATAAGCTAAACCCACCTTTAAGTGCACCGATCGACTTAGAATCACCAGTTGATTCGACTCGTCTGTCAGTCCTTCTGTCTGAATGCTTTTTATCTAAAGCTTAAATTTAGCAGAAGTAAGTTTTTTTAACAAGGGATGGAGGCTGTTGACTTTTAACTTAGACCTTTAACAATTTTTTTGTTAATTGGAAAAAATAACATTCATCGAGTGGCTGCTGCCGGTGTTGATACGTATCTGTAGCGTTTCATCGCATTTTCCATGACTTTTCGCAGGATTTTCAGAGAAAACTGTTCGCATTCCTATCGAATATTCGCCCTAAGGTTTGCGATTTTCTGTGGCTTATTGCCAATAACCCGCCTGATAGATAGAAGTATGGACTTGTTAAGACGGACGATCTTGCTGCCATGCCAAAACGGGAGATTCTATCTATTTTGGCTCGTGCTGTGTGTGTGGTTGTACCGTCTTATTGAAACCAAATGTTCACCAAAACCTCGCTCGTTTATCATGTACCATTCGCCAGTAATAGCGACCGTATTGACGATGGCGTCCACAAAAAAATACGGCCCAATAATTCCTCCTGCATGAATGCCAGTTGTTTCGAGAGGATATAATGGCGAGTATAAGTACAATTATTTTTTAAGTTTGGTAAAGTTTTGGCGACGGACCCTATGTCCAAAAATCTGACCCATTTCAACATGGATAAATAGTTTAGGTATCTCAAACAATGAAATTTTCACGCAAATTTAAATTTAATTCTTTTTCTTAAATCTGGGTTATTTAGAGCCCGTTCAAGGGCACAATGACTTACTTTACTACTGATTGAGAAAATATTTTCCATTCGAAGACAAAAGGCTAAAACCGGAATGTCGGTTAATGACGGGTTTTTACCCTTAAAAACGGCAGTCGGTTTGTGAAATCGCGGATTTGAAGAAAACCCGCAACCGGTTACTTTTAACCGTAGGTTTGAAAAAAAAAACGAAATGGGGGTTTCTTAACAAAACTACTCTAAAACTATTCTTATCATTTTGCATTTAATATTTTACCAACTATTAAGAAAATCAAATCCCTAGCGCATATTTAGCTCCCTATTCAGAAGGAGTGCTTCTTCGGAATCAAGAGTCTTATGAATTCTGCAATCGTACTCATTTTCTTCGGAAGTAGCTGCTGATGAAGAGGAGGCTGACGTGAAATCATCATGTCCACGTTGCATAAAATTTGTTTTTTCCAGGTTTTTTTGACACTGCCATTACAAATCTTTGGTGAATTCATTGTGCTTTCCAGAAACTGTCAATGATATCAGCTATAACACTCACTTCATTAGCTATATCACTCATTTCAGCCATGTTACGGTGCCATAAGGCCAAAAACAGGTAGTGAAGGTGCATTGTAGAGTGCAATCTTTGACGTTCGAGAGATGTTTCTGCTCTAAAGCTATTCACTGAGCCCAAAATGGGACTTACTTATATTTGCTAAGAGGATTATCCGATTCATTTCAGTGTTGACATCCTTATTTTGGTTTTTGGCGGATCCGAGGTATACAAATTCCTCTACTTCTTTGACATTGCAACTGTCGTTACATCTTTTGTTGGTCGTAGTCCTTCTCTATCAGTGACCAGCTCAAATTTTGCCGTGTTCTCATATCCACCAAACCCAATTTAAACGACACTAATCAAATTTTTAAAAAAGTTCTAGTTACATCTTGTACCATCCTCCTGACAATGTCTATGTCGTCTCCAAACGCGAACAGGGACATAGGGCCCTTAGCATTAGCTGTTTCCATTTTATAAGGCTCTGATACACTTCAAGGTTCTAGTTCTAAAATAGTCAGTATTTATAGCGGCACTACCGATCGTAACTGTTTCTAATTCACATACATTTGTAAGTTCAAGCGTACATATTTAATTTTTTTAATTTTCGCTCAGTACAGATATTCATATAATGAATAATACAGATGATAAACGAAACTTTGATGGAATAAGTTGATACCTTTAGTGGACACGATATTCGTCCTCTGTCATTTTCGATCGTTGTTGAAAAATTATTTTCCGCTTAAATGCTATCTAGCCATGTCGTTATAGCTTTACTTGGTAGGGGCATAAATGCTGTTACACACGTTTTATGCTGTGAAATAAAAAGTACTGAATGTTTTTGAACCAAATATTTTTTATTATATTTATTGATTGTATCCAAAAAGAATCTACTTCTTCGGAATGTCCGCCTTTTGCGTTTACACATGCCTTAAGTCGCACTGGCCAATCGTCAATAGCTGCACGAACCTCGTCCATGGGAAAATTAACCACAGTTCGAACCAAAGCAGTCTTAAGAGATCCAATGTTGGGGTATCTTATCGTATCGTAAGAGACACCCCACCAAACTATGACTGAACCTGGGTGATGACCCTTTTCCACCCTTGGGATCAGTTCAGATGCTTCCTTAGATGACCGCGCATACACTCTATCATTTTGCTTGTTAAATTTTTCCTGAACGGTAAAATTTTTTTCATCAGTGAACAAAATTTTTCTGTGCACTTTATCTGTGTTATTCTACAAAGGCGGACAACTTTTAATATTTTTTCAAAAATGTTGATAGCCGGAACGTAACCGTTAATGGTGCTCGCTATCGGCCATGATATCGGACTTTTTGCTACCTGGAATTGAAGCCCGTATTCTTGTCGGCATTTGGTTTCCCAAGGATGGTGCCACTTTCCATACATCTTGCCATACAATGGATTGATTGAGAGGTCATTTCGAAGAGCAGCTAATTTTACGTTTTGGGCCGGTGAGTTGGCCGCCTAGCTCGTGTGACATCACACCTTCTTTGGGGCTACGTAAAGTCCAAAGTCTATGCTGACAAACCAGCTACGATTCAGTTTTTGGAAGCCAACATTACGCGTGTCATTAACGCCATAACGGTCGAAATGCTCGATCGAGTCTTCAAAAATTGGACCCTCAGAATGAACATCCTGAGGCGTAGTTGCGACCAACATTTGAAGGAAATTTAAATTTAAAAAAGAAAATGTCCTTTCGAATGAACAATATAGATTTCAATAACTCTAAATTTATCACCCGATATGTGTCTAAGTGCCTTTGTATGGGAGCTATTAAAAAGGATAGACCGATATAGTCCGATAAGACAAGATAAAGGTTAAGTTAAGTATCATGCGAAATTTGTTTTAAATCGGATGTAATATGTGTCTTCTAAAGCTGCTGATTCTGAAATCGGGAAGGACCTTAGTATGGAGGCTTTACTAAACTAAAGACCTATGAGGTCCAATTTTACCAAAGTTAGTTATTGTTCGCTTATAACGTACGAGTACCTTCCAGATTTTGGATGTAATCGGGTGGGACCTTTGTGTGGGGGCTTTTTTAAAACATGGACCGATATGGTCCAATGTGTCCAGACATGGGTTTTGGTCGCTCGTTACCCTCCATGCGAAATTGGGTAGGAATCGAATGCTATATAAGTTTTCTAAAGCTGCAGATAAATTAGAGAGTGACATTTGTAAGAGGGTATCAGAAAATATGAATCTATATGGTTCATTTTTATCGCAGTTAATCACGTATTACTCATAAAGTATCATGCACAATTTGAGCGTGATCGCCTTTAGTTTGTGGCCTCTAGAGCTGCATGACCTCAAATCGGACGGGACTTTTGTGTGTGGGAAAACATAGACTATAGATTTGGCCCATTTTTACTCGCTTGTAATGCTCTGCGCGAAACTTGGTATTAATCGGATGTAATATGTAGCTTTTAGAGCTGTAGGTTCTCAAAAATCGGGTAAAACCTATGTTTGATATTAAATTATTGATTGATGTGCAGCAATTTTATTAGGGTTCGTCCTTGATCCAAACTTGAAGAATGTAGCTAGTTTTAACGAAATCGGTTTATAATTACGACTTTACTTTGATTACAAAGATACGTCGACAGACGAACAAACGGACTTTGATCAATGAAATCAAATTGGAATTTTAAATCGATCTGTCTGCTTTACATCGGGTCCATCTCCATTCTTTACCACAGTGTGGTGTAGGGTATTGAAACGCCAGGCTGAGGTCATCCAATATGATTTTGTGAATTTTCTTCGTGGCAACTTTACTTAGTCGACCACGTTCTATATTCCACCACTCCAGAGTATAATCTAGCTCCTAGAGTTACTCTGGGTGATATTTAGAAACTATCCTTTAATTAAAATTTGTCATCCGAAATTGATTTGTGTTTTTTTCCGCTAGGTCGGCCGGGAAAATCTCGGCCTCCCTTATGGTATCTGCATGTATGCATACAGTCAAATGTATGTATGTATGCAATGCCTTGCGTCTGTATATTCGTAATAACGTTTGCAACAGTTCTTTCATTTCCGTTTTCGTTAAGAGGAAAAAGAGTGACGCTTAAAATATGAAGTACTTCAACAATTCAACGGGCGACTGCAACGTAAATGAAAGACACTTTTAACGAATGCTTGCAATTTTTCCTTGCGATACACACAATAAAAGTTGTCCAGCGGCGGACTCGGAACTCGGACTAAGAAGAGAGCCTTAACAAGGAATGCAGTCCTCACACTCGTACACAAAATGTGTATTCAGACAGACAAAAATTTTTAGGTCGATTTTCATATACGATATGTAAGTCTGAGAAATTGTGAGCAACTTATCGTTATACCCTACACCACCGTGCGTTCAGGGCACTAAGATGTAAGGCTGGTGTTTGTCCCACCTAAGAGAAAAGGAGAATCACTGTCTGTTCATCTGTCGTTGGAATCGAAGTACTGGTCACAGTTAAAAATCAATTTCGCTAACAATAGGTACATTGTTTATGTTTGGACCAAGGGCAGACGCTTTTGAACGAGTCTATAGGGGTCCACATTTTTGATAGCATACAAAGGTTTTTCTCGATTTTAAAGATCTAGAAGCAATATACAAGGGCGACCGCAAAAGTAACTGGCCTAACATAAAAAGAACCGTTTTTTTTTGAATTATTATTATTTATTTTTCAACATAATCTCCTTCCAACTCAATACACTTCATCAAACGTTTTTCAAATTTTTTAATTCCATCCGAAAAATAAGATTTTTCAAGACGTTCAAAATATGCCTCAGTTTCAGCAATAACCTCGCTATTGGACGAAAATTCTTTGCCACCGAGAAATTTTTTTAAATTTGGAAACAAGAAATAATCAGAAGTAGCTAAATCTGGACTATATGGTGGATGAGGAGCAATTTCAAATCGTAATTCGGCCAGTTTTTGTTGAGTTAAAAATGCAGTGTGTGAAGGAGCATTATCTTGATGAAAAAGAACTTTTTTTTTCCTAAATGCGGTCGTTTTATCATGATTTCTTCACTCAACCGATCCAATAATGCACAATAATATTCACTATTTATAGTTTTTCCTTTCTCAAGATAATCAATAAATAGTATACCCCTTGCATCCCAAAATACTGTGGCCATTACTTTTCCTGCTGACTTGACAGTTTTCGCCTTCTTGGCTTTGTTCTTTGCATGCTCTTTGCATTCTGGGATGTAGTGATGGATCAATGTTTCATCAACAGTTATGAATCGGCGCAAGAACTCTATTGGATTACGCTGATAAATCGCTAAAAGCTCCTCGGAATTGGTCCAACGGACGATTTTTTGGGGCAAAGTCAACAAACGCGGCACATATCTTGCGGATAGCTTTTTCATGTGGAGTTCATCATGTAAAATACTCCAAACTTGTTTTTCGTGTATTTTAACAATATCAGAAAGTTCTCTGAGCTTTATTCGTCTATCTTTAGTCACTGTATTAAATATTTTTCTAATGTTTTCAATAGTAGTAGCAGTTTTCGGTCTTCCAGAGCGTTGTTCATCTTCCGTACTTGAACGACCCATTTTAAATTGTTGAACCCAGGATTTCACGGTGGAGTATGATGGTGCATTATCACCATAAACAGAATCCAATTCATCTTTGATTAATTGTGGCGTATAACCTTTCATATAAAAGTGTTTAATTACCGCACGAAACTCTTTATTTTCCATTTTTCAAAATTTATAAAACTTGTTTACTTCAATCACCTGTAACAAAGAAAATAAGCATTAAATATTTCGGAAATTTTGGCAGATGGCTTATAAAAGATTGCTTTTAAAAAACAAAAAAAAAGTTGCTAGTAAAACAGAAAATGTGCCAGGCCAGATACTTTTGCGGTCGCCCTCGTATATCATCTGATGCTGAACATATAAGGCACAGTGCGTTATAAATGACAAAGATCAAACACTGTTGAAAACAAATAAAAAAGCTTCACTCGGTTTATCCGACTTTCATATACGAGTACCCTCATTCATACATTCTGCCCTTTATTGAAATCTCGTAGACGGTCGTTTGTGTGGGAGGCACTACAATGGGCGTGGCATCCCCTTTTGTCTTGTGATCGTACAAAGATGAAATTAACATATTGCAGAATACAAAATTCAAGCGAATTTTATGCATTATGGAAAAAGTAATGTGCGTTATAGGGGAGTAGTTTGTGTGGCAGGTAAAAAAGGAACGTAGCAGAGGCTCCATTGATAATTCATCTAATAACTCCATCTATCTTCATCGAATTACAAATTTTCAGCAGAATCCTATGAATAGTATTAAGAAATATTATGTTGTTACAAAAAATGGGCGGAATGGTTATTTGCACTAAAGGTACCCAAATGGGGCGTGTCATCTATTGTTTTCGCACGCGTGTATAAATCCGTTTTAAATAAATTACAAAGTTTGTAATGTAAGCGAAATTCATCCACTAGGAGACAGGTTCTGTGGATTCTGAAACTGGGTCATATAAGAGTTACCAAAGGGGGCTTGGTAGGAATCCATTTACTTTTTTTTTACCAAATTAGCTTAATAGCTCTCATCTTAAGTATTGATTTTGAATAAGATTGTATGAATAGAATATACAACACGGAAATCAAAAGTGGCGGAATAGTCCATTCGCATGCGAAGTACCAGAGGGGGAGTGTGAACCATTTTTCTCTTATGCGAGCATAAAGCCGTTGTTAAGGTATTAAGGTGTTCACAATGCCGGTGACTTTACGAGTCAGAGACTAGTCTCCCAGTCATGCTAAAACATCTCTATTAGCCGCTCGAAGGCAGCATTTTACAGTAGGGTCAGTTCAGTGAGTCGAACAATTGTTTACAAGGGTTGCTATCTATATTTCGGGTCCGGCAATAAAAACACAATAATTTACCATTGGAAATGGTTTTATTGTTTTTCAAAATATTCTTCTTTAAGATCAATACACTATTGCATGAGCACAAACCAATTTCGGAAGCACTTTTTCCACTCCGATTGAGACACTTCCAAAACATGATTTTTGGACGCTTCAGCAGCTGCTTCGGGCGATAAAAAACGTTGACCATGTATTTTTAATAATAAGAAGAAGTCATTGGGTGCCAAATCAGGGCTGTACGGTGGATTGTCCATCAATTCGACATCTTGAGTGTTCAAATAGCTCAACGTTTCAGGCGATGTGTGAGAGCTGGCATTGTCGTGATGCAAAATAATCCGTCTTCTCTTATTATCTTTCCTCATTTCTTCGAACACTGTTGGCATACAGATGGTTGTAAACCACTTAGAATTGACCGTCCTACTTTCCACTAAAAGCACTGTGGCAACATGGCCGGTTATACCGAAAAAAAACGCAATCATTTGCTTCGACGTACTTCTTCCACGAACAACTTTTGTTGGATTTGGCTCGTCTTGAAAGACCCATACGGTCGATTGCTGTTTTATTTTGGGTTCATATGCATAGATCCATGATTCGTCACCTGTGACAATATGATACACTGGCTTTGAGCTACAGCAGCTATACTTTTTCAACATCTCTTTGCACCAATCCATGCGAGCCTTTTTTTGAGCATTCGTCAAATTATGTGGGATCCAACGAGCACAAATTTTTTCACGGCCAAATGAACATGCAATAAATTATTGATGCTTGTCATACTTATGCCCAAGGATGCCTCAATCTCGCGGTATGTCACATGTCGGTCTTGCTTAATCAGTTCACTCACAGCATCGATGGTTTCTGACCGCAGTTGGACGTCCTTCACGAAATTCATCCTAGAGCGAACGGCGTCCGAGACTGAACTCTTGGTACCCGCGATTAACAGTGGTTTTTGATGGTGCTTCATCGCCAAAAGACGAAACAAGTTGATGTAAACACTCTTGTCTCAATAACCCACGACGAAAATCGTAAAAAATCATCGCACGAAAATGTTCACGGGTTAATTCCATTTTTTGACTGAGATGAATTTTTCAACACACTGTAAACAAAACAATTCGCCTTCAAATGTCAAAACGTTCTGAGTGAAGTTATGCTAAAAAAATATCAAAGTTTTCAATGGAAGTTCTAGTTTGCATCTGGAAACACTAGTATTGTCAGGACCTGAAATATAAATAACAACCCTCGTATACTTACTTGTGGCAAATTTCATGGACGGATGAACAGACAGACATCGTTAAATGGAGTTGGCTGGTGATCGGTATGCTTGAAGGTGGCTCTAACTCAACTTTGTTTGGTAGTTTCAAACATTTGCCATTAAACGAACTCATAATAAATAACCTGTTCCACAAAGTGGTACTCACTCACCCTGGCCCTGTCGTCGTGCGGTACAGTGCGTCCCGGTCCTTGAAAGTCGACTCGCAGGTCTCTCCATTTAATCGTTATCGCAAAAAGGGAACCTCTAAAATTTTAAAGTATGAAGGCCTGAGCAATTACGTCACTCATAACTCTTAAATTTTAACGTTGATGAAACATGGCTTGGCTACCGCTACATTACTAATGCCATTACCAGATGTGTCTAACCCTATTTTTATCCACTGAATACCATCAAACTCGCATATACAAGTATCTGTGCACGAGTGAACTGAAATGTACAACTGCAAAATGTGGAAAATGACTGAAGGATGAAGAGCCGGAAAGGCGCCATGAATGCCTGCCTCTTGAACATGTAGTCATTGTTCATTCATATGTGCATTAGAGGTGGTCTATTGTTTTTCAATCATCTCTCTTGCCATTTCAAAATGATTTCCATATCCATTCGAATAAACATGAACTCTGGTCAGGTTCGTTAACATTTTCCAACGTCTTAGGGTTGCTGCTGCGAAACTGCACTTGAACGAAGTACCCTTATCTTTTTGTCACTATTTGTCGCCCATTCAAATCGACCCTCTCTAATGTTAAATGCATATAATCTTCGTATGAATATAACACTTGGCAGTGTAGTTTCGTTCACTTGCTTGTAGCGATGTGAAGCACGCAAAAGTTAGTTAAGGGTTTTTTTTTGAAAATTGTTCTTGCGTTGCGGTTGCAATGTGTTGCCACCATTGCCAAGTATTGTTGCAAAAGTAATTTGGCTTTTAGTTTTAATTGTGGTAAACTCAAGTTTTCGTTTTACTGCTTCTTCCATTAAAACAACAACAAATATTGTTTCTGATGATTTCGAGCGTAATTAACTTAGTTAGCATGCACTTGCATCAAGTAAAGTGCAAAACTTAAAGGATTGCGTTGCAAATCCGTGTTGAAGTGGCTGTGTTTTTATTCGTAAAAAAAGGATTCGGGTCAAAAATTCTGCACATATATCAAAATATTGAGTAGATCAGGAATAGGGGGGCTCGTCAATGTGGGTGTCTATGATAATATGCCTGTTGGCATTACGTGAAAATTTTATCTTTATACTATTGTTGACGTCACATTTGACACCCTCATTTGACATCCTCTTGTGCAATACAAAGGTCATTTCTTTTGCAACACCACGAAATATTGATTTAGTATATATATTCTTGATCGTCGCAAAATTCTAAGACGATATACCTATGTCTGCGCTTCCGACAAACAAATCAATGAAATTGTGTCATCATGGGCAAAATTGGTCCAGTGGAAAAAAGTGTCCCTTTAATGTACTAAAGGTACCTCGATAAAAAATGCACTTTTTCAGTAATTGCTTAGCAAATTAGTAGTTAGTTAGCACTAAGTACCTCAAAAAAGGGCTGGTCTTTTGGCTCATGTGGCCCAAAAAACGTCCCGCATGGTCAAAACGGACAATGAGTAGTCAATATGGGTACCCTAAATTAAGCCAATTTTGCTAATAATCTATATTTAGAGTAATTTTAAGGTTTTGGGTGAGATTGGCGTTGGTCGCGTGGGCCGAAAGGGCCCAAAACGTACGTTTTATTTGCGTAGTGACGTTGGAGAATATATAAGGTTTGGCCAGGCCGAACTTAACGACGTTTTTAATGGTTACCTTTTTCTTTTTGCGCTTTTATAGTGCCGGGAAGGTGGAGGAAGGGTATAAAAGGTTCAGTTCCAGCCTCAATATTGTTAATTAGGTCTTCCAAGGTGTTGGGACGATTAGTATACACCTTCGACTTCAGGTAACCGCAAAGGAAAAAATCGCAAGGGGCTAAGTCTGTTGAGCGTGCCGGCCAGTTCACATCACTCCTTAAAAAGATAAGCCGTCCGGGAAACATTTGCCTCAAACAATTCATGGTAATCCTCGCTGTGTATGCAGTGGCACCATCCTGTTGGAACCAAGTATTCTCTAATTGCATTTGCTCAAGAGCTGGCTGAACAAATTCTGGAAATGCCAAGAGCAAGTGATTGCTTTCGAGCAGAGCGTTTAGGAAATTGTAGTACTTACTCTGGTATTGTAATCCTTCTCTCAGGTCCCCTTCGTACACATGACACATTCCCTGCTGTTCTCAATGAATTTACCCAATTTTCAATTAATTTCCGTCCAGGAAAACGTCCGCGTGGGGGAATAGCGAATCGTAAACGAAAAGCACGCTGCACTGCAATGATCGAGTGCGCATTTGAAAAATACGCTTCAACACAAACTGACCGCTCCTCACGTGCCCAATGCATGATGGCAACTGAATGGCAGACGAATACAAATCTCCCGTCAGCCACTATTAGCCACGCACACTCACCACTCTCTTCGACCAACAGTGCGGCCACAGCCTGCAGTGCAAAAAATCAAATTACCGCGCTCCACCCTGTATAAACACTTAGTAGACTACTATGAGTCTAGAAAGACCTTGTAGGGGAATAGCGAATCGTAAACGAAAAGTACGCTGCACTGCACTGATCGAGTGCGCATTTGAAAATACGCTTCAACAGAAACTGACCGCTCCTCACGTGCCCAATGCATGATGGCAAATGAAAGGCAGACGAATACAAATCTCCCGTCAGCCACTATAAGCCAAGCACACCCACCACTCTCTTCGACCAACAGTGCGGTCACAGCCTGCAGTGCAAAAAATCTAATTACCGCGCTCCACCCTGTATAAACACTTAGTAGACTACTATGAGTCTAGAAAGACCTTGTAGGGATAGATGATACAAAACATATTTTTTTATGATTTTATAGAAGATTTTTCCGCTTAACAAGTAGTGTATTTGCAAGTGTACTATATACTCGAACTAGCCGGAATACAACGAAATAGAACTAGCCGAACTAGTCTTACAAATTTATTTCCTCGCATAGAGAACAAATTCGTTGTCACAGTTGTTATTTTTGGCAACCGTATGATTGTGGTTCGGAGTATTGCAACAATTTCATCAGTATAAGGAAATGTTGGTTCGTGCACTGGAATTTCAGTACAAATAAGGGCCAGTTAAGTTAAGTCAATCAAATTAATTAATTGAGTAAGTAAATCAAGATAAATTCAAATTAAAAAAGTTAAAAGCTATTATATTCCCTTTACCACTCTGCAAATTAGAGGATTATGCGCCTCTGGTCGGACTCAATATGTTCATTTTTTGTCACTATTTGTTCATTATTTGTCGCTCATAACAAACCATGCAAAATTTAAGAGTGATGGGGTATAATCTATGGATTTAAAACTATAGAACATTAAACAGGCAGGCACATATGTCGGTGCTATTCGATAATATGGACCAATATCGTTCAATTTCATAGAGACATGTGTTGGTTGCTGATAACGCATTATGCAGAATTTGTTTGCAACAGGGTGTAATATGCGGCTTAAGAGCTGTAGGTTCTGAAATCGGGACCTTTGTCGGACCTTTGTATTGGGGCTATACGAGAGTATAAACCTATATGGTCCATTTTCACCACAGGTAATACCTGGTCGCTTATAACGTATCATGCAAAATTTGAGCGTGCTCGGATTTCATTTATGATTTCTAGAGCTGCAGGACAACAAATCGGGATCGACAACATTCAAATCCGTTTCATGACTTTTTAATTCATTGGAGCCATGTCCGCCTGGTATCAGTCAGCTGGTTCGCACGAAAGGAGTTACCAATCGCTTTTAAATTGAGCATGTCGTAATATTTAAACAAAACTACCTATGGGATTGCGCTCAATTCTGATATTCTTGAAATTTTTTAAATGCTAAAAAAATACGATGTTTATTGTAAATTATGATATTAGACTCTAAATGCACGGCTTCGGTGTCATACATACCTCTATCCGACGGTTCATATTTTCATACATAATGCAGATTTAATGTCGTTAATGTGCCAAATTATTTCATTCTTAAGCTCTTAAAGTGTTCTTGGCTTATTGACGTACACGTTTCCTTTTAAATATCTCCAAAGAAAGAAGTCCAACAATGTCAAGTCACATGATCGTGGTGGCCAATTAATAGCGCCGCGACATGAGATAACGCGGCTATTGAATTTCTCACGCAAAAGAGCCATGGTTTCGTTGGCTGTGTGGCAAGCGGCGCCATCCTGTTGGAACCACATATCGTCCAGGTCCATATACTCAATTTCTGTTCAAGACGGCTATTCTACCACACTATTGCGAACAACAGCAACGTTTTTCGTAGAACGAATTGAGCGTGCATGCACAGTTGTTTCAGATTTCCTACAGACCGGTTTGCTGAATTTTGCGCACAGTTTTCTAGATTGTGGACTCATTTGGTCGATGATGCTGACCAAAAAAAGTTCCCGAAATGCATTTTGATTTGAACGCACATTTTGGAAAAAGGCTTTAACAATCTCAACGCGCTGCTCAATTGTGTACTTCTCCATGGTTGAATTTGTTAAATACTGAAACAAAGACATGTCAAATTACGTTTGGCAAAAAACTATTATAATACGAGGGCGAACGCAAAAGTAAGGCCTAACATAAAAAGAACCGTTTTTTTTGGAATTATTAATATTTATTTTTCAACATAATCTCCTTCCTACTCGATACACTTCATCAAACGTTTTTCAAGTTTTTTAATTCCATCCGTGAAATAAGATTTTTCAAGACCTTCAAAATATGCCTCAGTTTCGGCAATAACCTCGCTATTGGACGAAACTTTTTTTGCCACCGATAATTTTTTTTAAACAAGAAATAATCAGAAGGAGCTAAATCTGGACTATATGGTGGATGCGGAGCAATTTCAAATCGTAATTCGGCCAGTTTTTGTTGAGTTAAAAATGCAGTGTGTGAAGGAGCATTATCTTGATGAAAAAGAACTTGTTTTCCTAAATGCGGTCGTTTTATCTTGATTTCTTTACTCAACCGATCCAACAATACACAATAATATTCACTATTTATAGTTTTTCCTTTCTCAAGATAATCAATAAATATTATACCCCTTGCATCCCAAAATACTGTGGCCATTACTTTTCCTGCTGACTTAACAGTTTTCGCCTTCTTGGGACCACTTTTACCAGCTTCTATCCATTGTTTTGACTGTTCTTTGCATTCTGGGATGTAGTGATGGAACCATGTTTCATCAACAGTTATGACTGATAAATCGCTAAAAGCTCCTCGGAATTGGTCCAACGGACGATTTTTTGGGGCAAAGTCAACGAACGCGGCACCCATCTTGCGGATAGCTTTTTCATGTGGAGTTCATCATGTAAAATACTCCAAACTTGTTTTTCGTGTATTTTAACAAAATCAGCAAGTTCTCTGAGCTTTATTCGTCTATCTTTAGTCACTTCACTAAATATTTTTCTAATGTTTTCAATAGTAGTAGCAGTTTTCGGTCTTCCAGAGCGTTGTTCATCTTCCGTACTTGAACGACCTATTTTAAATTGTTGAACGCAAGATATCACGGTGGAGTATGATGGTGCATTATCACCATGAACAGAATCCAATTCATCTTTGATTAATTGTGGCGTAAAACTCTTTATTTTCCATTTTTCAAAAATTATAAAACTTGTTTACTTCAATGTTGTTTTCTGCAATATTTTTATTTCACCTTAGTAAGAAAAAGGTGGATAACCACGCTCCATTCTAGTAAATCTTTCACACAAATGACGCTTTACGAGATTTCAATAAAATCGGTACACTTCTGGCAATGGATGACGGAACGACGAAAAATCTAAAATCCATATATGGGTGAAGGTAAATGTAAGTCGGATCCATCGACTAAAACGTGCTTACCTGTTTAATCTAATTTGTATATGTTTACTATTATTATAAATAGCTGCCTAGACAGGAAATTAGAAACATGTGTTCAAATATGAACCCATTATCGTACATCGACGTCTGCTCAATCAACCGTCAGCAACATAAAACATAAACTAATTGTTTGGTTAGACCAAACTGTACTGGGAGAAAAAAAAAATTATGTTCATTAAAAAGTAACAGCTAAATTATTGAATACTTGGCCTAATATATTGTCAGGCTAACAATTTCACTAGCTCTGTGAGAAATAAAACGCTTTTGCCAGTGTAAATTGGTAAAGACAAGTCCACAGCAAAAAAAAACATCCAAGGAAGTGGAAAAGATCCGAAAGTTTAATCTGGAAGTATATGCAAATTAGATCAGATCCAATGAATGGTACACAAACTTGTCATTAGACGTAGGGTCTTCTTCAACAACTTTTACATCGCTTCTATAGGGTGGGCCATTTAAAATTTGAATCGAGCGTAAAAACAATGTATTGATAACACTGGTGAACAATAAAAATTTGCGGCAGAAGGTTTGATAGTCTTCTTTTATTGACTTGGGACTGCTGATCACGAATCAGGCCTCACATTTGCTCTAGCTTAGCAGATATTCACATAAACCGCTAGTTTTTTTTTGAATAAAACGACCGCCAACTGCTTTATTTGTAAACCGATTTTCAAAATCGTACGAGGGTTGCTATTTATATTTCTGGTCCGGCAATAAAAAAAATAATTTGTCAATTGAAATGGTTTTGTTGTTTTTCAAAATATTCTTCTTAAGATTCTTCTTTAAGATCAATACACTTTTGCATGCGCACAAACCAATTTTCGAAGCACTTTTTCCACTCCGATTGAGACACCTCCAAAACATAATTTTTGAACGCTTCAACAGCTGCTTCAGGCGATGAAAAACGTTGACAACGCATTTTTTTCTTGATGCTAGGGAACAAGAAGAAGTTATTAGCTGCAAAATCATTTTGGATGGCCCATCAATTCGACATCTGGAGTGGTCAAATAGCTCATCGTTTTAGCTGATGTGTGAGAGCTCGCATTGTCGTGATGCAAAATGATCGGTCTTCTCTTATTATCTTTCCTCATTTCTTTGAACACTGTTGGCAAACAGATGGTTGTATACCACTTAGAATTAACCGTCCTACGATCCACTAAAGAAACTGTGGCAACATGACCGGTTATACCCAAAAAAACTCAATCATTTGCTTCGACGTTCTTCTTACACGATCAACTTTTGTTGGGTTTGGTTCGTCTTGAAAGACCCATACGGTCGATTTCTGTTTTGTTTCGGGTTCATATGCATAGATCCATGATTCGTCACCTGTGACAATGTTATACACTGCCTTTGAGCTACCGCAGTTATACTTGTGCAACATCTCTTTGCACCAATCCGTACGAGCCTTTTTTGGGCATTCGCAAATTATGTGTGATCCAACGAGAACAATTTTTTTTCACGGCCAAATCAACATGCAATATCTTATTGATGCTTGTCATACTAATGTCCAAGGATGCCTAAATCTTACGGTATGTCACATGTCGGTCTTGCTTAATCATTTCACGCACAGCATCGATGGTTTCTGGCAAAGTGACCGAAGTTCGACTTTCTTCACGAAATTCCTCCTGGAGCGAACGGCGTCCGAGACTAAACTCCTGGTACCACCGATTAACAGTGCTTTTTTATAGTGCTTCATCGCCAAAAGTTAAAACAAGTTGACTTAAACACTCTTGTCTCGATAACCCACGACGAAAATCGTAAAAAATCATCGCACGAAAATGTTCACGGGATAATTCCGTTTTTAGACTGCGTTGAATTTTTCAACACACTGTACACAAAACAATTCGCCCTCATATGACAAAACGTCCTAAGTGAAGTTATGCTAAAAAATGTCAAAGTTTCCAATGGAAGTTCCAGTATGCATCTGGGAACACTAATATTGTCAGGACCCGAAATATAAATAGCAACCCTCGTATGAATGATATTGTGTTCCATTATTAACATATTTATTGATGGTTATTGTATCCAAAAAGAATCTACTTATTCTAAATCTCCGCCGTTTTAGCCTTTTGGGCCGGCACAGAATCCTGCTGGAAAGTCCATGGCTGGTTTTTGAACAGGGAATTGTTAAAAGGCTTCATAACAGCTTCCAAAACGGTTTCATAGTAAACTTTGGCCGATGTTTTGACTCTTTGTTTGCAGAAATGCAGGTCAGTGACCCCATCGTAAGAGACACCCCAGCAAACCATGACTGAAGCTGGGTGATTACCCTTTTCCACCCTTGTGATCAGCTCAGATGCTTCTTTAGATGACCGCGCATACACTATAATTTTGCTTGTTAAATTTTTCCTGAACAAAGTTTTTTTGTGTAAGTTATCAGCGTGCTTCACCAAAAGACGTTTGCATTTTTCAATTCTATCTTTTTTTAAAGCTGCAGTTAATACATGTCCGGTACGTCGTTTGAAAGCCCCAAGTCCCAAGTCTTTTTTAAGGATTCGACTCATGGACTTTTGCGTGATATTCAACTCACGGGCCATGATTTTCTGTTTTCGGAGCGGATTTCTGTGAATTCTTGATTTAGCGACTTTGATGACATGCGGTGTTCAAACATAGCGTGGGCGGCCCAACCGGTGGCGGTCTTTAACATCTCCAGTCTCCTCAAACAGTTTTATGCATCGGTAGACGAACATGCGGCTAATCCCTAGTGGCCGGAGCGTTTTGAAAAAATCGTTTTTTTTCATTTCACACTTGAAAAGCGCTATTGCAGCAATACGGTTCTCATTGTCAGACCACTTCATGATGAAAGTTGAAAAAATTTTAAAATCCCGTTACAGACTAACGCTATTGAGGTTAGCTTTCAAAAGCAATATGACATTAACGGGGTATGTTCAGTTCTACTAATGAAATGGGTGTGTTCAATGTTGTAACAGTATTTATGTCCCTACTAAGTAATGAGTACTTCTTTTACAGCCGATTCAAATTGAAAATATTAAATCGTCCACCCTGTAATGTAGAGCTTTGGATTTAATTTTTCGTAACTTTTTTAATACTGCAAAGGAAAAACATACGGCACCAGCAGGAGACGAACCCAGTTTCTATATCAAAGCCATTTTTGTCTATACTTACTATTAATAACTACGAGTTATGGCCATATAATCGTGTAATGAACGTTGTTAAGGCAATACCGCGCAACGCATAACTCAGACTCAACATTATTACCATTTTTTTTCAAAAAGTTATAGAAACTAATTTTTTTATTAATATTTTTTAAAAAAAAAATTAAGAAAACAAATTGAAAAAAAAATAATGTAGCATAATTTTGCAAAAAATAATATCCGTATTTAGGTTCGAAGCCGAGACCTTTCGAATTGAAAGCGCGAGCTTTCAATTCGTGGATAAAAATAACTTTCGATTAGTTACATTTAATGGCATGTTTCGGGTTCACATACGAGGGCGGTTCGGAAAGTTCTTAGCCTATCAATGAAAGAGAATAGTTAGTTTTTCAAAAATATTTTTATTTTTCAGTATAATCTGAATCTCCTGATACTTCAATACACTTAGTCCAACGCTTATCTAGCAATTCTATCCCTTGATTAAAATAGTTTTCCTCAAGGTCTTCAAAATAGTGGTTTACAACTGTAATTGCATCTTCATTTGAGGTAAAACGCTTGCCAGCAAGAATTTTTTTTAGATTTGGGAACAGGTAAAAGTCACTGGTAGCTAAATCAGGAGAATAAGGTGGGTGTTCAGCAATTCGTACTTTAATTCTTGATTTTAGCCATTGTTAACACACTCTTGTGCGCTGGTGCGTTGTCTTGATGAAAAATTATTTTTTTGTGTTGTTAGTCAGGACTTTTTTTCTCGAATTTGTACATTTAATTGATCTAAAAGGTTGCAATAGTACTCTGAATTTATTGTTTTACCCTTTTGCAGATAGTCAATCAATAAAATACCTTTGAAGTCCCAAAAAACCGTTGCCATAACCTTACCAGCCGATTGAATTGTTTTTGCCTTCTTTGGAGCACTTCCTCCAGCTTCAGTCCATTGTTTGGATTGTTCTTTTGTCTCTGGAGTATAGTGGTGAATCCATGTTTCATCAACAGTTATGAAATGACGCTTAAAATCCATTTTATTTCGCTGAAAACGATCCAAACAAGCTTGAGAAATGTTCATTCTTATGCGTTTTTGGTCGACTGTTAACAAGTCCGGCACCCATCTTGCAGAAAGCTTTTTCATCTGTAGTTCTTCATGCAAAATTAAATGGACTCGATCATTTGACATGCCCATGATATTAGCTATTTCACGCACTTTTATTCGTCGATCATTTAATACCATATCATGCACTTTGGCTACAATTTCTGTTGTTGTTGCTGTTTTTGGACGTCCACTACGTGGTTCATCTTCAATGCTTGTACGACCACGTTTAAAATCAGTAACCCAATTTTTTACTGTTGCATATGAAGGAGCACTTTCACCTAACACATTCACCATATCATTATGAATTTCTTGTCCCGATAAACCTTTTTTATGTAAATATTTAATGACACCACGCATTTCTAATTTTTCCATTGTAAAAAAATCGCGGATGCGTCTTTTGTGAACACCTGTTTCTATATGAAGGAGTTGCCAGATCGAAACAAAATTTAACATGTGTTCATAGCAGAGATGGAAGTTTCCAAAACACTTAACTTTTTTCTGTTTATACCGCGCTTTTTGTGCTAGGCTAAGAAGTTTCCGAACCGCCCTCGTAATTCAGTTGCAGCCTTTAGAAGTACATAAAAGCGAATCCCTGGAGAGTACTTCCATTTATTTTGCTGTGATCGAAAATTTAAATACATACTCGTACAATGGTAAAATTAGAACTTAAGTATTCAATCGAAATTTTAGTTTCAGTATTCAATTCCCCAAATTTTAGAAAAAAAAACACAAAAACGTTTTGTTCCTTTTATTATTTTTTTTTAAACTCGGACCAGCTTTAATTTATGTCCAATCTGTTATCATCTAGTTTTTAAATAATAACAATTAATTTTAGTTGATATTTATTCGACCTTAAAAAATGTTATTGGTGGCGTAGGTCCCTCTTGGCTCTAACGCTTCATATTTATAGTTGACATAAAAACTTTTTTTGGAGAACGTAGGTCCCTCTTGGCTCCAACGTTTCATATTTATAGTTGACATAAAAACTTTTTTGGAGAACGATTTCTATTTTCAAAAAAGCTAGCAATTCATTTTGTCAACTATCGATGGTGTGGTAGCGTTTTATGGCCGCATACAGTCGAGTTGTTGCGCTTTACAAAAGGCGTTTTTTGAACAGATGTTTTTTTTCGCAAATCTATTTTCTTAAAATTAGTTTACAAAAAACTATTTTTATTTGTCGGAAGGAAAAAAAACTTAAAAAAAAGGGTTTAGCCTTAAGCCACAATAATAAAAATGATGATTACGTTGTAAGTTTGAAGTACATTTTTACAAATACATTTTTATTAAAAAATCATTTGCATAAAATGTCAAACAACCTCGTCCTTCTCCAGTGGTGCGAGTGTTATTTGCCAAAAATTATAACTCGGTTGTTGCGACGATTATTCCTGGACAGATTTTTAAGTTTTCTCACTAGTGGACCCTTTATCTTTCGCTTAACGTTTTTGAATTTTAAGTTGCTTATTTTGAATTTCTTTTTTTTCGGCGCTGCCGTCGTTGTTGTTGTAGTTGTGGCCCCATTGTTAGAACCAGGTCCTTGAGCAACTATGTGTTCCATACATATCGTTGTCAGCAGAAACAGCACGAATAGAATTTTGAAATCCATTTTTATACGTAGGGCACCTCTAGCGGAGTATAATTCTAGCAAAGTGGTTATGAAATGTAAACTCAGAGCGTTGGTTGCTTTTATACTCGTAGTTTTTTTAACCATAAACTATGTACACTGCGAATATCTGGAATAGGGAATCGGCGAATAAAATTAAACAACATATTCGTTAAGGGAAAATTAAAATGGAAACAAGAAACTTAACAAGTAAAAACGTCGTTGAGTTTTGTGTTTTAAATTCAGTTTGGCTAGTCCATCCACTGTTAAGCAAATATCCACAAATGTGTGTTTTCTACCAAGTTTCCTTTAGTACCTTTGATAACGCCTATTAACAATCGTTTACGGGTTCCACCTTAAATCGTTTGGCAGCTATTGTGCTTTTAACAGAAACAAGAATGACTAGATCATCTCTAAAATTTTACGACGATCAATAATATAGAGACAGGTAATATTCGTGAATGAATAAAATGCAGTAGTCGATCAGAGCCAGCACAGTTCCAAGGTTTAATTTTCCGGTTTCCTCCTAAATACGATATTGAAAAAAGTAAGTCCAACTCACAGAGTACCCATTTACACAACGAGGGAATAGACATTTACATTAGACAACCAACAATACTGTTAGATAATAAATTGATTCTGCCTTTAGTCGAAGCTACGTTAATGTTCAATTTTGGATAGCTGGTACATTGTTCCAGCAATAGCATTTCGAGTGCTGGCCCTGAGCACATAGGGTGGGTGATTTAACATTTTAAATTTGAATCGGCTGTAAAAGAAGAAGTGATAATTTGTCAAATTTCTGGTTTTATTGAGTAGGTTGAACTTTGTTATTTAATAATGGAACACCATCCGATGCCTTTTCGCTTTGCCCAATGGGCTTAAGTTTGTTTGGCAAAAGATGAAGAATTTTACCGAAAAATCGGATTTACTTAGTAGGGACATAAATACTGCTACACACGTTTTATGCTGTAAAATAAAAAGTACTAAATGTTTTGGACCAAATATATTTTTATATATTTATTGATGCATATTGTATCCAAAACGAATCTACATATTCAAAATGTCCACCTTTTGCCTTTACACACGCCTTAAGTCGCACTGGCCAATCGTCAATAGCTGCACGAACCTCGTCCATTGGAAAATTGGCCACAGCTCAACCCAATGCACAATTTGTAACCCAATGGGTCCAAATCTGGACTGCCTGAGGGCCATTCTTCAGAGGAAATGAACGCTGGCAAATTGTTTCGAAGCCAGGCCTGGGACGTTTTAGCCTTATGGGTCGGCGCAGAATCTTGCTGGAAAGTCCATGGCTGGTTTGGAACAGGGAATTGTTAAGAGGTTTTACACCAGCTTCCAAAACGGTTTCTTGGTAAACTGTGGCCGATGTTTTGACTCCTTGTTCGCAGAAATGCAGGTCAGTGACCCCATCGTAAGAGACACCCCACCAAACCATGACTGAAGCTGGGTGATGACCCTTTTCCACCCTTGGGATCAGTTCAGATGCTTCCTTAGATGACCGCGCATACACTCTATCATTTTGCTTGTTACATTTTTCCTGAACGGTAAACATTTTTTTTAACGGTGAACAAAATTTTTCTGTGCAAGTTATCAGCGTGCTCCACCAAAAGACGTTTGCATTTTTCAATCCTATTTTTGTTTAAAGCTGTAGTCATTAAATGTCCGGTACGTCGTTTGAAAGTCCCAAGTCTTTTTTTAATGATTCGACTCATGTACTTTTGCGTGATTTTCATCTCACGGCCCATGGGTGTGTTCAATGTTGTATTGTATTTATGGCCCTACTAAGTACAGGGTTGCCCATATTCGACGGACCCATGTTTTTTTCGATGACTCTTTGGGCCCATTGCAATCGACGAGGCTTGTCCACAGGCAACAATCTTTGCGTCAATTGAATTTTGTACGGGAACAAATGCAAATCAACGCGAATAATCCGTTGTAAAGTGGACCGAGCCATGCCCAACTGCTGAGAACGGCGTTTTTGGGATGTTCTTGGGGACCTCTCAACACTGGCTCGTACGGCAGCGATATTCTCGGCCGATCGCCTTGGTCGACTTTTATTTGGCCTCTTCGGATTAGAAAGAGCCTCACCAGTCGAAAATTTTTCGTATAAACGCTTAATGGTGTTCTTAGAAGGCGCACTTCTCACATTTTTTAATATTTTAAAAGCAAAAATCTGCTTGGACTGACGCTTCAAACGCGGTATGTCATTAAGCGATCTGACATCTCTGTCAAAAGTTATGGCGTTGCCAGATGGGTCCGTCGAATATGGGCAACCCGGTATATGAATTCCGTTTTCACCTCGGTGGCTATGCCAATAAGCAAAATTGTCGCATATGGGGTTCAGACACACGTGTGATAATCCCCATATGTGACAGCGCATAGAGAAAGGGACCTAAGGGTAAAAAAAAATAAATTTTCACTTTTTTTTGGATGTGGACAACATCTGAGCATCGTATGAGGCCGATCCCATGCCCCAAAAGTGTTCCCTCCCACAGATATTCGCGCTTTTTTTGAAAGTGATGGTACACCAAAGATACACGTATTTAAATCTTTAAAATGGCTCTCCTGAACAAAACTGGTTTTTACCCTTAAGTCCCTTTCTATTTTGCGCGTCACATATATAGTTACCCTCCGATGGCAGCCCTGCTACACAAATTGAGCATAATGTATTTTGGTAGATCTATACCAAGCCTGGTTAATTTTGGTTTTAGTTTTTCATACAGCCAAACTAACGCGAGGAGTTGAATTTAGATGGCGACATCCAAATTCCTAAATAGGCGAAGTGTCAAAGGCGACCTGATATTTTTTTAGAAAAAAAATGAGTTTCCTGTTGGATCTTAAATAGGTGTATGATTAATATATTCCAAATATGCAAAGATTCTTCTAGAGTTGAGGTTCTGCCTCATTCCAAGACTGGACTAACGGGACCGTATCGGTCCGTAGTTTAAACAGCCCTCACACAAAGACGTCCTTCTGGTTTAAGATCTAAGATCGAAAGTAAAATGTGATTTATTAAGTAGCCGGGGCACTGAGAGGAATTCTTCTATTACTTTGCATGGATGCTATAAGAAAACAGGGACCGATACAGCAACATTTTAACAGCGCTGGCTTTAGATATCGCATAACATAATACGCTAATTTTTTTTGATTTCTTGAGCACATTTATCAGGCTTGGTTAAAGATCTACCATAATACACTACGCTCAATTTGTTTAGCAGGGCTGCGATCGGAGGGGAACTATATATAGGTATTATACAGGGTGGAGCGCGAAAAATTTGCTTATTTGGGAATGAAATAAATAATATGAACCTTAGAAAACTTAATTTTTTATTTTAATTATATTGAACAGTAAAGGATTTTTTAAATTTCATGGGTTTAAATAGTGTATCTGGCAAATGGCGACCTTCGCTATCCACTCACTGTTGCAGGCGTTTTCTGAAGTTTTCATGAAATCTAACAAGCATGTCGACTGGTATTCTACCAATTTTAGCCTCAATATTATTAATTAGGTCTTCCAAGGTGTTAGGACGGTTAATATACACCTTCGACTTCAGGTAACCCCAAAGGAAAAAAATGCATCGGGCTTAGTCTGACGAGCGTGCCGGCCAGTTCACATCACCCCTCAAAGAGATAAGCCGTCCAGGATACATTTGCATCAAGCAATTCATGGTAACCCTCGCTTTGTGTGCAGTGGCACCATCCTAATCGCTTGCCTCAAGAACCGACAGAAAAAAAACCAGGAAATGCCAAGAGCAAGTGATTGCTTCCGAGCAGAGCGTTTCGGAGATTGCAGTGCTGCTGCTCTAACTCTCTCGATGTTTTGTGGTGTTGTAATCCTTCTCTCAGGTCCCCTTCGTACACATGACACATTCCCTGCTGTTCTCATTGAAGTTACCCAAGTTACAATTGATTGCCGTTTAGGAACACGTCCGCGAGGGGGAACAGCGAATCGTAACCGAAAAGCACGCTGCACTGTAAAGATCGAGTGCGCATTTGAAAAATACGCTTCAACACAAATTGACCTTTCCTCACGTGTCCAATGCATGATGGCAACTGAAAGGCAGGCGAAAACAAATCTCCCGTCAGCCACTATAAGCCACACATACTCTCTACACTCTTCGACCAACAGTGCCGCCACAGCCTGTAGTGCAAAATAGCAAATTTTTGCGCTCCACCCTGTAGAAAAACATGTGCCGCTATAGTCGAATTTCTCCAGATGTTATATTAAATAGCGTACAATGCGAAATAGGAAGGTAGTTACTTAAATCGTTAGGGTCCTAATTTTGTTAGATATTTGAAAACATAAACCAATGAGTACTTACTCTTAAAGTGCTAAGCAAAATTTAATCATACGATTTTGCTCGTGGTTCGGTCTGATTTTTATAAACTGCAATTGCTCCCAAAGACAACCTACCATAGAACATCAATCCGGTTTTTTTCTAAGCGGTAGTATTTGAAATAGGCTTTCAATTGGAAAAATAATTTCGCTTACTTCGCAGTCTGTATATAAATGATCTGCAGTATGAATGGGTATAGCTTTGGAGACGTCATCCTACACTTTAAGTCCAAATAATAGGCATGTTTTATTTGACAAGATAACATAATGTGACAAAAAAAACGCATTTGCAGCTAAGCCATGTTAGATTTTTTTAAATTTGGCATCACCTTAGCATATTTATCAAATTGCTATTTGTAAATAAGACAATTGGGCGGTATATAGTAAAGAAAAACATCGAAAAATTAAATTCAAACTTAAATTCTTTTTACTTACAAAACAGAACGCGTATAATACTACGATAAACCTGATTTTTCTAATATGTGACCCGGCCTATGAAAAGGTGGCTTATGACTCAAAAAATAAATTGCGAGAAACAGCTGTTAAAGATAAGCAATGCATTTCTTCAGTTTCTTAGTAGTTTCTTAGTTTTTGAGTCATAAGCCACCTTTTCATAGGCCGGGTCACATATACTCGTAAAATGGAGATGAACTCATTGAGCCCTAATTTAAAGAAAGTTTTTATACTCTTCATCATAGTATGGAAATGAATGTAAGTTTGTGACTCCGTGTGTTACATCTTGATCAGAAAAAGTAAATTTATTATTGATCGTCATAAAACTCTAAGGCGATCTAGTCATGTTCTTCGGTCCGTCTGTTGAAAACACGATTTAGTCCAAAAGAAAAGAGCTAGAGTCTTCAAACTTACCAGATAGGGACATAACAACTTCGAATCTTTATGTCAACGCACCCTCAAAATTTTATTTATAATCTTTCAGTGTCAAAACGTTATTAGAAGTCAACATTTTCATCGTGGTAAAGCTCACTTACGATCAACGTTTGGAAATCATTAAAATTTACGACCGAAATTATAAGTCGTTTGTCGCAACATTAAGAGCGCTTACTTTAATTTTCGGTCGTAATAACCGCCCCTCGACAGGCTGTGCGTGTTTTTGTGGATACATTTGGATCCAAATTTTCACTTTTGGATGTTCCGGCGCCAAAGTGACCGCTTGAAACGACGCAAATAGCGCAGCCTTAAGTGTATCCGTTAAAAATGAACCAAATCAGTCGATTCCACGTCGTGCTCAGGAATTGAGCATCTCTTAAACCGCACTTTGGCGTATTTTGGGAAAAGATTTTGGCCTTCATCCTCATAAAATCAAACTGACTCAAGAACTAAAGCCACCTTATCATTTGAAACTCCGAAACTTCTACGATTGGGCTTTGGCAAAGATTCACTAAAATCCAGAATTTCATTGAAAAATTATCTTCAGCGATGAAGCTCACTTCGGGCTGAGTGGTTTTGCCAATAAACAAAATGTGCGTTATTGGACAGCAACAAACTTACATGTGCTTCAAGAGACACCATTACATCCGGAAAAAATTACTGTCTAATGTGGTTTTCATGCCGGAGGTGTGATTGGGCTGTATTTTTCCGTCGATGAAAACAATCGTCATGTTACCTTCAATGGAGAGCGCTATAGTGCCATGTTTGAAAACTATTTTTGGTCAGAATTGGATGATCTTGACTGCCGGTATGCGCTTTTAACAAGATGGTGCCTCTAGCCACACTGCACGTGTTAAAATCGATTTACTTAAAAACAAATTTGGTAAACGTGTTATCTCGAGAAATGGTCCGGTCGAATGGCCACCGCGTTCATGCGAATTAACGCCATTGGATTTCTTTGTATGGGGCCACATCAAGTCATTGGTCAATGCCAGCAACTTTAGATGAGCTCAGAGACAACATCCAACTCGAAATTGGTCGTTCCGGTCGAAATGTGTACAAGAGTGGTGGAAACTTAGGCCAAAGAATAGAATAGAAGTCGAATTTCATTCTTAAAATTTAACATTTGCAATACACCTGGAATAAATTGAACTCTACATCTTAAATATTCTGTATTTTATTAATATATAAAATTATTATGTCCTTAATGGAAACCCCGTTATATGTGTTATAGTCGGTTGGTATTGAAAATAGACCAAATCGGTCTAAAAGTCCTGTCAAAATTTTAAAATTTTTCACATTTCCACATGATGTTAAATTAATCGACATTTAAATCAGCTTTCTTTGGAAGTGATAATCAAAGGTTCTTAAACCTTCCCATGAGTGAAAGTGGTCGTTGGAACCTGTGGCCCAAAAACCGCCTCCTAATGTTCAGGGACATAAAGGTATCCGGAAGCAGTGAAAGCTTCTAACAAATCCAAATATGTACCTATATACTTTAATTTAGACCAATATGGATTCGGAGCATCACATGCAGACTTTACACGCAGAAAAAAAGTATGGTTGTGGTGACAATATTCGAAGAGGACAATACTATTGTTGGGTGTATGGTTGTGGTACAACAATATTATGATCCTCACAACATTAGTATGATTCACACATAACCATATTATGATCCCCACAAACATAGTATGATTCACACTCAACCATATTACGATCCTCACAACCATAGTGTTTCACATACAACCATAGTATGAGTCTCACACAAATATACTATGGTCCCCGATATTATTTATAAGAATTGTCAGCAACTTGTCAACAATAGATTTGAATTATGAAAATTATTTAAAAATAAATTAAATTCAAAATAATAGAAGTGATTTATTTAAAAGTAGAAAAAATTTAATAGAGCGTATTTAGAATAGACCGTTATTATAAAGAAAAAAAGCAGGTGCTATGCCTTCTTGACAAAATTAAAAACACTTAACATTTTTATTAAAAATATTTCATTTTAACAAAGTGAAAGCAGTTTGTTTGAAAATTTTTAATTTCCATATAAAAAGTAATATTTTTGCATTAGATCCGTAACAATAACATTGTTCTTAAAAGCATTTTTAAATGAGGAAAAATTACAATCATACATTATGATTGCCGTAATTATATTATCGTTAACATAAAACTCAAAGACAATACTTTTGTCGCACCAACCATATTTATATTGTTGCTACAACCATATTTTCATTATTAAATTTGGCAATAATACTATTGTTACATCTCAACAATCTTAATATGGCGGTAATAATACAATTGTCAAAATTTAATTCAGTTAACAATACTATGGTTGTGACAAACATACTTTTATTACGGAGAACATATTATTATTGCCGTAACCACACAGTAACCATGTTTATTCTCTGCGTGTAGGGGCCCAGAATCGGCGTCATTGAGCAATGGAGTTACGGATATGAAAAACAATTTAATTTAGTCACGAATCAGAATATCTCAGAATTACGATAATTTAATTAATAAACATTTGAATTAGTTTTCTCAGGAAGTTATAGTCATAGATGCTTTAAACTTCCCATAAGTGGATCTGGTCGTTGGCCCCCAGTGGCCCAGAAACCGTCCCCCAATGTTCGAGGACATAAAGGTATCTGGAAGCAGTAAAATCTTCACATATCTAAATACGTACCTATAGTTAAGATTTGGATCAATATGGGATTCGAACGGTCACATATAGACCTTAGGGGCCCAAAATCGGCGTCCATAAACTATGGACACATGGATATGAAACTAACAAAATTTCACATTAATTTTACGATTCGGTCAAATTTAAGGTAAGGTCCCAAGTGCGCTTAAAAAATATGCCTTTTTGAACATACTCAGATGAGTACTCAGAAACAAGGGAGTTTTCTGAGGAATCTCACCATGATATAATTTTACGATTTTGGAGGCCTTGACCTCTGGGCAAGCTCTAGGTGACCTGAGGTCCAAAAACAGTTACAAAAACTTTACAACACCGAACCGCTCTTAGCGAAAAACATAAACGATAAAAACAGCTTCACTTGGCGGGAACGAATGAAACCTCATACAAAATAAGTTAGCGGATTTGTTAGCATGTCAAATAGAACACGCCTACTGTAAATCATGCTTAGAGTATGTTATCACATTGAAGTATTTCAATGCCATTCAAATGGCACGAGTATCGCAAGCCGCTACATCGTTAGGTACGGCATACACACTTTCTAATTGCGTAAAAAATTGTCGTCGAATGATTTAAGCAGTGGACAAAAGGAGTTCGCTAAGAAATCAATGATTTCTACACACAAAGAAAAAGTCGGTTGGGTATTGGCTAACACTACAAGAAGCCTTTCTTACATTGAAGAGCGATTAACCGACTCGAGACCTCTTGCATCTACGTTTTAATAGAAGACAAGTTTTTTTCAAAAATGGCAAAGTGAAATTGATTTTCGTGGCTGCACACTGCTTTTGTCGTAATTTGGGGTGCTTGACGGCCTTCATCTGAAAGCTACGCAAATGTTCATAATACTGATGAAAATTCAGATCGGCAGACCATGACATGATAGGTATAAATTTGTGGTGGCACAGGCGGCCAGCAAATCAGTGTGGATCAACTTCAAGAGGGTTCTTCACAGGTCTAAACCTAAACAAAGTGCAACGTTTCTGAATGGAATAGTAAGTGAGTTAAGTAACCACGCTTCACTAGGAGTCTTCATGCAACCGAGCTGGGCAAAATAGGTACCATTGCATAAAAATCGGGCAAAATAGGTACCATTGCATAAAAATGAATCTTTCCGAGATTCAATTAAAAATATGTAGTCAGTTTTAGATAGCACGTATTATGCTGTAAAATAAAAAGTTCTGAATGTTTTTGGACCAAATATTTTTTAATATATTTATTGATGTATTTATATGTTGTATCCAAAAAGAATCTACTTATTCGAAATGTCCGCCTTTTGCCTTTACACACGCCTTAAGTCGCACTGGCCAATCGTCAATAGCTGCACGAATCTCGTCCATTTGAAAATTCGCCACAGCTCGAACCAAAGCAGTCTCAAGAGATCCAATATTGGGGTATCTTTTGTGACATACCTTGTCCTCTAAAACCGTCCACAATTTGTAATCCAATGGGTTCAAATCTGGACTGCCTGAGGGACATTCTTCAGAGGAAATGAACGCTGGCAAATTGTTTCGAAGCCAGGTCTGGGACGTTTTAGCCCTATGGGCAGAATCCTGCTGGAAAGTCCATGGCTGATTTTGGGACAGGGAATTGTTAAGAGGCTTCATAACAGCTTCCAAAACGGTTTCTTAGTAAACTTTGGCCGATGTTTTGACTCCTTGTTCGCAGAAATACAGGTCAGTGACCCCATCGTAAAAGACACCCCACCAAAACATGACTGAACCTGGGTGACGACCCTTTTCCACTCTTGGGATCAGTTCAGATGCTTCCTTAGATGACCGTGCATACACTATCATTTTGCTTATTAAATTTTTCCTTAACGGTAAAATTTTTTCATCGCTGAACAAAATTTTTCTGTGCAAGTTATCAGCGTGCTTCACCAAAAGACGTTTGCATTTTTCAATTCTATCTTTTTTTAAAGCTGCAGTCAATAAATGTCCGGTACGTCGTTTGAAAGCCCCAAGTCCCAAGTCTTTTTTAATGATTCTACTCATGGACTTTTGCGTGATACTCAACTCACCGGCCATGATTTTCTGTTTTCGGAGCGGATTTCTGTGAATTCTTGATTTAACGACTTTGATGACATGTGGTGTTCAAACAGAGCGAGGGCGGCCCGACCGGTGGCGGTCTTTAACATCTCCAGTCTCCTCAAACAGTTTTATGCATCGGTAGACGAACATGCGGCTAATCCCTGGTGGCCGGAGCGTTTTGAAAATATCGCTTTTTTCATTTCAAACTTGAAAAGCGCTATTACAGCGATGCGGTTCTCATTATCTGACCACTCCATGATGAAAGTTGAAACAATTTTAAAATCCCGTTACAGACTAACGCTATTGAGGTTAGCTTTCAAAACCCATATGACATTAACGGGGTATGTTTAGTATTTATGTCCCTACTAAGTATATAAATATATGCCGCTAAAAAAGAAAACGGTTGTCCTTTTTGGTTGCTCTCTGACAAATGTGCTATTCTATCTTTTGTCATATCTTCAGTGGAATCAATAGAATGGAAATTTATTCGGAATTAATTAGATTGGAAATCTAGTCAGACTCAATTTTGAAAAGTTCTCGAAAGAATAAATCGACTCGCCCCTTCGTTAAAAAAAATAATTAAAAATTGTCGTCTATTAGTTATGGCTTGTATAAGTCGGTTTAACCTACAGAAACGTTGTTATTTGTTTATTTTTTTAAACAATCTGATTTTTAACTGCTGATTCAAAGGAAAATTTTCGCTAGACACGCAATTGTGCGTATGTTTGTATTTATTTTGCTTATTTTTGTTTTTAAAACTTGTGTTTATTTTTAAAGCATAAAAATAACAATATCTAAGAATTTCATTCAAAATATTTGATAAAAAGAAACGTAGCAAAATATCCAAATAAAGGGAACAACGCCATCGAACTTGCGAAGAATGTGTGTATACATATTGAATTTGCCATCGAACTTTCGAGGAATTTGTGTATATATTGAATTTGTTCAGCAAAAGGATATTAACTCAAATCTTTCCGAATTTCATTTTTTGCGAAGAAATGTTCACCGATATCTCTTATATAAAAAACAAGTAAACAAAGTCTTAAGTAGGCCGAGCTCAACTTAATAATACACGCTTTAGACTCAAACAACTTAGTTTACGTATGACATAAAATTTCAAACTAATATTTTCGAATTATTGGTTTCGCTACAATTATTTAAAAAGTAAAGAAATACATTTTTTAATTCTGAGTATAATTTTTTATGGTCATCATCAACTAACATACCCCTGTATCCGCACAATACACACTGTGGTAAGGTAAAAAATTAAATATTTTGAGTTTACACCCTTTTGTTGAACTAAAGAGATATGTGGAGCATCAACTGATTATGGAGATAGATCCTATGTAAAGTACCGATTGACTCAGAATCACTTTTTAATTCCATTGAGCGATATCAGTCCGTCCGTTCGCCTGCTCCTCTATCGTTGTATTCAAGACCATAATTATGCAACGATTTTAATGAAACTTAATTCATTTTCCAAGTTTGGCCAATGACGAACCCTCTTAAAATGACACCTAGGTTTTTCGTGATTTCAGTACCTACAGCTCTAAAAGCCACATCCGATTCCTACCAATTTTCGTGTGGGGTGTTGCGAACGACAACCACTCACGTCTTGTTACGTGGTCATACCATATCGGTCCATGTTTTCAAAAAGCTGAAAAGGTCACTACCTATTTTAAGACCAGCAGCTACAAATTAAGAGCGATTAAGCTTAACATTTACATGGTACGTTATGAGCGATCAGTAATTAACTGGACTATATAGGTCCATACTTTCGTATAGACCCCATACAAGGGCCTTCCTGATTTCAGAATTTAAAGGCGATCAACACCCATGTCTTGTCACAGAAGACCCTATCGGTGGATGTTTTTAAGTGGGTACATGCTATCTACATGATAATTTATGAGTGATCAGTAATTAACTGTGGTGAAACTGGACTATATAAATCTATACTTCCGCATAGCGCCCATACAAAGGTCCTTCCCGATTTCAGGAGCTTTATATTGCATGCGATTCCTACTAAATATCGCATGGAGCGACCAACACCAACGTCTTGTCACATTAGACCATATCGGTCCATGTGTTCGATTAGCCCCTACACAAAGGTCCCAATTGATTTCAGGTCCAGAAGTTCTAGAAGACACAAACTTTACCCGATCACGCTCAAATTTTGCATGGTTATAAGCGAAAAATAAAAACCTGTCACAGATTAAATCCGACCTTGCGGCTTCAGACTGGGGCGCTTAATCCTCTTAATAGTATAGTGGAGTGGAGTATATCATAGCCGGCCACGCCTGAATTGCACTTCTTATAGGGCGTAGCGTGGATGGTATATTAAATTTGCAACATTACGAAATATTGATTTGAGACCCCATAAAGTATATATGTGACAGTGCATAGAGAAAGGGACCTAAGGGTAAAAAAATCAATGGTCACTTTTTTTTGATGTGGACAACATCTGAGCATCGAATGAGACCGATCCCCTGCCCCAAAAGTGTTCCCTCCCAGAGATATGCGCGTTTAATGAAAATGAAGACGACGATTCTAAGCGCAAATAGAAAGGGACCTAATCTTTAAAATGGCTCTCCTGAACAAAACTTTTCATCAACTTTTCACTTTTTTTTTGATGTGGGCAACATCTGAGCATCGAATGAGACCGATCCCATGCCCCAAAAGTGTTCCCTCCCAGAGATATGCGCGTTTAATGAAAATGAAGTCGATGATTCTAAGCGCAAATAGATAGGGACCTAATCTTTAAAATGGCTCTCCTGAACAAAACTGGTTTTTAACCTTAGGTCCCTTTCTATTTTGCGCGTCACATATATAGTTTCTTGATCTTAAAACAAATGTATGACTTTCTAGCTATGTCCGACCATCCGTGTGCCTGTTGAATGCACGATAGCGGTCAAACGAACCAAACTAGGATCCTGAAGTTTTTCCTTATGACGGTCATAAGAAGTTTGGGATTGTAAGTGGGCGAAATCGGGTTAGGGGTCGGTTTAAGGGACTAAAGGTACCTCGGTAAAAAGTACAACTTTTGGAGTATGTGCCTAACAAATTAAAAAATTTTGTGGACAATGGTATTTTAGTTTGGATGCACTTTATACCTTAAAAAGAACATGATTGCTGAAATGTTTAACTCATGAGGCATAAAAAATGTCCGGTCATGTTTAAAAAGGGCGATTAATAGTCAATATGGACATATGGATACTAAAATTAAAGCAAATTTGGCTATGAATACAAATGTTAAGCTATTGCAAAGGTTTGGCTGATACAGGATGGGCCATTTAAAATGTGAATCGGCTATAAAAAAACTACTGATAATTTTTTCAAACTTCAGGTTTTATTAGAAAAGTTGAACTTTGTCATTTAATAATGGAACACCATCCAATGCGTTTTCGCTTCGCCCAATGGGCTGCAGATTGTTTGGCCGAAAAATCGTGTTTTCAGATGAAACTCATTTTCATCTCGGTGGCTATGCCAATAAGCAAAATTGCCGCATATGGGGTTCAAAGAACACACACGTGACTATTGGGAAGTCAATGCATTCACAACGAGTCACTGTCACTGTGTGGATTTGGGGCTGGCGGTAACATTGGGCCATTTTTCTTTAAAAATTGGCAAAGAGCCGCCGTTACCGCCAACGGTTACCGCGCAATGCTCAACTAATTTTTGTTTCCAAAAATGCAAGCGAATGATATGGACGACATTTGGTTTCTAAAGGACGGGGTCACATGTCACACAGCCCACGCAACCATCGACATTTTACCCACTGTCGAATATTCAGCTGAAATTGCCATCATTTATTTTATTGAGATCGCAAGAAGTTGCATTTAATGATTTACATCGGTAAAGGGCAACTGACTTCAGTCAGACTGTCTTTTAAGATGTCTAAACTGAATAACGAAATTGTGTGAGGAGATTGACATTTTAATAGAACCAACAGCCACGTATCGCACCGATAAGTGCTTATTTAACACATAACCAGCAAGTACTTATTTTTGGATTTTAAATAATGCATAGGATAGGATGAGCTGTCATTACCTTCTAATGCAAATAGTAATGAGTAGCAATTACTAAAATTTTGCTGGGTTGTCATTCCGTTTTAACAGCATGTTATCAAATTTTAGCTACAACAAATAAGTGGTCCAAATCCAGGTTATCAACATGCAGAAAAAAGTATGGTTGTGATGACAATATTCGAAGAGGATAATACTATTGTTGGGTATATGGTTGTGCTACAACAATATTATGGTCCTCACAACAATAGTATGATTCAAATACAACCATACTATGATCCTCATAATAATAGTTTGATTCACACATAACCATACTATGATCCCCACAACCATAGTATGATTCACACTCAACCATACTATGATCTCCACACATAGTATGATCTTCACAACCATAGTATGTTTCATATATAACCATAGTATGGTCCTCACAACCATATAGTATTTATTTCAAATATGTTTTTTGTTGCCTTTGTCTATACGGCTTTGTTCTGCTTAATTTAAACCTATAAAAAATCTACAATTAGCGTCATATAAAAATTTTCTTCGACTTGGGTGCATTACACCAGTGATTATTATCCGGTAACTTGCAATACTCTATGTAGATTTCGAAGTGAAAGAAAAATGTCGACAGTTTCCTTTCTCTTCGGGTTAAATTTCGTTATTTGGCCACATTCCGCTGCTTGTTATGGACTTTTGGCATAGGATTCCAAACCTTCGCAACAGCCATTGTCCGAACTTATTAACTTTAAGTGACTTAATTACTTGTGTCCTCGACTCAGGAGTTAGTTGAAATTAACAATCACATACTCGTAAGTTTAATTGTATATTCTTTCATATGAAAGCCTACATATGCAGACAGTCTGCAATGTTCTCCTTTCATTAAAAATGCTAAAATAATTACTTTCAGTAGAAAATCTCATTTGTAGAATTAACCGGAAAAGGCAAAAAGCTGGGCAAAAATGTTTTGTCCTTTCCAGTTGTACAAATGAAAAGCGTCAATTTAAATTAAGGTAAACTATACATAAACATTTTTGCTAATCCTCAAAGGATAATAAGGTACGAGCATTTAATTAAAGAGCATTTTCAGGGGAAACAAAAATTCGTATTTACGACTCGGTACGTTTGTATGGAGGAAGTGGCAACAATACAAGGAAGAGGGATTATAGTCCGCCGAGAAAAGTTGATAACATAAGGTCCATTATGACTGTTCTGAATGGAATGCGGAGATGGAGGGAATTTAAAACGTCGCACAGTTGATTAAACGGTGTGCAAAGTGGCGATTAATACGTAATTTTTGTGTACCCATACATTTAAAAAAATAAGAATTTTTTTTTATTTACTTTCACCCGGTATTAAATACGTCATACGTCCCTTTCTCAGGCCAAGAAAGTCGTCCGGTTTTTGGCCCCTTTCGCCCCATGCGTCCGACCTAGAGTGTCCAAAACCGAAAACCGTCGTCACGGTACCGACTTAGAAACACCAATTAATGCGATTTAACGATATCAGTCTGTCCGTCCGTCTGATATTTCTCTAAAGCTTGATATTTGGCAGGAGTAGGTTTTTTGGGCAAAGGACGGAGACTGTTGACTATGGAATTTGGAACTTTAACATTTTAACATTGTTTCGGTTCAGTGAAAAAGATATGGTCCTTCAAGTGGCTGCCGCCAGTGTTGATGCACATTTGTGCCCACATTTCCGGTATTGCGATTGTCTGGAGCTTGTTGGCAGAAACCCGCAACCCAAAGCTAGAAGTATGGGATATTTAAATTGTTCGATCTTGCTGGCCTTGCCAAATTGACAAAAAAGTGAAAAAGATAAGGTCCTTCAAGTGGCTGCCGCCAGTGTTGATGCACCTTTGTGCCCACATTTCCGGGATTGCGATTGTCTGGAGCTTGTTGGCAGAAACCCGCAACCCAAAGCTAGAAGTATAGGATATTTAAATCGTTCGATCTTGAATCGTAAACGAAAAGCACGCTGCCCTGCAATGATCGAGGGCGCATTTGAAAAATACGCTGCAACACATAATGGCCTCTCCTTACGTGTCCAATGCATGATGGCAACTGAAAGGCAGCCGAATACAAATCTCCTGTCAGCCTCTAGAAGCCACGCACACTCTCCACTCTCTTTGACCAACAGTGCTGCCACAGCCTGCAGTGCAAAAAAGCAAATTACCGCTATGCACCCTGTGTTATCACAGCAATCGAGCTTTCAATTGATAAATTGGCGGACGGATAGGGCTCTAGCGTGTTAGAACTTCAATCAAAAATATAATATATATATATTTATATATATTTATATGGTCTCTGATCTATCTATCATGGTGTACTTAATATGTCATTCCGTTTGCAACACCACGAAATATTTATCGAAGACCCTATAAAGGGTCTTTGACGAGTTGGAATTATCCGTCCGTCCATAGGTGCTAAAAGCACGATAGCGGTAAAAAGAATAAACCTATGACGCTGAAATTTGGCATTTTGATGGCTTATTCTATATGGACGAAATCGGACCAGGGGCAACAAAAGTTTCCCTTTAAGGGACATCAAAAAATTTTAATTTTTTTGATTATTACTTATAAATCATAATTTTTTTGTAGGGCGTCCGTTAAAATATATGCTATTAGTTGGAACACACAACTATAGCCTCAAAAAGGGTCCAAAAATGTCGCACATGGCCAAAGCAAGCAATCAAGAGGCAATATGGCCAAATAGGTACCTTAGTTATTGAAAATGTTTTTGTTTATTAGCGTAGGGACGGTGAAAAGTTTTAAGGGTTTGAAAACGCCGAACTTAACAATGGCCGTGTAGTAATATTCATTCGCACCATTGTACAAAAATAAAAAATGATTTTGTTGTAAATAATTAAAATTTTTGGGAAGAAAGTTATTCAAAGCGAGTTTTAGCGAGCTCGGTTTTTACTCGCTATTAGAATTTCTAAAAAAATCTTTTACACAAATTTTCAAATCCTAATGTCTATATTTAACAACAGAACCGTTTCAAACCCTTAAAAGAATATAAGTATATATATATTTGTTTTTTTTTTTGGAAATGAAATAACAGCGCTCATTTGTTCGTTTTTGGAAATTAACACAAAAAAATGTTTGCATTTGAGTCAAATAGTCATTCCTTTGGAACGGACCTCTAGACTTCGAAAAAATCCGACCACTGGATCAGAACTTAGCAATTTTACCCTAGTACCCTTCGACCACCAATCCGAAAATTTTTAAACAGCTGCCATTTCGCACCTTGCATCTTCGGGCATGGTCGTAGATAGACATATTTTCATAAAATGAGCCAAGGAATACGCTGGTTTAATTTGTCCAGTCGCGAATAAATCACACAGTATAACCGATCGGTGGCTATCAAGCCATGTCAATCCCTCCTTTTTTCTGTTGCATTCAAATGGACAAAATCAGTCCATAGGGGAAAATTTCCCTTTAAGCGACTAAAGGTGCATCGGAGGAAAATCAGTTGTTAAGTATTTTCTCAGCCATTGAGGGTATATAAAATTCTGTCTGTACGAACTTCACTTTGTTTTTACTTGTTATTATTTAGGGCATTTCCAGATATTCTATTTGCTGTCTTAGAATTTAAATTTCGACATTTTCTATCGACTGGATTTTCTACCTCGACTGGTTTTTCTACCTCGAAAATGCAGTCGACAGTTTTAATAGGGGAATAATCTCTTAAGCCATGTAACAGTTTTTCTTATAAAAGACATAGGTCCTTTGGAGTCCAAAATCTTCGCAGGAAGATCTTTAGCATGACATGTTTAGATTTTGCTAAAATTGACTCAAATAAGACTAAAGGGTTAAAAATATTCATAAATTTGTTGTTTATAATTATCTAAAGTGTTTTTTTTCGACGTGTGGTTTTCAATCTGGCCACAGTTTTTTCGGAGTTGGTCTTTTTGGCAGCTGTCGCTTGATTTATGCTCAGTTTGGTTTGTCATTTCATATGAAATAGACTTACTCCGGAACAATGTTTGCAAACCGCGGTGAATGGGGCCAAAACAAATTGCCACCGATCCTGATTTTTACAAGAAAATGTTGTTCAGCGATAAAGCTCACTTTTGGCTGAATGGGTACGTTAATAACAAAAATTGTAGCATTTAGAGTAATGAATATCCACAAGCCATCCTCAAAAAGTCAGTGTTTGGTGTGCTCTATTGGTCCATATTTCTTCAAAAATGAAGCCGGCCATAATGCTACAGTCAATGAGAAACGCTATAGAGCCATGATTAATGACTTTTTCGTCCCTGAATTGGAGAATGTTGATGTGGACGACCTTTGGTTCCAACAAAGCGGCGTTACATACCATGCAGCCAACGAAACAATCAATTTATTGAAGAAAACTTTTGGCAAGCTCATTATCTCGCGTCGTGGGCCTGTGGCGTGGCCTCAAAGAACGTGCGATTTAACACTGCTGGACTATTTTTTGTGAGATTATGTGAAGTCGCTTGTCTACTCAGAAAAGCCAGGCATGATTGACGCCTTGAATGGGAATATTCGGCGCGTTATTGACATACGGCCCCAAATGCTGCAAAAAGTGGTCGAAAATTGAGCCTCTCGGCTGGAATTTGTTCGAACCAGCCGCGGCGGCAAACCCTTAGCATTATAATTAAGCTAAATTCTTGGCCAAAGCACAAAATTATATGCATTTTATTTCTTCTTGAAATCCACTCGTCAAAAAATTGTCTTTTTAATGTACCAACTTAGTCTCCCGTTTTGAGGAGCAGCGATCAGTGTCAGAATCCTAGGGTATTACAACAGCGTCAATAACTGGTTGGTGCGGTACTATGGATGATAAAGTTATTGGTCCATATTGATCTGCGCATACAGCAAAAGCCATAGTGTAACTTCTGCGATACCTTTTTGGTAAACCCTTCATTCAGTCTCATTTTTACACATACGCTCCAAACCCACTCTATACCAGTCACTATGGAACTACACCCGGGTCTAATTGGCAGATAAGTGCGGATTTTGCTGAACCTAGCAACCTGCAACGAGTTAATCCGTTCTTTATTTGAAAAAAAAAACTCAATGCTGGCGTCACCAAATGGCGCTTGGGTAAAACGACAAAAAGACATTTCCCGTTTTTAAAAAACAGTGGAATAAAAAGAGTTTCCCGACACACATAAGTGAAAAACACCACAAAAAGAGCGCACACGTCTACAAAAGGTGAAAAACAACCACTAACTCACACATAAACACAGTAAGGTATAATAAAATAGCAGCACGTCTGCCAGTAGATATTTATTTAAAAAAGGTTCGTTTTTCGGCCCATGCACCCGTCCCTAATCTTAGCCAAATAAATACTCGTTGCAAATTTTTCTTTAATTTGCTAATGTCCATATTGACTGTTGGTCGCCTTTAAATATACGGGACTCCACATTACCTAAAACTTTCACCAACTTTGCTCTGTTAGGGCATCCAACTAACAGTACCAACTAGCAACATTGTCCGTCCATAAAAAATTGATTTGTAAATTAAATGCTCAAAAAGTGTACTGTTACATTTAGACCCTTAAATGGAAACTTTTTCCCCCTGGGGTGAAATTCACCCGTTTACAATCCGAACCAGCTTAAGCCATCATCATGCAAAATTGCAGGATTCTAGGTAAATTCTTTTGACCACTGCGTGCTTTTAACAGAAATCGGACGGATAGGCATGGCTAGATCGACTTAGCTAGCATTGTTGCGCCGATCAATAATACAATACAAGTAATACTTTATGGCGTGTTCGACCAATATTTCGTTATGTTGGAAACGGACTAACGAATGTAGTACACCATCCACTCTTCGGGAAAGTATAAAAAATCTTCAACTGCCAGATGTTTCCGGCTATAATAGGGTTCTAGTCAAAATGAAGAAACCCAAACTTAATACCAGAATATGTGTTTAAACTTTGGGCTCCAAATTTTCCTCCAAATGTACTTAGTAGGGACATAAATACTGTAACACACGTTTTATGCTGTAAAATAAAAAGTACTGAATGTTTTTGGACCGAATATTTTTTAATATTTTTATTGATGTACTTATACATTGTATCCAAAAAGAATCTACTTATTCGAAATGTCCGATATTTTGCCTTTACACACGCCTTAAGTCGCACTGACCAATCGTCAATAGCTGCACGAACCTTGTCCATTACAAAATTCGCCACAGCTCGAACCAAAGCAGTCTTAAGAGATCCAATGTTGGAGTATCTTTTGTGACAAACCTTGTCCTTTAAAACCGTCCACAATTTGTAATCCAATGGGTTCAAATCTAAACTGCCTGAGGGCCATTCTTCAGAGGAAATGAACGCTGGCAAATTGTTTTGAAGCCAGGCCTAAGACGTTTTAGCCTTATGGGCCGGCGCAGAATCCTGCTGGAAAGTCCATGGCTGGTTTTGGAACAGGGAATTGTTAAGAGGCTTCATTCACAACAGCTTCCAAAACGGTTTCTTGGTAAATTTTGGCCGATGTTTTGACTTCTTGTTCGCAGAAATGCATGTCAGTGACCCCAACGAAAGAGACACCCCACCAAACCATGACTGAAGCTGGGTGATGACCCTTTTCCACTCTTGGGATCAGTTCAGATGCTTCCTTAGATGACGGCGCATACACTCTATCATTTTGCTTGTTAAATTTTTCCGGAACGGTAAAAGTTTTTTCATCGGTGAACAAAATTTTTCTGTACAAGTTATCAGCGTGCTCCACCAAAAGACGTTTGCATTTTTCAATCCTATTTTTTTTAAAGCTGCAGTCAATATGTGTCCGGTACGTCGTTTGAAAGCCCCAAGTCCCAAGTCTTTTTTAATGATTCGACTCATGGACTTTTGCATGATATTCATCTCACGGGCCATGATTTTCTGTTTTCGGAGCGGATTTCTGTGAATTCTTGATTTAACGGCTATGATAGCAGGCGGAGTTCGTACAGAGCGTGGGCGGCCCGACCGGTGGCGGTCTTTTACATCTCCAGTCTCCTCAAACAGTTTTATGCATCGGTAGACGAACATGCGGCTAATCAATAGTGGCCGGAGCGTTTTGAAAATATCGCTTTTTTTCATTTCACACTTGAAAAGCGCTATTACAGCGATACGGTTCTCATTATCTGACTACTCCATAATGAAAGTTGAAACAATTTTAAAATCCCATTACAGACTAACGCTTTTGAGGTTAGCTTTCAAAACCCATATTAGTTCTACTATTGAAATGGGTGTTTTCAATGTTGTAGCAGTATTTATGTCGCTACTAAGTATGTCCTGGTGTGAGTACCAATTTGTATCACATCTTCTGTTTCTGTCGTCATGTGATGAGTTACAAACCTCGGACCGTCTACACCTACCGACTCTTTTTACTTCTCAACTCATTTTATTGTTTTCCCCAAAAATAACAGTCCGTGACAGTTGGGCATGCTCCGTAACTGTGTTCAGTTCCGTACATCTGCATTGAATCTGGGCATCAATGGATTGGTAGTTACAACAACTTCTAAAGTCTTAAGGAGTTAGCTTAAGTTCGTTACAACCACGTTATCGTAAAACGTTAAGTATAAATGTACCAACGTTTTAAGAGCTAATCCAAAATATTTTTCTTCACAAGGAATATTGGCCGTCTTAGTTATTTGGCGTGTTTGCAAGGATAACAAGTATAGATATAGAATAAAATTCCTGTAGAAGAAACTATTATGGAAAGACCACATGAAAAGTACAGCTGTCAAAAGCTCACCCATGCTGATCGATTTGTAGAACAAATCGCAGCAATTAAGGTCCTGTTACTACAAGAGAAGACGTCAAGAATGTTGCTTTTTGGGCAAAGACTAAATTACAATGAATTGTACAAAAAAACTGTAATTCTTAAGATGTGACGCGCAAAATACAAAGGGACCTATGGGTAAAAACCAGTTTTGTTCAGGAGAGCCATTTTTAAGATCTAAATACGTTTATTTTTGGTGTACCATTACTTTCATAAAACGCGCATATCTCTGGGAAGAAACACTTTTGGGGCATAGGATCGGTCTCATTCGATGCTCAGATGTTGTCCACATCAAAAAAAAGTGAAAATTTATTTTTTACCTTAGGTCCCTTTTTCTACGCGCTGTCACAGATATGGATTAAGACATTTTAAAAAATAATGCAAAGCCGTATAATGAAAGCTGTCAATTTCGTGCAAAATATTTAAACGACTAATACTGGTATATACTATAAGGGTTGATATATATATTTCTGGCCTAGCCAACACTAAGTATTTCTGTGTCGATTGGTGCAAATTTTTTTTAAAAAAAATACGATCGCGGTGCTTCAAAAGACGTTTAGAAGATCGTCACGGACGAGGAATCATGGATCTATGGGTATGAAACAAAACAGCAATCGACCGTGTGGGTCTTCGAAGATGAGCCAAATCCAACGAAAGTTGTTCGTGGAAGAAACACTTCGAAGCAAATGGTCGCCTGTTTCTTCGGCAAAACTGGTCATGTGGCGACTGTTCGGCTTTAGCAACGTATGACGATCAATTCACCACAATTTGTTTGCCTGAAGTCTTCGGAGAAATTTGAAAAACGAACAAGAGAAGACAAATCGTTGTGCACCATGACAATGCGAGCTCTCACATATCGGCTCAAACCAGCACCTTTTTGACCGGCCAAAAGGTCGAATTAATGGGTTATCCGCCGTACAGCCCTGACTTGACACCTAATGACTTCTTTTTATTCCCGCACATCAAGAAAAAAATCGGTGGTCAACGATTTTCGTCGCCAGAAGATGCTGTTGAAGCGTTCAAAAACCATGTTTTAGAAGTGTCTCAATCGGAGTGAAAAAAGTGATTTGAAAATTAGTTTTTTTGCTCATGCAAAAGTGTATAAATCATGCTGGAAAATACTTTGAAAAACAATAAAACCATTTTTGATGATAAATATTTGCATTTTCATTATTAGGCCAGAAATATATATAGCAGCCCTCGTACAATCATAATCACTCTATAATAAATAGTTAATCAAAATAGTTGTCCTTATTCAGAGAGATTGTTTTTAAAGCTATTTCTAAAAATGAAAAGTAAGATTCGCTTCCAGCTTTAAATGTGTTCCAAGTTCCACTTTGGCGCCCCTCATAAATCTGGAGCCCCAGACAAAAGCCTAATTTGCCTATATTGTACTGCAGGCGCTACATGTGACGTCCGATAACAAACTTTTATCGTCGACATAAATCATACGTACAAACGTGTATGCTCTTTCTTGCAGCACTACTGCAGTAGTGCAAATGTCCCACAAGAAAAAGTACTGCGCACTTTATATTCTGGACTATAACTCATAAAATACAAAACAAAAATATTTTAGTTTATGTGTTTTTTATTTGCAAGACTTACTAAAAGCGACAAAACAACATAGAGACAGGCAAAACAATTTTGGACAAGTAAAATCGTTGAGCTTTATATACCATCGTCCCTATGCAACTAAAGCGCAAAAATGGCTCTTTCGTTCCATGCGGCCGACCCTAACCTCAGCCAAACTCTCAAAATTTCTTTATACAGAGTGGAGCGCGGATATTTTCTTTATTGCACTGCAGGCTGGGGCGGCACTGTTGGTCGAAGAAGGTGAAAAGTGTGCTTGGATCATAGAGGCTGATGGGAGATTTGTATTCGTGTGCCTTTCAGTTGCCATCATGCATTGCATACGTGAGGAGAGGTCATTTTGTGTTGAGGAGTATTTTTCAAATGCGCACTCGATCATTGCAGTGACTCGTGATTTTCGATAACGATTTGCTGTTTCCCCACGCGGACGGGTTCCTGGTGAAACAAACCCCAGAGAAATTTACCAGAGACCTCTGCATTCGGACCGCGTCAATGTGTGGTGTGCCATATCACGAGTAGGCATCATAGGCCCTTACTTTTTCCTGGATAACCGTCTTGCCTTAACTGTGAACTCCGAACTGTACTTAACTATGATACAGAATTTTTGTTCAACCGTTTCTTGAGGCAATGCAATTATAGGATACATGGTTCCAGCAGGATGGTGCCACTGCATACACAGCGAGGGTTACCATGAATTGGTTGAGACACATCTTTGAGGGGTGATGTAAACTGGCCGGCACGCTCACCAGACTTAGCATCATGCGATTTTTTCCTTTGGGGTTACCTGAAGTTGTAAGTGTATATCAACCGTCCCAACACCTTGGAAGACCTAATTAACAATATGGAGGCTGAAATTGACAGAATACCCGTCGACATGCTTGTTAGAGTTTATGAAAACTTCAGAAAACGTATGCAGCAGCGTGTGGATAGGGAAGGTCGACATTTTCCAGATACATTTTTTCTGTTCTATACTCGTATATTTAATATATAAAATAAATTTTTCTAATCATTCATTCTTATTTTTTTTGTTTCATTCCCAAATAAGCAAATTACAGCGCTTCACCCTGTATTTACTCGTAGATTCAAAATAGAAAGGGACCTAAGGTTAAAAACCAGTTTTGTTCAGGAGAGCCAAAGATTAGGTCCCTTTCTATTTGCGCTTAGAATCGTCGACTTCACTTTCATAAAACGCGCATATCTCTGGGAGGGAACATTTTTGGGGCATGGGATCGGTCTCATTCGATGCTCAGATGTTGTCCACATCAAAAAAAGAAAAAAATGAAAATTTTTTTTTTTACCCTTAGGTCCGTTTCTCTATGTGCTGTCACATATATACATATTGACCATGCCCGTTTTGACCATGCGGGACATTTCTTGGGTCACATAAGCCAAAAGGTACAGTAACCTAGGGTACAGTAATAAAAGCGCAAAGTGCGCCCCAACTATTAGTATCCATTTTAACCATTGTCCGTCCACAAACAAGTTATAATTTGTTAAGCAAATACTCCAAAAAGTGTAATTTTTTCCGAGGAACCTTTAGCTCCTCAAAGGGAAACTAGTTTTGCCCTGGGATAATTTCACCCATTTGCAATACCAAACATCTTGCGACCTTAATTCAAAATTTGTGGTATTCTAGGGTGCTATGTTTTACCGCTATCGTGCTTTCAACAGACACTCGGGCGTACATGGCTAGATCGTCTTCGAATTTACGACGATCAGTACTATATATACTTTTTAGAGGCTTCGATTAATATTTCATGATGTTACAAACGGAAGGACAAATTTATTACACTATCCACTCTTCGGTGGAGGGTATAAATATCGCAAACCAAAGACCTTTGCATTCAACCTTTAAAATACCCTCCTTCGTAGATACTTACATGACAAGTATACCGCAAGAGTTACTCCATTTTCGGAAGTTGGGACGATGAACTACGGGCTTCCATTTTTACATGAGAATTCTGGAAGAATGTTCGCCACTCATAGGCAAAGAGACTTTATAGAGAAGCTTTTACATGGCTTTAAGATGTTGTTGTAGCGGCTAACTGCGTGGTTATGTTCGACCGTTGTAGTCGTATTGTGCTGCTGCATCTGCAGAGCTCCTAGTATGAAATTCGATTCGATGGAAAAATCTAACAAAAACTTAGTAGGGACATAAATATTGTTACAACATTAAACACACCCATTTCAATAGTAGAACTGAACATACCCCCTTAATGTCATATGGGTTTTGAAAGCTAACCTCAATAGCGTTTGTCTGTAACGGTATTTTAAAATTGTTTCAACTTTCATCATAGAGTGGTCAGATAATGGGAACCGTATCGCTGTAATAGCGCTTTTCAAGAGTGAAATGAAAAAAACGATATTTTTAAAACGCTCCGGCCACTAGGGATTAGCCGCATGTGCGTCTACCGATGCATAAAACTGTTTGAGGGAACTGGAGATGTAAAAGACCGCCACCGGTCGGACAGCCCACGCTCTGTTCGAACACCGCATGTCGTCAAAGCAGTTAAAACAAGAATTCACAGAAATCCGCTCCGAAAACAGAAAATCATGGCCCGTGAGATGAATATCACGCAAAAGTCTATGAGTCGAAACATTAAAAAAGACTTGGGACTTGGGGCTTTCAAACGCCGTACCGGACATTAATTGACTGCAGCTTTAAAAAAATAGGATTGAAAAAGGCAAACGTCCTTTGGTAAAGCACGCTAATAACTTGCATAGAAAAATTTTGTTCACCGATGAAAAAATGTTTACCGTTCAGGAAAAATTTAACAACCTAAATGATAGAGTGTATGCGCGGTCATCTAAGGAAGCGTCTGAACTGATCCCAAGGGTGGAAAAGGGTCATTACCCAGCTTCAGTCATGGTTTGGTAGGGTGTCTCTTACGATGGGGTCACTGACCTGCATTTCTGCGAACAAGGAGTCAAAACATCGGCCAAAGTTTACCAAGAACCCGTTTTGGAAGCTGTTGTGAAGCCGCTTTACTATTCCCTGTTCCTAAACCAGCCATGGACTTTCCAGCAGGATTCTGCGCCGGCCCATAAAGCTAAAACGTCCCAGGCCTGGCTTCGAAACAATTTGCCAGCGTTCATTTCCTCCGAAGAATGGCTCTCAGGCAGTCCAGATTTGAACTCATTGGATTACAAATTTTGGACGGTTAAAGAGGACAAGGTTTGTCACAAAAAATACCCCAACATTGGATCTCTTAAGACTGCTTTGGTTTGAGCTGTTGCCAATTTTCCAACGGAGGAGGTTCGTGCAGCTATTGACGATTGGCCAGTGCGACTTAAGGCCTGTGTAAAGTAGATTCGAATAAGTAGATTATTTTTGGATACAATATACATCAATTAATATATTAAAAAATATTTGGTTCAAAAATATTCAGTACTTTTTATTTTACAGCATAAAACGCGTGTTGCAGTATTTATGTCCCTAAGTATTTCGTTTTGAAAAAAAACTTTCCGGGTATAAAGTCGGCAACTCTGTTACTCGTTTCTTGGTGTCAAAAGTGTCGGATTTATTGAAATTTTATTCGTTCGGTCAGCGAAAGTAGTTGAACCCTAATTTTTTGTTTAGCTCGTTTGTTTATTTCCGTCTTTTCCTGAACACATTAAACAGGGATTAAGCGGCTCGAGACCTCCTACATATACATTTTAATAAAAATAAGTTTTTTGTGTTTTTTTTTTTTGTTTGGCACAAACTAAACAGTGTTTCACATATTTAAAAAACTTGGACTAGTCCCTTTAAGGAGTTGTGGCTCAACAAGATTATGATCTTCACAAAAACCGTATAATTAACGCTCAATTATACTATGATCCCCATAACCGTATTAAATTTTTTAAGTGAGCGCATATAAAAAGTGGGAGGAATAGTGCATTTTAATTGGAACCACTTAATAGGCGTATTATTCACTCTTCGCACGCGCGTCAAAAGCCTTAATATAAAGAGTATGGAGCTTGGAATTTAAGCGAATTTCATGCACTAGGAGACAAGACATGTGAATTTTAATCTGCACTGAAAGAGGGAATTTAATTATTGGTCACCAAGTTAACCTTATAACTCTGGTCTTAACTTTTGATTTTCAGTTAAATCGGATTTATAAAAGCATTAGAGATATTACAAGAATACCAATAGTGGATACATTAGTATGAGAGGTACCGGAATAGAGCGTGACAACCACTAGTTTCCTATGTGTGTACAAAGCTTTTATGAAAATATTACCGTAATCACAAATTAATCGAATTTTACACACACGGTGACAAGTTAATCTGATCTGCACTAAATCTAATCTGCACTAAAACATTTTCATTTTTATTGGAAGTACTCGTATCAGAAGGGGCGTAGCAGGGAGTCAATTTTTTTTATCAAGTTTGCCTTATAACTTTTTGCTATATTGATATTTATTGAGATTGTCCTCATGGTATTTATGATATTAAAAGAATACCATAAGTGTTTGTATTAGAATAGCAGTACCAAAAAGGATGTGGCAATATGGCCCATTTTCATTACCATGGGTAGTTGTAAAAAGTGTTATTACAAGCAAAATTTAAACAAGTAAAAAATGTTAAGTTTGGTTGTGCCGAACTTTGGATACCCTCCACCAGATTCCCAAATAAAAAACTATTTTTTTAATTTTTGTGTATGTGTAAAATTTTATTTCGATAGGTCAAGTTAGTGATGAGTTATCGTCATATTATTTCCCAAGGCCCTTAAGACCGTTTGTATGGGAGGTATCAAAAGAGGCTACCCAATATCAACTCAATTTGGCGCAGAGGTGTGTTCTATATAAATATCTTTATGTAGAAAATTTCATCTCTATAGGTCAAGTCTGTAGTGAGTTATTGTCATATTTTTTTTCAAGGCCCATGAGACCGTTTGTGTGGGATGTACCAGTAGGGCCTTTCCGATCTTAGCGCAAAAGTCTGTTCTATATATTTATCTTTATGCCGAAAATTTAGCATCGATAGGTCAAGTGTGTGGTGAGTTATTGTCATTTTATTTTTCAAGGCCCATGAGACCGTTAGTGTGGGAGGTACCAGTAGACTTTTCCGATCTCAACCGATTTCAGCGTAGAAGTGTGTTGTATATAGAAATCTTGATGTGTTAAATTTCATTTCGATAGGTCAAGTTTGTGGTGAGTTATAGTCATATTATTTTTCAAGGCCCATAAAGCCATTTGTATGGGTGGTACAAGAAATGGTGGCCCAATCTAAACCATTTTTGCATAGATGATTGCGCCTATATAGAGATTGTTATTTGCAAAATTTCAGTGCTTTTGCTCAAGAAACTGGACGAATATTTCCAAATAAAAACTAATTTTTATGAGGTAGTGTCGGTTGAGGATCTCCAACACCAACTTCCCGTAGAGCTATATAGCCCATTTTCAATACCAACCATGCTAGGTTAACTACACATGTTTGTGTCAAATTTCAGCTCCCTAGCTGTTTTCATGCAGGCTCTATCTTGTTTTCAACAGACGAGGATCAAGAATATAAATATATATATATATATATATATATATATATATGTATATATGTATATATATATATATATATATATATATATATATATATATATATATATATATATATATATATATATATATATATATATATATATATATATATATATATATATATATATATATATATATATATATATATATATATATATATATATATATATATATATATATATATATATATATATACATATATACATATATATATATATATATATATTTATTTATATTTATTTATACATATATATATATATATATATATATATATATATATATATATATATATATATATATATATATATATATATATATATATATATATATATATATATATATATATATATATATATATATATATATATATATATATATATATATATATATATATACTTTGTTGGGTCTCCGAGGATTATTTCCAGGTGTTACAGACAGAATGACAAAACTAATATACCCTCCATTGTATGGTGGAGGGTACAAAAACGATTGGTACCACCTTTCGAAAATTGTTGTGATGTGCTCGAAACATATATAGGGCCTAAAATGCTTTTTTGGTGTGTTTCACTTGTGCCCGTACCAAATGATATACATATACCCTCTTAACCATTAGGGTAAGGGTATAATTATTTCGGCTTGTAGAACCTTTGCTTGGACAGTGCAGCGTATGATCTATATTTTGGAGGAAGCACTCCAACACTCATACGACCAAGTAGCACCGGAGAGTTTTTGTGGAAACTAGGGTGTTCCATTATTAAATAACAAAGTTTGACCTTTCCAATAAAACCAGAAATTTGAAAATATTATCAGTACTTAATTTTACAGCCGATTCAAATTTTGAATGGCCCACCCTAAATAACCGAATTTCATATATGTGTAATATCTCTTAACGAAACATTGCAAAGAAAAAACATTCTATAAAGATCGATCTCGAAAATCTAGTCGTGTATTGTTCCCCTAACAACAGCAAATATTTTTTAAATATAACTCGTTTTTATATTTTGTCCTTTTGTGCCCATTAACTCTTAGTTAAAATCGGCAGGATCTCCCTATTTATGCATCTGATCACAAGACAAGAGTTTTATAACATTTTTCACATGCCTGTAGCCTCCAGCAAAACAGGCTATCGCCGTATTGCCGTTTTATTATTAAACAAATACCTTCTTTCAAACAAATGCAATATATTTGAAAGCGCATTATTGTGCAGATAACATAAATCAGAACCATGCACACATACACACACAAAAGAAACAATACGAGTATGAATCCTACAGATACGACTACAAGCAAAAAACAAATGTACTTTACGCTGACACTGCAGGTGTGTGTTTGACATGATTGCATTCCGTGTAAGTTTTACAATACATACACGTATACGTACACGCTCACATCTGTGCTTTGCGGAAGCGGATGTGCTTTACATGCATGTGCATACATGTGCAATGTACTTGTGTGTTTATGTAAGCCTATTGTCTTGCCTTCAAATACTTATACTTGCAGACACGAATGCTAAAGGTATGAATGCATTTGTGTGCAAAATTGTATGACCTGTCTAAATTAAATTTATACCCCGCACCAACCTGAGGAACTAGGTATTATAAGTTAATCGCATGCCAAGTTAATGTAGCTGTCAAAATAGTTTGAGCCAGATCGGCCTTAATTGTACCGACTCAGCGGCCTATGTAAAGTTCGTAATCAAAGGTCGCCACTGTTGGTCGCTTTTAATAAAATTAGGCAGACACACAGGAAACAAGTAAAAAATCTTAAGTTTGGCTGTGCCGAACTTTGGATACCCTCCAACAGATTCCCAAATAAAAATTTATTTTTTTAATTTTTGTAACTTATATAATTTATTATAACTTAAAATTAACATATTTTCTTTTTTGTCTTTTTTTATTATTTACATAATATTTCTTATTAAGAAGCCTGAAAATTATTATAAATAAAAACTAAATGCCTATTACTATAGCATCTTGATGACTGTGAGCTGTAGAATACGTTTGAAATTTTACCGAATTATGTTCGGAGTTGGTGAACGCCCAATCGATTGTGTTCCGTGTTTAGTTGTTGGTAGAGATTTTTCTAACAATGGTGAAAATCCTGTTTGTTCGAGAAGAGTTTCTGTTGTATCTTTTTGCAAAGTTGCGCGGCATATATTGAAGTCTCCTACAGCAAAAACCATTTGGGAATTACCAGACATCTCGATCAATTCATCTAGAGCTTGAGATAAAAACATTCTGAAGAGACCTCCAGGGTATGAAGCATTTCGATAAAGGGCAAGTACAAATATGCTTTCAATCTGAAATGCATTGTATTGAAATGTGTGGCTTCCAATACTGTGGTCTCTACCGCAGCTTGGAGCTTATCATTTCATATAATTTCATATCGATAGGTCAGATTTGTGGTGAGTTATTGTGATATTATTTCTCAAGGCCCATAAGACCGTTTGTATGGGAGGTACCAGAAGGGACTACCTAATCTCAACCAAATTTGGTGCGGAAGTGTGTTCTATATAGAAATCTATATGTGCAAAATTTCATTTCGATAGGTCAAGCTTGTGGTGAGTTTTCGTCATATTATTTCTCAAAGCCCATGAGACCATTTGTGTGGGAGGTACCAGTAGAACTTTTCCGATCTCAACAGAATTTGGCGCAGAGGTGTGTTCTATATAAAAATCTTTATGTAGAAAATTTCATCTCGATAGGTCGAGTTTGTAGTGCGTTATTGTCCTATTATTGTTCAAGGCCCACGAGACCGTTTGTGTGGGAGGTACTAGTAGGGCCTTTCCGATCCTAGCCAAATCCATCTCTAAACCATTTTACATAGATGATTGCGCCTATATAGAGATTATTATTTCCAAAATTTCAGTGATTTTGCTCAAGAAACTGGACGGATATTTTCAAATGAAAAACTATTTTTTATGAGGTAGTGTCGGTTGAGGGTCTCCAACACCAACTTCCCGTAGAGCTATATAGCCCATTTCAATACCAACCATGCTAGGTTAACTACACATGTTTGTGCCAAATTTCAGCTCCCTAGCTGTTTTCATGCAGGACAACATGGCAAGATCGTCGAGGATCAAGAATATATATACTTTGTTGGGTCTCTGATGATTATTTCAAGGTGTTACAAACAGAATGACAAAACTAATATACCCTCCATTGTATGGTGGAGGGTACAAAAATACATACTTCAGTTGCAATCACCAACATTCCATGGTATTTAATGGGTACATAGTTCAACTTTCCATAGTATAAGTAGATGGTACCTTCAATAATATTACGATGCCTACAGCCGGAAGGTCGATTATACCAACTGAATACAGTAAAACTATGGGTTGCCGTAACTGGTGGTTATGACCACCAACCAATTATTAAGTATATGTTACTTTGCTACCAATAATTGGTGGTAACAACAATTAAATTCTTTATCGTAAACAAACACTGTTTAGTTCACTAAGCAACAAAATTTCAGACTTTCTATAAAGGAGAATGATTGACTTAGGTAAATATAGTAAATTCCCTCAAATAAGGCCGTCGTAGGTCCGAGTTATTTTTTATGGACCAATGAAAAGTTATTTTGCAACCCTAAACCATACGATATAAGTTGAAAAGAAGTAAATATTCCTTCGTTTCAACGATACAAAATATTTTATAGTCGGAAATGTAATTTAGGTACCCTACGATAACGCTTTAAATTACACCAATCTTGAGCTAAATAATTTGTTTTTTTGCCAATAAGGCAGATTTGTATTAGAGAATGTTTCGATAATACGCACAGAGAAAAAATTGGTTGGAAACCGATTGAAACTACAAAAATTCCGTTCCAAACAAAGAATTTCCGTTGCAAGCACCAAATGTTACATATCGTAATAGATATTCGGTTGCACATACCACACGATGACAAATATGATCATCTTGTATCATTGTACACACAACTACCTTTTCGGTAATTTCAATCAAACGCGGAAATGTATTCAGGTTTGCAAAAAATTTGTTTTTGTAACCAATTATTGGTGATAAATAAAGAAATTTGATTTTTGCCGACAATTTATTTAGTAAAAATCATCTATCATATTTCTTCACTATTTTCTGGACATGACCCTCCGTATTGTTTAGAATACTTCAACTCTATTAGCAACAGTATTTGCTTCTGACAAAATAAAGAAGTGCGGTATGTGAATTTGTAGATATACTTCTGTCGAAATAATGAAAACTACAAAGCACCAACTAACATTCGGTTGGAAGTGCAAAAAAAATCGATTGTGGCTACGAATTTGTTCTATGTGTGTAATGTATTTAAAGGGTTTTCCAATAGGGGCATAACAATTTCGTATCTTTATGTCAACGCACCCTCGAAAATTTTTAATGATCTTTCAGTGTCAAAACGTTAGTCGAAGTCAACATTTTTATCGTGGAAATCATTAAAAATTACTAGCGAAATTCTGAGTCGGTGACTCTGACAATGAAAATCCAGAATTTTATCGAAACTACTTTTTCAACGATAAAGCTCAATTCTGGCTGAGTGGTTTTGTCAATAAACAAAATATGCGTTATTGTACATCAACAAACCCACATGTGCTTCAAGAAACGCAATTGCATCCGCAAAAAAATACAGTGTGGTGTGGTTTTCATGCCGAAGGTGTCATTGAGCTGTATTTTTTCTTCGACAAAAACAGATTAATGTCAATTTAACACACAGAAAAAAATTAGTTAGAAATCGGTTGGGATTACAATGATTCGGATTTCGGATTTAGACTTTCAGATCCAAAAATGTTTTCCTGAAGGTTGGGATTCTTGGTGTGGTGCACCGATAATTCTGTTCTAATAGCTGAAAATTACAGAGCACCAACTAAAATTCGGTTGTTCTGATCGCATATTCGAGGTGGATGTTATCCAATCATTCGGTTGGCAAAAAATTCGGTTGTGGCAACGAATATGTTTTCTGTGTGTATGTGGTTATCGCCATAATGGCCCGAAACACGGTGCTTCATAGCGCTGGGGTAAGCTATAATGCGACTTATAACATAATATCTTGCATAACATATAATCTTGCAGGGGTGCTCTGGAATCACCTAAGAAAAATCAGGTGACCCCTCTCGTCTCCTGCGGAGTCGATGAAAACAGTCGTCATGTTTTTGTCAATGGAGAGCGGTAGCGTGCCATGTTAGAAAATTGTATTTGGCCAGAATTGGCTGAGATTTGTTTTTTTTTTGTGACGAACCATAGGTGTGGAATCTTCATCGATGCAAGTAGCCCGCACTACAAGCATGCACGATTCGCCATCTCTGGCGAGTACGTACTAAACCACACCCCCACACTTCAACCACTCTCCTCCGCGGAACTGCCAAAAGGTATTACTTCGCGGAGTCTGGTTAGCATTTAAGCTATCGTCGTTTCATTGTTGGATCTTGATTCCGCGTTTCGAATGCGTTCCGTCCTTTGTAATTCCTTAAGCACTATTGCTTTGTGCATTAGTACTTTCACCCAATTGTCAACACTCTGGAGCATAAATTCCACAATGTGTTGAGGGCCCGGGATGTCCATAAGTGAAGCGCAGAATCTGGGACAGTTAAATACAGCGTGTTCTGCGGTTTCTTCTTCCTCCACACAGTTCGGGCATACAGACGAGCTGTCATGTCCAAAACTGTGAAGATATTTCCTAAAGCAACCATGTCCTGTAAGAAATTGCGTCAGGTAATAGTTTACGTCCCCTTGGGACCGATTTATCCAGTCAGAGACTGTGGGGATTAACTGGTGCGTCCATCTGCCTTTCGTGCTGCTGTACCACCTGGCTTGCCAAATATCCTTTGAGACTTCTCCTTCAGAATTTAGCATATCTCTTCTTTCCGTTGAGTTTTCTGGTCTCCAAATGCCGATCGGCATCATCCCTTCTACAACACAAGCGGCTTCGTCCGATACTGTTCGGAATCCACTTATTGTTCGCAGGGCACTCAGGCGGTAAATAGAGATTAGCTTTCTTCTGGCTTCCTTTATCAACATCGCGTCTGCCCATACCGGTGCTGCATAGAGGATGACCGAGTTAACGACTGATGTTAGTAGTTTTCTTCTAGCTGGTTTGGGGCTTCCAATATTGGGCAACATCCTAGCTAGTGCGGAATGGATTCATGCTGTCTTTTCTCTCGCGTAATTTATATGCTCTTATAGTTGAGCCTGTTATCTAACATAACCCCTAGGTATTTGAGAGAGTGCGAAGAACGAGTGTAATGGTCTCCAACACTTATGCTCATATACTCCATCTTTTTTCTGCTACTAATCAGTACCGCCTCGGTTTTGTGGTCATTCAGCTCAAGGCCAGCAGTTTCTAGCCACGTACGCACTCGGTGTATAGCGTTGTTTGTCTTTTCTTCTAGTTCATTGATATGCTTGCGACGGTAACAATGGCAATGTCGTCAGCAAAGCCTACAATTTTGGTACCTCGTCGTACATGTTATTGCACAGAAGTGGGCCGAGAACCGATACTTGGGAAACGCCAGCTGTCACGTGATAAACAGCTTCGCCAACGTCACTGCTATAGAGCAGCCTTCGGTTCGAGAAGTAACTCGTGATCGGATCCAGAATGTATCCAGGTGCCTCCATTTCAGCAAGGGCAACCTTTATTTTACCCCAATCAGCCGTATTAAACGCATTCTTTACATCGAGTGTAACTATTGTACAATACTGCTTCCTTTGCATCGTTTGCCAGATATAGCGTCCGTTGCGATATCGACTACAGATTTGATCGCGTCTATAGTAGAACGTGACTTCCTAAATCCGTACTGATGTTCCGATAACACCCTTCTCTCCTCAACAATTCGTTGTAGGCGGTTGTACAGAATGCGCTCAAGTATTTTGCCCATGGTATCAAGAAGACAGATAGGTCGATACGACGATGGCTAATTGCGTGAAATTCGCTTAGTTTCGAACTACATTATATTTTTTGACTTGCATATCGAAAAAGGGGTTGACACGCCCCATTATGGCATCTTCCATACAAATGCACCATTTCGCCCACTTTTTATTCTTGAAATATATTTAATACTCGTACGATTAAACCCATAATCAATAAATAAGACCACATTTATAAGATTAACTTGGTGACAAATATTTGTATTCGATACGACGATGGCTCGTCCGGCGGTTTGCCTCCCTTGGGAATGAGTACGAGTCTCTGCACTTTCCATCTGTCTGGAAACACTCTATCGTTAATACATTTGTAGAAAGTTCTGACGAAGGCTTCCGGTCTTGACCGTATTGCTTCCTTAAGTACTTTATTAGGTATTCCGTCGGGGCCCGGGGCTTTGCTGGTAACTATTCTCGAGCATGCTTCTGTGATTTTAGAATTGGCTGAGCTTAAAATCGCCGTTATGTGGTTTCAACAAAACGGTGCCACAAAGCACGCGTTACATTCGTTTTACTAAAAGGAAAATTCGGTGAACGTGTTATCTTGAGAAATTGTCTGGTTAAATGGCCAACTCGTTCATGCGATTCAACGCCATTGGATTTCTTTTTATGGGGCTACATCAATTCATTGGTCTATTCCAACAAGCCAACAACTTTAGACAAGCTCGAAGACTACATTAACGCGAAATTTCCAACCTTCCAGTCTAGATGTGCCCAAGTGTGGTGGAAAATTGGGTCCAAAGAATAGATCGCTGTACACGGGCTCGAGGTGGTCATATGACCGAAATCGAATATCATTCATAAAATTTAACATTGGCACTACATCTGGAATAAATTTGAACTCTATATCTTAAATATTCTGTGTTTAATTAATATATATATATAAATTATTATGTCATTAATGGAAAACCCTGTTTTCGTATGACGTCGCCTGTCTTTTCTTTGAAGCTGAATTTAATTGGTTTAGAAATATTTAATAAATGTGCAAGTATGTTTAACATTATGTTCAATCCAAAGCCCAATATTGTGATTTTGAGCTTTGGATTGAAGTAATTTTTTATAAAATATTTTAAACGTTAAAATTTTTCAAACATTGGCATTATCGAACACCACTTGTTAGTGTAATGAATTTTTCTAATAATTTTAATCGCATGTTCAAAAGTCAAAACTTGAAGTATTAATTTTAGAAATAATAATTCTTATTCCTTAAATATAAAAATTAAAAAAAAAATACTTTTTATTTCGGTCATGTAACCGGATACATTAAATTTAATTAGTGACAAATGTTCATGGTTCATGGTAATGACAACCGAATCCAAAGACTACTTGTAATCAACTATCTATAATAACAAGTAATGCATGTACAAATTTAGTTCAAAAAATTATCTTAACAAGTTAGTATTACCGATACATTGTCTTTCTTTAACCCATGGTGACTATTTCATCTACCGATTAACGCCTAAGCAACACTCAGTTGTAGCGATGAAATACATGAGTAGTACGTGAAATCACCAACATACGGTTGGCAAAAAATTCGGCTGTACAGCCGAAGTAAAAAAGTAAATCAGTACCACTGATACAGCAGGAGATTATGTATTTACTAATTAAATAAAACACAAACAAAAGACCAAACGACTCGCGTTCAAAAAAAAAAAGAAATCCTTCGTTTGTAAGTAAAAAAAAACCCTTTAAGGCATTTTTCAATTAAGGACGCACATGCGACATGGAAAAATGCTACCTTAACCTCTATTAAAGCCAAACAAAGTCTTTTTATACCCTCACCCTACTGGGTAAAAGGGTACGAGTATATATATCATTTGGTAAGGACAAAAAGTGTTGCACATCGAAAAAAGAATTTAAGGCCCTACATACGAGTACGTTTTGACCAAATACGTTTCATGACTTTTTAAGTTATATGAGCCATGACCGTCTGCCGGTTCCCACAATAACTCGCGAAAGGAGCTAGCAGTCGATTTTAAATTGTGCACGTTGTCAGATATTTCCAAAACTGCCTATAGAATCGAATATAGGTTATAAGGTCACAACCCTTCCACACAAACGTATCAATACGCCTTCTTTTAGTGTTCTTGAAATAACTTTAATCCTATTCATACCATCTAACCAAAAATCCGTACTTAAGATCGGGGTTATAAGGTCTACTACGAGGGCGGTTCGGAAAGTTCTTAGCCTATCAATGAAAGAGAATAGTTAGTTTTTCAAAAATATTTTTATTTTTCAATATAATCTTCTGAAACTTCAATACACTTAGTCCAACGCTTATCTAGCAATTCTATCCCTTGATAAAAATAGTTTTCTCAATGTCTTCAAAATAGTGGTTTACAACTGTAATTTCATCTTTATTTGAAGTAAAACGCTTGCCAGCAAGGAATTTTTTTTAGATTTGGGAACAGGTAAAAGTCACTGGGAGCGAAATCAGGAGAATAATGTGGGTGGTCAAGCAACTCGTACTTTAATTCGTTGATTTTGAGTGTTAAAACACTCTTGTGCGCTGGTGCGTTGTCTTGATGAAAAATTATTTTTTTGTGTTGTAAGCCAGGACGTTTTTCTCGAATTTGTACATTTAATTGATCTAAAAGGTTGCAATAGTACTCTGAATTTATTGTTTTACCCTTTTGCAGATAGTCAATCAATAAAATACCTTTGAGGTCCCAAAAAACCGTTGCCATAACCTTACCAGCCGATTGAATTGTTTTTGCCTTCTTTGGGGCACTTCCTCCAGCTTCAGTCCATTGTTTGGATTGTTCTTTTGTCTCTGGAGTATAGTAGTGGATCCATGTCTCATCAACAGTTATGAAACGACGCTTAAAATCCATTTTATTTCGCTGAAAACTATCCAAACAAGCTTGAGAAATGTTCATTCTTATGCGTTTTTGGTCGACTGTTAACAAGTCCGGCACCCATCTTGCAGAAAGCTTTTTCATCTGTAGTTCTTCATGCAAAATTCAATGGACTCGATCATTTGAGATGCCCATGATATTAGCTATTTCACGCACTTTTATTCGTCGATCATTCAATACCATCTCATGCACTTCGGCTACAATTTCTGTTGTTGTTGCTGTTTTTGGACGTCCACTACGTGGTTCATCTTCAATGCTTGTACGACCACGTTTAAACTCAGCAACCCAATTTTTTACTGTTGCATATGAAGGAACACTTTCACCTAACACATTCACCATATCATTATGAATTTCTTGTCCCGATAAACTTTTTTATGTAAATATTTAATGACCCCACGCATTCTAATTTTTCCATTGTAAAAAAATCGCGGATGCGTCTTTTGTGAACATTTGTTTCTATATGAAGGAGCTGCCAGATCGAAACAAAATTTAACATGTGTTTATAGCAGAGATGGAAGTTTCCAAAACACATAACTTTTTCTGTTTATACCGCGCTTTTGTTCTAGGCTAAGAAGTTTCCGAACCTCCCTCGTAAGTAACAAATAATTGGCTTCGTAGCCTCTCCCCTTCTATTACCTCCCGCACAAATGGCACTGACCCCAATGCGTGAAATTTGATTAGTTGCAAACTACATTGCGAGTATATTTTGTATAACGGCTTCGAACTTGCATATTTAAAAAGGGGCCCCATTTTGGTACCTTCCATACAAATGCACCATTTAGCCCACTTTTTTATTCTTGAAATATCTTTAATACGATTAAACCCAAAATCAATACTTATGACCTTAATTATAAGATTAACTTGACAAATAATTGTAATTGTGACAAATAATTGTATTCCTAGCCGCGCCCAATCTGGTAACTCCCATCCGAGTGGAACTGTTTCAGTGCAGTTTAGAACCCGCATTACTTGTGCATAAATTTCGTAAAATTTTGAACTGGATTTTAGTTTTATAGCGGCTTTTTACACGTGTATGAAAAGTGTTAATGGCACGCCTCATTCAGGTAGTTTCAGTGCAAATTCACCATTCCGCACACTTTTAATATTCCCATAATACTAATACTAATCATACGAGTCGGCTGAAAATCAGTAATTAGCAAATACATGGTGATTAATGCACGGCTGGACACTTTCACTAGCGTCTACCTTGGATCATTTAATGAAAATATTTCCATCTTTGACCATGCCCGAAAGTGCAAGAAGGCGAAGTTGCAGCGGTTTGAAAATTTTCTGACGAAGCCCAGAGGACCTACCGTTCAAAGTTATGACTATTTGACTTAAATCGAAAAAAAAAAATATTGGAAGCGAAATGACGGCTAACGTTTATTTGTGTTTGTAAATTAACACACACAAAATTTAGAGCCTTAGCCACGCCCCTTCTTGCACATTTTACTATTCGAGCGTAGATTGTAACCCACATGACTTGTTTCCCTATGCATGAGTTTCTCTTGAATTTTGTTTCCTGAATTTTGTTATATCATCTTTGCATGAGCATAAGAAAAATGTGGATGCCACGTCCCTTTTATAGCACTTTCCACTCAAACGACCCTTTACAAGATTTCAATAAAGTCGCTATTTCATATATAGGTGAGGGTATATGTATGTCGGATCAACCGACTGAAGCTTTTTAACTTATTTATTGTACTTTTCGACTACATTAGACAGAAAAACGCGACGTTTTATGCACTCAGTGTAGTATTCGCTTTCATATACGAGTATGCCTACCCTGAAAGGCATACTTCCGTGCACGCACACATACATACCTGTCTGTATGTACTCGTACTTATTGGATATCATGAGAGTGAGAAATGAACAACAATGCCTTAATGTGACCCTTTCTATCCGTATAGGGCAAAAAGACTCTTGTGAATGGGAGCGAAAATACTCGGGACGATTAACAGGAAAGCGAAGGTGAAAAAGGTCCTTTTAACAGGGAACATTGCGTGTGCATTAAAATAAAGTCGATTAACTGTTTCATTTCAAAAAAGGCAGTGGCAAACAAAAACTGAGGTCTTAAGTTTATTGTTTCATATTGACGAAGTGAATTTATCTAAAATAGAATTTCTACCCTTGGTATTAAACCAAAAGCGAAAATAATAAAATGTGAATTTCATTACACGTACCATCATTGGTCTTTAGAGGACATGTACATTTTAAATGCACATCGAAATGTAAACTATAATCGTTCTTAGTTCAAGTAATAACGTCCAAATTCAATACAACATGTAAGGCAATTTCCTTAAGTTGAGCCGACATGTATACACTGCCGCTTAGACAAATAGCGTCAAGAATGAGAAAGAAATGTTGTATTTTTATAAAATATATTTCAACTTATTGTCAAAACTATATAGCATAAGAAGTGGACAGTTCAGCAGTTCAGCCTGGCCGAAGCTTAATACTCTCCACCATGGATTTCTTTCCATAATGGCAATATTGGGTATAAAGTTGTTGCTAATGGGACATAATTTTCGGGGACCATGTGTTGAGGCCTCCAAGTCAGCTAAATCACAAAATTAATGTCATCATCCGATCCTTGAGAAAATTTTTTAGATACTTGGGTCAGTGCCTCAAATTTTGACAAATCTCAGAATTAATATTAATTAATGTTTTATTAATCAATTAATATTTTATTCGGCTTCGTGCCCAAATGTTATTACTTATACAGGCTGATTCTATCGCGGCTGTACAAATTGTATCACCGTATTTCTCATGTCATGAAAATATGTTAATTTACGACCATGCCCGGAAATGCAAGGCGGTTTTAAAATTTTCGGATTGCTGGTCGGAGGGTTATTATTATTCAGCAAATCCCATCAGGAACAAAGGCTGTCTACGTAAAATATCCCTGTCTATCTGTGTGCTGCAATACGAGTATGTCTTAGTTCGTTGAACGATTTGCAGTCTCGTGAAAAATTGTGCGCCTCCAAGTTGTCCTTGGTCTACCTCGTTTCCTCGAGCCTTGGGGGTTCCACTCAAGTGTTTCGTGGCAAATCTCGTTGTACGGCTTTCTTAAGGTGTGCCCGAGCCATGTATATTTCCTTTACTTAATCTGTGGTGATGTTGTCTTCACTGGCGATTTGAAGTAGTTTCTCGTTTATGATAACTCTAGGCTACCAGATTTTTAGAATGTTTCGCAGGCATCTGTTTGGAAAAGATTGAACGTTTTGTTTAAAGATTTCATTGACCGGCTATGCTTCGGGACAATATAGAAAGATGCTTTTTACGCAGGAGTTGTAAAAGTGGAGTTTCGTTTTAGTGGAGAAGGCGTTTGAGTTCCATATATTTCTTAGGCTGGATAAAGTTGTTTTGGCCATTGGTATGCGCGAATCTACACCTTCTACTGCTCCAACGTCTGACGTTATTATGCTACCCAAGTAGCAGAAACTGTCAACGTTTTGCATAGGCGTAATATTTGAAGTAAAAGTTGGCAATAATCATACATTTTGTTTTTTTCGCGTTGATTCATAGGCCTTTTTTGACGCCGTTGAAGCTAAATCTCCCATTCGCTTCTGCATATCGGCAGTGTTCGTCGCCACCAGTACAAGGTCTGCATACTCGAGGTCTCCGAGCAGCTTGCTAATTCTCCACTGTAACCCCATACTTGCGCCCGCAGCGGTCGTCATTATATCGTCAAGCGCCGTAATGAAAATTATATAAATTTAAACAGAACGAAAGCAATGATTAACAAATTATTAAAACTATGTTGGGATAATGTCAGGCAGGGAGCGTGGCACTGCCCACATAGCCCTGAACTTAAAAAGTCTATATCTCATTAACTATTAGAGATATGTCGATGTGATATATGATATTTACATGAATCGAAATACACTCTGGTGGAAAAGTGGGCTGTACCAAGCCCCTTTTAAAAAATTGAATTAATGACCAAAGTAACTGATAGATAATCATTACATTTAAACAGAATTATATTACGGATTAGCAAGTTATTTTAAACTATAAGTATGCTGCGTTTAAATTTACGGAAATGCGCAGCACTGCCCATTCAACTCAGGACTTTGAAAGACCATATCTCGTAAACTAATACCGATATAAAGATATTAATTGAAATATCTGACGTTGGTGTGGACAGAAAAACATCTTGATGGAATAGTGGATGGTGTCACGCCTCTTGGAAACAATATTCATATTAGAAAGAAATCCATGATAGAGAGCATAAACATAAAAATCGGCACGGCCTATATTAATTTCTACCCTTGTTTGAACAAAAATGCGGGAATCTATTAAAAAAAATATTGCACTATCTACCGTAATATTTATTCTACCTACTGTAAAAAGTATTTAGTTGGTGTCCACGTCAAAAAAAACCGATCCAAAAACATAATTTTTAAGCTATAATTCTATAGTAATGTTAGATCTTATAAGAGTACATTTCTTTTTGCAATAACCAAATTGAGCGGAGAAAAAACAGTTATCAATGGAGGAAAGGCATACCAATAAATTCTGTGACTTTTCGAATAAAACATTTTTTTTGCAAAAACAAATTTATTTTTCAAGCTCAAGACACTTAGTATAAAGTTTCTCCAATTTTTGTATCCATTCCTCAAAATAGGATTCTTCGAGGTCCATAAAATAAGCATTTGTTTGATCAATAAGTGCATGGTTGGATCTGAATCTCTTTCCACCAAACCATTCCTTTATGTTTGGAAGTAGGAAATAGCCACGGGGAGCTAAATCCGAAAAATATGGCGGATGAGGTACCAATTCGTAACCCAATTCATGCAATTTTGCCATTGAGACTGCACACGTGCGCACCCGAGTATTATCTTGATGGTCGTTTTTTTTTTTAAACCCGGTTAAATTGGTCCAATAAGTTGCCACAGTATTCGCCGTTTATTGTTTTTACCTTTTGAAGGTAATCGATGTGGATTATCCCGCGTGCATCCCAAAAACTGTTGTCATCACCTTATTGGCCAACAAAGTCACCTTGGCCTTCTTCGGAGTCGTTTCACCCAGAGAAACCCATTGTTTAGGAGTGTTGTAATGGATCCATGTTTTATCCGTAGTTACAAAACGCCGCAAAAACTCATTCGTGTTGTGGTTAAACAGCTCCAAACAATCGTTTGAAGATGTCACACGATTTCCTCAATTGAGAGGAAAAGCGGCAGCCATTTTGCAGACAGCTTTTTTAACCCCAACTGATCACGTACAACCGAAATCACACTGCCATATGAAATGCGTATGGCATCAACAATCTCACGCACTTTTACTCATCGATCGGCCAATACCATATCGTGGATTTTTTCGACACTTTTGGGTGTATTGACCTAATTGGCCGTCCAGAACGTTCAGCGCCATTTGTACTTGTGCGACCACAATGAAAGTCAGTAAATCACTTTTTTTACCATTGAAATCGATAGACCATAGTGTGTATTAAGCTATTCCTTGGTTTGATTGGCGTTTTTTTCGGAAAAAATAATGTTTAAATTCACATTTCTCCATTTTTAACAAAATCCACAAGGTTGTATGTTTTGAACAGCTGCTAAACACAAACTAAACTTGGCAGTAGTCTTTTAACAAATGGTACTTGATGGGAGCAGTGTTGCATTTCATATAACTACGAGGGAAATCGGAAAAGTCACGCAATTTTCGTGTGCCCTCGTACCTCTCATAATTGCATATTCTACAATGGAGGGTATTTAAATCCATAGCTGCTGTTTGGGACGCTTCATTGACACAATACTAATGCTACCCTTTCGCCAATCCGTTCCGCGGACGGTACATCAAATTAGGTAGAGTGAACCATCAGCCTAATGACTAATTGGGACATACTAGAACATACTCGTATGTACTGTTAGTGTACGTGCTCGTATTTCGTTTTTGTTATCGCCACTCAATAAATTGTTGTATGCTCGAGCGTAATTACTTCAACTACAGCCTATAAATATGCCATGGTTTTTGTTTATAGCGCCGCACATGATTAGATTAAAACATGGCGTTTCGTGCGAACATTTTTCATTATACGAAAAACAAAATGCAAACACTAAATCAAACAAAACGCTCCCCACAACAGCTCGGTGAGTGGTGGGTGTTTTCTAGTCGTACAACTGCACAAACGGCCGCTGAGTGGGAGCGCGTTGATAAAATCTAACTATTTAAATATGCACTTAAGTTTGAAGAATGAAGGGGAAGTGCTATTAGGCGGCCCGGAGTTTATTTGTTGCAATTTACATGTACAGGCAGCGTTTCCACTAAATGTCACGTTGCATGCCTGCAAACAATTTGATCCGTGTTTTCGTTTATTCTGTAGCATGGCGAAAGTGAAAACAACGTTTTAATTTTGCGAATTGTTTACTCGCGCAGAGTACTTAGCGGACTAGCGCTGGTGGGCATGTGACATAGCGAACACTACTGAGTTGTTTATACACCCTATAGAGTGCTTCGACACTTCAAAGTATGACACAGAGGGCGGATTGGGTCCTGTTCGAGACTATCGCACAAGAAACCAAAGTTCAATTTAGTTAAGTTAAGGGAACCAATCGCGGGTACACGCAGAAAAAAAGTATGGTTGGGGTGACAATATTCGACACTTCAAAGTATGACACAGAGGGCGGATTGGGTCCTGTTCGAGACTATCGCACAAGAAACCAAAGTTCAATTAAGTTAAGTTAAGGGAACCAGTCGCGGGTACACGCAGAAAAAAAATATGGTTGGGGTGACAATATTCGAAGAGGATCATACTATTGTTGGGTATATGGTTGTGACACAACAATATTATGTTCCTCACAACAATAGTATGATTCACATATAACCATACAATGATCCCCACAACCATAGTATGATTCACACATAACCATACTATGATCCCCACAACCATAGTATGATCCTCACAACCATAGTATTTTTCTCATACAACCATAGTATGATCCTCACAACCATAGTATGATTCACACGCAACCCTACTATGATCCCCACAACCATAGTATGATTCACACTCAACCATACTATGATCCCCAAAATTATTTATTAGGATTGGTTATTGTTGTTATTCAAAAATAGAGGTTTTTATTAAATTGTTTCTATTAAATTAAATTGCATTACTATTAGTTCATAGCAAGAATTGCCTAAAGTGGAACGTAGGACAATTCTGAGTGGTATACAACCATCTGTTTGCCAAAAGTGTTCGAAGAAATGAGGAAAGATAATAAGAGAAGACGGATCATTTTGCATCACGACAATCCGAGCTCTCACACATCAGCTAAAACGATGAGCTATTTGATCACTCAAGATGTCAAATTGATGGGCCATCAACCGTAAAGCCCTGATTTGGCACCCAATGACTTTTTATTTTCTAGCATCAAGAAATAATGCGTGGTCAGCGTTTTCATCGCCCGAAGTAGCTGTTGAAGCGTTCAAAAATCATATTTTGGAGGTGTCTCAATCGGAGCGGAAAAAGTGCTTCGAAAATTGATTTGTGCGTGTGCAAAACTGTACTGCGTATGCAAAACTGTTCTGATCTTAAAGGAGAATATTATGAAAAACAACAGAACCATTTGTAATGATAAATTATTGTGTTTTTATTTCCGGACCCGAAATATAAATAGCAACCCGTAATAGATTTAATTACCAGTAGGAAAAATTAATTTATTTATAATATTTCAGTTACACTAATGTTCATACAATGTTTTGAATGAATTTAATTTCCATATAAAACGTACTAATATTGTGTAAGATTCGTAACAATAACATATGCAAAAAATACAACTTTGCCGGTATGATTGCTGTAATCCTATTACTGTTAACATTAAACCCAAAAAAGTTCTTTTGCCGCACCAACCGTTTTTAATATTGTTGATACAACCATATTGTTTTTTTATATTTGGCAACAATACTATTGTTACATTTTAACATTATTAATATTGCTCCAATCATATTATTGTCAAAATTAAATTCAAAAAACAATACTATGGCTGCGACGACCATACTTTTTAGGATCAGAACATACTATTGTCTTTTCTCTGAGTGTAGTCAGCTTTATATAGCAGGTATGGGTTAGGTATACACATGGAACAGATTTGTTGCCACAACCAAATGTTAGTTGTTGCTCTTATTACAGGGTGGGCCATCTAAAATATTAAATTTGAATCGGCTGTAAAAAAAGTTCTGATAATTTGTTCAAATTTCTGATTTCATTGGAAAGGTTGAATTTTGTCTTTTAATAATGGAACACAATAGCATCCACATGACTACCACAACTGGCTCGGCATTACCTCATACGATCAACCCAATATTCCAGTATATTTTTTTTATTGTTTCGGATCAAATCTCTTAATGGGCATTTTCGATTTCATGTTTCAACGCTTCAATTTTTTCTAGCTGATTTGCGTAACGTTTATCCTTAATGGCTCCCTACAGGAAATAATCCAAAGGGCTGAAATCACAGCAATTTCGGCTGATTATTGGATTTTAAAAAACAGTGAGTAAAATATCGATGGCGATTGCGTTAGCTGTGTGACCGTTTTGTTAAAACCAAGTGTCGTCCATGTCTTTCTGTTTGATTTTTGAAAACAAAAATTCGTTGAGCATGGCGCGGTAACGGCGGCTTCAACAGCCTAAAATTCAAACCAAACAGTGACTCGTTGTGGCTGAATTGACTTCTCAATAGTCACTTGTGGATTCTCTGAACATCATACGCGGCAATTTTGCTTATTGACATAGCCACAGAAATGAAAATGAGCTTCATCTGAAAACACGATTTTTCGCTTAAATTCTTTATCTCCTGCCAAGCAATCTTCAGGACATTGGGCGAAGCGAAAACGCATTGGATGGGTATGAGGCTTCAGTTCTTGGACCAATTAAACTTTTTAAGCCTTCATACCGAGATCTGTATGCAAAATTATTCTCCAAGTGGTGCGAGAAATGTTCATTTTCTGAAAACATGACGAGTTGATGTTAATGGGTGCTCTTGGATATTCGTAGCCACAGCAGAAATGCTTTCGGTTGGACGCACTGGACGAGAACCTACTCGGGTTGGTTTGTCCAATAACAACCCATTTTCATGAGCCCCCTTAACAAATTGACGCCCAAATTGAACTAAAGGCCGATCTCTTCTTGAAAATTTTCCAAGTAAATTTCTTATAGTCTGCGTTAAAAACTCACTTCTTTGGAAGTAAATTTTTTAATATTTTCTAATTTTGTTTGAGCGTTTTTTTTCGTTTTTTTAATTATAAACATTTATGTGATTTAATAATACTTTTAATTATTAAATATTTTTGTAATCCATGCGAATTTACATGAAAAGGTAATAAAACAGTACTTATATATGATGTATAAGTATATGTGACGCGCTAAATAGAAAGGGACCTAAGGGTAAAAACCAGTTTTGTTCAGGAGAGCCATTTTAAAGATTTAAATACGTGTATCTTTGGTGTACCATCACTTTCATAAAACGCGCATATCTCTGGGAGTGAACACTTTTGGGGCATGGGATCGGTCTCATTCGATGCTCAGATGTTGTCCACATCAAAAAAAATTAAAATTGATTTTTTTTTACCCTTAGGTCCCTTTCTCTATTCGCTGTCACATATATGTTAAGATAAAATATGGTGGTCAAGGAGTAATAAAATTTTATAAAAAAAAACAGATTTCTGTTAGGTGAGGCACCAGTATTTCGTATTCTTTAATTAACCCTACATCTTTATTTGGTATGCTTGTGATATACCTTTGGCTTGGTTGGCTGATCCAGTCAGTTTGTATGGTTTTGTCGTCGTCCTTCTGTAACTATGGTAGAAAATCGCAATTCCATCTGAGTTCTGTATAGCTTTTTTCCTATCTAGGAAAAAAGCTATACCGGTGGCACAAATCCCTTTTGGATAGTGTTTTCTATATAAGTCCAGTTAGTAAAATAAGGGGTCATTATTAGGTTAAAGTCTGTGCATTGTTTGCAGCGCACTATATGATTTGGAATAAGATTTATTATGAAATTATCGATTCTACTTATATTGGCAGTATCGTATAGATTAGTATTAGATATATTCATTTCGAAAAGTGACTTTGATCTGTACGTTAATGTGCAAACTCTAAGAATTTGTCATTCCATTGCTCGTATTTTTTTCCATACTCGTATAAGATGTTGATATATTGTTCGAGCGTATAGCGTCCCACTTTGCAAATGTCAAACATAAACCTGATATTAAAAATAAATGTTATTCTACCTTTCAGCCACAGTAGTTTAAATTTAAAATTTTAAGTTACTTTACATAGTCATATGAACAGGAAAAATAAAATGAGAAATATAATTCTTCCAGAGAAATTTCATTCAAATTAAAAAAGTATTCTACAGACGGGTCAAACAGGTACAAAAGTAAACATGGGCATAGAGAGGACACTTTCAACTTTCTGCTGGTAAAAAATTTCTTTAACCCCTTTTGACCCTCAGAAGTTTGATTTCTCTAAAATGCAAATTTCATTGAAATATAGTACCTGTGGAAACATATAATAATACATCAAGTGTAAACAGTATAGTATTAAAGTATACCAATTCTTAAAGACTACTATGCTATCGATAATACTTTGCGATAAATGACAATTTACTTCTAACGCGTGATCAATTTCGAGGCTCCCTACTTTTTTAAAGAAAAAAAACCCAGAAAATTCAAATTGAATGGAGAATTTTTATTATCATTTGAGAGAACATTCTTTGGCATTTATTTTTTGAAGATTATGTCTATCAAATGTTGGCCGCGGCTACGTCTCAAATGGTCCATCCGCTGAGTCCGAGCATTTCGACTGGTAACTGGCGAATGACACGCGTGATGTTTTGCTCCAAGGCCTGAATCTAAGCGGGTTTGTCCGCATAAACTTAAGATTTTACATATCCCCACAGGAAAAAATCTAACGGTGTGATATCACACGGTCTTGGTGGCCAATCGCCCGACCCAAAACGTGAAATTATCTGCTCACCGATGTGTGGGAAGTGGCTTGTTGAAACCAAATGTCGCCGAGATCACGAGCTTCAATTTCAGGCATCAAATAGTCGGTTATCATGGCACTTCAACGGTCGCCATTGACGGTTACGTTTTCACCGGCATCATTTTTGAAAAAATTTGGACCGATGATTCCACCGGCCCACAAACCACACCAAACCGATGTTTTTCTGGATGATGTGTCAGCTCTCGAACCTCTTATGGTTGCTCTTTGTCCCAAAAGCGGCAATTTTGCTTGTTTACATACCCATTGAGCCAGAAATGGGCCTCATCGCTGAGCAAAACTTGGCTCGAAAACGTCGGATCTTCTTGGAACTTTTCAAGAGCCCATAGAGCGAAGCGATGTCGCCTGGGAACGTCGGGCGGCTTCAATTATTGCACATGCTGTATTTTGTACGCTTTAAATGTAAGATCTCGACGTTAAAAGCGCCAAGTCGTTCCATACGTCAGGCCGAGTTGCTGCGAACGGCGCCGAATCGACTCTCTATGGTCTTGGTGTACACTCTCAGCTACGGCCGCAATATTTTCTTCACTGCGTGCTGGACGTGGTCTATTCGGTCGAATATTACCCAATAATGAATGCTGGGTCTCAAGATGGGTGATGGTGTTGCGAATAGTACGCTCAGTAGGCCGATTATGTTGACCATAAGTTGAACGAAGTGCACGAAACACATTCGTCACAGAACGTGAATTTTCGTAATGAAGTTGAACGATTTGTAAACGTTGTTCAGGCGTAAGTCTTTCCATGATGAAATGTCAATCAACACTAAACAAAAATAACATGACAGCATGACACGACTCACACGTGATCTGTCAAATCTCAACTTGAATCACCCATTACAAAAATTACGTTTTTTTTTCAAAATTAACATAAAATATTTGTTTTTAGCTGCACACCACGCTCACAGTTACTGGTATTTTGTTCTAATTTTTTGACTGCCTCAGCTTTAATAAGTTTGCTATTGGCAGCTTTGAAATTTTAGAAATCAGTGTTGACAAAAAAGTTTTCTTTGGACCAATAAAATTAAATTCTGAACCACCGTGCGGTGCTACTGTTTATCACCGCACGGTGGTTCAGAATTTAATTTTATTGGTCCAAAGAAAACATTTTTGTCAACACTGATTTATAAAATTTCAAAGCTGCCAATAGCAAACTTATTAAAGCTGAGGCAGTCAACCATACGTCAGGTCAGTGAATACACAAATTATCGTGAACAGTTTGATTTGACAAAAGTTTCCCCTTGTCCTTAGTGGGAGGGATGTACAGGGTCTTAAGTATGTTTTGCTATCCAAATTTTGCACTATCCCTTTTTTATTTCGATGCACCCTAAGGTACTTAGTCTTATTTTAATATTTTACCAAACGAAAAAGAAACGTCGGAGTGTCTCTCGGGTAAACAAATGTAAATAACGTTTTCACGTGACTGTGCTGCACTCAGAGATACGGAGACAACATAGTCGGGGTCACTTGATGCCGGCCTTTCCAAGCAGACAAATGGACATACAAAATATATGAATACATTTTCCTTTTGGGGTTTCGGTCAGTTAGTTGTGTTGTCTGTATGGTTTTTTTCATTTTTTTTTTGTTTAATATTTTCCACTCTGCCTCAAGGGAGACTTTAATAGTAAATTGGTTTTTTGCATGTTACCGAAAATGAAAAGTGGCTCCTAGTCTCTAGTGTTTTGTTATTGTTCTTCTTGTTGACTTTTTTCCAAGTTTAAGCGGAAACACCCGTTGTTTAATGTTCACGGCTGAGGGGAAAGATATGTTCACACATAGCGTGCATACACTAGAATTTTTTTTGCGAATGATTCTTTAGTTTGTTTTAAAGTAGTATTTCCCAAAGTTGACGGCTTATAGCTTTAAAGGTTATTTGTTTAAAGAAGTTGTCAAAGTAATCTTTATACATTTATTAAGCAACGCAAAAACTTCTTCAAATTATCGTATTATTCAGATTCGTGCCAAACGGTTCGAGGGCTTTTTGAACGTTAGCAAAACGCTTGAAGATTGTTACTTCAAACTACTCTCAACATACAGCACATGCTGGCAGAATTTGTACATGTCATCGATATGAAAAGCGTTAGAACCTGATAAAGCTCCAAAGCTTTTCGTTACTCCAAACTACTCTTAACCAAAAGCACATGCTGGCAGAATTTCCACACGTCAAAGATACGAAAAGCTTTGGAGCCTAATAAAGCTCTAAAGTTTTTCGTTACTCTAAACTACTCTCAACCTAAAGCACATGCTGGCAGAATTTCCACACGTCAAAGATACGAAAAGCTTTGGAGCCTAATAAAGTTCTAAAGTTTTTCGTTACTCCAAACTACTCTCAACCCAAAGCACATGCTGGCAGAATTTTCACACGCCAAAGACACGAAAAGCTTTGGAGCCTGATAAAGCTCCAGGCCCCGACACCATATCACCGGATCTGTTGAATGCGAGTCCAATTGAGAGTGCTGAACTAGTAAGAAACTTCCTGTCGAAGTAAAAGAAAGAACGATCACCCTACTTCCTCTAGGCTTGATCAACAAAGTAGTCGCACGCATCACACCAACCTTGACGAAAAAGCAGTTCGGCTTGCGAGCGCATCACTCGTGTATGGACCACGTTAACATGTTGCGTATCATTTCGAGCAGTCGGTTATGAAAGCCTTTGACTCACTCAAAGGATTGTGCGTTAAAATAAAGACCTACCTCGTGATGGCATCAGAAACAAATGCAAAAAATATTCTAGGGAGAATTCTAGGTTTGTGTTCATTTATGAAAAAAATTAGCACTCAAATTTCGAGTGGTGGGATCCACTAGTATGGTAAATACTATAGGGTGATCAATCTAGAGGTATTTTTTTTTCAAAATAAAAAAATACAAAAATTCATATCAAGTGTGGAATCTGTATTGTTCATTCGAAAGGATGTTTTGTGCCATTTATTTTTAGAGTATAATTTCCTTCAAATATTGGCCGAAACTACGCCTTAGGGTGTCCATTCTGAGGTTCCAATTCTGGATTACTCGTTTGAGCATATCAACCGGTATGTCGTTAATGACACTCTTAATGCTGGCTTCCAAAATCTGAATGTCAGCATAGACTTTGGACCTTACTTAGCCCCAAAGAAAAAAGTCTAAAGGTGTGATATCACACGATCTAAAGGTGTGATATCACACGATCACTGGTCCAAAATGTGAAATTAGCTGCTCTTTGAATGACCTCTTAATAGATCCATTGTTTAAGCAGCTGTATGCCAAGTGGCACCGTCCTGTGGAAACCAAATGTCGTCAAGATTACGGGCTTCAATTTTAAGTAGCAAAGCGTCCGATATCATGGCGCAATAGCGAACACCATTTACGTACTGGCAGTCACCATTTTTGAAAAATATGGACCGATGATTCCACCAGCCCATAAACGTGGATCTCCACAGGCGATTTAATAAAGATATGTTCAACCGTACCTAGAAACTTACACATAGATTCGAAAATCGAAAAAGAACTTCAAATTATGAAACAATAAGAAATTTAAACAATACCTCATTTTTATGTAAATTTTTGTTAAGAACATATTTTCTTCCTTTCTTTTTTCCCTAATCTGTTGCAGATTCTTAAAACTTAACTACCATATTGTACACACAAGCTCTCAGTTGCTGCAATACTAATTTTAGTTAAATCTCAAGCTCTGTTAACACTAAATGTATATTTTTAAAATTGTAATAATAACAGAAATAAAATAGGATATATCCTTGATAAAGGGGTTATGTCGAACCAGGATGTGCAACTTTTTTTACCATTATCGCAAAATGGACATCAATAACTTTCAGGCGGCAACTCACTTATTTATTTCTGATGTCGCGCTCCTCACATTTAACCTCTAACTCTCAGTTTACCAAAAAAATCAGGTGTCATATGGCAGACCACAACAAGAAGAATATATGTGTTTTATTAAAATCAAAAAGGTTTTTTTTTTTGCCAAGAGCGCAGATTTTGTGTCGATTTTATTTGGAATTACCCCGAACAAAAAGTTTGTTTCATGCTGTAAACACTTTTTAACTCTATTATTATTATATATACGAGGGCGACCGCAAAAGTAACTGGCCTAACATAAAAAGAACCGTTTTTTTTTGGAACTATTATAATTTATTTTTCAACATAATCTCCTTCCAACTCAATACACTTCATCAAACGTTTTTCAAGTTTTTTAATTCCATTCGAAAAATAAGATTTTTCAAGACCTTCAAAATATGCCTCAGTTTCAGCAATAACCTCGCTATTGGACGAACATTTTTTGCCACCGAGAATTTTTTTTAAATTTGGAAACAAGAAATAATCAGAAGGAGCTAAATCGGGACTATATGGTGGATGCGGAGCAATTTCAAATCGTAATTCGGCCAGTTTTTGTTGAGTTAAAAATGCAGTGTGTGAAGGAGCATTATCTTGATGAAAAAGAACTTTTTTTTTCTAAATGCGGTCGTTTTATCTTGATTTCTTCACTCAACCGATCCAATAATGCACAGTAATATTCACTATTTATAGTTTTTCCTTTCTCAAGATAATCAATAAATATTATACCCCTTGCATCCCAAAATACTGTGGCCATTACTTTTCCTGCTGACTTAACAGTTTTTGCCTTCTTGGGACCACTTTTACCAGCTTCTATCCATTGTTTTGACTGTTCTTTGCATTCTGGGATGTAGTGATGGACCCATGTTTCATCAACAGTTATGAATCGGCGCAAGAACTCTATTGGATTACGCTGATAAATCGCTGAAAGCTCCTCGGAATTGGTCCAACGGACGATTTTTTGGGGCAAAGTCAACAAACGCGGCACCCATCTTGCGGATAGCTTTTTCATGTGGAGTTCATCATGTAAAATACTCCAAACTTGTTTTTCGTGTATTTTAACAATATCAGCAAGTTCTCTGAGCTTTATTCGTCTATCTTTAGTCACTTCATTAAATATTTTTCTAATGTTTTCAATAGTAGTAGCAGTTTTCGGTCTTCCAGAGCGTTGTTCATCTTCCGTACTTGAACGACCCATTTTAAATTGTTGAACCCAGGATTTCACGGTGCAGTATGATGGTGCATTATCACCATGAACAGAATCCAATTCATCTTTGATTAATTGTGGCGTATAACTTTTCATATAAAAGTGTTTAATTACCGCACGAAACTCTTTATTTTCCAATTTTCAAAAATTATAAAACTTGTTTACTTCAATCACCTGTAACATAGAAAATAATCATTAAATATTTCGGAAATTTTGACAGATGGCTTATAAAAGATTGCTTTAAAACAAAAAAAAGTTTCTAGTAAAACAGAAAATGTGCCAGGCCAGTTAGTTTTGCGGTCGCCCTCGTATAGAGGATGGGCGATTTAACATTTTTAATGTGAATCGGCTGTAAAAAACAAAGTCTGATAATTTTTTTCAATTTTCTGGCTTTATTGGAAAAATTAAACTTTGCCATTTAATAATTATAATCGAACACAATATCATTCATATGACCACCACAACTGGCTTGACAGTACAACTTAGGCAACTTCGATTTCATGCATTGTCTCTGGATGCTTTGCGAAACATTTACCCTTTATGGCTCGCGACAGAAAATATTCTAAAGGACTCAAATCACAGCTCCACGGCGGCCAATTGACAATTTTGGCTGATAAACTGATATTCAAAAACAGTGAGTAAAATGTCGATGGTTGCATTGGTTGTGCGACATGTGGCCCCGACTTGTTGAAACCAAATGCTGCCCTGGCATTCTCTTGAGTTTTTGGAAACAAAATTCGTTGAACTTGGCACGGTAACGCTCACCGTTGACGGTAACGGCGGTTCATTGCTCATTTTTAGAAGAAAAATGGCCCAATAATGCAGACAGCCCAAAATCCACACCAAGCAGTGACTCGTTGTGGATGCATTGGCTTCCCAATAATCACGTGTGGGTTCTGTTAACCCCATATTCGGCAATTTTGCTCATTGACAAAGCCACGGAGATGAAAATGAGCTTCAACTGAAAACACGATTCTTCGGTAAAATTCTTCATCTCCTGCCAAACAATCTTCAGTTCATTGGGCGAAGCGAAAACGCATCGGATAATGATCCATTATAAACTGGCAAAGTTTAACCTTTCTAATAAAACCGGAAATGTTTAGCTCGTTTGTCTTATTTCGGTCTGTTGCTTTTACACATTGAACAGGGATTAACCGGCTCAAGACCTCTTGCTTCTATATTTAAATAGAAGACAAGTTTTTAATAAAATGGCAATTTAAAAAATTATCAGGAAATTTAAGAAATTATCAGTACTTCTATTTCACATCCGATTCAAATTTTAAATGGCCCACCCTTTACTTTCCAATGAAGAGTGTAAATTTGTCATTCCGTCTGCAAGACCATGAAATATTGATCGGAGACCCTAACCCTAACGCGGTAATTTGCTTATTTGAGAATAAACTAAAAAATAATGAACCTTAGAACAGTAGGGAAATTTTTAAATTACGTGGTTTTAAATAGTGTATCTGGCAAATGTCGACCTTCGCTTTACACACACAGCTGCATACGTTTTCTGAAGTTTTCATGAACTCTAACATGTCGGCTGGTATTCCGTCAAATTCAGCCTATTGTTAATTAGGTCCTCCAAGGTTTTGGGACGATTGATATACACCTTCGACTTCAGGAAACCCCAAAGGAAAAAATCGCATGGGGCTAAATCTGGTTAGCGTGCCGGCCAGTTCACATCACCCCTAAAAGAGATAAGCCGTCCAGGAAACATTTGCCTCAAACAATTCATGGTAACCCTCACTGTGTGTGCAGTGGCACCATCCTGGTGGAACCATGTATCCTCTAATTGCATTGCCTCAAGAGCCGGCTGAAAAATCCTGTATTGTAGTCAAGAACCGTTCGGAGTTCACATTCACGGCAGTTACGGACGAGCAGAGCGTTTCGGTGATTGCAGTACTGCAGCTCTAACTCTCTCGATGTTTTGTGGTCTTGTAATCCTTCTCTCAGGTCCCCTTCGTACACATGACATATTTTCAATGAAGTTACCCAATTTACAATTGATTGCCGTCCAGGAACACGAATCGTAAACGAAGAGCACGCTGCACTGCAATGATCGAGTGCGCATTTTAATAATACGTTTCAACACAAAATAACCTCTCCTCAGGCCAGTGAAAGGTAGACGAATACCAATCTCCCGTCAACCACTATAAGCCACGCACACTCTCCACTCTCTTCGACCAACAGTGCCGCCACAACCTGCAGTGCAAATAATCAAATTACCGCGCTCCACCCTGTATTATTGATCGTCGTAAAATACTAAGACAAATTGGCTATGTTTGTCCGTCCGTGTGTCCGTGGTCAAAGGAATAAGACAATTGGTATTGTAAATGGGTGAAATCGGCAAAGGTAGAGAAAAGTTTCCCTTAAAGGGACTACCTCGTACCTCGGTAAAAAAAACAATCATTTGAGTTCTTTTTGTTGGGACGCACTTAATTCCCCCAAAAAAAAGCATTGCTGAATGTTGCCGAAAACATATACCGCATGCTTAAAACAGGCAATCAATAGTCAATATGTGACGCGCAAAATAGAAAGGGACCTACGGTTAAAAACCAGTTTTGTTCAGGAGAGCCATTTTAAAGATTAGGTCCCTTTCTATTTGCGCTTAGATTCGTCGACTTCACTTTCATAAAACGCGCACATCTCTGCGAGGGAACACTTTTGGGGCATGGCATCGGTCTCATTCGATGCTCAGATGTTGTCCACATCAAAAAATAAAAAAGTGAAAATTTGATGAAAAGTTTGTTCGGGAGAGCCATTTTAAAGATTAGGTCCCTTTCTATTTGCGCTTAGAATCGTCGACTTCACTTTCAAAAAACGCGCATATCTCTGGGAGGGAACACTTTTGGGGCATGTGATCAGTCTCATTCGATGCTCAGATGTTGTCCACATCAAAAAATAAAAAAAAGTGAAAGTTGATGAAAAGATTAGGTCCCTTTCTATTTGCGCTTAGAATCGTCGACTTCACTTTTATAAAACGCGCATATCTCTGGGAGGGAACACTTTTGGGGCATGTGATCGGTCTCATTCGATGCTCAGATGTTGTCGATGCTCAGATGTTGTCCACATCAAAAAATAAAAAAGTGAAAGTTAATGAAAACTTTTGTTCAGGAGAGCCATTTTAAAGTTTTCTATTTGCGCTTAGAATCGTCGACTTCACTTTCATAAAACGCGCATATCTCTGGGAGAAAACACTTTTGGGGCATGGGATCGGTGTTATTCGTTGTTCTGATGTTGTCCACATCAAAAAAAGAAGAAAAATGAAAATTGAATTTTTTTACCCTCAGGTCCCTTTCTCCATGCGCTGTCACATATGGAAATATGTTTTGGCTGAAATAAGGGACGGACTCATGGGCCGAAAAGGCTCAAAAAATGCTCCGTTTTTTTGTTGCCCTTTAGTGTCGTAGGACGACTTAGGTCCTATAAGATTCGGCCTGGTCGATCTTACCAACGTTTTTACTTGTTTTACTTTGCGAAAGAGTTTAATAAATAGTATTTTGCAAGCGATATTTTTTTCAAAAGGATTTACTTCGGCCCTTTCTATATTAAGCCAGCGATATAAAGTCCCCCAGGGCCTAAAAAAAGTAGTGATCAAATTTTCAATTCGAAATCAACTTTTTTTTAGAAGTAGTAGTTGTTGCTGTTGTAGTGAAACAAAGTGCCGGAGTGATAAGCCCATGGCCTTGACCGGCTGCCGTGGGATTGTTTTTCGAAATGGTAGGAATATATTAAAGCAGTAATGCTGTAAAGCTGTAAAGATGTAACCTTCTCATTGAGTCCTGGTACCCTAGGGGAACAAAAATGCTCCCATAATGTTTAGAAACATATAACCTTCCAGAACAATGACTTTTTCTCACAAATCCCAATATTAACCAATTAAGTTTAAGGCCTATTTTGCACTTGGACTTGACCATAGAGGCCCAACAATTATGGTTATTTTTTACAGCCGATTCAAATTAAAAACTTTAAATGGTCCAACCTAAGTTGTAAATTGTTAAACTAAGTTTTAAAAAAGCTTTTGTTTAATTCTTGTTGCTATTTAGTAGCCAAAAAATTATCGGACAATTAAATAAAAAGCTTGAATTCTATAAGATTCGTCTTGAATCACTTAACGACGTTTTAACTGGTTTTTTTGAATTATCCAGCGTTAGCATGCTAGTTAATGTCCTTGTTAGTAGACAGACTTTTTGCCTGAGCGTGCCCAACAAACACAAACCATATCCTTTTGTTCATATTGTTTTTTTTTTGTTTATCTCTGTGCAATTCTCCGAAGGTCCTTTTGCACTCACAAAGGACATCATAAATTGTTCTTAAAACTTTTTAACTACATTAACGTTTGCCATATGAACGTTAGTGCACACCTACTCGTACGTACATAAGTAACCTTTGCTATTGTCTCCATTGAAATGCTCTCGTTTTCCTATTTTCATTATCGTTACTTTTTGTTCTCACTTTCTCTTTTTCCCTTTTACTTCTAATAGAAAAATCGCTCGTTATCGTCAGTTTCGAGCGGCACTTCTGTGTTGGACAATCGTCAGCATTTAATGGAACTGGACGAAGGTGAACTCTTTATGGAATTGATACGTGATGTGGCCAATGAGCTGGACATTGATGTACTGTGCCACAAAATCCTAGTGAATGTCGGTCTACTCACGCACGCAGATCGTGGCTCACTGTTCCTGGCCAAAGGACCGCCCAATAGTCGATATTTAGTGGCGAAATTATTCGATGTTACACAAAAGACACGTAAGTTTTATTAACGAACAAAGCGGCCTAAATTGAAAAGCTAAAAACAATAGCAGCACCACGATTTTAATTCATTACCATTTGTTGAGACAGGCAGTAGCTCGTTGGTAGGCTTATGCGTCAACAAAAGGATTTCGATTTTTGCTTTTATTTTGAGCGCAAACAAAGTAATTCAAGGATTACAATCCATTAAAACACAATGAATTATTGACGAGATTCGATTTTGTGCAAATGCTCGTCATACTGTGGATGGAAATGGGAGGGGAAATGCACTTTCCACAAACAAACGAAAAGTGCATAAGGCTGGTGTGTACCCGTATGCACCAGCTCAGCTTTCGTCGATATTAAAATACGGAACAAGGTGATTTTAATTATAAACAGGCTGGTTTCAATAAGGCAAATCGATATAAGCTGTGAATACCAAAATGACGACAGGGATATAAAATGTGAACTTCGATAAAAGACACATTGGTCTTTTTTTGTGCGAAACCGTGACAACTGAAAAAAGGTGACTTTACCTAGAGTACTTTTATCAGGTGATCAATCTAAAAGTATTTTCACAAAATAAAAATAAATTCAAAAAATCAAATAAAATGTGGAATATTTGTGGTTCTTTCAAAAGGATATTTTATGCCATTTATTTTTTGAACATAATTTCCTTTAAATATTGGCCGCAACTACGCTACAGGGTGTCCATTCTCTTGGCTTTAATGACACGCGTAATGTTGGCTTCCAAAACCTGAATCGTAGCTGGTTTGTCAGCATAGAATTTGGACTTTGCGTAGCCCCAAAGAAAAAAGGTTATAGCTGCCAACTCTAGGCGGCCAACTCACCGGTCCAAAACGTGAAATTGGCTGCTCTTCGTAATGACCTCTTAATAGATCCATTGCTTGAGCGGCTGTATGGCAAGTGGAGCCGTCCTGTTAAATCCAAATTTCCTCAAGACTACTGGCTTCAATTTCAGGAAACAAAAAGTCCAATATCAAGGCGCGACAGCGAGCTCCATTCGCGGTTACGTTCCGGCCATCGTCATTTTTGAAAAAATATGGACCGATTATTCCACTAGCCCATAAACCGTACCAGACCGTGGTTTTCTCTGGGTATAATGGCACCTCTTGAACCTTTTATGGTTGCTTTTCAGCCAAAATGCGGCAATTATGTTTATTGACTGAACAAAATTTTGGTCCAAAAAAGAGGGGACCTTCCCGTTTCTCACCGAACGCTCATTTCCATAATACAGTTGCTAACATTTGAAGGTAATTATTTTCAAAAAATAAATGCCATAAAATGTCCTTTCAAATTACCAATAAAGATTCCACACTTGATTTGAATTTTTATATATTTTTTTGTTCTGAAAAAATACCTCTAGATGGATCACCCTATAGGATGCCCACAGAAACGCAATTTCCAATACGCGACGCAAATGGCAATTGGGCAATATCACAAGTGGAAAAAGCCAATGTTTTCGCAAATCATCTGTCCGGGGTATTTTGCCCAAATCCTGCAAGTAGCGAACTCCTTCCAACAGATAATTAAGCTTCTGCCGTAATTCCATTGTTTACTAATGCAACTGAAGTTCTGCATGTCATTAAAGAAACCGTGAATCCAGTTAAAAAACCTGGATATGATCTTATCACGCCTAAAATGATCTTGGAACTTCCCTATATTGCTGTGAAGTTCCTGGCAATTATTTAACTCAATTTCGAGACATAGTTACTTTCGTATAGCATGGAAAAATTTTTATGATTCAAATGGTTTTAACGCCAGGAAAGGACAAATCCATACCTTCCTTCTCAATACAGGCTGATCAGTTCGCTTCCCTGCTTATCCAAACAATTTGATAAAGTTCTTTTATCGAAAATAAAACCGTTCCTCGTGTCAAATAACATAATACCAAACCATCAGTTTGGATTCCGCGAAGGTCAGAGCACCATCGAACAAGTAAACCGTCTGACCCAAGCAATTGAAAAATCATTTGAACGGCGAGAATATTGATGCGCCGTATTTCTGGATGTTGCTCAAGCACTTGACAAAGTCTGGCACTTTGGCTTGACCAACAAAATTGGCAAATACGCATCGAATTTCTTGAGTCTTACTTAGAAAACCGCATATACAGAGTCAAGCGTGGGCAACACGTCACCGATGACCGCGAAATACTAGCTGGTGTCCCCCAGGGAAGTGTCCTGGGGCCTATCCTTTACCTTCTGTTAACCGCAGATATCCCCACCAGCCCAAACAAACTAACATCCACTATTGCCGATGATACCGCTATAATGGCGCCGCATAAAAACCAGGATACGATGGCTGATATATATTTCTGGCCTAATAATGGAAATGCGAATATTTATCATCAAAATGGTTTTGTTTGTATTCTCCAGCTTGATTAATACACTTTTGCATGCTCTCAAACCAATTGTCGAAGCACTTTTTCCACTCCGATTAAGACACCTCCAAAACATGGTTTTTGGACGCTTCAACAGCAGCTTCTGGAGACGAAAATCAGTTACAACCGGTCAAAAAGCGCTGGTTTGAGCCGATGTGTGAGAGCTCGCATTGACATGGTGCACAATGATTCGTCTTCTCTTGTTCGTTTTTCGAATTTCTCCGAAGACTTCAGGCAAACAAATTGTGGTGTACCTCTCAGAATTGACCGTTCTAAAGAGTGATTTTTTTGAGGTTAGGATTTTCATGCATTAGTATTTGACAGATCACGTGGGATTTCAGACATGGTGTCAAAGAGAAAGATGCTCAGTATGCTTTGACATTTCATCATGAATAGACTTACTAACGAGCAACGCTTGCAAATCATTGAATTTTATTACCAAAATCAGTGTTCGGTTCGAAATGTGTTTATCGACAAATTTTGTTCAGCGATGAGGCTCATTTCTGGTTGAATGGCTACGTAAATAAACAAAATTGCCGCATTTGGAGTGAAGAGCAACCAGAAGCCGTTCAAGAACTGCCCATGCATCCCGAAAAATGCACTGTTTGGTGTGGTTTGTACGCTGGTGGAATCATTGGACCGTATTTTTTCAAAGATGCAGTTGGACGCAACGTTACGGTGAATGGCGATCGCTATCGTTCGATGCTAACAAACTTTTTGTTGCCAAAAATGGAAGAACTGAACTTGGTTGACATGTGGTTTCAACAAGATGGCGCTACATGCCACACAGCTCGCGATTCTATGGCCATTTTGAGGGAAAACTTCGGAGAACAATTCATCTCAAGAAATGGACCGGTAAGTTGGCCACCAAGATCATGCGATTTGACGCCTTTAGACTATTTTTTGTGGGGCTACGTCAAGTCTAAAGTCTACAGAAATAAGCCAGCAACTATTCCAGCTTTGGAAGACAACATTTCCGAAGAAATTCGGGCTATTCCGGCCGAAATGCTCGAAAAAGTTGCCCAAAATTGGACTTTCCGAGTGGACCACCTAAGACGCAGCCGCGGTCAACATTTAAATGAAATTATCTTCAAAAAGTAAATGTCATGGACCAATCTAACGTTTCAAATAAAGAACCGATGAGATTTTGCAAATTTTATGCGTTTTTTTTAAAAAAAAAGTTATCAAGCTCTTAAAAAATCACCCGTTACGTTTCTCAAGCGGAACAGTCGCCAAAGAAACAGACGACTATTTGCTCCAAAGTGCTTCTTCCACGAACAACTTTCATTGGATTTGGCTCGTCTTCAAAGACCCACACGGTCGATTGCTGTTTTGTTTCGGGCTCATACGCATAAATCCATGATTCGTCACCTGTGACGATCTTATGAAAGTCTTTCGAAGCACCGCGATCGTATTTTTTCAAAATTTCTTTGCACCAATCGACACGAGTCTTTTTTTTGAGGGATTGTCAAATTGTGCGGGATCCAACGAGAACAAACCTTTTTTACGGCCAGGTGTTCATGCAATATCGAATGTATGCTGGTGGAAGTTATGTCCAAGGATGCCTCTATCCGACATGACGATATTGCATTATCAGTTCACGCACGGCATCAATGTTCTCTGGCACAACGGCCGTTTTTGGACGACCTTCGTTTTTGAGCGAGCGTCGGCCACGATTAAATTCATTAAACCAGTTTTCACAGTGCTATAGGATTGTGCTTCATCGACATTCATCGATGCACTCTTCTCGTGGTAATCCACTTCGATAGTTGTGAAAAATGATCGCACGAAAATGTTCACGAGTTAATTCCATTTTTTTGCCAAATTGATTTTTTCAAGTCACTGTAAACAACACAAATGATGGTCGTACGTCAAAACGTTCTGAGTACGTTTATGCTAAAAAATGTCAAACTTTCTAATGGAAATGTCAGATGGCGCCAGGCAACACTTAGTGTTGCCTAGGCCAGAAGTGTTTATAGCAACCCACGTATTGCATCAATGAATCTAGGTGTATATCGTAGACGAGTAGAATCTTGGCTCTCTGACTGGCGAATAAAATTTAATGAGGCTAAATGCACACAGGTAACTTTCACACCGAATTTTAGCACTTGTCCGACATTGAAACTAAACAATACCCCTTTTTCTCAATCTGATAATGTGACATATCTTGGAATCCATCTGGATCGCCGACTCACTTGGAGCAGTCATTTCGAAGCCACGCAGACTTAACTGAAACTTAAGATCAATCAACTTCACTGGCTTCTTAACGCGAACTCCAAACTAAGCCTAAGAATATAAGGTCCTGCAGAACAGTGCAATCAAACCTATCTGGTTATACGGTGCTCAGCTATGAGGCAAAGCAAGCTCGAGTAATCTCGACAAAATCCAAAGAGTCCAATCGAAGACATTGCGGCTGATTACCGGTGTCCCTTGGTATATGAGGAACGAAAACATCAACCGATATCTGAAAGTATCCCTCGTCAAAGATGCAATTCAAGATATCAAGATGATGCACAAACAGGAGATCGAACGACACGGCAACATACTCTTATAATCTAGGCAGTTACCATGTACTCCAAGCACGTCAAGACTTTAAAGAAATTAACGCTAGGTATACTGATCTATATCTGAGAGTCTTTCGTCACAGCATATCGTGAACATACACGCACAAAAGTGTAGAATTCTCATTTCTACTTCACGAGGTGTAAATGCTCTCACCAGTGATCCTTAAAGCAGTCAAAACACAAAACGAAAATGTCTGGCTATAGTGGCCTCAACCTCTATTTCACAAAGTTTAAACCAAATCTGGTTTCAAATTCTCAGTTATGTGAACGCTCTCTACTGAATTTTTCTTTAAGATTCGTTTACTTATTTTTACGCCCCCCCGGAGCAGATCCAATAATACCAAAATAAAGCTTTAATAAAAAAGGGACAGTTGTAGCCAAGGATTTGTAGAATATTTTAAAATATTTCCATTAAAATCTGGCTATTAGATATATTTTAGAAATTAGGTTGTCATGCTGGATAGTATAACAATTATTTGAATCGTACAAACTCGAGTATATACGACAAATATATGTACTAACGAAATAGTACACATATGAAGGAACAAATCGAGATTTTTAAATGCAAATGGTATTTAGTATCTCTATTCCCTAACAGATCCTTAATTGATATGGTCTTTGGCTTACTTAGCTTTCAGCCTCATACTCATTTTCAACATACAACAGATCCAATAATGATTTAAAAAAAAATAACGAAATATTTTCTTTTCCTTCCTTTTTAGCCCTCAAAGATGCTGTAAAAAAGGCACGATCCGAGGAGATCGTCATACCCTTCGGTGTGGGCATTGCCGGTATGGTGGCTCAAACGAAGCAAATCATCAATATCAAAGAAGCCTACAAAGATGCCCGGTTTAATTGTGAAATCGATCTAAAAACCGGCTACAAGACCAACACCATCCTATCGATGCCCATCTGCAACTATGAGGGCGACATCATTGGTGTGGCCCAGATTATAAACAAGACAAACGGTTCGAATGAATTCGACGAACATGATGTCGAAATATTTCGACGATATTTAACATTTTGTGGCATTGGTATACAAAATGCTCAATTATTTGAAATGTCCGTCCAGGAATATAGGCGTAATCAGATATTATTGAATTTGGCTCGCAGCATTTTCGAGGAACAAAACAATTTGGAATGTTTGGTGACGAAGATAATGACCGAAGCGCGAGTGCTCTTGAAATGTGAAAGATGTTCAGTATTTTTAGTTGATTTGGACTGTTGTGAAGCGGTAAGTAAAACATATGCAATCCATTTTTTTGTGCAATCGATCACCCTGAAGATCGATAATTGGGATATATTAGTTTCAAATATGTTTAAAAATTTGTTCCATCGTATACGGCATAAAAATATGTCATCGATGTTTTAGCAGGACGTTGCGTTATAACTTGATCTAGCATATTTCAACCGTTCTGTAAAATTATGATATAAGAGCTCATGTTTTCATTCATCCCCACAAAAGTTCTTTCGATTTAAGGCACTTTCGCTCTAGAATCCTTAAATCAAAATTCGGATTGTTTGTTACAAGCGACTAGTACCTAACCATCCTATTGAACATGTTGGTCCAGGTTTCCGTTTCCGTTAAGCCCTTATGATAATGACCCCCCGATTGGAGGACCTAAAAACCGGAGGTATTTTTGTATGCGTTCTATTTTTAAATATAAACTGGCGGCTGACTTATTATAAAATTCTCTACCATAGGATGAAGTCTACATACGAGGGCGACCGCAAAAGTAACAGGCCTAATATGAAAAGAACCGTTTTTTTTGGAATTATTATTATTTATTTTTCAACATAATCTCCTTCCATCTCAATACACTTCATCAAACGTTTTTCAAGTTTTTTTAATTCCATCCGAAAAATAAGATTTTTCAAGACCTTCACAATATGCCTCAGTTTCAGCAATAACCTCGCTATTGGACGAAAATTTTTTGCCACCGAGAAATTTTTTTAAATTTGGAAACAAGAAATAATCAGAAGGAGCTAAATCTGGGCTATATCGTGGATGCGGAGCAATTTCAAATCGTAATTCGGCCAGTTTTTGTTGAGTTAAAAATGCAGTGTGTGAAGGAGCATTATCTTGATGAAAAAGAACTTTTTTTTCTAAATGCGGTCGTTTTATCTTGATTTCTTCACTCAACCGATCCAATAATGCACAGCAATATTCACTATTCATAGTTTTTCCTTTCTCAAGATAATCAATAAATATTATACCCCTTGCATCCCAAAATACTGTGGCCATTACTTTTCCTGCTGACTTAACAGTTTTCGCCTTCTTGGGACTACTTTTACCAGCTTTTATCCATTGTTTTGACTGTTCTTTGCATTCTGGGATGTAGTGATGGACCCATGTTTCATCAACAGTTATGAATCGGCGCAAGAACTCTATTGGATTACGCTGATAAATCGCTAAAAGCTCCTCGGAATTGGTCCAACGGACGATTTTTTGGGGCAAAGTCAACAAACGCGGCACCCATATTGCGGATAGCTTTTTTATGTGGAGTTCATCATGTAAAATACTCCAAACTTGTTTTTCGTGTATTTTAACAATATCAGCAAGTTCTCTGTGCTTTATTCGTCTATCTTTAGTCACTTCATTAAATATTTTTCTAATGCTTTCAATAGTAGTAGCAGTATTCGGTCTTCAAGAGCGTTGTTCATCTTCCGTACTTGAACGACCCATTTTAAATTGTTGAACCCAGGATTTCACGGTGGAGTATGATGTAGCATTATCACCATGAACAGAATCCAATTCATCTTTAATTAATTGTGGCGTATAACCTTTCATATAAAAGTGTTAAATTACCGCACGAAACTCTTTATTTTCCTTTTTTCAAAAATTATAGAACTTGTTTACTTCAATCACCTGTAACAAAGAAAATAATCATTAAATATTTCGGAAATTTTGACAGATGGCTTATAAAAGATTGCTTTTAAAAAACAAAAAACAAAAAAAGTTGCTAGTAAAACAGAAAATGTGCCAGGCCAGTTAGTTTTGCGGTCGGCCTCGTATAAAAGAGTCATTTCGTTTGTAACATTCCGAACTACGACCATATTAAGTACAGGGTGGCGCACCAATTTTGGAAGCATAAAAAACTGAAATAACTTGTTTTCATCAACGTATTTCATTTATTTTTTACATTGAATAGAAAATTTAATATAATTATATATGCGAAATTGTGTTTGAAGATGGTAGACCGTAAAAGACCTCCGTGCTCATCCAGGCATAAGCAACACTTGATTAGAAAATCATTTATTGCGGCCTGAAGGGTTGAAGAAGGGATCGCTTCAATTATTGCTTTACTGGACTGCTTCAATTCAGTCAAACTCTATGGTTTCGTTTTGTACACCTCTTGCTTGACATAACCCCACAAAAAAAAGGACTGGTGCAGTCAGGTCCGGTGACCTTGGGGGCCAGCGGAAAGTGTAATTTTTGGATATTAATTTGTATGGAAATTTTTGTTGGAGCTTTGCCATAACCGGTCTGGCTATACGAGGGTTTCTATTTCGGGTCCGGCAATAAAAACACAATAATTTATCAGTGGAAATGGTTTTATTGTTTTTCAAAATATTCCCCTTTAAGATCAATACACTTTTGCATGCGCACAAACCAATTTTCGAAGCACTTTTTCCACTCCGATTGAGACACGTCCAAAAAATGATTTTTGAACGCTTCAACAGCTGCTTCGCACGATGAAAAACGTTAAACACGCATTTTTTTTGATGCTAGCGAATAATTAGAAGTCATTGGGTGCCAAACCAGGACTGTACGGTGGATGGCCCATCAATTCGACATCTGAAGTGGTCAAATAGCTCATCGTTTCAGCTGATGTGTGAGAGCTCGCATTGTCGTGATGCAAAATGATCCGTCTTTTCTTTTTATCTTTCCTCATTTCTTCGATCACTGTTGGCAAACAGATAGTTGTATACCACTCAGAATTGACCGCCCTACGTTTCACTGAAGGCACTGTGGCAACATGGCCGGTTATACCAAAAAAAACGCGATCATATGCTTCGACGTACATCTTTCAAGAACTTTTGTTGGATTTGGCTCGTCTTGCAAGACCCATACGGTCGATTGCTGTTATGTTTCGGGTTATATGAATAGATCCATGATTCGTCACCTGTGACAATGTTATACACTGCCTTTAAGCTATCGCAGTTATACTTTTTTAAAATCTTTTTGCTCTAATCCATACGAGTCTTTTGAGAGCATTTGTCAAATTATGTGGGATCCAATGAGAACATTTTTTTTCCGGCCAAATGAACATGCAATATCTTATTGATGCTTGTCACACTAATACCCAAGGATGCCTCAATCTCACGGTATGTTACATGTCGGTCTTGCTTAATCAGTCCACGCACAGCATCGATGGTTTCTGCCAGTGTGACCGAAGTTGGACGTCCTTCACGAAATTCATCCTGGAGCGAACGGCGTCCGAGACTGAACTCTAACTACCAGCGATTAACAGTGGTTTTTAATGGTGCTTAATCATCAAAAGTCGAAACAAGTTGATTTAAACACTCTTGCTTAGATAACCCACGCCGAAAATCGTAAAAAATCATCGCACGAAAATGTTCACGGGATAATTTTATTTTTTTGCTGAGATGAATTTTTCCACACATTGTAAACAAAACAATTCGCCCTCAAATGACAAAACGTTCTGAGTAAAGATATGCTAATAAATATCAAAGTTTCTAATGGAAGTTACAGTTTGCGTCTGGGAACACTAATGTTGTCAGGACCCGAAATATAAATAGCAACCCTCGCAGAGAAAAGATATGGTTACTATATGGTCACCACAACAATAATATGTTCTCTACAATAAAAGCATGTTCGTCGCAACCATAGTATTGTTTTTTGAATTTCATTTTGACAACAGTATGATTGCGGCAGTATTTATATTGTTGAAATGTTACAATAGTATTATTGCCAAATTTAGAAATGAAAATATGGTTGTAGCACCCATATAAACATGGTTGGTGCAACAAAAGTATTGATGTTTAAAATTTACGTTAACAATAAAATGATTACGGCAATCATACCGTATAGTTGCGAATATGAACATAACAAAACAGGTTTTATAGAGTATACATGTGTATGTTTTTTGTTTTGATTTACCAAAAAACACATACACACGATACAGTGCATGATTGTTGTCCATTATAAAAAACAACAACAATCGAAAGGTAGTTCGAGGGATTTTTGTTGTGTTTACTTTGTTCGGTGAAATACTCTACTTTATTCAAAATCTGCCTGCACTTGAATATGTAGCCATTGATCGAGGTTTAATCACATATGTTGCTTGGGGTCTACGGATGGTGAAGTAGCATTCACCCCTACTGGCAACTAAAAGTATTTTCTACTGCCGTTGGAATATATATTTTTGTTTCTTGAGTGAAATGTTCAATAAAAACATGACCTCAAATCTGGCTAATAAGTAGTAATGCAATTTAAAATAACTTAGTTAATAAAAATCTCTATTTTTGAATAACAACATTACTCAATCCTAATAAATAATTTTGGGGATCATAGTATGGTTGAGTGTGAATCATACTATGGTTGCGTGTGAATCATACTATGGTTGTGAGGATCATACTATGGTTGTACGAGAAATATACTATGGTTGTGAGGATCATAATATAGTTGTGGAGATAATAGTATGGTTGTGTGTGAATCATACTATTGTTGTGAGGATCATAGTATGGTTGTGGAAATCATAGTATGGTTGAGCGTGAATCATAATATTGTTGTGAGGATCATAATATTGTTGTGCCACAACCATATACCCAACAATAGTATGATCCTCTTCTAATATTGTCACCCCAGCCATACTTTTTTCTGCGTGTTGCTGGAACCAACTGCTGTTAAACCGGATACGTTCTGGGTGCAGTTCCGTCTCATGTCGTATTTGTGGATTGGATTCATTCCATATACGGCAATTTTGCTTGTTGACATTACCGTTTAGATCAAAGTGGGCCTCATCCTGCATAAACAAGCAATTTATTAAGCTGTTGTCTTCTTCGGATATTTCAATAACTTTTTTGTAAAATTCCATACGAATAGGCAAATCCAGAGGGTTTAAGTTTCTTGTAATTTGGACTTTGTGCGGAAAGTTTAAATCATGACTTATCTGTTGTTATGACCGTTTGCTAAATGCAAATTTCGTTTCGAGTCGAAACGCTTGGATTTGCCTGAATTGAAGATACTACAGCCGCGATGGTGTCTTGAACCCGAACTTAGTGATTTCGATGGTATGGTCTTCGTGCGATGCTTCCAGATTTGGCAAACATGTTTACTAGCCTCAAAATGCTCCATATGTGACAGCGCATAGAGAAAGGGGCCTAAGGGTAAAAAAATCAATTTTCACCTTTTTTTGATGTGGACAACATCTGAGCATCGAATGAGACCGATTCCATGCCACAAAAGTGACCCCTCCCAGAGATATGCGCGTTTTATGAAAGTGTTGGTACACCAAAGATACACGTATTTAAATCTTTAAAATGGCTCTCCTGAACAAAACTGGTTTTTACCCTTAGGTCCCTTTCTATTTTGCGCGTCACATATACTGGGGGGAGTTCTGCCAAACTCCCGCCTAAATTTCGTTTGGACGGAAATGCAGGTTTGCATAGCCCAAGCATTCATTTTATTAATAAATCTAAGTACAGGGTGGAGAGCGGTATTTTGCTTTTTTTGCAAAATACCGCGGCTGTGGCGGCACTGATGGTCGAAGAAATTGGAGGTGTGCGTGGCATATGGTGGCTCAAGGGAGATTTGTATTCGTCTGCCTTTCAGTTGCCATCATGCATTGGACACGTGAGAAGAGGTCATTTTGTGTTGAAGCGTATTTTTCAAATACGCACTTGATCATTGCAGTGCAGCGTGCTTTTCGTTTTCGATTCGCTATTCCCCACGTGGTTGTGTAAACAAGCAAAATATGCGGCACTGGAGTGATTCTCCTCTGCATTCGGACCGCATCACTGTGTGGTGCGTCATATCACGAGTAGGCATCATTGGTCCTTACTTTTTCCAGGATAACGGCTTTGCCGTAAATGTGAACTCCAAACGTTACTTGACTATGATACATGATTTTTTTCAGCCGGCTCTTGAGGCAATGCAATTAGAGGATACATGGTTCAAACAGGTAGTGCCACTTAACACACAACGAGGGTTACCATGAATTGTTTGAGGCAAGTGTTTCCTATACGGCTTATCTCTTCGAGGGGTGATGTGAACTGGCCGGCACGCTCACCAGACTTAGCCCCATGCGATTTTACCTGAAATCGATGGTGTATATCAACCGTCCCAACACCTTGGAAGACCTAATTAACAATATTGGGGCTGAAATTGGCCCAGTCGACTTGTTAGAGTTCATGAAAACTTCAGAAAACGTACTCAGTAGTGTGTGGATAGCGAAGTCTGACATTTGTCAGATAAACTATTTAAAACCGTGTAATTTAAAAATTCCCTTACTGTTCAATATACTTAAAATATAAAATAAATTTCTCTTAAGTTTATAACTTTTTTATTTCATTCCCAAATAAGCAAAATTCCGCGCTCCACCCTGTAATAACCATCCAAATAAAATATTGAATAAACCGACTGCGCACACAGAAAAAAGTAATTAGTTTTGTTTTTGTAGCACGATAAGTGTGCCACCCTGTATACATTTTTTTTGCTGTTTGGCTAATTTTGGATGACGGTCCCTAAACATGGACATATTGGTAACAAAAAAACCAAATTTAAATATGACCTTATTTTTAGAATCTGGGTTATAGGGCTCTATAACTTTACTTCTGATTCCGAAAATATATTTCGTTCTTTGACTTTTGACTTAATTTCACTTTTTTTACGTTTTTCCGTCTACGGGAAAACACGACTCAAGTAATAACAATAAATAAAAAATAAAAACAATTCTTTAACTCGAAATAATTTAGAATTTATCAAAGACTTCCCTATTAATTCCTTTACAGGAATCCCAAAGCTATCCCAAGCTATTTTAAATTTCATATTTTTCCTCTATTTCTTTGCAGAGTCATTTGGAAAAAATTATAGAAAAGCCGAATGAAATGCAGAGACGTCTAAGTCGTAGTATTATGAGTAGTAGTGAAAGTTTCGAAGAAAAGGTAAGTCAGATATAATAATTACCGCCACATCCATGCAATAGATAAAATTCAACTCTTCTTAAATCTGTTTTCAGCAAAAGCCGAGTATGAGATTCACAGTCCTGTTTGAATTGGGAGCAGCTAATCAATCTGCGAATATTTCGCGACCCTCTGTCAATGACCTAAGCAATTCGACCCTAGCTCAAATCGCACAATTTGTGGCAAGCACCGGCCAAACTGTAAATATAGCCGACGTTAGGGAATGGGTGCAGCAGCACAATCAAATCACGGCCGAAAATGAAATTGATTGCATCAAGGCGATTCTCTGTATGCCAATTGTCAACGCTCAAAAGACGGTGATCGGTGTGGCCCAACTGATCAATAAGGGCAACGGTGTGCCCTTCACCGACTCGGATGCCTCCATATTTGAGGCGTTTGCCATCTTCTGCGGCCTGGGCATACACAATACGCAAATGTATGAGAACGCGTGTAAGTTGATGGCCAAACAGAAGGTGGCTCTGGAATGTCTGTCATATCATGCCACAGCGCCGCAGGAGCAGACCGATAAACTGGTGCAAGACGAAATAGAAACGGCGGAGGTTTATAATTTATATAGTTTCAAATTTATAGGTAGGATTAAAATCTTTTGAAGAGTGCATATAAAATATCACATTTTTCTTTGCCCTCCATAGATTTCGATTTGTGTGATGATGACACCTGCCGAGCCGTTGTCCGCATGTTCATGCAATGCAATCTGGTTCAGATGTTCCAAATACCCTATGATGTTCTCTGTCGCTGGGTGTTGAGCGTGCGTAAAAACTACCGTCCTGTTAAATATCACAATTGGCGTCATGCCCTAAATGTGGCCCAAACGATGTTCGCCATGATGAAAACCGGTCGCATGGAACGTTTCATGAAGGATTTGGAAATATTTGGCCTATTGGTGGCTTGCTTGTGTCACGATCTCGATCATCGTGGCACCAATAATGCTTTTCAAACCAAAACCGAATCGCCACTGGCCATACTGTACACAACGAGTACGATGGAACATCATCATTTCGATCAGTGTGTCATGATTTTGAATTCGGAGGGCAACAATATATTTCAGGTAAGCAATGGAACCGGCTTGAGTGTGATTAGCGAATAGTATTTGGCTGTTAAAGGATGATTTATGGCAACAGTTTCGGTAGGAATATAAAAATAGGCACGCTGATAACATTGTGCAACAGTTTTTTAGGGAGAGGATGCTTCTTAAATTCCAACAAGACAGGGTTATGGTAGATCTCTGTAATTTTTTGATGGGTCGAGGAAGTTTTTCGTTTTTAATGCAATCTCGCAAGAAATAAGTAGAAAAAATAGTATAAATTCCTTTGTTTTAGCGAATTTTCGTTATGGGATGTTATAAGTGAAATCGTATGGAGATTATTTTAACATCCTATCCCTAAGTATGGTGTGTCCTTTTTGTTCTTTCTTTCGAGAAATGTGAAAAATGGATTCTTTAACGAGAATTTTGAGTACTTCTATGTTCCACAAAATGTTACCTATTTAATTTTAGTAGGGGTCACCAAAGACTTATCTACGCAGATAAACCTGACACGATTGACGCCTTGGAAGAGAATATTCGGCGCGTTATTGCTGGCATACGGCCCCAAATGCTGCAAAAAGCGGTCGAAAATTGGGTCTTTCGGCTGGAATTTGTTCGAGCCAGCCGCGACTGCCACTTGCCCGAAATCATGTTTAAAACGTAATGGCAAAACCCTTGTCTTTATAATAAAGCTAAATTCTAGGCGATAACATTATATTATATGCGTTTAATTTCTTCCTGAAAGCCATACCTCTGAAAAAGACACCCTTTATGATTTTGCTGAGGTTAGGGTCGGACTCACAGATCCTGGCGATCCTTATTTGTAACAAACGACAATTCAAATAAGGTTTTTAAATTAAAAGAAGCTTCGTAACGAATCCAATTATGTTGTTTGTATACCCTACAACACACTGTGTTACATGGGCTTATGAAACATAAAATATATCGGTCCATAATTTCGAATAGCCCCCACACAATGGTCCCCTACGATTTTAGCTTATGAGTGACAAATAATTGAATTTAACATATTGAGTCCAAAATGGCTCACGCTTTAGACTAAAGTGCTTAATCCTCTTAATACTGGAGGGGTTTAGGGTATCCGGCCAACTTTTTACTTAGGGCGGCCACTTTTTACTTGTTTTTATATAAGTCTTTTCGATCACACGCTGGTTAAGACCGAGATACTCGTATATACAGATCTGCAAAAATATTATTAAATAAAAGAGTTCTCGAAATACTCTGGATTTATTTTTGCCGAATAATTGTCGAGCTTCGATCACGATCATTACCATAAATATATGATTAATAATTAATACTTTAACATGTTGTGGTCAAATTTCAATTGAGACACATGAGCACCGTATTTTTATAACCTCACCCTACTGGGTAAGAGGGTATATATCATTTAGTACGATAAAAAGCATCGAGAACATCATTTTATACCCTACATAAGTTTTGACCAAATCCATATTTCTTTTTTTAAATGACAAACACCCAGGGGATACCTCCTATCAATGCAGTGACACTTGCCACATTTGCCAGTCGATTCCACTTTTTAAGTCATTTGATCTATGCCCGTCTGCGCGGTTGGAGTGCACGATAACTCTCGAAAAGAGCGACCAATCGTTTTTAAGTACAGCATGTAATAATTTGACAATATTAGCCAAAACTGCCGATGGGATTCAAAATGTGCCGTGTTGCCACACTCCTTCTGTTATCTTCTACACAAATTATGCCCACCTTTGGCATCTTTAAAGATATTTATAGGATCTAACCCAAAATTAATTTAAAGAACATAGAAAAAAGCTTCTGTTAGTGGCAAATAATTGGATCCTAGCCACACCTCTTGAAGTATCTCCCACACAAATGACACTATTTCAGTCACATTAAAACGCACACAAACAGTCACCCTGTGCGTAAAATGTGCTTCAATTGAGAACACTGTAATGTTTTTAAAAAACAGCTTTGTAATGTATTATGAAAAAATGGTCCTTTTCGGATACCTCCCATGCAAATGCACCATTTCGCCCAATTTTGTATCTTTGTAATATATAAGTAATACGATCTAACTCAAAATCAACACTTAAGAACAGAGATATAAGCTAACTTGGTGGCAAATAATTTGATTCCTAGTCACGCCCCTTTTGGTACCACCTGCACAAATGACCCTGTTACAGTTTAGATTAGCACCGATATATCTGATCTGCAATTGCAGATTCGCTACAATTGTGAACTCCATAATAATTTTGTATCAGCTTTATACACGTGTACGAAAAGAGTAGATGATGCGCCCGATTCTGGTACCTCCAGAGCAAATGCACCAATCCGCCCACATTTAGTATTGGCGTCATAGTTTTTATACTATTAATATGATTCTGCTGAAAATTAGTAATTAGAAAAACGATTATAAACTAGACTGGCTTGCGAAAATTTAAAGCCTAAGCCACGCCGCATTTAGTAATTTTCACAAAAACGATACTTTCTGAGCACAGATTGAAGCCCACATAATTATTTTCCTGATGTTTGAATTCCGATAGAATATTGTTTTCTAAATATGTTTGTTATCTTTGTATGTGCATAAAAAAAATTTGCATGCCACGCCCATTCTAGTACCTACCATACAAACGACCCTTTACGATATTTAAATAGGAACGGTGCTTTTTGGACCATGGAGGACGAGACGACGATAATTTAAAATCCATATGGATGAGCATATACGTAAGTCGGATCAACCGACAGAAGCTTTTTTACTTGCTTTAGCTAGCTCCTTAACAGAACTACTGGTGAAGGTTCTTCACTGACGAGCCAAGGTTTTATGTGAACTAGTTTTTGACATTAATTTTTCGTACAAGAAAATTTTTGTCATTTCACCGCTTTTTGGTTTGTTTTTTTTTTTTAAAGTTCTCGTGCTGAAAAAACAAACATTCCCCCTTTGCAGAACACCGTATTGTTTTTCTAAAGATTATGCAAATATTGATAGATATCAAGTTATAAGAATTGCAAAGGCTCTAGTGAATCGCAATTATTTTTGTTAATATTTTAACTTTTTATATTTTTCTGATGGCAGAAAAACACAGTCGAAGGTCTTGTTAAAGTGTTAATTCAGGTGTATCAAATTTTGAAAGCACAATATTTGCAAGTGCTCGAGTGTCGGTTGAAACTACAACAGTGACCAAACGACACTTGGTGCATTTTTTTGTTAAAGCTGCTTGCATTTGTACAAAAAAGTTCTTCGAAAAAAAACTGAAAACTTAAATTTAATTATTATTTTTCAATAATTAATTATTTTTCAACCACAATAGTTTTTTTAGGGATGTATAGCGGACATGACTAAATAATCATATATTAAAATAATATTAAAATAAATTAATGTGTTTGGTCATATCGTCGCTTATATGCTATTTTGATCCAAACACCATTTTCTGATATGGGAAGAAAGCTAATAAACAGTAAATTATTTTCTAACTGAACCGATGTAATTTCATAGTTTTTGTCATTTAATCTCGAGCAAAGTCTCTAAATTCTTCATGTGAAATTTTACCGAATGTCGGTAGAATATAAATAAGTTATAGTCAAATTCCATCAGTACAATCGAATGTTAGTTCACTATTGTAACTGAAGTATCGGTAGAAAAAAGAAGAATCCCACGACAGCCGGTTCTATGCACGGGATCGACCCGAAGGAGGAATTCTTCGGCCAAGGTGCTGTAAACCTGGCAAACAACTACAAAATTCGAACCTCCAGAAAAGAATTTTTGGATGTAAAGGTGCATATCCGCACTTGTTTAACGAAAAAATTTTAAATTTACAGTAGAGGCAAAAACTGTTTTCTTATACACTTAAAGGACTACTAAGCATAAGGAGGGTCATGTCGAAAAGGAAAATCAGAAAAAGGTGATGGAAGATTTTTACTGAATAAATAAGATTAAACGATTTGCTTAAAGCAATAATAATAGGATAATTTTCGCTTTGGGTTCCGATGAAAGTTAAATATCATCAAAAAAAATCGATTACAACAACAGAATGTTGGCAAAACTATTGGTTGTCACAACCACCAGTTATGACAACTAAGTACATTTTACGCGTTTCATTGGTATGACCGATCAACTAGTTGCGTATACTTAGTAGGTACATAAATACTGTTACACACGTTTTATGCTGTAAAATAAAAAGTACTGAATGTTTTTGGACCAAATATTTTTTAATATATTTATTGATATATATTTTATCGCACTGGCCAATCGTCAATAGCTGCACGAACCTCGTCCATTGGAAAATTGGCCACAGCTCAAACCAAAGCAGTCTTAAGAGATCCAATGTTGAGGTATCATTTATGACAAGCCTTGTCCTCTAAAACCGTCCACAATTTGTAATTCAATGGGTTGAAATCTGGACTGCCTGAGGGCCATTCTTCAGAGGAAATGACGTCTGGCAAATTGTTTTGAAGCCAGATCTGGGGCGTTTTAGCCTTCTGGGCAGGCGCAGAATCCTGCTGGAAAGTCCATGGCTGGGTTTGGAACTGGGAATTGTTAAGAGGCTTCACAACAGCTTCCAAAACGGTTTCTTGGTAAACTTTGGCCGATGCTTTGACTCCTTGTTCGCAGAAATGCAGGTCAGTGACCCCCTCGTAAGAGACACCCCAGCAAACCATGACTGAAGCTGGGTGATGACCCTTTTCCATCCTTGGGATCAGCTCAGATGCTTCCTTAGATGACCGCGCATACACTCTATCAATTTGCTTGTTAAATTTTTTCTGAACAGTAAAAAAATTGTCATCGGTGAACAAAATTTTTCTGTGCAAGTTATCAGCGTGCTTCACCAAAAGACGTTTGCATTTTTCAATCCTATTTTTTTTAAAGCTGCAGTCAATAAATATCCGGTACGTCGTTTGAAAGCCAAGTTCCAAGTCTTTTGAATGATTCGACTCATGGACTTTTGCGTGATATTCATTGCACGGGTCATGATTTTCTGTTTTCGGAGCGGATTTCTGTGAATTCTTGATTTAACGACTTTGATGACATGCTGTGTTCGAACAGAGGGCGGGCGGCCCTTCCGGTGGCGGTCTTTTACTTCTCCAGTCTCCTCAAACAGTTATATGCATCGGAAGACGAACATGCGGCTAATCCCTAGTGCCCGGAGCGTTTTGAAAATATCCCTTTTTTCATTTCACACTTGAAAAGCGCTATTACAGCGATACGGTTCTCATTATTTGACCACTCCATGATGAAAGTTTCAACAATTTTAAAATCCCGTTACAGACTAACGCTATTGAGGTTAGTTTTCAAAACCTATTTGACATAAACGGGGTATGTTCAGTTCTACTATTAAAATGCGTGTGTTAAATGTTGTAACAGTATTAATGTCCCTACTAAGTACAATACGATGATCATATTTATTATTATGTGGTATTTCGAACCGAATACCCATAAAGATTATAAACATTTGGTGAATGCGACCAAAATTCCCCTTTTGCATCCGAATCATTATAGTTCCAACCGATTTCCAACTATTTAGTTCTCTATGTATCGGTATTGTACACACTGAGAAAAAGTTAGTTTGAAGTCGGTTGAAACTACAAACATTCTGTTGCGAAGGAAGAATTTGCGTTGCCATCATGTTTTCAATCGTAACGTATATTCCGTTCGACATACAGCTAGATGATAAATGTGATCAAAATATTGTGCACACAAGCAATAGATCGGATAATTAGTTATAAAAACTAGATATTTTACCGCTTTGCATTATGACCAGTCTATTGGTTTTGTAATACTCGTACATTACACTAGTCAACAGTCAAAATGTACTCGGGATGCGATAATTTTTTCTGTGTAGATAACCTTGACATGAGCTCGAAAAACGCAATAAAATTTTTTTTTTTCGTTTGGTTTTTGTTTTATTTTTTTTTTTAAATTTTAAAAATTTTTTTTTGGTTAATTTGTTTCGTCCGGCATAACTCGGGAACCACTAGCCCGATTTAATTGAATTAAATTTTAAAAAATTTAAAATTACAATTCCCTTAATCTGTTCATATATTGTTTTCCTATACAAGCAACAGTTTCCAAGTTTTTGCCTAAAGATTTAAATTTTTTTTTTTTTAAAAAAATCCATAAAAAATCCAAAATGAAAAAAAATGTCAAATCTTATTACTTTTACTTAAAGTCACATAACCTATGAGCAAAATGAGACAAAGATCATGAAAATCGATGCACGCGTTTCGCTTTTATTCGCAATTGAGTAAAGGTATGAATTTCATATATTCATATAAGTCATATATTTTTGTCACCCAACAAATTTTAATTTTTTTTGTAATAAAAAAGAAAAAACCTCACCATAGACAAAGTTGTGCATATGTCGAGCAAATTTTTGAAATTCATACCTTTACTCAATTGCGAATAAAAGCGAAACGCGTGCATCGATTTTCATGATCTTTGTCTCATTTTGCTCATAGGTTATGTGACTTTACGTAAAAGTAATAAGATTTGACATTTTTTTTCATTTTGGATTTTTTTAAAAAAAAAAATTTAAATCTTTAGGCAAAAAATAAGTTTTTTCCTTTATATATTCATTTTTAACTTGGAAACTGTTGCTTGTATAGGAAAACAATATATGAACAGATTAAGGGAATTGTAATTTTAAATTTTTTAAAATTTAATTCAATTAAATCGGGCTAGTGGTTCCCGAGTTATGCCGGACGAAACAAATTAACCAAAAAAAAATTTTTAAAATTTAAAAAAAAAAAAAATAAAACAAAAACCAAACGAAAAAAAATTTTTTATTGCGTTTTTCGAGCTCATGTCAAGGTTATCTACACAGAAAAAATTATCGCATCCGGAGTACATGAAATTTTTTTCATTTTGTTGAGTAGTGTTATTAGTATTAGTTTTGTAAAACATTAGTTGTAGCAGCGATGATAACAAACAATTTAAAAAACTGGTTGTCTGTTGATAAAGCATTTTAAGGTTAAATGTTGTCTTTTTTAAAGGAAAATAAATATTGAAATATATAAGCCGATCGAAATGAAGCTGCAAGAAGAACTCAAAACTGTTTTTGACTAAATATTTTTTCGGTTTCAAATAGTAAAAAATGTCAAGAGGTTATATTCGGATTTGTGATTTTCTACTGTTTTTATACTCTCCACCGAAGAGTGGATTGTATTGTGTATGTTGAAAACACAATAGCGGTCAAACAAATCAAAATAAGATCCTGAAATTTTGATAGTTGTTGTCTTTAGGACCTATTTAAGTCCTTCCAAGTCCTAAATTGGCCCAAATCATTAATACATGTGCATATTTGGATCAGAGAGAAAATATAACTGTTTGAAGATAGCCATATGTCCCCGTAAAATAGGGGACAGTTTTTGGCCCCCTTGTCCATATGTCCATTGTGGAAGGGGCCGATTTTTGTGTCAAGATCAAGACCCGAAATTTTGATAAATCCTAAAAGTAGGTGAAAATTTGGATTAGTTACGAATTTTTACTTTTTCTGAGTACTCAAGTGCTCCTCTTCGAAATGAGATATTTTTCAGCGTCCTAAAGACCCTTAAACCATGGGTCAAGGCCTAAAATTACTTAGAATCGTAAAATTAAGGAGATATTTCAATGCGTGACTTAATTTTATTGTTTTTAAACGCCGTATCTGGCTCCTAAATCTAAAAACAGGTAAATATTTGGATTCGTAACAAGATTTCACCATTTCTGGATACGCACTTGTCCTAAAGTGGCCTAAAATTACTTATAATCGTACAATTAAGGAGATATTTCTATGCGTGAGTTTATTTCATTGTTTTTTAATGCCGTATCCGGCTCCTAATCTTAAATACAGGTAAATATTTGGATTTGTAAGAAGATTTCACCATTTCTGGATATCCAGTTGTCCCGAACATACGGGGACGGTTTAAGGGGCCAATGACAACGCCCATTTATGGGAAGTTCACCTCTAAGAAAAGCTGATTTAAAAGTTAATAAATGAAATGACATTGTGGAAATGTTAAACAAAGTCAAAATTAGGTTAGGACTTTGTTAGTCCCTCACTTTTTTAGTCCCCCTAAAGGGAACATTTTTCCCGCTTGCCCAATTCGGTCCATTTTCGATGCCAAACGACGACTGTACTTGGTCGTGCTTTTAACAAAGGAGCGGACGGACAGACGGGCATGGCTAGATCGTCTTAGAAATGTACGACGATCAGAAATATATATACTTTATATAGCTACTCATTTAAGTTTAAAAGTATAAAAATGAAGAAAATGTTCCTACGAATAGGCAAATGGATTTCTTTTAAAGATTCGGCTGAGATTGAGGCTGAGACTTGTTGGTCCGGCCCTTAAGTGTCCGATAACCAAAGCTGCAGATACCCCTGCTTGTAACTTAAACTATTTCCGACTACTTTTTGAAAAATTGTACAACTTTTTTTTTTGTAAATATGTGAATTTTTTTCATTACCTTATAAAGAATATATTTTCAATATACGGCATAGAAATTTTTTTTAACTACTTGAATTTGGTTACCGTTTAAAAAGAGAAATAGTTTCGATAAAAAACGTACGAATATTTTAGTAAATATGTGATATTTTTTATGACAGGATTCTTAAGATTTGTCAGAAAGTGTGGCTCACAGTCATGACCAATAATGCGGCCGTGTTGGTCAAACAAACGACTATAGAGGCAGCAATCATGATAATTGTAATTTCTGTCCTTTCAATAGCGAATCCAATAGGCTCCGCTGAACTTAACTGAACTTTCGATAAGCGTCGCTGAACTAAACGACGTTTTTACTTGTTAGGTGTTAAATGCGCATGTTTCGTGATCTATATGAGATTTGTGACCATCTTTTGAAAGTTGGATCTTTCAAAACTATGATCGAAAATAGCTCCACAAAGTCTGTGAGAAATGGCAGACAAATTGGACCAGTCAGTTAGACAGACATTAAGATTTAACCAAAAAATTGGACAAGCCTGATTTTTTTTCAAAAAAGTTTAGAATTTGTCAACCGCAAGATACTTGACCAATCTATGATATGTTGTAGATTAAAAAAAAACATTAGACGTAATTTTTATTTGTTAAGTCGTTAACTCATAAAGTCGCCGTCATTTACGAGATGAATTCCACCGCTGAACAATTTTTGGATGTTTTCACCAGGATTTGAATAAAATTTACTTTTGTATTAGTCGTGTAGCCAATCCAAAACGGCATACAGCTAACACGCGATTGAAATTCTATATTAACTTTAGTAATGGTAGGATATTTCACAATCTCCTTTTCGACCTTACCATATCGAAAACATGGAGAAGTCAGGAACCTCTAACACTCGTATTACTGTTGCCTATATGATTATAAAACAATATATTTGACATCAACAAATATGTATACGTTTCTAAGCCACGGAAACTTATTTATTTAATTTAAAGTTTCGCTTACCAAATATTATGATCTTGAAGAATTCAAACCAATTGAATAAATATTGAAAGAATTTTAAAATAAATTTTATTAAATGATTGTTATTTTCATGAACTAAACAAGTTTTGAATACGCAATGGTTTCTGTTGAAATGGACGAAATGTCAGTGGTTCAATAATTGATAAAAATAAATAAAAGTCATCCATGAGCTTTTTAAAATATTGGATTAAAGGAATCATATTTGAAAATTTCTTAGAAATCTATTAAGGCATACGTCAAACGAATGTAGGTTCTATGTTTAAACAAGGGGCAAAGTAATTCTGTGTTTGTCATTAGCGAGAACTCGCTAAAGTTAACGTACTTTATAGATTTTGCTATCAAAGGAAATCGGTACAAACTCGGATAAAAAAAGGTGATTGATTTGGAGCAACATTTTGTGGAACAGAGTATAAAAGTTAGTTTCATGGCAAATGTTTGTAACTACCAAAAATATTTGATCTAGACCCACCGATCGACTTATAATCACTTGCTTATTCCATTTAACGAAGTCTGTCTGTCAGTCCGTCCATCTACAGCTTGTAATCAAACTACAGGTCGCAATTATTATTCTATCACCATGAAATTTGGCACAAGTTTTTGGACCATGGACAGACGCTAAAAAAAGAAAATCTGTTCAGATTTAAATATAGCTCCCAAACACATATGTTCATCCAATTTTATGGTTTTTGCCCTACAAGCCACATATAATAAAAAATCTTGATAAGATTTAGCACAAGTATGTTTTTGGACCAAGGTTGGAAGTAGTTTCCTTAATATAGGGTGATCCATGTAGAGGTATTTTTTCAGAACAAAAATAAATTATATAAAAATTTAAGTCAGGTGTGGAATCTGTATTGGTAATTTGAAAAAAAATGTATGCCATTTATTTTTTGAATATAATTTCCTTTAAATGTTGGCCACAACTACGCCTCAGGCTTTCCATTCTGAGGGTCCAATTTTGGATGACTCGTTCGAGCATTTCGACCGGTATGGCTTTAATGACACGCGTAATTTTGGCATCAAAAACCTGAATCGTAGCTGGTTTGTCAGCATAGACTTTGGACTTCAGGTAACCCCAAAGAAAAATGTCTAAAGGTGTGATATCACTCGATCTAGGCGGCCAACTCACCTGTCCAAAACGTGAAATTAGCTGCTTTTCGAAATGACCTCTCAATAGATCCATTGTTTAAGCCGCTGTATGGCAAGTGGCACCGTCCTGTTGAAACCAAGTGTCTTCAACATTACGGGCTTCAATTTCAGGTAGCATAAAGATCGATATCATGGCGCGATAGCGAGCACCATTCACGGTTACTTTCCGGCCATCATAATTTTTGAAAAAATATGCACCGATGATTCCACCATCTTATAAACCGCCCCAAACCATGGTCTTCTCTGGGTATAATGACAGCTCTTGAACCTCTTGTGGTTGCTCTTCAGCCCAAATGCGGATATTTTATTTATTGACGTTGCCGTTGAGCCAGAAAGGGGCCTTATCACTGAATAAACCGTTGTTCGAAAACAGCGGATCTTCTCGTTTCTTATTTCCATAATTCAGTTGCACAATTTCGGTCCCTAATTCAAATAAAGGCCCATATTTAAGATTTTGATCAATTTGGGATTTGAACGGCCCATATAGACCCTACCTAGGGACCCAAATATCCGCCCCTTGAACTGTTGACATATTGGTATTAAAAAACTATAAAATTTGGTTACGAATCAGAAAATCACATTAATTTTACGATTCGAAGAAATTTAAGGCCTTTAACCATGGATCTATGGTCTATAGGATGCAGAAAAATAGGTATTTTCCAACACGGACATATGGGTACTCAGAAACAGTTGAAAATCTGAATATGACTTTCATTTTACGATTTGGCTGAATTGGAGGTGGTCCATGAGTCCTGGGCCCAAAATGCGTTCTCTTATGTTCTAGGGCATATAGGTATCCTTAAACTATGGACATATGCCAATTTCGATCACGGTCCAGGGCTTAAAAATCGACCTCCTTTAACTATGGACATATGGGTATTAAAAAACAATACAATTCCGCCACGGATCCTAATATTTACTATTCGACTAATGTTTAGTTTTTAGTCATTTACCCACGGGAGTGCCGAAAACAGATCCTTTCCAACATTGACGTATAGAAAGTAAAATTTTAAGAAGAATCTGCATATGATATTTTTATTACGATTTGACTTATTTGGAGGCCTTAACCGTGCCTGGGCTTAAAACCTTCCCATAGTTTTTGGACAGATATGGGTATTCACATACAGTGAAAATGTCTCAGAAATCTAAATGTCACAGAAGATTTAAATTTTTAGGCCAAATAGGGACTCGAACATGCCCATAGGGTTCCCTAAATCGACATCCTTTAGCTATGGGCATATGGGTATTAAAAACAACAAAAATATTCGTTACGAATTTGACTTTATTTGAGGTCTTGGCCCATAGGTCAATATGGTTACTCAAAAACAGTAAAATTTCCTGACTAACTTCAATAAGCTTAAATTTTTAAGATTTGTCTAAATTTATGACCAAATCTTCGGGTTACCTAGGGCCACTTCAACAATGGACAAATGGGTTCTCCATTGTCCATTGTATGGATTCTGATTAAAGACCCCGAGCTTAACGACCAGACGAATTTGTTGCTGTCAAAATGAGTGATTTTCTTATTCGACAATAAAAAAAATTTTGTAACCTTGTGATTTATTAGTTTTTCGATAATAATTGGAAACTATCGCTAAGGCGCTTAGGGTGTGGTAATCGATTTTTTTTTGCTTGTTAAATAAAACACGCTTTTTAGTTCCACTCGTTATAAGTTTTGCCAATATTGCCTATCTTGCCTTTACTAATACAAAATTGCCTTGAATATCTTACAGGCTCTTTCGCCGGAGGATTATCGTTGTGTCATGAAAGTCGTAGAGAATGCCATACTTTCCACAGATTTGGCGGTGTATTTCAAAAAGCGTAACGCCTTCCTCGAGTTGGTTGAAAATGGCGAATTCGATTGGCAAAGTGAAGACAAAAAGGAATGTAAGTATTGCATTTACCCCTGAAAATAATGCGACATACAAGTGCCAGAAAAGATGAACATTTCTATCGATAAATGTATTTGTACAGTATTGTGTGGCATGATGATGACCGCCTGTGATGTGAGTGCTATAGCCAAGCCCTGGGAAGTGCAACATCGTGTCGCCAAACTAGTAGCAGATGAATTCTTTGACCAAGGCGATTTGGAAAAGTTGCAATTGAACACCCAGCCCGTAGCAATGATGGATAGGTAAGCAGCCGCCTTGATATGCCGACAATAAAAATGAAACGCCTTTAAATTTACTTTCAGAGAACGAAAGGATGAACTGCCCAAAATGCAAGTGGGTTTCATAGATGTCATCTGTTTGCCCTTATATCGGGTGTTGTGTGATACATTCCCCTGGATAACACCCTTGTACGAGGGCACCATGGAGAATCGTAACAACTGGCAAGACTTGGCCGAAAAGGTGGAAATGGGCTTGACATGGATCGATCATGATACCATTGACAAGCCAGTGGAAGAGTTTGCAGGTACGTTCAACGAGTTGTTATTAAAATAATCGATACCACTTACCACGGTTTATTCCACAGCCTGCAACGATGAAGACATCAAGGACATTGAGTTCACCGTAACCACGCTGAATTGTCATCAGCACAGCGATGACACCTCAACGCCGGAACATCAGCGTGGCATATCGCGTTTGAGCATTAAAAAAACCGGAGCTCTGGGAAAAGCGGTTAAATCGAAACTAACCAAAACGCTCTACAACAGCATGGATGGTGTCAAGCCGAAAACCTCTCTAAAACTCTTGGAAACGCATGCCAGCGAAGATCTCGACGATAAGAGTCCCACAAGTCCGTCACAACCGACGGGTGCTGTCGGCTCAACCGGACAGATGTCGGCGTCCTCCTCAATATCATCGGCTTGTACAACTAATTCTGTAACCGACAAAAATAAGAAACGTTCCAAACTCTGTGCGCTTTTGTGACGAAAACCTTCCAATTAGAATCTAAAGTAAATCATCGAATAACTTTGATGATTGTCACCTACATTTGATTCTAATTGGAAGTCGGACATTTTTGTGCAGCAACCAAGCAGTAGTAAAAGCACTTTCGCCTTGCATCGCTCGACGATAAGAGTTCCAATCAACGATTGGTTGGACTCCAATGATGTGAAGAGCGAACGGGAAACCTCGTGCGGGGCAAGATCTCTACGATAGAACTATGTTTATGTACTTTGTTTTAGAGAGCAACTACTAAAAATTACCGAAATACATACAAACAATGTATGTACTAGTAAATGTGTAGGTGTCTGTTATATACCTACCTAGCTATCTACGGCCTACCTATCTAAATGTTATGTCAAAAAATTGTGATGTAGAAACAGGCAAAGCAAAAACTAAATTTTAAAAACTAAGCGGATATTGCACAGTGGTTCCAAACAACATAGAAGTGGTAATAATTACTTAACTATTAAATGCAGTGGAATTTTTGTCATCGTGGTTTTGTAGAGAAAGTGATAGGCTTTTAGCATGAAATATTTCTTAAGCAACTCTGAACTTTTCTAAATTGATAATATTTTTCGCAATGAATAGCAAGTGAAGAACAGTCAGTTATAGCCTAGTACTATGTTCGGCTTTTCGACAAACAACTGTCAAAAAACAGCAGAATCTTATATACACTCCACCATATTTATAGTCCTTCTATTCAGTGGCCGATTTAACATTTTAAATTTGAATCGGCTGTAAAAAAAAAGTACTGATCATTTTTTCATATTCTGAAAAGGTTGAACTTTGTCATTTAATAATGGAACACCATTCGATGCGTTTTCACTGCGCTGAGGATTGTTTAGCAGGAGATGAAGAATTTTACCGAAAAATCGTGTTTTCAGATGAAGCTTATTTTCATCTTGGTGCTATGTCAAAATTGCCGCACATGGGATTCAGAGTACCCTCGCGTGACTGTTGAGAAGCCAATGCATTCACAAGGAGTCACCTTTTAGTACGGATTTTCGGCTGGCGGCATCATTGGGCCATTTTTCTTCGAAAAGGAGCAAGGAGTCGCCGATACCGGTGAGCTTTACTGCACCATGCTCAACGAATTTTTGATTCTTAAAATTCAAGATAATGACATGGACAACATTTGGTTTCAACAAGACGTGGCCACATGTCACACAGCCAACGCAATTATCGTTATTTTACGCACTGTTTTTAAAAATCGAATAAACATCCAAAATTGGGATGTCAATTGGCCGCCTCGAAGCTTGGATTTAGCCCTTTGGATTATTTTCTGAGGGAAGCCATTAAGAATACATGTTAGTCAAAACACCCAGAGATAAATGAAGCGTTAATACATAACATCGAAGTTTCCATTGAATAGATTCGACCCGATACAATCGGAAATATACTGAAAAATTGTGTTGAACGGATGTGGTACTGCCGAGCCAATTGATTTGATATTGTGTTCCATTATTAAATGACGATGATCAACGTTTAAATAAAACCAGAAATTTAAAAAAAATATCAATACTTTTGCTTTTACAGCCGATTCAAATGTATAATGTTAAATCGCCCACCCTGTAAATGCTTGTTGATAATTTGTTCAAATAATTTTTTTTGGAGAACCATTTTTATTTTTTTTTTTGGTTCCATTTAATACTTAGTTTCATAAAGAAATTTCCATTCATTCGAGTACCCACACTAACTAGTGGTTGCTTCGTTTGGCCATAATGGATGTTTCAAAAGTTCAAAGTAAAACCCATATTGGAATTCCTAGTGGAATTTTATTTTAAAGGAACGCCGTTTTTCTCGCTCCTTGGGTCCTAATTTCAACGAAATCTTTGAAACAAATGTACCTAGATGTTCATATCGCTTTCTTTTTAAAGAAGGGCCCTTAGGATCAAGGAGTGTCAGCCTTTATATCTTCAATGTAACTCCATATTTAGATTTGAAGTAAAATTTAGATTAATTTGACTACCTATATGTCCGTATTTCTTATTGACCGCCCTTTTAAACCATGTGGACCATTTTTGGATGTCTTAGCTCCTGTCTGGACGCTAATTCTAAGTGGGTTTTGGAAACACGTGGACAAATCGCATTGGCTTACTTTGAATGACCAAAGGTGGGTGAATGACCGTGTTTTTTATAAACATTACAAAGGTGAAATTTGTTATGCCTTAAGAATCAAAAGGTCCCATTTCGATTTATTTTCTGTGTCTTAACCAATTATTTTATGTAAATCCCTTACTAAAACAATTAAAGTCGGTCGTAGCCAAGTATAAGATATGCTACACACTTTTCAGAGGATATAGCGCTATTGTCTGGAGCTTGAACATGGTCGATCTCAGTACTGAAATTAATTAATTGTCGTTTATAACATACCATGCAATTTGAGCGTAATAGGGTATATTTTGTGTCGTCTAGAGCTGCTGGGTCTTAAATCGGGTGGGACCTTTGTGTGGGGGCTATCCGAAAACATGGTCCAATATGCTTAAGTCTTACCAGAAAAAGTTGTTGGTCGATTTTTCGAAATTTTATCAAAATCGGATGTTATATGTGGCTTTTATAGCTGTAGGTGATTTTAAAACCCCTACGTACTTTACGGAATTAGATGTGGAACCATTTTTATAGATTTGGCCCTTGGCCTAAACTTAATGAATGTACCAAGTTTCATCGAAAACGGTTCATAACGAAAGCACGGACGGACAGAAGGACGGACATATAATCAGAAAGCGATTCTAAATTGATCGGTTTACTTAACATATGGCCTATTTTCATTCCTTTAAGATGTTGCAAACATCAGCACCAAGTCATAATACCCTGTATCATAGTGGGTGTAGGGTATACACATCTTACTCGTTTTATACCCTCCACCGAATTTGTCATTCCGTTCACAACACCATGAAATATTGATTGGAGACCCTATAAAGTGTCGTCGTTGAATTCTAAATAGCAAATTTGGACCCTGTATCTGATAAAAAACACGACAACGGCCGAATCTGAAATCTTGTGTGATGATTGCTTAAGGTCATTTACTGTTTGTGATTGTAAATGCATGAAATTAGCCCACGGGGAAAAAGGTTGCCCTTTCAGAGACTAAAGGTCCTTTTTCTAGTATTTGCTTAAGAAATTGTAGATGAGCAATAGTTAATATTGGTCCAAGATGTTGGGATGCACTTAGTTCCTCAAAAAGAGCAAATTTGCTGCATGTTTTGGCTCATACGGCCCAAAAAACGGTCCGCATGGTTAAAACAGGCAATCACTAGTCATTATGGGCATATGAGTCTTCAAATTAAAACTGTTCCAAATACCAATCCAAATATAGAGTAGTTTCAAAGTTTGGCTAAGATAGGCGTCGGAAGCAAGGACCCAAAAACGGAACATTTTTGTGCGCTAAGTACCTTAAGGACGGTACGAACTTAACAACGTTTCTACTTAGTGAAACATTCTGAAAATCAGCAAGATGATTGCTAAAGGTCATAAACTGTTTGGAATTTGAAATGGACGAAATTGGCCCACGGGTTATAAGGTTGCCCTTTAAGGGACTAAAGTTACCTCGGAAAAAATTATTTTTTTTTTCTAGTTGTTTGTTCCTCAAAAGGAGTATAATGCTGAATGTTTTGGCTCAAACTGGCATAGTATAACGGGATAACAATATGGGCATTAAGGTCCTTAATTTAAAGTACATTTTGAATGACAATCGAGGATATTTCAACGTTTTGGCTAAGATTAGCGTCAAAAGCATGGGCCCAAAAACGGACCATTTTCGTGCACTTAAATTTGGGGCCTTTACGACCCTTTAACTTGTCCTGATTTTACTACAAAATATTTTTTTTATTAAAATGACATTAACTTACCTTTAAATAAATTCAAAGCGCGTTGAGAGCAGTTTTTCATATGTGAGGGTCCATGTACTGAAAATTCCCCGGCAGGAACTAATATTCGGTTGGAGCAATCACAATTTTTCGTTTGGCTAATTTGGTTGTGGCAGCGAATCTGTTCTCTATGTGTGCATACATAAATCAATTAATAGCGGAGCAATTGAGCAATACCCGTCCGTCTGTGTGCCCATCTAGTGTTGTATTAATCTCGACGAAACTTTGCACAGTGTTCAATGGGTTTGCAACTGGTTCGGACTAAAAAAAACAATCTATTAGATGAGCTAACCATTCTGTTGTAATTATTAAATGTAAGTGATCTTGATTAAAATTCAGTTCAACATCCCATAAGTTGATGGATATAAAAATCTTAAAGCAGAAATAACTAAGCTTTCGGTTCTAGTAACGAAATGAAGTAAAAATAATTGATTGTCATAAACGCCTATTGTGGCAGCCAATAGTTGTGTATAGAATTGTTTGTTGTTACCAACTATTGGTAATGGTCATTTCATTCTGATAAATATCTAGGGAGTTCTCGCGAGAGCTTTTTATACAACTACAAATACAAAATATATCGTATTACATATTTAAAAACTAGGTATTGGTAGACCTACAAAAGTAGTCCAAATGCTGAAATTATTATATTTAAATGATATTGCTAAATTGGCCCTCGAGTATTAAATAAATTTTATTTTGTATCTGATGTTACATTTGCTAGCAACAACCAATATTTTTGAAATTCTTGAAAAAAAATTTGTGTACAAGAACTGATACGCTTTATGCATCATAAACCGTTTAGTTTGAAAATTTTTGATTTGTAGAAAAAAAGTTATTCAAGAAATACTACAGAGTGGAGCGCGGAAATTTACTTTTTTTCACTGCAGGCTGCGGGTGCACTATTGGTCGAAGAGAGTGGAGAGTGTGCGTGGCTTATAGTGGCTGACGGGAAATTTGTATTCATCTGCCTTTCAGTTGCCATCATACATTGGATAGGTGAGGAGAGATCATTTTGTATTGAAGCGTATTTTTCAAATGCTCACTCGATCATTGCAGTGCAGCATGCTTTTCGTTTACGATTGCTCCCCTACGCGGACGTGTTCCTGGATGGCAATCAATTGTTAATTGGGTAGCTTCATTGAGAACAGCAGCAAATGTGTCATGTGTACGAAGGGGACCTGAGAAAAGGATTACTACACCACAAAACATCGAGAGTTAGAGCAGCAGTACTGCAATTTTCGAAACGCTCTGCTCTGAAGCAATCACTTGCTCTTGGCATTTCCTGGATTTTTTTCAGCCGGCTTTTGAGGCAATTCAATTAGAGAATACATGGTTCCAACAGGATGGTGCCATTGCACACACAGCGAGGGTTACCATAAATTATTTGAGGCAAATGTTTCCTGGACGGCTTATCTCTATGAGGGGTGATGTGAACTGTCCGGAACGCTCACCAGACTTAACCCCATGCGATTTTTTCCTTTGGGGTTAACTGAAGTCGAAGTTGTAAGTATATCAACCGTCCCAACACCTTGGAAGCCCTAATTTACAATATTGAGGCTGAAATTGGCAGAATACGAGTCGACATGCTTGTAAGAGTTCATAAAAAATTATGCAGCAGTGCGTGGATAGCGAAGGTCGACCTTTGCCAGATACACGATTTAAAACCAAGTAATTTAAAAATTTCCTTACTATTCAATATAATTAAAATATAAAATTCATTTTTCTAAGGTTCATAATTTTTTTATTTCATTAACAAATAAGCAAATTACCGCGCTCCACTCTGTATAAGCCAGTAATTACCGAGCGCGCCTAAACTCGCTAAAGGTAATGCTTGAGTATTTTTCTTTCCAAAAATTTTAATCATTGAACAGGAATCAACCGACTCAAGACCTCTTGCATCTATATTTCCTTTCCAAAAATTGTAATCATTGAACTGGGATTAACCGGCTCGAGATCTCTTGCATATATATTAAAATAGAAGACAAATTTTTAACAAAATGGCAAAGTGACATGGATTTTCGTGGCTGCACATTGCTTTTATCGTGATTTCGGATCCGTGACAACTCTCTTCCGAAAACTTAGCAGCAATTGTCGAAAGTAAAACCGAACTCTATAAGGCCAGGCTATCCCCAAACGAATGAGAACCTTACTTTTCAAGTTTTCTTCACGCAATTTTCCACGAAAATACAACAATTTTAATTATTTAAAACAAACGGATTGCAACGCAAATTGTTTTATTTGTTTATATGTTTGTATTCTGTACAATGGTGCGAAGTTATCGCGTTAGCGACAAACTAAGCAAATTGCCTATAGAACACGGCCAATGTCTCCTTTTATAATGTCAAAAAAAAAATTAAGTCCCTGAACCTAATGATGCACTACCGAATACGTTTGTGCGAAATAATTAAAGCCGAGCGTAGGCATAGGAAATTGATGCAAGTATTAGTTAGAAGGTAATTTACCAATTTTTAGTTTTAAGTGACAATATTTCCGATTTACGGCATTCAAATGAAGATATTAAATCAACTACTAAAATCTGCAAGAAACGTAATAGAATATATGTATTTTAAGAAATAATTATTAAAACAACTTCAAATATTTGTAGAAATTGCCTGAGTAATACTTATTAGCAAATTTGAATACCACCTTAACCAAAGACATATTCTAGTCAAATCAAACCAAAAACCAACTAAAAAAAAAACAAAAAATAGCTTGAAAACCTCCTACACTTAGTAAATATATTTTTGAAATTCAAATTTAACGTACATACACGCGCAGAACTCGAAAAACAAAACAAAAATTGTAATTTACTTTCAAAAGAAACTAAATCAAAATTTACACAAAAGCCGAAACTATTTTGTTCTTTCTTCAGAAACTAATGAACACTATTGAAATCTATAGCAATATAAATGATATTTAGAAAATATTGAATCTAATCTAAGAATCTCAAATTAAATTAACAAAGCAAAACAAAAATAAAAGAAAAAATAAACTTTTAGTCGATTGATGAGTTATTGAGACGAGTCAACAACAAAAACCAAACGAAAAAAAACAAAGAATCAATCCCCTAGAAATCTCACAATATACTAAATATTAGGATACTTTAGAACGAGACAATTCTAAGTGTATGTAAAATTTAAGTCAATTTTGAAGAAACACAAATAAATCCTTTGCAATTATTGATAATCCCTCGAAATATACGATAACAAAACAAACAAAAAACAAATTTAAGTATTTAGTATTGTGGAATTGTTTTTTCGATTTTTAATTTTCGTATCCTTTTGCAAATATTCGTACTCAAATAAATGTTAATTGAAAGCATAAAACAAAGTGAAAGTCACTTCCCAAACCGTAATTGTACATAGAATAATTTAACCAGCACTAGTTTAAGCGGTATTTAATTGAATTTTATTTAATTTTTCAATTAGTTTTTCAATTGAAAGACACTGAAATTCAATGAGCAGATAATGCTGGAAACATCAGTTGTTTCGGATCGATCGATGGTGTTCTCAATTTGATAGCAATAATGGAAAATGTTAATATTGCCACAGCAGCAGTATTTAAATGGTATCGTTTCTCATCGTTCGTTTGTTACCTCTTTTTTACTTATCTTTTATTATTGTTATTTAGTAGATATTTGTGTTGTTTTGCAGTCTAATTTTAAAAATACTTACATATTGATCATTTGAAACTGTTTTGAAAAATCTAAATTACACACTTCAATATTATGTAAACCAATCAATCAATGAGTCAGAGTCAAAAGACAAGAAAATAAAATTAACTCACTTGAAATGACAATTAAATATCATTTTGTTTTATTACTACTAGTTTTGGTGACGAGTAAAATTTCAACTTGAAATTTGTCTGTGCAGTGGAATTTGTAATAGCAAGGGTAGACGGTCCAAAGACCCGGGTTTTGAAAAAAACTGAATTTCGCGTTTTTTTAAAAACCGTATTTTAAACCAACCGACTGTCGGGTGTAATTTTTAGTAAAAAAAAAAGACATTTCAGTTATAGCCTTTTGCATAAGAATGGAAGGTATTTTCCCGTTTAGAAATTACGTGATTAAACCTTTTTTAAGACTTTGAGAATGCATTAAAACCCATTGTTACGAAAGGGGGTTTGTTCTTTAAATTGGGTGATCCATCTATTTTTTCAGAACAAAAAAAATATAAAAATTCAAATCAAGTGTGGAATCGTTATTGGTAATTTGAAAGGACATATCATATCATTTATTTTTTGAAAATAATAACCTTAAATGTTGGCAAATATATTAGGGAAATGAGCGTTCGCTGAGAAACGGGAAGATCCACTGTTTTCGACCAAAATTTTTTTCAGTGATGTGGCCCATTTTTGGCTCAACAGCAACGTCAACAAACAAAATTGCCACATTTGGGCTGGAGAACACCCAGAAGAGGTCCAAGAGGTGTCATTATACCCAGAGAAAACCACGGTTTGGTGCGGATTATAAGCTGGTGGAATCATCGGTGCATATTTTTTCAAAAATTATAATGGCCGGAACGTAAACGTGAATGGTGCTCGCTATCGCGCCATGGTATCGATCTTTATGCTACCTAAAATTGAAGCCCGTAATCTTGACGACACTTGGTTTCAACAGGATGGTGTCACTTGCCATACAGCTGCTCAAAGAATGGATCTATTGAGAGGTCATTTCGAAAAGCAGGTAATTTCACGTTTTGGACCGGTGAGTTGGCCTCCTAGAATATGTGTTATCACACCTTGAGACATTTTTCTTTGGGTCTATGTAAAGTCCAAAGTCTATGCTGACAAACCAGCTACGATTCAGGTTTTGGAAGCCAACATTACGCGTGTCATTAACGCCATATCGCTCGAAATGCTCGAATGATGCATTCAAAATTGGACCCTCAGAATGGACACCCTGAGGCGTTGTTGTGGTCATACTTTGAAGGAAATTATATTCAAAAAATAAATGGCATAAAATGGCCTTTCGAATAAACATTAAAAATTTCACACTTGATTTAAATTTTTGTATTTTTTTTATTTTGAAAAATATTTGTAGATCACCCGTTTTATACGTCGACAAAAATTTGTCGATATTGAGGCATCGATTTTTCAATAGCTTCCAGCATGAGAAAAAAAAATCATTTTGAGGGGCCCAAATTTCTATTTTTGACTTTTCTCAACTTTTTTAAAGTTTTTTTTTAGTAGGAAACAAAAAAATAATAAATTATAAAAAGGTGGTAATGGTAATGGGTTTTCTAATAGCGGCATAAAAATTTCGTATCTTTATGTCAACGCACCGTCAAAAATTGATCTTTTAGTATCAAAACGTTAGTCGAAGTCAACATTTTCATCATGGTAAAGTTCACTTAAGAGCAACGTTTGGAAATCATTAAAAATTACTTTCAGAGCGCTTCACTAACTTCCATCATCTTAAGCGATGAAGCTCATTTCTTTCTGAGTGGTTTTGTCACTAAACAAAATAAGCGTTATTGGACAGCAACAAACCCACATGTGCTTCAAGAGACAATTGCATCCTCAAAAAATTACTGTGCGCCGTGGTTTTCATGCCGGGGGTGTGATTGGCCAGTATTTTTTCGTCAATGAAAACAATTGTCATGTTACCATCAATGGAGAGCGCTATCATGTCATGCTAGAAAATTATTGTTGGCCAGAATTGGATGAGCTTGATATCGCCGATATGTGGTTTCAACAAGACGGTGCCACTAGCCACACATCACGCGTTACAACCGATTTACTGAGAGGCAAATTCGGTGAACGTGTTATCTCGATAACATTTTCGTGCGATAATTTCTCACAACTTTCGACGTGGATTATCACGACAAGAGTGGATCGATTAACTTAAATCTTTGTATGGCGATGAAGCACCATCCTATAGCACTGTGAAAAACTGGTTTAATGAATTCAATCGTGGCCGACGCTCGCTCAAAGGCGAAGGTCGTCGATAGAGGCATCCTTGGGCATTTCTGCCACCAGCATACATTCGCTATTGCATAAACAATAAAAAAAGGTTTGTTCTCGCACAATTTGACAAACGCTCAAAAAAAGGCTCGTGTCGATTGATGCAAAGAAATTGATGCAAAGTGCTGTTTTGTTTCGGGCTCATGCGCATATATCCATGATTCGTCACCTGTGACGATCTTATTAACGTCTTTTGAAGCACCGCGATCATATTTTTTGATCGCGGTGCTTCAAAAGACGTTAATAAGATCGTCACAGGTGACGAATCATGGATCTATGCGCATGAGCCCGAAACAAAACAGCACTCGACCGTGTGGGTCTTCGAAGACGAGCCAAATCCAACGAAAGTCGTTCGTAGAGGAAGCACTTCGAAGCAAAGATGTTTTCTATTTTTGACGTTTTTCAGATTTTCTGCATGTGAACACCCTACATGCAGAGTTGTAGTACTTTTGGTACATATATTTTCGAGGACTACATTAAGTAAATAATTTTTTTAAAATAAAACGCATTATTTCTCCAAGCTAAAATTTTCAGGGTTTGTTTAGAATCGATTGAGGAGTATGCGTGTATTTTTGTTAATTTGGAATATTGGTGCAAAAATAGTGAAAATCACGTTACAAAATTAATTTCACAACTATACAAATGTTCGGCACCCTGTATAACAAAATTAAATTAGATCGGCAGAAACTATGCGTCAAGACCTTTAAAATAAGGTATAGCTTTTTAAAATCCACCGTCGCGTTTTGATCCTACACCCGTTTCAATATAGCCTCCTCGGCACATTTTTCATGATTTTGAACATTTTAAAAAGCATATAACTCATTAAAAAAATTTTTTCTTTTTTTCTGACAACCACAAATTAACCAGTGCTAATAGTAGTGCAATATTGCCAAGTTTCATAAAAATCTGAAACGGTCGTGTAAAAAAGGTGTCCGGTTTGACATGGAATGAACGATATGAGAATTTCATAGTCCAATTTCACCAGAAATAGTTATGAGTCGCAGTATAAACTCTATGCTTTATTTAAGCTAGCTTGAATAAAAATATTTCCTGTAGAACGACATCATTTGCAAAGAACCTATATAACAATATGGAAATATTATACCGTCATCATAAAAAGTTTCGGGACTTCATCTGACAATTTATTAAAAATATTGACAAAATTAAAAACAAAATCAAGTAAAAAATGTTTAAGTCGGGTGTGGCCGCATATTAGTTACCCTACACCACTCTGTTTTCAGAGATAAAGCACCTCTGTCTGGAGCTGAAGCACGGTCGGACTCAATATGTTTAAGTTAATTTATTGTCGCAAATAACATATCATACAAATAGGTTAAAAATTTAATTTTGAATTTTCGAAGGTCCTCCATAGGTGTTGGTCGGTCGTAAGGATTCCTGCGAAATTTGGTAGAAATGAATGGAAAGTGTCGCTCCTAAAGCTGCAGATTCTAAAATCGGGAAGGGCATTTGTGTGGTGGCTAAAGGAAAATATGGCCCTATGTGGTACAGTTTCACCACAGTTAATTAATGATCGCTCATAACGTACCATACAAAATTTGGGAGTGATGAGGTGTAAATTGTGGCTTCAAGTGCTGCAGGTACTCAAATCGGGAGGGACCTTTGTGTGGGAACTATTCCAAAACCGATATGGACAAATTTCACTAGAGATATATGTTGATCACTCGTAATGCTCTGTGCAAAATTTGGTCGGAATCGGGTTTAATATGTGGCTTTAAGAACTGTAGGTTCTGAAATCGGAAAGGTCCTTTGTATGGGGGTTATAGGAAAATACGAACCTATGTGGCCCAGTTTTACCACAGTTATTATTAAAAGTGTAAATTGTGTCTTCTAGAGCTGCAAGAACTTAAAGGCGGAGGTATATTTGTGTCGACCCTATTGCAAAACTTGGACTGATATGGATAAATTTCACCAGAGATGGGCTTTGGTCAGTTAAAATGCTCTGTGTGCCATTTTAGTCAAAATCGAATGTAATATGCGGCTCTTGGAGCTGTATGTTCTAATATCGAGAAAACCTATGTATGATATCAAAGTATTGACCGATGTGAACCAATTGGAATTGGACCAATGTGGAAGAAGGTACCAAGTTTAATTGAAATTAATTCACTATTGCGACCTGTACTTTGATTAAAAAGATAGATGGACAGACGGACGGACGGACACCGCTCAATGGAATCAGATAGGGGGTCTGAGTCGATCGGTATACTACATAGGGTCAATCTCCATTCCTTTCAAGTGTTGCAAACATAAGGACTAAGTAATAATACCCTGTAGCACAGTGTGGAATATTGTATTTACAACAATATCACATATTTGCCAAGAAAACTTATATTAAATATTTGCTTCCAAATATAATATATGTATTTTTTTGAAAGGCGCTTCAACCTTGACATAAATCGTACTTAAGTCAACTGTCAAAGTACATATGCGTGTAGCTTTTAACTAAATAAATGCCTGTGTGATCAGAAAAATGATATAAAAACGGTGAAACTTTTCGTAGAGATACAGTTCAACTGAATCCTCAGTCATTACAGACAGTACTACGACAAAATAATGCAGTTCTCCTTTGGTTTCCTCCTCTTGGCTCTTTTTGCTCTGTGCGGCATAAGCTCAGTAGTATGCCAATCCACAACAGCTCCCACGACAGCCACTGGGCCGAAAAGGAAGATCGTCAAAGTTACCAACTTGCAATTCAAAGTTGTTAGAAAAATTAAGAAGAATAATACCACGACTAGCGGTTAATTTAAATAAACAATTTATTTATAATTAATGTTCACTTATTATGATAAAATAAAAAAAAAACTAAAACTATTTTTAATTGTTTTACATTGACTTCTTTTTAAATTATTACCGGGTCAGCCACTCCCCTTTTGTGGAGTGGCTGACACGGTAGTAAAACCAATACATAAAACTGTGCAAAACTTTTTTGGGGTGAATAATTCCTTATATAAATGCGAGTTTAGTAAATACCCAAAAGGACAGACGCCTGGTAGGTCTCAATTATTTTTTATGGGCAAAGGGAGTTTTCATTTTGCGATATGTCGAAAGTCAAATCGTATGGAAATTATTTTCGTAGAATCTTTTAAGATCCTTTTACTAAGTTTGGCGTGTCCTATTTGTCATCTTTTGAGAAAAGTGAAAAAGGCACATAACAAATACGTGAGACCTGCCATAAGTTTGGGCTTTTACTTTACTTGTGGGCCGCAGGGGTGTGATGCAAGTGTGCACGACTGTCATGCCAGTTAACCCAGGTTCAACACCGGGTGAGAACATCTAACAATTTTTCAGTGGCGGGTTTCTACCTCGTAAATGCCGGTGACTTTACGAGTAAGAGATTTACCTCTACCATGTAAAAACTTCTCTTTAAAATTCATAAGACTTTCGGGGCTGTCGTTAAACAGTAGGTACCGAATTGAATCGTACACAGCTCTCTGATTTGAGACACTTGATTTATGCTCAGTTTGCTTTGCCATTTCATAATGAATAGACTTACTCCGAAACAACGTTTTTAAATCGTGGTGAATGGACCCAAAACGAGATGGCCACGGATCCTAATTTTTACAAGAAATTTTTGTTCAGCGACGAAGCTCCCTTTTGGCTGAATTGGTACGTTAATAACCAAAATTGTCGCATTTGGAGTAATGAAAATCCACAAGCCACTGTTGAGACGCCGTTAAATCCTCAAAAAGTCACTGTTTGGTGTGCTGTATGGGCAGAGGCAAATTCTGGTAAATTCCACAAAAATGAACTACTACGCCCACTTTTGGAATTTTTGTAATACCTTCAATACTATTAGCACGATCTCACAAAAAACAATAACTAAGAATGAAGTTATAAGGTAAACTTGGAGACAGAGAAATCACCACGCCCCTTCTGGTATCTCCCACAAATATAAAGCTGTTCCACTGAAGATTAGAACCCACATAATTTGTCGTCTTTTGCAGGAAAACCGCTTTTATTCTGTACACCATAAAAGGAGTACCATAATATTGGCTTTGTACTCGCATCTAAGAAAAATGGTTGAAACACCCCGTTCTGGTAGCCCCCATGCAATGTGTCATTCCGCCCACTTTTTGTTTCCTTGTAATATCTTGATTGCTACTCATACCAACTAAACTAAAATCAATACTTAAGAACAGAGTTATTATGTTAACTTGGTGATAAATAATTGGATTCCTGGCCACGCCCCTTTTGGTACCTCTAACTCGACCCTGTTTCAGTGTAGATTGGAACCCATATAACTTGTCTCCAAGTGGATTAAAATCTCTTATTTTGAGCACTTCATAATATTTTGTATAAGGGCTTCATATACAAGCGTACGAAAAGGTTGTATGACACGCCCCATTCTGGTACCTCCCGTACAACAAATTGTGGTTTATATTTTTTTTTTATATTTTATTATATTAAGTAAACATTAATTATAAATTGTAATTTTAAATTATCATAAATTAACCGCTTGTGGTGGTGTTATTCTTCTTCTTGATTTTTCTGACAACTTTGAATTGCAAATTGTTAACTTTGACGATCTTCCTTTTCGGTCCAGTGGCTGTCGTGGGAGCTGTTGTGGATTGGCCTACTACTGAGCTTATGCCGCACAGAGCAAATAGAGCCAAGAGGAGGAAACAAAATGAAAACTGCATTATTTTGTCTTAGTACTGTCTGTAATGACTAAGGATTCAGATAAACTGTATCTCTACAAAGATTTTCTATCGTTTTTATATCATTTTTTTTGATCACATTGGTATTAATTTATTTATTAGTTTAACGAATATGTACTTTGGCAGTTGACTTAAGTACGATTTAAGTCAAGGTCGTAGTGAATTCAAAAAAACAAAAATAAACCCAAATATTAAAGTTGGAAGCAAATATTCAATATTAGTTTAGTTGCCAACTATTTTATTATAATGCTTTTTCAATACTGATAGCAATCTAAATAAACTGGCAGATCTCATCGAAATTTCAGTCAGGAAAGTTTGCGTGATGACAGTGGAGAATTCGCATACAGAAAATTGTTCAAAAATGAGTGGGTGTGTTGACCCTGAATTATTTATAAGTAGTTATGGTGCGAATTAGGTTGAATCTAAGTAACAAGGGGAAAAATTCCTTGGAATCAGTGAGTGGTGTATAACATAAAACGTTTATTCAATCACTAGCTGAGACCTACCGTTAGCTTCTAGCCGATTGATAACGTCTAAGTTTTGCATGACTTAGAGATTAATCTGTCAATCGTCAATTGACCGGCATTTTCGAGGTAGAAGAAAACCAAACATTGCAAATGTTTAGGTGCTTTACCTGGATGTGAGCCTGGGTTTTCTTGTACATCACATCAGGAAGGCCGACATTTGTGTATTTAGTCAATAAAAAAATTGCATTAAATGATGTCAAACGTTTAAGGAAAGTCTAGAGAGGAATGGGAACGTATTTATGATACCCTACACCAAGCTCTATACAAACTGTCTAGAATTCTACGTGGAATTGTCAAAGTATAGTATTTTACCCTTAATACTATGAGGGCATATCAATATTTCTGTGACTTTTCCAACATTCCTCGTAATATGAAATGCAACACTGCTCCCAACAAGTACCATCGTTAATAGACTACTGTCAAATTTGAGGAGAGTTCCGTCATTTAGTTTGTGTTTAACAGCTGTTCAAAACATACAACCTCGAAGGTTTTTTTTAAAATTGGAAAAAAAGTAAATTTCGAGTGCTCATTAAACATTATTTTTTGGGTTAAAAAAAACAAAGGAAAAGCTTGATAAATACTATGGGGAATCTATATACTGTATACTGACTTTCGCCGTGGTCGCACAAGTACAAATGACGCTGAACGTTCTGGAGGTCAATACAGCCGAAAATGTCGAAAAAATCCACGATATGGTGTTGGTCGATCGAAGAGTAAAAGTGGGTGAGATTGTGGATGCCATACGCATGTCATATGACAGTGTGGTTTCGATTTTACATGATCAGTTGGCTCTTAGAAAGCTGTCTGCAAGATGGGTGCCGCGTTTACAATAAACGTAATCGTGTGACAACTTCAATGAATTTTTTGGAGTTGTTTAACTGCAATTCGAATGAGCTTTTGCGGCGTTTTGTAACTGTGAATGAAACATGGATCCATTACAACTCTCCGGAGACCAAGTAGCAGTCTTAACAGTGGGTTTCTCCGGGTGAACCGGCTCCGAAACTTAGTAAGCTGCTTGTAGAACCTATGCGATCAGTTTTTAATCTAGCTTATACTCTGAGCCAAATATAGATAAAAATTGTCACACTTTACTAGGCATCCAATCTGAAGGTGCAGGTTAAAAAAATATAATTCGTTGTCTAATAGAAAAGCATTCAACAACGAAAAATTTTGAACCAGAGTCTCCCACAAATCAAAAACGTCGGCCTTTCATATAAGAAGAAAGTAAAATTTTCCCCTAACAAGGACATGGTGATCCCGTGGAAAAGCAACAACATTAAACTTAAAGACACAATATCTCATGAATTGTTACAGATATGACGACGCTATTTGAAACTTTATTGAAGACTATATTGTGCTGCAAATTGAACAGAAGGGCGTGGCGCCGCCTATTGAACACTGAACTTTGGAAGGTTATATCTCGAGAACTACTACCGAGTTTATGATAATAGTTGGTATATATAAAGTTTGTATGGAAAGAAATACACCCTGATAGAAAAAACAAGCTGTTCATAGTAGACCGTATTTGAGGATGGTTATAACCTCAATGTCCACTTGTTAATATTTTTAGTATTCATATTTGGGTACGAGATACTAAGAAGTATAAATAAACAATAGGGTTTTTGTTTATTAGAAACAAATTATTTCTGATTACTATCAATTGCTGTTACTAACAAATAAGTCTATTAGTTGACGCGACATGCGGTTCTCACAACCAAAAATTTGAACTTCATTTAATAAATATAATATATTATATAAGTATATTAATATTTTAGTTAGTTGCCTGAACTATAGTATTATCGTAGCTAACATCTTGCGGTGTGTCAAACCGAGCTTCCATCAAGATTATTAGCAATAGGTAATTGCAACAGAAAGTCTTTTAGTCCAACAGAATTTCCGTGATTCAAACCAATTTTACTGACTCTTCTTTTCTGTAAGGAGGGCGTAAATTTCAAATTAATAAATATACCACCTATATTGAACTTTGATATTGTAAACTCAAACCTATTCAAAATTAAACCTAAAATCAAAAACTAAACCTAAAAGCAAAGGGCGGTATTGTCTTCAATTTATGAGAGGTTTTCTGCCAATCTTTGACTTATCTAGACCCATGTTTCTGTTAATGGTTCCTTGTTAAGGACCATTAACTTGCCTTACCGAATTACCGCTTAGTCTTTTGAGGAACTGATGTCGGACTACAAAAGTATAATTTCAAACTTTTTGAAATATAGAGCTGTTGGAAATACTTGATATTTGGGACAAGCAAATGTTCGGATAAGAGAGATTACGAGTATACCTTTTTGTTTTGAAAAATAGTTTAAGCCCCTTAAAGGGAAACAATTTTGGCTCCGGGCCGACAGCGCCCATTTGACTATAAGGTATCAGAAGCCTCCGTCATTTCTCTTTTAAACATTTATTTGTATAAAGGCTAGCGAAGCTATTATCAAAACTTGATCATTACCGAAGAAGAACGATTATTCGATACTTCGCCGACAAATAAGAACAATATGCTAATGAATATGCTTTCAAAATTCTTTCCATTCAGATGATATGCTTAACAGTACAAACAACTAAAATTTAATATTTGCTATCTTATAGTTTGGGTTTAGAGTTTTAAAAAGCCACTTCGCCCTTGACACAAATTACAATTTATTCAACTGATATAGCAAACTGATTGGTATAGCAAAAATAAAATGAAAAAAAGATATAAAAACGAAGAAAACTCTTCAAAGAGCTACAGTTCAACTGAATCCTCAGTCATAACAGACGGTACTAAGAAATAAACATGCAGTTTTCATTTGGTTTCCTCCTCTTGGCCCTATTTGCCCTGTGCGGCATAAGCTCGGTTGTAGGCCAATCCACAACAGCTCCCACGACAGCCACTGGACCGAAAAGGAAGATCGTCAAAGTTACCAATTTGCAATTCAAAGTTGTCAGAAAAATCAAGAAGAAGAAGAATAATACCACGACAACCGGCTAATTTATTATTATTTTAAAATTTATTCATAGTTAATCTTTACTTATTATAATAAAAAAAATAAAAACCATTAGTAGTTGTTATTTTTTGTATAAAGGAGGGGATTTTTTTACCATGGATTCAAGAAAAAACCATGTCAAAAAAATTGAATCGCCAGGATCCAATTTGAGATTCTTATTCAAAAGATACTTATACATACAAATATATGACATTTAGAGCAGCACGGCCTCAAATCGGATGTGATTTTTTATTGGGGACATTCGAAAACATGGACTCATATGATCCAACCAGAGATGGATGTTGGTCGCACGTAAGCTTCATTCCAGATGGAGGAGTCGGAAGTAATGTGTGCAACAAGAGCTGCAAGTTCTAAAATCAGGATGAATAATATATGTTAAAAACAATCTATGTTCGAACGATCTAGCCATGAATGTCCGTGTATCTGTTAAAAGCACAATAGTGGCTAAAAAAACTAACCTAGGATCCTGGAATTTTGGATGATGATTGCTTATGGTCGAAAGCTGTTTAAGGTTGTAAATGGGCGAAATCGGCCCAAGGGGGAAAACTTTTCCTTTAAGGGACTAAAGGAACCATGAAAAAGGGGACACAAGTTTGAATAATTGGTTAAAAACATAAATCACAATTTTTGGTAGACGAAAAACGGTTGAAATGGGTACTGCTGGGTAGAAAGCTCTTAATGCCGGACAGAAGGACATAATTGCTGGACGTTTCCTTAATGTGGTACAAAAAAACGGACTTTATGATCATAGTGGCATAAGGGTACTTAAAGTGGCATACGGGTACAAAATCGGTAAATATGGGCATATAAGTGTCACATCAAAGCAAATTTCGTAACAAATTTTAATAAGGATGTATTTTGAGATTTGGCTAAAGTATTGGTCGTAATACACAAAAACGGGCATACAGTCGACTCTCGATAATTTGACACATCTCAAATTGAATGTCTCGATAATTTTAAGTTGTTTGCGGTTTATTTAAAAAATACTCGATAAATTAAAAAAAATCAATGTAATTTAGTTCCCTTACTTATTTTAAGTTTTAGCAATGATATTTTACTCGCCGACACTCTATAGTTTGAAGTAGGTGATTACCACATTTGTTAGAATCTATTGTTTGATGTTTACATCTTTTAAGCAAACCGAAAACGAAGAACAATCATCGAACCATCAAATGTTACGAATTCTGTCGCAAGATGTGAACTTCTACCTATTTATGGGGAGTTTAAGTTAAAAAAATGTTAAGTTTGGCTGTGCCGAACTTTGGATACCCTCCACCAGATTCCCAAATAGAACCCAATTTGGTGCGGAAGTGTGTTCTATATAGAAATCTTTATGTGCAAAATTTCATTTCGATAGGTCAAGCTTGTGGTGATTTATCGTCATATTACTTCTCAAAGCCCATGAGACCGTTTGTGTGGGAGGTACCAGTAGGACTTTTCCGATCTCAACAGAATTTGGCGCTGAGGTGTGTTCTATATAAAAATCTTTATGTAGAAAATTTCATCTTGATAGGTCAAGTTTGTAGTGAGTTATGGTCATATTATTTTTCAAGGCCCATGAGACCGTTTGTGTGGGAGGTACCAGTATGGCCTCCTTTCCGATCTTAGCCAAATTTAGCGCAAAAGTCTGTTCTATATATTAATTTTTATGCCGAAAATTTCGTCTCGATAGGTCAAGTGTGTGGTGAGTTATTGTCATATTTTTTTTTAAGGTCCATGAGACCGTTAGTGTGGGAGGTAGCAGTAGGACTTTCCGATCTCAACCGAATTCAGCGTAGAAGTGTATTGTATATAGAAATCTTTATGCCGAAAATTTCGTCTCGAGAGGTCAAGTGTGTGGTGAGTTATAGTCATATTATTTCTCAAGGCCCATAAGGCCGTTTGTATGGGAGTTACAAGAAATGGTGGCCCAATCTAAACCATTTTTACATAGATTATTGCGCCTATATAGAGATTATTATTTGCAAATTTTTAGTGATTTTGCTCAAGAAACTGGACGGATATTTCCAAATAAAAACCAATTTTTATGAGGTAGTGTCGGTAGTGAGGGTCTCCAACACCAACTTTCCGTAGAACTATATAGCCCATTTTCAATACCAACCATACTAGGTTAACTACACATGTTTGTGCCAAATTTCAGCTCCCTAGCTGTTTTCATGCAGGCTCTATCTTGTTTTCAAAGGACGGACAGTCGGACAACATGGCTAGATCATCTTAGAATTTTACAAGGATCAAGAATATGTGTACTTTGTTGGGTCTCCGATGGTTATTTCAAGGTGTTACAGACAGAATGACAAAACTAATATACCCTCCATCGTATGGTGGAGGGTATAAAAAAAACTCGAGTTGACGCTGATATCAGTCTTTGTGGTGCCCTAACTAATGCTGAGCCATTGATTAAAAACCCGTAAATTTCTGTCGCCATATTTTTGAACCAATGATTTAAAAACCGTAAATTTCTGTCGCATTAAGTGAGGCTGAAAGGTTTTCCGAACGAGATAAATATTCATTATTAAGAACGTTTAAACCATATGCTCATAAATATACTTTCAATACAAACAACTAAAAAATAATATTGTATATTTGCTATCTTAAAGTATAGGTTTATATTTTTGCCAAGACACTTCGATCTTGACACAATTTACATTTCATTCAACTAACAGAGTATATATTTGTATAGCAAATAATTAAATTAATATCAAAGTGAATTTAAAAATCATATAAAAACGAAGAAAACTCTTCATAGAGCTACAGTTCAACTGAATCCTCAGACATTACAGGCGCTATTAATCTTAAAATATGCAGTTTTCATTTGGTTTCCTTCTCTTGGCCCTATTTGCCCTGTGTGGCATAAGCTCAGTAGTAGGCCAATCCACAACAGCTCCCACGACAGCCACTGGACCGAAAAGGAAGATCGTCAAAGTTACCAATTTGCAATTCAAAGTTGTCAGAAAAATCAAGAAGAAGAATAATACCACGACAAGCGGCTAATTTATTATTTTCTAAAATGTATTCATAGTTAATATTTAGTTATTATAATAAAAAAAATAAGAAAAAAACATTCGTAGTTGTATCCATGGGTTTTTTTTTACCACGGATTCGGGATAAACCATGTCAAAAAAATTAAATTCGGGCGGGACAAATATGAGACTCTTATTCATTAGATAAGAGCCTCTGTCTGTAGTTTAAGTAAGGTTGATACTTAATAATATTTGACCATTCGAAACCATGGAATCATATGATCCAATTTCACCAGAAGTATTTGTCGCTCGTAGCGATCCATGCGAATGGGGTGGAATCGAAAGTATTGTGTGCTTCTAGAGCTGCAAAATCTACAATCCGGAAAGCTTTGAATGATATCAAATCATAGTACAATATGGATTCATTTTACTAAGGTTCGTCCTTGGCTCAAACCTAAAAAATGAACTAAGTTTTATTGAGATCGGTTCATAATTGCATGGATGGACATCGCTCAATGCAATGAAGATAGTGTTTCTGAATCGATCTTTATGCCATTTCTTTAAGGTGTTAAAAACATCAGTTCTTAGACATAACATCTAAAACCACAGAATTGTGCTCGTCTCTACACAATTCTGTGGTTTTACTATATCACGTCAATAAAAGCTATAAGCTCAGAATATTTATTTTGCTTTCAAACGAAGTCGCAAAGTAGAATGAGAAGTAGTTTTAAAAACGATTGCAACCATTGCCAATACATTTACAATGGGGTGTATATTAAATTTGCAATTTGTCTTGCACCACTACAAATACTGCCCGGAACTATGTAAAGTGTACTTATATATATGAATGTTAAAAATTCTAGACGATCTAGCCATGTCCATCTGTCATCCAAAATATCACCCATAAGAATGGACACCCTGAGGCGTAGTTGCGGCCAACGTTTGAAGGAAATTATATTCAAAAAATAAATGTCATAAAATGTCCTTTCGTATGAACAATAAAGATTCCACACTTGATTTGAATTTCAATATTTTTTTTTTATTTTGAAAATACCTCTGGATGGATGGAATTACGGACTTTTATTTCTCAATGATTTTTTTTTGTACAATTACTTAAAACTTTGTGAAGCTCTCGTTATTTAATATTTTTCTCTGGTCCCTGTATAAGGTCTGGCCGGACGAACTTAACGACGTTTTTATTTGATAACGGTAGTTTAAGTCCCTTAAAGAGCAATTATTTCATCTCCGAACAGAAAAAGCCCATACGACTAAAAGATATCAGTATCCTTCCTAAGATTTTTTTCATGGAGATAAGCTAAGAGCTTTTCAAAACGAGAATAATATCGAATACAATAGAGAACGATTATTCGATACTGTACAGAGAAATAAGAACAATATGTGACGCGCAAAATAGAAAGGGACCTAAGGTTAAAAAACAGTTTTGTTCAGGAGAGCCATTTAAAGATTAGGCCCCTTTCTATTTGCGCTTAGAATCGTCGACTTCACTTTCATAAAACGCGCATATCTCTGGGAGGGAACACTTTTGGGGCATGGGATCGGTCTCATTCGAATCTTAGATGTTGTCCACATCATAAAAAGAAAAAAAATGAAAATTAATTTTTTTTTACCCTTAGGTCCCTTTCTCTATGCGCTGTCACATATGCTTTTAAAATTTGTTCTATTTCGATGTTATGCTTAATACAAACAGCAAAAAAAATTAATATTGAATATTTGCTATCCTATAAAATGGGTTTATAGTTTTGCGAAGGCACTTCGACCTTGACACAAATTAAAATTTATTTAACTGACAGAGTATATATTTGGATAGCAAATAATAAAATAAATATCAATGTGATTTGAAAAATCATATAAAAACGGAGAAAACTCTTCATAGAAATACAGTTCAACTTAATCCTTAGTCATTAAAGACAGTACTAAGAAAAAAATATGCAGTTTTCATTTGGTTTCCTCCTCTTGGCCCTTTTTGCTCTGTGCGGCATAAGCTCAGTAGTGGGCCAATCCACAACAGCTCCCACGACAGCCACTGGACCGAAAAGGAAGATCATCAAAGTTACCAATTTGCAATTTAAAGTTGTCAGAAAAATCAAGAAGAAGAACAATACCACGACAAGCGGCTAACTTATTGTTTTTTAAAATGTATTCATAGTTTATATTTACTTATTATAATAAAAAAAATAAAAACCATTCGTAATTGTAATTTTTTATATAGAGGAGGGGATTTTTTTACCATGGATTCGTGATAAACCATGTCAAAAAAATTAAATTCGGGCGGGGCCAAATATGAGACTCGTATTCACTAGATAAGAGCCTCTGTCTGTAGTTTAAGTAAGGTCGGTACGTAATAATATTTGACCATTCGAAACCATGGACCCAATTTCACCAGAGGTATTTGTCGCTCGTACCGCTCCATGCGAATGGGGTTGGAATCGAAAGTATTGTGTGCTTCTAGAACTGCAAAATCTACAATCGGGAATGCTTTGAATGATATCAAATCATAGTACAATATAGATTAATTTTACTAAAAGAACAACAGATGGACAGACGGATGGACATCGCTCAATGCAATGAAGATATTGGTTCTGAATCGATCTTTATACTTAACATGGGGTCTTTCTCCATTTCTTTAAGATGTTAAAAACTTCAGTTCTAAGACATAACATCCAAAACCACAGCATTGTGTAGAGAATGAAACCTATACTAAATCACTTCAATGCAAACTTAATAGCTTAGAATATTTATTTTGCTTTCAAACAAAGTCGAAAAGTAGAACGAGAAGTAGTTTTGAAAACGATTTGCAACCATAGCCAATACATTTACGATGGGGTGTACGAGTATATTAAATTTGCAATTTGTCTACGAAATACTGAACGGATGTTAAAAATTTTAGAACGATTTAGCCATATCCGTCTGTCCGAGTGTCGGTTAAAGGCACAATAGTGGTAAAATGCATTAATCTAGGATCCGGGAATTTTGGATAATGACGGCTTTTGGTCATAGCAATTTGTGATTGTAAATGGGCGAAATCCACCGAGGGGGGAAAACTTATCTTTTATTGGACTAAAGGTACCACCGAAAATGGATACTATTTAGAGTAATTGCTTAAAAAAATAAAAAAATTTGTACAGGAACAGTGGTTGAAATGGGTACTGTTAGTCAGGATGCTCTTAATGCCATACAAAAGAACAT